>CM056051.1:193138910-194409283 GCA_029574335.1 Rana kukunoris
CTACAATAATAGAAAACATAGAGATAACATCGGGGCTTTTTTTGCTCAGACAATAGGTGCAGAAACTCCTCTTTCCCGAGTCACTTGTTTTCTCTGCCCCTACCCACCTCTGAGCATTGTCCATTGGTTACACCCCCTACCCACCTCCCAGTACCGCCCTTTTAGACAATACAGAACCAAGTATCATTTGTTGTGCTAAGTAATTTGAAGGCATGGCCAAAATATGCTTACCCCAGAAGACCAGTGAAGTCAGACAGTGAACACCGTGGGAACACCAAAGCAATCACAGCCGGACAGGCATGGAAGCAGACTAATGAGCCACAGGGATTCTGCCCATATAAGTAGCAGTTAAAAAAGTAGCCAAAGACATTGAGGTGGTATTCAAAAGTAACACTACCCTATAAACAATGTACATATATAATATTATATCCAGGAAGAAAAACTTTTTAAATTCAATCAAGGCGGTTAAGTAGGCGGAGCATTGCAGGACTCTGTCTTGCAGCATTCCCTTTACTAGTAACCATCACACTGTCCAGCAAGAGCTCCTCTATGTACTCCGGTTTCCTTCTACACTCCAAAGATATGATGATAGGTTAATTGTCTCCAGTCTAAATTGACCCTAGTATGTGTATGTATGAATGTGAGTTAGGGACCTTAAATTGTAAGCAACTTGAGGGCAGAGACTGATATGAAAGTATAATATATGGAAAGCGCGTACATTGACAGCACTATATAAGTACCTTAAGTAAATTCATTTATAAGTAAATGAAGAATATTTTAATAGAGCTCACTGGTTGGGGTCCAGCACTCTACCAACACGTTAACTTTCAAACTATAAAAAATGGCAAATAGACTATTTTCCTTGATAAAGGTATTACTGGCTTATCAATTTTATTTTTTTTTTTTCTTTACGCTGGCAATCCATTTGAAATATAATTCATATTCAGTAATGAGGTCAATATTATTGAATGCTTGTTTACAATAAATTTTAGTAAGCAAAATGACGTTTATCATGTATAGATTTTTTTGAGAATCCTATACTATTGTATTACATTAAAACTACTGATTTATTTAAATTATACAGATACTTCCTATTATAGTTTCTTATTATGGTTTCATTTCTATAGCCCACATCTGTTGATATAGACTGCTATAAATGTAATGAATGAGGAATTTTATGACTGCATTCTAATTATCCACCCATTTCTGTCAATGCCTCTTTTTTCCTAAAGTCCTGCAAGCCTTCTGCACATAGGAAGTCAGCTAACAGTACAGGGCAAAATTGTTGATTCTGTACTGTATGTATGTACACATTGCACTGGTCTTTAAAGCAGTCGTCACACACCTTAGCATTTGTAATTATAAGTGCTGATGGGCAAATGAACATTGATTTTAGGTTTGTGTCTCTAGGCATTATACACTCATATGTCGCCGTACTGTAGGTGTAGCTACAGATGAGGCACATATTGGTTGACTACAGCTGAGTACACTGAAAGCCAGACACCTGTTTATTTATGTTGGCAGGCCTAATCCCTTGGTGAGTAACAACAGCAGCTAATAGACCAGCCCTGTTCTGAAAAAAAAGTATTGTTGAAGAAATCTTGCCTCCTCTTAATATATAGAAGGTGCTTGCTGCTCCTAAACAGAAAGACATCTGTTTGGGAAAAATATACAAAAACTTACCTCTTAGGATATAAAAACAAATTAAACCTATCAAAAACCTGGGCAGCTCAGACTGGAAATACAGTTGTGCTCATAAGTTTACATACCCTGGCAGAATGTATGATTTCTTGGCCATTTTTCAGAGAATATGAATGATTTTTTTTTCACACATAGTTAATAGTTAATAGTTAATAGTTAAACTGTGTTTACTCTTTGACATCAATGCCAGCTTGAAGTATTTTGTGGTATTTGTGGATGAGACTCTTTATCTCCTCCGGTGGTAAAGCTGCCCATTCCTTTTGGCAAAAAGCTTTCAGTTCCTGTAAATTCTCAGGCTGTCTTGCATGAACTGTATGTTTGAGATCTCCCCAGAGGGGCTCAATGATATTGAGGTCAGGAGACTGAGATGGCCACTCCAGAACCTTCACTTTATTCTGCTATAGCCAATGACAGGTTGCCTTGGCCTTGTGTTTTGGATCATTGTCATGTTGGAATGTCCAAGTATGTTCCAATGCGCAGCTTCCTGGCTGATAAATGCAAATGTTCCACCAGTGTTTTTGATAACATCCTGCCATACATTTTTGACCTGTGCCTTTGTAGCTCACACATCCCTAAAACATCAGCGATCACAGTAGGAATGGTATACCTTTCATCATAGGCCTTGTTGACTCCTCTCCAAATGTAGTGTTTATGGTGTCCAAAAAGCTACATTTTGGTCTCATCACTCCAAATGACTTTGTGCCAGATGGTTTGAGGCTTGTCTCTGTGCTGTTTGGCATATTGTTAGTGGGATACTTTGTGGCATTTGCGTAGTAATGGCTTTCTTCTGGCGACTCGACCATGCAGCTCATCTTTCTTCAAGTGCTTTATTGTGTATCTTGAAACAGTCACACCACATGTTTTCAGAGAGTCCTGTATTTCACCTAAAGTGATTTGTGGGTTTTTTCTTTGCATTCCAAACAATTTTCCTGGCAGTTGTGGCTGAAATTTTAGTTGGTCTACCTAACCATGGTTTAGTTTCAACAGAACCACTCATTTTCCACTTCTTCATTAGAGTTTTAACACTGCTGATTGGCATTCTCAATTTCTTGTATATCTTTTTACATCCCTTTCCTGTTTTATACAGTTCAACTACCTTTTCCTACAGATCCTTTGATAACTATTTTGCTTTCCCCATGACTCTGAATCCAGGAACGTCACTGCAGCACTGGATGAAAGAAAGATGCAGGGGTCTGTCAGGAGTCCAGAAACTCATTGACCTTTAAAGGCCGCGTACGCACGATCGAATTTATCTGCTGAAACTGGTCCGACGGACCGTTTCAGCAGACAAATTCGATCGTGTGTACGCGAGCAGACAGGTTTTTCCAGCAGACAAGTTTTAAAGCATGCTATAAAACTTGTCTGCTGGAAACCCATCCGTCCAACATGTCCGCTGGTTAGTGTTAGTGAATGGATTCGATGCATGCGTGGAAGTATTTTACTTCCTGGTTCGGTGACGTGGCGGCGTCAACGTCACCGCCACGTCACCGCGCGCTGTCTGCCGCGGGGATTTTGGTTTGATGGTGTGTACAACCATCAGACCAAAACAGCCCAGCAGACATATCCGATGAAAACGGTCCGTCGGACCGTTTTCATCGGATAAGTTTGAGCGTGTGTACGCGGCCTTATACACACAGACTAAATACAAGCAAGCAGATCACAGGTGGGGATAGTTACCTTTATTAGCCATTCAAACCCCTTTGTGTCAACTTGTGTGCATGTTATCTGGCCAAAATCACCAGGGTATGTAAACTTTTGATCAGTGTCATTTGGGTAGTTTCTGTTGTGATTATGATTTAAAAAGTGTAAGCACATTTTATTGATAATAAATGGCTTCAGCCAAACACTAACCATGAGTGAAAGAAATGTTTTTGTGTTATCATTCATTTTTCTCTGAAAAATGGACACGAAATCATAAATTCTGCCAGGGTATGTAAACTCTTGCGCAAACCAATCTATATACGCTTATTGAACTTATTTAATTAAAAATAAGTAGCAGAATACATATTGGCTTAAATTGATGAAGACATTTTGTCAGAAACCATGAATCAGACCGAGACAGAAGTACAGTTAAATGACACTTGTTTAATAATAAAAATACAAAGGTAAACAGAGTAAGCGTAGTCAAAACATAGCCAGTTCAATAACCGGATGGGGTAGCCGACCAAGCCAATGTCCAAAAGCCAGCGATAAAGTTAGTGGAACAGAAAGCAGGATCTGTAGCCAGAGGGGACTTACTGTATGTTAAGCAGGTCTTCATCTGGAACGCAAGAGAAAGTCTCTTGTGATGTTAACACATGTGAAGGCAAAGAGCAAATGAACTGGAAGTCCTTAAGGGCCCTTCCACAGGTCCGTTCCGTTCGTCCGTTTTTTGGACGTCCGGTAACGGACCTCAATGCTTCCCTATGGGAGCGGATCCGTTAGCGGATGATGCATCCGCTAACGTCCGCTAGATCCGCATCCGTTTTTGCGGACGGAAGAATGCCCTATTTTTCTTCCGTCCGGCCAAACGGATCGGATGCAAACGGACAGGCGGTCCGTTTCCATCCGACTCCCCATAGGGGAGAGCGGAGGAGAGACACAGGGCGGTCCCTGCACAGTGTGCGGGGACCGCCCCGTCCGCCGACAGCTGAGAGGAGACCCCCCCGCTAAGCTGACGGACACACGGAGCTTACCGAAAAACAGTCCGCTCCGTGTGAAAGGACCCTAAGTAGGCAGAGCTGACGAGAGGATCATCAACAGGTGGATCAGTGTGGAGAGATGGAAGCTAGTAATTAACTTACAGCTGAGCTGCCAGCACTGAAAAGGAAGGGCTGAGCCCAGCCCTGACCATTTGATTATTTCATTTTGTTTTATTGGACATGTTTTATAGCAGAAAGCTCTATTTGTGGTAAAAATTAGCCTGGTTGTAAAGTGGGTTAATCTTACAGAGGTCAAATGGTTAAACAGGTTTGCAATCTCCTTTAGGCCCCGTACACAAGAGCAGACAGATTTGTTCAAATCGGTCGGACAGACCGATTTGAACAAATCTGTCTGCTGGGATGTATTGGTTTGATCGTGTACACACGATCAAACCAAAATCCCTGCCGGCAGACTGCGTGCTGACATGGCGGTGACGTTGATGCCGCCACGTCACCCGCACCAGGAAGTGAATTACTTCCGCGCATGCGTCTAATCCATTCGACGCATGTGCGAGGATATGTCTGCTGGTTAGCGTACTAACCAGCAGACATATCGGGCGGACGGATTCCCAGCGGACAGATTTTAAAAGCATGCTTTAAAATCTGTCGGCTGGCCAAATCCGTTGGCTCGCCCGTACACACGATCGAATCTGTCTGCTGGGACGGTCGGGCCGACGGTTTCCAGCAGATAGATTTGATCGTGTGTACGCGGCCTTAGACTCACCAAAACGATCTAACAGGAGGAGAAACCTAAGAAATGTATTCAATATCAAACCAGTCAGGCCCTTGATTAATACATGATTGATTGTAGATCTAAAAGAGACTGCTCTTATGCCAAGTACACACGATCGGAATTTTTGGTGGGATAAAATCCGATGCAATTTTCTGTCAGGATTTCAATGAAGCTGACTTCTATCAGTCTTGCATACACACTGTCAGACAAAATTCTGACCGTCCAAAATGCGGTGACGTAAAACACTACGACGAGCCGAGAAAAATGAAATTCAATGCTTCCGAGCATGTGTCGACTTGAATCTTAGCATACATGGGTTTCTTCTCCGTCGGAGTTGCACACAGATAATAGGAATTTACTATCGTTTTTTTTTTACATCGGAAAAAATAAAACATGTTCTATTTCTAAACACAGATGGAAAAAAGTCAGATGGGGCCCACACACGATCGGAATTTCTGATGAATAAAGTCCATTGGCATTAGATTGTATAGTGAAAGGGTAGTCTATGTGACGCCTGCAATCTCCCTCACTGGCTGTTGACATCTTTGCCCCAACTTCTCCCAGGTATGTGCTCTGGCCATCTTCATCATCCACCCCGAAATTGACACAACTCTTTTATGCTCAGGAGTTCATTCATCATCCTGGCTGTGCCCAGAACGGTGCATTGTTTGCACAATTTCAGATTTTCTGTTGAAGTTCCACTTTAACTTATATAATTCTAATGTTGCCCATACACAAGTTGTTTTGACTATTTAAAAGCTTTTTTTTATTTTTGTTGTTGAATGTGTAACAATTGCTTAACAAATTTTAGCAATGACCATTTAAGCCCGAACACTGGAAGCTCTGTCTACAAAAAGGCAAGCAAAGGGCAAAGCTAGGTAAAATGGTAGTAAAGTCCATTTGTTTATTTTTTTTTACTTACAGGTAAGCCTATAATAAGACTTACCTGTAAGTACTATAAATATCTCCAAAACGAGCACCTTTTAGGAGATATTTACTTGTTTAACCACCAGTGACGTCACCGATGGACACGGTCTGAAGGAAGGGCATAACTGTGCCATACCTTAAGACCTCTGTACTGTAAACAGTGACTCCTGAGTTAATGTGTGGGAGTGACATCATCACGGCTCGGCCAGAGTCCACGAACCCAGAAGGAAGACTGGGTGAAGATGGAAGCCCTGTCAGCGGTGGGCTTCATTTTAAGGTAAGTTTCACATAATGTACGAGTAATGCACATTATAACATTGCCTTGCAGGGGATACTTTTTTTTTAAATTATCCAGTTTACTACCGCTTTACCAGTATTGCGTATAGTCTCCCTGCAGTTAATTTTTTTCCCATTACTGATTTACCATGCTTTGTTCTGTCTCTGCGTGGTGTAGGCAGTCTTCCTATTTATTCTTTTTGAATGGTTTTGATTTGGATTTGGATTTGTGAGTGGGGTTTCCCCTAGGGTCCTGTCCTGGGACCAAACTTGTTCATAATCGATATAGTGGCTAGAAAAAATAGTTCAGTCTCTGTGTTTTGCTATAATACAAAGCTAAGCAGGGCAATATATTCACAACTTTACAAAAAGACATAGATAATATAGAGGGGTGGGCAGCTCTATGGCGGATGAAGTTCAATGTAGGTACATTTTAAAAGGGGGGAGAATCTCTGGAGAATCAAGGATGGAAAAAGACTTAGGCCTCGTACACACGATGAGATATGTCCGCTTAAACTTGTCCGACGGACAGTTTAGAGCGGACATGTCTCATCGGATTTCGGTCCGATGGCGTGTACACACCATCGGATCAAAATCCCCGCCGGCAGACAGCGTGGTGACGCGGCGGTGACGTTGACGCCGCCACGTCACCGCTACGTCACCACACCAGGATGTAAACACTTCCGCGCGCATGCGTCGGATCCATTCATAGGATACGACGCATGTGCGGGAGTATATATGTCCGCTGGTTTCCCGTACTAACCAGCGGACATATCCGACGGACAGGTTTGTAGCGGACAAATTTCAAAGCATGCTTTGAAATTTGTCCGATGGACAAATCTGTCCGCTAGCCCGTACACACAATCGGATTTGTCTGCTGAAACGGTCCATCAGACCGTTTTCAGCGGACAAATTCGATCGTGTGTATGCGGCCTTAGAGATCCTAGTAGATGACAATCTGCAGTCCTGCATTGTATATAAGGACACTGAGGGCCCACCCACACACCGAGCACGTCACAGAGCAGAGAAGACCGCCGGCTGCATAAGAGAAAACAATAAGACATATAGCTGCTTATTAGTCTACTCTTGGATCAAAACAAGCATTTACCCAATAGAGTCGATGGGGGCCAACTGCATGAGTATATTTGTAACCAACCCAGGGTTCAGTTTTAATATTAGAAATAGTTTTCGTTGTTGTTTTTGTTTTTGTTGTTGTTTTTTGTATTCAGTTTAAATATCACTGCAGGGGAAAAGGTAGATTGCTGGTGGATGAAATTCCACTAGTTGAATGAATGTTGTTTATGTACTGTATATTAAAAGGTTATTGTAAAGTGGAAATCTTATGCTGCCATGCAAAAAAAAATAAAAAAATGTATAAATACACATCTGCAATACAAATGTGCAAATTATGACCTATACTAGGCAGCACAAAGAACCTCTAATATTCAGTACAGTTTCTAGAATTTACAAAGGAATGATCAACATTCAACAAACATGTTATATTATTCATGCATTTATATAGCACCCACATATTCTGAAAAACAGAGAACAGTAAACTCTTTTAATAAATCCCTAACTTCACAACACTCTACATTCTAATTAATGTCTCTATCACAGCCACAAAGACAAATGCCTTTGCTACAGCCAGAACAGCACACAATCATGGGGAGAACATACAAACTACATGTACCCAGTTTATAAGCTTTCCCTGGGTATGTATATTCATAAAATGTTGCTTGAGATCATGAATAACACGTGACTTTTGGAATTCTATCTTCTAAATCATGCTTTCAACCTATGGGAAGAAATCCCACACTCTGTTAGAGCCACACAATGTTACCACAAGAAAACAAGGTTAACCTTAAATTACCTGGATGATCAAAGAAACATAAATATTACAATATGCAACAAAAAAAAATACATATAGTACATACAGATTCAGGTTTATAACTGAGTAAGTACTTTAGAAAAAGTGATCTAACAGGATACAGTGTTTTCACTCAACATATCAATCTGCTGGACAGTGCTGGTCACTAATCTATTCCAGAAGTGGTGTTCAGCACTGGTTCAACTCAGTTTTTATTGACAAATTGTCCACAATTTTCTAACCTATTGAGTTGACATGCAATTCACTAGTGCCCATCTGATGCAGTTTAGTGTTCTTTGTAATTGACATATTGTTTTTACTCCTTGTGTCTGCTTGGCTCCTAACATTGCTTTTTGACATGTTGACCTATAACATCCTTCTATTTTCTTCCAATAAGGAGTCAGGAAAAATATGAAGGCAACAACATACAAAGTAGTTACTGTGAGAAACTGCACAGCTGGCATATAAATATAATTTTATGTTAGAGAATGTTTTCTCTTACTCATCCCAAAGTTCATTTTTATAGATGTTTTTCTTTGCATACATTGTACTACCATTAAGGTAATCAGTTATAAAGCAAAACACCTATGTGAGAAAGCTCCAATGAACGTAGCCTCTGACTCTGTAATTATTCTAGGGTAGTAAAACTGAACCTATTCAGCTTAGCTAAAAGTGTTGTCACTGTCCTGGGGCTAGTATTTTGTATAACAGTTAGGCCGTGTACACACGACCGAGGTTCTCGCTGGAAACCAGCGAGAACCTCGCTGGAAGCTGCATTCCAACGAGGACCTCGGCCGTGTGTATGCTCTCGGCGAGCTTCCCGTCAGGAAGCCCGTCGAGCAGAAATAGAGAGCACGCTCTCTATTTGCTCGACGGCCCGCCCGGAAGAATGGCTGGTTGCCATTCCCGACGGGCGGGTCGCCGATTTCGACGGCCGGCAGGGAACCTCGACGGGCGGAACGATGTGTTCTGCCCGTCGAGGTTCTCTGCCGTGTGTACGCCGCCTTAGAGAAAGGCAAATGGAATGGTACTTAGTGACATATTCTATTTAAGCTTAATGGCCCATACATACGATCAGAAAATATCATACAAGATAAAAGTTTACTTGCTGATAAAACTAGAACTTTGTGAACATCTCTAACATCACTACAGAATCATCTGAAAATTAAAAAAGAAGAAAAAGAGACCGTTTTTTTTTTAAAGCAGTAGATGAATTTGACATCAGTGACCATAGCTATCCCATTTAGGTATTCCTCTGAGATTCATATTGCAACCTTAAAAGTATGGTTAGTATAGTTAAGAAGTAGGGCTGTTACTGATTAAAATGTTTGTGTTCTATTAATTGTTTCTTTTTAATCGATTAATCGGCTAATTTCGATTAATTATAACGCACATACAGATCCAACTACTTTTAGCTGATCTCCTTGCAGGCCGACTCCCAGTGCAGCCACCAACAACTGGAAAAATGGATAGCAGGATACAAAAAACACACAAAGGCGGCGCTTGATGGGAATAGCATTAAAACTGTTATAGTCTTCAAGTAGGTAACAAAATAAATATTGCACTGGAGATAAAATCGATGTAGCTACATAAACTGTAAAAATGGTGCGAGTAATACCAAACGGTAGCAAAAGCAGTCATAAAAACATGTAGCTAAGTATGATACTGGTATAAAAATGTGTTCAACGATACCACTGCTGAATCCAGATGAGGAGGGGTTAACATCAGTTCGTCGGCATGTAGATGTCCCGTGAAGGGAACTATCACAACTCCCAGTGGATGGCTGTAGAATCCCAGGTTGATAGAGGGAAGTTATAGAGGGAATAGTATGGTCCCGTCGGCATGCAGATATGAAGGCACAGCAAAGAAGCCCTTCAGATGGACACGGAAAGCCCCACTGGTTTCTGTGACGTCAGCGGATCTCTGATGGAACTCCCTGAAGACCCAGAAGCCGGCGGAGAGGTGAGTACCGATCAAAAGAATTTTGATCGATCAAAAGAATTAATCGATTAATCGAAGAATTAATAGTTAATTTCCACAGCCTTATTAAAAGGTAGTTACTTCTAACCAAGAAGGAAAACAAATAATCACCTGTGAATTTCCTGTGGGGACAACTGAATATTGTCACTGACACAGGTTAATATAAAGCCTAATACACACTGCTATTTTTTATTTGCGTTCAACCCAGTTGGCCCGAACAGAAAAAAAACTGACTGCTCAGGTAGGAGCCACTGTACTTACAATCCGGTGGTAGTATAGCGATCTCCCCTGCTGTTCTATTTTGTTCTGACAGAAGAACAGCCCCCCCACCAGAACACTCCGGTCAGCGATCACAGCCATTGGATAAGAGCGCTGATCGGGAGGTGGTCGGCAGACCTATATTGATTGAATGCGTAGCTTCAATCGGATCGACTATAGTACACACGGGCCGAATGTCGTCTGGTTTCTAATGAATCGGCTGATGCCGCCCAACATTTGGCCCGTGTGTACAGGCCTTTGATTTATTGTCATTATTTGTGGCTTATAAACTGCTATAAGGTCATCTAAACCAGATGCAGATATAAGACAATGGGCATTCTAGGGTTTGACTCTACAGTTGAGGTGAGCGAGATTAAGAAATAGGGGACCTGAATATATCTGTTGTACTGTATGTTGTCTACTTCCGGTGGCGTTAAAAAAAGAGTAGTGCCAGCTGCTGCTGTCAGTAATAGTTATACCCAATTAATTTTATTAATGAAGTCTCTTGAATTTTATGAAAGTCTCAATTATCCTCTAAGCTGCCAGATCCTATGCATTATGGGTAATCATAGCTCTTCTAGCTCCACCATCTCCAGCCTCCCATGAAGAGTGCACATGAGGTACACATCACTAATGTGATTTCCTGGCTTTACAGTTAATGCCAGTTCTACCCTACAATCCTCTAGTTAATGAAAGTGACACCAAGAGATGCTTGTTAAGAAATTTCTGGCACTCGGGACTAAGGTGACTGCCATAAGACAGTATTATGTCTATGGGTTCCTTGGGTTGTATTGTTTACTTTATTGTAGGAAATCATAACTACTCAGTGTTATTAGATGTCCAGAAGTTTGGAAACTTTTCATTCTCACATATCCTGCTCTCTGTTAAATGTCATGCTTATGTTTCCAAAGATTTTTTCACCTTTGGAAAATTGGACACCATTTATTGGACATAACTCAGGACAATGTATTCACTGGTATTATATATACACGAGAACAGTTCGGCCTGTGTCGTGCAGTCTGAGTACACTGATTAATCTGAACTGGAGGAATGTGGTCTAGGATTTGGGAGATCACTGATGCAGAGCATTAGCTTCAAAACAGCGTATTTTTCACTTCTGTCAGACAGAATTACTTTTACAAGCATATAGGCAAGAAAAAAAAGGAAAATCACATTTCCAATTTCCTTTGATCAGTTGGTGTTGGTGGCCAGTTTCAACAATATATTCTGAGTAGGAGAACAAGTTAATTGGCACATTAGTATTTGCATGTATAAGGGAAATTGAAATTTGAACCAGGCTAATGGACATGAAAGGTCAAAGGAGTGTCAGAAGGAGAGCCAAAAGTCATGAAAATATGTGAGCTTATTTATCAAGGGTCTTCAAAGCTAAGGTAGAAAGTAAACCTGGGTCACAGTTTTTATCCCCATGGTTGCCCTTCTTCAAGCAATGAGCAAAGGTGACTAGCCCTAGAAATCTGTTTAAAGTATATGGCTTAAGGTTGGTAAATTACTACTGTCTATTGATATTACTGCATCAATAGGCACTAAGTTGTTGTACACACATTTAAGGATGACATTATGGCATTGTCAAGTGCATTATTATATACCTGTAGCAAGTAAGCTGAGGTGAGATTCAGTAAAACAACTGTGCCACTTTTCTGGTGGTATTACTTCCTAAAAAAGTACTGCGCCAAATAAAATAAAGCATTGCGGCAGTTTTGTTTAGATTACTAACCCATGGGACGAATTCAGGAAGTTCTTAGTACCGTCACTTTTAGAATTAGCTGCTATGTCTGCAGCAAGTTCTAAAATAATTACCATCAGTTTGCAGATAAGACCAACTCTGAATTGGCATACAAAGAGACACTGTAAATCAGAGCAGGGCATTTTATGCTTGGAAGCTGCTATGAATATGAGAGATCCTTGCACAGGTCTCTCTGTCCAGTACAGTGTTGCCAACCGCCAGTATTTTTACTGGCAGCCAGTAAAAAATGGGCACTTTTCTCCTGCCAGTAAATGGCAGTAAAAGAAAAAGGTTGCCAATAAAAAAATATGGCTGTGACGCTTGGTCGAGACCATACGAGTGCCTTCTACAGTGTGTTCAGACTGTGCCGGCAGTGTGTCACGTGAGGTCATGGTGCAAGGGAACGGGGCAGCCGGAGCCTCATGTGCCGGTCTGCAGATCGGAAGGAAGGAAAGTCGGGAGTGGACTGAAGGGACCTCCTGGCATTGAGCGAGAGGGTCAATGTGACTCAGGAGGGGACATGTCATGTTGGTGAGGTGTCATCATCATCTGTCCTGCTGCACACTGCTGTCAGTGTCACTTTGAGAGTCAATTTCATGTGTGTGCGCCGCCCATTCTAATTACTTGCCCTCTTGATTCCTGTCTCTGAGCTACTTATTTACTATATCTAAAATAAAATAAGAAATATGTTTTTGCCTTAATATCTATCTTAAATCGCTAATTGCATATTGTTCTTGTTTGTAGCATAAATACTGAAATTTTAATCTGGTAGGTTGGCAACACTGGTCCAGTATGGCCCACCATGTCTCCGTGCAACACATTCATGTACCTGTTTATGACAGGTTTATAAATTTGTCACAGGCACTGACATTTGTTGTGTGCAGGCAGGGCACATTTCTAAAGAAATGTCTATGTCAATTCTTATAAATTCCAGGTAATATATTTTTTTTCAGGAGTATAGGAATGGGATTTATCACAAACAGGATTACTAAAAATGTTGTAAACCTAGATGTCAGCATACTTATTGGAAGAAGGAAGGACTGTGTTGTGCAGGCAAACTATCCAAAATTATTTAACTGTTATAAATAACGTGAGGTCATAACCTGGCTGTGCTTTCTGGATTAAAAAAAACTGTCTGAAGAAAATTAAAATTTCCCCTAAAAATGACACTGGCAGTGAAGGGGTTAACCTGTAGGGGGCGCTGAAGGGGTTAAGTGTGTCCTAGGGAGTGCTTGTAACTTTTAGGGGGCGTGGCTTGTTGTGACACGTAACTGATCGTTGTTCCCGATGGCAGGGAACAGGATCAGTGACAGTGTCACCCAGGCAGAACGGGGAGATATTGGCCTGGATTCACAGAGATGGGCGCATATTTACGCCGGTGTAGCGCACACATAGTACGCTACGCCGGCGCAGTGCGGAGAGGCATGCATTGAATTCAGCAAGCTATTGCTCCCAACTCTGCACCAGCGTAGAGTAAATTTCGAAGGCGCAGGCTGGCGTAAGTGGAAGTAGGTGGAAGTGGGCTGGAAGTGGGCGTGATCAATGCTAATGAAGCGTAACCCCATGCAAATGATGGGCTGACCGCCAGACAAGTACTTAAAACGAACTGCGCATGCGTCGAGACATGGACGTATCACCGTGTGCATGCTCACAACCATGTCGGAACAACTGCCTAATATACGCCGGATCACTGTGTACGCCGTTAACGTAACCTACGCCCAGCCAGACCCACGTCCTACGTAAAATACGTAGGCTTGAGTTCCCTGGTGCAGACCTTTGCATGTCTGGTGCTGACTTACACCTCCTTTATGGGGAATAACTTTACGCCGGACGGAAAACTTACGCGCGTTGCGTAGAGCCTGCGCCGGGCGCACGTACGTTCGTGAATCAGCGTATTTCCCTCATTTGCATATTTGAATGGCTAATCAATGGGAGCAGCAACATGCTTCCAGAAGAAAAATGCGCCCACGTTACGTCGGGGTAAGTAAGATAAGTCGGCGTAGGGTGGCCAGTTTTTAGGCGTATATTGGTTTGTTAATCAGGCGCACAGATACGCCGGCGCACATCTGCACTTACGTCGACGTAACTTGATTTAAGCCGGCGCAAGTGCTTTGTGAATCCGGGCCATTGTGTTTACAGTAACATCTCTCCGTTCTTCAGCTCTGTGACCCAATCGCGGGACCGATTGGGTCCGCGGGTCCAGTCACGGAGCTCAGGGCAGGGTCGCGAGCATGCTGCCGCTGGCGCGTGTGACCACACGGCTCGCAAATTAAAGGGGACGTACCTGTACGCCCATTTGCACAGCAGTGCTATTCTGTCGACGTACATCTTTGTGCACCGGTCGGGAACCGGTTAAGTATAAATCCTTTTATTTGGAGGTTTAAGTCTGGTACACACGATCAGATTTTCCATGGACAAAGCTTAGGACTTTTGTCCAAAGGGCGTTGGCCATGAACTTGTCGGCAACAATGATGCAAATTCTAAAGGAATCATGTATAAATGATTTTTTTTTTGTATTTGGTAAAAAGATTAATAAAAATAAATTGAAAACAAAGATAAAGCAACAAGGGCAGAAGATGTACTAGATGAAAAGATGAAAAAATACTGAAGGAATTTCTGAGGGAGAAACCCCCACAAATATGCATTGGCCTTAAATTGTTAAACCTTTCACTCTTTAACTTAAAATTGAAATGCATCCTCTTCAAGGAAAGCAGTTCAACCCTGAAAGGATGGTACTTCCTCAAGCTCATTTTGTGCACTGTACTGTACATTATACACATTCCAATACTCTATCCAACTTACTGGAACAGTATCAGCACTGTCTATCCACTATAATATCTCAGAACAGCGACTTAAACGGTATACTATTCCAATCTTCGTACTCCAGGGAGCATGCTCAAGCTTGACAGGCAAAGGTAATCTTGCTCTTGCCAACCTTGGCTATACTCAAAGGTACCATGGGAGTCATACAAAAACACCTCATGTAATCTAACCTCAAGAGAGTGTGTGGTACTTATCTAACAATCTCCTCACATATCATTTATGGGCCTCACCCTAAATGTTCTCCTAGAGGGGCTAAATACTATTACTTATAGGCCTCGTACACACGAGCAGACAGATTTGTTCAAATCTGTCTGTCCGACAGATTTGAACAAATCTGTCTGCTGGGATTTTGGTTTGCTCGCGTGTACACACGAGAAAACCAAAATCCCCGCCAGCAGATGGCGCGCTGACGTGTCGGTGACGTAGCGGTGACGTTGACGCCGCCACGTCACCACACCAGGAAGTAAAACACTTCCGCGCATGCGCCGCGCCGAATCCATTCGGCGGCGGTGCGGGACGACATGTCTGCTGGTAAGTGTACTAACCAGCAGACATGTCGGGCGGATGGATTCCCACCCGATAGATTTCAAAGCATGCTTTGAAATCTGTCGGGTGGCCAAATCCGTCGGCTCGGCCGTACACACGATCGAATCTGTCTGCTGAAACGGTCCAGCAGACCGTTTCCAGCGGACAGATTTGATCGTGTGTACGAGGCCATAGAATCAGCATACCCATTGCAATATGAAAGCTATGAATAAGCACTGTATGATAGTGTGAAACGCGTCAGCTTTTCTTCTGATTTTTTGCTGTGACCAGTTTTATTAAAAGGAACCATTTGTTTGGAGTGCGGCCGTCCCGGTTTTTCTCTACACATTTTTGCATACCCATTGCAATAGTTGACTGCTTTGTCTCACCTACAGATACTCAAAACGATGTTTCCAGAACCAATCTATGGGTCAATTTTAAGCCCCAATAAACAACAATTGCCACCATGGACAGATTCTCATGCACCATAGAGATCGTCCCGACACCTGTTGGTCCAGATTCCTACAAGCAAGAATACAAATGAATGAGTAGTATTTTAAATGGTCTAAGATATTAGAAAATGCACATACAAGGTTGCTAAATTAATCCCAGTAAGAAAACACATTAAGTTAAGTGCTGTTGGTGTGTTATTCATCTATATTAAAGATATGAAAGCAGCATTTAATACATGTAAACCACCAGACAAAACAAAATGACAAAGACAATGTGTGCCTTAGGTTGTTTTTATTGATAATATAATGTTGCATGTCAGCAATGATAAAAGAAGTTGTGCAGATTTCAAACCTGTTTTTATAGTACCCATGTGTAATATGTTTTTGCAAATCAGCAGAATGTATGTATGGCTCAAAATAATCACATGAAAGATCAAGCGTTCTATTAAATACAGCAAAGCAATAAAAAAGAGTCCAGAGCAGAAAGGTGTTTCCAGGGCTTCAAGCGATTCTGTCATCAAACCTTACACGCAAAAAACAGTGTTCCCTGTATTGTAGAATGTATAAACTTAACTTTCCCGCTCCATCATAAGGAAATCTCGGTTTGAAACTCAATCAGAAACTGAAGCCTCGTACACATGACCCGTTTTCCCGTTGGGAAAACTGCCATGAGAGCTTTTGGCTGGGAAAACCGGCCATGTGTATGCTCCATCGCAGTTGTCCCGACAGGAAAACTGGCGGGAAAAAAAAGAACCAGATCTCTTTTTTACCATCAGGATTCCCGGCGGTCTTATCCCGGCAGTATTACTATGTGAAAAACTGCGATCGAGCATACACACGGCCGGGGTTTCCTGACCAAAGCTTCATAGCAGTTTTCCTGTCAGGCGGCGTACACACGACCGAGAAAGTCGTCGGGTGAAACACATCGTTTTCCCCATCGAGTTCCTAATTCGGCAGTTAAAAAACTCGTTGAGCCAAATGTTCCCATTGCCCAACGAGGAAATAGAGAAAATGCTCTCTTTTTGGCTCAACGAGTTTCCCGAAGGGTTTCTCGGCGAAAAGTGTACACACGACCTGTTTTCTCGGCAGAATACGTCTCCCATCGATTTTCTTGCTGGAAAACCGGTCGTGTGTACGCCGCCTCATGAAAACCTCCCGCGTGTAGGGGAAAAAACGTACAGAGCAGGTTCTCGGTTTTCCCCTCGGGATTCCCAGCGGACTTTTTACCGCCGGGTATCCTGTACGTGTGTTATAGGCATGACACCTCCAGGATTGTTGATCTCCTGGTTCCCTATAGTACTCAAAGATTCCTCTCACCAACATCTACATCCCTACGGAACACAGTAGTGATGTGGGGGTTGGCGTAGTGGAGGACCAAAAGCTTAACATGCCCAAAAAACTCAATTTCTGAAGAAGCCTTAGCCAGGGATATATTTTCAATGGCGCAGCATTCACTGGTGCGTGTGTCACAAGAGGTAGGTATTTACTTTCTTATTTCTTGGAAAAAACTTTTATTTGCACATCCAGTTGGCGACAGAGCCACTTTTAAGAAACAAGCACACATGCTTTGTAGATGACTATTGTGTATGATGCCTGGACAAATAACATTTAAAAACATCCTTGTGTGTACATAAAGTGAATTGGATGCTTAAGGTTTCCTCAAAAACATAACCCTGGCCGTGTTTTTCTTCTAAATCCCCCACAGTGACTGCTGTAGAGTAAACATAATAGATTCATGTTTTTGCAATAGTAAAAGAGAATAAAAAGCAACACATGTAAGCTGCCTCATATTGTAGTAATTATGATACTAAACTCTCTGGACAGAACTCAGCCAGTGTTCCCTTGAAACGTCTATAGGTAAGATCTTTTCTGTAGATGTTTGCTGAGTCTCTGCATAATAACATTGTGGTGTCCAAGCATGGCAGGATATGGCAGGTTAACATGTAAGGTCAACGAAGTATTAGGAGATTTAAATGTGCTGATAGAAAACCCTGCAGAAAAATGTGATCCTTTTTAAACAAGGACCTTTGTGGAATTTCTGGGATAGTTAAAAATTGCAAAAGAACCCATTTGCCAATACTGTTGTCAAGGGATGATGAAACAGGAATGAGATTCCGCGTCCAAATATCCATATTTATTCACAAACACTCAAATGATGATCACAACACACATTCCTCATCTGAGTATTCCCCGGGATTGGATTAAAACATTTAGCACACAGCATGTCTCTTTATGCTTCACCTCACTTCTCCATATGCAACACACTACATTGGTCTCTTTAGTCCTCTACATTCTGCAGTAAGACCTCCTGTGAGGACAGAAATATTTCAAATGTGTTTGGCCACACACCCCATCCCCTGGCCAGGTAACAAACCAGAGATAGCAAAAGCTTCTCCTAAACACTGCAATGGTTTCAACAATACTTCACAAACACAATCAAAATTATTTATAAAAAGCATGCACTGTGACAACTATATGCGCTCATTGATTAGCTAATGGGTTAACCACCTCAGTACCAGGCCTATTCTGGCACTTCTCTCCTTCATGTAAAAATCATCATTTTTTTTGCTAGAAAATTACTCAGAACCCCCAAACATTATATATGTTTTTTTTTTAACAGACAACCTAGAGAATAAAATGGCGGTCATTGCAACTTTTTATCTTGCACGGTATTTGTGCAATAATTTTTCAAACAAAAAAAAAAAAGCGGTTTCATGAATTAAAAAATAACAAAACTGTAAAGTTACCCCAATATAACGTAAAGGATGATGTTACGCTGAGTAAATAGATACCCAACATGTCACGCTTTAAAATTGCGCACACTCATGGAATGGCACCAAACTTCAGTACTTAAAAACCTCCATAGGCAATGCTTACAGGTTAATATTTTCAAGCTACAGAGGAGGTCTAGTGCTAGAATTATTGCACATGCTCTAACGCACGCGGCGATACCTCACATGTGTGGTTTGAACGGGGTTTACATATGTGGGCAGGACTAAGGCACGGTACACATGATCTGCAGACCAGTTCCAGCGGACCTATCCGATCGTGTACGGGCTAGCAGACAGGTTTCCAGCAGACAAAAGTTTTAAAGCATGCTTTAAATCTTGTCTGCTGGAAAGCAGTCTGTCGGATATGTCCGCTGGTTAGTATGCCTAACCAGTGGACCGAAATCTCCCGCATGCGTCGAATGGATTCGACGCATGCGTGGAAGTATTTTACTTCCTGGTTTGGTGACGTGGAGGCGTCAACGTCACCGCCACATCACCGCGCTGTCTGTCCGCAGGGATTTTGGCTTGATCATGCGTACACACATCAAACCAAAACATCCCAGGAGACATGTCCGATGAAAACGGTCTGTCGGACCGTTTTCATCGGATATGTCTCCTCGTGTGCACACGGCCTTACATGCGTGTTCGCTTCTGAGCGCGAGCTACCAAACAGGGGCGTTTACATTTTTTTTAATTACATTTTTCATAATTCTTTCACTTTTTTTGACATTTTCATTTTTTTGATCAATTTTATTCCTATTACAAGGAATGTAAACATCCCTTGTAATAGGAATCTATTGTGACAGGTCCTTTTTATTGAGAGATGCGGGATCGATAAAACCCCATATCTCTCCTCTAGGCTGGAAAGCATGAGATTGTAAAAAAAAAAAATCACAGATCTCATGCTGACAGCCGCCATTGCGGCTTTGTTTACTTGACGTCATAATGTTGCGCCCGGGCCTCCGACAGTCATAGAGATGACCATCCAGCCACTGGAAATCTCTATCATCGTGAGCCAGCGCTGGACGATTCTTTCTCCGGGCCCCCAATGGCACGGGAGAGCCCTTAGAAGCACTGGATGGCGGCGGGAGGGGGGACGTCCGCTCCCGCCACCTATAAGAACGATTAAGCGGTGGAACTGCCACTATGATCATTCATATCCTGCAGCTGCAGGCATCATTCAGATATCCCGTCACAAAGTCAAGAACATAATTTGAAGGTGTGCGGTATTGAATTAAAAGAAGAATACAATGGTTTCGGGTCTAAATTCTCGGGTCAATGTTATTTTTTTTAATATATTACATTACATCACATTTTTTTTACATTCTTGTTTTTTTACTATATGTAAACAGCATTTCTATTCTTTCATTTAAATCATGTAATACAAGGGATTTAGGGCACTGTGTCTTACCTAAAGATTGTGTATGTGAGAATTTAATAAAATCTATGTGTGTCATAAGTATATACAGACACACGCCATATATTATTGGGACGCTTGCCTTTTACACACACATGAACTTTAATGGCATCCAATTCCTAGTCTGTAGGGTTCCAATATTGAGTTGGCCCACCCTTTGCAGCTATAACAGCTTCAACTCTTCTGGGAAGGCTGTCCACATGGTTTAGGAGTGTGTCTATGGGAATGTTTGACCATTTTTCCAGAAGTGCATTTGTGAGGTCAGACACTCATGTGGACGAGAAGTCCTGGCTCGCAGTCTCCGCTCTAAATCATCCCGAAGGTGTTCTATCGGGTTGAGGGCAGGACTCTGTGCAGGCCAGTCAAATTCCTCCACCCCAAACTCACTCATCCATGTCTTTACAGTCTTTGTTTGTGCAGTGTTGCGCAGTAATGTTGGAACAGGAAGGGGCCATCCCCAAACTGTTCTTCCAAAGTCGGGAGCATGAAATAGTTCAACATGTCTTGGTTTGCTGACACCTTAAGTTTTTCCTTCACTGGAACCAAGGGACCAAACACAACCCCTTAAAAACAACCCCACGCCATAATCCCCCTCCATCAAATGATTTGGACCAGGGCACAAAGCAAGATCCAAAAAGACATGTATGAGACTCGACTGGCCTGCACTTCAACCCGATAGAACAATTTTGGGATGAATTAGAGCAGAACTAAATTTGTCCACTTTTGACACTAGTATGAGAAGCTTTGCACACATGTTATAGCGCTTTTTTCAATCAAAGCAGCACCACATCTACTTCCTATCTCCCACTCACCCTAAGGCTGGGTTCACACTATACTACACGACAGCAGTACAACTTTCAGGCCGCGTACACACGGCAGAGAACCTCGACGGGCGGAACACATCGTTCCGCCCGTCGAGGTTCTTGCCTGGCCGTCAGATTCGGCGACCAGCCGTCGGGAAGGGCGACGTGCCATTCATCCCGACGGGCCGTCGAGCAAATAGAGAATCTGCTCTCTATTTCGGCTCGACGGCATTCCCGACGGGATGCTCGCCGAATCCGTACACACGGCCGAGGTTCTCGGCAGAATCAGGATGCCAGCGAGGTTCTCGCTGGTTTCTGCCGAGAACCTCGGCCGTGTGTACGGGGCTTCATCCTACTTTGCTCTGCGACATCTGTCCTACATTCATCCTACATTCATCCTACATTGGTCCTACAACCATCCGACTTTTATGAACAGGATACTACTTTGAACCGACTTTGTGATAGTCTGACTTGTTCTTTGACCAATCAAAACAATCCCAGAGTGAGATAAATTCCTTTTACTGCTGCTGTAATCACATGTCGGATGTCTGATAATGACAAGGCTCCTACTTTGGTCCGACTTCAATGATATTCAATGGGCTGAAGTAGGATGAATGTCGGAGCAAAGTAGTACAAGGAGCGTTTTCAAAGTCGGACAGACTTGTGTCGGATCAGTTAAGACGGCTCTCATAGGGAAACATTGATTTTCACACGTCATGCGACATAAGCTCCTAATGTCGGAGCGTTTGTAGGACAAGTGTGAACCCAGCCTAATTCTTATATCTCTCTGCAAGGGAATGCAGATTGTATCCAGCTGCTGGTGAAATAACGCATATTGGCTTTTTGTTCTACATAGTGCACTGTTATTTTATATTAGTTTCCCGTAGGTACAGCAGCCCATTCAAATAACTGGGCTGCTGTGCTCATGCAAACGTGACTGCAGGGAAACAGCATAAGTTAGATAAAATGTTCAAAATCACCTATATTATATTAGCCAAGAAAACCTATACTCCATTGTTTCTCAACCGGGGTTCTATAGAATCCTAAAGTGGTTGTCTACACCAGGGATCTCCAAACTACGGCCCTCCAGCTGCTGTGGAACTACACTTCCCATGAGGCATTATAAAACTCTGACATTCGTAGACATGACTAGGCATGATGGGAATTGTAGTTCCTGAACACCTGGAGGGCCGTAGTTTGGAGACTCCTGGTCTACACTGATAGTCAATGAATAGCAACAATTTTCTACTGATTATCAATGTAAGGAGACATGTATTTTCTACAACTTACTGATCATGTTACTATACTATGAGTGTTAGCTGTAATAATTTTTGCAGGTGCTTCCTAGGACCGGAAAAGTATTTCAAGGGTTCCTCTGGGGTAAAAATATTCAGAAATGCTGCTGTATTCTCTGTGAACAGCACATTGCAGCATTCAGGGCTGTCTTTTCCATTGGGCACACTGGGCAGTTGCCCGGGGGCCCCACTTGCCTGGGGGGCCCCCATCGGCTGCCCAGCGACCCCAGTAAAAAATGGTGGAGAACGGCGGGTCAGAACTGTAGAACTGTATCGTGTCTACAGTCTCTGAGGAAGAGTCTGGAGAGGAGTTAAGAGTGGGAGCGCCGCTGGGATGGGGGTCACAGGAGAAGTCAGACATGAAGAGACTATAGGATAAAACCAGAGCAGCCAAGCTAGAGCCATCTGACTGAGCCTTGCATGGTGCACCTGAGAGGAGGTCAGTGATAGCACCACCACGCCAGTCTAAGGGCGGGTGGTTGCTGATGAAAGGGGGGAGTGAATTCAAAAATATTAGTGCCCCCCCTTACCTTAGTGTATTTACTCTACGGAAGGTGGTTCCCCTTTACATCAGAGTCTGCAGGATTCCCCCTTACAGTGCTAGGGGGAACTCAGTCTGAGGACCGTGATGTAAGTGGGAACTCTGATGTAAAGAGAAAGCAGTGGATTCTGATATAAGGTGGTCTCTGGTCACCAGAGCCCCCCTCCACATCAGAGTTCCCCCTTACATCATGATCTGCAGTGTTCCCCTTTACATAAGAGTTCCCTTTCACTGTAAGGGGGAATCCTGCAGACTCTGATGTAAGAGGAAACTCTGATCAGGCTGGGTTACAGTACCTAACCTTCATGCCAATGAAGAAATTTGTAAAACTGTAATTTTAGGTACTTTTTTGCAGTGCCAATAAAAAATTGTGGTTCTGCCAGTAAATTTCATGATTTTTGGCAGTAAATTCTTGTGCGTGATTGTGTAGACAGGGCCCCAGTGCACTGTATTGCCCGGGGGCCTATAATGCTCTTAAGATGGCACTGGCAGCATTGCTACTTTAGTGTGCAGCAAAGGCTTAAATTGTGCAGTACAGCAAAGCCCAGAACGAGCAGACTAGGGAGGAGCTCCTAAAGAAATTCTGACATATTGGTCATGGATTTATCTTATCCTTTTTTTATTTGCTCTGTCCACCTTCAAATCCAAATTGCCCACATGTTTTTCTCTTCTAGCCACATTCAGATCTCCATTATTGTCCTGTCCACCACCACTTGCTTCTCAGAGCCATCATGTTCTTTGTTTTCTTTAGCATAATGTTTACTTTAGGCAGCAGTGTTCCTCTGCCAAAGCATCATGTGTAAAGAGTGACTATATTTGCCATAGGCGTGCGCACAGGGTGTGCCGGATGTGCCCAGGCACACCCTAATCACCCTGTGCAGCACAGATTCCCCATACTGCTCCTTCCCTCTGCAGCACTACCGGCATCCCTCCTTTCCTCTCGGCTGTTGCTGTGGGATGTTTTAGGATGAGTGAGGGAAGGGGCTGGTAAATATGTATTTATCAGCCTCTTCCCTTTCTGACTGAACATGGTGAGTGATCTGTAGGGTGTGTCTCAGCTTTGGGGTGCACACCCTAATGCAATAGGCTGTGCACACCTATGATATTTGCATATATAAACCCCTGCAATTTCAAATTTAGGGTATGACTATTTGGTAAGCTAATTTTTTTCCATCACAGGTGACCTGGTAATTATGGACTCATGCTATACAAAAGTACTGTATGTCTAAAAAGTTAGCTGTTATTGCATTCCTGTTTATCTTTTCCTACAATGACCGATTCAGTATGGGCATTTGAGGGAGAAAACATAGCCTTTTAACAAGGAACAATGGTACCCCATTTCCCAGGAAATAAGATTTTATTTCACAGAAAGTCACATTTCTAAAATTACATTATTACATTATTGATGCAAATATCAGTTAAAAGAGGTCTGCTTCAAAGGTCTGCAACCCAAGAACCTAGATTATGTCCATAGATTTGCTGGCTGCATAGCTGCATTACTTTTCCCCTTTCAGGCTTTTTTCCCCCTTAATTTTCACCTGATGATCATCCCAGTAACACACTTCTTTCCTTCGGAAACAACCCTCACTCAATGTACTGTATCTATGGAGGATCATCATTGTCACCCTAGGACAGGAAGCGCAATAAAAAACTATCACCCTCTTAAAGGATCACTAAAGCATTTTTTTTTTTAGTACCTTACTGCAGTACTGGTTTCATGTCCTTATTGTTCGTTTTTGCTTTGAAGTTGCTGTAATCCTGCTCTGTTCTCCACACTTCCTGCTTGTCTGTTTCCTTATAACCACAGTGCTGGGAGCTTTCTTACGGTGGTCTAAGCTGTCATTACTGTGTGTCTAAAACTTCCCAGATTCATTTTAAAAACAAAACACTGCCCTGGATTTGTTTGTTTTTGTTCTGTGTGTCTATTTCTACTTCACAGAAACATGAAGCCAGTTCAAAAGTGAAACTAACCTGCAGGCACATTATATGATTGATTTTTATCTATTTTTAATCATTTTGAAAAGGAATCAGTTAACTTTTATGTCTCTATAGCCTGTAAACAGTCATTTCAGCAAAACCTTTTTTTTCCCTTTAGTGACCCTTTAATTTCCATAACATGCAGGGTGTTCTGTAATCCACAAAGATAACTGGGAACAATGTTAGCTGATAACACTTAACAGAGATAGAAAGCTTATTCGATTTCTGGCAGAATCAACTGGTATTTTTTCACTTATCAAACAGATAAAATAAAATTCTTTCAATGTAACAGTCCAAAGGTGCACAATAAAGAGAGGTTCAATGTAATGGTTTACATACACTTTAAGGACAATTTATAGTCATATATTTTAGAAAACATTGTAGTATTAAAATAATGAAAAATGAAAACAACAACTTATGATAAATAACCTCTCTTTACCAAGTAGTAACGCATATTTTGCTAATTTTACCACCCATATGCTTAGTACAGTAAAATTGCCATTAAATATACAAAGTTTGGTATCTTGAGAATAGACAAGAGTAAAAGTCAGGCAAAGAAGAGGCTAAATATTTAAAGAATATTCCAGTGGGATCTCAAGGATTGTGCAATCTAAGCATAATATCCGAGGCAGTTAATCGTGTGGTTGTTGTAATAGGCAGCGCCTGTCTGTGACACAACATTGTGCATTGACCAAAGACTCAACAGAAGTTCATTTGTTCACAGCATGTAGAATACCTTCAACGGTTTATTGCAGCCAAAGTGAAACAGCAACTCTATTTGGGCATTCAGTTAAATAATATTCTCTATTGTTTTCAATTTCCCATTCACATTTGTTAGTATTGCAGGAATGATCCAACTCAACAATGGAGATGCATTGTTAAACCACACACTAAGCTGATGGATTATGCATTGTTATGTGAATCTTGATAACTGGTTTGGAAACCCAGTAACATAAAATCCAATTTTTTTTGTTGGCTTCAAAATCGTTTTTTGCAGGTGCTGATTATACTTTATGGCAAATTTCAGAGGGCAATAAATTTTATGTGTTATTTTTGGTAGTTTCAGATTTACAGATTCCACACTCTTTCATCTTAGCATACTTGGTAGAATTTTTTAGGGAAGTAGGTCAGAGTATTTTGTTGTCCTCATCATCTTGCCAGGCAGTGCTACCAGGAACTCCATTTTCAGCTCTAATACACACTTTTTTTTAGAGTATGGTTTCAGAAATTGTATCCATCTCAATGGTACTTACAGAGTGAGAATTCCACATTTCAGAGAATTGCTAATTTTTTATATGTAGCGCTACCCCCTCAGGAGCCACTGGTTGTTGTTTGGAATCAGTGAAAAAAGTGTTAATACTGCGCTGTCTATGTGAATAACCTAGATATAATATGCTAGCAACTTGAAATGTGAGATACCCACAAAAAATATTACAACAGAAGAAAAAAGCTGCGCAATTATGAACACTACAATATAGAACTCCAATAGCAGTCCTGTGTCCCCCTGGCTGGGGATTAAGCCATCTGCTGTCAGAAGATCTCTAGTTGGGATCTTCCCCTCTGGTAAGGGGCGGTGTGATTGAAAGGTGGAGGTGTTTATCTATCCATGCACTGTTTCTGAGGTTCTTGCATTTGATGTCACCATCTATCTGGAGGAAAGAATATTTTTTTTCTGCTATCAGTTTCCATCAGATGCTTAATGTGTTCCGTACCTGATTAATGGACTTTTTCATTTGTCACTTATCTTTATATATCACCCTCAATATGGGATATTCTACACAGGACTGCTATTGGAGTTCTATATTGTAGTGTTCATAATTGCGCAGCTTTTTTCTTCTGTTGTTTGGAATCGGCGTATTAAGATACCTTGAAGTGTGTCTAGGGGTAGTAGGAGTGAGTAGTAGCAGTCCAGTCAATGTCAAGGCAATGTCCAGTCACCAAATGGATTTTCAAACACTTTTTTCCAGGGCCCAACAACGGCCAACATCAACAGGAGATAGGAAAGGTCGATGAAGCAATAGAGAACAGTGCGGTATCAGGCCTGGATAAGAAATGGAGCAGTCTCGCTCTCAGTAGTAGTAGATACAGTTTGTCGCCACTCCTGTTAGAGTGGGTAAAGTCCCCCCGGACAGGCTCCTGTTTAAGCCTGGCAGCCGGAATGTCACTTTTAAGTTGCTGGAAGGAACAGGTCTCTATGACAGACCTGGCTCGGGCCTCTGCCACAGGCTTAGTACTTCAGTACTCAAGAGAACAATTCGGATTGAGCGAATCCTCTCAGTAAATGCAATGAAAGGGGGTCACCGGTTGACAGCTGACATGTACCTGTCAATTCCAGTAACCAGATCCCTGATGGTTCGTTCAAGCCCTTTTGGATAACCTGCCTCCGGGTTCTCCTCAAGCTGATCCCCCACCGAACGGCATACAGCCTGGGATCTTCTCAGTAAGGTTGGGGACCCAGTAAGTCACTGGGGCCCCCATCTACATCCGAATGGGTCTCCATAGAACAGGTGGTTCTGGCCAGGTGGGCCATGCAAATGGGGTCCGTGGATGCGCGCACCCTGAAGGTGGATGCCGCACCTGGAACGTGGACCCCGCGCAGAGAAGAGGAACCGACCACCAACCCAGAACACGTGGCAGCTGCCACAGATATACCCCTCCCCAGCATGCCCAGTGAGGGAAGAACTCCTCTAATTGGCTGCTGGGGAAAAGTGGCTCCGTCAGAACCTCTCTAGCGCCAACTGTCGCCCAGGGGTGTAATCACACCTCGGGGCCGCAGACCGGCCTGCAGGACATTTCTGATCACACTTTTTAGACATTTGTTCATCTTAATTGCTGAGAGGAACTGAACTCAGTTGAGAGAAGCACAGTAACAATATCCACCAGCACATATTCACTTTTTTTAGCTTAGGTCCACTTTAACCACTTAAGGACCCCCGCACGCACATATACGGCCACAGAATGGCATGTACAGGCACAAGGGCGTAAATTTACGTCCCCGCCTGAGTGCGGTTCGGGGGTCCCATCGGGACCCCCTCCGCGGCGTGCGGGGGTCCCCCTACCTCTGGGAGCGATCCGGGATCTGCGGGCGGATGTCCGTGATATCCGCCCCCCCCGCGATCGCTCCCAGCCAATGGGAGCGCGCTCCCAGCCTGTCACTTCCTCCTCCTGTGTTTACACAGGAAGGAGGAAATTATGTATTCTCTCATCGCAGCAGTGTTTCCCAGCGCTGCTGATGAGAGAAGACATCACAAGTAAGTGTGCACCAACACAACACTGACACACACTCACATAGGCAAATTAACCCCTTGTGATCGCCCCCCCCCACCCCCCTGTCACAGTGTCACTGAATGCAGTGATTTAATCACTGCATTTAGTGTCAGTGTGACAGGCAGTGTAAAAAACAGTTAGTGTTAGGTTCAGGATAGCCCCCCCACCCCCCCTAATAAAGTTTTAACCCCCTGATCACCGCCCTAGTTAACCCTTTCACTCCCTATTGCCAGCGTCACTAAGCGATCATTTTTCTGATCGCTGTATTAGTGCCGCTGTTCCCGCTAGGTAGCTATTTTTTTTTATTGCGATTTTTTTTTTTTACTAAAGACATGTGGCTAAATAAATTTTGGCCTAAATGTTTGACTAAAATTTAGTTTATTTGATTTTTTTTTTAACAAAAAGTAAAAAATAGTGTTTTTTTTTCAAAAATGTCGCTCTATTTTTGTATATAGCGCAAAAAATAAAAATCGCAGAGGTGATCAAATACCACCAAAAGAAAGCTCTATTTGTGGGAAGAAAAGGACGCAAATTTTGTTTGGGAGCCACGTCGCACGACCGCGTAATTGTCTGTTAAAGCGACGCAGTGCCGAATCGCAAAAACACCTTGGGTCATTTACCAGCGTATTGGTCCGGGTCTTAAGTGGTTAAGTATATAGTGTAACTACAAGCCAGTATAGCTGGTACAAAATTAATCTAATGTATATTGTGATAAAGAAATCTGGGTGTCGGAAACTTATGTTTACAGTACAGTAACAGGCTGATGTAGTGAATTGTACATATTGAGACCATGCACTCTAAAGATTACCTTTCATCCAAAATTATATGAGTGTGGATCTCTTGTTTTCAAGTTAAAGCATATCTAAACTCAAAAATTGAAATGTAATATACTGCAGGCAGCAAACCAGTACTTAGATGAATTTTATTGGTATTTTTTTCAGGTATTTTGTTCTGCTAATGCTGCAAAGCACACATTTCCTGACAGACTCCATGGCAGCCAACGTGTGGGTTAATCCCGCCTCTCATACCTCATAGGACCCTACTCCCATAAAGCTTTGCGTCTCCCCATAGACTGTGTTCCTTTTTTGTCCTCCTCCTCGGACCTATGCTGTTAAAGCAGAAAAAAGAAGAAATACCTTTTATTTTTTTCCTCAGTCCTGATGATCCTGCACATAGAGCTCACCTTCTGGTGTCCAACAAGTCCCAGCTATTAGCTGGGTAGACATGGGCGTCGGTTGCAATCTCAACAGGTGCTTACTAACCAGCCATTGGCAGGCAAGCAGCAACAAGGCCAAACATCCTAGCTATTAGCTGGAGGCCTCTATTCCTTTAAGAATGCCCGAATAGTGCGGAGTGAGCTTCATAGCTCTCAGTTCCAGGACAGGTCGGCAATGGTATCCTTGGTAACGTATTATCCTCTCTTACCTTGTACATGGCAGCCGTACTCTATGTTGTTTTGTTGATTGTTTTGTCTCCGCCGTGGCCATGGCCGCTGGAACGCATCTGCGTTCCAGTTCGTTGTTTTCTGGTCTCTGCGCCTGCGCTGGTTCCAGCCGAGATTGAGGCTTGGATGCGCATGCGCAGTACGATCGGATTGTCGCGATCGCGCATGCGCGCGAGGTCTGTGTGGGGAGGTGCGCCTGTCACGTCGCAATTGCGGCGTGAGCGTGGCGTGCGCGGTGACGTCATCATCAGGGCGGCAGGTTTAAATAGCTGTCAAAACAGCTATCTTTGGGACACACGCAGGCTGTGCTGTTGCTGTTTTCGTTGCCCCAAATTGATAGTCTTCCCTCTTCAAGGTATGTTTCTTGCCTTCTGCCTTTTTAAAGCCCTGTTTGCTTGATTCATCCATGCTGCATCTTACATTGATATGTTTGTCTTAGCAGTTCTTGTGACTCCTTTCCACTATGGATGTCTCACCGCCCCCCAGTGGCCAACCCTTGCGCTGCAGGTAGGATGGAAAAAATTATTTTTTTTCCCTACCTGGCTGTTTGGGTTTCTGTGTAATCAGAGGTTAACTCTTTCCTCCTCATCAGCCCCTCTAGGTCTGAACATCAATCTTCAGCACGCAAAGTTGTTGACGAATCCAGGTTACAGCATCGTCACTCCAGATCAAGTTCCAGACGCCCCAGGTCATCTTCTAGACACCGCAAAGAAGGCTCCAGATCTTCATCTGGCCGCCATTCCCACCGCCATTCCAGCCACTCCAGTAAGAGAGTCTGCTGGGGATGTAGAGCTCGGGTCTCGGAAGGAAGATCCCTTTGTGAACTATGTTATTCCAAGGCGGTGAGGGAGAGAGGAAATGATGGTCATCAGGTGGAGGCTCTGGTCAGGAGAGTAGTCCAGGAATCCCTGAACAAATCTGGTTCCAGATGTGATGTTACTGTTCCTGATGACCCAGTTCCAGCGCTTACACAGGATAATCCTGAAACGCCTGGTCCCTCTCAACGTGTACGCAGTCCAAGTGCGTCTTCCGTCAGTGAAGCAGAGAGTGTTGTCAATCCTGCAGGATTTGATTTTTCCCTAGTACCAAGTTTAGTGAAAGCGGTAAAGATCGCCTTGAGGTGGGAAGATCCGGTGGAATCTCCTTCCAAACAGAGAAAATATTTCAAACAACTTAAAAAGGAGCGCCCTAGTTTTCCTTTCTTGGGTGAACTGGGAGATATCATTTCTGACGAATGGGCCAGCACGGACAGAAAGAATTCTTTGCTTTCAAAAGTAGCAAAGATGTACCCGTTCAAAAGTGAACATGTTAAACACTTGGAATCAGCTCCCTTGGTTGATGCCACCGTGATGAGGTTGGTGAAACATGTCACACTCCCTCTGGAAGATACCGTCTCCTTTAAGGACGGTCTAGATAGAAAGATAGACACAGATCTGAAACGTATATATATTACAGCAGGCATGGCTTGTAAACCGGCTCTAGCCCTAGCTGCCTTGTCTAAGGCAATGGAATCCTGGACGGATGAAGTGGATTCTACCTTAGCGAACGTCTCCGAAGATGTGCTCAGCAGCACACCGGTTCATGAGCTGAGAATGGCGTCCGTCTTCCTGGGGGAGGCCTCCCTTGACATTATCCGGTTGGTGGCGCGGATCATGCTCTCCTCTGTCACAGCTAAACGTGCTCTGTGGTTGCGCCCTTGGGCGGCTGATCCCGCTTCAAAACAAGGGTGGTGCAGAATCCCCTTTCAGGGGTCTTCCCTGTTTGGGAACAAGCTGGACAGCGCTATCACCCGTGCCACTGGGGGTAAGTCTGGGTTCCTTCCTCAGGATCGCCGTCCGTTCGGTCAGAGGAGATCCTTCCCTAGGCAAGATCAAGACCGTTCAAGAGATGCGCGCTGGTATAGACCTGGTCGCGAGTTCCGGAAAAACTGGAGGAGAGTCCAGCCCTCTGGACAGAAGCCCCCTAAGGGACCCTCGTCTGCCGGACGTGATGCCCCTAAGTCCTTTTGATGCGAAGCCAGCCCAGACGGAAAGAGTAGGCGCTCGGCTACTACAGTTCCGACATGTCTGGGCAGCCTCAATAAGAGATTTTTGGACTGTCAAAACAGTGTCTACAGGCCATACCTGGACCTTTATCAGTCCACCCGTGCTACAGTTTGTACCCACAACAATACCCGGCTCAGAAGAAAAAAGGAAAATTCTTCTGTTATACACAAGCTCTCTCCTAGCTCTGGGTGCCGCTATTCATGTTCCATCTTCCGAAAGAGGTCAAGGGATGTACTCGCCCCTGTTTATGGTTCTAAAGAAGACAGGTTCTTGGAGACCGGTAATAGATCTGACACATCTAAACACCTTTATCAAAAAGGAAAAATTCAAGATGGAGTCCTTGCTTACTATTCGTCAGACGGTTCAGCCAGGCGATTGGCTGATGTCCATAGACCTAAAAGATGCCTACTTCCATGTCCCAGTCGCAGCGGAGTTCCAAAAATATCTCCGGTTCTCAGTAGACAATGTCCACCTCCAATTTACGTGTCTCCCGTTTGGGCTCACAACATCGCCCCGGGTGTTCTCAAAACTTCTATTGGCTGTCGTCGCCCTGATCAGAACCAAGGGCATTCGACTTCATCACTACCTCGACGACTTACTGTTACTTTCGCAAGACAAGGAACAGCTGTTGACACACCAGATCCAGGTCATTTCCACCCTGACCGAGTTCGGTTGGCTGATAAACAGGGAAAAGAGTCATCTGCAACCCACACAATCTCTGGTTTTTCTGGGAGCTCAATTCAACACAGTTCAATGTTCCATCTCCTTACCCCTGACAAAGATCCCGGTAGTCCGGGACAGAGTCCGGCTTGCATTGGATTCTCCCTTTCTAAAAGCCTCGCAATGCCTCAAGATAGTGGGCACCATGGTGTCCACAGTCCCCATGGTGAGATGGGCACAATGGAGGATGCGGCCCTTTCAGAAGGGGTTTCTCCAACAGTGGGATCCGAAGTCTCAGGATCAACGCATTCGAATAACTTCGTCGATGCGAGAGAGTCTTCTTTGGTGGCTACTAAGGAAAAATCTCCTCAACTACCATTCATTAGCCCCGATCTCCTGGATCACAATTACATCAGATGCCAGCAACAGCGGCTGGGGGGCTCTGTGCTTGAAGGAGTTTGCTCAAGGGAAATGGACGTTACCATCCCGGAGTGTGAGTTCCAATGCCCTGGAACTCCGTGCGGCCTACCGTGCCCTTCAATCCTTTCTTCACATAGTAAAGGGATCGTCAGTCCTGTTGAGAATAGACAACACGACAGCTGTGTCATACATAAAGAGACAGGGAGGCACCCGCAGTCTGTCCCTGCTGAAGGAAGTGGATCCGATCATGTCGTGGGCACAAGTACATCTCTCAGATTTAACAGCTGTGTATCTCCCCGGATCTCAAAATCTCCAAGCAGACTTCCTTTCGAGGACAACACTCGACCACAACGAATGGTCTCTCCACAGCGAAGTCTTCAGCTGGGTCCTATCCCTGGGAGTTGTGCCGGAAGTCGACCTATTTGCATCTCCATGCAATTACAAACTAGAGAAATTCTATACGAGGGGTCGCTGTCCCCAAGCGTTCGGAGTGGATGCTCTAACAGACCAGTGGAACTTTCACAGTGCCTATGCTTTTCCTCCAGTCCCGGTAATCCTCCGGTTCCTGGCAAGACTCAGGTGGGAAGCGGTCGAGGTGATGGCGATAGTCCCTTATTGGCCCAACAGACCATGGTTCCCGTTGCTGCTTCATCTGAGCTTCCGGGCTCCAGTCCCGCTTCCGAACAGGGCAGATCTCCTGTTACAAGGGGTAACCCCCCATCCATGTCCATCCCGTCTTCATCTGATGGTCTGGTTTTTGAAAGGGAAAGGCTTATTGCGTTAGGCTGCCCAAATCAAGCCATCTCCACTCTGTTAAGTGCGAGGAGATCAAGCACCAACAAGGTCTACCAGAGAATATGGTCAAAATTTGCAGATTTCGTCTCTTCCATGGATGGATCCCCTAGTAATCCTAGGATTCAGGATGTTCTTGGCTTCCTTCAGACAGGTCTGGATCTGTCTTTATCAGTCAGCTCCCTGAGAGTTCAAATTTCGGCCATTTCGGCCTTCACTGGGTTTTCATGGGCCAAACACACCCTTGTCAAACAATTTTTCAAAGGTGCCATGAGGCTTAGGCCACAGAGAAAACCAAGGTTCTCAAAATGGAACCTTCCCTTTGTTTTGGACTTCCTTTCAGAAACTACGCACTCGGATAACTTGTCAATCAAAGATCTGTCCTCAAAAGCTGTCTTCCTTGTGGCCATAACATCAGCCAGAAGGGTCTCAGAAATAGGTTCTCTAGGATCCAAAGAACCGTTTCTTACTTTTTTCCCTGATCGGGTCGTACTAATTCCCATGTTGGGATCCAATCCCAAGGTAACATCGGTCTTTCATGAAAATCTAGAAATTGTTCTCCCCACTTTTCGATCTCCTGAGAACTCTAATGTCCATCCTCTAGACGTCGGACATGTATTAAGACAATATCTGGAAGCCACAGCAGCCTTCCGTCAATCTGACCATCTGTTCGTTTCCTTCCATGGAAAAAGCAGGGGAATGCGTGCTTCTCCCAGAACCATCGCTGCATGGATAGTTCAAGTAATCCAAGGGGCATACAAAGCAAAAGGGTTGGCTCCTCCTGAAGCGGTGACAGCGCATTCGACTCGTAGCATCTCCACATCATGGGCAGCCGCCCGGCATGTTTCCCCAGAAGTAATCTGTAGGGCGGCCTCCTGGTCGTCATTAAACACATTCATGACGCATTACTGCGTAGAACCGGCCTGTTTGTCGTCGGTTGATTTTGGTTTACATGTTTTATCTGTTGACAATGTCAATTAAACCTTTTTTTTCTTTAATCAGCAATTTCCCACCCGGGTGTGTCGGCTAGTTATTTCCCACACGTTGGCTGCCATGGAGTCTGTCAGGAAAAGGGAAAATTTATATCAAATACTTACCGTAATTTTCCTTTCCTGATGGACTCCATGGCAGCAGGAGTTTCCCTCCCCTTGCTGGAGTAGGCTATATTACGGAACACAGTCTATGGGGAGACGCAAAGCTTTATGGGAGTAGGGTCCTATGAGGTATGAGAGGCGGGATTAACCCACACGTTGGCTGCCATGGAGTCCATCAGGAAAGGAAAATTACGGTAAGTATTTGATATAAATTTTCCCTTTTCCTGGCCATAGGTGACTACACTGACTCCTCTACTTAAAGTGAAAGAAAACCCTTTTTGGCACTAGGAATAGATGGCCAAGCCACATTCTAAGAGTAACTCTACGGAGTCCATGTTTCATATGACCACGCAAGCTGAATCTGTTGACTAGCAGACCAGTTACCGCCGAATGTTTGACTTTTCTGCTGGCTTTTCTTTTATCTGGATTTCTGTAAGAAGCTCGCTGGGAGACATATTCTGCTGAGGTTCTCGGTCGTGTGTACACTTTCGGCGAGCATCCCGTCGGGAATCTTGTCGAGCCAAAATAGAGAGCATGCTCTCTTTTTCCTCGTTGTTCAATGAGGAAATTTGGCTCGACGACCTTTTCGACCGCTCATCGGGAACCTCGTCGGGCGGAACGATGAGTTTAGCCCGACGAGGTTCTCGGACGTAAATATGCGGCCTGAGTTCTTAGCATCATTTTGTCTTAATAAACATCATACAGTTTTAAACTAGATGGGCGATTTCTTTCTTTTTTATGGGCTGTGAATACGAGCGATTTACACTGTCAGCCATGACACCATCCTCTTCAGCCTAAAGCAGAGGGAATTGCTCTGATCGTTGGTTTATGATCTACTGCTTGTCTCTTCAGCCTAAAGCAGAGGGATCTGCTCCGATCATTGGTTTACTATCTACTGCATGTCTAGACACTTATAATTTGGAGTCTAGTGTTCTAGTAAGCAAGCATTTCATATAATCAATGGTGGAGGTTCACTCTGGTGAAGTTTTATACAGTATCCCATTCACTCATTTGGACACCCAGCAAGATACTTTTTGCAACTTTTTTGGAGCATCACATGAACTGTTTGCACATGTTTGCGATGTTTTACTTGTTTTTTACTTGTTTCACGTGTTAATCATTTAGCAGGACAACTTATGTTTTATTCTAGCACATTATGGCCCAGATTCACGTACATCTGCGCATTATTGGACCGGCGTAGCGCACCGCCTTTACGTTAGACGTGCGCAATTTTGCCGCGTAATCACCCTATTCTCGTAGCTTTTGCGCAGGAAATTGCGCATACGTAACGTTTTTCCAGAGGCGTAAGGAGGAGTAATACAAATTGGGAGGGACGTGGGCGTGTTACATTGAAATGAGCCGTGACCCCATGCAAATGAAGGGCCGGCCGGCTCGCGCATGCGCGCTTGAACGAGACCATGTCAGCTCCGATGTGCGCATGCTCACAACTCGGGAGCGGCGAAATCAGTGAAATTGGAAATGGACTATGGCAACGTTGTGAACTACGCAAACAGCATAAATAGACACACACAAGCGCACTTCCTTTGCAAAAGTACATCCCTTTGTCCCTTCCCATTTAACAAAGTGCTTTTGTTCTTGTTGTTCGTTGCGGTGTGTTTTGTAGTTGTCAGATTAGTGTTCTGTGTGATCAAGTGGTTGTTGTTAGATTTTTGAAAGTGGTTTTTGATAAGTGTTTGAGAGACTGTTTGTTTGATTGATATATTTCTTTTTGTTTCTTTTCCTGCTGTATTTTTTTTTTGGGGACTGTTTCTTGGTGAGTAGTTTTCTCTCTGTGTGTGTGTTTTTTTGTGATTGGTTGTGCTTGTTTGTGTGCGTGAATTTTGTTGACTGGGACTGTTTTTTTTTGGAAGGATGACTGAGAGAAAACGAAAGCTTAATTTTACAGTTGTGGAAAAACAGATTCTTGCCCGGGCCATTAGCGAGTATGGGCGTTACCTCCACGGCCCAGAGAGTGCCAACACCACCCCGGCCAGGAGGAGGGAGATTTTGAATAGGATCACTGACCAGGTGAATTCTGCGGGGCAGGGGGAGACACGGACCAGGTCTGGGATTGACAAAAAAATCAATGACCTCCGGCGTCTGGTCAAAAAGAAGTTGACCAGAATGCATGCCCATGCCAGGGGCACAGGAGGGGGCCCACCATGCCGTATTAGCCTGACAGCGGAGGAGCGTGCGGTGGCCCTGACCTTTCATCGGCATGAAGTTGAGGGCCTGCCCGGCTTTGACTCCAGTCCCCAGCCCGTGATGCCAGGTAAGTTGTTTTCTTTTTTAATATCAGGTGTGTAGCATGTGTGGGGGAGGGGGTGAAAGGAAAGATGTGGCAAGTGTGTGGATCCTCCAACCTGTGAATGTTTTGTGTCATCCACAGATGTGCAGGAGGGAGCAGGGCCATCTGGCCTGACCGCACCAACCCCAGGACAGCAGCCTAATGAGGCCCCCCCAACAAGGCCGGAGTCCGCGGAGGAGGTTCAAGAGGAGGAGGACAATCATGAGGAGCAGGACAATCATGAGGAGGAGGAGAATCATGAGGAGGAGGAGTCCATGTCACTGGACGTTTGGGTTTTGAGGACTCCTCCCCTCTGGCTGCCAGCAGGCAGGCCTCCCTAAGGGGGAGCCCCCCCCTCCTCCCCCAACATGGCTCCCCTCACAAGGGCCTCCCCTTCTCCCCGGCCACAAGCATCAGCTGGAGGCAGGATGTCATCCCAGACCACCAGGGGGTTGGCCGATCTCCTGCCCGCCACCCTGAGAAGGGACCAGTTCCTCCAGACCCGCCATCTGGGACAGGTCAGCCAGACATTGGTGCGGATGGAGGAGAGCCTGTCCTCCATCAAGGATATGCTGGGGAACCTGGACTCCCACTCCCGGGCTTTCACAACCTGCCTAAATGAACTGCAGACGACATCAGCAGGCGTTGGGCAAGATGTGAGGGCCCTTACCCTGGCTATCCAGGCCAACACGGCAACAGTTGGTGCTGCCCTGGACAGAATTGCCGTGGCCTTGGAGGCCAGGCCACCAGGTGGGCAGAGATCAGGGGCTGATCCTCCTTCCCCAGTTTTACCCCTTCCCCATGAGTCTCCCCTGAGAAGCCGGGGCCGTGGCCGGGGGCGCCCCAGGCGTGGCTCACGCAGAGGGCAGTAATTTGTTTTTCCCCCAATTTTTATTTTTTTTCTAATTTTTATTTTTTGTCTTTTTTTTTTTTTTTTGCTGGAAATTTTTTAAATTTGGAGGTAATTTTTTTTTTTGGGTTGTGAATGCTGTGTGAATGTGGGGGTGACATTCCTGCCGGAAAAGGGGTGTCACCCTCAATTTTGGTGGAGAAGGGTTCCCCAGGACCAGGGAGAAGTGATCCCCAGGTCCGTGTGAATGGTGTATGAATGTACAGTGACATAATTGGAGCCTTGGCGTGGCGTTGCTGCTCACAAGTCCAGCATGGTGGACTGGTGCCAATCCAATTTGATGTGGATGTGGGGTGTGTGTGCTAGGGACCACAGTGGTGTGCATGCATGCATTCTCATTGTGCCATGATTAATGTGTATGTTTAACGTGCAAAGATGCCCAATGTGAGCTGTCTCCTGGCTGCTCTTCCCTCAGAAGACGGGTTAACCTCGGTTAGGGGGGGATTGTCTGGTTCAGGGGTCAGGTCATCACGTAGGTCAATCTGCAGGCCCTTTCTTTCTGCAAAGTTGTGCAGCATGCAACATGCACCGATGATCTGGCACACGAAGTTTGGGGAGTACAAGAGGGTACCCCCAGACTTATCCAGGCATCGGAAACGTGACTTTAGGATGCCAAAGGTGCGCTCCACCACTGCTCGTGTTTGAGCATGTGCTTGATTGTATCTTTCCTCTCCTGGAGTTTGGGGGTTCCGGATAGGAGTCATGAGATGGGGTCCCAGTGGATATGCAGAGTCACCTGGAAGGGAAAAGACAGGAGGATGTTAGTCATGCATGTGCCCCTTGTGATGTGCATCATGGGAGGGGATAGTCATGCCTGCCACCCATGTCACTCACCAACCAGCCAGGTGTCCCCATACACGTTCTGATCAAATTCCATTCGGATGTGGCATTGATTGTATATGTAGCTGTCATGGCTGGACCCTGGGTGTTTGGCACGGACGTGCCATATGAGGCCTTGGGCATCGACTATCACCTGTACATTGATGGAATGCCAATGCTTCCGATTGCGGTACATGTGCTCTGTCTCCTGGGGGGGCTGGAGTGCCACATGTGTGCAATCAATGGCCCCCACAGTGCGTGGGAATCTGGCAATTCTGTAGAAATCTGTCATTGCCTTCAGCCGCAGGTCCTCAGTGGTGGGTTTGATGATTTGGTTGGCCATGCATCTGAGTATTGCAGGGACAACCTGGTGCACACATCTGCTCATGGAGGACTGTGACATCCCAGCCACCACTCCACTTGTACGCTGAAAAGAGCCACTGGCAAGGAAATGGAGTGTTGCCAGGACCTTGACCAGTGGCTGCACTGCATGTGAGCGGTGTGTTGGGCTGGTGATGTCATCCTGCAGGGTTGTGGTTAATTCCAGGATGGCATGAGGGGTGAATCTGAAGATGCGATACACCTCAGAATCACTCATGCCAAACAGGTCTATGCGGGTATGGTATATCCTCTCCCGTGCCATCCTCCGTGCCATCCTCCGTGCCCTCCTCCTTCTTTGTTCATCTAAAGTCAGTAGTATAGCTATGTGCGACGATGCCCCTGGCATGTTGGCATACAGATTGTTGTACAACATGTGTGACTGCTGAGCTGCTCACTAACAGTGTTGCTTTATCTAACAAGTAGACTTTTTTTCTTTTTTTAGACCAGCTTTTATCAGCTCTAATTTTAGACAGGACATTTTGCTGTTGCGCACACTGCGTCGCCTGCGCTGCCCCAACGTTGTTTTGTGGATCCCCGTAAGTCCCTCATTAGCATATTTGACTAGCAAATCAATGGTGTGTCTATCGCACTTTTGCGCGGACGGATGCGCCAGTCTAACGAAATTTTTTGCGTATCTCGTTCTGGGGATGCCGCGCAACGAAACGCACGCGCACATTTAGACTTACGCACGCGCATCTCCTGTTGCGCAGGCGTAATCGCTCTGTGAATCTGGGCCCATGTCTTTACCTTGCAGTTTACTACTGCTTTAAAGGGGTTTTAAAGGTACCATTTTTTTCCATAAATAGCTTCCTTTACCTTAGTGCAGTCCTCCTTCACTTACCTCACCCTTCGATTTTGCTTTTAAATGTCCTTATTTCTTCTGAGAAATCCTCACTTCCTGTTCTTCTGTCTGTAACTCACCACAGTATTTTGAGGCTTTCTCCCTCATGTGGAGTGTCGTGCTCGCCCCTCCCTTTGACTACAGGAGAGTCAGGACACCCACTAACACACAGCTCCTTTCTCTATTTGCATCATAGAGAGCATCGTGACTCTCCTGTAGTCCAAGGGAGGAGGCTAGCACGACACTCCACACCAGGGAAAAAGCCTCCCATTACTGTGTGGAATTATAGACAGAAGAACAGGAAGTGAGGATTTCTCAGAAGAAATAAGGACATTTAAAAGCAAAATCGAAGGATGAGGTGAGAGAAGGAGGACTGCACTAAGGTAAAGGAAGCTATTTAGGAAAAAAAATTGTACCTTTACAACCCCTTTAATCTATAGAAGAAGCTATGGTTGTCCCCATGAAATAGGACTTCTTCTCTTCATCTCTAGTACATAGGAAATGGGGGATTCATAGTTCACAGAAGGAAGATAACATTTCCAGCTCATCTCTCAGGCGGCGTACACACGACCGAGGTTCTCGCTGGAAACCAGCGAGAACCTCGCTGGAAGCTGCATTCCAGTGAGGACCTCGGCCGTGTGTACGCTCCTGGCTCATCCCGCTCGTCGGGAATCCCGTCGAGCGAAAAGAGAGCACGCTCTCTTTTTGCTCGACGGCCGCCTGGATGAATGGCTGGTTGCCATTCCCGATGGGCGGGTCGCCGATTTCGACGGCCGGCAGAGAACCTCGACGGGCGGAACGATGTGTTCTGCCCGTCGAGGTTCTCTGCCGTGTGTACACGGCCTCAGAAAGCGACAAGAAAACTGCATTTCACAAGTATTTTCTATAGCATAAAAAAAAAAAAAAAAAATTCAAATTTTGTACTGGGGTTTAGTTATCCTTTACGCTGCCTGTAGACTATATTTCCATCTAGCACAGTATTCCCCGACAGTACAGGAGCCCCTTTCACACTATATTTCCATCATGTTGACCTGAGCTTTGGGCAACTATATTTTTAATACATTTTTAATAAATTAGACCATGACCTGGTATGTAAATGTAATGCATACTTCACCTAATTCTAGCTTTGGAACTTAAAAAATGTATTGCACTCATATACAGTACTGTACATTAATTTACAGTATAACCCTATTACTCACCTTTATGATTCAGTTTTTGAATGGATTTCAGTTTAAGATAGAAGATGTTTTCACCACACTTCTTAATTAAATGAAGTCACATGAACAGATAATCTGTTGTGTATGGTCTCCTTGTATGTAAAACAAATAGGGCCAGGTAGTAAATTTAATTATCAGTCTTTTAGACTCTATTTAATGAAGAAACGTGCAGTTTTCTCTACCAGACTGACATAATTAAAATAATGATAAAGAATGTAGATTAGTAAAAATCAACGTGATAAAATGCATAATAACCAAGTTATACTGAGTATTTAATCTGATAATTTGCAAAGTTAGCATTGGCTGAGGAGTTCAGCTCTTACAAAGCTGTTATCACATATAAAAGTGGTTTTTGAGTGCCACCTAAAGATTAAGAAAAAACATGACCATAAACAAAGTAAATGTTTGTCATTAATTTAGTATTATCTAATGAGGTAAAATGGATAGTGTCCAGGGTTAACTACAAGCTTAAAAGGTGACTATAGACATTCAAGGGCAATCAATTATGCAAAGAAATGTAAGGAAGATCTGACCAACCAGAGACATTCCTATCGTCTTTCACCTAAATGTGTTTACTTGCTTCACACAAGAGTACACAAGTGTACAGAGACCTGTAATGTCGTGTCTTGCTAAGAATTGTCTTGCAATACCAACTTCCTTTGTGGCTCTGAAATGCCATATGACTGAATGCTGAGAGTCACAAAGAAAGCTGATTATAGAAGATGTGAAAAGGTGTGGCCACATTGAAATATGTCCGTTAGAACCACTAACCTGTCACCAGGCCCACTAATTAATAAAATATCATGGCACACATTGCATGTAACATATTCTTTAACGCAAAAATGCTTAGTTTGTCATCCCCTCAGGTCAAAGGTTCCCAGTCCTCCCCTAGTCATAAGGTGTTTACATTAACGTAAACATGAGATTGATGTCCAAGTTGATTAGACATATCTTGAACAACAAGAAATATTTGTGGTTTAGGAGAGAAAATGGACTTTCTAGGCACCAATCATTAGCATAAAATAAGTTTTTATTGATACAATACCAAAAAGAATTTTGGTGTTGCAATCAAAGTTACAATACAAATTTATAAAAATACATTAAAAAACACACATATAATTGATCACAAAATGAAAGATAAGTGAACAAAAGGAAATGTTTGTTGTAACCAGGAATGGTCCGACGTAGAAATCAATGTTGGTTGATGACTACTGAAGATACAAGTAAAAATAAACATAAGCTCTACATGTTTCGCAATTAATGCTTCCTCAGGAGCTATGAATTTTCGTCCCCAATAGTGGGTATCGTTAAAAATGGACAGTAAGGATGAGTACTGAATGGAGCCTAAAGAGATCCAAATGATTGTAAAACGATCCAAGTAGAACTAGAGCGACGTGGCTTCCTCCAAATGTGTACACCGCAGAGTATCGGTAGAAGGGGCTGATCAAATACATATATTAGTATGCTCAAGCAGCTAAATATATGAAGAAGAGGGAATAATCCCATAGCGTTGAAGCGTGGATTCCAATCAGTGAATAGACCAAAAATTGGTTGGAAGCTGCGGTGTGATAGGAGTGTGTCAGCCAAGCCGTTTGGTTAGGTTCCCTGCTGAGAATAGGAGAATAGGAGTCTCCTATTCTCAGCAGGGAACCTAACCAAACGGCTTGGCTGACACACTCCTATCACACCGCAGCTTCCAACCAATTTTTGGTCTATTCACTGATTGGAATCCATGCTTCAAAGCTATGGGATTATTCCCTCTTCTTCATATATTTAGCTGCTTGAGCATACTAATATAAGTATTTGATCAGCCCCTTCTACCGATACTCTGCGGTGTACACATTTGGAGGAAGCCACGTTGATCTAGTTCTACTTGGATCGTTTTACAATCATTTGGATCTCTTTAGGCTCCATTCAGTACTCATCCTTACTGTCCATTTTTAACGATACCCACTAATGGGGACGAAAATTCATAGCTCCTGAGAAAGCATTAATTGCGAAACATGTAGAGCTTATGTTTATTTTTACTTGTATCTACAGTAGTCATCAACCAACATTGATTTCTACGTCGGACCATTCCTGGTTACAACAAACATTTCCTTTTGTTCACTTATCTTTCATTTTGTGATCAATTATATGTGTGTTTTTTAATGTATTTTTATAAATTTGTATTGTAACTTTGATTGCAACACCAAAATTCTTTTTGGTATTGTATCAAAAAAAACTTATTTTATGCTAATGATTGGTGCCTAGAAAGTCCATTTTCTCTCCTAAACCACAAATCTTTCTAGCTCATTTTAGGACGTGGCACTGTAATACTTTAGGTCACCCATAGCCCATCCTATGGTTTGTGTACCTCGAATCTCGTTTTCATATCTTGAACAACAATAATCTCATGTCCATGGCAATTGTTTACTGTGCTCATAGATATGTTTGGTCCTCTTATCATTAAAAGTCCTACACCACCACTATAAAGAGAAATGCACACCATTTTTTAAGATTTTGCCTGGTAAATTGTTGGTAATTTCAATCTTAAGATTTAGTCCTATGTACCCACCTATGGATATTAGAAAAGCACCATGATTGCTTGATTTTGTTGCTTTATATTCCTATTGTCGTGGCCTGATTCTTACCATGGCTCTATTTGGATGAAAATTATATACATGCCTCCTCATAATAGCAGTTTCATCTGAATTCTCAAAATTTCTCTTTGTTGTTAAAGAAAAAAGTTAATTAACAAAGTGAACCATAGAATCAATGCTGTATCCTGGCCTAGACCAACAAGGCCCAGGCCTAGGGCAGCACTTTGCAGGGGAGCAGCATGGAAAGAGTCCCCGCCGGCTTGCGTTACACTGTTAGTGTAGCGCCAGCATAGGTGTGCACAGCCGAATGCATTAGGGTGTACACCCAAAAGCTCAAACACACACTACCGATCACTCAAGCTATTAATTCAGAATGGGAAGGGGCCAATAAATTACATATTTATCAGCCCCTTGCCTCACTCACCCTGAAACATCCCCACAGCAACAGCAGGCAAGAGAGGAGAGGAGAGAAGTGCTGTGGGTGGAAGGGCTAGGGCAGTAGGGGGAATCTGTGCTGAGGGTGTGCCTGGGTACACCTGGCACACCCTGTGTGCATGCCTATGAGTGCCAGTCTTATGAGGGCAGACTGGGCTGAGAGGCAAATTAGACTAAACGGCACCACTTCTAATTTTGGCTGTCCTATCATCCTGGACCACAAATCTTCCTCACTGTGCTATTTTTTCTGCTGCACCATTGACATGGTTATAGCTTCTTAGTCCTCTCCATAAAATTATCAGAAATTTGTGCTTAAAGTAGAACTATAGGCAACGCTTTTTTTTCATTTTGGATAGAGTAAGGGAGGGTTATACTCCCTGTCAATTTATTGTTTACCATCCCTGTCCCATTGCAGAGATTTCCTTTAACTTCCTGGCCCATAGCCAAACAGGAAGTGAGAGGATATGTATGCAAATTAAGGGAATCCATTGCCCCCCAGGCCCTCAGAACTAGTGTCCCTACTCAAAAATTTCAGGGCGGGTCTTAAACAGCAAGGAGTGTAGTTTTGACAGGAAGGGTGGGTCATTTTTATATTAGGGGGTGCACGGGTCTAGTCAGGCCTAGGGCAGCACAAAGGCTAAATACACTACTGCATAAAATGCAGAGTCTATGACTCTTATGGATACCTTAGATTGTAAGCTCTGCTGGTGCAAAGTCTGTTTTATCTGGTTTTGTTGTCATCATAATGCCCTTAAGAATATTTGACGATGCTACTGTATTATGGTAAAAAAAAAAGATATAATTTATACACATTTTATAGCAATATAACAACCTTTACAAGATATTTCCACCCCGATAGTGTTGAATTCAGTTTATTTCAGCATCCACATTGTTAAGTTAAGCTGTGCTAATAAAAAGACTATAAATACCATCCTGATCACATCATGGACCACAAGACATAGGATGTCACAATAACCTGTGATACTGTCTGTAGTTGTATCTCTTACGTGTCTCTTGTAAAATATCCCTCATAATCGGCCTTTACTGTAGAGACTTAAAGAGCCTTGTGTTAAGAGAATAATCATTTTTTATTAGGGTCTCTTGGCGGATCTGTGGTTGGTGAATACACTCCAACATTCTCTTGTCTTGACTGTACTGTTTCTGGAAATATACACTTTCGTGTTGGATGTACTTTTTATTTTTGTCGGTCTTTTTAGATTTCCAGAACCCTAAATATAGTTTGTTTCCTAAGATATTCTGAGTGTAAATATTTACACATACAAAAGTTAGGCTTAAAAATTGCATACATTAGAAAATTAGTGCATAATATGCATGCAAATGTGTAATTGGCAAAGCATGAAAACATCTGCCAGGGCACATAAAAACATATTTTAACAACTTAAAGGGCAGCCACAGTTGTACTGCAGCAGATTGGTTCTCCTGCGGTCTGTGGGAGCCAAATATTCTCTAGTGGGGGAGCCAATCAGCAGGTCCGGCAGACTCGATGCCCGCCGGCCACCTGCGATCACTTCACAGAGGGGCAGAATAGGGATCTGCCAGTGTAAAAAAACAGATCTCCGTTCTGTCAGGGGAGTAGAGTGAGATTGTCTGTTCCTAGTGATTAGGAACAGTGATCTCTCTTTACTCCATGTCAGTTCCCTTCCCCACCAGTTAGAAAGCACCTCCCTAGAGAACATTTAACCCATTGATCGCCCCTAGTGTTATCCCCTTCCCTGCCAGTGTCATTTATACTGTAATCATTTTTATAGCACTGATCGCTGTATAAATATCATTGGTCCCAAAAAAATGTCAAAAGTGTCCGATCTGTCCGCTGCAATGTTGCAGTCTTAATCGCTGCCATTACCAGTGAAAATAATAATAATAATAAAAATGCAATGAATCTATCCTCCATTTTGTAGGCGCGATAACTTTTGCGCAAACCAATCAATATGTTAATTGGGATATTTTTTTACCAAAAATATGTAGAAAAATACATATTGGCCTAAACTGAGAAAGATGTTTTTGTTTTTTTTACTTTTTTTGGGGGGTTTATTTATTATAGCAAAAAGTCAAAAATATATATATTTTTTAAATTGTCTGTATTTTTTGTTTATAGTGCAAAAAAATACATCCGCAGAGGTGAGCAAATACCACCAAAAGAAAGCTCTATATATATATTTTAAATTTTCTGTATTTTTTGTTTATAGCGCAAAAAAATAAATCCGCAGAGGTGAGCAAATACCACCAAAAGAAAGCTCTATTTGTAGGGAAAAAAGGATTTAAATTGTGTTTGGGTACATCATCGCACGACCGCGAATTTGTCAGTTAAAGTGACGCAGTGCCATATCGTAAAAATGGTCCGGTCATTAAGGGGGAAAATCTTCTGGTCCTTGAGTGGTTAACAGATTGGGTTTCAAACAGAAAGCTCTTCCGCACACTATAAAAAACCTCTATCCAAAACTAAAACAAAATATTTGTACCTGGCAAGCCCCATAATTCAAGGCAAGGGTGTAGCCTCTCAAAAAGTCTAGCGTTTTTTTAAGCTCCTAGAAGCTGTTATTAGCATTTATTTTTTTGCTCTGATGCTGCGTACACACGACTGTTTTTAATGTCCTAGAAAAAACAATGTTTTTCCTCGGCGTGATTCTTGTCAAGCCCGCCTTGCATACACACGATCGTGAAAAGAAAAATGCTTGAGCAAAGCACGGTGATGTACAACACAACGGCACTATAAAGTTCCATTCGTATGGTGCCACCCTTTGGCCTACATTTGCTGATTTTGTGTTAGTAAAAGTTTGGTGAGAGACGATATGCGATTTTCAGTCTTCATGCTTTTCAGTCTGTTACAGCGTGATGAATGTGCTATCTCCATTACAAACGCTAGTTTTACCAGAACGAGTGCTCCCATCTCATAACTTGCTTCTGAGCATGCGCATTATTTTCCCATCGTTAAAGCCTACACACGACCGCTTTTCACGATGTGAAAAACGACAACGTGAAAAACGACAACGTGAAAAACGACGAGAAAAATGAAAGCATGTTCTAAATTTTCAATGCCCATTTTTCACGTCGAGAAAAATGCTCTGGAGCCTACACATGGTCGTTTTTAATGACCATTTAAAAAAATCGAATTTTTCTCGCCAGAAGCTAAATAGTTATTTCCTATGTGTCCATGCACACTACTTTAGGCTATTAGCATTTGTTGAGCTTCAGCTTCTAGGAGCAGAAAAAAAATGTTTTTGTAAAGTTTCTTGGAGCATTTTTCCAGCAAAAAAATAGTCTGAATGCTCCTAACTGCTTCTAACTGCTACGAAAATGCTACTAATAGCTTGTTTTGAACTTTTTCTTTTTTTTCACCTTTATGTCTGATCAGTTAAATGGCAATAAAATGCTAATGTTCCTAAAAGCTTCTAAATGCAACTAAAATGCTACGAAAAGCTGGCACAAAAATGCTATTATCAGCATTTTTCTTCCAGAGTTTTTCTGGCATTTTTATTAGCTTATAGTATGCATGGAGCCTTGTCATTGCGACTGCCCTTCACCATAAGCAGCAAACCAAATATTGCTTTTTAGGAAGTGAATTTGTAATTTGTAAAATATATGATCATTTAACTTTTTTTTTGTACAGATAACCTTTAATATGTAAATAAAAATGGTTAGTCAATTAAGCGTTGAGTAAAAGGGGGCCTTGCAAACGCCCTCTATTTATTTATAGAGAGTATTTATTTTTGCACATGTAAGCTCTAATTCTCTGCATACGAAATAACTGGATTCTGTGTCAGACAGAGTAGTTATATGAAGAAATAAAATCTTAACAGAATAAATGAAGGACATTTTACCTTACTTGGTGGCCCTTTACTCATTTGCTGGCCAACATTCAACTTCAGAAATGTGCAAATTACAAAGAATAATAATATTTATGATGGCATGTTGGCACAGAAATTCCTATACAATTTGATGACAGATAGAGGTACTGCATCCTCACTGGTGTATAGGGAAGTATTACCTGTTAACTATTTCCAAAAATTCAATTGATAGATGGAAGGTAGAATGTAAGGTTTTAAAGGTTAAACTTCTGCTAAATAGAAGGCATCACAGGCTTCAGGATACAAGCTTTGTTGGCCAGAAGAACTTCATATGTCCATCACACTAATCTTGTTTTTATTTTCCTACTAAGGGCTTGACAAAGAAGTTTGGGGCTATGTGTTACGTACCTCGTGGATAGAGCCTCGTATGCAGGAAAGAGCCCCTCTTACCGCCCGGGTTCAGGGACTGCTGGAGTGGGGACAGCAAGTCCGGGAGCACGGCGTGGTAAGAGTGCTTGGGATGACAGCAGACCGGTCGGAATGGCAATCTTGCGGACAGGCAGTGTAGGAGACAGCGTCTCTGGAGGGCCACGGAACCGGATAGCGGGAACTGGTGGACGAGCCTGGTCAGATGCAAGACAGGAACGGGTATGCAGTCAACAAGGGTCAGATGGGGCGGATCACCCGAAAGTCACTCTGTAGTGGAGGTAGCGTTGTCAAAGTTCAAGCATAGGTCTGGTAACGATGGGCAGCAGAGTAGAGCGGAGTCGGATCAAGCCAGGGGTCGGTAACGGTATTCAGGTAGTCAGACGGAGCCGGGTCAGATATCGGATAGAGCAGGTATCAGGTTACAACAGGTATCAGGTAAGCAGGTATCAGGTTTCAACAGACATCAGGTTTCAGGGTTTTTGGAACACAAAGCTGTAGATCAAGGTGTCACTGCTGCTACTGAGCTTTTAAAGGGGAAGAAGGGCTAGTGCGCATGCGCGCGCTCCCGCCGCGCACGCGCGCGCCCCCGAGACGCAGACGCGCGCCGTGCACGCGCGCGCAAGCGCGGCGTGCAGACGCGCGCAATTGGAGTACAAGCGCGAGCAACAGGGGCTCGTCGGAGCCCGCAGGTAGGTCCCTGACATTGCCCCCCCCAAGGGGCAGCCTCCGGATGCCAAATTGGTTTCTTTTTTCAGGGTGAGCGGAAAAGAAATTGCGAATCAGTCTCTGTGCATGGATGTTGTTTTCGGGTTCCCAGGAATTGTCTTCTGGGCCATACCCTTTCCATTTTACTAAAAATTGAGTTTGCCCTTGCCGCTTCCTGCAGTCGAGGATGGCCTCCACAACGTATTCCTCACATCCATCAACAAAAACAGGTTCTGGGGGACTGGTCCCTCTATCAGGAAAGGGATCCAGAACTGCAGGTTTCAACAATGACACATGGAATACTGGATGAATTTTCAAAGAATCAGGTAAGGATAGTTCATACGATACCTCATTGATCTTCCTTCGTACTGGAAAAGGTCCTATGAACTTTGGTCCCAACTTCTTTGAAGGACAGGCCAACTTGAGGTTGGTTGTAGATAGCAATACCTGGTCACCTGGCTGAAGATTCAATTCGCCTCTCTTCTTCCGGTCAAAGAACTTTTTACTGGCAGCTTGAGCTTTAGTCACCGCTTCCCGTAATACCTGGTTGTTGTGGCTGAGGAACTCCATCGTACTCTGCACTGCCGGGACTGGGGATTCTGAAAAAAGGTCAGGTAAAAAGGTTAGATCAAAACCATAATTGGCAAAGAAAGGGGATTGCCCGGTAGCTGAGTGGTTGGCGTTATTGTACGCGAACTCCGCTAGAGGTAGCAGGGAAACCCAATCGTCCTGAGAGAAGGACGTAAAGCACCTAATGTACTGTTCAAGAGTCTGGTTGGTCCTCTCTGTTTGCCCGTTGGTTTGGGGATGATAAGCTGAGGAAAAGGAGAGTTTAATCTTCAAGGTTTCACATAAGGATCTCCAGAAGCGGGACGTGAACTGAACCCCCCTGTCAGACACGATGTCGGAGGGAATTCCGTGTAGCCGAACAATCTCCTTGATGAAAATACGAGCAGTCTCTGTGGCCGTTGGGGTACTCCTTAAGGGAAGGAAATGAGCCATTTTGGATAGGCGATCCACGACTACAAAAATTGCCGTGTACCCCTCCGAACGAGGAAGTTCTACTATAAAGTCTATAGAAATCATTTCCCAGGGTCTATTGGGCACAGGTAGGGGCTTCAATAGTCCCCAAGCTCGGCTTCTTGTGGTCTTGTTTCGATTACACGTGGGGCATGAGTTAACATATATTTTGCAGAAATTTTCCAGGTCTGGCCACCAGAAGGTACGACGTACCAGTTCGAGGGTTTTCCGAACCCCAAAGTGTCCCGCCAACGGGTGGTCGTGAAGGAGTTTCAGGACTTCCACACGGCTTGTCTCTGGAACGAAAATTTGGCTGCCTCTCCAAAACAGTCCATCCCTAGATGTTAAAGTGATGCTGGGAGGTTTGGAGGCGTCTGTGGATGCTTCTCTAATTTCGGAGAGTAGACCAGACTGGAGAAGTAGGAAGTTACCTGCTGGTAAAATAGTGTCAGGAACCGGTATATCCTTGGGGTTATCATGCATCCGGGATAGTGCGTCTGGTTTGACGTTCTTTGAACCTGGTCGGTATGTGATGTGAAAACAGAAGCGTGAGAAAAACAGCGCCCAGCGGGCTTGACGGGGTTTCAACCTTTTAGCAGATCTTAGGTACTCAAGATTCTTGTGATCGGTATAAATTAATACTGGGTGGGCTGCACCTTCTAACAGGTACCTCCATTCTTCCAATGCGGTCTTGATGGCAAGTAACTCACGATCTCCGACATCATAATTTCTTTCCGCAGGAGAAAGTTTCCGGGAAAAGAATCCGATGGGGTGCATTAGGTCCTTATTCCCCTGGCGTTGGGAGACAACAGCTCCCACTGCGACTTCAGATGCGTCAACCTCGAGGATATAGGGTAGTGCAGGATCAGGGTGACTGAGGATCGGGGCTGACGTGAAAAGCTTTTTTAGTCGGTCAAAGGCCTTTTGAGCTTCTGGGTTCCAGTGAAAACGTAGGTTTTGTCTGGTCAATTGTGTGATGGGGGAAATTATTGCAGAAAACCCCCTGATAAATCTTCTATAGAAGTTTGCAAAACCTACGAAGCGTTGTACCCCCTTCTTATCCAAGGGTACTGGCCAGTCGAGGATAGCAGACACCTTCTGAGGGTCCATCTTAATTCCGGTGGGAGAGATTACCAGGCCCAGGAACTGGATAGTCTGACGTTCAAATTCGCATTTCTCTGCCTTGGCGTATAATCTGTGTAGTCGGAGCCGGTGGAGGACTTTACGAACATGCTCTCGGTGTCTGTCTAATGATCTGGAAAAGACTAAGATGTCATCAAGATAGACAATTACAAAGATGTCCAGAAAGTCTCTGAGTACGTCATTAATAAAATGCTGAAAGGTGGCAGGCGCATTACACAGTCCGAAGGGCATGACTAGGTATTCGTAATGACCGAATCGGGTACGAAAAGCTGTTTTCCATTCGTGCCCCTCCCGAATACGGACCAGGTTGTAGGCCCCTCTCAGGTCTAACTTGGTGAAGATGGTAGCTGACCTCAGTTTTTGGAAGAGCTCGGGTACCAGGGGTAGCGGGTACCGGTTTTTCACTGTGACATTATTTAGTTCCCGGTAATCCACACACGGACGGAGGGACTGATCCTTCTTGGTAACGAAAAATATTCCAGCGCCAGCTGGGGAGGTAGAAGGCCGGATGAACCCCTTATGTAAGTTTTCATCTATATATATTTTTAGGGCCTCCTGCTCCTTTTCTGACAACGGAAAGATACGCCCAAAAGGAATTTCGGCCCCTGGGAGGAGCTCGATCGGGCAGTCATAGGGGCGATGGGGCGGAAGGGAGTCGGCCCCCCGTTTACTAAAAACGTCCAGGAAGTCATGATAGGGTTCAGGAATGCACTGAAGCAGGTTTGGGTCAGAGTCCATACATAGTAAGGTGGGAGGTGAACTGGAGGGCCCGGGTAGACAATATTGCTGGCAGTAAGGGGACTGGAAAGACACCTCCCCAGATGCCCAATTAATCAGAGGGTTGTGAGCCTGAAGCCAGGGTAGGCCGAGGATTACCGGAAACAGAGGAGAAGAAATCACATCTAGGACCAACAGTTCCTTGTGCTGAGGAGCGATTAAAGCAGGTAGAGGTAGAGTCTCTTGGGTTACCTGTCCAGAACTGATGCGGGAGCCGTCGGCCAGAAAAACAGAGAGTCCATGGGTCTTTCTTCGTAAGGGGATGCTGTGCAGGTTGACAAAAGCGGTATCGATGAAGCAGCTGCATGCGCCGGAGTCAAGGATAGCGTTGACCGGAATAGTCCTTCCCTGGCACTGTAACGAGAAAGGTAGAGCAAGGTGGGTTGCATTGCCTGACAGGGCTGAGAAGTTGACAGGAGCTGAGATGAGGCACTTACGTGTCTTAACAGGACAGTTGCGAACGTAGTGGCCAGTCCCGCCGCAGTACATGCAAAGGTTGAGTTGGCGACGACGTGCCCGCTCTTCAGATGGTAGTGTTGGCCGCATGAGGCCAAGTTGCATGGGTTCAGATGAGTCCTGGTTGGTGCTGGGGGGATCTGGGTAGGTAGGAGGCAGGTAACGAGAAGCCGGCATAGGCACTTTAGCAGTCATCCAGGTGGGACGGTTCGGTTGAGAAGATCGCTCAGCCCGGCGTTCACGAAGCCGGCGGTCGATCTGGATAGCTGTGGTAATTAGATCCTCGAGGGTCTCAGGCACCCCCACTCGAGCGAGTTCGTCCTTAAGACTTTCAGAAAGGCCCAAGCGAAACTGGTGCCGCAGAGCTGCATCGTTCCATTGAGTGTCCGCGCTCCAGCGTCTAAAGTCCGTAACATAGTCCTCAGCCGCTCTGCGGCCTTGCTGGAGCGTGAGTAGGGCAGACTCTGCGGTAGCGGCTCGTTGAGGGTCATCATATAGCAGAGCCATGGCCTCAAGAAAAGCGAACAGGGTCCGTGTCTGGTCACCATTCTCCTCGAGCAGCCGGTGGGCCCAGGTCTGAGGGTCCCCTTGTAGTAGGGAGATTACGAATCCTACTTTAGTGACCTCCAAGGAAAATGTCCGGGGTTGCAGGGCGAAGTAGAGCTCACAGGCGCTACGGAAGGCTCGAAATTTGGTGCGGTCGCCAGCGAATCGCTCTGGCACTGGAACTCTTGGTTCAGGTGGGAGCATTACCACCGAAGGAGCAGAAACAGCTGATGCGGATCTGGAGGTTGAAGGAGCAGCTGGATCACTGGGGGCAGCCAGGCTGTGTACCTGTCCTTCTAGCCTAACGTAGCCTTCCTGTAGGTTCTTTACTGCTTCTGTGAGAGACGCCAGGTGTTTGCAGATTTCGTCTATGGCAGGGGCTATTCCCGCAGGCTCTGACATGGCTGTCTGATACTGTTACGTACCTCGTGGATAGAGCCTCGTATGCAGGAAAGAGCCCCTCTTACCGCCCGGGTTCAGGGACTGCTGGAGTGGGGACAGCAAGTCCGGGAGCACGGCGGGGTAAGAGTGCTTGGGATGACAGCAGACCGGTCGGAATGGCAATCTTGCGGACAGGCAGTGTAGGAGACAGCGTCTCTGGAGGGCCACGGAACCGGATAGCGGGAACTGGTGGACGAGCCTGGTCAGATGCAAGACAGGAACGGGTATGCAGTCAACAAGGGTCAGATGGGGCGGATCACCCGAAAGTCACTCTGTAGTGGAGGTAGCGTTGTCAAAGTTCAAGCATAGGTCTGGTAACGATGGGCAGCAGAGTAGAGCGGAGTCGGATCAAGCCAGGGGTCGGTAACGGTATTCAGGTAGTCAGACGGAGCCGGGTCAGGTATCGGATAGAGCAGGTATCAGGTTACAACAGGTATCAGGTAAGCAGGTATCAGGTTTCAACAGACATCAGGTTTCAGGGTTTTTGGAACACAAAGCTGTAGATCAGACAGCAAGGTGTCACTGCTGCTACTGAGCTTTTAAAGGGGAAGAAGGGCTAGTGTGCATGCGCGCGCTCCCGCCGCGCACGCGCGCGCCCCCGAGACGCAGATGCGCGCCGTGCACGCGCGTGCACGATAGGTGCACGCGCGCGCACGCGCGGCGTGCAGACGCGCGCAATTGGAGTACGAGCGCGAGCAACAGGGGCTCGTCGGAGCCCGCAGGTAGGTCCCTGACACTATGTTAAGAACATAGCCATAGTCCCACTATCCATGGAGAACACTTAGGTAGTCAAAAAGGTTGCTTTAACTGAATAGTGTGTGGTGGCAGGGCTGAGCTTAGCTCTGGAAGTTGGAGGTAACCTCAATAGTTGGGGAATTTGAACGCAGAGAAACATTTTCTGGCTAATTTAGCTAAACACAGGCATCTTGCTGTTAGGAAAGACTTTTGAAAGTTCAAAGCTTAAGTTAAGTCATAGGTAGGGGCAGTGACTTTTGTATGTCTTTAAGTTTACCGGAAACAATAAATAAAAAATCAGCAAAAGGCATATTACTTACCCTCCGTGAGCTGCATCTCTTGCACTGCTGTGTCCTCTTTGCCCCTAAACCCTCCTCCCCCAATGTCTCCCCCCACACCCTGCTGATGTAAGCTTCTGATGTGGCCGGGGTAAGAAGAACTAACGAGCTGGGACAGTCCCTTTGCGTCCAGCTGCTGCAATTATAAAAACCCTTACTACAGCCAGGCCCGGATTTACTCCCTTTGCCGCCCCAAGGCCAGGTCCTTCAATGCCGCTCCCGCGTGCGCAGTACAGGAGGGACATTGTTTCTGACAAAAATGACATTGAGCATTGGGGGGTGCTGCTGCCGAAAATGACAAAATTACACAACCAGAGGGGATTGCTGCTGCCGAAAATTACATTGAGAACCATCTCACCTCCTCTTCCCTCAATTTTCTCTCCTCTCACCATCCGTGACATGACAGGGGGGAACTCCCGAAATTAAAGTGAAAGTGTCCGCTGGCCAACATTCAACTTCAGAAATGTGCAAATTACAAAGAATAATAATATTTATGATGGCATGTTGGCACAGAAATTCCTATAAAATTTGATGACAGATAGAGGTACTGCATCCTCACTGGTGTATAGGGAAGTATTACCTGTTAACTATTTCCAAAAATTCAGTTGATAGATGGAAGGTAGAATGTAAGGTTTTAAAGGTTAAACTTCTGCCAAATAGAAGGCATCACAGGCTTCAGGATACAAGCTTTGTTGGCCATAAGAACTTCATATGTCCATCACACTAATCTTGTTTTTATTTTCCTACTAAGGGCTTGACAAAGAAGTTTGGGGCTATGTTAAGAACATAGCCATAGTCCCACTATCCATGGAGAACACTTGAATAGTCAAAAAGGTTGCTTTAACTGAATAGTGTGTGGTGGCAGGGCTGAGCTTAGCTCTGGAAGTTGGAGGTAACCTCAATAGTTGGGGAATTTGAACGCAGAGAAACATCATCTGGCTAATTTAGCTAAACACAGGCATCTTGCTGTTAGGAAAGACTTTTGAAAGTTCAAAGCTTAAGTTAAGTCATAGGTAGGGGCAGTGACTTTTGTTTGTCTTAAGTTTACCGGAAACAATAAATAAAAAATCAGCAAAAGGCACATTACTTACCCTCCGTGAGCTGCATTTCTTGCACTGCTGTGTCGTCTTTGCCCCTAAACCCTACTCCCCCAATGTCTCCCCCCACACCCTGCTGCTGTAAGCTTCTGATGTGGCCGGGGTAAGAAGAACTAAAGACCTGGGACAGTCCCTTTGTGTCCAGCTGCTGCATTCATAAAAACCCTTACTACAGCCAGGCCCGGATTTACTCCCTTTGCCGCCCCAAGGCCAGGTCCTTCAATGCCGCCCCCACTTGCGCAGTACAGGAGGGACATTGTTGCTGACAAAAATGACATTGAGCATTGGGGGGTGCTGCTGCCGAAAATGACAAAATTACACAACCAGGGGGGATTGCTGCTGCCGAAAATTACATTGAGAACCATCTCACATCCTCTTCCCTCAGTTTTCTCTCCTCTCACCATCCGTGACATGACAGGGGGGAACTCCCAAAATTAAAGTGAAAGTGTCCTCTCCTTTCAGCCGCAGTGCCACCCCTGCACCCCCTGCCACCCCGAGGCCTGGCCTTGTTGGCCTTGTCTGGAATCCAGCCCTGACTACAGCTTCCATAAATGAAACGCAACCTATGAAACAAGGACAAGCAGAAAGGGTGGGCATAGCTGGGCATTTTTAATGAGTACCTGTCACAGTGTCTTACTACTATTAATCTTCGCCACACCAAATGATTATGGAGGATGAGGTGGGGGCATTGGAGGAGGAATATTTCAGGGAAAGGAAGACACAGCAGCACAAGGGACACATGTTATCAAAGGTAAGTAATGCCTTTGTGGAAATTTTTAATTTTTTTGGTAAACCTACACTTTACCGAAATATATTTTTTTTATTCTGTTACATGCCACTAAAGGTGGACATAGAGATGAGTTGTAATTATTATGCGGCATAGCCAGTTTAACCCCCCTGGCGGTATTCCCGAGTCTGGCTCGGAGTGGAAATCCTGTACCATTAGCGGTATCCCCGAGCAAGACTCGGTATCGCTCGCAGTATCCAGGCAGGCAGAGTTTCTTACCTTGTCCCTGGATCCTGCGATGCCTCACCGCTGTGTGATCGAGCTGCCGCCTCGCATGATTCACACAGTGCATGTGTGCTGCCGAGCTCTGTTCTTTGCGACATTACGATGCGCGGGGGCGGAGATCGGCGCCAAGTTCAAAAAAGTAAATAAACACAGTACATACAGTATACTGTAATCTTATAGATTATAGTACTGTATGAAATAAATACACACCCCTTTGTCCCTAGTGGTCTGCTCAGTGTCCCACATGCACTTTTATATAATAAAAACTGTTCTTTCTGCCTGGAAACTGTAGATTGTCCATAGCAACCAAAAAGTGTCCCTGTATGTCAAAAGTGGTTTTAGACCAGCTAGAAAACATTGATAAATTAGAATCACTTGCAAGGGTATCATCTTCCAGTGCTATAACATGCTGCTATCTTCGTTTCTGGAGGGGCACCCCATGAAAGTAGTGAGTCATTGGGAGGCTGATGTCGGACCCATCGCAGGGGAACTGTGGGAGGAAGCGCTACAGGCAGTTAATGCCTGTTCGCTTAATGTGTCACAAAAGGTGTCTCAGTTGTACATTCTATTAAGAGTACATTTTACCTGGTGAAACTCTTCAAAGGCCAGATTCTCGTAGATGCGCGCCTAATTATGCAGGCGCTGCGCATCTCAGATGCACTACGCTGACGTAACGCGGAGTGGCAAGTACCGTATTCCCTAAGTAAATGCGCTCCAAGATGCGCCTGCGTCGCGTAAAATCATCGGCGTAATCCGGCGCAACAACAAAGTAGGAGGGAAGTGGGCGTGTTGCATTGTAATGAAGAATGACCCCATGCAAATGCAGACCGGGACGAACGGAGCATGCGCCGTGACGTGGATGACCCGCGCAGTGACGTGGTTGACCCGCACCGTGACGTGGATGCCTTCTGCGCATGCGCAAAGCCTCCCTACGATTCGCCGGCGCAGGGTATATAATGCGCCCAAACATGCGCCCGTGCAGCGCAAACGTCTCCCATTTTCTTGATAGTGACGGCCAAAGTTTGTGCAGGACAAAATGACAAGTGCTGTTAAGGAGAGGAGGAAGAAAATTTTCTCCCCAGAGGAGAGGGCCATTGTTGTGAGGGCAATGGAGAAATATGACTCGCGGCTCCATGGTGCTGGCAGTGCCCGGACCAGCAAGTCCCGGAGGGATCAGATCCTAATGAAGGTCGCGTGCCAAGTGAATGCCCTCTCTCATGAGGTCCGGACACCGCAGGACATTCAAAAGAAAATGAATGACCTGCGGCGTCTCATGAAGGGCAAGCTGGCTTCCATAGCTCGGCATGCCAGGGGCACTGGAGGGGGCCCACCCTGCACTCTCCGCCTGACTGAGGAGGAGAAGGTGGTTGCCCGCTGCCTGCAGACGGAGCAGGTTGAGGGAGTTGGGGGCTATGAGTCCCAAAAGCCAGCAATGAGGACAGGTAAGTGTGTTTTATATTCTATCTGTTGTGTAGCATGTATGGGGGTGGAAGGGAACATGTGCCAAGTGTGTGGGTCCACCAACATGGGCATCTTTTGTGTCATCCACAGATGTGCAGGAGGGAGCGGGGCAATCTGTTGATGCCAGGGCCCGTCAGGATCCATCCTCCGAGCATCCAGTCCCTCTGGCTGCCCCCCTGGAACAGGACTTGGAGGGAAGTGGGCACACCTCAACGGAGGAGGTGGTTGAGGAGGATGTCGTAGTCCAGGACCAGGACCTGTATGTTGTTTTGGAGGAGGATGATGGGTTGCCCGGACCAGCCCAGGCTATCCCCCCATCTTTAGCGAACCCCTCAGTGTCCCCCCCCAACCTCTCCAGTCCCTCTGTTTCCCCCCCCCCTCATCTCCGGCCCCTCAACATCCTCCCCTTATGCCCGGTCCCCTGCCACTCCCCGGAAGGCAACGTGCAAGACCAGGGGTGTTCATAAGGTCCTGCCGGAACAGCTGGCCAGACGGCAGGACCAGCAAAATCGGCACCTGTCAGAGGTCGTGGAGGAGATGAGGCGCCTGGCCGACAGCCTGGCATCCTCGGGACACCTTACCGATGCCATCCAAGACCTTGCTGTCAACAGCGCAGCAACGCTGACCAGCCTGGGGGAGCTGCAGGCGAACACCTCCGACCTTGTGGGGGAGGTTCATGCCCTGCGCCTTGCAGTCGAGGAGCAGACTGCTGTCCAGACACGCATAGCGGTTGCCTTGGAGGGCATGCAGGCAGCCAGGGAGGGACGTGGGGATGCTCCTCCTCCACCTGCTACCCCCCCCACCTGTGGCTGCCCCCAGGCAAGTGAGGGACAGGAGCCATGGCACCAGGCGGAGCCCCCGCCAGGCCCATTAATTTTTTGATTTCTTATTATTTTGCTCTGGGTAAGAGCTTTTTTTTTTGTTATATTATGCTCTGGGTAAGAGCTTTTTTTTTTTGTTATATTATGCTCTGGGTAAGAGCTTTTTTTTTTTGTTATATTATGCTCTGGGTAAGAGCTTTTTTTTTTTTTTTTTTGATACTGCACACGGTGCAGTGTGAATGGTGTGTGAATGTGAGGGGGTGGCACTCCTGCCAGTAAGGGGTGTCACCCTCGGCCGTTGGGGAGAGGTTATCCCCACGGCTGTGTGAATGGTGTATGAATGGACAGCAACATCATTGGGGCCTTGACGTGGCGTTGCTGCTCCCAAGTCCTACATGCTGGACTTGGGCTAATCCAATGTAATGTGAATGTGGGGTGTGTGTGCTAGGGACCACAGTGGTGTACACGCGTGCATTGTCTGTGTGCCATGCTGTATGTGTGGGTTTAACGGTCAAAGATTCGTAACACGAGGACCCTCCTGACTGCTCTTCCATCAGCTGACGGGGTCTCCTCTGGCAGGGGGGGGCTGTGTGGTTGGGGGGTCAGGTCATCACGTAGGGCAATCTGCAGGCCCTTTCTCATGGCAAAGTTGTGCAGAATGCAACATGCACCAATGATCTGACCCACAAAGTTGGGGGAATACAATAGGGCCCCCCCAGACTTATCCAGGCATCGGAAACAGGACTTCAGGAGGCCAAATGTGCGCTCCACCACTGCACCGGTTTTGATGTGTGCTTCATTGTATCTTCTCTCTCCTCTGGTTTGGGGATTCCGGAAAGGAGTCATGAGATGGGGTCCAAGTACATATGCAGAGTCACCTGTAAGGGAAAAGACAGGAGGATGTTAGTCATGCATGTGCCCCTTGTGATGTCAGCAGCATGGGGGGGGGGGCAGTCATGCCTGCCACCTATGTCACTCACCAACCAGCCAGCTGTCCCAATACATGTCCTGCTCAAAATCTTCGGGGATGTTGCTTTGACGGTATATGTAGCTGTCATGGCTGGATCCGGGGTCTTTGGCACGGACGTGCCATATGAGGTATTTGGCATCGGCTATCACCTGTACGTTGATGGAGTGCCAGTGCTTCCGATTGCGGTATATGTGCTCTGTGGCACTGGGGGGCTGGAGTGCCACATGTGTGCAATCAATGGCCCCGATGGTGCGTGGGAATCCGTCAATTCTGTAGAAATCTGTCATTGCCTTCTGCCGCAGGTGCTCAGTGGTGGGTCTGATGATGTGGTGGGACATGCATCTGAGGATTGCGGGGATAACCTGGTGCAGACATCTGCTTATGCTGGTTTGTGACATCCCAGCCACAACTCCACTTGTACGCTGGAATGATCTACTGGCCAGGAAATGGAGTGTTGCCAGGACCTTCACCAGTGGCTGCAGTGCATGTGAGCGGTATGTCTGGCTGGTGACGTCATCCTGCAGGGCTCTGGTTAGTTCCAGGATGGCAGCAGGGCTGAATCTGAAGATGCGATACACCTCCTCATCCCCCATGCCAAAGAGGCTCATGCGCGCTCGGTAGATCCTCTCACGTGCCCCCCTCCTCCTACTCCTCCTTCTATGCTCCTCTTCCTCTGCATACATTAGTAGTGATAAGACCATGGCTGCCCCTGGCATGTTGGCATACGAAAGTGTTGTCCAGTAAGTGTGATTGCTCAGCTCGTCGGTTATGGTGCTGCTGTAGTTGCTCTCCAGCTGACTTGCACACGGTCTTGAGCAAAGTTACCCGTGCTTTTATGAGGGGTATGTTTACTCAAGGCTTTGGTGTTACGCGCACCACGAGTAGCCACCGCCGAACGCGTGTAGTTTCGGGAATCCGCGCATCTCCCTCATTTGCATATTTGCATGCTAATTCAATGGGAACTGAATATTTACGATGCGTAACTATGCGCCTACGCCGCGCTAGCTTAAAGCATTTTCGCCGCTCAGACAAAAAAGATTTTCTCGCGTATGTGGGGTTGGGTTGATAGGGTTTGAGCAGAATGCAATACGCAAGAAGGGATTATGAGCAGAATGTTAAATTCACTTGTTGCATGTTATACTCAAGGACTAGTGCTGTATCATTTCAATACCTGAATACAGTATAGTGTACCGTATTTCATGTTTTCATACTCTGTATTTTTTGTGAGCAATAAAAACCTTTTTGATAAAAAAATTAAAAAAAGGAGGGAGACAACAGGAAGTGAGAGGAAATCTACCCCTAGGAAGGAAAATTCACTCCTGTAAATCCCTGTACACACGGACCAGAATCTCGTCAGGAAAAAAACCCTTGTTTCTCCTGATGAGGTTCTTGGTAAGAATCTCTTGCCGCCCGAGTGTACAGACTCTCCTTTCAAAAGAACCGCGGTTCTCTTGAAAGGCAAGAACACAGTGATCTCATCACGTACGACGAGCATGTGCTCGTCACATTCGATGCCGTCGCCGCCATCTTGCTGCACCCTACCTATGTCTAGGAAGCTTCCGCGCATGCGTCAAAGTAATTTCTAGCATGCGCGGGTTTCCACGGCGACAGGTAAGTATACACACTTGGGGTTTCTTGGCAGGAAAACTGCAGAGAATCTCACAACGAGAAAATAAAACATGTTCTCTATTTTTCTTGTCTAGATTCTGGGCAGTTTTCTTGTCGAGAAACCTGAAAGCCTCAAACACACGCTCTGTATACGAGGCAAGAAAGCTCTGCCAGCAGTTTTCTTGCTGGTTCTTGCCGAGTAAACCGAGCGTGTGTACGAGGCTTAAGAGTTATTATGGGGAAAAGGTATCTCCATTGAAGCTTTATCACCAATTCGTGTTTCCACAACAGCCCAAAAGTTTCTAAATCGAGTCATTGGGACATAAAGTGAGGTGAAATCTTCTGAACAGGGGCACAGACAGCAAAACAAACGTTACAGAGGTGTTAAACCTACCCTATGCTAATCAAAAAGCTTAAAAATCGTTTATTGGCTGGAGTTACACTTAAAAAATGTACCTGTTCCCACTTACAAACAGATTCAACTTAAGAACAAACCTACAGACCCTATCTTGTTTGTAATTCAGGGACGGCCTGTACTTTGCAAAGTCCAGTTGCACTTTGCAAGAGCAGTTGCTCCAGAGCTTAGTAAATGAGCAGAAGCTCTGCTGACTTAGATTATCCAATCACGTGCAAGCAAAAATGCTTTTTTTTTTTCCTTGCACGCGATTGGGTATTTTTTGCAAAGTGAAGCCTCACCTCATTTACTCAACTCTGGAGCAACTGCGCTTGCAGAGTGCGCAGTCTATTTGCCTTTAGTAAATTTCTTATTATAAAGCTTAGCAATAGCAAGAGCACACACATTTAACCTATATTATTACAAGTTTTCTTCAACTGGTTTGAAGGAATGACTATCAGCTATAGAAAAGAATGGTAACACAGAAACATATACAGTAAAACCTTGGTTTGCGAGCATAATTCCTTCCAGAAACATGCTTGTAATACAAAGCACTTGTATATCAAAGCATTTTTTTACAGGGTATAAAAGAGAAGAGAGGCACCTCTAAGGCCGCAGACCAGTTTCAGCGGACATGTTCGATCGTGTGTACAGCCTATCGGACCGTTTTCCAGCAGACAAAAGTTTCCAAACATGCTTAGAAACCTGTCCACTGGAAACCTCTCCGTCGGACATGTTCGATGGTTAGTACACAAAATCATCGGACCAAAATCCTGCGCATGCTCAGAATCAAGTCGACGCATGCTTGGAAGCATTGAACTTCGTTTTTTCATCACGTCGTTGTGTTCTACGTCACCGCGTTCTGGTCCGAGGGGATTTTGGTCTGATGGTGAGTACTCACATCAGACCAACAAACCACTTCAGCCTGGTCCGATGAAAACGGTCCGTCGGACATGATTCCACGGACATGTCTGATCTTGTGTACGCGGCCTAAGTGTAACAATAAGTTGCTAAATGTTGTACCTTCATTAAATGTAACCATATTGCTACACTTAGGCGGCGTACACACGACCTAGGTTCTCGCTGGAAACCAGCGAGAACCTCGCTGGAAGCTGCATTCCAGCGAGGACCTCGGCCGTGTGTACGCTTTTGGCTCGCCCCGCACGCCCCGCACGCTCTCTTTTGGCTCGACGGCCCGCCTGGATGAATGGCTGGTTGCCATTCCCGACGGGCGGGTCGCCGATTTCGACGCCCGGCAGAGAACCTCGACGGGCGGAACCATGTGTTCTGCCCGTCGAGGTTCTCTGCCGTGTGTACACGGCCTTAGAGGCGCCTCTCTTCTTTTTTATACTCAGTTGTGACATGACGCTACTCTTATATCAAGACATTGCTTGTATATCAAGGCAAAATGTATTAAAATATTTTGCTTGTCTTGCAAAACACTCTCAAACCAAGTTACTCTCAAATCAAGGTTTTACTGTACTGAAACTTGCCAGACATCAGACTCTTATTTTACACTTTTCTCTGAGTGTGTGTCTCTCATTTCTCGCTACAACTCTCCTCCTAGTTTTGCTTTACTCCAGCATTTTTCTCTCCCTCTTAAGTGCTCCCCTCCTCTGTTTTTCCACTTCCTTTGCAGCACCGCCTTCTATATCTCATCTTTATCGCTTTCTTTCTCCTGTCTCAATGTGTTTCTCTTCCTCTAACATTTTATATTTAGTCCTATTGTTATTTGTATTTTTTTCTTGCTGTTCTATATTGAGCCATTCCTTTCAATGCCAGACAGCTGTAGGTCACACTGGGGTTGACTTACTAAGACTGGAGAGTGTTAAATCTGGTGCAGCTCTCCATGGTAACCAATCAGCTTTTAATTTCAGGTTGTTTAATTAAGCTTTGACAATAAAACCTGGAAGCTGATTCGTTTCTGTGCACAGCTGCTCCACAGATTTTGCACTCTCCAGTTTAAGTAAATCAACACCAAAAAAAATTACCATTGTGTTGATAAATTGTAGTTGTTTAGTTGTTTTTCTCTTATCTGTAATCTTTTTGGGCCATTTAATTTGTTCTGATGGAAGTCTTCAGTAAAAAGTAAAAGGTACAGTCTCTGCTCTTCCTGATCCATACTTACAAGGTAAGTAGGAAGCCTCTAGTGCATTTCAGGATATCCTGGCATAATATGACTCGGATATGAAGCACTTTCCCACTACCTATGTCAAATAACAATTTAGCCAGAATGCATATATACTCCAGTACATGTATTAACAATGCTTGAATAATCCATGCAAGAGGAAAGCCTAAAAGATCAAAGAAGCAGGGCTTGTGAGGCTGTCTTCCAAGACATTGGTTCACAAACCCCCATTGTCACCCTGAGGGCGTTTGCTGAAATTGAGCTTTTAAAGGAATGTATAGTGGTTTTGTGCACATTTTTTAAATAAACATATAAAACAACAAAAAGGATACACCTAAAGCTAAATTCTTGCTTTTTCAATTATTAAACAATTTCAGTCCCTCGCACACAAAAAAAAGAAAGAAAAGAAGGAACTCCAGATGCTAAACTCGAGTAATTTTTGGTGCTGTCACACAGACGCATCTAATCACTGATCAGTCATGCTTTTCTTCTGGGGTGAATGATGTCCAGCGCTTTGCAACCCACTTCATGTGAGCCCAGGGTGTCAAATCTCTGCTCCTGTCCTTGACTCACAGGAACACTGCTGCAGAGAGGAGAGCCACACAGTCACGTGGTATCGCTCTCCGCAGTATTAGGAACCTCTCAGGTAGGACTGGACTGGGACAAAAAGTTGGCCCTGGACTTCATCCAGACTGGCCCACTTTGACAGGTCTCTCCCATGGCGGCCGGACAACTCCCGCACCCCCCGGCCACCCAAGCCCCCTCTCCCCCTTCACTATTTGCTCTGAAATGTGACCCTGATCTCTGTAAAGAGCCATGGCTGCAGCTCTTTAACCATGTGATCAGCTGTCTCCAATCACATACAAATAAATGAATTATTCAGCGCTAGAAGGTAAACACACAATGAAAAAAAAAAAAAAAACTAATGCAAGCCAGCACTGAAGGTTAATTCAAATAAAACACCCCAACAGAAATTATGAAAAAATAGTGCAGCGCAGAACAAATTAATAAATACTTTCAAAAAACATATATAAGAAAAAGCAAACAGAATGTCCATAAGTGTACAGATAATCCAAAGTGAATATGAGGAGCCAGAAAAATGTCCATAAGTGTACTAATATTCCAAAGTGAATATGAGGAGCCACATCCAAAACGTGAATGGTGAAATCAGAAGAAAAACCTCCACCAAGAAAGGTAAGAATGGCCTCTCACCTTATTGCCTAGACCAAAAAGGTCAAACAGCATATAATATCAAGGATCTCCCGAATGGTCCAATCAGTTCAACAGCGGATCACTCATGCGGCATCAGTAAACTCAAACGCCTGTTACTGAGACTTGAGTTTCTCACTGAAGAATGGAAGATTCCGACGTGTGTTAAACAGGACTCCTGTTTAACACACGTCGGCACTGAATGGATATTTTTACAGTCATCCAAAGGATAATGGCTGCCCGAATACAACAGCGGCACTGGGAGAATTATCCACCCTGAAAACTGCAAGGAAAAACTCCATACAGTATATTTTAATAAGTTGTATAAAGTGTTTTAGAATTTAGCCATGCTTGCTGTATTTTTCTATGTATATATCTAACAAGCTTGTCATTAAGATCACCTCCTATACATATCACATCTATTTTATGATATCAAACTGTTATTATCCTTTCGATCATTGATTTCTATTGAAATTCTATTTGTCTCTATTTGGTATCACATCTCCTTTTCTGTGGCTGCCCTATACTTCGATGTGCCTATTCCTTGAAGATTGCGCAGCCCTACGTGAGATACGCCAGTGAAATAGTGAAGAAAGCATTCCCAGGAAAGCTTGTTGTGAAAATATAAGCCTCCTTGGTTATCCTGACATATTTAGATACATTCCTCTTGTTGAACCTTAGGAGAACATACATAATCCATCATCATTTACAAACTGAATATCATAATTTAGCATGAAACAACACCTTGCGCCTCCACAAATGTGTCTGTTCTATTGCTGGATTGTCAGAATCAATAATAATGGACAGATTAAATTCCAAAAGTACTAAACTTTCTGTTTTCATAATTCAAGGTGAATTATGGCTATTTGTCGCTGTCAGGTCTCATACATAACAATGGTAGATTGCCCCTTCCCGTAAAATCAGATTTTTCATCTAACATATGTAGTTTATTTGGTACTGCATATCACGTATGCACCCCCATGAATATCGATATCTCTCTTGTACTAGCAGCTATGAATAGCATTATGGACATAATTTTCCAGCCAACCTTCATTAGTTTTTCAGGTAATTTATGTCCTCTGTGAGTCGCTTCTAATGCCCAGACGGTACTATTTTCACACAACTAAAATCCATTGTATTGCATAAAATGTTGACTTGATTATAATGTTTTTTACAACATTAGAGGAAAACTTGCCTGAAGAGCGTTAAGCAGATCATTTAGTATCATGTAAACCATGAGAGAACCTTGAGGGATTGGTGCCAATGAAGAAAAATGTATGGGAAACCTTTGATTCCATATCATTATACTGCAGAGATAATCCAGACCTGGGGTTATCAGATAGGGATGACTTCATAGTGGAGATGATTCCCAGTGGTCTTAAGTAAGTGCACCACACAAAGTGTCTCAAAGTGCTTCAGTGATTCAGTGCTTCAGTACCTATGGTGAATAGTGGGCTTATTTTAAGGAACATGGTTTACTGTAACATACCTGTTTACATTCATATTCTGAAACTGGAGGATTGTAAGGGATAAAGTGCATATGAGTTCTTCATTGGCTAACCAGGACGTCTGCAACTGTGTAAAATTATATGTACTTTCCTAAATAAAATAGTAAAAAGCCAGGCACATCGAATCATGACAGGCACACAAAGTCAGCAAACAGTACGTAGCTTTGTTTTGGTTGTTTATTAGGGGGTTAACAGCTTGGATGGGGATAGGAGGTTATGGGATGCCCACTTGAAGGCAGCAATAACTTCAGGGACATCTTTCGATATACAACTGCTTCAGGCAATGCTAGCCCACATGGCTAAAGCTGCCTCTTTCACCATCCCTCCTTACCGTTTCTTTACCAGCCCAACTGGCTGGCACTCTATACCAGCCCACCCATAAGAGATTTCTTGGGAAAAGGTAGAAGACTTAAGCTGACAGTTGTCTTCAAGGGTAACTGGCTACATGTGGCAGTCTCCTCCATTTGTTAGTCCCCAATAGTGTTGAATTACTCATTCTTTCCTCCCTTTGCTCCCATGCCTCAGGGAAAGCCTCCCCCCATTGTTTCTATGGCAGGATACTTCCTGCACCCGAGTTCTGGCCCCCTCAGAATAGAGGGCACCCCTCAGAGCCACTGACAGCCTCCTCAACATTGTATCTCAATCTTCCACCCAAATGCCCCTCCTGGCATGGCCCATGTCTACTTATGGGGTTGACTCTGCCTCCTGCCAGCCCACCACTAGGGATTGCCCATAAATATTCATGGCAGCTTATTCTAACCCCTGCCCTCTAATTCTAGAAGGATCTTCAACCTTCCAGACACCAAGGGGAGGCACCAGAGCGTCAGATTAGTTCAGTACTGATGTTTCTGAGGAGAAATTATAGCAACCAGTTGGAAAAGTTAATTCTGACCAATTATTTTGTCCAGGTTTCAGGGAAAGGTGATTGTGGTGGGGGGCTACAGATGTAGTATTGTTGCCTGATACATCTATGGCTGGTTTAGATGAATGATCTTTTTTGCCTTTGGACACCTTCATTTTATAAGCAGTCTCGTGATTTCAAATTGCATTCGCTTTACTTCTTTTGCTTTTCTCTTTTAGTTCTACTTACTGATATCCATATCAGTGTCCAGCATTAACCAGACAATGCAACCAGACTTTAGGGTTTCCTAATTTTTTTTTCTGCCTTAGCCAAAGGTCAATACAATTCTTAACCACTTCAGCCCCCGACCATTTTACTAGTTAACGTCCCTGGAATTACGTACCAAAAGCGGTACAAATATTTGCATGGAAATTTGGCATTTTATACTGTAGGCCTGCAATTCTTAGGAATAACTTGCTTAAATCTGTCCAAACAAGACATCCCGGGTATGATAAAGTTTGAAAAACAAAATCATAATTTTTTATATAATAAAAAACTATAAATAATTATAACAAATTATAATGTAATTATAATAAAAAATATTCAATAATGTAATCAACTCAAAAACACTGAAATTTGCTCAGTTGCACAATTGTTTTTTTATGACGAATTTCCCCACAAATCGCCATCGCTCAATTCTGCAAGTGATTAAAATTTATTATCGCTGTTTTCTAGCTGATCTAAAACCATTTTTGACATAAAGGGACACTTTTGGTTGCTATGGGCAATCTACAGTTTCCAGGCAGAAAGAACACTTTTTATTTTGATAAAAGAACATGTAGGGCACTGGACATACCACTAGGGACAAAGGGGGTGTGTATTTTTTACATACAGTACTGTAATCTATAAGATTACAGTACACTGTATGTAAAGTGTTTGTTTACTTTTTTGAAATTGGTGCCGTTCTCCGCTTCCGTACGTCGTAACGTCGCAGGAAACGGAGATCGGCGGCACACGGGTACGCTGCGTGAATCGAGCGAGCACCCGCTCGCTCACACAGCGGGGATGCATCGCTGGATCCAGGAAGAAGATAAGCCAGCGTGCGCTGCAGGCTCTGCATGGCTACCCCGAGCGTGACTCGGGGATACCGTTCTTTTTTTAACAGAAAAAGTTTTTATTGTCTTTTCAAACAAACAACAAATATATACACAAACCAATGACAGTACAGAGATTACAGAGGTAACGGAATGATTGTACCAGAGCATATCAAAGAAAAACATAAATTACACACATAACCGGTGATATAGAAAGCTAAGGAGACACAGACAACCCTGCCCCCACAGTTGTAAATATTAGTCGCCACTCGTGAGGCCACCCCCCGCAAGGGTAGGGTGGAGAACCATCAGGGTACCCCCTCCAGCACCACCGACCCCCGCCCCCCAGAAAAGGGGAGGAGGAGGGGGGGAGGATCGGAGGGGGGGGGCGACTCGAAGGAGGGGATGGGGAGAGGGGGGGACAAGGAGAAGGTGAGGGGGGGAGGAGGGAGGGGGAGGGGGAGAACAGCCGCCCACCACACTGTACAGATAGGATGCGCCACAGGGGGCCCGTCAGTCACTCAGCTAGATGTGTCGATCCAGTGCGACCAGATCTTGTCAAATTTTTCCGGGCAGTTTCTGCTTTCATACGTTAATCTATATAATGGGAGGACTCTGTTGATTGTTCCCAGCCAGGAGGACACAGTTGGGAGGTCAGTGCCCCGCCAACGGAGTAGGATTTCCCTCCTGGCGTAAAACAGGGCAAAGGTAATGCCCAGTTTGGTATATCTGTCGCATTCAATCTCACCCAGGTAGCTAAGGAGGAACAACTTCGGGTCCATCGTGAGTTCCACCCCGTAGCGGTTTGACAGAGTACCTGCCACCTCTCTCCAGTACGGCTCCAGTTTAGTACAGGACCAAACCATATGAATAAACGACCCAGTATCCCCCGAACACCTAGTGCACAAGGAGCTCCTGGAGGGGTAGATCTTAGCCAGTCTCTGCGGGGTGTAATAGGCCCTATGTAGGAATTTTAGTTGGATAAAGCGGTCTCTAGAGGCGATCATGGACGGGAGGAAAGAAGAGACGCATTCCTCCCAGATCTCCTCGTCCAGATCAGGAATGTCAGCGTTCCATTTGGCCAGGATTCCCACTGTGTCCGCGTCGTACGCCACCGTAAAGCGCAGGTAAAGGGACGAGAGGGGTTTCCCCATAACACCCGAAATCAGGAGGCGCTTGACCGAGTCCGACTCGAGCGCAACCGGATCCGGGAATTGGGCCGCAAGCGCGTGTCTCAGTTGTGCATATCTAAATCCCAGGGAGGAGGGGACCCTGTAGCGACGGGCTAGGTCTCGGAAAGACATCACCACACCGTCCGGCATAATATGCCGGAGGGTTAGGATGCCCCGCCGCGCCCAGACCACCGGGTCGGGGACCATGTCCAGGTGAGAAAGGAGAGGGTTCCCCCAAAGCGGGGTGTGTGGGGACATTGTATTGGGCTTCAGCATACGCACCCTGGAGGACCGCCACACCCGAACCACAGTAGCCATAGGACCCGTGACCGCTGGATGAGCCCTACTCCCCCGAAACACCAGGTTAGATAAAGCAGCGTAAGAGCCCAGGATAGCCGCCTCAAGGGTCACCGCTGGGTTCTGACGCGTCTGGGAAAACCACCAGCGGACTGTCACCAGGACCGCCGCCCAGTAGTAGGCAAGGAAGTTTGGGAGGGCCAGACCCCCCTGGGACAGGGGGAGATAGAGGAAGCGTTTGGCAACCCGGGGAGGGCTGTTCGCCCATATAAACGCCGTCACTATGCTGTCAAGTCGTCGAAAGAAGGACTTCGGGATAATAACAGGGGTCTGGCGAAAGAAATAGAGTAGCTTGGGGAGTATCACCATCTTTATGAGGTTACCCCGTCCGACCGGCGAGAGGGGAAGGGTACGCCAGACCGCACAACGTCCGGACAGATGTTCTAACGTCGGGAGAACATTTTTCTCCATGTATGACCTCGGCTCGAGGCCCACTCTAACCCCCAGATATGTGAACTCATCCACCCAGCGCAGGGAGGCGTGTGAGTCGGGGCGAGACAGCGATGGGTGGAGGGGAAGGAGCACTGACTTGTCCCAGTTAATTCTCACCCCCGAAAATGATGCAAATTTCTCAAAATGGGACAGTGCCTCACCGAGCGAAGCAGACGCATCCGCCAGGTACAGAAGGGCGTCGTCAGCGTAAAGTGATAATTTCTCCTCTAGGGATCCCACCTTGATCCCCCGGACCCCCGGGTCGCGTCGGATATGCGCGGCCAGGGGCTCCAGGGCCAAGGCAAATAGAGCCGGGGAAAGTGGGCAACCCTGCCTGGTCCCCCGTTCCAAGAAGAAGGGGGGCGACAGGGTCCCATTGGTGCGAATACGCGCCCTTGGACGAGCATATAGCATTTGTATCCAGGACAAAAACCGGGGTCCAAAACCGAAGCGTGACAAAACCGCCCAGAGGTAGCTCCACTCGACAGAGTCGAAGGCCTTCTCGGCGTCGAGCGAGGCCACCACGCCGGCGCCGTCCGGGGCCGCCACCGCGAGGTGAGTGTGTAAGCGACGAAGGTTAATGTCGGTCCCCCGACCCGGCATGAAGCCCGTCTGGTCTGGGTGGACCAGGGCCGTAATAACAGTGTTAAGGCTATTGGCAAGGATCTTCGCGAAGAGCTTCGCGTCGACATTGAGGAGGGAGATAGGACGATATGAGGAGCACAGGGTGGGATCTTTACCGGCCTTGGGGATTACCACAATGACCGCGTCACACATCGAGTCCGGGAGTGCACCCAGATCCGATGCCGACGCAAACAGGGATATTAACCTAGGGGCCAGGTCTTCTCCATAAGTCTTGTAAAATTCAACCGGGAACCCATCCGGACCCGGCGTCTTACCCCCCTGCATCATTTTTAAGGCGGCCTGTATCTCCTCGAGCTGAAATGGCGCGTCCAATTTACGCGCCGTAGAGGACGTGAGGACTGGGATGTCCACCTCCTCCAGATAGGTCACTAGGTTCGGGAGGTCATACTTCACTCTAGAGGTGTACAGTCGCTGGTAATACTCCGCAAAACATCGGTTGATTTCCTGCGGAGTTGAGTGTAGGGTCCCCTCCCCATCCCTCACCTGGGCCACGGCAGATGCACCCAAGTGCTCCCTGGACAGCCAGGCCAAAAGCCTCCCCGTCCGCTCCCCTTGTTCGAAAATACGCTGAGTCTGATGAAGAAGCTTCTTCTGAGTCAAGGCTGTCCGAAGGAGGACTGCCTGTCGCGTCAGGGATTGCAGGGAGGAGTAGTGTAGCGGGTCTCGGGTGTTGACATACAGGGCCTCCTGTCGAACCGCCTCCCCCTCCACCCTGGTGAGTTCCGCCCTGCGCTCCCTCCGGACCCCCGCAATCAGGGACTGGTATTGTCCCCGGGAGGAGGCCTTAAAGGCATCCAACACCGTGTTCTCCGCGGCCGTACCCGGGTTTTCCGCCCAATAGGATCGGAGTGTATCATGAAACTTGGGCTCCACCTCCGGATCTGAGATCCAGAACCTGGAGAGCCGCCAGAGGTTGCTGGCCGGATCCGTCGTCAAAGTCAGTGATAGGAGGAGTGGGGCGTGGTCCGAGATCCCGCGAGGGAGGATAGTAATGTCACGCACCCGGGGTAGTACTGGCGTCCCCACATACGCTAAGTCAATTCGGGAGAAGGATTTATGGGTGGCTGAATGGCAGGTGAAGGCCCGAGTCCCCGGGTTCCTCCAGCGCCAAACGTCAGTGAGCCCGTACGTGTCAGCCCATTCCGCCAGTCCCTGGCGAGTGGTGCCTGACGAGGTGAACCTGTCCATACCAGTGTCTGGGACTAGGTTGAAGTCACCCATTAGGACCACATTTTCACAGGGAAACTGCGCCAACTTGGCCGCAAGTATTCCCAGGACCGCCAAGGAGGCAGGAGGGGGCAGGTACAAGCCCACCAGTACCCAGGGGAGGTTATAGATCAAAGCATGGACCAACACAAATCTGCCATCCGGGTCAAGAACTAAATCAAGGAGCTTAAAGGGGAGGGATTTGAGCACTAAAACACTAACCCCCCTGGCATAATTAGAGTAAGTGGAATGATAGTGATGACCTACCCAGGGCTTTTTGAGGCTGAGGGTTTTGCTACCCACCAGATGCGTCTCCTGCAACACACAAACATGCGGGCTATGCTTTTTAATGAATTGGAACACTAGGGACCTCTTAACTGGGGAGTTCAGGCCCCGTGTGTTCCAGGAGAGGACATCAAGAGTAGCCATAGCAAACCACCAGGCAGATCACCACAGGGGAAGAGCTACACAGGAGCTTCCAACCATTCACCCGTGCCATCACTGGGGCGGGGGAAGGGCGTCGGCCCATCTCCAGAGCAATCAATATGCAAGAAATCAACAGTACTGTCATAGAGCATAAAACAATCAAACATAACAGGGCGCCAACCGGGCTTCCCAACCCCCCCCCACCCCGCCCCCCCCGAACATGGAGGAGGACTTGTATCCCAAAACAAACCCCAGCCCTAAGGCCGGACATGAGGGCAGTGTCCGAGCGGCTACCCGCTACTGTAGGTCAATACAGTTAGTGGTCCTGAGAATCCGCAGGAGGATGAGGTGTGTGGATCACCCGGAGACCCGGGGGTGCAGTTCTTGAGTATTAGCAACAAGGACATCCAACAGGGAGTCAAAAAAGATCAAAAATAAAAAATAAAAGGGGGAAAAACAGATGTGAGTCAATTTTTCAGGGGGAGGAGAAAAAAAAAAGGGGGGGGGGGGCGCCCTCCATCGAAAAGTCAGCAGGATGGGAGACATGGGGGTGGTGGAGGGGGACGGAGAGGAGGATCAGCTATAGCTCCTGGCCCACTGCTGGGGAGATGCAGCCGGGGGGGGGGGGAAAGGTGGCAGCCAAACAGGGTAACAGGATGGGGTCCAGCCCTCCCAACCCCCCAGGGACAGAGGAGAATGCCTCTGCATTGTTAGTTAGGCAGGGAAGCTGTGGTGGGGGCAGTCAGTAGGCCTCATAGCTGCATCAGGGCCCGCCAGGATCCTAAGGAACCCCCAATACCCCGGGGGGGAAACCCCTGAATAAGTTACTCACAGTCAGTTGACAAAGGTTGCAGAAGGGATGAGTCAAAGGTCTCTCAGCCAGGGAGGGATTCGGCCCAGGTCGCGGCATCTCTCGGGGAAGTGAAAAAATGGACTCTCTCACCATCTTGAACTCTGAGCCTGGCAGGGAAGAGCATGCTGTACTTGATCCCCCGTTCTCTCAGCATGGCACGGACGTGGTCAAAGGACTTGCGCTGGCGCTGTGTCTCCACCGAGTAGTCCGGGAAAATCAGGAGCCTGGCGTTCTGGTACTTGAGATCTCCTTGCAGACGCGCAGCCCTGAGAACAGTGTCCCTGTCGCGGTAGTGGAGAAACTTGAAAATAAAGGTGCGCGGCGGCGCTCCTACAGGGCCTCTGGTCGCCGGTATGCGATGGGCTCTCTCAATAGAGAAATAGTGGGAGAACCGGGCGGCCGGGAGGATAGTGGGGAGGATCTGCTCCATAAAGGCCACAGGATCGGTACCTTCTGCCCCCTCCGGGAGGCCCAGGACACGGAGATTATTGCGGCGGTTCCTGTTCTCGGCGTCTTCCGCTCTGTGTTCCAGGACCTTCACCCTGGCCTTCAAGGACTGGATGTCCGTGTGGTGATCCCTCTGGGTGTCCTCCAGGTCCGAGACCCGTCTCTCCGCCTCCGCCACGCGGTCCCTGAACGCATCCAGGTCGCGGCGTATGAGCGCTGTGTCCGCCTGGACATGGTCAATCTTGATCGTTAGGGCTGATTGGCAGGTGGAGATCGCCGCCATGAGTGCCTCAAACGCCGCCGAACCTGCCTGGATCGCGTCGTCCCGCGGGATGTCCGGATGGGACGCCATGCAGACAGAAGGGGAAGGCCGCAAAGGGCCAGGCGTGTGCTTAGGCCCGGACTTCGGCGGGGTGGGCCCTGCGGCGGTGTTGCGGCGCGTCCGACAGCCCCTGCTATTCCGGCGCATTCCCCGGGAGACAAGGGAAGGATTTGCAAATAGGTGGCCCAGAATCCACACGAGGAATAAGGCAGAAAGGATTCTCAGAGCGGGAGCTCAGTCACTACACGTCCTCTCCCGTTGCCATCTTGGACACGCCCCCCGGGGATACCGTTCTTAGCAGAAAAAACCCACCCGGAGTCACGCTCGGGGATACCGCCAGGGAGGTTAATGACTGGGCCAATTTTTGCGATTCAGCACTGCGTCGCTTTAACTGACAATTGCGCAGTCGTGCGACGTGGTTCCCAAACAAAATTGACGTCCTTTTTTTCCAACAAATAGAGCTTTCTTTTGGTGGTATTTGATCACCTCTGCGGTTTTTATTTTTTGTGCTATAAACAAAAATAGAGCGACAAATTTGAAAAAAAAAGAATATCTTTTACTTTTTGCTATTTTAAATATCCACAAAAATATATAAAAACATTTTTTTTCCTCAGTTTAATCCAAAATGTATTCTTCTACATATTTTTCATAAAAAAAAAATCACAATAAGCGTTTATTGATTGGTTTGTGCAAAAGTTATAGCGTCTACAAAATAGGGGGTAGTTTTATGGCATTTTTATTAATATTTTTTACTAGTAATTGTGGCGATCAGCGATTTTTATCGGTACTGCGACAATATGACGGACACAACTATAATCCTGCCACTTTATAAAACTCTGGTTAGGCCACATCTGTAGTATTCTGTCCATTTCTGGTCACCAATCCTCAAAAGCGATGTGCTGGAGCTGGAGAAGAAGGGAAACATAATTAATAAAGGGACTGGAGGACCTTAATTACAAGGAACGATTACAAGCACTAAATCTATTCTCGCTGAAGAAGAGATGCTTGTGAGGGGACATGATAGCAATTTACAGATATCTCAATGGTGATCCCAGAATAGGAAAAAAACTATTCAGTCTGAGGGAGTGTAAGAAGACACGTGGCCACACAATGAGATTGGAGGAGAAGCAAATTAAACTTAAGCTGCGCAGGGTTTTTTCACTCTCAGGGCAATGAGGATTTGGAGCTCTCTTCCACAATTGCAGGTGTCAGTGGGGAGTATTGATATCTTCAAGAACAAAAAAAAAGGGAAATGGAAAATAGTTTTTGACGCTGACATATGTACATCTACACAGGTTGAACTGGATGGACTATTGTCTTTATTCAACCTTACCAAATACCGTATTTATCTGCGTATAACATGCACAGACGTATAACACGCACCCTAACTCGAAGAGGGAAGTTTCAGGAAAAAAACTTTCCACAGCCCCCTGCGTATAACACGCAGGCACAGTTTACCCTCTATTTTCAGGGTAAAAAAGTGAGTGTTATACGCCAATAAATACAGTTTGTACCTGTAGCGACCCTGTACTTCCAAGTACGGACACTGTTTAAATCTAGAGGGGGATGAGAGACTTACTCAGCTCTCATCTATGTGAATTATGTTAGTTAGTGCTGTGCCGTGCTGTTGTCTCATCCTGTGTTCCAAAGATACCTTTCCATCTTGGAACGACAGGTGGCGGCAATGGAGACCAGCGGGAGCGCCTTCTTGCCAGCAGCCAATCAGAGGAGGTTTTTCCTCGCCGGGCATGCTGGGGAGGGTACTCCTTGAGGGCACTTCTTGGCGTCAGGGAGTTCGAGATTGGATCGGGGTGCAGCACCCACCTTTAGGATGTACGCACATCACGGGCCCTGGCGTTATGGCCTATCAGGCCGGGGCGCACGTGCTACGCGGAGGGCCTGACTCTGGTCCCTCATGGCCTGGAGCAACTAAAGCTGCAGAGAGGCCCCAGTGACTTACTGGATCCTCACCTCTATGAAGATCCCAAGCGAGTTGTGCTGTTCGGTGGGGAGTTAGTCTGAGGAGAGCCTGTAGGCAGGCGATCCAACAAGGCCTAGACGAGCCATCGGGGATCAAGGTGACTGGACACTGGGAGTTTGTTTTAAGGCAACCTGTCAGTCGATCACCTAATATCAAGACCTACCTGAAGACAATTCAGGCAAACTACTTTACTGAGAAGGAACCGCTCCACCAAGTTACATTCCAGAGCAAGGGCTTGTGGCAGAGGTACCACTCCTAATACATTGAGCCAAGTCTGTGGCAGAGACTTGTTTTCCTTCTCAGAGCTCTGAGTGATACTCCGGCTGCCAGTTCTGTGAGAGAGTCTGTCCGGGTACACTACACACACTCCGGCTGGAGTGTCGATGTAACCAAGATATCGTAGAAGCAGGACTGCTTCTGTACATAGTTAAGGCCTGAACATGCAACTTCTTTTTCCACCTACTTTCCTCTAATCACCTGAAGTTACCTGTTGCCGTGTTGGGCACACAAATAAAAGCAAAGAAAACAACATTTTGCTGTTTGTACATTCTATCATTGCTCACACCATCTACTTTCATCATACTCCCTAGACATGCTACAGAGGTAACACGCCGATCCCAAATCAAATCAGCGGCTCCTGTGGGGGTATCGCTACACAACAATGTAAATATGTATTTACAGAAAAGTGGACAGAGTACTCTCCAGCCAATCTGTTAGTTTGGAGAAAAGAGGAGGAGGGGGTAGGAGCAGGGGAAACCCTTGCCATACGGGACTATGGGACTGTGGTTATTTTGCTGCACACAGTGTAATGAGACACAACCGCAGTTCCTGTATGTAAAGGTGGCTAAATAGGAAGCTACAGGAAAAAGGGAGCCACCCAAAAACAGCAAACCTGTGGCAGGGGTCATGGCACCAGTTTTTATTGGGACATAGGCAATGATTAAACGAGATGCTGAAATCTCATTAAGTGATTAAATCAATTGCTGAAAGTGATTAAACATTTTAGGGGTTTAATATCACTTTAATGTACAAATGTGTCCCTTTTACAAAAATATTCCTGTATTTGTTATTCAGACGATAAACATATTGTTGTCTGTCATTACCTATGTATTTACTAAAACCTTCATGGTCTTTGCACACTGTTTTTGTTTTGCAGATGATCTCAGAATAACCCCATTGTACTTTCCCTATCCTCACGTACCTTAAAATGCCAGGGAAAATGTGCCAAATAGCATTAATTTAATTTACTTGGCATTTGTTGGAGTTATGCTGAAACCACAATGTGTTATATGACTCACATTGAAATTGTTTCTCATCGGATTCATGACTCAGCACATTTGGAAAGACAACGACAAACCTTAATGCACAGATAACTTTTCCAGAAATATATTGACAGTTTTGGAGCAGAGAATCATTCCTGACTTTAATCAGAGGCTGAGACAAATGTTTTTATGCAGTATTAATCAGTATAATGCACAGAACACTACAGTCATGAAAAACAGAACTATCTGTTTAAGATGGTGTTGCCTAAACTTAAAAATGTACATTTAAGAAAAGAAGCAAAATGTATATACAAAACACACATTTACACAATACAGCTAAAATAATTGTACCAAAATTAAAATACTCTCTTTTCTGCTAAAGAGCCCTAAAGCATATACAGCAATATAGTCTGAAAGCTCCATGCCACTGCCACAACTCCCACCTTTTCTTTGAAGTGTTAATAAGGGGTCACCACTGTAAAGTTGGGTATACATGTATTATAAGTTCCTGCTGAACTGTCTGGCTTTCAATACATGTGAATGTGTGTCTAACGACCCGCTTCCATTGAACAATCATGCTGTAAAACTGGCATTCAATCAGCAGTTGGACCCAATGGCTGCAAACACTGATCTGTGTATTCTAACAGGAAGAGGGGGGAGCCCCAGCCCCTGGTCCCACTGTCAGAATACAAAGACACTGTGGGAAAGATCCTTGCATCAACATTGCTTGTGTCGATGCTGGGATCAGCGTGTATACCCTGCTTAAGCTTTCTCCGACCTATACAACCTGCTAAGTACCCCTCCCATCCATTATCAGCATGCTTTTTTTTAAAACATTGTTACTTTCAGCTTATACACTTAGTGGCATATCTAGGGTATGGCAGACATGGCAAGTGCCATGGGTGCCATGGGTAGGAGGGCGGCAAAAAGCCACCCCCTGCATTAAAAAAAAAAACACACCTGTCCTCCTGCGGCTGCCTCCCGCACTAATGTAGCTCCCGGCGCAGTGCCCACCCTGCTGAAGCGTGGCGCCGGGACAGAAATTGCTAATATTTCTCCTTCTGCCTGGGAAGGGGAGTGACAGATGGTCAGGGTGCACAGTGGCTGCGCTTGATGGGCACAGTGGCTGCGCTTGATGGGCACAGTGGCTGCACTTGATATTTTTTTTTCAGTTTAATTGTGCCCCCCCAAAAAATTTCAGCACCAGCCGCCAGTGGTCCCCAGTGTCCCTCTCTGTCTCTGCTGTGTCCCTGGTTATCTGAAAGATGGATTTTAAATGTTTTGACAAGGGCGCAGTTTCAGTGCTTGCATTGGCGCAATTTTCACTAGATATGCCTCTGTATACACTGCTACTAGATGTATGAGAGACTGCTCTAACTGGATGTACAAATAATTAAATGGCTTTTTATGATGCATGTGTATCGCTCAACCTCAAAGGGGCTGCTAGTAGTAGGTTCTCTCTAGATAGTACAGAACCCACCAGTCTAACAAACTCGATCCCAAGCGCTACAACAATTAAAGCTTAGTCTAGGAGATGCCTTTTAGGAGTTATTGCAGAAGAACTTGACTGGAGAAAGGGTTTTAGGGTCATGGGATACTCCAAAACGACCAGCAACCACAACAAGAGGACAAAGTTCACTCTAGCCCCCCAATAGCAGCTTCTCTGGAAGTAGCAGGAAATAGCTAGTAGATCTAGGGTCTCACAGCTGCAGACCAAAGGACAATCTCTGGCCACTGATTCAATTTGCACAGTTATCAGTCCCTAGCAAGATCTATACTCACAGTGCCCCAGGAGCTGCATGCCACCCAGCCTCCACAGGTAGATGCGTAGTAAATGGGGATACCAAAGTCCTTCTCCAGACCAGGACTCTGAAAATATCCTTCAGCAAATAGAACTTGCTTCCAAGAAAATCCATAACAAACATGTATTACATAATCATATGAATAAAATCACAGCCTTTTATAAAAATCAGGTCTCTTTACACTTAAAGAAAACCAGCATTGGTGGTAAGGATGGGAGTCTGTGAACACATACTAACAGCGTGTTACTGTGGGGTCAAGAATACATAACTATTTGCCCAAGTGATTTTTGGTTTGTTGTCCTTCATCAAGTGTACTTCTTCATCAATTCTCCCCAGGCCCTCAGCACAGCAACCACTGAGGCCCAAATAGTTTTCTCTTTTCTCAATGATACTTTTCCTAGAGGCAGCAGCCCCAAGAGTCCTGGAACCATCCCTGATGATAAAAGAACAATCTACTCAGGCCTCCTGTCTATTTATCCCCTCCCTATCCACCATTTGGATGGCCTCTTCCAAGAATTGGCAAGGTAGGGAAAACATTGTGCACCAAACTAAGTGCAGTATAAAAGGAAGGAATTTATTAAATACACAGCCAAAAGGCTACTCACATGACATCTGTGAGAAACAGGCATGTATGTCTAAGACATGTCCGTGGTCACTGGGGAATCCGGACCTGTGTCCAGGGAGATGTCCCAGCGGTCTGCAGCAGAGTGTCAGCAAGAAGATGGAAAGGGCTGACCTGGTTCCTACTTGGCAGCATGCACACCAGCATGGAACGCACTCGGGAGAGTCCAGAAACCGGAAGTGACGTCAGAGCGTCTCAGATTACGCTTTTCAAAGCTTTCGCTTTTTCGTCAGATCTAGTTCGTTACTGAAGCTGTTAATCTTATATAGGCTCGCCCAGGCTAGAGCCGATGGAAAGTAACAATACCAAATGTTTACATAAAGATTTAAAGGAGCCAGTATTTAGCTATGACATTACAAGTACCATAGTATGGGTTACTTAATGAAGATAAAAGTAAATAGGAGGTAAAAAAAAAAACAATCGACATATCAATGGCAATATTCAAACAAGCATGTAAAATGAATAAAGAATAATAAAAAATAAGACCATAAATAGTTGTAAATTATTATAAAAATGTATTTAAAAAAATTATTGTAAAGAAGCTAGTACTACTGCATAAAATATAACAGTAAAGCCCTGTACACACAATCGGTTTGTCCTTTTTTCCATCTGTGAAAAAAAATAGAGCACGTTTTAAATTTTTCCTATGGATAAAAAAACGATAGAAAAAAACGATCGTCTGTGTGGAAGTCGGATTTTTGACTGATGGTGTGTAGGCAAGACTGATGAAAGTCAGCTTCATTGGTTATCTGACGAAAAAATCTATCGGATTAGATTCCATCAGATATCAGATCGTGTGTACATGCGGCTTAACAATTATTGTAGCACTGCTTAAAAAAGTTCCATATGGATATAAATATAAATATAAACAGGTATGTGCTAGAGGGAATGTTGAAATACATTGATAAACAGACATATCCATCAAAGGAATAATGGTGATAAGCAACAATCATTGCTGGTGTATTATAACAGTGTGACTCCATGCAGATAGACATGCACATGCACACACATCCACATCCACATGCGCACAAGCATATGAATGCACACATAGCACAATGACAGAACCAGTACAGGAATAACTATACATGCAGAATCTCTCTCTCTCTCTCTCTCTCATGGGCGTCCGCTCATAGGAGTAAGGGGGGGCCAGTGACCCCCCCTGGAATCGGCAAGGGTCTGCCATGCTTGCATCTCTAGCTGTGCTGACTCTCTGTGTTTGTGCGAGTTGGCTCCACAGCTGTTGCAAGATCAGTGTCACTGAGTTACAGAGCACTTTACTGCCACCTCTGGCTGCTTCCTGTATGTGCACCCTCATGTTTGCTTTGCTGCCTGTAATGTATTTTCAAAGGGACATGTGGAAACAGGACTTGGGAGAAGGAAGACCACCGTGACCTTACAAGTGGGGACTATGAGTACAAGTTAAGGGGGAAAACTTTATGGGATAATGACTAAGCCCCTGCCCTTCATGACATTGTCAAAAAAGCGGAGCATAGGTGACCGTAAAATTATGCCCCCCCCTGGAAAAAGTTCAGCGGACGCCCATGCTCTCTCTCTCTCTCTCTCTCTCTCTCTCTCTCTCTCTCTCTCTCTCTCTCTATATATATATATATATATATATATATATATATATATATATATATATATATATATATATATTTTATATATATATATTGTGACAGTAGGAGATACTGTCAAGGTAAAATTGATAGTTTGGGTGACACAGGGTATGCATATTTGCTTGGTGCATGACTACAGAGCATAGATTTGGACTGGAGAAAACTGCTTTTGTAGCTTTCTCCAGGTTTTGGTATTGGCATGGGGCTCTGTAGTTTGGAGATTCCACCGTCTCCAACCCAGTATCCCGATTTTGTGGATGACCAGCAGGGTGTGTGCTCAGGTGAACACATCACTTATAATGAGGGTATGGGAAGACCTCATGGCTCCCAGTTGGAGACTGCTCCACACCCAGAGAGACAGACGGTCTATAGGAGTCAAAGGGGCTGCAGGAGGCAGCCAGAACGTCTAACTGCAAGAGGCAGTGCAACAGCCTGAGGACTAAGAAGTTGTGGGCGCTAAAGAGAAGCCATCCACATTTAGGAATCCTGTGGTCTGTGCAGGACTGGTGCTACCACTAGGCAAACTAGGAAGCTGCCTAGGGCACACTGCTGCCTGGGGGCACCTGACCACTGGTGCTCCTACTCTCTTCTCTCTGCATCAACCAACTAAGTCTCAGCATCAGCAGGCAGCCGCTGCTCCATTCACACATAGTGTCAGAAGCACACTGGCGGAGAAGGACCGAGGCTGTGTCCCAACTCCCGAATTAATGGAAGCAAGCAAACATTCATTGATGGGCGCTGGTGAGGCTGCATTGATGGGCGCTGGTGAGGCTGCATTGATGGGCACTGGTGAGGCTGCATTCATAATTTCTGCTGGTGAGGCTGCATTGATGTGTACTGGCGAGGCTTCATTTGATGGGCACTAGTGAGGCTGCATAGATGGGCGCTGGTGAGGCTGCATAGATGGGCGATGGTGAGGCTACATTAATGGGTGCTGGTGAGGCTGCATTCATAGGTAATGGTTAGGCTTCATTTGATGGGCGCTGGTGAGGCTGCACTGATGGGTGCTGGTGGTGGGCTGCATTTGATGGGTGTTTCATTAAAAAAGTGGGATATACGTGGGCAGGACAAAGGGGGTGGTGTCAAGGGTGTAGCCAAGGGGGTGCAGCAAAATGAGGTTTCGCCTAGGGTGTAAAAAATTGTTGCACCAGGCAGCCCTGGGTCTGTGTGACCAGGATAAAGAGCAGAGGTACTAGCAGTACAGGTGAGCCAGGTGAGCTAGCATTTTCTGTTGTGTTTTTTTTTTGCTGGAGAAGAACCCCTGCGTGGGAAATCTTTATGTTATGCACTTTTATTTGCCCTTTTAATAAAAATGGGCTACCATGCCCTAAAATATAGTTTCTGACTGGCTTGAATCACTGGAAAAACGCATCTACCGCGAGAGCTAATGGTCCCCCATGTTACAATATATATATATATATATATATATATATATATATATACACATAATCATTAAACGTATTACCCTGCAAAAGAAAAAGAAAAGAAACCTGAAAATTATGCAACAACATGTTGAATGTGTCTGTATTTGTTTTCCAGAGACTGATTCACTCCCAAGGGAGCTACCGCTAGTGCTGTCTAGTATTTTGTGGACTTATTTATAAACTGGCACTCTTTTAAGCATTGATCCATCCCTTTAACCCATTATAATCCCTTACTATTAATTTTGTTACATTCTGATATTTATTGACATTGTATGAGTTTGTTTCTTACAATATGCTCCCTTATCATTATCATTAACGCCGTGCATGCCCAATCCTTGCGCCATCTTCCCTTTTCTACCAAGGATTGATTAGATAAATATTCAATTCAACTGATCATTTGGCAGCAGGAATCAACCAAACTCTCAGTTTATGAACTCTTTTCTGATTAAAAAATCAAAAGCAACTACAGTGGAGCCAAAAAACTAAATTGACCTACCAGCCTAAATAGAAGGAAACTACACACTAGCAAAAGGTGTTTTAACTCCTTGCCAACCAGCCGCCGCAGTTTTACTGCGGCAGAATGGCACGGCTGGGCGAAACGACAGTTAGAACACAGTGAGGCAACACAATTAACCCCTTTATCGCCTCCTAGTGTTAACCCCTTCCCTGCCAGTGACCTTTATACAATAATCAATGCATTTTTATAGCACTAATTGTTGTATAATTGTCAATGGTCCCAAAAATGTGTCAAAAGTGTCCGATGTGTCCTCCGCAATATTGCAGTCTCAATAAAAATTGCAGATCCTACGCTTTAAGGGCTGCCCCCCAGAGCCCCTCTTTTTCTTACCTGAACCCATTTGTTCCAGCGACGAGTATGAGCCCAACAGCTTCCTCATTGGATAGATTGATAGCAGCAGGAGCCATTGGCTCCTACTGCTGTCAATCAAATTTAGTGACACAGGAGTTGGGGGTCGGGCCAAGTCCTGCTGTCTGTGTCAATGGACGCAGCAGGACTCGGGAGCGCACCTGCACAATTTCCCCACATTTAAGGCATCTTTCCATGGGGCACCCAATCAAGAGGAGGAGCCAGGAGCACCGCAGGAGCATGGCTAGGATATGATGCAATGTCCCCTGAGAGGTACATCTTAGCATAAGCAATAAGGAAAGGTCTCTGTGCAGCAGCTGTTAAGGGACAGTCTTTAGTCCTAACTATTCAGCTGGATAGCGTTGGGGCCCAGTTGTACATTTTGTGCACATGATAATGGCCCCAATCAAGCCTGCAGGCAGCAATACAGTTTCTGGATGACTGTATGGTCAGTTCCTAAAAAGCTCAGTCTCTCTAGCAGCAGATAGTAAGTCCCCACCGCAGTAGCTCACCAGTCTCAGCAATATTGAAGCTCACCACCTTGTCACACAGTCCACTTTCTGCTCTGCACCCAGGTGACTCTGGCTGTTGACACATCTGGACTTAGAACTCCGAATCCTGCTTAGGTTGCCATTATGCAGTGGTAGTAGTGCACAATGGACAGCGATGGAAAGAGGAAGCTGTGTCCTCTACATCCTGAGAAAATGCGGCCCTTTCCCATGCTTTTGCCAATTTCCCTCTGGGAAATGCAGTTCATTGGTCAATAGAAGTCCACAGTATGGCTCCTTTCCTGGGCTTCTTTTCCTACATTTTGCTGTGGCCAGCATAGAAGTCTTTCCTGCATCCTCTGCTGGTGGGACGCAGACAGTGGGATGAACCAGCATATCAGTTCAGTGATAGTGCAAAGTACCACTGCAAACTGCTATAACTTATTCATCATAGCCAAATACCTGGCTACCATAGCATTTTCAGTTTGTGGTGCCCAGATACTGTTAAGTTCTGCTTTAGTTTAAATTTCAACAAAAAAATCTAAAGCATCAGCTCTTCTAAATTTAACTGTCTCCACATCCTAGCTACATGGGTAGGCTTTAATTCACTCTTCTCGCTGCTTATTTTTTCTGAGTTTATCATACCCTAAAAGGTAATATTGTTTTTCCTGTAAATGGTATTACAACAAACTTGGCTAATGTGAATTGATTTCAATCAACTGTTATGTTTATATTTGTTAAAAACTGATTGCATAACACTTCTTCCCTTTTAAGTGTTACTTTAGATATCATTATATTATAAAGTCTCAACATTCTGGGAAACAATAAGTTCAAACATTTTTGTGGAAAAACTGATAAAAAAGGGTGTGAAAAGCAAATGATTCACAAAAAAGCAAATAAGGACATAATAGTTGTAAACTGGGTTATGCCACATCAAAGGCCCTTTAGAATAAAAAGACGTTGATATACATAAAAGAAGAAATAACTAGTCAAAATAGTAGTAAAAGTAGATAAAAAATAAATAAATATGAATTAGCAAAAGAAAATCAGTATATTGTAAAGTACAACAATCTGGACACATATGGCCTTTGAGTGATGATGTTTTTTACTCCCTCGAGAATTTTTTGTGTAGGGTGTGTAACTTACGAGTAAAGATCTTTAAGTAAAAACATATTAGTGATGTTACTGACAGCTACTGTGGTAGAACTTAATATTCAACAGAATTGTATTAAAAACAGCTGAGTAAGCAAGAATAGCACATTCTTCCTCATTGAAGGACTGTAGAGATATTAATTCTGTTTTTACAAGGCAGCTAAATATCAAATGAAAATGTGCTAAGCAACGAGTGATTGATTTGGGATTCACCCCACATCAAGATTATTCAGTTGACAGAGTTTCGTGGTTATTTTTTAAATCATCGACTCATCTTCCTGTTTTAATCCTTGGTGATTTTTCTATAGTTCACATTTGTTAAAGTTTTTTATTGGATATGTGTACTTTCAGATGGTGTATCCAGTCTTGGGAGATAATCCTTTTCAGCTTGATAAGATCAAATAAGGTAAGATAAGATCAGAAAAGGTAAGATAAGATAAGATCAGATAAGGTAAGATAAGCTAAGATTTATTGTCCTTGTGAAATAAAATTAACAACAAGGTTTAAAAAATACTCACAATTATAAAAGCCATAAACAATACTCTACACACACATCCCTAAAAACATTATAGGATTAGGAAGTAAATAATAAAGATCCCTAGTATAGCAAACAGTAACCCCTAGACAGTTGCCCACCTAACTTGATGTGATTTTCACATGTAGGGTTTTAATAACCCTCAAAAAAGATTTCTCCAAATCTGTTTGTTCTAACTTGATTATTCTTGTATCATCTACCCAATTGCAATATTCAAATTACGCTCAGTTCACACTAGTTTGATTTCAGATGCGACTTGAGTCACACAGAATTGCATGACAATGGAAATCATTGTTTTCAATTGCGCCTGTTCACATCAATGCAACTTTGCATGGCCCAATTTTGGAAAAAGTCCCTGTAGTAATTTGGTGTGATTCCAGCATGATTTTGGTCCCATAGAATATGCAATCCACTTCAATATAGCATCCAATTTGCAGCACATAATTGAAGTAAAAGTTGAATCAAAATCAGAGTGCAGCAGTGTGAACCTAGCCTAAATGGTGGCTGAGATGGGATAAATCACTCACTATTCTCTCCACTATGTAAAGGCAATAGTACTCCAAAATTTCAGCTAGGGATAGAAGTTTACAAACCACACTATAATGTCTTAGGCCGCGTACACACGATCAAATCTATCTGCTGGAAACGGTCTGACAGACCGTTTCAGCAGACAGATTCGATCGTGTGTACGGGCGGACAGACAGATTTGGCCAGCAGACAGATTTTAAATCATGCTTTAAAATCTGTCTGCTGGGAATCCATCCGTCCGATATGTCTGCTGGTTAGTACACTAACCAGCAGACATATCTGTCCACACATGCGGCGAATGGATCCGACGCATGCGTGGAAGCAATTTACTTCCTGGTGCGGTGACGTGGCGGCGTCAACGTCACCGCCACGTCACTGCTGGCGGGGATTTTGGTTTGATCGTGTGTACACGCGATCAAACCAAAACAGCCCAGCAGACAAATCGGATCAAATCGGTCTGACAGACCGATTTGATCCGATATATTTGGTCGTGTGTACGCGGCCTTACTGTGCAGGTGTAGTCAACAGGTAAAAACATTTAGGCTAGAGGATACAAACATTGGTTGTCTTGCAAAGGCAAGTAAGCAGCTCGGGGGAAGAGCATGTTAGTTAAAGTGGTTTTTAACCTTAAAGGAGTTGTAAAGGAAACATTTTTTTTGCCTAAAATTACTGGCTGCAAGGTAGACAGACAGAATGGTGTAATGATTCTGTTAAAAAAACGAGTAAATACCTATTAAATTCTCTCATTCAATTCTCTCATTCACTTCCTGGTTTGCGTCGCTCGTTCATGTAAGAACTAAATTTCCCAGTATGCATTGCGGCACCCCCAGTAATTCACACCTCCTTGAAGTCTCTAACACGTAGAGAGCGTCCTGCCACACAGATGTAGTTCCCAGGAGGGGGCCAGCACGTCACTGACCACCGCAGTAAAGCCTCCCTTCACAGTGGTGAGTAACAATCAGACAAGCAGGAAGTGAATAGAACAGAGAAGAAATAGAGCAACTTCTGAACAAAAACGAACAATGAGGAAGTGAAAAGAGGAATGTCTGCAGGTAAAGGATGCTTCCGGTTTCTTTAAACCATCAGTAACTGGAGATTTTGATGAACTGCTGTTTGGACACAACACCGGCAACCGAATACAGTCTGGTACAGGAAGATTTAGCTGTTTTGACAGCACATCGGCTAACAAGGACAATGCTTTCACCGCCATTTTGTTGGCTAGTATCGGAGTGGAGTAACAATCTCTGTTCATAATATCGTGCACCCGACTCTATTCAAATACTGTTGTAGAGATATGATGGGACTTGTAGTTGCTGGAGGGCCACAGGTTGAACACCCATGCCTTATACTGTTGTAGCACTACCCCCATAGGAGCTGCTGTATTAGATTTGGGCCTTGCACATTACCTCAACATTCGTTGAGAAAGTCTGTAAAGAACTCCAATGTCCACACAAGCTGTAAAACCTTTAGCTGTGGTTTTATTTTTCTCATAACTTGCAAGAAAGTAGAAGGATGAAGGAACAGGGGAAGGTTCTGGCGCACAGTACAGATCAGTGGGAAAAACTTCTAAGTTCCAAAAAGTCACTCACCACTTCCTCTTGAGTGGGTATTGCTCACCCAGATAGGCCCCTCTCACCTGGCCTAGCAGCCGGAATGATGCACGAACAATGATCAGTAACAGTCTCTGCCACAGACTGGTTGCAAGCAAAAGTGAACAGTCCGGAATCCGCTGCCACATAATTTGGTACCAGCCATACAGTTTAAGAGCCTTTAAGCTGACCCAGCGAAACTGTAGGTTAACATGGATTGTAGATCATCCCTTATTGTCATATGCTGGGCCGGTCCTCCCCTGGTTTCCTCCATTAAGTAGCTTCCTCTCGTGATATGGACAGCTCAGCACCACTTGAAATCATAGGCCCCAGTCAGGATAGCTGGGCCTACTTGGTAGAAGTATAGCCTTGGGCCAACAAGGCTAAATGACCATCACGGACCTCGAGCCAGGAGGGCCTCGAGGCAGAGCTTCTCACCACATGGCTTCTGCCCTTAAGTATCCTTTCCCAGCATGCCCAGCGGGGAGACCACTCCTACTAGGCTGCTCCCGGGAAAAGACACCCAATGCACCATAGCCTTCCTGAGTTCCAACACTGGCCGGTGGTGGTATCGCCACCTACAGGCAACAGTGGGAAAATCCCTTCAAGCACAGCCACAGCCAGAACAGAGGCTGATTTTGTATCAATCATCAAAGTCTAAGCCAATTATCAATTCAGACACCCACTAAATTTAACATGGTCACCAGGAGCAGGGCGCTACACTGTATACAGTACATACTGTATGTAGCACCCTCTAGTGTGCTACCAGCGGTAGTGCAAGCAAACTATAGTCTGGCCCAGGGATAAACCTGAGAGTGGTTAGGGCTGGGGGACCCCCTCGGTTCTAGAATTTTGTAGAATTTTATAGAAATTAGTAGGCAGAAGCTAGGAGGGCTGTATTGCATATTAGGGGCCCTTACCCATTCCCCGGGAAGTGGGCCTGGCAGGAAAACTAAGGAGTCCTTAAATAGACATGAACCATCCCAGCAGGGGAATTGGGTGGAAGATGAACAAACAGTGCTTAGGGAGACTGTCGGTGGCCCTTTAGGGGTTTTATCTCTGGTTGGAGCTTGGTGGCTGGCTTGAAAGGATCCTACCAAAGGAGGCAGTTGGAGAAAAGCTTTCTGGAGAGGTAGCAGGAACAAAAAGACAGAGTGAGTAAAATCAACATGGTGCAGGGACAGACAAGGGTAGAGACTACCATCTGTAGCTTGTCTCTTTTGAAAACAGCGGTGTGCTTAAGTGTGTGTCAGTTGGGTAGACTGGGAGGAAGGAGCAACCAGGTGGGCTGGTGGAATGGTAGTCAGGTGGGCTAGCATTTCCGGCAAGAAGTAGAGCTGGGACCAGTGTCTACAGGGTTGCTGAAAGTGTTTCAGAAACAGTTCACTCCACATGTGCTACTTTTCCAAGGGGCTGAGAGTTCCTAGCCTGAAGAAGGACTCTCGGGTGTAAGGCATCTGGTCCTGGTGATTTATTTATGTTAAGCTTCTCTAATCCTTTCCGGACTCTGTCCTCTGTTAGCCACAAGGGAATATCCTGTGGCGTGTCGCTAACAATACTGTCGTGGTTTTGGGTACATCTATATTTCCATATGACAAGGTTTCACATTCTGAAAGCCAGCATAATTATTGTCAGAATGAAATTTCAATTGTCAGGCCTCATACACACGACCGTTTTCATCCACAAAATCCATACAGAAACTTGGTGGCAAAGCTTTTTTGCTGAGGAAAACGGTCGTGGAGCTCGACGAGAAAAAAAGAGAACTAGTTCTCTTTTTCCTTGTCGGGAGTCTCAATTTCCTTGTCGTGTTTCTCGTCTGGCTGGTTTACGACGAGAAACACGTTCATGTGTATGCTTAGAAACCCGTGCATGCTCAGAATAAAGTATGAGACAGAAGCGCACCTTCGGAAAAAGTAGCGTTCTTAATGGAAATAGCACATTTGTCATGCTGTAACAGACTGCAAAGCGCAAATCGTTTCCCACCAAACTTTTACTTAACATGCAGTAACATGAGATTAGCAAAAGCAGCCCCAAGGGTGGCGCCGCGTTTGAGAACGACAAGATTTTGTCTTGACAGTGTGTACGCAAAGAAAGCTTGTCAAGATTCTTGACAAGCCTGACAAGGAACTAGTCGAGGAAAACGATGTGTCTTTTACGACGAGTTCCACGGTCATGTGTACGAAGCCTCAGACATGAGTCACCTTTAACAAGTTTTCCTGACACCAAGAGAAAAATGATGACAGGAGAGGGCACAGCCTGTGATTGATAGCTTCAACTCTGTTCCTGTGTGCTATGCGCTCCCATCAGCTCCACAAGATCTCCTTACTGATGTAACCTCAGCTCCCCGCCCCTGCTTTTCAGAGAGATTGTGTGTAAATTCTGCACTTTGAATGTATGTAGGGGATATACTGCTGTAGATAAACGGGTACAACTTATGTAGGAGGATTTGTTTAATCTCTGTGTATCAGCTTAGGCCAGTCACCTAACTGCATATATGTGAGGGTTTACATCCACTTTAAAGTAAAATTCTGGGATAAACCTAACTAGTCTTAAAAATGCTCCCTCTCCCTCTTAAATCCTATGCTGACTAACCTGTAAAAGAAAAATGTATATACTTACCTGATTTCAGTCTGCTCCAGTCTGGTCTTGTGATCCTCTTTGTCTGCCAGCAGTGGCTGCAGGATAGAAGACAAATTGCTTGACAATGACTGGTAAAGTTTACAGCGCTGAAGTCACCCATAGGCTCCTAAGGCCCAACTGGTGCTCCCCCTCTTCCCTACAGTCCCCCCTGGCTAACACAGAGGAGCCGCAATATGTGATTGGACTGGAGCTGGATGTAAATAAGTAAGCGTGTTTATCTTTCTTAATCAGGATAGAGAAGCATTTTGAAGACTAGATTTATCCCAGAATTCTACTTTAAACTTCTGGTGCCCAACATGCGGCACAAGGAAACATTTTTATGGGGAAAATTAGCTTGCCATTCTTTTAAATGCCACACCCCTATTCACGCCCAGGGCCACCATCAGGGGGGTACAGGCAGTACACCTGTTAGGGGCCGGGTGGTCCCCAGGGGCCTGGATAGCAACCCCCTCTAAAAAAAAAAAATATGTATATTTTTAATATATTTTTATTTTATTTTTTATTAAAGGGCCAATTTTTTTTCTTAAAGGTCCGGAGGTCCCCAGGGCTCTGTATGTCAACCCCCTTTTGTTATTTATTTTTTATAAAAAAAATATAAATATTTTTTTATATATTTTTATTTATTTTTTATTAGGGGTCTGGAGGTCCCCAGGGGCCCGGAGATCCCCACTGCCCCGGATAACAACCCCCCCTTTTTTTATATAAAAAAAACTTTTTATTTATATATATTATTATTTTTTTTATTTTTTATATATATATATATATATATATATATATATATATATATATATATATATTCTTTTTAATAAAGGGCTCAGATCTCCCCAGGGCCCCATGTGGCAAACCCCTGTTTATTTTTTTATTTTTGTTTATATATATTTTTTTATTTTTATAAATAAAGGTCCCAGATGGCAACCCCCCCTTTTTTTGTAATTTCTTTTTCTAAAAAAAAAAAAAAATATTAAAGGGCCCAGAGGTCCCTAGGGCCACATACAGCCCTGGGGCCGTATTTATAATTTTGTATTTATATATGTATTTTTTCCTTTTTTTTTATTTTTATTAAAGGGCCCAGAGGTCCACCAGGGCCCCGGATGGCTACCCCCCTTTTTTATATATATTTTTCTTTGTTTCTTCTTTTTTTGTAAAGGGCCCCCTTCCCAGAAGCCCCCCCTTCTCAATTTCAGGCGGCAGCACCCACCCCCCCCCGGTTCTCTGCTCCAGGGGGCCCATGCCTGAAGCTGTGTAAGGGGCCTCATAATTCCTGATGGCGGCCCTGTTCACGCCACACAGTTTGGGGTTCGTCAGACCTCACAGTCTTCACAGATATTAGGATTATTTTTAGCTACTACACCATGATGAAGCACCCCACCTAACCAATATACACATTTATGTTCCCACCACAATTTACGTATTCTGGATGTGCTTTTGCATACACATTTTTTATATATTTTCAGTGAATTTTTCTTTCTCTTCTTTTATTTTGACACTTGAAAAATGTGAATTCCAGGACAGAACAATGTGTATTCCAGTGTGTTTTTGGTGCTTTACACACATCAAAGTGCATTTTTGGTGCATTTACATGTGTTCCATACAGAGAATGCAGCAAGTTCTACTTTTATTGATTGCACTAGAACTGACGGTACTGGAACTTACTGCACTGGTGTGAATGAGTGCCAATGAAATACCTGAACAAAATGTGCATGCACTGGACTGCATTTGATGTTCTGATATGAACCAGCCCTCAAAAAATGTGGTTTCTGCAACTGGCTCACTTTTGCCATAGTAGTCTTGTGTCCACCCTAAAATTGCTATCTGCCAATATGAACAGACTAACCTTACAGTAAATTAAGCAGTCCTGGAGAAACAACAAATCTTAGACATCTGCCAGACAGAAATTGTTAAATCCACAACGACCACCTGTAACTAAAACCACCTTCAGACTTGTTCACCAGAGGCTTCCAATAAATATGTAAGGAAAAATAAGGCGTGTTGTCGTATTGGTTTACTGCAGTAAAACACCCTGTACATCCATGTACATTCAGGCTAGGTTGCCCATACATCTCCGTGTGCTCTTTTTGTTTTATTAAAGATATCCCTAAAAAATACTATCATTGCCAGCTGGCCAATGTCCCCCATCCAAACAGCCCTAAATTGAGTTTAGCAAAGCATACTAAATGGGACATATGTGGGAATTTTTCTATTTTCTTAAGCATATAAAACCTTTAAAAAGAAAATGTACAGTTTACAGGTATTTTTAACATTGCAAAGTAGATAGATGGGAGTATAGGGGAGCTACTGGTGGAAGAGATTTTAAAAGATTCACTTACACATTGTGGGCTGGTTTTTACACCATCAATAATCAGAAGTTTTGAAATTGGAGTTCCTGTAATTGTCTTCATATCAGATTCTTACATTTAGTCAAGAGTTCCCAACACTGCTTTGTGTCTGGAAACTGTATGTTCTTATTCAAAATAGCAATGCAAACAGCTTACACTGTGCTCTATCTTTAGAAAGCCCACGATGATCTATAATACTCTGCACTACATCAACCTCCTACATATTGTTTGTTGCTCAACTTCCTTTTCTGTCTCTGAGGCCTCGTACACACGAGTAAATCTGTCTGCTGGAAACGGTCTGCTAGACCGTTTCAGCAGACAGATTCGATCGTGTGTACGGGCAAACAGATGGATTTGGCCACCTGACAGATTTCAAAGCATGCTTTGAAATCTGTCGGCTGGGAACCCGTCCGCCCGACATGTCTGCTGGTTAGTATGCTAACCAGCAGACATGTCTTCTCGCACACGCGCCGAATGATTTCGACGCATGCGCGGAAGTGTTTTACTTCCTGGTGCGGTGACGTGGCGGCGTCAACGTCACCGCCACGTCATCGACACGTCAGCGCGCTGTCTGCTGGCGGGGATTTTGGTTTGCTCGTGTGTACACGCGAGCAAACCAAAATACCAGCAGACAGATCTGTTCAAATGGGTCGGTCCGACCGATTTGAACAGATAGATTTACTCGTCTGTACAAGGCCTAAGAGGCATAAAAGGGCCTACCATGGTTACTGTTGGGGCACTTTTATATGACATATTTATATTTTGTGTTTTTTATAAACACCAGAATGTTGGCAACAAAGGATTGGTCTTAAGCCTTGTACACACTGTGAAAATATCGGGCGAATGATTGTTCGTTTTTTTTTGCAAGCTAGTTTCATATTGAAAATTAATAGGTTACTAGAGTTACAAAAATTCTCGTATGACAGAATAAAACTTCCCACAATGATGTAATGTTTTGTATTACAATATATTCTTTTGTTTCTGAGCATGCACAGTCCTGGTCACTCAATTTTTTACGGTCCAATACTTGGACAGTGGCGTCACGAGGGTTGGTGTCACCCAGTGCAAAAAAATCAGTGCAGACCCCAATTCAGTGCAGACCCCCTCAGTGTAGACCCCAATTCAGTGCAGACTCCCTCAGTGCATACCCCAATTCAGTGCAGACGCCCTCAGTGCAAACCCCCTTAGCGCAGACCCCAATTCAGTGCAGGCCCCCTCAGTGCAGACCCATTCATCAGAGACCCCCCAATTCAGTGCAGACCCTCTCAGTGCAGACCCCAATTTAGTGCAGACCCCCTCACTGCAGACCCCAACTCAGTGCAGACCCCCAATACAGTGCAGACCCCAACTCAGGGCAGACCCCTCAATTTAGTGCAGACCCCCTCACTGCAGACCCATAATATGTGCAATGCATACTTCATATTATGGACATGTTCAGCAGTGTCCCTCCTTCTGTGTAGATGTAAACAGAGAGGGGAGGGAGGTGGCTTTACCGGCAGCTGGCAGTCCGAGAGAAATGCGGATTGTCCGTGTAGTGGCATTGCCTGGGTCCTGCCAACGGGTGTCACCCTTCTGGTGGGTTTCACCCGGGTGCGGCCCGCACCCCCACTCCCCCCTAGCAATACCACTGGCTGTACTGAATAAATGAAAATCATTCTTTCAGTTATCTTACATTTTCATGCTTGTTCCTTCGACTAATTTTGCATGAATTGTTGCGATTGGCGCTCCAAAAGTGGATTTTTACATGCAATTTTCTCATCGTGTGTACTAGGCATTAGATACTACAGATGCCTGGTGAAAAACAATCCTTCTATCCAATATCCAATGTATGCATTTTAAAGTATAATTTTAAAGTGTGTCAAACCCAAGAACAAAACTATAGTAATTTTCCAGTCTTTAGATTCAGCAGTATATAGCAGTCTTTTGACTTCTATCAGTGTCTGGTTAAAGCTTGTAGGAGGAGTTTTCATACTGCACTAAGCTGTCCTATCAGGATGCATGACCCCTGACACTCTGTCTGGACAGTGCTGATTGGCCCTGTGCTCATCACATGCACTATCCCATGAAACAAACTCTTTAGCAATACACACCAAACTGAGCATGTGCAGCCTGACTTCATAGACTTTGTCTTATCCGGACCTGTTTTAGAGTCAGTGGAAGAAGAGGAGGATCTGTGCATACAGGATCAAACAGCTTTTTTACACAATGAAGAGGATTAATCCCTTAGATTCCACAGTGAGTATAACAAGTATGCTTTACTGTAAGTACAGACTGATATTACTGTTTTGGTTTTAGCAACACTTTAATGAGTACCCAACCAGTTAACACCAGATGCATTAAACATCCAATGTTATCGGACTAATATCACATATGTAATTTTCTTTTATTTCTCTGAACTGCTAAAATAAGCCACAAGACTCTCAGCACAGTAAAATGCATACTTTCGAAAACCTTGATGTGGTTAAATTATTTTACACTCGCTTACTCTGCACAACAAATGTAAGATGTCCCCATACTTATTTACAAGTTTACAAAAAAAGGGAGCAATCTGTAAACCAATTTAATGAATGCCATTGATTATTCATCAGATAATTAGGGGATATTATGTAATAATTTCTTTCTCATTATCTTTGGAGAAAGGACATAGTTTACATTACAAATAAAATGAGCCACAATCAAGATAATGTATTGCATGGTATTGTAGGCTTATAATTTCCCACCAAATTAGAATCTTACCAATTAAATCCAAATTGGAATTAAAATCTTAGTAGCCGGAGATAATGATGGACAAAAAAAAAAGATTATAATTCTCATGTGCTTATTCATAAGTGACAGCATGGTCATTGCATTTGTTGTCTGAGAAATCCCCTTCCTTTTATTCTTCTTGGACAATACTATTATGATTAAAGACTCTTGTCTCTGCTGTAATTATGTGAATATACAATAAAATAAAAAAAAAGTAAAACAAATTGCCTTAAAAAAAAATGATTATTAAAAACACTCTGTTCTAAAATAATAGTCTGCAGAGCTCTATTATATTTCAAGGGAATTGCATGGAAAATTAATTAAAGTGACATATCTTATTCTGCATCCAAGATAGCATTGTAATTGATTCACAGTGTAGGCACTGCTGTTTTTTGCTAAGGGCTTGCTTGTGTACTTTTGTCGGATATAACTGATTGCCATGCTTGGGTATTATTTAGAGTACTATAACAACGTTGGAGACCAATTTAAGAAACATTTAATGTTGCATATAAAGTTCAAGTCTCAAAACATAAGTTTCTGCCAAGAACACATCAGATTTGTGAAATGTATAAGCAGTTTGCCAGACACAATAAAGCTATTGCTATTATTCATGTATGTAGATCCTAGCTCTTCTGCATCAATTAACAATGTACATTGAGTCATGAGCCAAATGGAGCCTACAATCTAATGACTGTACTGCAGTATTGCACACTCTCTTCAACCCTATTTTAAGCAATTAACTACTTCATAGCTCTGGGTATTTAATGCCTTTGGGACCACAGTCATTTGGGTCAGAAAGCTTTAGTACATTTCACTACTGTTGTGGGTAACAGGTGCTGCTGTGACTAATGCCACGTACACACGGTCCAAATTTTTTCGTTTACTAGTCGCAAGCAGAAACTGAATAGGTTACTAAAGTCACGAAAATTCTCGTACGACAGACAAAAAAAAATTGGAAGTGATGTCACGTGTTGTAATGTATTTGTGTTGTATTTTCGGACGACAGCTGTACTGACTAAACGAAAATCGTACGATCTGGTATCGTATGAGGAAAATTTTCGTGCATGTCCGATAAAATAATATCGGATGAACTGTCATGATCGGCTCACGGAAGCCCTGTAATAACGATCTGATTATCGTACAATTCTTCCTCGGACGTAATTTTTCGTGCGATATTCGGATCGTGTATACGGGCCATAAAGGTGGGGATGTATGTTAGGACCAGTGGGGAGATATGCTTCTAGGGTAAGTAAGTCTCCTGCTTTCCAGAGTAGTGGTGGAGACGTGCATTTTTTTGTCCTGGTTAGTGTCAGGTAAAACACTGACCCTGGGGGTGGTTGCAATGGGGCATCAGCGATTGTTACAGGGATTGTGTGCTAAGTGGGGGGGCCCCTCAAAATTTTGCTGTTAACCCTTTAAAGAAACTTGCAGGATGGGGTGACTTTAATGTGATGGAGGGACTCTAATGAAAGGGGGCTGACTCGGATGAAATGGGGGGAACTCTGATGTGTAAGGTATCGTCATCATCCAATGCAGATGTCAATGTCCTTTAGCCTAATAAATACAATTTGGGCCTTGGTTCCGCCTGATTTTGCATACTTTAAGACCCCTTTCACACTGGGGCGTTTTTGAAGGGGCTTTTGGACTAAAAATAGCACCTGTAAAGCGCCTGAAAAATGCCACCTCTGCAGCCCCAGTGTGAGAGTCCGAGTGTTTTCACACTGGGGCGGTGTGAAAAAGTCCTGCAAGCACCATTTTTGGGGCAGTGGAAGAGAAAAAGTCCTGCAAGCAGCATCTTTGGGGCGGTGGAGGAGAAAACATCCTGCAATCAGCATCTTTGGTGCGGTGGAGGAGCGGTCTATACACAGCTCGTCCACCGCCACTGCCCATTGAAATGAACTACCAGTGTTGTCCTTTCACACTGAGGCATTTTTCAGGCACTTTTGGGCTAAAAATAGCACCTGTAAAGCACCTGAAAAAATGCCTCCCCTGCAGCCCCAGTGTGAGAGCCAGAGTGGTTTCACACTGGGGCGGTGCGCTTGCAGGATGTTAAAAAAAAAGTCTTGCAAGCAGCATCCTCCACAACCCCTGCCCACTGAAATAAACGGGCAACTTTTCGGGCGCTATTAACCCTTTCTGTGACCACTAGGGGGGGTTAAAAGTGCCCCAAGTAGCGGCGGTAAATCGCTTTACCGCTAACACGCCCAGTTGTCAGTGTGAAAGGGGTCTGAAAGGGGTCTGAAAAGGTTGCTTTTTGTTGCAGCCCTGTAGAGAAGCAGGAAAATAGTATTTCCTATTCACACCTGCATCACCTCTGTATTACCCAAAAGTAATTTCACACATTATGCCCAGTTACTGCATTTTTTAAAAACTACTTTTTAAAGAACATGTTTTATTGTGGCCTAAAGAGCAACATTTAAAATACACAAATCCTTTACAGAACACGGAGTCTTAAAACTGCATGTAAAGTTAGGCAGCAATACGGTGCAGTCCTTTCAAAGTGACATGTTTTGTTTACAGACAGCAATCCGGGAACTGACATTTTGAGGCAGAAACACTGCTGCCACTAGATGACAGATCCTTGGCAAGCTTTAATTTTATATATATATATATATATATATATATATATATATATATATATATATATATATATATATATATATACACCATGGATCCTGAATGATAATATATTTTTTTTAAAGTACACTACACATTAAAAAAATATATCCAAGCAGGTGAATAAGAACTGCATAGATAGTAGACTTGATACCCCAAAAATATTGAAAATAAATAAAAACATCCACTCTGTGACAACATTCCTTATTTAAAATAAAAATAAAACACGATGCCCCCTAAATGTAAATCCAATGTCAGTCATGCCATCCAAATTTATTGTTGACATCATTGACCAAAACGGCTGACATAATCTGGTCAATGGGGCATTCGGGATTGCTGGCTGCTTTGATTACAAACATCAGGCAGGGATTAGAGCAGGCGAACTAGCGAACAGGCTAGGTTTAGGTCAAACATATGTTCTATCCAAACGTGAAGCTCATTTCTACTTGACAACAAGTTCCATATTGCAGAGATGGAATGAAAAGGTGCCAGCCTATTTTTGTGATGGTGTGGCAACAATGCTGCACTGTACCTGAATTGTCTCTTTTGGTTCAAATTCTTGTAGCTTGTTAATCAAACTGCTGTTTCTGGATTGACAAAACTACTTGTTCTTATAACCACTGTGGGCTGTAGTGTCTTGAAGGTGGAGTGTGTAGGACAGTGATGGCAAACCTTGTCACCCCATATGTTTTGGAACTACATTTCCCATGATGCCCAACAACACTGCAGAGTTCATGAGCATCATGGGGAATGTAGTTCCAAAACATCTGAGGTGCCAAGGTTCAGGACATAAATGAAGAATGATTTGGCTCAGTCAGGGAAGGTAAAATGTTTTCTCAGCCCCAGCATTGAGCTATTACGCCTTATACCAATTCTGGCTATGAAAGCATATGTTCAGGGAGATCAATCCCCCGTGCTGTTTATTCCTTTTTTCTTGTGAAAGATTTATAATTGAAAAGAGTGACAGTATCTCTGTACCCAAATGTATCTTCAGTAAAGAATTCATCTAACTTCTGACTGAGAAGTAATATGGAATGTTCAAGTCACATGGAAAGAACAAAGCTGTGAAGATAAGTATGATGGAGAGTCAGAAAGGGCAAAGCAGGGAAGTCTACAGAGATTCATACACGTAAACTCTGGTCACGATCAAAGAGGCCTGAAAATGAAAAACTAAAATTGAAAGCAAATAACTTTTCTGTTTTAACAGCATTTAGTCATTGACTGCAAGCTGTGAGATGTGTTTTTGCTGTTAGCAATCAGGATATATTCTCACAATTTTAAAAACGAACTGCAGTGGAAAGTTAGGGTAAGATTGAAGAGGCATTTTTTTGTGCCGGTATTTAGATTGGAAACACATGTGGTGTAAGTCATAGTATGCATGTTTCTCACATACAGTATGAGTGATTGTAAACTTCTTGTAAATTATTAGCTTTTCAAATCATAGAACGTCTACTGAGTCGCTTTCGTTTTTAGGTTAGCTTCTAGAAGTAGAATATTATACCATAAAACCAGAATATATTTGATTAAATGTGATACTATTTATTACTAACTCAGCTGACTGAAAACGGTAAGCTTTATGACATTATGTTTGTTGGGCATGATACAAAAGGAATGCAGCATCACCTCACCCAAGCTGGTCTTTCTGTGTTTCATTATATATACTTTGAGGTGAGATCCTTACCATGGCATTTGTGGGCAAGGTTCCATGCTCCCTGCTGGATTTTAATTTATTTTATATTATGGAGAAGACTTTAAGGTGGGTGGGAACACCCAATACTGTAGGGTGGGTGAGATCTCACTGTCAGAGTCCAAAGAGATAAACAAACCAGCCGACTTACCTTACCAAATTTCACCTGTCATCGAAACATCACTTTTAAGCTCACTAATCATTTTACTTCAAACATTGTATTATTCAATAAATATAATTAGTTCAAATCATTTTCCTTATTTGCACTTGGCACAAGCATGATTTGTCAGTGCCAGAACACTGAATCACTTGCTGGCTTTTCATATCTCTCAGTGGCTTAAAAGCAATGTATGTCCAATGAATTCAGTTTTTCCTAGATGTCATTTTGAAAATCTGATGACGTCACACTGTCCTGACAGATTCTTCATAGTAGGAATAAATAAATCACTGCGGAATTCATCTGTCAGAGATTAGCACCTTTGTTATGGCCTTGAAAAAGGGGGCAGAGACCAAAAATGACTGCATAGAATCCTTATGATACAGCCCAGCGATAGCCATTTATGTAAATCTAAAACATCAGTTACTGGTGACATTGACCTGCTTTGAAGGTACACTTTAGTGAAACATGAACATTTTGCATGCGCAGCCAAAATAAAAAAAAAACATCAACACAAGTGACATAATTTACAGTCAGTAGGATTTGTCTCTTGTGCTGATGCCTCTTCTGTTATGTGGAATCCAAAAAAAAAAACCACACAAAAATCAACACAAGTGACATAATTTACAGTCAGTAGGATTTGTCTCTTGTGCTGATGCCTCTTCTGTTATGTGGAATCCAAAAAAAAAACACACAAAAATCAACACAAGTGACATAATTTTCAGTCAGTAGGATTCATCCCTTGTGCTGATGCCCAAGGGTGGACTGACCATTCTGGCTCTCAGGCACTGCCCGAGGGCCCCATGCCACTAGGGGGCCCCATCAGGGTTTCCAGCCCAAGTAAAACCAGGGACAGTATGTAGAAATCTGTGTTTTTTTTTTTAAATCCCAAGATTATAGCTGCCCCAACTCTCCAGTACCTTTTCAGTGTGTGTGTATGTGTATTCTGTGTGTATGTATACTGTGTATACTGTGTGTGGAAAGTGATCTATGATTCAAAGGTGGGCCAATGATTGAAAGGTCTGTTCCCTCTATTCAAAGATCCAGTTTCATTTATATAAGCTGTAGTATTAGTAACTAAACCGTTTTTATCGGCGTATACCGCGGACTTTTTTGCCCTGAAAATCAGGGCAAAATCGTGGGTGCGCGGTATACGCCGATAGCCACTTTCCCGTGCCGAGTTTTTTGCGCCTGCATATATCGAGTGCAGTACACTCGTGTATAGTCGGGCAGGCTCGGCTCCTTTCGTGCTCACGTCCTGTACGTCCAGGACGTCAGCGCGAGAGGAGCCGAGTCTGCCCGACTATACCCGAGTGTACTGCGCTCGGTATATGCCGGCGGAGTATTTGAAACTCCGCGCGGGAAAGCGAGGAGGACGCCGGACCCGCCGAAGAGGACACCGGACCCGACGAAGAGGACACCTGAAGCCGCAGACGGACGCCGGACCGGACGAAGAGGACACCCGAAGCCGCCGATGGACGCCGCGCAAGACACCAAAACTTTAAGTACAAAAAACTTTTTTTCCACAGGAATGGCGGCAACTTTAGGGGTGAGCGCTATACGCGGGAGCGCGCTATACCCCGATAAATACGGTATATAAAGCATATTATTACATTTGCTATCGGGAGATTTCTGCAGCATATTTGGCAAGTAAAGAATCTCAGTATATATAAAATAACATGCAAAGTGGTTGGGGGGGGAGCTTCACAATGACAAATATGCTTTTATAAAAAATGTTGTGAGCAGACTGCAGTTCCACTTTAGGTTAAATAAAAAGCTGTAATCAAATAATAAATGGAGCGCTACTCCCCAGAAGCTGTTTTTTAAATTGGGTTCTCTGTTCTTCTGCCTCGACTACGAGAAAAACCTCAGCCCCACTGACATACCGGGTTAAGCAAATAGATACTGCACTGCTACAGGGGGTCACAAACATACCATGCACGCAACTAATTCCTTGTACACACGATTGGAATTTCTGTCGGGATAAACTCTGTTCAAGCTGTCTTGCATACACACTGTCAAAACTGTCAAATTCCAACCGTCCAAAATGCGGTGACGTACAACACTACGACGAGCCGAGAAAAATTAAGTTTAATGCTTCTGAGCATGCGTCAGCAAGGGAGGGAATTACCAAAGCCCCCCCTCCCAAACCATACCAGGCCACATGCCCTCAACATGGGAGGTAGCTTTAGGGACAAGGGCTGTGATTGTGGGGGTCTGCGGCCAGGAGGCTTGTCGGAATCTGAAATCCCCAGATCTTGCCCCCCCCCCATGTGAATGAGTAGGGAGTACATAGTACCCCTACCCATTCACCAAAAAAATGACAATAATAGGTAAAAACACCCCAGATGATGTTCTTTTTGTAACGAAACATGTCGGGATGGACTACTGTTGTTCCTGCTACCCTTTTTCTATAAGCTCTATTGACCATTGCAAAATGTGAGTTTTTCTCTTTATAATAAATATCGATTTTTATTACGGAATTACGCTATGTACGCCTTGCCTTCTCTTTTTCATGCTTATCGGTTGGAGTACTGATATGCCCTCTGAGTGATCTGTTGAGAGTTGCTGCTTGCTGGGAAGTATTTTTGAATCATCTGTCTGAGGTTTGCCTTCATTGATACCGAATCGCATGACGTGTATGGTGTACCCGCTTCAGTATATCAACTTTAACAAAGCTTGATTGGCCTAGTGGGTATATGCCTGTCTAGGTCCAATCGGTCCGGTAAGCCCCTTGTCATAAGCGGTGGTGGATTTTTCACTTCTTTATGCACTGGATTTTGTGTATCTGTTTTACTCAAAGAAACCGACTCACCGATTCATTCAAAACATTTATGGACTTTTGAATACCATTCATTCACATGTGGTGTTGCATGATTTAATCTTTATTGTATTATCATTATTTGTGTCATTATTAGCGCTACACTTTTCCACACATTTTCTATTAGCAATTTTTTGATCTCTCTTGCTGTGTTAGCGGCTTTTTGTATTTTAAGATAGCGCAGTATTTTTTCTTTTTCGAATAGGTAAAAACACACATACACAGTTTTTGGCAATTCCTTTATTAAAAACAATGGGCCAGATTCAGGTACACATACATTTGCGCAGCGTATCTGAGATACGCTACGCAACCGTATTTTACCAGGCTCTACACCGAATCCTGGTAGATTTTTGCCCGTACGATACGGCGGCGTAGTCTATTTCTCGCCGCGTAATCGAAATACGCGATTAGGGGGTGTGAAGCATTTAAATTAGGCGCATCCTCGCGGCAATCAAACTGCATGCTCCGTTCAGAAATTTCCCGCCGTGCATTGAGCAAAATAACGTCGATACGTCATTCGTTGTTTGAGTAGCGTCGTTTACGGACATTCCTATTCCCGGACGCTTTACGTCAAAAATAAAAAAAGACGTCGGAATATATTCGACGTGGGAACGACGGCCATACTTAACATGGGCTGTCGAATATTAGACCAGCAAAAAGCTGGTATAGTTTTACGCAGCAAAAAGATGACTAAAGATGCCGTAAGAGATTGCGATAGACGTTCGTAATTTCGTGGATAGTCGGCAAAAGCTCATTTGCATACCCCGACGCGGAAAACGACGGGAACTCCACCCAGCGGCCGCAATTTTATTGCAGCGTAGATCCGAAGGCGTATGAACACGTAAGCCAGTCGGATTGAAGCGCAAAGCCGTCTTTTCATGGTTTGAGGATTCAAACTAGAAAAAAAACGCGCGTAATTAGAAAGTACTCCAGTCTAACACCAGTTAGATAGGAGTTACGGCTCCCTGAATCTGGCCCAATGTCCCCGATGTAGATCCATTGTTAATAATATCGCCACCGCCACACCCAGAAAAAAAGCTCCACCCATGACGAAGGCTAACCGCAATCTGCCTGCTCCGCCATCTGACAGTTCTTAAATAGGTCAGATGACATCAATATTTTTGGCATTTTCTTGGCAAATGGGTAGGGGTACTATGTACCCATTCACATTCTCATGAGGGGGCAGGATCTTGGACAGCCTTTTCAAAGGAGGCTTCAAGATTCTGATAAGCCCTTCCCCGCAGACACCCACAACCACAGCCCAGGGTTGTCGGTAAGAGGCCCTTGTCCCCATTAACATGGGGACAATGTGCTTTAGGGTGGGGGGACAAAGCCCCACGCCATTTTTTAAAACAATTTTGGCATAGGGTTCCCCTTGAAATCCATACCAGATCCCAAGAGCTGTCAGTGAGGAAGCCCATTGACAGCTGATTACTAATCTGTTGTTAAACGGTGCAGTGGCTGGCTTCCTGACCCCAGCTTCCCGGCCTTGCATCTTAACAACCAGCTATTCAATAGCTTTACCCAATTAGGGCTAAGAATGCACTGTGCAGCACGCAGTGCATTGTGGGGTGACTTGCCGAGCGCCATGTCTCTAGCGAAGCACTGGCTACATAAATACCACCAAATCACCAGAAAAATCTGAAAAGAGTTTACCTATGATATAAAAGCCAGCTTCCTATTATTTCCTCTAACATCTAGGGGGAAGAAGATACACATGGGTCTGGAAGCTCAACTGGAAGAACTGTTTCCCACCTATGCATTATTTTTACAGTGTGTAAATTTGCATTTGTCATGAAAATACATTCAGTCCAATGAGGCCGTTCACATCTATGCCCTGTGTTGTAAAAAATGAGGTATGTTCGATTTTACTGGCCCACTAACATCTGTAAAAATACATGAAAATGCACATAATGTGTGCTATTTCATGCATTCTTTAAATGCATTTTCAACTTGTTGTGAGTGTGCATCTGGCAGCTTGTCATCCCATGGTTACAAGCACCTTACCTGGATACCTGCTATGTGCTCAGCCACAATGACGACTGCAACAGTTGCAGCCATGTTTCCTCAACTCCATACACAGATAATCAGGAAGCACAATCCCTCATTATATCACTACAGGGAAAGCACCCTCGTAGGTAACAACAAAAATGCACAAGACGTGAAAATTCATGTAAACTACAGTAAATTGTGTAAAAACAAGCAAAAATGTATGACAGAAGAAACAGAAAGATGTAAACGGAGCCTAATGCCGCGTACACACGATCAGAATTTCCGATGGAATTTTCCGTCGGATTTCCGATGAAGCTGACTTCTATCAGTCTTGCATACATACTGTTAAACTAAATTCCGACTATCCAAAACGCGGTGACGTAAAACACTACGACAGAGGTGGCAAACACAAGGCCCGCGGGCCGAATGTGGCCCTCCAAGCCATTTCATGCGGCCCTCGCACCTCTCCAGTCATCCTCCAGACCCTTACTTTCTGCTTTCAAGCAATGCATCTAACTTCTTCCCAGCAGCAGCATAAGGAAAGGGGGGTGCACTGTGATGTAAGAGAGAGAGGGGTACTCAACTCCTGATGGTGGGGGGGCTCTTAACATCTAATGTAAGGAGACGGGATGCGCTGGACACCTAATCTTACAGATACAACCGGCCCTTTTGAGAACAATCATAATGCTGATGCGGCCCACAATGAAATTGAGTTTGACACCCCTGCACTACGACAAGCCGAGAAAAAAGAATTTCAATGCTTTTGAGTATGCGTCGACTTGATACTGAGCATGCATGGGTTTTCTCTCTGTCAGAGTTGCACACGATGGGAAATTCCTATTGTTTTTATTCCATCGGAAAAATATAAAACATGTTCTATTTCTAAACACCAATGGAAAAAAGTCTGATGCGGCCCACACATGATCGCAAATTTCGATGAAAAAAGTCCATCTGACTTTTTTCATTGGAAGTTCCGATCCTGTGTACGTGGCATAAGAGGGAAGCATAGAAAAGAAGCAGTCTCTGTCCTCTCTACAGAAGTGGTATTACTGCTTTTTAGTAACTGTGGTGTGAGTGTAGTCCAGTATGGTCTATTCTGCTCCCAGCCAACATACAGATCACTGCCCAGTATGTATACCAGCAGTAGTGTGCTCCTCCAGTCAGGGCTCCACTTAGGTGTTCAGGTGCCCTGTGCGAGCTAATCCTGTGGCGCCCCCCCCCATCTTTACCCCTCGCCCCCTGGTCACCTAAACATACACAAAGATGAAAAAAATATTTGTAACAAATAATTTGTTTTAATTTAACTTTACATTACACAGCACCCTGCATCACTGGAACCCTTTACATTACACAGCACCCTGCATCACTGGAACCCTTTACATTACACAGCACCCTGCATCACTGGACCCCTTTACATTACAGAGCACCCTGCATCACTGGAACCCTTTACATTACACAGCACCCTGCATCACTGGAACCCTTTACATTACACAGCACCCTGCATCACTGGACCGTTTTACATTACACAGCACCCTGCATCACTGGAACCCTTTACATTACACAGCACCATGCATCACTGGAACCCTTTACATTACACAGCACCCTGCATCACTGGAACCCTTTACATTACACAGCACCCTGCATCACTGGAACCCTTTACATTACACAGCACCATGCATCACTGGAACCCTTTACATTACACAGCACCCTGCATCACTGGAACCCTTTACATTACACAGCACCCTGCATCACTGGAACCCTTTACATTACACAGCACCCTGCATCACTGGAACCCTTTACATTACACAGCACCCTGCATCACTGGAACCCTTTACATTACACAGCACCCTGCATCACTGGAACCCTTTACATTACACAGCACCCTGCATCACTGGAACCCTTTACATTACACAGCACCCTGCATCACTGGAACCCTTTACATTACACAGCACCCTGCATCACTGGAACCCTTTACATTACACAGCACCCTGCATCACTGGACCCTTTTACATTACACAGCACCCTGCATCACTGGACCCCTTTACATTACACAGCACCCTGCATCACTGGAACCCTTTACATTACACAGCACCATGCATCACTGGAACCCTTTACATTACACAGCACCCTGCATCACTGGACCCCTTTACATTACACAGCACCCTGCATCACTGGAACCCTTTACATTACACAGCACCCTGCATCACTGGACCCCTTTACATTACACAGCACCCTGCATTACTGGAACCCTTTACATTACACAGCACCCTGCATCACTGGAACCCTTTACATTACACAGCACCCTGCATCACTGGAACCCTTTACATTACACAGCACCATGCATCACTGGAACCCTTTACATTACACAGCACCCTGCATCACTGGAACCCTTTACATTACACAGCACCCTGCATCACTGGAACCCTTTACATTACACAGCACCCTGCATCACTAGAACCCTTTACATTACACAGCACCCTGCATCACTGGAACCCTTTACATTACACAGCACCCTGCAGCTCTGGACCTCCTGCATGTTACACAGACCCCGTTCAGTGCACCCCCCTCGTTCAGTGCAGCCCCCCTCGTTCAGTGCAGCCCCCCTTCAGTGTAGCCCCCTCATTCAGTGTAGCCCGTTCCCCCCTAGTATGCCTCTGGATGGCCGCACGGCACCCCTCTTGGCCATGGCGCTCTGTGCGGCTGCACAGCTCGCACACCCCAAAGGCCGGCCCTGCCTCCAGTACATAGAGTTCTCTAGCCAGTATGAGTATGTGCATAATAACCGAACAGTGACCAGTCTGCAGTGTGTGTGTATTTACCTCTCAGTCATCAGCCACCACAAAATAAGCATTAACCCCTTATTTACATGCCTTGAGGCTAAGTGTTAACCCCTCAGTGACTCTTCTGCAGTATATGTGCATTTTCCCCACTGTAGTCTGCTTCAAGAACAAATGAATGAACTCCTCAGTAACAAGTATGTAGCATGTGCATTAACCTCTCAGTGACCTATGTCTAGCATGTAAGTGTTAACCCCTTAGCACCTATTCCCCAGCTTATTTACGTAATCCCCCAGCACTCATCCCCCATATATGTGATAATGCCTCAATGCCCAATTCTTAGCCCATGTGTGTTATTCTCTAAGTGCTCTGTCCCAGGCATATAAATTAATCATTTACCAGTACCTAGCTCATGGAGGTAACCACTTAGTATTTCTCTTATGAACAAACTGTCTTCTGTCATACTCTCCGTACTTCTCTCCTGCACATACTGATTTCTGTCATATGCTCTGTACACCTCTCCTACATATACATCCCTGATCACATTCTCCATGCTCCTCTCCTGCATGCATTGCCATTTGTCATACCCTCTGTGCTCCTCTCCTGCACCTACTGCACCCCCTTCATACCCTCCACCCATCTTGCCTGTATATTGTGCCAGCTGCCAAACTATTTAGATTACTCTCCTGCATATAATGCCAGCTTTGACAGTTCTATTGGCTTTCAAATCTACAATCTGTTCTAAAATGAGCTTTCGGGAATGAGATCTGAACACACAACCTCTGCTGTACCTGGCAGGAGCTCTCCTTGCTGTGCCACATGAGATGTTGGACAATATCCTGTCTGATCCTTTAGGTATTCTTGCCTTGTACCTTGCTTCTAGTGAACCTTGAACTCATTGCTCCTCCCATGAACTTAAGAACACTCACAGAATATTGAGTAAAAAATAGCTTATAATGTATATCAGCATCATTGGCCTCTCATCATCATCCCACAGGAATCACCAGGGATCTTGTCAGCTGTAGATAGTGTGGAGAGAGCATGGATGCCTTCTGGAAGTCAGGAAGTCCAAACATTCCAGCATGGAACACCTTGGCAGGAGTGATTTCACCTAGCGAGAGAGAAGACTGGATGGAAGGCAGGCTACGGGTATAGAGCTTACAGCTTTTGACATCCTTTATGCCTCTGTGTTCAATGCTGGCTTGTTTGGACTTCATAGCTTCCACAAGGCGCCCATGCTGTCTCCACACCATCTACAGCTGACAGGATCACTGGAGGTTCCCGCGGGATGAGAGGCCAATGCTGCTGATATACATTATACGTGATCTTTCACTCCATATTCTGTGAGTGTTCTTAATCCTTGAGAATAGTTTATTTTAATACTGCAATTAGGAGGCGCTTCCCTGTTCTCTTCGTAGAATTTATCTTTAGCTGACATTGTATTATGTTACTGTCTGTGTGTCTGTGTGTAAATGGAATATAGTTTCAAAGTGAGTACAGCTTGGTTTTTCTTATTGTATTACGTCAGGTCCAAACATTCAAAACAAATGACAAGTCTTTTTTTTATATCCAACAACATTTTATTAATTTTGCAGAGGTACAATACATACACACTCCCCATTACATTGTGGGGCAAAATACATTGCATACATATACTTCAATGCAGTACTGGATTAGGAACTGACTGTCCAATCAAATATTAACCATCAACATAACCACATCAGAAACATTACAATCTCACCTTTATTAGTACACGTACCCCATATCTCACCTGACATTGATTCCCTTCCCAGTAGTCCATGAAGCTAGTCCAGGTACATTAAATCACCTTACCCATAGCTTCTCAAACTTATGCGCACTGCCCCTATGCTGGTATACCAGTTTCTCCATTCCGAGTACCATCCCAATATTGGCAATCCACTCTACATATAACAAGTCTACTGTTCTTTGGACTTTGGGAAGGGGGCGGACTGTGGTCAGTGAGGCCTCGTAGACACGACCAAGGAACTCGTCAGTTCAGACACATCGTTTTCCTCGTCAAGTTCTTTGTTAGGCTTGTCGAGAAAATTGACAAGCTGTCTTTGCGTACACACTGTCAAAACCAAATCTCCTCGTTTTCAAACTCGGTGACTTCAACACATACAACGGTAGGGGAAGTTCGATTCCACTGGCACAACCCTTGGGGCTGCTTTTGCTAATCTCATGTTACTGCGTGTTAGGAAAAAGTTTGGTAAGAGACATTTGCACTTTTCAGTCTGTTACAGCGTGACAAATGTGCTATTTCCATTACAAATACAACTTTTCCCGAAGGTGTGCGGGTTTTATAAGCATACACACCAACGTATTTCTCGTGGAAAACCAGCCCGACTAGGAACATGACGACTCTCGTCGAGGAAAAAGAGAACTTGCTCTCTTTTTTCCTCGTTGAGTTCCTCGACAGTTTATTGGATGAAATGCATACACACGACCGTTTTCCCCATGTAAAAAGCTCTCCCACCAAGTTTCTTGATGGATTCTGTCAAGGAAACCGGTCGTGTGTACGAAGCCTGAGAGTATAAAATGCACCAGTGACAGTGAACACAAACAATGTCTCAGGTTTGGTAGTCAGTAGGAGTAAAAAAAAAAAACACATAGAATCAGTGTAAGAGAAGGAATAGTTTTCCATAATTGGTATTAGTAAGAGTAATAGTGCCCCATCATTTGGTGCCAGTGGAAGGAATACTGCTCTGTTGTTGGTGTCAGTAGGAGGAAAAGTGACCCATCTTTGGTGTCAGTGGGAGGAATAATGCCCCATCTTTGGTGTTAGTGGGAGAAATAGCACCCCAGCATTTATAGCAGTGGGAGAAATTGTGTCCCATGGTTGGCACCAGTAATATGAATTATGCCCCATCGTTGGCATCAGTGAGAGGAATTATGCCCCATTGTTCTCATCTGTGGAAAGAATTATACCTCGTCATTGGTGTCAGTGGGAGAAATAGTGCTTCAAAGGCCAGATAAAGGCAAGCAAAGGGCCACAGTTTGGAGATTATTAGAATATAAATGTGTGTTTTACCATCCGTTAATTCAAGAATAGTAAGGCGTATGTGAGGGGAGCTCCGCCTAGTGTCTTATGCTGTGTGATCTTGACTGCACACACGTAACACGCTAATGCTCACATTTAGGCAAAGCTGTGTGTATTAGCTTAGGGTATGGTGTATGCAACAAAGTCAGTCGCTGTTACATTGGTATTTACTTCACAGAAGTAATCTGACTTTGTCCACCAGCTAGTGGACAGTTTTAGCATAGAAATCTCAAATGTTAAAATAAGCACAGAAATTTGCACCGCAGTCAGGGTTGCATACCGGAGTTATGTTTTAAGCATAGAAATATCGATATACTTATTTCTTTGTAATGCCCTGCACTTCTGCGTTGCTTATATACCATGGGTCAACATTTGAGTTTTAGAAGGACATTGTAAATATAACCCTGATAGACCCCATGTAGTCAACAGCAGATCAGCATCACAGATGATATTCTATGGGATTGACATGATTACCGATCACTGGAGAGGAGGAAACAAAAAGATCCAAGTATCACAAAACGAAACCGAATGGATCCACCGGCTGGGGTCCCTAGCACCAAAAGGGATGAATCTGGACATAGACTTAAACTGCTTTATAACCAACCAATAGCAGTCCTTTCAATTAAGAAACCACAACTTCTGTAGATGTTAAACATTTCCCATGGAAACACTAAGCCTAACCTAAAGAAAACTAATGATACAGATAATAAATATAAAAAATTCCCACAACAGGATTATATATATCCTTTACCACTATAACGAAGAAAACATTACCTTATACATAAATATATTCCCTTTTAGTCAAGTAAGGGTAGTTCAATAATCCAAGATCAGGAAATAGGTATCAATCATCAAAGTCACCCGATGATACAAGTGACAAACCAACTTACCCCACCCACCTATATATATAAATATATGCACAGGTCCGCACAGTAAAATTAGATTATTCAATATAAAATTAGACACCATCAATTTCTCCAATCAAAGTCACGAAGGACATGAACATATAACATCATATAGACACTCGCCAATAGGCATACCACTATCCTCTAGAGGGGTCATGACCTGCTTCCACACAAATTATATTCTCCATCAAATACATAGCTCAACTATGTGTTTTCACTTACCATATTAGTTGTCTTTATTTTTATATCATTTGTTAATTAATCTGTGTAACTAATACCTCAACCATATATGTCATAAAGGAATGTCCCAAACGACATTTGCGATCCGCGTCCCAAAAAAAAAAAAAAATTCCAAGGGACCTAATCTTTTACAAGTTCTCTTTTACAAGTTCTGATAGTATGGGACATTGTCTCCCTGCATATAGTATCCAAATATTTGCATTATTTTATTTTACACTTATCTTTTACAATTTTTTGCTTGATGCCGATGGAATAGTATATAGAGACGCATCACGCCATGTAACACACGCCCAGGGATGTTCTGATTTGAGAGAGGGACCCAATCACTCCCAAAGAGGCGGACCACACATGACGTTTAGAGCATAAAAAGCATAGTGACGCTAGGGGTGGTCATCACCTTTGAAAACGTCCACAGACGAAACCGGTCAGGTGACCACACGCCCTCACGTCACGCACTCCGGCACGCTAAGCTCAGACCAGCTAGGACTTCCGGGTTGGGACGCGCTCACTATTGGAACGCAAACAGCAGCACGCTCTAACCGTTCCATACGGACAGCAACTACTGAGGCTCCCTTAACCCGACTGGTCCAGCTCAGCCTACGGGACTTATTTTTGTCCAGCTGCGCTGCAGCACATATGTTTTTAAATTTTGTGTTTTTAATATAATTTTTTATACTCCTGTTGTCCCTTATGGGAAACGGGCTTTTCAAATAAAAAAACCAAAAGGAAATACTACACCATGAGGATCTCTCTTTTTCTTGCCTCCTCATAAACAACTGTTACTTTGGAGCCATTGATTACGCCCCAAGAAACATCAACCACGGCGATTGGTCCACATCCGTCTCGCGCCGCTACATACAGAGGCTGGTAAGCAGCAACTATCCACTGGTCCCCAAGGCTCTACACCCCCGTTGAGGGGACTACAATCTGGTAAGAGGGGATACATGTGGGGGGACAACTGGAAATTTCGCTGTCATCTGTAGTGGAACCTATGCTGTCAACACTCTAGTTGACAACATAACACTCTATTGGAGTCACTTACCATGTTACTGAAAATTTATGGACAACATCTGATTAAACATATATCTTATTATAAGTCAGCTCAGGCACTAGTTGAACTTTGCAAACTGTAATCCACCAGCAGGGTTTATTGCTGTATACTATATATGCCAAAGTTTTTTTCCTTGATCACCTACAATATTATTTGAATCATTTTATCACATTTTGGAGTGATATTAAGTTATTTTCTATATTTCACATATATGAAATTGCTGTCTCTCATATTCATCATCTTTTGATCACATCGAGCGGATCACACATAATTAAGAATATAGGGCACCACCTTCTCTCTCATACCATACTTGGAATTATATATGGGCACTTAGTTTCTTCACCATTTGTTTATTTTAATCTATAATAATTTAAATATAGCACTCAGTATTGTCTGCTTCAATACTGAAACCGGCACAGCACAACCACTGAAGTGTACACACTACACTTCATACAAGGTTTCACAAAGTATACTTTACACATACAGGAGTTATCACCAACACCCATTATTATTAGACACATATGATTATATGAGCACACCACATAGGGCTCCCATTTTCCTTCTGAGGGATTATTAGCAAAAAGGGATCACTTGTGCAAGCGGGGAGCTTTGCTTCCAATAAACCCTTCCGCTACAAGAACCCGACACGTGAAATATACACCACATCCATACAGCAGCGCCAATAATCTGAAACCTACAATATTTCATAGCAGATCAGCATCGGTTACAGAAATATACCGGTATTCTCTGTTTCCACACAGAGATACTGAATTTAAAGGTAGGAGAATTTATATAATGAGGTACAAACTTTCAGTGTTTATAAAGCATAACACAAATTAATGACTCTAAACGGATGGTGGGCCACATGTTAGATTTAAAAGCCTAAAATTTGGCCTCTTAATCCTTTTACGTGTAACATAAAATATTTATGATTTGGTCCAGTAAAGAGAAAATACTTTATACTGATTATTACAGCTATAACAGCTCAGTTAATAACACTAATATAGAGTTCTGTGAGTAACTAAATACTTCTTATACATAATTTTTTTTTTCCTTACCATCCATGATTTAGATGACTGCCATCATAGAACTGGAATCACACCTGGAGCACTTCTCAAAATCCTTTATTTTACCTTTTGCTTAAAGGGGTTGTAAAGGAATTTTTTTTTCATAATAAGCATCCTTTACCTGCAGACATCCCTCTTTTCACTTCCTCATTGTACATTTTTGCTCAGAAGTTGCTCTATTTCTTATCTGTTCACTTTCTGCTTGTCTGATTGTTACTCACTACCGTGAAGGGAGACTTTACTGCAGTGGTCAGTGACATGCTCACCCCCTCCTGGGAACTACATCTGTGCGGCAGGACGCTCTCTACGTGTTAGAGACTTCAAGGAGGTGTGAATTACTGGGCGTGCCGCAATGCATACTGGGAAATGTAGTTCTTACATGAACGAGCACCGCAAACCAGGAAGTGAATGAGAGAACAGAAACTAGAACGCCGGAGGTGATATAGATGAAGGAATTTAATAGGTATTTACTCGTTTGTTAACAGAATCATTACACTATTCTGTCTGTCTACCTTGCAGACATTAATTTTAGGCAACAAATGTTTTTCCTTTACAACTCCTTTAAATTGTTATTCTAATAAACAATAATAAAAGGTATGATCTTGCCTAATGGAATGCGTGTATGGCATCATATGCTCATTATGGCATTAGTGGGAGAAAAGAGTTGATATTGTTGATGTATATTTAGAGGGGAAACTGATTATTGCAGACCCATGCTAGAATAAAACTTATAGTGATCCATTAACATAAGAGGGGACAATCCTATCACCCTCTGACCATTCCATAAGGATGGCTCACCTCCTTTATATTACAGGTGATCCTGTTGATAGTGACAATTTGCCAGTGACAGGATTGCTATCTGACCACTTAAAGTGATTGTAAAGTCAGTGAGCACAATTACTGCCATCCCCTCTGTAATAACAAGCTATATATATATTTTTTTTATATTCGGCAGCTAAATATTTTATTTCACATCGCCGCTGTGCAATCACATGACCTTCCGCCACTCTCCTTCCCTGATCTAAGGACTACAGTGGGAGGGGCTGAGATTACCCTCTGATTTTAGCTGGGAGGTCACGTGACGGCACATTGGCGCTATGAAATAATGGGCCAGATTCACAGAGAATTAGATTATCGTAGCGTTTCCGAAATACACTACGCCGCCGTATTTTACCTGGCTCTATGTGGAATCCAGGTAGATTTTGTCCAGTAAACGACGGCGGCGTAGTGTATTTCTTCCGGCGCAATCCATATACGCGATTAGGGGGCGTGAAGCATTTAAAATAGGCGCGTTCCCGCGGTGATCGAACTGCACATGCTCCGTTCCCAAATTTCCCGCCGTGCATTGCGCGAAATCACGTTGTTACGTCGTAGTAGCGTCGTTTACGTACATTCCTATTCCCGAACGAGTTACGTTAAAAAAAAAATAAAAAATTAATTTGACGCGGGAACGACGGCCATACTTAACATGGGTTACGCACTGTTAGACCAGCAAAAAGCTGCTCTAACATTAAGTAGCCAAAAAATTACGTAGGCGTAATCGTGGATCGTCGTAAATACTCATTTGCATACCCCGACGGTGAAAACGACGCGGACTCCACCCAGCGGCCGCAAAAATATCGCAACGTAGATCCGAAGGCTTACGAAGCCGTAAGCCTCTCGGATCGAAGCCGCCGTATCATGGTTTGAGGATTCAAACTAGTGATACGGCGCGCAAAATTTGAAATTACTCCTGTCTAACACCAGTTAGACAGGCGTAATCGCTCTCTGAATCTGGGCCAATGTATTTAACTACAGAATCTAAAAAATTGCACTGAAATTGCACTTGGAAGTGCAGTCACTGTAAATCTGAGAGGTAGATCTGAAATCAGGGGAAGCTCTGCTGATTTTATTATCCAATCATGTGCAAGCTAAAATGCTGTTTTTTATTGGCTTTTAAGTTCACTTTGCACTACAAGTGCAAAGTGAACTTAAAATTGCACTGAAAGTGCACTTGGAGGTGCAGTCCATGTAGATGAGAAGCAGGTTACGGGCGCTTGCCAGGGAGCAGTGAGTTAATACTCCAAGACAAAAGAATGCCAGATCCTTGAGAGAAGAAAACCGGAAACAAACGGTGATCTCGTGTATATCCCAGCCTAGGTGCATCCGTCCCACCATGTATGTGCAGCTAATAGGACTTAAAACCCTTATCCATCTGCTACATATTACATCCAAATTATAAGCTGGATTAAAATGTATGTTTATAATATACATTCCCTTGACGTTTACAGAGTCTGTAATTTAAAATCTTATATTAGGCTTTATTAGAATTTTCTACAGTTTATTGTTTATTATTTTATTTATCTTATATAAGCTTTATTAGATGCAAGGGATCTGGAATGGGGATTTTTCTTTGTTGTCTGATGAAGAGATGAAATCACTGACCAAAAAAAACCTGCTGATCTTTGGTCTGTATAGGTGTCCTGCACTTACCATGTTGACCACTAGATGTCGCTGTGTACACTGTGTTGTATAGGGAACGTTTGTTCTGTGGAACATTTTGTTCCGGCCATGTGTTCCCTGGATCATTGATCAGGTTGCGCACACAGTGTGTGTGATCGATCTGAGTTGTTACCCGGTGATAGGTCAGTGTGAGGCGGGTGGGGCTCATTGTATCCAGGGCTCCTTGCGATTGGGAGTTTTCAGACCGCTGTGACAGGCCATCACAGCGGTCACATGATTCTAAAGCAGAGTTCCACCCATATTAATGTTCACAGCGCCGGCAGAAGCAATTACTCTGCTGCTATCTAGTGGCGGTAGATATAATTGAGGTAATGCCGCCCAAGTAATGGGAACTGCATTACCGTGAGGGGAAGAGTAATCAGGTAGATTACTCGTTACCCTCAAAAGGGGCTGCGTTAGGTAACTGCGTTTATTGTAACTCCGTTACTTACAACACTGTAAATAACCCCCATTGTGTACTATATCTTGTTATAACAGGGGGCTGGCAGTAATTGCCCTCACTAATTTACTGCCACACGGAATAGCGGCAAGAGGAGCAAGGTGGGTTTGGAGATCGTCTCCCACACTAGAAACTGACAGGTAGGGAGGGAGGGGGAGAGACTCTAAACCTAGCGGGATGATGGAGGCACATAAACTGACCACGGTATCATGGATCAGCAACCATGATTACTGTGGTCAGCATACCAAGGGGGACACAGGAACAGGCAAGTTCAACCAGGTAATTTTCAACATCAAAAGGGACAAATGACACTGCACAAGCGCTATGCTGTTTAACATGCTTTAAAGAAACAAGATTTTTTTTAGGGTTACAACCAATTTAACTCTTGCTTTACCGACCAAGGAGATATCACTTTCTCACTGTTCCCACTCTAGTGCATGATATTTGGCAGTGTTTTTCGGACTAAGGAAGCTTCTTCTGGGTTCAGCAGAACCACCCATGTGACATGGCCCTTAATATATGCATACTTGAAGCATATGTAGGTTCTCATTGGTTCTGCATACTACTGCACATTCCTGATGAGGACTAAATAGAATGTATTGTCTGAAGCAAGAGGAACTTTGCTGTGGCTGTTTTTAACTAAATGTACTGTCAGCCAATGATAGAACGTAACCGCCATTGTTAGAAAGCTCAGCTATTTCCTGACATGCAGCAGGAAGAATCATATGTATTTCTTGGGATATAGGTTTTGCCTGGAGTGATATACAGAGACCCCTTTATCCACAAAAAACTGTTGGTGCTGACAGTGAGCATTCATTTTTGGCACTAAGACATCAGAATTTTAATTGTGCTCTGAGTTTATCTGTAATTTTGTGGAAAAACTGTCTGTGCTTACTTAGTGAATACGAATGAGAGGGAAGCTCAACAAAGTCAGAGAAAATCACATTTTGACAGTTGTCACTGTAAGAAATGTGACCTTACGAAGAATTTCTCGCTATTCCTGTTCTGGTGACAACTGTAAAATGTTGAATTTGCTATTCACTTTTTATCCCAGTGACCATGACAATTAAAGAGAGAGCAAATCTCCCCAGGGGACACAGACAGCAATAAAAACATATTGCTACCAGTTGTTCTGTATCCTCATTGTAATTAAGGCAACCCCTGGGTCTCCCAGATTGATAGTTATGTTTTGTATGGGACTTCAGTAAAAAATATTGCAATTGCACATGGTGTGCTGGCTTTCTCTAGAAATGGATATTTGAAGGCACCACTTTTCTCAAGTACACACAATATTTATCTGGCATCTGCAGTGGTATGAACTGTTTATTTAGATCAATACAAAACCTGTTGGGGATAAAATGTTGACTTTACATATACTTAATTTGGGGTAATTCAGATTTTCCTTTCAGGATTAACTAAAAAAATGTATGTGTTTTAAGAAGGCGAAGTGACTCCTGATAGGTTAGTTAAACTGGCATAATGTTGTATAATATACCACATTAATCATATATGTCCTCATCTAGTTCAGTGATCAGCACCTGGTTTACTGCTATATTAAACATTCCAGTAGGATGCAAATGTATCAATATATTACTAATCATGTAATTGAAATACAAACTTAGATGTACAAACTTGTATTATATCCCCGAAATGTGAGCAATTAGAAAATTAGAACTCCATTAGTAAATGTCCTTAAAGCACCATTGTAGTGTCATAAACATATATTTGAAAGCCCTGCAGTTATGGTACGGTACTTACCTTTACTTATAATCTGGTGTTACTTGTATTGATTCCAATCTACAAGAACTTAACCCTTTGGTGGTCTGAATTCTTTGAAGCTTTATGCCCAGACCAAACAATGACTCTACGGCCTCGTACACACGACCGAGAAACTCGTCGGAAAAGACATATCGTTTTCCTCAATGAGTTCCTTGTTAGGCTTTTCGAGGAACTTGACAAGCTGTCTTTGCGTACACACAGTCAAGACCAAATCTCCTCATTCTCAAACTCGGTGACTTCAACACATACAACGGCAGGGGAAGTTCGATTCCACTGGCACAACCCTTGGGGCTGCTTTTTCTAATCTCATGTTACTGCAGGGATCCTCAAACTACGGCCCTCCAGCTGTGTCGGAACTACAAGTCCCATGAGGCATTGTAAAACTCTGACATTCACAGACATGACTAGGGCATGATGGGAATTGTAGTTCCTGAACATCTGGAGGGCCGTAGTTTGAGGACCCATGTGTTACTGCGTGTTAGGTAAAAGTTTGGTAAGAGACATTTGCACTTTTCAGTCTGTTATAGCGTGACAAATGTGCTATCTCCATTACAAATACTACTTTTACCGAAGGTGCGCAGGTTTCTAAGCATACACACCAACGTGTTACTTGTTGGAAAACCAGCCCGGCGAGGAACACGACGACTCCCGCCGTGGAAAAAGAGAACTTGCTCTCTTTTTTCCTTGTCAAGTTCCTCAACAGTTTACTTGATGAAAAGCATACACACGACCGTTTTCCTCAGCAAAAAAGCTCTCCCACCAAGTTTCTTGATGGATTCTGTCGAGAAAACCGGTCGTGTGTATGCGGCCTATGACTATTTTTTTCTGATTGACAGTTGACTTAAGAATGCACATAGTTTTGCATTCCTAGTTGGTTGCTGCAAGGTTACTTAACGTTCTCATGGCAAGAGACATTTTACATTTTAGGTCATATTGCAGTGTTAAACCAGAGGTTATCAACTTGTGATGTATAGGGGGCTTTAACTGTAGTCCCAGACATCACCAAAGGGCTGTGCATATAGTTTAGTGTATGTGCTGCTAGAGAATAGGGATGTGTTTGGATCCTAGTGTGTACCCATTTGAGTGAGCCACCCAAGAGGCTGTCACTGTACTGTACCAATCATAAGTGGTCTGGGTATTCCTTGCTCATTGTATACATGCACCTGCAGAGCAGAGAATGCACTGGCTGCAGATGATCAGTTGTGCCACCCAATAAGCATATAATTTGTTTATATACATATTGTTTCTCAACCATTTTCTATGTACCTTATGTTTTGGTTACATGCTGCCATCTAGTGACTTTTTGTAGTAATGCATAGTTTCTGTATTTTCTTTGTCTTATCTATGACACACATCCTTTCTGTGTATGCTCCACCCTTCTTCCTGAGTTTTAGTACTTCCAGTCTATGGAGACTGCTTACAGGCCACATGTAACAAGGGCACACGTATTCTGCATAGTAAGCTACAGACAGTGTCATCTTTTAACTGCAAAATACTACAACATTTTCATCTGCTGTACCTGTCATCTGATGTATTCTGATGTTCTGGATTAAAGCAACTTCTGTGAATAGAATCGGTATTGGTGAGTTCAAGCTATCTGATAAGGATTGTCCTCGGTGTTTATATCTGCTTATACAGGCCAGGCATAGAGGTCTCACAAGGGATAAATCGCTTCACAACAATCGGAGTCAGAATATCAGTTCAGTACAGGTACAGGTGACAGCTTTCTGGTAGGCACGGACTATGATCCAAATATACCCAAGCTCATCATCATGAACATGCTACAGTTGTGGTTATAGATTGGTGACATGCAGCAGAAGATAGTGAGAGGCTGGGGACACCTTTCACAAATTAGTGCTGCCACTCCCACTCCCACTAGAGAATGCTGAGATCTAAAAGCTACACAGCAAGTACCAAAGGTTGGTCCCCAAAGGGACAAGTATCATAGCACAGTTTAAGCCTGTCTACAGGAAGACAAGTAACCAGTATCTACATAAAGCCAAATAACTATGTCTGACTGATAAGATGTCACCAGTATTTGATGGTATGTTGCATAACCCTGAATAAAACCATATAATAGTGGTTTGTCTAATCCTTGAAGTTAAGGCTCCTATTTAATGATCATCATTATTCTGTGTATAATGTTGAAGTTTAACCACTTAACCCCCGGACCATATTGCTGCCCAATGACCAGAGCACTTTTTGCAATTCGGCACTGCGTCGCTTTAACTTACAATTGCGCGGTCATGCGATGTGGCTCCCAAACAAAATTGGCGCACTTTTTTTCCCCACAAATAGAGCTTTCTTTTGGTGGTATTTGATTACCTCTGCGGTTTTTATTTTTTGCGCTATAAACAAAAATAGAGCGACTATTTTGAAAAAAATGCAATGGTCCAGATTCACGTAGAATCCGCGGCGGGGTAGCGTATGCCATTTTCACTACGCCGCCGCAACTTAATGGAGCAAGTGCCGTATTCTCCAAGCACTTGCTCCGTAATTTGTGGCGGCCTAGTGTAAATGGCCCGGCGTATGGCCGCGTAATTCAAAGGGGGTGGCTTGTACTTAAATTAAGCGTGCCCCCCGCGCCGATCGAACTGCGCATGCGCCGGCCATAAAAATAACGCATGCTCCAGCTCACGACGGAAAACGTCAATGAAGCCGACGTGAGTGTCATTGACGTAAAGCCCTATTCACAAACGACTTAGTAAAACGATGTAAACGACGGAAAAAGACGACGCTGTCCCGACGCCATACTTAACATGGCATACGGCGGACTGACGTAAGGTTACCCCTCATATAGCAGGGGTAACCTTACACTTACGGAAACGACGTAAATGACGACGAGGCGGCGCAAAAACGTTCGGGAATCGGCGTATTAGGCTCATTTGCATAGTCAAATGAGAAATCAACGTAAACGCCACCTAGCGGCCAGCGTAGAATTACATCTAAGATCCGACGGTGTAAGTGTCTTACACCTGTCGGATCTACGCCGTATCTATGCGTAAATGATTCTAGGAATCATACGCATAGATACCCGGGCCAAAAACAGAGATACGACGGTGTATCTTGAGATACACCGTCGTATCTCTTATGAGAATCTGGCCCAATATTTTTTACTTTTTGCTGTAATAAATATACCCCAAAAATATATAAAAAAAAAATTTTTTTTCCTCAGTTTAGGCCGATATGTATTCTTCTACATATTTTTCGTAAAAAAATCGCAATAAGTGTCTATTGATTGGTTTGCGCAAAAGTTATAGCGTTTACAAAATAGGGGGTAGTTTTTTGGCATTTTAATTCATATTTCTTATCAGTGCCCATCAGTGCAGCATATTAGTGCCCATCAGTGTAGAATCTACAGTGCAGCTTATCAGTACCCATCAGTGCAGCCTCTTCAATGCCCATCAGTGCAGCCTCTTTAATGCTCATCAATGCAGCCTCACCATTGTCCATCAATGCAGCCTCACAGTGCCCATCAATGCAGCCTCATCAGTGCCCATCAATGCAGCCTCACCAGTGCCCATCAATGCAGCTTGATCAGTGCCTATCAATGCAGCCTGCTCAGTGCCCATCAATGTCCATCAATGCAGCCTCATTAGTGCAGCCTGAGCAGTGGCCATCAATGCAGCCTCACCAGTGCCCATCAATGCAGCCTCATCAGTGCCCATCAGCACAGCCTTATCAGTGGCCATCAATGCAGCCTCATCAGTAACCATCAATGCAGCCTCATCACTGCAGCCTCATCAGTACCCATGAATGCAGCCTTATCAGTGACCATCAGTGCAGCCTCATCAATGTCCATCAGTGCAGCCTCACCAGTGACCATCAGAGCAGCCTCACCAGTGACCATCAATTCAGCCTTACCAGTGCCCATCATTGGAGTCTCACCAGTGCACATCAAAGCAGCCTCACCAGTACCCATCACTGCAGCTTCACCAATGCCTATTAGCAAAGCCTCACCAGTGTTCATCAGCGCAGCCTCATCAGTGCACGGGGATCAGAGAGAGGAGAGCCGGCCAGATAATCAAACATATCAGTGATCACCCGCTGTCACACAGCTTTGAATTGAATTGCCTGGTGACTGACGTCAAATGAAGTCCCGCCTCCTGGACCGATCCTATGATAGACGCCACACGCCTCAGCATTGGACCAGGAGGAGTACAGCCTGTGGCAGCAGGATATCCACTACCTATGCTGTTATCAAACCCACTTGAGGTAAATACTTTGGGAACAAATGATGCACAACGTTGTATGGAAAACTGTGTCATGGTCATAGATACATGTACAATGATCAAAGATCCTTCCTATCAGGTAGACATTATCTACTAAAGGAGTAGAGAATTTATGCTTTGCAAAGCGAATGTTTACTTACTTTTGTAAATAAACCAATGCTTTATAGTCACTTTGATCATCATGTAATCAAATGCAAGCAACAATAAAAAAAATAAAAATGATTTGCACTTGATTGGGTATTTATAGCAAATACAATTTCACTTTATTTACTAAGCTAAGTGTACATTTAAATTGCAAAGTGAGTAACTTAACCTCATTGATTAGCAATTGCACTTGGAGCTGTGAGCCTTATTTTGTTCCTATTCCAATCAAATGAAAGCACTGGTTATTCAAGAAAAGAAGGGAGTGGATGTGCAGTTTGAGCTCCATTTCATTTCATCCTGTCCTACACTTCTCTAGTGATATTTTACCTTGGCTCCCTACTGAGTTCACACTTTCCAGTTACATTTATGAAGGAAGGTTGTAAGAATGTGTGGATTGCTCAGTGTCAGGTGGGGATAATATACCTAAATAAAAACACGCAATGTGTGAAAATACAATTTTTATAGTGTAGTCTTTGCTCCTGAGAATTCTCTACGTCAAAACCTGGCAGGAGCCAGAGCTGTTAGTCAATGCAAAGCTCTGTGCAGTAAGGGAGCCGCTAGTTCTGAGCAAATATCGGCGCTAATTGCACAAATTAGTCAAATAACCTAATTTAACTAGTTGTTTTCCAAAATGGGCTGATCCAGTATGTTTTCATTCATAAAAAGTAAATGGAAATATTACAGGCATTACACATAGTAGGCAAGGCTTTGACAGACAGGCAACTCTTTGTCTCTAATGTCCTCTTGTATTAAAGCATTGAAGCACCGCTCCATAGCCTTTCCACCCTGTTTTGACTGAGCGAATTGATAAAAAGGTAATGGAAACAATCATAATAACAGTCAACAACACTGTCAGTAACTGGCTAACAGTGGCTTAACAAATCAACAATCAGGTCAAAGTTTAAGAAAAAGGTATACACACCCACACTTCCTTTTTTACACAACTTCTGTGTCCTGCCTGTCTTGTAATCCTATGTTAAAGGAACACTAAAGGTTCGTTTTTTATTAGATCAATTGATTGCTGTAAGCTAGAGCATTTAAATATCACTTACCTCGTTTTTCCTTTTGACCTCCAAAATACAGTAATCCAGGTTTGAAAATGCCATTTCCTGTCTCTCCTCTTCTTGCTTTCCACCAGCACCTGAGCTGTTTTGCATGGTGGAAAGCAGAATGTGCTCCCCCCCTCCCTATGACTACAGCCCTGCGTGAAGATGCTCTCTGATCCCTCGCAGACATAGAGGCTAAGCCTAATGGGAACTGTAGTTCCCATTAGGCTGTGATGTAGCAAACCAGGAAGTCAGTGAGAATAAAGATTCAGGAGTGACGAAGGTGAATAAAACAGCTCAATTTCAACAGGTATCAAACTAGTTATAACACATTACTTTTTACTTGTCAGACTTTAATTTAAGAGGAAAATATTTTTGTCTTTACAACCCCTTTAACCACTTCAGCCCCGGAAGAATTGGCTGCCCAAAGACCAGGTCTTTTTTTGCGATTTAGCACTGCATCGCTTTAACTGACAACTGTGTGGTCGTGCAAAGTATTTTCCCTTATTTTTAACTTTTTGCTATAAAAAACACCCCCCAAAAATACATAAAAAAATAACTTTTTTTCCTCGGTTTAGGCCGATATATTCTTCTACATATTTTTGATAAAAAAACCTCAATAAGCGTATATTATTTTGTTTGTGCAAAAGTTATAGCTACAAAATAGGGGATAGTTTTATGCCATTTTTTTTATTTTTTTTTACTGGTAATGACGGTGACTAGCATTTTTTAGTGGGACTGAGACATTGCGGCGGACAGTTTGGACACTGCTGACACTATTTTGGGACCATTGTCATTTATACAGCAATCAGTGCTACAAAAATGCACTGATTACTGTGTAAATGACACTGGCAGGGAAGGGGTTAATCACTAGGGGGCAAGGAAGGGGTTCAGTGTGTCCTAGGGAGTGATTCTAACTGTGAGGGGGCTGGGCTACAAGTAACATGACAGAGATCACTGCCCCCGAGGACAGGGAGCAGTAGATCACTGTCCTGTCACTAGACAGAACAGGGAAATGCCTTATTTACACAGACATCGCTCTGTTCTGCAGCTCCGTGACAGGATCTGCACGGCGTGTTTGCGCGCCGCTAGGTGGCTGATACAGGTACGTTGCTTTGCCTGCAAGTGCCATTCTGCTGATGTATATCTACGTTAGGCAGTCGGCAAGTGGTTAATCTGCATTGCTTGCTACAAAATGGGCCACTCATGAAGTGGGGTGAGGTTATAGGGGGGTTGCCCAGGGGGCATGTCCTCAAAAGCTTGGCAGTGTTGAATCACCTGAAGGTACCATCAAATAACCTAGGATCTATGAATATTTGGTCTATATCCTGTATTGTACTCCAAGATATGTCATTTACAGGTAAGTCAAAATTCCCTTTTCCCCTTCAAAACATCCAGTACCAAGATTTTAAGCATGGTCTAGATTTTTAAGGTAATGTATTTTGCATAGTTTTCATTGGTGTGTCACAAAAACATGAGTCAGATGACAGGTGTGTTGGGAAATGTGTCACCTGACCACATGAAAAAGAACTACCGCAATGTATCAACAGACTGCTGTGTCAGAAATCAATAAGGAAGACACTGCTATTATACAGAGCTAAGGTACCACAAAATAACATACAGTATATATAATAAATACTAACTATTTAATGAGTCAGTGTATGCTGTAGCACCCTCTATATACACCCTCTTCTAGAAATAACATTTTTTTATGTAGTTAGAAAAAAAGCCCCATCAAACTTTTAGTTTAAATCAGCTGCATCAAAACAGATGGGGCCGAATTCACGTACCTGGGCGCATCTTTATTCTGGTGTAGCGTATCTTGTTTTCGCTACGCCACTGCAACGTTGAGAGGCAAGCCTGGTATTCACCAAGAAAATGCGCTCAACGTTGCGCCGGCGTAGCGTATAGTTGTTGGCGTAAGCCGACGTAAGTCAAAGTAGGTGGAAGTGGGCGTGTAACATTTAAATGAAGCGTGACCCCATGCAAATGATGGTCTGAGCTTCAAAAAACGAACTGCGCATGCGTCGGCTCTTGGACGCATCCCAGTGCGCATGCTCACAGTCACATCGAAATAGCTGCCTAAGATACGTCAATACACTGCCTACGACGTGAATGTAACCTAGGCACAGCCCTATTCACGTAGTACTACGTAAACGACGTAAAATACGACGGCTGTTCCCTGATCCATACCTTTGAATGTGTTGTGCCTCATCTATGGGGAATAACTTTACGACAAACTTAAAACTTACGCAAACTGCGTAAATCATGCGCCGGGCACAAGTACGTTCGTGAATCGGCGTATCTCTCTTATTTGCATATTTGAATCGAAAATCAATGGGAGCGCCACATGCGTCCAGCGAAAATATGCACCCAATCTACGCGGGCGTAGGCAAGTTACGTCAGTGGGATGAAGTCTGTTTTTAGGCGTATCTAAGTTTATGGGTTCGGCGCAAAGATACGACGCCGCATATTTGTACTTACGCAGCGTATCTGGAGATAATCAGGCGTAAGTGCTTTGTGAATCCGGGCCATGGTGTTTAAAGTGGTTGTAAATATTTTGTTATGTTACAACCAAAAAATGTAAATGTATTTTATTGGGATTTTATGTGATAGATCAACACAAAGTGCCACATAATTGTGAAGTGGAAGGACAATTATAAATGGTTTTAATTTTTTATAAAAAAATGATATATGAAAAGTGTGGCGTGCATTTGTATTCAGCCTCCTTTACTCTGATACCCCTAACTAACATCTAGTGGAACCAATTGCCTTCAGAAGTCATCTAATTAGTAAATAGAGTCCACCTGTGTGTAATTTAATCTTAGTATAAATACAGCTGTTCTTTGAAGCCCCTAGAGGTTTGTTAGAGAACTTTAGTGAACAACCAGCATCGTGAAGGCCAATGAACACACCAGACAGGTCAGGGATAAAGTTGTGGAGAAGTTTAAAAAAAGGTTAGGTTTTAAACAAATATCCCAAGCTTTGAACATCTCTCGCAGCACTGTTCAATCCATCATCCGAAAATGGAAAGAGTATGACACAACTGAAAACCTACCAAGACATGGCTGTCCACCTAAACTGACAGGCAGGGCAAGAAGAGTATTTATCAGAGAAGCAGCCAAGAGGCCCATGGCAACCATGGAAGGAGCTGCAGAGATCCACAGCTCAGGTGGGACAATCTGCCCACAGGACAACTATTAGTCGTGCACTCCACAAATCTGACTTTTATGGAAATGTGACAACAAAAAAGCCATTGTTGAAAGAAAGCCATAAGAAGTCCTGTTTGCAGTTATCAAAAAGTGATGTGGGGGACACAGCAAACATGTGGAAGAAAGTGTTCTGTTCAGATGATAACAAAACTTAACTTTTTAGCCTAAAAGCAAAACGCTATGTGTGGCAGAAAACTAAAACTGCACATCACCATCCCTGCCGTGAAACATGGTGGTGACAGCATCATATTGTGGGGATGCTTTTCTTCAGCAGGGACAGGGAAGCTGGTCCGAGTTGGTGGGCAGATAGATTCAGTCAAATACAGGGCAATCTTAGAAAAAAACTTGTTAGAGTCTACAAAAGACTTGGGACTGTGGTGGAGGTTCAATATTTAGCAGGACAACGACCATAAACATACAGCCAGAGCTACAATGAAATGGTTTAGATCAAAGCATATTCATGGGTTGGAATGGCCCAGTCAAAGTCCAGACCTAAATCCAATTGAGAATCTGTGGCAAGACTTGACAATTGCTGTTCATATGGATGCTCTCCATCCAATCTGACAGAGCTTGAGCTACTTTGTAAAAATGTCTGTCTCTAGATGAATAAAAATGCACACCACACTTTTCACAAAATATATTTATAAAAAAAATAAAAAAAAGGAAAACTATTTATCATTTTCCTGACACTTTACAATTAATTGCCAATTTGTGTTGGTCTATCACATGAAATTCCAATAAAATTTCAAGGGGTATGAATACTTTTTTAAGGTACTGTACTATGGTCACATTCATATAGGATGTTTAGCTGTGGAAAGGTTAATGCAGCTACAAATGCCATCTCTGGACACTAATGTTGGCACTGATAGGTGACACTGATGGGCACTGATAGGTGGCATGAATAGGCGTCACTGATTGGCACTGATGGGCAGCCCAGATGAGCAGGCACTGATGGGCAGCACAGATGAGCAGACACTGATGGGCATTGAAAGGCAGCACTGACTTGCATCAAAGATAGGCACAGATTGGCATCACTCATGGGCACACGTTGGCATCGCTGGTGAGTACAGGTTGGCATCATGGATAGGCACAGATTGGCATCATTAATGGGCACTGACTGCTATCACTGCTGGGCACTGTTGGGGCTGCACTGATCATCAGGGCACTGATTATCTGTACAGGTCTCTCCTCTGAGAAAATGCAGCTGATCGGCTCTCCTCACACTCTGTCAGTGTAAGGCAAAGAGATCCCATAACCAGCATGTCCTTGTTTACATGTGATCAGCTGTGATTGGACACAGCTGATCACATGAGTAAAGAGCCTGGTCATCGGCTCTTTACTGAAATCACAAGAGATATTAAAAAAAGTTGCACCGCTTGCATTATAGAACTATGTATATCTTCCTAGGAGTAACTAAAATCATAGATAAAAGTCAAAGTTACGTAAGTCTTTTTTCTGCCTGTGGTGCTCATAAGATTACTGAAACTGATAATAGCTGTACTGGACACATAGACAATGGTTCTATGGTTCTGCTGCAGTGGGCTTGTTGAAATGCGGGGGGGTGGGGGGTAACAGAGGTAGTACTGCAGGCAGAACATACTGTAGGTACTAGTAGGCCTAGTGGTACCCTAGCTAAAATACATTCCCATGACATATATTAACATAAGGGGGGAGGGGGGGGGGGGGGGGGCAAAGGTCCCTTGCACTGCTGGGTGTTGGAAGGAAAGATGAGCTCTGTGGATTTAAATACAAATATATAAACAGTGGGACAATAAAAATTCAAAAACTGACCCCAATATTACAATTCCATTTTTTTTTAAACCCCCAAAAAATCTGATCCAATGTATTAACCTGACCAACAAACAAATTGTCACTAATCTTGCCAGTGTATGTCCCACAAAAGATTATTTCTTTTAAAAGAAAACAGCGTTTAGTCTTTCGACAAACTTAACAGGCTGATATTTCAGGAAAAGGAAGGCATCATATTTCAAGGAATGTGAACTGCAGCACGGCATTAGAAACCCACAGTAAATATTTATCTGCACAATGATTTCTTAGCAACAGGTGGTGGACAAATGTATTGTATAGCGTAATGTAAAATAAATATTATTTTATTACAAATTTACAGCAAGCCATGTGATTGGAAAAGCATATACAGTATATATTTTAGTGCAGAAACCTGCCCTACACTGATCACTTCCAGATACCAATGAAATGCGTGAAAGGCGAAATTCGTTTTACAGGGCAGTGTGTGATTTCTTGGTGATTTCTTACATTTGTACTTATTTGTTTCATCATTAAGTTTGTCCTCATATTCCTCTTGCAGGGAGTGACATGAAGATACACACAGCGTGGGTCGATACACTGTTGCAGAAAAACAATACAAAAAAAAGAAAAGAACAAAAAAAGAAAATGGCTTCTGCTTTAATGTCAAAGTAATTTTTTCCAACCATGTTTGCTTCCTGATTATAGTATTCCACCTGTCTGCCCGCAGAAGGGACTGGGCCACTGATCAGTCATACCCTGAAACTAGGCTGCCGCAGAAGTGCAGATTTACCAGACTGACCACAGTAGTACTGGCTCCGTCTCTGCCTCTGCACCCATCTTCACCGCTGATGGAGGGTCTTACTGGCCACTGGTTGCTAGAGTCACCTAGCATCTAGCAACCAGTGACGTCACGGCCGCAACTCCCCGCTCTGAGGCAGCATCAGCATTCAAAGCAGAGGAGGATTTTACTTCCTCCTCCACGCGAAGTGTTCTCTGTGGTCTCCACCCACCTCCTCTATGATCTTCTCTGGGCCTCCACTGCGGCAGACTTTGAGGGGAAGACACAGAGTGTGAAGCCTGTAAGGTAGGGTTGCCACTTTTTCTGCAAGCCAAATGCAAACACTTTTGCGGGACAGGACAATTTTTATTTTTTTGCAGTAAACACTATAGAATTATAAAAGAGCTGGGACACATTTGCGTGCCCCAAGGAAACTAGTAATGTAGCGCACAGAGTGTGCCAGTGGGTATGGCCAGCATTTGCTGACTTTATCACCCCACCCTTGTGATGCCAAACCTGCCCCCAAACAGCTGCCCACAGCGGATTTGTGTATGACTATCTTGGTTACTTGGGGAGCCACAGCCTGGTCTGAATAATTTGTCCGGGTTTCTGGTGGACTGAAACCTGTGTACATGATCCAAAACCCAAACTGTCTGGGTGAATCATAGACAGGTGGCAACCCTACTGTAAGGTAGGGTGACCAGACGTCCCCATTTTCAGGGGACAGTCCCCAGATTGAGGACACTGTCTCTGGGCCAAGTCTGTCCCTGGTTTTGACCCCAGATTGGATTTGAACAGGGACTGGGGCAAGTTCAAAGACAGTCAATGCAGAATAAGAAAAAATACAATTCTGAATAAAAGCCGCTCCTACGAGCTTAGGGATTGTATTTTTTCCATTATCTTTGCCCCTTTCTGATGATCATGTGCTGGTCGAAGGAAATATTTCTTCAGTTTCAGGGGCAATGCCCATTCAGCTCCGTTCACATGTTCTTCTGCCTTGGCTCAAGTCCCAACCAGCCGCCTGCCTGCTTATCTCCTTGCCTTCCCTGGAAGAGTGATCTTCCTCCGCTCCCCACCCAGTAGTAGCCGGGGCCCGGAGAATAAGACCTGAGAAGCTGTGAGGCGGGTGGCGGTGGCAATGGGCAGAGAGTCGCTGATTGTCGCCATTATTAGAAAAAAAAAAAATCTGGTCACCTTACTGTAAGGTGAGGCCGTGCATAGTCTAGTTTTAAACAGTGTGTGTCATCATGTGCAGTCTGCAGAGCCAGAGACCCATACAAAGAGGACGGGCTCATTCTTGGACTTGCAATCCTTCCTTCTTGGGTAATGTGACCCCCCAAAAGCAAAGGTCCACAGGTCCCAGCATGAGCCCCTTTAGAGCTAAGGATGTGACACCGCTCACCCCCCTCATCTAGTGAAGGACTAAAGGTCCCAGGAATGAACCCATGAGATCTAAGTGGTTACATTCTTAGATCTCAGGGGTTCATGCTGGAATTTGTAGTCCTTCAGTGTTGAAGGGAGTCACATCCTTAAATCTAAGGGGCTCATGCTGAAACATGTAGTCCTTCACTTTTGGTGATGTGACCCCCAAAAAGGACTACAGATAGGTCCCAGCATGAACCCATCAGAGCTGAGGACATGACATCCCCCTAACTAGTAAAGGATTACAAGTCCAAACATTAACTCCTGAGATATAAGAATGTAACCCCTTAAATCTCAAGGCCCAGGGTTAATTTATTCTTGGACTACATAGCCACCACCAGAGACCCAACAAATTGCAAATTTACATGGCGGGGGGTTGGGGACTCCCGATTTTAGTCTTGCCTAGGGCAGCACAAAACCAAAATACACCACTGGTCGAATGGCTGGTGTCCTACATTTCTTTTCGCCCACCACTATGATGTGCAGCTTCCTCAGCCACGTATGTGACGTGAGAGTGATTAGGCAAGCTCTGCTACTAGTAGTGATGATCAAGTCAGCCAAAATTCCATTTAGCAAAAATTTAGCAAACCTGAATTTCATAACAAGTTGCATTGAAGTCAGTGAGAGGGGGGCCACAACAAAGGGTTGGGGCTCTTTTCTAATAATAATAAAAAAATCTGAGGTCTGGAGCTGCTATGGTTTTCAGGGAGAGCATCAGCATGTTAAATAATGGCATTGGATATTTGGATGTGTACATTTTTTTTTTTTTTTTACAGTTATCTTTGCTGAAAGCAGCAAACCAAAACCTATTCATGACATCAGTTAAAAAGGCTTTATTCTTCAGGTAGCTTTAGCAGTAACAAGCATTTTTTCATTCAGGATTACTAGGCCTTTTGAGACCAACAGAAATTGTAGCCCCAACAGGCCTAAGTGGAACCCACAAGGAGGTGGAGAAAATTAGAACTAAACCCCTCAAGTATCCATGAGAAAAAATTGTTGCACAAAACAAAACACTTTGCCAGCTCCCTTTTTTCCTTGGCACATAACTGCAATTTCTTGCCTTTGCCCCCCTTATCTACAATTTTTTTCTTAACCCCTTTCTGACCAGCCATCACAGTTTCACTGCAGCAGGTTGGCTCCCCTGGGCGAACTTAACTAACTGAACGTCGGATCGACTATTGACCACTAGGGGGCGCGCTATCCCCACACAGTTAGAACACAGTGAGGGGACACAGTTAACCCCTTGATCGTCCCCAGTGTTCACCCCTCTCCTGCCACTGACATTTATACAGTAATCTGTGCATTTTTATAGCACTGATTGCTGTATAATTGTCACTGGTCCCAAAAATTTGTCTGCAGCAATATCACAGTGCTGATAAAAATTGCTGATCGCGGCCATTACTAGTAAAAAAATAATAATAAAAATGCTATAAATCTTTCCCCTGTTTTGCAAACGCTATGGGCCAGATTCAGCAAGACTTGCGCTGGAGTATATCGATATGCGCCGCGTAACTGTCAAGATGCGATGTAGTATCTATGCGGCCGTACCCACCATACTAGATGCGACAGAAAACGGGCTTTCTCCGATCGGCTTAACTTTCCCTCGCCAGAGTATCGTAAGCGCATATTTTCGCTTGTCGCATCCGTCGCGCCTATTGATTTCCCATGCAAATATGCAAATGAGGGAGATTTCCCAATTCGCGAACGGATTAGCACCAGACGCTGGCTACATGCGCCGTGCGTATGTCGTCCGTCTGTCGCAAAGTTATTCCTACAAATAGCTGCTTTATCTTTACTCCTGACGGCCACAGGTCAGCAGGAGAGCAGCTACAGCAGCAGCGTTACAGACGAAACTAGCAAGCTGAACAACCACACTTGCAAGGACAACACCTCTGTGTGCCAACATGCCAGGGGCAGCCGTGGTCCTAGCACTACTAATGGGTCCCCCGGAACGGAGGAGGCGGGCACGCCTCTTCAGATTCAGCCCTGATGCAATACTTGAACTAACCACAACCCTGCAGGATGACATCACCAGCCCAACACACCGCTCACAAGCAGTGCAGCCACTGGTGAAGGTACTGGCAACACTTCATTTCCTTGCAAGTGGATCATTCCAGCGTACAAGTGGAGTGGTGGCAGGGATGTCACAGTCCTCCATGAGCAGATGTGTGCACCAGGTTGTCCCCGCAATCCTCAGACGCATGTCCCACCACTTCATCAGACCAACCACTGAGGAGCTGCGGCTGAAGGCAATGACAAATTTCTACAGCATTGCCAGATTCCCACTCACCGTGGGGGCCATTGATTGCATACATGTGGCACTCCAGCCCCCCAGTGCCACAGGGCACATATATCGCAATCGGAAGCATTGGCATTCCATCAACGTACAGGTGATAGCCGATGCCCAATGCCTCATATGGCACGTCCGTGCCAAACACCCCAGATCCAGCCATGACAGCTACATCTACAATCAGAGCCCCATCCCAATGGAATTCGAACAGAACATGTATGGGGACAGCTGGCTGGTTGGTGAGTGACATGGGTGGCAGGCATGACTGTCCCCCCCCATGATGCTAACATCACAAGGGGCACATGCATGACTAACATTCTCCTGTCTTTTCCCTTACAGGTGACTCTGCATATGCACTGGGACCCCATCTCATGACTCCTTTCCGGAACCCCCAAACCAGAGGAGAGAGAAGATACAATGCGGCACATATCAAAACTCGTGCAGTGGTGGAACAAACATTTGGGCTCCTGAAGTCCCGTTTCCGCTGCCTGGATAAGTCTGGGGGGGGCCCTATTGTATTCCCCTACCTTCGTGTGTCAGATCATCAGTGCATGTTGCATTCTGCACAACTTTGCCATGAGAAAGGGCCTGAAGATTGACATACGTGATGACCTGACCCCCCAACCAGACAGCCCCCCCCCTGCCAGAGGAGACCCATTCAGCTGATGGAAGAGCAGTCAGGAGGGTCCTCGCTGTAGGCATCTTTGGACAATAAACAAAAACATTGATCACACAGACAATGCACGCATGCACACCACTGAGGTCCCTAGATCACACACACCACATCCACATCGCATTGGATTAGCCCAAGTCCAACATGCAGGACTTGGGAGCAGCAACGCCGGCGTCAAGGCCCCAATGATGTCGCTGTCCATTCATACACCATTCACACGTCATTCACACAGCCGTGGGGATAACTTCGCCCCAACGGCCGAGGGTGACACCCCTTACTGGCAGGAGTGCCACCCCCTCACATTCACACACCATTCACACTGTCCCCTGCACTCCTGACCACGTGCAGTTAAACTCAAAATAAAAAGCTCATAACCTAAGCAACATTAAATCAAAATAAAAAGCTCATAACCTGTGCAACATTAAAAGTAAAAAAAACTCATAACCTGAGCAACATTAAAAAAAAAAATAACCTCATAACCTGAGCCAAAAATATAAAAAAAAAAAGCCCTCACCTGGGCTGACGGGGGCTCTTTCTTGTGGGCCCTCTCTGGCTCCTCAGCTGCCTGTAGGGAGTGGGTGGGCGTGGGGGGGCATCTGGAGGTGGCTGATCCCCGGGTGGGCCACTCCTGGCAGGTGTTGGCTGCATGCCCTCCAAGGCCACGGCAATCCGGCTGAGATAGTGGTTGGTCTGGGCCTGCATCCTCAGCTGGCGGGTCACATTATGCCGCTGGTCACGCTGCCTCTGCCTCCCCTGGTCCCGGATGGCAGCAGTGTTGGCCTGGACGGCTGCAGTGAGGTGCCGAACATCAGCCTGCACCTCCCCCAGGCTGGTCACCACTGCAGCGCAGTTGCAGCTGACGTCCTGCACTGCATTGGTGAGCTGGGACACGGAGCTCAGGCTGTCAGCTACCCGGTCCAGATGCCCAGCAATCTCGCCATTTGGTCATGGACCACGTCAGACACCCCCCTGGTCTTCCGGGTCGCCTTCCTGGGGCCAGGAGATGGTTGTCACCGGGGGGATGGAGTCGCCCTTGAGGGGCTTCCTAGGATGGGGGAGGGGATTACAGAGGGCCCTGCAGAAGGGGAGGACTCCTCCAAAAACAAAACAAAGTCCTGATCAGTAAAGCCAGGCTCCTCCTCAACCACCTCAGCAGGTGAGGTGTGGGCACTCTCCTCCATCTCATTGTGTTCACCACCCAGGGGGTCGGGCTCAGGATGCCGTTGGGGGGTTGGGGTGGACTGGCTGCCGGCAGATGATGGCCCAGCACCGTCATCTGTGGATGACACAAAGCAGACACATGTTGGTGGTCCCACACACTTGGCACATGTACCCTCCCCCCCCCACATGCAACACACCAAATAGGGGATAAAAAACACTTACCTGTCCTGGAGCCTTCCTCCACGGAATCATATCCTGGTACCCCCTCCAACTGCTCCCTCTCCAGGCAGCGGGCGACCACCTCCTCCTCCGTGGTCAGGCTGACCGCACATGGGGGTCCACCACCCTGCCCCTCTCATGCCTCCTGATGGTGGCCATCTTGCCACGGACTTTGCGCCTCAAATCGTTGATTTTTTTACCGATATCGGCAGCAGTCCGGGTGGAGTAGCCCAAAGCATTGACCCTGCCAGCAATGCTCTCCAGGATGCCCTGCTTCCTATCCAGGCTGGTCTTCCGACTTTTCCTGCCGTGGAGGAAGTCGTTGTAGGTCTCCATAGCGGAGATCACTACGGACAGCTCCTGGGCATTAAAATTGAGGTTTCTCCTCTCTTTCGGGGGGAACGGGAGCAGCCATCACACATCAAAAGTTACTTCCCTGGGGTGGGGGGAACCGGATATACTTTTGCGGCGGAAAGGCGCATCTGCGGCCGCTTTTATATGCGCAACACATTGCGCTGGCGTTTCCCATGAAGTGGTGCCAACGGAAGTTGTGAGCATGCGCACAGGGGAGCGAGTGGAGCCCTCCCTCACTGCGCATGCTCCGTGGATGATGCGATGGGCTCCGCCCATCATTTACATATGATCACACCCACTTCCACTTACGTCGGGTTGCGCCAGCGTTTTTTCGTTACTCCGCCGCAAAGTAACGAACATGCGCTTGGTGAATACTGGACTTGACTCACTAGTTCGCATATGCGCTGCGCTACGCCGGATAAAATATGCGCGCTTCTACCTGAATCTGGCCCTATAACTTTTGCACAAACCAATCAATATACTTGTTTTACCAAAAATATGTAGAAGAATACATATAGGCTTAGAGTGTCAGTGTCAGTTGTTGAGAGAGTAGGACGCTCTCAAACGAGTCTCTCTCTCAGGGATAGCTCAGCCAGGCAGGGTCCTCCCACTGTGCGGCTCCAGGCCTCGCAGGCAATCAGGATACCACCTCCCTGTCTTTGCTGCCACTACCTGCAATTTACCTGTCCCTGAGTACCTCTGAGTACCTCCGATTCATTGATCCAGGCCTCCCCTGGATTCTTCTCACTCCAGGTAAGAGCCTTACTGGGACCATCGACGGCTGTCCTTTTGAGGACAAGCCGCCACAAACATCCATGCCCCACGGCTCTCCCCTGCTCCTTCTTCCCCTCCACGGTTGCTCCCCCGGGTGCTTTTTCCCGACAACCGTGCCAGCCTGTGGGGAATCGCGGGCGCCGCGATCTAGGAAAGACCGCGGCTTCACTTGCGGCCTAACGCCGCGCCGATCCCCACACGCTGCTATAGGCCAAGAAACCCCCCCCCCCCTTACCCCAGAAGCATCCACACACGGCTACCACCGCTCAGGCGTCCTTTTTGCCATCCAACCCTACTAGCCTCCGATCGCGGCAGCCGCGACTCAGGAAAGGCCGCGGCTTCATCCGCGGCCTAGCGGCGCGCCGCTCCCCACCCCCAACCATCGGTACCTTTTGCCCTAATCGGGCCAGGAAGCCCCCCCCTACCCCTGCAGAGTCCCCTTGCCCCCGATCATCCTTCTCAGCCCCCCAGGCGGCACAGACAGTGGTCTACTTAGCCTGTCCTCACCCCCCCCAGCCTGGATCCTGCTGCCAGGTCGGTGGCCAGCTTGCTCCACCCAGCTCTATCTCCCCCCTTTCAAACTCATTTAAAACTTGATCCAGGGCTAAACCCGATCGCCTCTTTAGGGGTCAGGAAGGAATTTTTTTCCCTACCACAGCATAGTGGCGCAGCGTGGTCAGGGTTTTTTTGCTTTCCTCTGGACCAAGCTAGGAATCAGAGGATTCAGTTATCCTTGAGAATCCACCCCCCCCACCCCCGCCAAGGTTAATCGGCAATACTCGGCGGAGAACATCTGGGATCTGGAGCGATTTGCCGCAATTCTGTCGGCCGCTACCAAAAAGACCCTAGGAATCTGCGACTTTTGAGGATCGAGCGACGATCGACTACAAAAAATCGCAGGCAGTTACCACAGCCGAAGCACATATCATGTGCTTTGATTAACACTAGATCGGCAGTAAAACACCGATTAGAAATCCATGATTTCTTATTGCAACATGACTTAGACTGCCTCTTTATTACAGAAAGCTGGCTCACAGCCGACTGTAACACCATTCTAGGAGAATTGGTGCCAGAAAACTACCGTATTATTACGGAAAACAGAATAGGGCAAAGAGGAGGAGGACTGGCGGTGATTCATAAGACACGTCTTGCGATCACAAAACCAGTCCGCCAAAACCCTCTTCCATTCATGGAAACCCTTACTCTTCAACTGCAAGTAAACGGTCAGGAGACCATCCGGATTCTACTCTGCTATAGGGCCACCTGGCCCCAAGTCGCAGCTGCTCCCATCCTTGACGGACTTTGTTTCCACCTATACCCTGAACAGCAAACAACCACCTTTTGCTGCTCGGGGACTTCAACCTCTGGGCCAACTCCCCGCAAGACCCCATTGCCGACGCCTGCATCGACCACCTGGAAGGATTAGGGCTTCAGCAACTAGTATGTGGGCCCACACATGCTTCAGGTCATACGCTCGATCTTATTTTCAGACAAGATCTGGAAATAAAAAATCTTGGATAATGAACCATTGCCATGACAGATCACCATGCAATTAAATTCATTATTTCCGAATTCCCCCCCTTAACAAAAACATCAAATCCAGTGACAACACACTGGACCAGATGTCAGAAGAAGCTCCACTTCGGAACACCTTCAAAGCCACGTTAGGGGAAAAAATAAAACACAATCAGCCAACCAAACAGCCGGAAGAAACACTGGAGGCCATAAAAACAGCACTATTGCAGTCAGCTGACTTGATAGCGCCAAAACGAAAGACCCAGATATAAGGAAAAATAACTCCGCTGGTTCAACAACCACTGGCGTTACTGAAGCAAGAGCGCAGAAGGGCAGAAGCAGCCTGGAAAAGAAACTCTTCAGATGAGAACCTCTCGATCTACAAGGTAATAACTAGAAAATACTACAAGCAAATCTCTTTGAAGCCAAGAAAAATTATTTTTCTGAGGCTATCAATGGTGCCCTAAATCGCCCCCCGCGAACTCTTCATCTGGTCACTCAGACCATGAATCCAGGATGTCTTGAAGCCCCCAACTTGGGATTCACAAGAATTTTGCGATGAGTTATCGGATTGCTTCATTACAAAATCGGGGCTATCCGGCAAAGCATTCAGCAAAACAATCGCTCTCCCAGCCCCCCCCCGTAGTCATTTTCACTGCACACCGCAGTAATTCACCACAGTTAGGTGAGTTCACGCTGGAACCCATCTCCATTCACTAACCACTAAAAATATAATCGGCACTCTGCGCAACAGCACTGCGCCAAATGATATTATCCCCACCAAACTGCTGAAGGAATGCGCCGACATCTTGGCACCTTCCTGTCACGCAGCTTATCAACCAATCCTTCAGGGAGGGCATAATGCCCCTCCCAGTTGAAGGAGGGCTTCATTCAACCCATCTTGAAGAAAGCCACCCTGGATCCTAAGGATCGACTCAACTGGCGCCCCATAACAGGCCTAAATGTTCTCTTCCAAGGTAATGGAGAAAGCAGTGGTACAGCAGTCTGCAACAGCATCTAGATACCCACAACTTACTCGACCCATTTCAATCAGGATTCCGTCCCGGACACGGGACGGAAACAGCATTGCGTTAAGATATGGGACGACGTTCTCGAGGAGGCACGCAGACGAAGGAGAATCTTCTCATTCTGGTTCTGCTGGACCTAAGCGCAGCCTTTGACACAGTAGATCACAAGCTGTTATTGACTCGGCTGGCTAAAATAGCTAAAGTCGCAGAAAGCGATCTATCCTGGTTCTCCTCTTTTTTGAAAACCGATCGCAAATAGTGAAGCTAGGACCCTTCACTTCTGAACAACGCACATTATCGTGCGGGGTCCCTCAAGGATCTCCCCTGTTGCCGATGTTATTCAACATCTATGTGCGTCCTCTTTCGAAATCATCAGCAGCCAAAAACTGCTATATCACTCTTATGCAGACGACACGCAACTGTACTTCCGCATTTGCAATAAAAAGGATCACCACCTCAACCTAGAGACATGTCTCTCTTTGGATAGAGGACTGGATGACAAAGAGTTATCTCAAACTCAACGGAGCAAAAACAGAACTTCTCCTGTTTCACCACGCCAAGCGTAGGAATCTATCGACAACAACCTGGATCCCGCCGGCCATTCTGGGCAAAATCATCACCCCTAGCGCCAAAGTCAAAAGTCTTTGGGGGTCATCTTTGACTCCGACATGACAATGAACGCACAAATAGGGTCAGTAGTCAGCGGATCTCACCATCTTGCTGGGCCTACTAACGCAGACTCACCGCCTTTTATTTCACAAAGAAAGACATAGCGGTCTGTGGGAGAGCGATTGTAAACTCCAGAACTGGACTATGCAAATTCCCTTTACCTCGGACTCCCCAAGTATACCAGATCGCTCGTCTTCAAGTCGTTCAAAATACGGCCGCCAGACTTGGTGACTGGAAAAAACCCTGGGAATCCATCTCACCTTCACTGAGATCCCTTCACTGGCTACCAGTTAAAGACAGAATCTCCTTTAAAGCTCTCTGTCTAAACGCATAGATGTATCCATGGGAATGCTCCCCATTATCTATGCGAAAAAATTAAAAGTTCACAATCCCAATCGTATTCTACGATCCACCAATCAAAATCGGCTTCAGATACCGAAAGCCAGATTCAAGTCCAAAGGAGACAGGAGATTTTCGCTGTCCAAGGTCCCAGACTATGGAACGCCTTACCAAGCCAGCATTCGGCTGGAGGAAGAACTATTTAGTCTTCAGGAGAAAGATTAAGACGCATCTCTTTTGATCTCAAAGGAGACAGGAACAACAAGCGCCCAGAGGCGATTTACTTCGCATGTGCTGCGCTATATAAGTTTTCATTCATTCATTCATTCATTAAATTGAGGAAAACATTTGTTTAAAAAAAAAAAATGGGATATTTATTATAGCAAAAACTAAAAGATATTGGGCCGGATTCAGGTAGAGTGGCGCATCTTTGTGTGGGCGTAGCGTATCTACTTTATGCTACGCCGGCGCAACGTTGAGAGGCAAGCATGCTATTCACAAAGAATATGCGATCAACGTTGCGCCGGCGTAGCGTATAGTTGTCGGCGTAAGCCGACGTAAGTCAAAGTAGGTGGAAGTGGGCTGGAAGTGGGCGTGATATATTATAATGAAGCTTGACCCCATGCAAATGATGGCCACAGCTTCAAAAAACGAACTGCGCATGCGTCGTCTCTTGGACGCATTCCAGTGCGCATACTCACAGTTACATTGAAATAGCTGCCTAAGATACGTCGAACACTGCCTACGACGTGAACGTAACCTACGCACAGCCCTATTCACGTAGTACTAAGTAAACGGCGTACGCGACGTAAAATTTGATGGCGTCGTTCCCTGGCCCATACCTTTGCATTACCTGCACCTGCTTTATGAGGGGTAATTTTACGCCAGACGTAAGCCTTACGCAAATCGCATATATGAAGCGGCCGGGCGCATCTACGTTCGTGAATCGGCGTAGCTTACTCATTTGCAAGTTACGTTGGTTGGAAGAAGCCTATTTTCAGGCGTATCTAGTTTTGTGGGTACGGCCCATAGATACGACGGCGCATCCGTGGACTTACGCGGCGTATCAGTAGATACGTCGGCGTAATTTTTTTCTGAATCCCGGTCATTGTGTTTTTTTTCTAAATTGTCGCTCTTCTTTTGTTTAGAGTGAAAATTAAAAACTGCAGAGGTGAAATACTACCAAAAGAAAGCTCTATTTGTGGGAAAAAAAGAACATACATTTTGTTTGGGTACAGCGTCACACAACCGCGCAATTGTCAGTTAAGTGCCGTATCACAAAAAATGGCCTGGTCATTGAGCAGCCAAATCTTCCAGGGCTAAAGTGGTTAAATTAGGGCTACAGCTTTCAGATATGGGTAAGTAGAAATTGTTTGGTGGCACCATAGTTTGAAGGCAGTGAAAGGCTTAAATGTAAAGACAAACAGCACAGACAGCTGTACTGCTAACATAATAAACATTAGATACAGCCCTGAGGTATGAGTGGGTATAAATTGGCCAGGGGCATCTTAGTTTAAACGGACAACATGCTGAGATAGAAGGCACAGACAGCATTTTTTTTTTCAATTAGAGCGACAGCCCTTTTGGTGAGAAAAATGGCCAAAGGCAACACAGTTAGCAGCAGTGAGAACAGGCTTAAATGTACAAGCAGAGGGTACATGCAGCAATTTTCATTAAATAATAGACGCCGAAGGTATCAGGGTGTCGGGTGTTCACCAGTGGCACTAGTTTAATGGCAACGTAACCACTTGCTGACCTGTATTTTTTGCTAGAAAATGACTTAGAACCCCCAAACATCATAGAGAATAAAATGGTGGTTGTTGCAATTTTTTATGTCACAAACGCAATTTTTTTCATTAATTAAAAAGCAAAACAAAACCGATTATATATCTTAATTTTTTGACTTTTGCATAAAATTTGACAAATTTTTGGAATTTTGCATAATATGACAGATGATGTTATGCTAAGTAAATCAATACCTAACATGCTTTAAAATTGCACACGCTCATGGAATTGCTCCAAACTACAGTACTTAAAAATCTCCATAGGCGATGCTTTAAAATGTTCTACAGGTTATCAGTTAAAGATACAGAGGAGGTCTAGTGATAGATTTAATGCTCTATCTCAGACGTTCGCGGTGATACTCCACGAACACAGTTTACATATTTATTTTCTTACATTTTTTTTTTTCATTTTTATGCTGTCCCTTTTGTAAACGTCCCTTGCGATAACAATACAGCATGACAGGTCCTCTTTATGGAGAGATCTGCTGCCTATAAGACCCCAAATCTCTCCTCTATCCTTAAGAATAAATAATACAAATTAACCTTTTTTCCTTAAAAAAATACGGTTGAGCCCTGGTTCACACTGGGCTGCGGGAGTGAAATCGCGCGATTTCAGGTGAACTCGCGCGATTTCACTCCCTCTGGCAGTCCCGATTTCGGCGCGATTTAGGAGACATCTGTGCAGGTTTCTGCACAGATGTCAATGTAAATCGCGTCCTGAAATCGCAAAAAGTAGTACAGGAACTACTTTTTGAAATCGGTGAAGCGCCGCAGATGCGGCGTCGCACCGATTAGGACGGTGTCATTTCCGGCAATTGCCGCCGATTTGAGATGCGATTTCACATGTGAAATCGCATCTCAAATCGAACTAAGTCGTGCCCAGTGTGAACCAGGGCTCACATGTGTCCGGAACCAGGATTAGCAGAATGATAGAAGCCCCTCCCAAAGACCTTTTCCTGCAGATGCCAAAGAACAAGGAACGGTCATATGGCCACACAACAGCACTTTAGGAATAGGGCAATTGGAGGGAAAAAAAAAAATACAGTGGCAAGATATATATATTTTATGTAAATGAATTATGGTAATTAAAGTGTTACTAAACCCAGAACCTGCAGTCACTATATCTGGTCTCCCACAGTACACAGAACATGGAAATGAAATTATTTTAGTAAATATAAGCTGATAAATACCTTTTCTGATCAGCAGTATAAGTATATAGCAGCCTTGTGACTTATATCAGTTTTTAGTATACCTTGTAGGAGGACAGTTCATAATGCACTGATCCTCTGTCTGGACATGTCTGGACAGTACTGATTGGCCCTGTGCTGATCACATGCACCCTCCCAAGAAAAAATAAAATAAAAACTCTCTAGCAATACACACCAAACTGAGCATGTGCAGTCCATCCATTGGCTCTGTAAATATAAGGTTATTTTCTTTTTTTTGAGACAGTGGAAGAAGAGGAGGATCAGAGAGGCAGGATCACATCTATACACAATGCAAAGGATTAACCCCTTAGGTTCCACAGTGAGTATAACAAGCATGCTTTTATTGCATATACAGATTTTACTGTTGTGGGTTAAGTAACACTTTAACATCTCTATTTTTAGTATAATTTTAATCTTAAAGCGGAGTTCCACCCAAGAATGGAACGTCCGCTTTTCCGGTTCCTTTCCCCCTCCCCAGTCACATTTGGCATCTTTCAGGGGGAGGGGGAGCAGATGTCAGATATTTGCTCCCACTTCCGGCGATAGATCGCCACAGATTTCACGGTGATCCATGTTCCATGTTAAGCTTCACTTCCTGATTCCCTTACTAAAGATGCCGGTGCCTCCACCCGGGAGCCAAGGGACATATCGGCTTCAGGGAAGGACATCGCGGGCGCCCTGGACAGGTAAGTGTCCTAAAATTAAAAGTCAGCAGCTGCAGTATTTGTAGGTGTTGTCTTTAAATTTGTTTTGTTCTTTTGGCAGAACTCCGCTTTAAGAGGAAAAAACATTGTCCTGTGGCACCATAGTTTGATGGCAGTACCAACATTCCTAAATGAAGAGATGGTAGTCACAGGTGCATTCCTGAAAATTATATCTTCTGCCTTTTTTTAATGTTTTTATCTTTTCCCTTTTATATAGGGAAGGAAGAGATGTAGGAGATGTGCTAAGAGGTGGCAACGATGCTTGGCAACACTATTAATCATTACAAGGGCATAAGTAACAGTGACAACCAGAGGGAAAAGCGTGTGTTTTTTTCCTTGTAAAATGAAGTAGAGATTAAGCAAAATTTAAATTTGAGCCATGTATATGTAGTGAGTTAGATAATCAATGGCATCCACAGTGATCTGTCACCCAATCCATACTAGCTGGTGATATATGTGGTGCACTTGTCAGTCACAAATCCTTTTACTATTCTGACAAAACACTTGCAGGCCAACACCTCATGTGGATAGTGGGCCAACTCCACTCTTCAAGGTGTCTGTCACAGATTTTTTTAGGCAGCACAGACTTTGGTGAAGTAGCTGCTACTGGTGCCACTGCCACTGCTAGTCAGATTATGACAAATTGAGGTGTAATGAATAGCAAACTGATCCCTGTCATCCTTAATATATAGATGCTGCATCCAGGCACTTTTGAAGGACATCCTCAAAGTGCTGCATTTTTGTGAGATAGTAAGAGGAGATCTGCCATTTTGGCTTTGTAATATGGATCTAAGAGGATTAAAAAGAGAGGATGACCCCTCTCGTTGATGATACATTGTCTGTGGCTAGGGAAGCCCTCTATGTCACTCGGACGAACATGATCCTCTAACTGCCCTCCCATTTAGGGTTGCCACCTCATCCCTTTAAACCCGAACACATATAAATTACACAGGTTCTGAGGCCAATTTATTGCAGGTAAGGCACCAAGTGAGTTTAATTACCACCTTAATCAGCCACGGAACCTGTGTAATTAATATGTGTTCAGTTTTAAAGAGATGAGGTGGCAACCCTACTCTTCCACCAACAAATAATGGCTGGGGTTTGCAATGGCTGAAAAGTCTGCAGTGAAGACCATCTAGTCCCCAAACCCATTTCCACATCCATTTGCTTGACTTCTTTGTGCCTCTGCACCTCAAAGTAAAACCAGTGATCAGAAAGAGCTTACCCCATTTGTACCTCCTCCATCCCTGAAATCTGCCCTTCCCCTGCACTGTTCAATGGTGGGAAGCTGGTGGCTAGATCTGCATCAAATCATCTTTCTACTGAAGCCCTTTCTGCTTGTAGCATGTTTTTACAATAAAGACTAAGCAGATGATGAGACAGAAGGTAATTATTACTTGATATTTACAAATTACATGCAGAGTAGGATTAATAATACAAAATGGGTCAGAGTAGCAAAGAATATGCATACTTTACGGAATAATGTTAAATAAATTATGATGTTATGCATACAAGAGCTTCTCAACCTCAGGTTACTAGGTGACAACATAACACTTTCTCTATAGGGATCTATAGTAACAGAGACCAGAGAAAAAAAATCTATATTTCTGTAAACAATGCCGTTCACAACAGCTACATGTGCTTATCTTTACAGACAGCCAGTGCCTGACCTCCCTGGGGCCCTAAGCAAAGTGACACATCACATTAAAGTTGAGAAGTGAGAAGCGGGGGGTGCTGGCGAGTTGAGAAGCGGAGTGAGGGGCCAAAAATGACTTCTCACAGGCGGGGCCTCTAGTAGTTTGGGGGGCCCTCCAAAGCTTTGCGGGGTCCTAAGCGGCTTGCATAGTGAGCCTATAGGGCGGATCGGCCCTGCAGACAGCTTCCCACACGGTGAAGTCCAGGCTAGGTCTGGTAACAGCACTGAACAGCTGGAGAGAGTGAGACTGGGACTAACATGAGGAACCATCACCTGGCTACAGATCACATGCTCAGTAGTGACGAGCTTGATATTCGTGTCAAACATAAGTTGAACTCGAACATCAACTGTTCATTTGTTCGTTTGGGGTGCTCACAGAAAGTTTGCCCGTCATGGAGCACCCCATAATGCACTGCGAGATCTCAGTGCATTGAAGGCTGCTGATTGGCCAAAGCATGCACCTGTATGCTGTGGCCAATCACAGAGTATATAGTGCAGTCAGTGTAGTATATACTGTATAATACAATGGAGAGTATATAGTGCAGTCAGTGTAGTATATATAATAAAGTGCAGAGTATATAGTGCAGTCAGTGTAGTATATATAATACAGTGCAGTGTACATAGTGCAATCAGTGTAGTATATATAATACAGCGCAGAGTATATAGTACAGTATAGAGTATATCATAGTGTATTAAAGTGGTTAAAGGGAACCCTATGACGGAACTGAGAAAAAAATGAAATTGGCAGCCCTTTTGGTCTGGTATAGATTTTAAGAGGAACTCCATGCCAAAATAAAGTAAAAAATGGCATGGGGCCCCCTGCAAAATCCATACCAGACCCTTATCCGAGCATGCAGCCTGGCAGTTCAGGAAGCGAGTGTCATGCCCCCTGAACCATACTAGGCCGCTTGCCTTCAACATTGGGAGGGTGCCTGTTCCCGAAAATCCTGACCGATAGTTGTCGGGGTCTGCAGGTGCGGGGCTTATCGGAAAGGTCATGATGTCATGTGACATCACATGATGTCAGAACGGGGAGGAATCATTCATTTACATCACCGGGTGACCCCACCCTTGCCTATATAAGAGCTGACAAAGCAAAGAGACAGCAGTCGGCCGGAGGCCTCCCCAGAGGTGGAGCGTTTTGAGGACAAGGTGCCTTGTGGTGGGGGACGCAGAACCCCCCCTTCCCCAAAGCACCCACCCCCTCATATTGATTGCATGTGGCCTGGTACGGCTCAGGAGAGAAGGGGGGCTGCTCTTTCATCCCCCCTTTTCCTGACCTTACAGGCTACATGCTCAGATAAGGGCCTGCTATGGTTTTTAGGGGGAACCCACACCAATTGTTTTTTTACAATTTTGGCATGGAGTTCTTACCAGACCCAAAAGGACCTGGTATGGATGGGGGGATGCTGTTTAAAAAAATATTTTTTTCATCTATATGTTCCCCAGGGCAGTACCTAGGTCCTCATACACTTTTTATGGCTATAACTTGCATATAAGCCTTTAAAATTAGGATTTTTCATGTTTGTGTCCCATAGACTTTAATAGGGCTCGCATGTTAGGGAATAGATTTATGACATTTTTTTTTTACTAGTAATGGCAGTAATCTGCAACATTGCAGTGGACAGATTGGATACCTAACTGACATTTTTGACACTTTTTTGGGAACCAGTGACATTATTATAGTAATCAGTGCTAAAAATATGCACTGTTATTGTACTAACGACACTGGCAGGTAAGGGGTTAACATCAGGGGTGATCAAGGGGTTAAATGTGTTCCCTGCAGGTGGGTTCTAATTGTATGGGGGATGGGCTGCCTGGGGAAACACACCGATTCATCTTCCTGCATAGCAGAAAGACAGGATCTGTGTAATCGCCCCTGTCAGAACGGAGATATTCCTTGTTTACACAGGCAGATCCTGTTCTGTCAATTCGGGGAACAATGCGGATATTGAGTTCCACCTTCTAATTGGCTCCCCTGCTGGCCAGTTGGCGTGTGCGTGCCCACAGAGTAGAGTTCCAGAGCCGACGTACAATTCACGCGAACTGCCGCAGTACAATGACGACGGCTGGTCGGCAAGTAGTTAATGTGCCAGATAGGCTAAAACACTATATGGCTGTGTTTGACTTGAGAGGTTACATATAAAAGGGGGGTACCAATGGACTTGTGGAACCCCTCTTGCTGAATCCTTTAAGACCACAACAAATTAATCTAGTATGCAGGGAATAATATAGACAGTCTCTGACCTTGCTTGCTTGATGAGGGGCTGATTTACATGTACCCTTCTCCTAACAGTGGGGTCTAGTGACAGCAGGGCTGGTGCTAGATTATTTTGCCCCTTAGGCAAGACCAGCTAATTGCCCCCCCCCCAATAAAATGAACATCTTAAAAATGAATTCAATAACGACCGATGGCTTTATTTAAATGCAGGGAGAGGTGGGAGAGGGAGGTCCCTGGTATAGATAGTGAGGACTGGGGTGACATGTGGGATTGTCCCTTTAAACACTTGGGGCCAGATTCTCTAAGAATTCCGGCGGCGTAGCGTAAGCCAGTTACACTACGCTGCCACATCGTACTAGAGCAAGTGCTTTAATCTCAAAGCACTTGCTCCGTAGGTTTCGCCTGCGTCGCGTAAATCGCGCAGCGTAAACCCGCGCAATTCAAATGGGGCAGCTTGTATTTAAATTAAGCGCGCCCCCGCGTCGAATGAACTGCGCATGCGCCAGCCCGGGGAAAAAGCCCAGTGCGCATGCTCCAGCTCACGTCGGAAAGCGTTGTTGAAACCGACGTCAAAACGACGTGAGCGTCATTTACGCAACTCCCTATTCGCGAACGAGTTAGTAAAACGACGGAAGCGACGGAAAAAGCCGACGCTGACCCGACGCCATACTTAACATGGCATCCGACGGGACCCGACGGCATCCGACGGTACTTCGTAAGGTTACTCCACATAGAAGCTGGGGTAACCTTTACGCGAACGAAAACGACGTACGCGACGACGGGGCGGCGTAAAAGCGATCGGGAATCGGCGTACTACCTCATTTGCATATGCAAATGCGAAAACAACGTAAAGGCCACCTAGTGGCCGGAGTTGTCATTACAACTACGATCCGCAAGTGTAATGGTTTTACACTTGTCGGATGTAGAAGCGTATCTATGCAAAAGTGATGCTAAGCATCACGCGCATAGATACGAGACAAAAAAAACGGCGATACGACGGGGTATCTGAGATACTTCGTTGTAACGCCGCTGAGAATCTGGCCCTTGATCTCAGCAAGAGATAGACTGATACACTTTAAATTTCTGCACAAAATCTACTTCACCCCTGCGAGGCTTTCTGTTTTGTATCCGTCGGTTACCTCGGAATGCTGGCGGTGCTCCTTCTCACCGGCGGATGCAAAGCATATTTTCTGGGAATGCCCGCAGATTAAGGTATTTTGGGAAGGGGTGGTCTCTTGTCTGGGAGATATGTTACAGGTGCCTGGCCCCTTGTCAGTGCAGGTGTGTCTTCTGGGCCTAGTGGAGGAGGTGGTCCCATCCAGGGCCCTCAGAACATTGCTGAACATACTGCTATTCTATGGGAGGAAGGCCATTTTGCTCAAATGGAAGTCGCCCACCCCACCGGGTCTGGCCTTTTGGAAAGGCCTGGTGAACTCTATGATGCCCTTCTACAAGGCGACCTACCTCTCGAGGGGCTGTGTGCAAAAGTTTGACAAGGTCTGGAGGGCCTGGTACAACTCTGAGAGTTCGTTGTTAGATGGTTGCATATGTTAGGTAGATTGTCAATGTCGAGACCATGTTGGTCGCGGGTGACATGGTGTGTGCCATGACTCACCTCAGTTGGTTGATTAAATGTTTGTATGTCTTTTTTGGAAATCTCTTAATAAACATAATTAAAAAAAAAAAAAAAAATGAATTCAGTAATTTTACCATTAGAACACCTGCATAACACTAAACTGATGACCTATATTGACTTTATGTGTGTGCACCTATGAAGCGACAAAAAACTTCAGTACCCTATATTTCTTTATAGGCAATGCTTTAAAAAACCCTACAGGTCATCAGTTTAGTGCTATGCAAGGGTTCTCATGCTAGACTTATAGCTCTCACTCCGGCTTGCGTGGTGATACATAACATGTGTAGACAGTGGATGGATGTCTGTGGATTTCCTGCCGTCCTCCCATCACTTGCATCAGCTTTACTGAAGAACATATAGTGGCCATCCAGGAGTGTGTTAAAAAAACACTGCTGCAGCATCGTTAAAGATCAAAATCTCCAGCATGGGACTGGGTATTTGAATTTAACCCCCATCCCGGCAACCGAAGGCAGCTGCCTTGTGCTGATGTCAGCGCTTTGTGACAGGCAGACCCAGACTGCACTACACTCCACCGCTACAGGTGGACACAGGAGCCACACTCCTCACTGGGACCACATACACTGCACAGATTATAGCCTGAAACCAGAGGCTGTGGCTATGCCTAGGCTGGAGTGCGCCCCTAGGCGGTTGCCTAGTTTGTCTAATGGTAGCGTTGGCCCTGAGTGACAATGAAGGCAGGAATAACCTTAACATTGCTAGCAGGGTCTTTTCCCACTAAAATTTATAGGAGGACTTGCAGTGCAGGGGCCTTGCAAAATTCACTTTCAGATGTTTGGCATGGGGTGGTTCAGGGAGAGCTTTTTTCCACTCCAGACTGAAGAAACACTTGGCCAATGAAGTTTGCTACTTAACACAGAAGTGTGAGTGTTGACTTGTTCCACACAGTCAGAGACTTTACCTTACAGTCTTCTGTCTGGCCCCATGACTCTTTTACCTGCTGGAAGTAGAACGTGACAAAATTCTAAGCCCCCAAGCAAGCTTTAGCTCCCTTTAATAAATTAAGCAGAGGTACTTGCTGATCTTGCTGCATCAGGGGAATGTGATATGGGTGGAGATGCAATTTCTGAGTTATGAGAAAGAGGGTAAGACTGTTGCTGCCATGTTCTTTCTGGTCGGTGCCGCTCCCACAATATTTATGGTTGAGATTTGTGTGTTTTCTAATGTGGGTAGTGCCCAAGGGTCTGCTAGCTTTGTCGTGACTTGTCTTTTGCAGATGACAAAGCACTGCTATCATCGGAGACACTGAAAAAGGCACACACTGGTCAGCTCTACTTTGGAGATAACAGTACTCCCTGCAGTGCCTCTGCCACTGCCACCAAATTACTTTTGACAGCCATTCCCTGCAAATGCTCCTACTTTTTGGCAACCTTATCCAGCCTGTTGCTCCTCTCGCACCTCTCCCTCAAAGCTGTCCTGCTCCCCCTCCATGTCACTTAAGTGCTGTCTGCCATACAATCCTACACCTCCAGCTTCTGGCTCTTCAATGTCTGTTGCTGCTACTGTGTGTGTCAGGGACGTGCTGGCCATAGTGCAGCTGAAGCTCCAAGGCAAAGGCCAATGTGCATGTGCAGATGTGGTCCTGCATGTTAGTCATTAACACTGGCAATAAATGGCCTATATCATTGCAACAGTTACACTAGTGCATTTCTGTCTGATCTGCAGCTTTAACTGTGTACCTGTTCCTGTGAGCTGCGCTTGATTCCTGTATTTGACCCGGCTTATCCTGACAATGCTTGCTCTACACTTGTCCTGACTAGGGATGAGCCGAACACCCCCGCGTTCGGTTCGCACCAGAACATTCGAACAGACCGCGGGTTCGCGCAAACATTTAGAACCCCATTGAAGTCTATGGGACTCGAACGTTCGAATTCAAAAACGATCATTTTAAAGACCAATATTCAATTTACTGTTTGAAAACGTCTTTCAGAACCCGGGTCTTTCCCCAGGGAACATGTCTCAATGGAAAAAAAAGTTTTAAAAACTGCATTTTTTTCCGGAGCAGCGATTTTAATGATGCTTAAAGTGAAAAAAAAAATCCTTTAAATATCGTACCTACTGGGTGTCTATAGTAGTGGCACGTGTTTAGAAATGTCCCTGCACAACATGAGATTACTATAAGAAAAAAGAAATTTAATACTGCTCGCGGCTTTAATGTAATGTTTAGTCCCTGCAATATGGATACACATCATTTAAAAAAAATAGCATGAGTTTCCCCGCCACCACTCCCCCCAGGTCATTACAAGACCCAGTGCCGATCCTGACCTCCCTGGGGCCCTAAGCAAAATGACATGACACATTAAAAATGAGAAGCGGGGGGGGGGGCGCTGACGACAGTGACATGTCACATTAAAGTAAGTTGAGAAGCGGGGGGAGGGGGTCTTTTACTGTCGGAAATTACTCAGCCAGCAAGTTTAGAAGCGGGGTGAGGGGGGCGAAAATGTCTTCTCACCAGGCGGGGGCCTCTAGTAATTTGGGGGGCCCTTTGCAGCTTTGTGGGGCCCTAAGCGGCTTGCATAGTGAGCCTATAGCGAGGATCGGCCCTGACAAGACCCTTTGGCCCTATATACTTTGAACAGCAGTATACAAGACAAGGACTGTAGGTTTGTTAAGTAGAATCTGAACCATGTCATACTGTAATTGGAGCGCAACAAAGAGCCACATGCAAAGTATTGCATCAACATTTTTTATTAGACGCCCCTGTTAAGCAGGGGCAGAAAAATTTGGCTTTAGGCACAAGACAACACTGCAACCCGCACAGATACTGTAATTGGAGCGCAACAAAGAGCCAGAGTTTAGGTGCTATTAAACAACACACGTGCAGTAACAGCTGATGCGTTTAGGTGCTATTAAACAGCAAACATGCAGTTACAGCAAATGCGTTTAGTTGCTATTAAACAGCAAACGTGCACTAATAGCAAATGCGTTTAGTTGCTATTAAACAGCAAACGTGCAGTTACAGCAAATGCGTTTAGTTGCTATTAAACAGCAAACGTGCACTAATAGCAAATGCGTTTAGTTGCTATTAAACAGCAAACGTGCAGTTACAGCAAATGCTTTTAGTTGCTATTAAACAGCAAATGTGCACTAATAGCAAATGCGTTTAGTTGCTATTAAACAGCAAACGTGCAGTTACAGTAAATGCGTTTAGTTGCTATTAAACAGCAAACGCGCAGTTACAGCAAATGCGTTTAGTTGCTATTAAACAGCAAACGTGCACTAATAGCAAATGTGTTTAGTTGATATTAAACAGTAAACGTGCAGTAACACCGAGTATGTTTAGGTGTAAACTAAACAGCACACAGGCAATACAACACATTAGAACACTGCACCTAGCACAATCTCCTATCTGACAAATAGAAATAGCTAAGCTATACAGTGTATAAATATATGTACAACTCCTAGGGATGTATATATATTCTCTACACACTGTAAATTAAGCTAAACTGACTAGCCTGCCTGCTCTATCTAGCTATCTAAAAAGACAATCTCTCTGTCTCTCTGACTGCTTTCATTAACAAGCCGCAACACACTACACGAGGCCGCCCAGCAGGCGGCCTTATATAGTGTGGGGCGTGTGCTAAAGCCCTGAGCCATAATTGGCCAAAGCCACCCAGGCTTTGGCCAATTATGGCTCTTCGTTTTTTGCGCGCTGTGATTGGCTAAGCATGCGGGACATACAGCATGCTTGGCCAATCATCAGCGCGCAATGCCGCAGTGAATTTTAGGCCGTTTTGCGTCACTCAAATTTGGCACGAACGACCGCTTTTGTTCGAATTTCGTCGAACATACGAACAGACAATTAAGTCTAAGGCAAGTTGAGGTCAGGACTAGGGATGAGCTCTGCGTTCGATACGAACGTATGTTCGACTCGAACATACGTTCGTATCGAACGCAGAGCTCATCCCTAGTCCTGACCTCAACTTGCCTTAGACTTAATTTATCTCTGCCTATCTGCTTAATATCCTGTTGCCAACCTCTGCATCTTGACCATTCTCTGGCTGCCATTTAGCTTCTACCTGATCGTCCATTGCTGACCTGGCTTGTCTGACTCTGCATCCAGTCATCCACCTGTCCTGCTCTGCATTGTGCCTGGTGACACTGGTCCTCCATCTGCTGTGTGCTGCCAGCCTTTCTTCATCTGCTACCAGCTGCTGTCTACCCAGCCAGAGGCCTGTTGTTCCTGCTGCCATCCGGTGCTTCAGCTTTCCAGCCAAACTCTCGTGACGCACCTGTCACACACCTAAGCAACCAAGAGTTTACAGGCACTGTTAACTTGCACATGATTAAAATCTTCCACTATTTGTGGCACCTCCTGAAGAAAGCGAGAAATAGAATCCTCTAAAACTTCTGACAGCTACTTGTGGCCAATCTGAATAAGTTGAGACATAGGGGGATTAGTGGAAGAGTAGGATAAGTGTGAACGAGCAATACTAGCTTAGTACTGATTGCTTTTTGCCTAGGAGGAGGGAGATATGGTAGGCTTTACGAGGACCTCATCGTTCAGGACCAGCTAAGGCAGGGGTCTCCAAACTGCGGCCCTGGGGCCGGATTTGGCTCTTTGCTTGCCTTAATGCGGCCCTTGAGGCATTATTCCATCCAATTTAAATGGGTAATATTTCTTGTTGCTGACACCAATGGGGCACTATTCCTCCAACTGACACCATTGATTCTTTACATTAACAACAACAATGGGCCACTAGCCCTCCCACTGTCACCAAAGATATGGTATTGTTTACTCTCACTGGACACCTGGAAATTTTTTACTCCCAATGGCCCTAGTCTGGTCCCCCTAAAGTCTGAAGCACCGTAAACTGGCCCTTTGTTTAGAAAGTTTGGAGACCCCTGAGCTAAGGGATCTGACGACTACCTGGCCAAAACCACTGCCACTGTTTTTAGGCCTTCCTGCCATCGTTGGTATATTTGTAGGGACATCCTTAGCATTCATTTTTACTATGGGGATAGAGGATATGGTACACAATGTTTTTTTTAAATGTTGTGTTTTTAAATGATGCAGTGGTTTGCTGCTGTTTGCTGCTCACCAGTGAATGGTCACCAATATGTAACTGCTGTGCTTCAATAACCCTAAACTTTAAAGACGAACTCTGGAGAAATATTTTTTCCCATACAGTGGGACTATGCCCCTGCTGCATGGGTTAACTGCTCGTTTTTGCCTAGGGGTGAGGAAAGCAGAGATGTGCTTAGCTAATCCGCCGATCCTCTGAGCAGAAGGCTGGTCCCTGCCACTCCAGCCCCCTCTGCACACGCTTGTACATGGACCGTTCCTGAGGTCATTACACTCATAGACATGAGGACTGCACGAACAGTCCACTGCTGGAAGTGGGGGAGCGCTGTTTTCCAGAGGATCAAAGGATTAGGTATGTATAGCCCTTTGGTTAACCCCTAAACAAAACAAGCTGTTAACCCATGCAGTGCAGGCTCAGCCCCACTGTATGGAAAAAAAATTCCCTGGAGTTCTTTACATCTGTTTTTTTTACTTGTTATGCAGCCAGGAAGCATTGATGAATGTCTGCTTTAAGAAAAGGGTACATTTAAAAAGTTTCCTTAATATAAGTGCTTAGCACTGTAAAAGCTGCCCTGTGTCTGCAGCACAGTGGAGAGTCGGACCGCTGTTCTTACACAGTGATGAGAGAATTTGCCAACATATGCAAGTTTAAAGTTTGAAAATTCACAGAAAATGTATGTTTGGGTTAACCTTAGAGTGGATGTAAACCTGATTCATGGAATTTGAGCTGGGCACATATATATGCTGTGTTTTGTTATTTCTCTTCAAAGAGCTAAGTCCCATAGTTCTCTCCTGACCCGTACCTCTGTTATCAGCCAGATAATTCCTGACACATTTTCAGACACATCAGGTAAAAGCAGCCTGAAATTTTCATCAGGGGAGGTTGCTAAAATAGATTAGCAGGGAGCTGGCCCTGTTACAAAACACCTTAGAGAGTCGCTGCCTTTGATGAGAGGGGGTGTGTTCCTTTTCTCCAATCAGCAATTTTAGCTATCTTTTTTATTTATTTTTTAACAAGGAAAATTTTAGCTATCTTAGTTGTATGCCCAGACATCACACTCTGTGTTAAACAGGAAGAGAACATCTCCTAACCTGATCTGAACTTTCTAAACAGTGTATAAATGTGAAGACAGCAGATATACATGTAAAACCTATATAGAGAGATTTGTGTATCACCTGAGGCTGTTCACTTCACTGGGTGTATGGAGGTTTTACATCCACTTTAATCTTATTTATTTTTTTAGCAAATCTCGGTTATAAACATGTAGGGGTTTGAATGGTGTGAAATATTTGCTAAATAGAGAAGGCCTCTTAAGGTTAGTCTACAATTTAGATTTACTTTATACAACTCCTGGCTGAAAAGAAGGTCAAACATTTTAGTATTGTCTAGAGCTCACCGGTTATTTATTCTCAAGTATTTCGACTTTGTTGTAGCTAAGCTCTTGTTGGACTTCTATTTAATTTATGACATTTTAGAAGAACACAAAAGCCTGCTGCAGAAAAGATGATCACTCCTTCGTTTACATTCCTGTACAAAGGGGTTTATCAGGACTGAAGTCATTTGAGTCCTAGTAAATGATTTTTATTCCTTTCCTTTGGTGGCTTGTAGCACAGTAAAACAAAATCATCCATTGATCACTGGATAAGTGTTTCTTAATAGTCTGTCACAGTTAGTGCAGGTTAACTGACATATTGAGTGTCATACAATTCAACAGCTGAGTCTATTGTTCAGTGCTCACGGTTAGGTGTTAGTGATATGTGAGTAGATGAGAACGTTAGAAAAAAGAAACAAAAGACCAGAACAGTAATAAATCAATAGCTTAAGAAAAACAGACAAAAATAAGAACTGAGACTTGCTCAGAGTGCTGATGGTGCTGTTATGATACTGTATGTAACTGCTTTGCAGAGGTTGGAAAAATATGACCATGTCTCTGTAAACTCTAGCAAATTGCAGGGATGGGTCCACAAAGATTTCCAAGGTATTTGGCCTATAAAAGCAGATGTGCAGTCATTCTACATACCATATCTCTTGTAACTGTATAAATACATGGAGAAAACAGTAAAGCTGGCCATACATGGATAGAAAAACAAATGAAAATTTGTACAGAAATCAAAACTTTCTTTTAATCTAACATTTGACAGCCCAATCATAGTATCTGAGATTTTTCTATGAATTTCAAGATGTTTTCAATTGTTTTCATTAAACATCGTTTTCTTTTTTGTTTTTTTGTTTTTCATTAAACAATTGACCTACAAATGATTAGAAAATTGTTTGATGAAAAAAAAAAAAAATTCCAGCTCGTTTCTTTGTTCATTTTTCATCTTTGTTCATTTTCCATTTTCCAGCACACTAACTATATCAAAATCAAATGATCAGTCTATTGACTCAATTTTCTATCCCTGCATGTCCAGCAGTAGTGTATTTAGGTTTTGTGCTGCCCTAGGCCTGACTAAACTCGTGCACCCCCTATTTTAAATATGGCCCACCCCTTCCTGTCAAGGCATCAACCCTTTATGGTTACGACCCGCCCTAAAATTTTCGAGTGGGGACACTGGTTCTTAGGGCCTCGGGGCAATGGATTCCCTTCACTTGAATAGATTTCCTCTCACTTCCTGTTTGGCTATGGGGCAGGAAGTGATGGCAAATATCCGCAATGGGACAGGGATGGTAAAAAATAAACTGACAGGGGCTATAGCCCTCCCTTACTATATCCAAAAAAAATAAAAAAGTGCTGCCTATAGTTCCACTTTAAGCACACATTTCTGATAATTTTATGGAGAGGACTAAGAAGATATAACCACGCCAATGGTGCAGCAGAAAAGATATAGCACAGTGAGGAAAGTTTGTGTTCCAGGATGATAGGACAGTCAAAATTAGAAGAAGCTTGCATTACACTAGCAGTGTAGCGCAAGCCGGCGGGGACTCTTTCCATGATGCCCCCATGCAAGGTGCTGCCCTAGGCCTGGACCTTGGAAACAGCATTGATGTCCAGCTTAAGTTTGGAAATGGTTTCCATTAAAAGTATTTTTCAATGGATTTCACAGCAATCAATGAATGTAAGCACCCAAAATTGACACATTGGAGGAAAATTAACGAAGACTGGGGCACGGTGAAAAATGCACCAGCCTAATCAGAGTTCCCTGCAACAAATGATTAAATATGGTGAATGCCAATCTGTTAATTTGTTGCATAGTGGTGGTGTGCCAGATTCAAATGGGTTTTCTTCTCACAGTGTATAGGCCACTCTGGTAAAAGTGTATATTTTAAAACTGTTTTTAAATGAGAACAAGTGCCATCAGACATTTACACTAGGTTTGCATCTGTGCGTTTCTGCTGGCCAGGTTTGCGCAGGCACGGCAGCCCATTAATTTCAATGGGCTGACATGCCTGCGTTTCCCGCAGAAAAAGGGTGCATGCACCTTTTTCAAAATGTGTACCACAGGTAAATTTTATCCGCAGCCACACACCGAGGTGTGAATCGAACCTCGTAGAAACTGTGGTATAGAACTTCTAAAGTGATTTGGTGTGGCTGGCGCAACTAACACATCCTAGAATCTGCCCTATAACATTGTTAATTTGCAGCATGAAAAATGTGCCAATTCCTTTTGTTAATTTCCGCCCATCATCATACATACAGGTCATTTGAAAGTTTTCACCCAGCTGCTTAGGTAAAGCTTAATAAGGATTTTTTTATTTTATTTTAAAATACCCCCACCCTCATTTAAGAAACGTTTTGCCTCTCAACACTCCAGAGCTGTTTCCAGCTTCCTTCTCAGTCCAACACCACTGGTCTTGTTTGAGAAGCAGTGTTGCCAAACCGCCAGTAAAAAATGGGCACTTTTCTCCTGCCAGTAAATGCCAGTAAGAGGAAACGGTTGGCAGTAAAAAATATGGCTGTGACACGTTGCTCGAAACTGTGGATATGCAGCTCGGATCCGGAGCCAGCTGAGACCATCCAAGTGCCTGCTACAGTGTGTTTGGGCGGTGCCAGTGGGGGGTGGGTCTGGTGGAGGCAGTGTCTGAGGCCGCGTACACACGACCAAATAAATCTGTTCAAATCGGTCTGACAGACCGATTTGATCAGATTTGTCTGCTGGGCTGTTTTGGTTTGATCGCTGTACACACGATCAAACCAAAATCCCCGCCGGCAGACAGCGTGGTAACGTGGCGATGACGTTGACGCCGCCACGTCACCGCACCAGGAAGTAAAACACTTCCACGCATGCTTTAAAATCTGTCTGCTGGAAAAATCTGTCTGTCCGCCCGTACACACAATCGAATCTGTCTGCTGAAACGGTCTGTCAGACCGTTTCCAGCAGATAGATTCGATCGTGTGTACGCGGCCTGAGTGTATCATGTGATGTTCTGGTGCAAGGGAGCCGAGCTGAGCTGCCGGAGCCTCATGTGTGGGTCTGCAAGATGGAAGTAAGGCAAGCCAGGGGTGGGAAAGTCAGTGTTGTTTGGACTGAATGGGACTACTAAAGGAACCACCTGGAATGGAGAGAGACTGTCACTGTTACTCAGGTGGGGACGCGGCGTGTCGTGTCGGTGTCATCATCATCTTTGCTGCTGTACACTGCTGTTAGTGTCATTGTGAGAGTCAATTTCATGAGTGCATTGCCCTCTGAGTCCTTTCCCTTAGCTTCTTATTTGCTATATCGAAAATAAGAAATATGCTTTTTGCCTTATTATCTACCTTAAATCACATTGCTAATTGCATATTGTACTTATTTGTAGCCTAAATACTGGAATCTTTACTTAAAACTGTAATTTTGGAACTGCCATTAAAAACTTGGCGGTGCCAATAAATTTTGGGTGTCGTGTTAATAAATTTTAATCTGGTAGGTTGGCAACACTGTTGAAAAGGATGACACATCAAAGGATAACATCATTCTGTCCATTCCATGGGCTTAGTATCTGGAGATATCTCTTAACCTTTGGCATTAGGAAAGGCAGTTTTTGGGTAAAGCTCCCAGCGCAGAGCCCTATCTTTTTTTATTCACACAAACCCTCTGTACATGTAAACTTAACACCTTGTTTACATATTTTCATTTATTTATTACAGGTTTTTGTATAGCATTGACAACTTACATAGCGCTTTACATACTGTAAATCAGGGGTAGGCAACCTTTGAGAGGCAGAGATCTACCTGAACAACATGAAAGAAATTAAACTTCATAAGGGTTCGGCGCACGCATTGTTTTTAATACATTTCTAACAAGGCCTAACTAAATAGAAAAATATAGTAAAACAAATGTCACTGTAAAAATATAACTATAATACTGTATATAGTATAGTATAGTATAAATATAAATATATATGCTACTTTAAAATGGACAGTGTCAGTCAGTAGATCAGTGGACAGTGCCAGTCAGTAGGGCAGAGGTTGGTGTCAGTAGGGCAGAGGATGGTGTCAGTAGAGCAGTGAATAGTGTCAGTAGGGCACTGAATAGTGTCAGTAGGGCAGTGAACAATATTAGTAGCACAGAAGTTGGTGTCAATAGGACAATGGATGATATCAGTAGAGCAGTGGATGGTGTCAGTTGGGCACTAGACTTTGTCAGTAGGGCAGAGGACAGTGTCAGTAGAGCAGTAGACTATGTCAGTAGGGGAGAGATTGGTGTCAGTAGGGCAGTGGATGGTGTCAATAGTTTTTTTTATTATAATTTTTTTTTTACAATTTTATTTTTGTAATTGTTATTATTATTATTAATTTACAGGTTTTTAAGGAGCCCGATGACAACTAGAAAAGGTTTTGAACTGGACTGAATTGTCAGAAAGGACAGCATAGTATACAAGTAAGTAGAATAATAAAACAGAAAGAGGACCTTCATAAGATGTGATCCTAAGTGAGTACGTAAGTAGATCAGTACAAGATGGATTCGGCTGTCATTTGTGTCTATTGCAAAGCAATAGCATATTTCACTATGTAGCAGTACATTTCCAGTAGCATCTAGAAAATATATCAGCTTACACATGCCATACAGTATATACTAGTTCTTACAGGGTGTATGTAGCGTACCCTTATAAGTGGCTGGATTTGATTTCAGGGTCCTTCTAGTTTCCACCAGTGGCGACACCCTCAATATACCGTATTTATCGGTGTATAACACGCACAGGCGTATAACACGCACCCTAACTTTAAGAGGGAAGTTTCAGGAAAAAACTTTCCACGGCCCCCTGCGTATAACACGCAGGCACAGTTTATCCTCTATTTTCAGGATAAAAACTTGAGTGTTATGCGCCAATAAATACAGTACCTGCTCACCATTTGATTTGATTGCAGGGTCCTTCTACCTTCCACAATTGGTGACACCCTGAATGGTACCCAAAAGACACCAACACAACAGCTTAAAAAATATATATATATATATTTTTAGTTCGCTGCAATGCTAGGAGTGAACTTATCAGCGGAGGCCTGTCTGTCTATTAGGGGCACCCGGGCGGCGCTTTCTCTCTCCTCTCCACCCCCTAGTTTCAGTTGATAGATCCATGCATAGCATGAATCTTTTCACGGCCACCACTGTCGCCCCCTATTCATGTGTCTGGCCTCTTTCAGGCATTGGGTACATGAATTATAGCGGCCAGAGTTTTAGGCTTCAAAATCGGGTGGGCTCAGGTCGCTGGCAGTTGTGCTAGTGTAAGAAAAATAACTAAAGCTGTAAAAATAGTCTAATGAGCAGTGCCGTCTGATTCCTCCTGTACTGAATTGTATTGTAAGCGCTGCGGAAACTGTTGGCGCTATATAAATCCTGTATAAGAATAATAATAATAGTCTCTCTTTTGTCATACTGGCCAGTGAAGAATAGATATACAAAAGATAAGTAAATATCCACCACCAGCACTTATGTAAGCTTCTAAAGGGATCACGCTTCTGTGAATGTATACATTTAGCCAGCTAAGTGTAAAAGTGAACTCTAGCTCTACACACTTTTAAACATTTACTAATGATTTATTGAATTGCACGTTTCTTAAAACGGAACATTGTGTAAAAGAATTGCAAAATGTTATGGTGCTATACATTTTGATAGATGTATCTGTCACTGAAATACTTCAATTAGATGTCAGATAAGGTAAATAAATCTGTCTATATTGCTTTTTGTGATGATGTTTGAGAGATTTAAATTACTTCACAATTTTAATGATAAAAAAAGTCTGTTTCCCAACCACAACGATTTGCCATTGCTTCCTGTCCAGATAGGAAACATTTGCCAAATGGGGACACAGACCGCACATACAAACCTGACAGGGGTTCTAACCTTCTTCATCCTGTCCAAACTTAAAGTGGACGTAAACCTGAATTTTCTTTTTAGTTAAAGCTTGCGTCTTATACAGTATAGAATTTCATGTCACCTGTGCCCAGTCTTGCCACAGAGAATAAATCCAGCTCTGAGCAATCTTTTTATCTTTTTCCAGTAAGATAAAAACTGACACACATAGAAATAGGAAATTCTTCCCCCTTGCTGTGAGTGACAGGTGATTTACATATTTCATGCACAAGCCTCAGAGAGACATTCTGTGTACTTCAGATCCCCTCCTCCTTTCTTTTCAAGCTCTCCCAGGATTGGCTGCTCCACACCTCAGCATGATTGGGCATGCTGAATTCATGTGGTGACTTTGCTGGGTTTTCATTGGATGTTAGTGATCATAGCAGAAATTCAGTGTAAGAAATACACAGGAGAAAATTCATGTTGACAAGGGGAGTGTAAATCTGCAATTTTTTGGGTCTCAAAACAGACAGAGGGGAGACATTTGACAGGTAAGGGGACATGCAGGAGGCATGTATATCCTTATAGATTATTACTATGGCAGTAGTTTGGAAAGAATACGAGTGGGTTTACATCCGCTTTAAGAAAAATGTTTGCTGTCCATGGTGCCGTTAGAGAGATTTTTCTCACTTCCTGTTCCTGTGACAGCAGGACAGGTGAAGTGAGTGGTTGTCATTAAGACATTAAGCCCTGTGCAGTAATAATAAAGGAGAAACAGTTTTAATCAATCCCAATTTCACTGCTAAAAAAGATGGAAAGTTTTGCCATACAGAGTTTGCCTTTAAAGCGAATATGTACCCCAACATTTCATATTCCTGATATGCGTATGCTGTACCATGTACTTGTGTTATAAATGATCCTGTTCTCTTTGTATTTATTAATTTGTGTATAATCCCTGGTGATCCTGCCAGGCCTCTCTGCTTTCCTATTTTAGACTGACCACACTAGACATGAGAGTTCATCCATCCCAGTGTCGTCAGTTTTCTGTCTGTGCTGGAAGCACAGCCTGCTTGTCCCCCCTGCCCCTTTGGCCAAGCTGTGTGCTGACATGCCCCTCTGCACAGCCATATACTGGGAAGATCAGTGTATTGCTCTTTGTCTGCCTTCTGCTAACATGCCTCCTTGCAGTCTCCGCCTCCACCTCCACCTCTTCAAGCTCCTTATGCAGCTGAGAACAGAAATTATGAGATCACTTATAATAAAAAAATAAAAATGTATTTATGATTTTTTTAATGTATAAATATGGTTTGCCTTTCATTCATATTTTAAACTGAATGGGTTGTTTTAACAGGTGAGGCCGGCCATACACGGTGGGAATTTCTTTCCTGCAGCCACGGTTGCAGTAAAGGAATTTGCACTATTCCTCCATCAACACAGACAGTGCTGACCGGGGAATAAGCAATTGCCTTCTCCCGGTGAGAAGAAGACAGTGATCTTACATTGGTATAGCGGCTAATGATAATTGTAAGAGAATCCGTCAGGCTGGTTGTACACAAGTTGATCAATCGATCGACTTGGTACATTCGGCCTGCTCATTTACAGTTTGAATCTCGATCAGTTCCTGCTGAACTGAGTATAAAAAAGAAGAGAGGCGCCTCTTAAGCAGGCCATACACGGTCGATTTTCGAACAATTTTTTTTTTTCAAAATCAGAATTATTTTTTTTTGTGATCCGATAATGCCACCATTGATTTTCGAAATTCTGCCGACAAAACCTTCATGTTGCCGGGAATATTAGTTTCTCTCCAGGAATATTCTTTTCTTGCACATGAGCATTTTTTTTTTATTACATTTCTCACATGATTCTCCCATCATTGATGAGAAAATCGTTAGTTTTTCAAAAAATTTCCAACATGATGTATTTCTCAAATGTGTTGCTGCACGAAAATCGGCTGTTGCTGCAGCCCACTAACGGTGCGAAATTCGTACGAAAATTCTTTGATACGATTTTCGAAGGAAAAATCGTTCAAAATTCGAACCGTGCATGGCCACCTTAAGTGTAGCAATAAGGTTACATTTAATGAAGGTACAGCATTTAGAAACTCACATGGTTGATGGTTAAATAGGCACATCTAAGTATACAAGAATCTGGGGTAAAGCTGTCCACATAGACCATCCTCCCCACCACCATCAACATGTTCTCTTCCACTCTGTGCTACACAAGCTTTTCATGCCTCGCTTTCATGTCGCTCCACTGTAGGGTAGTCTTCCCGGTTATAATTGCAGACTGACAGCGGTGAGAGCTGGTGGAGGGTGGTCTATGTGGACAGCTTTACCCCTGATGCCTGCATACTTAGATGTGCCTCTTTTAATCATCACCCATGTGAGTTGCTAAATGTTGTACCTTCATTAAATGTAACCATATTGCTACACTTAGAGAGCCTCTCTTCTCTTTTATACTCTGTAGCTCCTGCTGGAATTTGCCTTTAATCCCCCTGTGGATGGACATTTTATAGTTACACAAACTGGTCACATTGCTATAATATTTTTTATATGGACTATAAATTGAAGGACTTATGAATAAATGGTTGTGAAACGAATCATCTGAGTTTCCATTATTTCTTATGGGGAAATTTACTTTGATATACTTTGGATTACAAGCATGCTTCCGGGAAAGAATTGTGCTCGCAATCCAAGGTTTTACTGTATGGCTGGCCTAAGGGTTCACTTATACAGTACTCTTTGTTAAAGAGTGGTTATTATCGACATATATCTACTGTAAATGTTATAGCAAGAGGAAAACTGCTTGGGACCTTTTCTTTCTTGTTTTAATATTTCAGATTTAATTCACTAACCGTGTCTTTACTTTCTCATCCAGCTCATTGTCACACAGTTATTACCTGTAGAATCACTTGACCCTCTCTGTGAGAATGTACGATCTCAAGAGAAGGGCCCTCCTAACCCTCTTATCTTGAATTGTGTTGTGGTTGTACTGCCTCCCTTAATATTGTGAAATGCTGTGCTAACTATATATATCCTGTATAGTAATAATAATAATGGCACACAAAGTATGTGGCCCTCAATGCTACATTCAGCTTAAAGGTCTGCAGGAAGGTCCTGTGTATTGGTATAGGGGCCCTAAGACAATAGATGTCACACAGAAGCAGGGACATAGGCTTTTTGAAGTGAAAAATGAAAAATTGACTTTTTTTGTTTAGCATTCCTTTTGAAAAATAAAAGTCCTGGTATGTAAGGTGCCTAGGAACTCCTGAGCCTACAGTCCAATAGATGTGTATTTGTAGTCTCATAGTCTCTTGAGATTTGGTTATGACACTACTGTAGTATTGCTCCTTATTTTTCTTGCTGGAGGCTTTGACGCTGAGAAGGAAAAGTTCTGTTTCTAGCAAAGTGGACTCCTTTAAACGAGACATCAAGTGGGGATCAAGGCTCTGTAAGCCATTAAAGTGAAAAATCAGCTTCAAGGAGGCTAAAGAGTACAGCTTCTCACTAAAGGGAAATTAAAAAGGTTTTATTTAATATTATTTTATCTATTTTGGTTTAAGTTTGTACAGTTTTAAAGAACAGCTCCACTTTCATTAAAGCAGTGGTTCACCCTAAATATACTATGTCCCATGTGATCCAGCATACTGGCGTGAGCGCCAGTATGCTGTTTTTTTTTTTTAAATTGGTCCACTTACTGTGTTGAACTTAATTTTCATTTATTTCCCCCGCGGTGGATGGCGCCGCTATAGCCCGTCACGGCTTCCGAAAATAGCCGATTTAGGACTCGGGTATTTCCGGCGCAATACAGCGCCTGCGGACAGACCTAGGAGCTGACTGCGCAGGCGCCTGATTTCTCCGTGTCCTATTTCGGCTTTTTTTGGAGGGCGTGACGCGCCATAGCCATAGGACTCGGAGAAATACGGCGCCTGCGCAGTCAGCTCCTAGGTCTGTGCGCAGATATGCTGTATAGCGCCGGAAATACCCGAGTCCTAAATCGGCTATTTTCGGAAGCCGTGATGGGCTATAACGGCGCCATCCACCGCGGGGGGAATAAATGAAAATTAAGGATTACACAGTAAGTGGACCAATTAAAAAAAAAAAAAAAAACAGCATACTGGCGCTGATGCCAGTATGCTGGATCACATGGGACATAGTATATTTAGGGTAAACCACCGCTTTAAGCTGGGACTGCAGTTTTCCAGTTAGGTGACAAGGATAGGGGCTGTCCACGTTGGCATAGGCAATGGCTAATAGAGGCCAATAGAGGAGGCCAGAACTGAGGTAAGTAGTAAGAGATACTCTATATTATCAAAAGTATTGGGATGCCTGACTTGACACATGAACTATAATGGCATCCTAGTCTTAGTTCATAGGGTTCAATATTGAGTTGGCCCAACAACCTTTACAGTGTCTATGGGATTGTTTGACCATTCTTCCAGAAGCACATTTGTAAGGTCAGGCACTGATGTTGGACGAGAAGGCCTGGTTCACAGTCTCTGCTTCAATTCATCCCAAAGGTGTTCTATCGGATTGAGGCCAGTCAATTTCTTCCACCCCAAACTCGCTCATCCATGTCTTTATGCACCTGGTTTTGTGCACTGGTCCAAACCATTTGGTGAAGAGGGAGGGGAGGGGGGATTATGGTCTTGGGCTGTTTTTCTGGGGTTGGGCTTGGCCCCTTAGTTCCAGTGAAGGTAAATCTTAAGGTGTCACCATACCAAGACATTTTGAACAATTTCATGCTCACAACTTTGTGGGAAAAGTTTGGAGATGGCCCCTTCCTGTTCCAACATGACTGCGCACCAGTGCACAAAGCAAGGTCCATAAAGATGTGGATGAGCAAATTTGGGGTGGGGAAACTTGGCCTCAAAAAAGTCCTGACCTCAACCCGATAAAACACCTTTGGGATGAATTAGAGCGGAGACTGCAAGCCAGGCCTTCTTGTTCACATCAGTGCCTGACCTGACAAATGTGCTTCTGGAAGAATGGCTATAAATTCCCATAGACACACTCCTAAACATTCTCCCCTCTATGTTGCTGAACAGCTTTTATTTAAAGGGCCTGGTTCACACCTAAGCATTTTTGAATTGTATCACGGCCACATGACACCCCGAACACAGTTTGATTTTGCCACGATTCTTGTTTGACAAAAGGCAACGCTAAATCCAACTGTCTCTGTGCCAAAATTTGTAACATGGGCTTCTTTGGAATGTTTTTGAAACAAAGGGAGGTCCATTTAAAATGAATAGTGCTTCTCCAAATTTGCACCACAAAATCATGCAAAAACCCTGTGATGATGCAGCATCACTCTGTGTCGCTCAGGTGTGACCGAGGCCTGATTATGCAATGCAGTCTAACAAACTGATCTCCTGATGAGATGAACAAATAACTGGAGATATGGCTGTTCTGGGTTGTGGCAGAGTAATTTAACTTTAGAAGTCCGAGAGATAGTCACTGGAGCACAGGGAACGTCTTTGTAGAAACCATGCTTCACATAAAATATAGCAGTCAGCTCTCCTGGGTTCTTTTTTGCAGACAAAAGAAACAGATGGAATCAACTTCTGTCTGCACTGTACTCTGAGCAGTAGACAACAGCAAACTGACAGGTAAAACTAGCAGGATATGGTCTCTTTCACATGTGCAATCAAGGGGGGGGGGGGGGGTAAAAACAGGTGGTCAAACCTAAAACCAAATATACAGCAAGAGGGGCTGTACGAATGCACATGCTGCAATGCTTTGTGTCATGACTGTGGAAAATTGAATGCGGCTTGGTGAGTTCATTGGCTGAACCACCTGTCAAGCTTACCCATTCAAGTCAATGGGGGCATGTTGCAACTTCAAGCCAAATGCTTGGCTTGCAGTTGCAGCTCATTGGTTCCATTAACATCACTGTTCAGCAAAGGAAAAGGAACAGGCATTCAGGGGGTGGCAGGATCATCTGTAAGTGACTTTTAAGTGTTCTACTGAAAAACTATAAACCGCATATCATTTTTCAGAGACTTCACAAGAGTAAACTTAGCTTGAAGTGGATAAAACCTGAAAAACATTTTTTCTTTTTTTGGTTGGCACAATGCATAGTATTGAATTTCAGATCATACGTGCCCAGTCTTGCCATAAAAAGTTAATCCAGTTCTGAGCAATCCTCCTATCTTTTTTTAGTGAGATAAAACAGACAAATGGAGAAAACCCTGTCTATTCTCCCCCCTGCTGTGAGTTACAGGTGATTTACATATCTCATGCACAAGCCTGAGACAGGCATTCTTTTTTAATTCCCACCCCCACTCATTTCTTCTGCAGCTCTCCCATGATTGGGCACGCTGAAATCATGTGGTTACGTTTATGAGTTTTAACTGGATGTTAGTGATCATAGCAGAATTTAGTGTAAGAAATACACAGGAGAAAATGCATGCTGACAAGGGGAGTGTAGAGGTGGGCGTGGAGTCTAATGACATCATGATTTCACCCACCAAGCTTTGGACACCAGACCCACCTACAGAATCTGAAGTTTTTCGGGTCTCATAACAGACAGAAGGGAGACATTTGACAGGTAAGGATACATGCAGGAGGCATGTACAGTATATCCTTATAGATAACCACTATAGCAGTAGTATAGAAAGGATCAGAGTGGGTTTACATCCACTTTAGCTCTCTGAAATCAGCTGCCTTCTTCTGGAACATTCTTTCACCAATCTCCTCCTCTTAGGCCTTGTACACACGACGAGAAACTCGTTGGGCAAAACACATCGTTTTCCTCGTCGAGTTCCTTGTTAGGCTTGTGGAGGAACTCGACAAGCTTGCTTTGCGTACACACGTTAAAGACCAAATCTCCTCGTTCTCAAACACGGTGACTTCAACACATACAACGGCAGGGGCTGCTTTTGCTAATCTCATGTTACTGCGTGTTAGGAAAAAGTTTGGTAAGAGACATTTGCACTTTTCAGTCTGTTACAGCGTGACAAATGTACTATTTCCATTACAAACGCTACTTTTACCGAAGGTGCACGGGTTTCTTAGCATACACATGCTCAAGTTTCTCGTCGAAAAGCAGCCCGACGAGGAACACGACGAGCCAATTTGGACTCCCGTTGAGGAAAAAGAGAACTTGCTCTCTTTTTTGCTCGTCGAGTTCCTCGACAGTTTCCTCGATTAAAAATCATACACACGACCAATTTCCTTGGCAAAAAAGCTCTGCCACCAAGTTTCTAGATGGATTCTGCCAAGGAAACCGGTCGTGTGTACGAGGCCTTAGATTGTCTGCAGAACCTTCCTCCCTCTGCTGTAACATCCACCTCCAGGCTAGCACGAATTTCCCTAACTTCTGTAGCTATTGCATATATAAATTGTGGTGACCATTATGTGGTGGCTTAAAGTTCATTGAGGTACATTGCTGACAAGCTGTTAGAAGCGGAGTGTACTCTGGTGGCAAGAAACAGTCTATGTAAATAGATTAAAAGGATTTTTTAGAGCACTATAGGCTAGCTCAAGAAAGGACTCAGCAGACCCTGCATTCTTTGTAGCCATCCACTAAGGATTGAGCCGCTGCTTTCAGTCACTTGGATGAGCCATCCGTTTACACATGTATTTGTAACTTGCACCTGCAGTATATAGCTGGCAAACAGGCTTTTTTTCAACAGATTGTAAAATAGGAACTAGTAACTACAAGTATGAAAATAGACCTCCACCTGCTGGATAACATTTAAAAAAAAAAATCATTATATGATATTTCACATTTGCCTGCCTAAAAAAATAATAAAGAAAATGTTTGAAACAAAATTTACTACAGCTGCTGCACAGACTCTGGTATAACTGCATATCAACCAATCAGCTTCTAGGTTTATTGTCAAAGCTTGATTGAAGAAGCTTAATTTAGAAGCTGATTGGTTACTTTGCACAGCTGCTTCAGATTCTGTGTACACTAGTTTTAGTAAATCTCCCCCTTAACAGTTTACTAAAGGGAATATAGCTGAAAAAACAATGTCCACAAACCTTACACTAGGCTTACTGTCACCCCATCTTGATCAGTCAAGGTGTTTCTCCCTCACAAAAGACCTAGTGGTATGGTGGCACACATCTACATCTGCCACAAAGTTGTGGTACAATACTTCTTTCCACAAGCTCATCTTACTCTAGTTTATATCTTGGCTCTACTTTGCACAGGAGTGGTGAATTCCAAGAATTAGGAGACAGAAGAGATTATGTAGCTCGTAACTCATGATAGCTTCTTCACAGCTATTTCTCCAATGACTGTCTCACTCATGTGTCAGCTGAAAGGCTGTCTATCAGCAGCTACACCCTTGCACAGCATTACTTGCTTCATGGAGAAAGTCTGGCTCTCTGCCATCTCCTCTATGATCCTGCCCATTGGCTCAAGGCACTTTCTCTGCATTTTACAAATTGTAAATCATTACTTCTGCACACCTGTGAACAACAGGATGTACAGAAGGTAAGATCATGAAAGTTAGACTACAGTAGTCAATTTATCAAACACAATAAAATGCCATCATTCCCAGCAGCCAGGCTTTCTAAAAGATAACTTTAAACACATTTTAAGCTTTGGAATAATTGTTTTTCTTTCAGTACAATATAGTTTTAATCATGTATGATTCTAAGTAACATATATGATTAATGCCCCCATTATGCATGGAATGCTCCTAATTCTTTGTCCGCATCCATCAGCCCGTTGGCTGTCTTCCCTGTTTGAGTTTCACTTTCCAAGAAGCATTTCTCATTTTATTTGTAGGGATAAGTGCTCTTGTAGCATAGGAATTAGGGGCAGAATGTCTTTTCACGGTCCCACTAAAAGCTTCAAAGCTTTCTAAGCAATTTATTAAAAGGCAATTTTGACTTGTAAGTAGAAAGGGGCTTGTCATTGTTCCTTAAGACAAACATTTAGAAGACCTTTTAGCAGTCTCTTTACAATGAGATTAACAATAACATGTCAGTAAATACGTGGTAACGTTTACTCATTTGCGTCAATGTATTTGGCTAATTTTGATCATTAACCATGTTTAAGACCTCGTACAGACGACCGAGAATCTCGTCGTAAAAGAAACGTTGTTTTCCTCAACAAGGTTCTTGTCAGGCTTGACGAGAATCTTGTCAAGCTTTCTTTGCGTACACACACTGTCAAGACAAAATCTCGTTGTTCTCAAACGTACGACGGCACTATAAAGGGGAAGTTTGATTCCACTGGCGCCACCCTTGGGGCTGCTTTTGCTAATCTCATGTTACTGCGTGTTAGGCCTCGTACACACGATCGAATTTGTCCGCTGAAAACGGTCCGATGGACCGTTTCAGCAGACATCTCCGATCGTGTGTATGGGCTAGCGGACAGATTTGTCCACCCGACAGATTTCAAAGCATGCTTTGAAATCTATCCGGTGGGAATCTGTCCGCCCGACATGTCTGCTGGTTAGTACACTTACCAGCAGACATGTCGTCCCGCTCCGCCGCCGCACCGCCGCCGAATGGATTCGGCGCATGCGCGGAAGTGTTTTACTTCCTGGTGCGGTGATGTCACCGCCACGTCACCGACACGTCAGCGCGCTCTCTGCTGGCGGGGATTTTGGTTTGCTCGTGTGTGTCCCAGCAGACAGATTTGTTCAAATCTGTCGGACGGACAGATTTGAACAAATCTGTCCGCTCGTGTGTATGGGGCCTAAAGTAAAAGTTTGGTGAGAGATGAGTTGCGCTTTTCAGTCTGTTACAGCGTGACGAATGTGCTATCTCCATTACGAACGCTACTTTTACTGAAGGTGGGCTCCCGTCTCATACTTTATTCTGAGCATGCGCGGGTTTCTAAGCATGCACATGAATGTGTTTCTCGTCGTAAACCAGGCCGACGAGAAACACGACGAGGAAATTGAGACTTCCGACGAGAAAAACATGTTCTCTTTTTTTCTCGTCAAGGTCCACGACAGTTTTCTCGACGAAAAACATACACATGACCGTTTTCTCTGCAAAAATGCTCCGCCAGCATTTTTCTTGATGGATTTTGCAGAGGAAAACGGTCATGTACGAGGCCTAAGATTCCACAATCCAGGGCACATATTAGTATTTGCTGGATTTATACCACCAGTCCACTTTGCAGGAAACTTGCTTATCATTCAGTGGATAATCCTTTCCTACCTTGAAGCAAGAGCATCTATTCCATAGGGTGGAGTGAAAGAGATGATGTGCCAGTGGAGAATGACTCCACCCTGGAAATAAGATATATTACGTGTGACAAGGATGAAGTACCATGTAAACTGTGTGAAGAATTTGCCAAGAAAATCTCATAATCCTGAGTTACAGTGAAAGACTTAACTACAAGTTTGCAGTAATTGAAGCTTATTAACTCTCAGTGAAAAGCAATGAAGTGCAATAGCCCACAGCAAACAAGCAGATTTTACTTTACAGCAGATCAATGTAGGCTGCTGAAATTTGCACATTATTCTGTAGCCTAGTAAAAGAAATGTATAGTGATTTTGTACATATTCTCTTAAATACAGTATATTATGGAAAAACACACAAATAAATAGTGAGCGTGTAGGACCATAAAGCTGCTAGCACACAAGGTGACCCTACAACAATAAAGTTGCTAGCACGCAACATTGAAGGGTTGATTTACTAAAACCGGAGAGTGAAAAATCTGGTGTAGCTCTGCATAAAAACCAATTAGCTTCCAGATTTTTTTGTCAAAGCTTAATTGAACAAGCTGGGAGCTGATTGGCTACCATGCACAGCTGCACCAGATTTTGCACTCTCCAGTGTTTGTGAGGCTCAGCTCACACTATTGCGATGCGGGAACCAGTGCGGTTCCAGTGGGGCAGTTCACACTGCCCTATGCAAATCGCTGTGGGTGTCAATACAAAGTTAACGATGCCCCCAGATCGGATCGCAGTGTGGACTGCCAAATAGTGCAGCAATCAAATCGCATGGGTTTGAACACCCATGCAATTAGATTCCAGTACGGACCAAAAAAAAAAGGGTCCTGCACCATTTTGGTGCGAATGCAAAGCAAATTCAGCAATGTGATCTGTATGGCTGAATGTGCATCGCACAGACATCCTATGTGATCTGCACAGCAGTGCGGTGCAAATCACATGCGATGTCTAACATCACACCAGTGTGAACCCAGTCTGAATCAACAAGGTGACCATACAACAATAAAGCTGCTAGATCATAAGGTGATCATACAAAGCTTTGTGCATAAATATATTAAAAGCACTTACATAAAAACATATAAATGTAAATGACAAAGAAAAAAGGTGTGTATATATATATATATATATATATATATATATATACTGGGCCAGATTCAGGTACATCTGCGCATTATTGGACCGGCGTAGCGCACCGCCTTTACGTTAGACTTGCGCAATTTTGCCGCGTAATCACCCTATTCTCGTAGCTTTTGCGCAGGAAATTGCGCATGCGTAACGTTTTTTCAGAGGCGTAAGGAGGAGTAATACAAATTGGGAAGGACGTGGGCGTGTTACATTGAAATGAGCCGTGACCCCATGCAAATGAAGGGCCGGCCGGCTCGCGCATGCGCGCTTGAAGCATACCATGTCAGCTCCGCTGTGCGCATGCTCACAACTCGGGAGCGGCGCAATCAGTGAAATTGGAAATGGACTAGGGCAACGTTGTGAACTACGCAAACAGCATAAATAGACACACACAAACGCACTTGCATTGCAAAAGTACATCCCTTTGTCCCTTCCCATTTAACCAAGTGCTTTTGTCCTGTTGTTCGTTGCGGTGTGTTTTGTAGTTGTCAGATTAGTGTTCTGTGTGATCAAGTGTTTGTTAGTAGATTTTTGAAAGTGGTTTTTGATAAGTGTTTGAGAGACTGTTTTTTGATTGATATATTTGTGTTTGTTTGTTTTCCTGCTGTATTTTTGTTTTGTTTTTTTGTGACTGTTTATTGCTGAGTAGTTTTCTCTCTGTGTGTGTTTTTGCTTGATTGGTTGGGCTTGTTTGTGTGAGTGAATTTTGTGGACTGGGAGTGAGTTTTTTTGGAAGGATGACAGAGAGAAAACGAAAGCTGAATTTTACAGTTGTGGAAAAACAAATTCTTGCCCGGGCCATTAGCGAGTATGGGAGTTACCTCCACGGCCCAGAGAGTGCCAACACCACCCCGGCCAGGAGGAGAGAGATTTTGGATAGGATCACTGAGCAGGTCAATTCAGCGGGGCAGGGGGAGACACGGACCCGGTCTGGGATTGACAAAAAAATCAATGACCTCCGGCGTCTGGTCAAACAGAAGCTGGCCAGAATGCATGCCCATGCCAGGGGCACAGGAGGGGGCCCACCATGCCGTATTAGGCTGACAGCGGAGGAGCGTGCGGTGGCCCTGACCTTTCATCGGCATGAAGTTGAGGGCCTGCCCGGCTTTGACTCAAGTTCGGAGCCCGTGGTGCCAGGTACGTTTTTTTTTTTAATATCAGGTGTGAAGCATGTGTGGGGGAGGGGGTGAAAGGGAATATGTGGCAAGTGTGTGGATCCTCCAACCTGTGAATGTTTTGTGTCATCCACAGATGTGCAGGAGGGTGCAGGGCCATCTGGCCTGACCGCACCAACCCCAGGACAGCAGCCTAATGAGGCCCCCCCAACAAGGCCGGAGTCCGCGGAGGAGGTTTAAGAGGAGCAGGAGAATCATGAGGAGGAGGAGAATCATGAGGAGGAGGAGTCCATGTCAGGCACTGGACGTTTGGTTTTTGAGGACTCTTCCCCTCTGGCTGGCAGCAGGCAGGCCTCCCTAAGGGGGAGCCCCCCCCCTCCTCCCCCAACATGGCTCCCCTCACAAGGGCCTCCCCTTTTCCCCGGCCACAAGCATCAGCTGGAGGCAGGATGTCATCCCAGACCACCAGGGGGGTGGCCGATCTCCTGCCCGCCACTCTGAGAAGGGACCAGTTCCTCCAGACCCGCCATCTGGGACAGGTCAGCCAGACATTGGTGCGGATGGAGGAGAGCCTGTCCTCCATCAAGGATACGCTGGGGAACCTGGACTCCCACTCCCGGGCTTTCACAACCTGCCTAAACGAACTGCAGACGACATCAGCAGGCGTTGGGCAGGATGTGAGGGCCCTTACCCTGGCTATCCAGGCCAACACGGCAACACTTGGTGCTGCCCTGGACAGAATAGCCGTGGCCTTGGAGGGCAGGCCGCCAGGTGGGCAGAGATCAGGGGCTGCTCCTCCTTCCCCGGTTTTACCCCTCCCCATGAGTCTCCCCTGAGAAGCCGGGGCCGTGGCCGGGGGCGCCCCAGGCGTGGCTCACGCAAAGGGCAATAATTTGTTTTTCCCCTTTTTTTTTTTTAATTTTTTTTTTTTTTTTTTTTTGCTAGACATTTTTTGCTTTTGCAGTTAGTTTTTTTTTTTTGGGTTGTGAATGCTGTGTGAATGTGGGGGTGACATTCCTGCCGGAAAAGGGGTGTCACCCTCAATTTTGGTGGAGAAGGGTTCCCCAGGACCAGGGAGAAGTGATCCCCAGGTCCGTGTGAATGGTGTATGAATGTACAGTGACATAATTGGAGCCTTGGCGTGGCGTTGCTGCTCACAAGTCCTGCATGGTGGACTGGTGCCAATCCAATTTGATGTGGATGTGGGGTGTGTGTGCTAGGGACCACAGTGTTGTGCATGCATGCATTCTCATTGTGCCATGATTAATGTGTATGTTTAACGTGCAAAGATGCCCAATGTGAGCTGGCTCCTGGCTGCTCTTCCCTCAGAAGACGGGGTAGCCTCGGTTAGGGGGGGATTGTCTGGTTCAGGGGTCAGGTCATCACGTAGGCCAATCTGCAGGCCCTTTCTTTCTGCGAAGTTGTGCAGCATGCAACATGCACCGATGATCTGGCACACAAAGTTTGGGGAATACAACATGGTACCCCCAGACTTATCCAGGCATCGGAAACGTGACTTCAGGAGGCCAAAGGTGCGCTCCACCACTGCTCGTGTTTGGGCATGTGCTTGATTGTATCTTTCCTCTCTTGGGGTTTGGGGGTTCCGGATAGGAGTCATGAGATGGGGTCCCAGTGGATATGCAGAGTCACCTGTAAGGGAAAAGACAAGAGGATGTTAGTCATGCATGTGCCCCTTGTGATGTGCATCATGGGAGGGGATAGTCATGCCTGCCACCCATGTCACTCACCAACCAGCTAGGTGTCCCCATACACGTTCTGATCGAATTCCATTCGGATGTGGCATTGATTGTATATGTAGCTGTCATGGCTGGACCCTGGGTGTTTGGCACGGACGTGCCATATGAGGCCTTGGGCATCGACTATCACCTGTACATTGATGGAATGCCAATGCTTCCGATTGCGGTACATGTGCTCTGTCTCCTGGGGGGGCTGGAGTGCCACATGTGTGCAATCAATGGCCCCCACAGTGCGTGGGAATCTGGCAATTCTGTAGAAATCTGTCATTGCCTTCAGCCGCAGCTCCTCAGTGGTGGGTTTGATGATTTGGTTGGCCATGCGTCTGAGAATTACAGGGACAACCTGGTGCACACATCTGCTCATGGAGGATTGTGACATCCCAGCCACCACTCCACTTGTACGCTGAAAAGAGCCACTGGCAAGGACATGGAGTGTTGCCAGTACCTTGACCAGTGGCTGCACTGCATGTGAGCGGTGTGTTGGGCTGGTGATGTCCTCCTGCAGGGTTGTGGTTAATTCCAGGATGGCATGAGGGGTGAATCTGAAGATGCGATACACCTCAGAATCACTCATGCCAAACAGGTCTATGCGGGTGCGGTATATCCTCTCCCGTGCCATCCTCCGTGCCCTCATCCTTCTTTGTTCATCTAAAGTCAGTAGTATAGCTATGTGCGACGATGCCCCTGGCATGTTGGCATACAGATTGTTGTGCAACACGTGTGACTGCTGAGCTCCTCACTAACAGTGTTGCTTTATCTAACAAGTAGACTTTTTTTCTCTTTTTAGACCAGCTTTTATATGCTCTAATTTTAGACAGGACATTTTGCTGTTGCGCACACTGCGTCGCCTGCGCTACCCCAACGTTGTTTTGTAAGTCCCTCATTAGCATATTTGACTAGCAAATCAATGGTGTGTCTAGCGCACTTTTGCGCGGACGGATGCGCCAGTCTAACGAAATTACGCGGGACAAAAAAAAGTAGATTTTTTGCATATCTTGTTCTGGGGATGCCGCGCATCGAAACGCACGCGCACATTTCGACTTACGCACGCGCATCTCCTGTTGCGCAGGCGTAATCGCTCTGTGAATCTGGGCCTCTGTATTTATATAAAACGTAAGTGACACGGAAAAAAGGAATAAGTCCAAATGTTGATGCAATAAAAAAGCAAAAATTGTAATTGAAAGATATCCACCACGTGCAAAAAATTATGTGTGCTTGAACCCCAGCTAACTATGCACTCATCAGACTTAGATATTTCAATGCATATAACAGATAATAATCTTAAAAAAAATGATATATTCCACCAAGTGTCAGGAAATCCAGTGAAACCTCTATTGATTATGCACTCACCAGACTTATATGGTATAAATGTCTATATAAGATATTATTTATATCAGTGGATTGTTTATATCACACTGCAAACCAGAGGAAGCTCAGTGGATTGTTTATACTGGAGATCTTAGATAGAGGTGTTTATACCATATAAGTCTGGTGAGTGCATAATCAATAGAGGTTTCACATCACTGGATTTCCTGACACTTGGTGGAATATTTTTTTTTTCAAGATTATTATATTTTATATGCACATAAGCATATGTTGACACAGTGATAGTGTCATTAGGCATGCATCTGTGCAGTGGCAGCAGGTAAGTACATTTTTTTTTGTGTAGTGCTACTCACGCACAGAGGCCGCTGGTGTATGTAGTCATCTCCCACCTGCACAGCCAGGCACACAAATTCACTTCAGAGACAAGAAGCAGTCTTTGCAGATTTAAAAAAATAATAATTTATTAGGGAAATTGAACTTGGATAGGGACAGGTAGATATGGGATGTCTATTTGATCGGTAGAACTCTATAGGGACTTGAACTATGTACACCCAGAATGTACACACTGCCCTCTTCTATCTCCAGCACAGACTTGCTTGCAGAACAACAACTCCCAGGACCAGCTAGCACACGTTTCAGTTGCAGTACAGTTTCATCTGAATCTGGACGAATGCCCTTTGCAGACAGGGACCATGGGCCTCTATGGTGTAGCCAAAAATATAAGTCTTTGGTGCTAGCTGTCCTATCAGTGGCTACTGCTCCCAGTACCACCTTTTCAGGCCCTGTCAGCCCTCCTGAATGGCTCTACATCCTTTCCAGACTGCTCCATTCCTGTTCTCTCAGGCATGCCTCCCAGTCCCAGTGACTGTGTGTCACTCACCAGCCCTCTCGACTGTTCCTTTTCCTCCTGAAGACTTGCCTGACAGTGTTCCTCTGCTGTCCTCTCCTTGCTCCTGTGCCTCCTGGCCAGGACACCTCCACATGTCTTGAAGAGGGCCCTGCCTGCACCCAAGTCCAGGACCAAGGTCACCCCCCACAATCTGGGGGGATCTTTTAAAGGCCACGACAGCTTAACACTCCATCTTCAGTTTCCATCCGATATCCACACTGTCCCTGCTGGACTGACTCTGAGTATTTGAGGTGGCCTGCCCCCTGCCAACCCTTCTGTTGGGGATTGGTCATTGTGCTTAGAACATTCCAGCTAGTTCCTCCTGAACTCCTCCCATCTGCTTCTGGAACCTTCTCAAAGTTTCCAGCTAGCAGGGAGGAGTTCACCAGAGAAGATGCTGATGAGCCATCCAGCCAACCTGAGCCACTCAAACCCTGACCCAGATAAACACACAGGCTTGGCTGCCAGCCAAGCCTGAAATTTACCTACACTAAAAAACAAAAATCCTAACACTCTAGCAATACAGCTAGGCGGTGCTACATTTTTGTGGTGGCAAGGAGGGTATGTGTGTCAGTGTAGTGGTGGCAAGTGTGTTCATACGCAGGTGCTCTAGTAAGATCAGTGGGGATGTGGGTGTGCAGGTGCAATGTTTGGGCATGCAGTCACAGTGTTATGGGCAGGAGAAAAAACACGAAGCCAGGGGGATGGTGAGTGGAAGTGGTAAGAGCAGAGATGAAGGCATGCAAGTGTGGTGATGAAAACAGTAGAAAGAGGCTTGCAGACATAGTGGTGGAAGAGGAGGGAGGGCACAGTGTGGAGAGCACAGACGAGTGTGGGAGTCAGGCACAGTTGTAAAAGCAGGTGGTGGGGATCAGGCACTGGTGACAGCAAGGTAGGGGTAGTTGTGTATTTGTAATGTTATGAGCAGTGGGGTTAAGTGGAAGATACAGTGGTGAGAGTGGGCAGGAGGGACAGGGAAGCTATACTTTAAAAACTATGCCAATATTGGCAGCTCTGATATCTATATTCTTAAAGGTCCACTTTAAAGCATATTCAAGTGTGTCACGCATGTAGAAGAGGTGTTGAACTATTTATTTTGGGCCAGATTGTGTGACTTTGTTCGACATGTTGTACTGGGGATTTTTTAACATTTGGCACACTAGCTGCATCTTCCTGTTCAAACCGCATAATTTTTTTGGGAGAAGTATGCCTGCATATGAAAACGGTGTTCAAATCACACATGTAAGGTAACGCCGCGATCGTCAGAGCGAGAGCAATACTTCTAGCACTAGACCTCCTCTGTAACTCTAACCTGGTAACCGTAAAAAAAGTTTAAAGCGTCGCCTATGGAGATTTTTAGGTACCGTAGTTTGTCGCCATTCCACGAGTGCGTGCAATTATTAAGCGTGACATGTTTGGTATCTATTTACTCGGCGCAACATCATCTTTCACATTATGCAAAAAAAAATTGGGCTAACTTTACTTTTTAATTTTTTTTTAATTCATGAAAGTTAATTTTTCCCAAAAAGTTGCGTTTAAAACACCGCCGCACAAATACAGTGTGACATAAAATATTGCAAGAATCACCATTTTATTCTCTAGATTCTTTGCTAAAAAAAATATATAATGTTTGGGGGTTCTAAGTAATTTTCTAGGAAAAAAAATGGATTTTAACTTGTAAACACCAAATGTCAGAAATAGGCTTAGGCATGAAAGGGATAAGGCACATTCTCTGAATTAGTGTTCTGTTTGACATCAATAGTTTATCGTGCCCAGCATGCATCTTTGAAATTAATCGAGGTTGTCCTATAATCCAATTAGAATTTGATTTGGTCCTCTCACATCAGTATCCACTCACTATTCTGCTATTCTAGACTATACATTCTCCCTAGTGAGGTGACTTCATCCTATATAAAGAAGTTCAGAGAAGTCTGTCTCCCATTTTCTTGCAACTGCAATTATGCATTCTGTCAGTGAGTCAATCAGTCAGTCAGACAGAGTGCACCATACTAACTCCTACCTTCCCAAACTTGTGCCAGAGACAGTCCAACTCTAGCCGTACACGGAGACAGAGAGTGCAGCCTTTATGTAGAAATGATAAAGTGCCTGTACAGCTATTCACTGTATATGTCAAGTAGTAGATAACGCCAGGGGTGGGCACACTTGATGCACTATAGTTAGGGGTCTAGCATTGGATGCCAGGTAAGTGGGGTTTCAAGAAAATGGCACCTGTGGCTTGTGAAACCAGACTCTGGATTGGGTTCAAATTTGGACATGTGGTAACTCTAGAACCAACTAAAGCCTCATACACATGTTTTGCATACAGACGGCAGAACTTTATCAGCCAACATATATGACACTACGTTGTCCGACAGATTTGTGTAAACACGATCAGATGATCTGATGAAACACATTTGTTGTCGGACAATTTGAGAGCATGATCATCCAACATTTGTTGTCGGAAATTCCGACAACAATTGTCCGATGGCGCATACAGATATTCGGATTGTCTGACAAAACACGTCCATCATTCAATTGTTGTTGGAATATCGTGTGTACGGGCCTTAAGGCTGCATTAAGTAAAAGTTCTGTAGCAACAACCTTTTTAACACATCAAACTTATCTTGTTCTGTCTAACTGTGTCTACTCTAAATCCACTCAATTCTTCCTATTGAACTCTTCCAGGCCTGACAGTCATTTTCTAAGTCCAACATCCAAATGTATTTTCTATATTTTTCAATTTTTTTATATTTTTAATTGCAGAATTGTAATTATTTTTAAGTAAAATTGTTCCTTGAAATGCAAATTAAAGCCATTATAATTTCCCTCATGCACATACCTTAAGATTTTTTTTTAATGAAGCTGAAAACAAAGGAAACTTTAAACTGAGGTTATAGAAGTCTAAACTTGGGAAACGCGATAGTGGAACAAACATGTGGGTTGTGTGGATGTTTGATGCTTAACCTAAAAAGCAATCCACTCTTTAAAATGTACCTCTACTGGTAATAAAACTGTCTCAATATAAGGACTCTTTATGATCATCTACCTGCTGCAGAAAAAGGTAGTGGTACAGTATGGCAGATGACTGGTAAAAGGTTCCATCTTTTTTCCTCACCTTGCTTGAACTACATATGCCTGTATTTTAACATACATATTCAGGCCTCAGAACTAAGTCCAGACTCATATTGATTCCTAGATGTGTCATTAGATGTCTCCTCCAGCTCCCAACTCTTGAATCACTGTTATATGCAGATACAGATGCTTTGTAGCACTGTTGAACAAGACCTTTCCTCTACTGATGTCTACGTGTTTCCAATGGTCCAGCTCTAAATTGGGTAGCCTTACTGCACAATATAGAACAACAATCCAACCAAATGCCTTGCAATCAGCCATCGTTATTGACAAACCTAATAGCAACAGTAGAATTAGACTACAGGCATACCCCACTTTTAAGTACACAATGGGGTTTAGTTACTAAAGCTGGAAAGCACAAAATCAGGCTTACTTCTGCATATAAACCATGGGACTTCTAACCCCAGCTTGTTCAATTAAGCCTGGTAATGAAACCTGGAAGCTCATTGGTTTCGATGCAGAAGTGAGCCTGAGTTTGTACTTTTCATCTTTAGTAAATAAACCCCATTGTGTACTTAAAGTGGGGTATGCCTGTATATAGTCATAGTTACTTATTCCATGAGGCCAGGGGTCAGTGGAATTGGGTATTTAAAAAAAGTTTACTTTGAAGCACAACAACCTTAAAGAGAATGTAAACCCTGATGGGTTTACTTCCTCTTTGTTTCCCTGCAAAGGTAAAGCATAATGCATTGCATAGTAGCCCATTATGTGTCACTTACCTGAAACCGAAGCCTGCGATGTCTCTGATTTCCTCACCTCCATGAAGCGTCCATCTTTCACCCTCTTCCTTCCGGGTATCGCTGCTCCGGCACTGTGACTGGCCCGAGCAGCGATGACGTCACTCCCGCGCGCATGATGGCATTCAGCAACGGCAAGCTCAGTGCGCCTGCGCAGTTGTCTACAGCGCGCATAAGCCGTAAACCATGTAGGTCTAAGAGATATTGCAAGCACCTACAGGTAAGCCTTAATCTATTCTTACCTGTAGGTGAAAGTTCTCAGAGAGGGTTTACAACCACTTTAAATGTCACAGAATAATTTATATAAATAATATCCCAGTGCAAATAGACAATGCAAAACCAAAACCGGACAAAGAAATCTGTATCAGAAATCTAATACATTTTATACTGATAGGCAAAGAAGGCAGTTATTTTGCAAGTCTAGCCATAAAGATCATTAGAGCAGAGAGGGTACAGAATGTGCTATATTTGTCACCGTGCCCTTGTAAATATGGTATTTATAGTTTCACACAGTAGCACATGCTATAAACTGTAATTCTGGTGCTCACTCAAATGGTTATAATATCACACTGTCTGACTTGCATGACAAAAATCATTAGCTTGCAAATGATGCTTTTAATTGTCAGCGTGTATTAACAAATACTGCCATTGATAGATGTTAAAGATGGGAATGAAACAAGCATAAGCTTTTGCTGAATCAGACAATGGTAATGATTGGGAGTTCATAGCTAAAATAAGAAGATTCAATGATAAGGTCAAAATGTGCCAAAAGATGAAAATCATTATTATCAAGAAACATAATGTGCTCAATAGCTCTTAACGAGGCATTTTCTGATCCATTAATATGGCTCATGTACTTCCTCTAAAAGTGATTTAATTTTAAATTCGCTCTATATTTTCCTTGGTGAACTAACTAAGAGATATTCCTTATATGCCTTGTATCACCAATAATTAACCTCCCTGGCGGTATGATTCTTTCAGATTTTAGGTGCTGAAAGCGGTACCATTATTTGCATGGAAATTTGGCGTTTTATACTGTAGGCTTGTAATTCTTAGGAATAACTCACTTAAATCTGACCAAACCAGAGTCTAATAGGCATTCCGTGTATTACATTTTTTTTTAAACACAATTATAAATTGGAATATAATAAATAATTATAAATAATTATACCAAATAATATAATTATAATAAAAATTATTCAATAATGTAATCAAATCAAAATCACTGAAATTTGCTCAGTTGCAGAATTGTCGCTGTCATTTTTTTTTTATGACAAATTTCCCCACAAATCGCTATCGCTCAATTCTGCAAGTGATTCTAATTTATTATCGCTGTTTTTTAGCTGCTCTAAAACCATTTTTGACATAAAGGGACACTTTTGGTTGCTATGGGCAATCTACAGTTTGCAGGGAGAAAGAACACTTTTTATTATGTAAAAGTGCATGTAGGACACAGGGCAGACCACTAGGGACAAGGTGTGTGTATTTTTTACATACAGTACTGTAATCTATAAGATTACAGTATACTGTATGTAATGTGTTTGTTTACATTTTTGAATATGGTGCCGTTCTCCGCCCCGTGCGTCGTAACGTCGCAGGGAACGGAGATCGGCGGCACACGGGGACACTGTGTGTATTGAGCGAGCACCCGCTCGCTCACACAGCGCGGATGCATCGCTGGATCCAGGAACAAGGTAAGTAAACCAAGCCTGTGGATTCAGCGAGTCGAGCCCGAATCTGACTCGGGGTTACCGATCGCAGCACTGAAATCTAACCCCGAGTCAGACTCGGGAATACCGCCAGGGGGGTTAAAGTGACACTGTGTCATTTATAAAGAGGTATTGCAAGTTTTTTCGAGATATATAATTTTACATAATCTACTTCTTGTTATTGTAAAAGGAAGCTATACTTTATTTTGGTCAATTCAACTATTTGTGTATTATAAGTTGATCCATTAACACTATATTGTCAAATATATTGGGACGCCTGCCTTTACACGCACATTAACTTTAATGGCACCCCAGTCTTAGTTCGTAGGGTTCAATATTGAGTTGGTCCACCCTTTGCAGCTATAACAGCTTTAACTCTTCTAGGAAGGCTGCCCACAAGGTTTATGGGAATGTTTGACCATTCTTACAGAAGCGAATTTGTGAGGTCAGGCGCTGATGTTGAACGAGAAGGCCTGGCTCACGGTGTTTGCTCAGGGTGAGGTTAGGACACTCCAAACTCTCTCATCCATGTCTTTATGGACCTTGCTTTTTTTACTGGTCTAAATCATTTAGTGGAGGGGGGAGTATGGCGTAGGATTGTTTTTCAGGAGTTGGGCTTGACTCCTTATTTCCAGTGAAGGGAACAATTAAGGCGTCATCATACCAAGACATTTGGGACATTTTTATCTTTCAACTTTGTGGGAACAGTTGGGGGATGGCCCCCTTCCTGTTCCAACATAACTGTGCCCCAGTGCACAAAGCAAGGTCTATAAGGACATAGATGAGTGAGTTTGGGGTGAAGGAACTTGACGGGCCTGCACAGAGTCCTGACCTCAACCCGATAGAACATCTTTAGGATGAATTAGACCAGAGACTGTGAGCCAGTCCTCGTTCAACATCAGTGCATGACGTCACAAACGTTTTTCTGGAAGAATGGTCAAAAATTCCCATAGACACACTCCTTAACCTTGCGGACAGCTTTCCCCGAAATGTTAAAGCTGTTATAGCTGGAAAGGGTGGGCCAACTCAATATTGAACCCTATGAACCAAGACTGGGATGCATTAAAGTTCATGTACGTGTAAAGGCAGGAGTCACAATACTTTTGACAATATAGTATATGTTGTGTCATTGTTTTTAATATGTGTATAAAATTTGTATTTTACGTCTGGGTGACCCCATGCTTTAGTCTGTGCAATGCATGCTTGCATACTGATCTGCCTAGTTGGCACCGTCTATTTTAGAAACAAACCCTAGTTATTTAGCTGAATCATTCATCTATGTGAATAATCAAAGATACTTATAATCTGGTTTAACTGCTTGCTGACCAGCCGCCGCAGTTATACGGCAGCAGGTTGGCTCTGCTGGACGAGATCACGTAGCTATACGTCATCTCGCCGAGTAACCAATAGGGACGCACGCGCCGCCTAGTGTTAAACCCTTCACTGCCAGTGGCATTTTTATAGTAATCGATGCATTTTTATAGCACTGATTGCTATAAAAATGCCAATGGTCCCAAAAATGTGTCAAAAGTCTCCGAAGTGTCCGCCATAATGTCGCAGTAACAATAATAATTGCTGATCAACGTCATTACTAGTAAGAAAAAAATATTAATAAAAATGCCATAAAACTATACCCTATTTTGTAAACGCTATAACGTTGCGCAAACCAATCAATAAATGCTTATTGCGATTTTTTTTAATGAAAAATTTGTAGAAGAATATGCATCGGTCTAAACTGAGGAAAACTTTTTTTTTTTTATATATTTTTGGGGGATATTTATTTTAGGAAAAAGTAAAAATATTATTATTTTTTCAAAATTGTCGCTCTATTCTTGATTATAGCGCAAAAACTAAATACCGCAGAGGTGATCTAATACCACCAAAAGAAAGCTCTATTTGTGGGGAAAAAGGGACTCCAATTTTGTTTGGGAATCACGTCGCATAACCGCGCAATTGTCAGTTAAAGCGCAGTGCTGAATTGCAAAAAGTGATTGACCAGCAATATGGTCCGAGGCTGAAGTGGTTAAAACTATGGTTGTCCCGATACCACTTTTTTAGGACCGAGTACAAGTACCGATACTTTTTTTCATGTACTCGCCGATACCGAATACCGATACTTTTTAAATGCAGCCATGGTCCCTCTGAGTTCAGCCATGGTCCCTCTGAGTTCAGCCATGGTCCCTCTGAGTGCTCTGCACTCCACCCCGCACTCAAAAAAAAAAAAAGAAGTATTCTATTTAGGTATCGGGAGTATTCGCGCGAGTACAAGTACGAGCGCAAATACTCGGTATCGGTCCCGATACCGATACTAGTTAAAACCATGGCATACCAGACCTACAATTGCTACCTGCTGGCTGCAATCGATTAAATAGGAAATATCAAAATATCAACAAATTTGTCTATACACCACTACATTTTTGTTCAACATTTTTGTTGTAAAAATGTTGTGATTAGTGGGATCAAATTGACGGCATTAGTGGGATCAAATTAATGGCATTAGTGCGGTCAAATTGACATTTGTTTTCGAACGCAGTGATGGGACTATTCAAAGGAGCGGGAAGGAAAATATTTCTCGAATGTATGAATTTCTAACAGTGTATGTGGTTTTCACTTGGCAATCTATTCATTGCAAATAAACCTCAAAGATTTGGGGATTTTGTAGGCAAAGAAAATGTATTGTTTTTTTTATAAAAATGTATATTTATTGTATCAAATTTATTTCCCAAAGAGAAAACAATATATTTTCTTTGCTTGCCTACAAAATCCTCAAATCTTTGAGGTTCATTCTATATTTTGATACAATGTTTTCCTAATTTTCACAGATACTGTATTTTTATTCAAAATGTTACTAGTGGACACCCAGCTTTTTTTAACCTCCTTAGCGGTATTCCCGAGCCAGACTCGGGATCGCATTGCAGGATACAGGGGGAAGTTACTTACCTTGTCCCTGTGTCCCTGCTGTGTGTGCGGGCTCCTCCGCTGTGTCCCCTCGCTCAATTCACAGTGCCAAGTGCCGAGCTCTGTTCCCTGCGACGTTACGACGACGAAATTCAAAAAGTGAAACACACAATACACATACAGTATACTGTAATCTTACAGATTACAGTACTTCATAAAATAATTACACACACCCTTTGTCCCTAGTGGTCTGCTCAGTGTCCTACATAAACTTTTATATAATAAAAACTGTTCTTTCTGCCTGGAAACTGGAGATTGTCCATAGCAACCAAAAAGGGTTCCTTTACGTCAAAAGTGCTTTTAGAACAGCTAGAAAACAGCAATAATAAATTATAATCACTTGAAGAATTGAGCGATAGCGATTTGTGGGGAAATTTGTCATCAAACAATAAAAGTAATGACAGCGACAATTCTGCAACTGAGCAAATGTCAGTGTTTTTGATTTTATTACATTATTGAATATTTTTAATTATAATTACATTATTATTTGTTATAATTATTTATAGTTATTTATTATATTATAATTTATGATTTTGTGTTTCAAACTTTATCATACCCGGGCTGTCTACTAGACTTTGGTTTGGACAGATTTAAGTGAGTCATTCCTAAGAATTGCAGGCCTACAATATAAAACGACAAATTTCCATACAAAATAATACCGATTTCAGCACCTAAAACCCAGAAGGAATCGTACCGCCAGGGAGGTTAAGTAAAAAGAGGAACCCCAAAAATCTCATAAGTATATATTTTTACTCCTGAACAATATACACAAATAACGTAAACATATTAAAAATCACAATACCCTTTAAATTAAGGTGTCTTTCTAAGGAATATGAAATGATGTCATCCAGGTCATAGAAGTCAACTGAAATGCAATTACCTTGGTAGACACCAGATATTCAATACATTGATGAATAACCCATTCATTTTTTTTCTTTTGACATTGAGGCATTTGTGGGTTGCCTTCAGGCTGATTCACATGCCGTTGTTTTGAATTCCCTTTTTTTATATTTTGCACTCAACACATTTTGATGATAATTGGAGGAGTAATTGTGTAACTTTAAGAATAACTGGTTTCTTCTGTTTGGACACACTACATTGGAGATAACTTATTGGAATAGGAAGTATTTTGCCTATTGTTTGCGTACGCCTACATCCTATGTAGAACAAAGAGAGGTAACCTTCCTGTAGGAGTGTCAAAGCATGACCAAAACTGTCAAATAATTGTTACACAATTAAATATATGATGATGGTCAATCGTTGGAAACATATTTTCAAAAAGATCTTTTGTTTACCTGAGTCTTACACCGAAAATTTGCAGTTAAGTATGCATTTGTTTTTGGAATGCAAGAACACTTTTATTTCTGAACAAACAGTGGAGAAGTTACCTGTCCACACAAATTTCTATCCAAGGAAATTAACAGAGCACCATAAATGTTGTACATTGACATCAGTCCCTGCCCTCAAAGAGCTTACAATCTTAGGCCCCTAACTCACGTTTATACATACACATAGTAGGTCCAATTTACACAGGAGCCAAATATCCTACCAGCATTTCTTTGGAGTGTGGGAGAAAACCAGCTTACCCAAAGAAAACTATTAAAATCACCACATCTAAGGACTGTAAGCTGTAATGTATTACATTTTTTTGTTCTTGGGTATTGTTATCCTTCAAAGTACAACTTAAGGTTCCTGTATGATAGTCTACACATGTATCCAGTTAGTATGTGATGCACAAGCCTCATAATGTAGACATAAAACTTCCCTTACCCTCCCTGACTAAGCCAAATTCTCCATATTTTTTTACATGCCCCCCCAGACACCGCAGCTCACAGGGAAGTGGGGGGGTCAGCAGCAGAGACAGTGCTGTCAATCCAGAAAGCAGTGAGCAGGCATAGGTGTGGCTATGCACTAATAAACAATTTACAAGCTTATGAATAGGCAGTGAATAGTCATGCCCACCGACAGTTTATTAAAAGCATATAAGTATAAAACTCACATTTGAAGGCACTCTCAGCCGAGTGCTAGGCTCCAGGCAAGTAACATAAAACCAAGCGTCCTACTGCCGAGAATAAAACGTGAAGCGGCGATCGCGGGTGACGTCACATGTGACTCCTCCCCCTCGTACGTTTTACGTCCCAATGGTCGGGACTTCCTCAGCGTGGGGTAGAGAGGCAAGTTGCTCATTAGGTACAGTACTTCAGTACTTGGACCTATACAGGAGGGCTAAGAGAAACCTGTAAGTGCAGATGCACTTATAATTAAAGTGATTGTAAATGATCTCCTAATAAACCAAGTAATGTCCAGTTTAAAATGAATGAAAGACAAAACATTTGCATATAGATAAAAAAAGCCATTAGAAATAAAAAAAATCCCTTTTTTGTAAGGGATCACATTCCCTCTGTTCTCAGCTTCATAAGAGCTGGGGAAGGAAACACAGCAGCACACTGAGCTTCCCAGTGGTAGGCTGTGCTGTGGAGGAATGTCAGGACAAGTCTTATCATTGGAGGAGTGCTGGCTGAGTTCCCAGCAAAGCTAGAGAACTGACCGTGCTGTGCTCTCCTGTTTAATGTTGTCAGCTTTTAATAGTAAAGCAGAGAGACTGGCATGAACACTGGGGATTTCACACAAAGGAAGCAATACAAAGAGAACAGGAAACTTTTTAATACAAATACATGGTACAGCAGGCACATATCAGGAATATGAAATGTTGGGTTAACAAACACTTTAAGTGCTACCACACTTCTTTTTTTTTTATGCAAGATCATAATTGCACTATTAATTTATTCTAGAGCCATATCTACCAATTTATTTCCCTCTATAGACAATTGCATTTTTTGTCTGAACCTAAAGCCAGTTATTCACATGGCAACTTGATGTCAAATTCTCAAAACAGCCTAAAACATGGAATGATGGGATTGATTGGCTGCAAGGAGGAGGGATTGAAATATCACCAACTGAACACATAAGAAAAAATTAATTGCTTTTGATGATAATGCTGTATTTTTTCCTTTTGAAAATTGTATTGATGATGCATTTGTATTGCCCATTTCCACCGTTACAAGCAACTTAATTCTAGTTTTTGATTGAACATGTGTGTGGCACATTGCTCAGTACCAGGTAAGTACTTTCAATTGATTTTGATATTCCCAGGGGCTAGAATGTTTTTGAAATTGTTATGTGTATAACCAGTTCACAAGCACAGGTATAAAGATGTCTATGGGGTTGATTTACTAAAGGCAAATAGGCAAATTTGCAAGTGCAGTTGCTCCAGAGCTTAGTAAATGAGGGAGAGCTCTGCTGACTTCCATCATCCAATCATGTGCAAGCAAAAATTCTTTTTTTTTCTTTGCATGTGATTGGGTATTCTTTGTAAAGTGAAGCTTTACCTCATTTAGTAAGCTTTGGAGCAATTGCACTTTGCAGCATTAAACTGCACTTGCAAAAGTGCACAGTCTACTTGTCTTTAGTAAATCAACCCCTATGTGTACCAACTATGAATTTTGTAAAAGTATACAATGGAAGACTTTATTTGGTGTCTAGTACTTTAGTAGAGAACCAGAATACAGAAAATAATCTGAAGAAATAATACAATTCAACCTATTGTTGACCTTTAGCAAGGCTTTGGTTTGAGAAGGTCATGAGTACAGCATATCCATGGTTTAGCACTGTTGCACCGTGTGAGTTTTGACACCTTGCATGCTGCAGTTAGATTTGAGTTCTGAGCCTCTAAAGTAGATCAAGGCTCTGGGCCAAGTTCCCAATTCTAGATTCCATACCATGTTTGAAAAGGTTGCACGAACTTGATCTTAAGCTATTTTCAGCACGTAACAGAAGTAACTTCAAGCTGAAGGATAAAAGAATGGTTGGCAGAATCTGGACCAAGTAAAGTGCACACTTACAGAGAACTGGGGCAAAATAATACTTAATTTCTCTGTGAAAGTTATTTTTCATCATTAATAAGTAGAGTCTTTTGAAGGGATTTGCGTGTTTTTATAGCTTCACATACCCAGCCATAAATTATTTTAACACATACACTATTCTCATATGTTTGGCATGCCTGGATTGCATTAATGGAAGACCATATCTCTCAAATCTTAAAAAAAGACAGCACTGTCAGCTTCAAAACATACCTTATTTCTGATGATTTATGTTACAATAAAGACATTTTATCTTTTGGTTGACATAAATACATGCTTAAACTAGCATTTGATTGGAGTACATTATCTATAGGAATGCATAGTAAATCTTGGAAATAAAAAAGCCACACATGTAATTGTGAGCATCTTTCCTATGGATCAGTCAATCCACTAATAGAATGAAGGCTAAATTATAATGTTTCCATGTGTAGATGATGAAATATAGCAACAAGCAACATATCTAAATCAGGTATTGGGGATAATGATTTAGCTTGTTATGTGTCACACACACGCAATCAGAAAAACCTTGGATAAAAGCTGAACAGATAATAACTCTCATTTATTATTATAAATAATTACTAACTGGAATGCTGGCAATTCATATTTTCAGGTTTTTAGTGTATGCTGCAATAAATGCCTACCGTTTCCAGCAAATCAAACTTTATTTGGTCCCCAATATTTACATATAATATTGTTTAAAAATATATCTAAGCATTATCGAACTTTAATTTAATTGTCACAAAACTTTATTTTAATGAATTGTAAATTATCAGTAAATGTAAGCTTTAAAATGCAACTCCAGTTTTGTTGGAAAAAAACAAACAATCTCTTCTGGGTGATCAATATACATTGAAAGTAATATAATTCCCGTGAGCCTCAATCAACCCAAAGCTTAATAGATATCACTAACCAGCTGCAAGTGTTACACACTTGTAAGCTTGTGCACATAGACAAAAATGGTAAATTATACGCTGAGCTTTGGAATATCACACAATAAATGCGTGCTGAAAATTAAAACAAACACATGTAGTGTTAATGTGACGTAAGTGACATATGTGACATAGATGTGATATGACAAAAAATAAAAACAATAAATATGTCAATTAAAACATTAATAATAAAGTGCTCATGTGCACAGCATTGTTTTGTAAAAAGACTTGTTTTTGCACAATAGTACTTGTTGCTATTTAATGTGAGACTGGTGTTGTTCCCTATATACCACCAGACACTTACATCTGTGTTACAAAGCACTTGGATGTGCATTTTATTATTGATCAATATACATTGCAAGCAGGGCCGCCCTCAGGAAGTTGGGGCCCCTTACACAGCTTCAGGCATGGGCCCCCTGGGAGCAGAGAACCGGGGGGGGGGGGGGAGTGTCGGGGGGCTGACGGAAAAAAGGGGGATGCCATCTGGGAACCACCGGGCACCTTACAGGTGATTGCAAGGATTTCAACAAACTTTATTGCCGATTCCTATATGTTTCTGCTCTGAGGAAATAGCTCTTTGTTAGGCCATGTCTTGTGCAGGACTTATTCTTAATGTGTCAGACTTCTGGGAAAATCATGCATGAGTGAAGGTTGACCATTTTGGTTCCTGGAGAAATTACCAATTGTACCCAAGCGCTCATTGTAAGCTGCTTTTTGTTTTGTTTATAAACTTTTTTATTGGGTACAAAATAATGGTACAAAACATTATATCATGGAAAGAGAGAAAAACAGTATATACAAGTTATAATCATTGGGGTTTATGACAAAATAATACATTGTATGATAAGGTTATTTCTTATGGTTAAAACAAATGGTAATCAAATGATCAGGTAATAATTTGGAACATGGGCTTATTTTCTTATTTTTCTTTTCTTATTTTAAGCTGCTTTTTGTAAGTGTTTACTCTTTTTTACAATAAATTGTTTTAAACAGTATCAGACTATGTTAGCTTCTTTTTTGGTAGATGTCTGGTGATTCGTTTTCATCCTTCTGGGGAAGCTACGTCCAGAGAGCTGTGCTTCCTGGTTTATCGCTATCTCCATACTGCCCATTCATCCAGCGAACAGGGAAGGAGATCTAGGACATTTGGATCGTTGGCTTGGTTAATGTAAACAAAGTTTATGTGACTGCACTTATTAGGAGGTTGCATGTCCTCTGGTAAGCGTGGCTTGTTGATTTTAGTTTGTGACACCCAACCTATCTTACCTCTCACTTTCCTCCCACTTCTTTCACTGCATGTGGGACATCTCATCCTGATAACTCCTATGTGATTGCATAGATGCTTGGAAAAACCTATGTGGATTTGCACTCATATGGACTTAGTGTTGCAATCGTGCAATTGTCATTCAAATGAGAAAGTGCTGAAAGCAGAAAATTGGCCTCTTTAGGAAGAGGGTAAACATGATGTCATGAATATGCAGTAATGTTTGTGTGTCAGCTTACCTCCTCCACGTGTTCACCTTAGAGGCCAGTCACTCTCACCTGGCTGCCTAGATAATCTCTCCTCTAGCAAGGCTCCACCCCAGGCCCTATCAGGGAGCTCTTTATTAACCTGTGCACTGCAAGCCAGCCGTGCTGATCAATGTTGTTTGTTAAGCATTGTGTGTTTGGGTTCCTGCTTGCCGTGTGCTACGTTTATCTTTGTGTACCGATCTTGGCTTGTCCCCAACTACTCTTGTTTGCCTGTGACCCTGACCCTTGGCCTGTCTCTTGTTTATCCTTGTCTGCTTGTTGCCCTGACCTTGGCTTAACCCTTCACTATCGCTTGTGTGCTGTGTGGCTGCTTCCCCTCTTTCCCTACGGAGCATAACCTAGGGGACCCTGGGGGACGCGACCTGGATTCAGATGCAACTAAGGCCATCCTCCCCACTAGAGGCTCTGGTGAATACCAGCTGGATCTTAGACTCTGCACCCTGGGGAATCTTGGGCTAAAGCTTCCTGTGGGATCTCTGTTTGAGCTCCAGTGGACCTGTCCTCCATATCCACTCTGTGGTCCAGCCGCAGCAGTCTGCCTTAGGGTTCACTACCTTGTGGTGCACTTCTGACTTCAATGGGGTGCATCTTTCATCTGGCCACAGGTGACCTGACACGTGCCTGGTATTGAAGTGGTTAATACAATTAAATTAAAATATGGCTTGTGTCAATTGTATCTGCTAAAACATTTTTATAGTCATAATTTTATGCCACGAAAGCGGAGTTATGCTTTAAAGCGGATCTCCACCCTAAAGTGAAGATCCGCTGATCCGAAGACTCCCCCCCTCCGGTGTCACAATTGACACCTTTCAGGGGGGTGCAGATAGACAGGTATCTGCACCCACTTCCGGCCCAGCATTCACGGGCAAAAGACGGGCATTGCATCACATCCCGTCCGTCCCCCGTTGTGTGCTGGGAACACTCGGCTCCCAGCACACAGCTGAAGCCAATCGGCGGGCGCAGCGCGACTCGCGCATGCGCCGTAGGGAACCGGGCAGTGAAGCCGCAGCGCTTCACTTCCTGGTTCCCTCACCGTGGATGTTGCGGGGAACAGCAGAGAGACGAGCGATCGCTCATCCTCTGCTGCGGACGGCGCTGGACTCCAGGACAGGTAAGTGTCCTAATATTAAAAGTCAGCAGCTGCAGTATTTGTTGCTGCTGGCTTCTAATATTTTCTTTTTTGTGAACCATCCGCTTTAAGTTAAAAGTAACTTTATTGTCTTAATACTACCATTAACATGTTACTAAACACAGTAGAATCAGTCTGTGGGCCAGATTCAAAAGAGATACAACGGTGTATTGCAGGAAACACCGTCGTATCTCTGTTTTTTTACTAGGTATCTATGCGTGTGATTCCTAGAATCACTTACGCATAGATACAGTGAAGATCCGACAGGTGTAAAACAATTACACCGTCGGATCGTAGATGTAATTACTTTTCTGGCCGCTAGGTGGCCTTCACGTTGTTTTCTCATTTGCCTATGCAAATGAGCCTAATACGCCGATTCCCGAACGTTTTTATGCCGCCCCGTCGTCGTTTACGTCGTTTCCGTAAGCGTAAACCTACCCCTGCTATATGAGGGGTAGGTTTACGAATTTCCGTCGTTGCCATGTTAAGTATGGCGTCGGGTCAGCACCATCTTTTTCCGTCGGTTACGTCGTTTTACTAAGTCGTTCGCGAATAGGGCATTGCGTAAGTGATGATCACGTCGTTTTGACGTCGGTTTCAACGACGCTTTCCGACGTGAGCTGGAGCATGCGCACTGGGCTTTTTGCCCGGCCGGCGAATGCGCAGTTCGATCGACGCGGGGGTTCGCTTAATTTAAATACAAGCCGCCCCCTTTGAATTACGCGGGGATATGCAGGGCCATTTACACTACGCCGCCGCAAACTACGGATCAAGTGCTTTGGGAATACGGCACTTGCTCCATTAAGTTGCGGCGGCGTAGTGTAAATGGCTTACTCTACGCCAGCGGCCATTCTATGAGAATCCGGCCCTGTATATGCAATAATGCATGCTTGTTCTACTCACTGTGGAACTTAACACATTATGAAAAAGAGCTGTTTGATCCTGTCTTCTCTGATCCTCCCCTCCTTCTATTGACTACTAATAATTTCCTTATAACACAGACTCTGGAATTGGGCTGCACATGCTCATTTAGATGTGTATTGCTAGAGAGTTTTTCTTTTTCTTGGAAGGATGCATGTGATCAGCACAGGGCCAATCAGTACTGTCCAGACAGAGGGTCAGGGGTCTCATAGGTCAGTCAGAAAACTCCTCCTACAATCTTTATATTTATACTGCTGATGAGAAAAGGTATGTAGCAGTTTATATTTACAAAAATAATTACATTTCCATGTTCTGTGTACTGTGGGAGACCAGATATAATGACTTCAGGGTCCTGTGATTAGTAACACTTTAAAGATAAAATAACAAAATTCTACTAATGCGCTGCTATGGAGCTGCCGTGAATGAATAATTCTAAATATGTGTGATGATCTGCTGCAACCACTCTAAAAGTGCACTCTCTCACTTAAACATTAACACATTCATTAACCTAATTGTGCACTGTTCATACCCTCAAACAGTAAAATATTCAACATACATCATAAATTGTCGAGTGATAAATAAAAACTATTGCAATTAATTTATATGTACAGAAATATACCTAAATCAACCAATGGTGCAAAATTGAAAGACCATATAAATATAAAGTGCCAAGATAAAAGTGCTCAAAATCCAAATGTGAAATTTCAGAAGTCAATCCACACTTTCCAAAATATTTTTGAGGGTATGAACGCGCACCATTAGGTTAATGAAAATGTTAACACTTTAAAGATGTACACCAGACAGATATATAAGTGTAATATTTTTGTAAGTACCGTATATACTTGAGTATAAGCCAACCACATATAAGCAGAGGCACCTAATTTTACCACAAAAAACTGGGAAAATGTATTGACTTGAGTATAAGCCTAGGGTGTCCATCTTCATGCCTCACTGTGCCTCACTGTGCCCATGTGCATGCCTCACTATGCCCATGCCTCACTGTGTCCATGACTAGACTGACGTTTAACATGGGAGTCTATGGAAGGGGTGCCCAGGTTTGAAAAATCGTTACTCCCTAGCCGTAGGTCCCCCGGACAACAAACTTTGCACACGTGTAGTGGAAGAGTGGGGTTACATGTGTGCCAAGTTTGTCCGGCCGGTACCGGGTCCCCAAAGTCCGGGAGATCAGGCGCAAAAAGGTGACTCGAGTATAAGCCGAGGGGGGCATTTTCAGCACAAAAAAATGTGCTGAAAAATGTATTACTTTTTTTTAACTAATATGCACCTTTTCAGGGTTCAATAATGCCCAAACATGTCCCACAATGTCTATTCCAGTGGTGTCATGACAGAGTTCAGGGAAGTAGGTGGCCCCCCTTCGTTACTGCTTCAACAGTGGTTGAGCTCTAAACACGTTCCCACCACTGGTATGTTTTAAGTGCCCAGGGAACTCTGGGGAAGGGGTTCCCCAGACATCATTGTTCATATTTGACTCAAATCAAAATATGAGCACTAATGTCATGGCAATTTCCCTATAATAATATTGTCCATATTAGGAAAAAAACAATTAAAAAAATAACAAAGGATCACAAAAGTTTGTGATGTAATTTATTTTACAACTTTTGCTTACTTTCACATAACGGTGGACCAGGTAGGTGGAATATAATCCACCTCCTTTCCGGTAACTTCTTCCTGGCACAAGGGGTGCTGAAGAGCCCAGTACTGGTCAGCACCACTGGAAGAGGACAAGGTTTGACTGCCCTCACAGGTTTGAAGCAAAAGTAAAGATTTTACTGAAGATAAAAATCAGCAGACAACATCGTAGGCATCATGACATCAATGCAGACATGGTCAAGATTAATCTGGATAGGAGATAAGTCTCTGCCAGGTCTGCATCGATGTCATAATGTCTACGATGTTGTCTGATGATTTTTATCTTCAGTAAAGTCTTTACTTTTGCTTCAAACCTGTGAGGGTGGTCAAACCTTTTCCTGTTCCAGTGGCTCCTGCGGTGGCTTCCAGTGGTTGAAGTGTGAGATTGCTCTCACCTGGTGCGGCTTGGCTTTACTTTATATCAGACAGGTCAGCATCAGGCTAGAGTACCTTTGGGGAACCCCAGCTCAAAAAAACACAAAGGGCATATGTGCTAATACCATCATAGCAGTGGGATGGCACACTTAGCTTTCCTATGCTATGAGCATACCAGCCTGGCATGCCGGAAAAGTGTATTTGAGGATGATTTTTTACTTTTATTTTTTACAATAAAATAGAACATTAAAAACAAAGTAATTACCCGTTGACGTGCTGAACCTGCATTTAAAATATAGGCTCAGCACTCTTCATAAGAAAAAAATCTGCAGATCCACAAAAAAACTATTTCAAATGCATACTACCCACTTGAAACCAGGGAATAGTTTGAATAATATGATACAAATTGTCAAAATGTGAGAATGAATTGACATTTACTAAATGATAAATAATAAAATTACTTTCCCATTAACCATTTAAGCCCCGGACCAATATGCTGCTAAATGCCGAAAGGCGTTTTTACAATTCGGCACTGCGTCGTTTAACAGACAATTGCGCGGTCATGCGACGTGGCTCCCAAACAAAATTTGCATCCTTTTCTTCCCACAAATAAAGCTTTCTTTTGATGGTATTTGATTGCCTCTGCTATTTTTATTTTTTGCACTATAAACAAAAATAGAGCGACATTTTTGAAAAAAATCAATATTTTTTAATTTTGAAAAATCAAATAAACTACATTTTAGTCAAACATTTAGGCCAAAATGTATTTAGCCACATGTCTTTAGTAAAAAAAAATTGCAATATAAAAAAAAAATTAGCTACCTAGCGGCAACAGTGACACTAATACAGAGATCAGAAAACCGATCGCTTAGTGACACTGGCAATAGGGGGTGAAAGGGTTAACTAGGGTGGTGATCAAGGGGTTAAACCTTTATATGGGGGGTACGGGGCTACCCTGGACCTAACACTAACTGCCTGTCACACTGACACTAAATGCAGTGATCAGTAAATATATGATCACTGCAATCAGTGACACTGTGACAGGGGGCTGGGGGGGGGGGTGATCGGAAGGGGTTAAGTGTGCCTATGTGTGTGGTGTCAGTGTAGTGTTGGTGCGACTTACTATGATGTCTTTTCTCCTCTCGTCGGATTGAAAATACTGCCGAGAGGAGACCTGACATCACTTCCTCTGCCTGTGTTTACATTACACAGGCAGAGGAAGTCACACGGTGGGGGATGCCGGATTGGCTGGGAGCGATCACGAGGGGGCGGACAAAAACCAACAACCGCCCCCTCATCACGGATCGCTCCCAGAGGTAAGACGCCCGCCGCGTGTAGCGGGGGGGGGGGGGTCCCGATCGAAGGCCCATCTGCCTGTACGTGCCATTCTGTGGACGTACATATACATGTGGCGGGCGTTAAGCAGTTAAAGAACAAATGTTAGGCCAGTTTCAGCGGACATGTTCGATTGTGTGTACGGCCTATCGGACCGTTTTCCAGCAGACTAAAGTTTTAAAACATGCTTTAAAACCTGTCCGATAGAAACTTGTCCGTCGGACAAGTTTCATTGGACCTGTCTGATCATGTGTACGCGGCCTTAGGCAAATCTTGTTAGATGATATTTTCACTTGGGGTTCTTCATTTAATCTATTTTGACATGTGAAGTGTGTTTGACAATTGGTGAAAACCACTGACAAACAGAGAGGGATGGTGGGAAATTGAATCTTGATAAAAAATAGGTGAATATTGGGTAAATGTTGGGTTAATTGGTGAGTGCTTGCACTCTTCTTGATTACTTACTTCCTTACCTGGTCTAGACATCTTCCTTGTGCCATTTTATTGGGAATCTGGAGAATCCAGACTTCTCTCCAAAACTGGTCAGATTTTTTTAGTGCGATTATCAGCCAATAATTAGCTAAACAGTACTCTATTTTTACATAATAATTCTTCTCACACTGTCACCTTTGTAAATAATTAACTTCTAACAATAAATCAATCACAATGATTTGTAGGTGTTTTACCTGCTTTAACATTAGATGAAAGAACCATTATAACCTAGAACATGGTATTCACTTGTACAAGTTTCTGCGAAATTCCTTCATGCCACACATGAGAACTTAACAGGCATTTTTCCTGTTACTATATGAGAAGGTTTTGAGTTACTAGCGATGCCCAGCAGTTTTTGTGTTGTTTTTGTGTTGCTCTGAAACACTTGAAACGCATGTCCTGCGGATACTCATGGAGAGCAAACCTCTTGCTCTTTGCTGACTTGTCTGCTAGCCCCTTAGTTACCTGATACAAGTATTCCTTTTGCTCTAACATAACCATCTATTTACAGCTCAAGTTTATGGTCTCATAGATGTCCCCAAAACTCTCTGATGATCTCATCTATCAGTTTATCAGATAAACACTTATGAGCAGTGCCAGTGTAAGTGTCATGAAAATGATCAACAAAACCTTTTATGGTACAGAATGATGTTTTAAAAATGTATGCATGTACTTGACCATATTAACTGAAGCAGAGCTTATGCTGCAGGATGCTGAATGGAGAATGCTGATTCTGTAACTACATATCATTGGCCACATTAGTCGGCTCTGTCTCAGTGGAATGTTGAAAGTGAAGGCTAAATACAAAATAGAGTGAGACGTTAGGAAATGAGTCAAGTGGGTGTAGACAATTGTAGACAACGTTCCAAAACCTAGAGGCAAAGGAGAGAAGAGATATAGAGCAGAGACATAAGAGTCATACTGGGTCATAGCTGCATTATATGTGTAAAAAAAAGATAGATCCATAGAGTGGCTTTAACATTAGGCTAAATGCACTTATTGTTCAAAATCTTAAACTTCCCAGCTACTTGCAAACTTGCTTGCATTTAGTTATAACTATAAATGAGGCTGGGCAGTAATCGGAACACTTATTGATTACAAAATTAGCCATCAAGATAAAGTTGGGATAATGAAAATCATTAACAGATCATCTTTTAGGCAGCTTCCTATACAGGCTAGGGGATGAAAATCAAGGAGACTTCTGAGACAGCATTTGGGATCAATTCGAGTAGTAAGTGATAGACATGTGCATTCGTTTTCGTCTGAATGCATTTTCATTATCGTTTTAAAGCAGAGTTCCACCCAAAAATTGAACTTCCGCTTATCCCACTCCTCACCCCCTTACATGCCACATTTGCCATGTCATTTTTTTGGGGGGGGGGGAAATGGGGGCTTCAGGAGGAGTGGGACTTCCTGTCCCACTTCCTCCTTCCGCCGAGGGGCTGGTAAGGCGATTAAGCTTAATCGCCTTATTGCAGCCCCTCCCTGTAGGCGATGGCTTAGGACACTGACAGGTCCTAGGCGATCGCCTGTCCAATGGGACAGCGCAGCGCCGGGCTGCACGCGCATGCGCAGTGCCGCTCGCGTATGCGCAGTGGGTGCCCAGCCGTGAAGCCGAAAGCTGTCACGGCCGAGTGCCCACAGTAGCAATGAGGATGCCGGCCAGGGAGGGGGGGAGCGGAGCGGAGCCCCGGCCGGCGCATCGCTGGAACGCTGGAGCAGGTAAGTGTATGTTTATTAAAAGCCAGCAGCTACCCTTTTTGTAGCTGCTGACTTTTAATAAACATAAAATTTGGCTGGAACACCCCTTTAACAAACGATAACAAAAGCACAGAAAACGAAAAACGAAAGATCCGACATAAACAAATGCTTTATTTTCGTTGCAGTCGAATGTGCCGAACCTTAACTCTATTAGTCCAATATTATTCTACATAGAGAGAAAAGATTCGACATAGAGAGAAAAGATTTGACATAGAGAGACATGAAGAGTCATTTTTTTTTTTTAAGATTCTGTCGAATCTTTTTTTTCTTTTTTTCTCTTAGAACATTCAACAGGCACCATAAGCCCTTAATGACAGATTTGACATAGAGAGACATGAAGAGTCTTTTTTTTTAAATAAAAATTCTGTCGAATCTTCTTTTTTTTTTTTAGAACATTCGACAGACACATAAGCCTTCAATGACAGATTCGACCTTAAAGTGGATGTAAACCCCCCCCCCCCCCCCATTTTTTTTATGTCACAATGTAGAGTATAAGATTTCCTATCATCTGTGCCCAGTCTTGCCACACAGAGTTAATCCAGGGCTGACTAATCCTCTTGTAATGTTCAGTGCAAATTAACAGAATTCCAGATAAAAACTTGCCAAATTATAAAGTCCGTTTCTCTGTTTTTGCTTTCAGTGACAGATTATTTACATATCTTGCTTGGACATGTTTATCATATGTTATGTTTTGTTTATCATAACATGAGGTGATCCAAAGTTCATTGTATATTACCAGGATGTGTTATGTGGGGGAGGGGTGGATTTCTCACTTTTTATACCTCATGTTATGATAAACATAGCATAACATATGATAAACATGTCCTAGCTAGATATGTAAATAACGTGTCACTCAAAGCAAGAAGAGAGAAAACAGACTTTTTATTTAGGCAGGTTTTTATCTGGAAGGCTGTTCATTTTACTGAACATTGAAAGAGGATTACTCAGATCTGGATTAACTCTGTGTGGCAAGACTGATCACAGATGATAGGACATCTTATACTCTACATTGTGACATAAAAAAACATTTTTTTTTTTGGGGTTTACATCCACTTTAATTTGGATTTTTGGACGAATGCATTTAGTTTTAACAAAAACAAAATAAATAAAAACAAATTTCGGGAGTAACTAAATAAATTTATTTTTCGGACCAAAACAAAATTACTAAACAAAATATTTCAGTGTGCACGTCTAGTAAGTGATAGCCCACTGCCAATATAAAAGCTCACAACCAAGTAACATCTAAAGCAGCGATAGACAATCTCGGCCCTCCAGCTGTGATGAAATCACAAATCCCAAGATGCCTCTGCCTCTAGGAGTCATGCCTATTTGTGATTGTTAGGGTCTTGCAATGTCTCAAGAGGCTTGTAGTTTTTAAAACAGCCAGAGGGCTGAGGTTGCCTACCCCTGATCTAAAGTATCAAGGGATTCTTTAGATGAAAATAAGTTTGGGTAGTTTGGGTATAAAAGTATATCTTTCAAAGTTTAACTCTATTAATTACCAAATATGGAGTTATATTTGCCACATACCAGAGAAAATTGTACTATGGATGGAACTTTATAGTCACCATGAGACAGAATTATATTAAAATACAAAAATGTTTACCGTATTATTGTATAAAAGCTAGACACTATGTTAACCACTAGAGGTCTGCACTATTGACAGAATACGTCAACAGCGCGGACCTGAGGCGCCGGGGTCACGTCTTTGGACGTGATTTACTTGTAATTCCTCGCGCGCGCCACAGGGTGGCACGCGGCGGGGAAAAACAGTCCCGACGCATCACCGAGGATTCGATGCGTGTACCCGGCGGCCGCGATGTCCGTCAGGTACACGCGATCGGCGGTGACAGAGCAGGGACGTGGAGCTGTGTGTGTAAACACAGAGCTCCACGTCCTGTCAGGGAAAGGAGACAGATGCTGTTTCCCTTGTACATAGGCATACAGCATCGGTCACCTCCCCCAGTCACCCCCCTCCCCCCACACAGTTAGAACACACCCAGGCAATACATTTAACCCCTTCCTCACCCCCTAGTGTTAACCCCTTCAATGCCAGTCACATTTATACAGTAATTAGTGCATATTTATAGCACTGGTCGCTGTATAAATGTGAATGGCGCCAAAAATGTGTCAAAAGTGTCCGATGTGCAATTTTAAGGTGAACTATAGCAAGTCAGAGGCAATAGGGGTGGAGGTGAATGAGCAGAAACAGCAACAATTGGCGGCAAATTTTCCCTTTAAATGGACAACGTCTCATATATGTTACTTAGGAACGAAGATCCCGAAAAATCTAAATAGAACGTTCGAACTGAACTTCACGCCACTAGTAAGATCGATTAAAGTAGACTTCCAACGATGGGAAAGAGAGACTTTTACATGGTTTGGGAGAATTAATATTATTAAAATGAACGTGATGCCGAGATTACTCTACTTGCTCCAGACCCTACCGGTAAAGATTCCCCTGGGGTTCATAAGAGATTTGAGATCTAGATTTGTTAAATTCGTGTGGGCAAATAAACCGGCGAGAATAAGGAGAGGGGTACTGGCTTTGCCGAAAGAGAGAGGAGGAGTGGGTTTTCCAGACCCAATGAGTTATCACAATGCCACTCATATGGCACGGGTGGTAGAGTGGTGTATACATCAGAAGGTAAAACCATGGATTCGTCTAGAACAAAAAATAACGAACATCCCTTTGGAAGGCATGGCGTGGATCCAAGACACGGATATACCAAATGAGGTGAAGAAACACCCCACAATTGGAGCTACGATACGAGCAATAAAAAGGATATTTGGGAAAACAAAAATTTCTAAATATCCAAGCCCATTGATACCGGTCTTAGGAAACCCGAAGTTTAAGCTAGGCCTCACTGATTTACATTTCAGTAATCTAAGACGGGGAGGACTGAGCAGGTTGATACACTTCAGGAATGGAAGTCAGATAACGAACGGGGGAGAAATTGAAGGGAGAGTGAGAAGGGAACTGGACCCAATGAGACAAATACAAATGAAAGCAGCTATTCGAGTAATGAGAACACAAGGGTGGGAGATGCGAAGATTAACAGACTTCGAGGAAATATGCTTAAAGGGAGAGCCAATAAGACATGGTCTGTCATGTATGTATAGCCTGCTAGTAGAGTCAGAAGCCCCACAAGATTTAACATTTATCCAGGCCTGGGAAAAAGACTTGGGGACGGTATTTTCGGGAACCCAAAAAACAAAAATTTTCAGGTTTACACATAAAGCCTCGCTAGCTACTAGATATCAGGAGGGAGGGTACAAAATCCTAACAAGATGGTATAGGACTCCAGTAGCGTTAAAAAGGATGTTCCCACAAGTATCAGATCAGTGTTGGCGGTGCGGGGAAGCAGAAGGCACCATGATACATATATTTTGGGAATGCTCCAAACTGAAGGAATTCTGGAAAATGGTAGCCGACACAATAAAATAAATTACTGAGGTGACTATGGGAGATGATCCGGCAGCATTTCTGCTGAATGATTTTCCAATGTCTTCAGTAAAGTATAAAAATTCACTGCTTAGGCATTTACTTATGGCAGCAAAAGCCTGCATTCCAAATCTTTGGAAGAACACAGCTTCGCCGACAAGGCAACAATGGTTGGGCAGGATAATGGAAATACAGCAAATGGAAAACTTGACTATGGGAATGAGAGAACAGGAGGAGAAATACAGACAGGTGTGGTCCCCATATATTGAATATAGAGAACAGAATCCCTGAAGGTGAGAGGGGGCGGCCAAGGGTTTCTATGTTTTTTTCTTTTTTTTTTCTTCTTTCTCTTTTTTTGGGAGGGAGGTTAACTGGGGGGAGGGAGGGGGACGCAAGTAATAGGGTATGGCATATACTGTAATGGGGAGTAGTGTGAAAGAGGAACGTTTTTTTTTTTTCTTTTTCCTCTCTCAGATTGAACTGTATATGGAATTGAATTGTTGGAACTGGTATTGCTATACCCATATGTGTATGAATTGTTGACAAATGGTAAAAGAAACATTTTATAAAATAAAGAATTAAAAAAAAAAAAAAAAAAACTGTCCGATGTGTCCGCCGCAATATTTGCAGTCCAAATAAAAATCGCAGATCGCCGCCATTACTAGTAAAAAAAATAAATAAAAAAAAATCATAATTCTGTCCCCTATTTTGTAGGCGCTATAACTTTTGCGCAAAGCAGTCACTTATTGTGATTTTTTTTTTTTTTTTTACAAAAATACGTAGAAGAATTCGTATCGGCCTTAACTGAGAAAAAAAAAATATTAAAAAAAAAAAAAATTGGGATATTTATTATAGCAACAAGTAAAAAATATATATATTTTTTTAAATTGTCGCTCTTTTTTTGTTTATAAAGCAAAAAATAAAAATCGCACGGGCGATCAAATACCACCAAAAGAAAGCTCTATTTGTGGGGAAAAAAAGAATGCCAATTTTGTTTGGTAGCCATGTTGCACGACCGCGCAATTGTCAGTTAAAGCGACGCAGTGCCGGAAGCTGAAATTTCGCCTGGGCACGAAGGGGGTTTATGTGCCCAGTAAGCAAGTGGTTAAAACTCATACAGAAGTTTTATATCCATGTGCACAAAAATTCCTGTGACAAAGTATTATAGGAAACCCCATCAGTCAGAAAATCTTTATGACAGAGTAGACTCCAACGCGTTTCAACTTGAACAGTTTTCTTCAGGGGGCTATTTCAAGTGCGATGGGTTCTAAAGGAACAATAACAACCATACAGTAAAACAGCAAAAGCACAAACGTTATTAACAAAAAATAACTGTATCATATACAGAAATATGTTGTTATTTGTAACTTACAATATTGTTATTGAAGACCAGCCAAATTCTGACATCCAGGGACAATGAAACATACACAAGGGCCTCAAGAGACACTAGCCTGCTGTCAAAATAAAGAATAATAGTTTACATGTATCTATCAACAAGCTGGAATGTAGACTAAGGCTGGCTATACATTATACAATTTTCGTCTATAGATTTCCTTTAGATTTACCAAAACCAGAAGAATAAAAGGTCAAATCTAAACACTTTAAATTTGGATGCAATCAGGCAGGCCCCTCTACTACACAGTTGAAGGTAAATCTAAAGGAAATTGAATAAGAAAATTGTATGGTGTATGGCCAGCTTAACACTTCTGACATCTCTTAAATATCATAGGGAACTTAGTTAGTTTGTGGGCCCAAGTGACAGGGATACAAAAGATGGTGGATAGTATGCAGATATTTTAAAAAGCAGATGAGTGCATAGCTCTCAAAAAAAATCAGAACCAGATAGCATATACATTTTCAAATATAGACACGGTGAGTCAGCAAGAGGATTGAAATACGTTGGTGTCTACTCTGTCGTATCGATTTTCTGACTGATGTGGTTTTCTACAAAACTTTGTTACAGGAATTTCTATGCACATGGATATAAAGTTTTTGTATGAGTTTTAACAGCTTTTATACGATTGTACAATAAACTTTTTTTGCATCTTAATATAATTCTGTTTCATGGTGCCTATAAAGTCCCATCCATAGTACAATTTTCTCTGTTATTCCATTTGGGGATGTTCCACCATTTAGGTGGCATTTAGATTCACTGACACAATTATTATTATATTCTTATTACACAACCCTTAAAGGCAGCAATAATATATATATACATATATATATATATATATATATATATATATATATATATATATATATATATATATATATATATATATATATAAAATTATTCATGCATGTTTAGGTGTGGAATATTTTGAACAGGATATGATGCCAACATTTTTATTCTTCCTCCATAACAGTTCTTTGGCCAGCTCTTCGTGACCACTAATTCCTAGCAAAAAAATAAAATAAAAATGGGCATTTAGTATGTGCATTTTTCATTAGTAAGCTTGCATGTATATGTTAATTTCAGACTAAATATTTAGTTTCAGTTTATTACTGAAACACAACATCACTGACTTCTGAGCTAAACCCTGCCAATTTGTTATTCCCTTCTGCGATGAGAGAGCTTCAGTAATGCAAAAATGGTATACTTATTAAACTGGGAATTGGATGGTAGTTTTCCTCTTAGGCCGCGTACACACCATTAAATAAATCCGATCAAATCGGTCTGACAGACCGTTTTGATCGGATTTGTCTGCTGGGATAGATTGGTTTGATCGTGTACACGCGATCAAACCAAAATCCCCGCCGGCAGACAGCGCAGTGACGTGGCGGTGACGTTGACGCCGCCACGTCACCGTCACCAGGAAGTAAAACACTTCCGCGCATGCGTCGAATCCATTCGACGCATGTGCGAACAGATATGTCTGCTGGTTAGTGTACTAACCAGCAGACATGTCGGACGGACGGGTTCCCAGCAGACAGATTTTAAAGCATGCTTTAAAATTTGTCTGCTGGAAAAACCCGTCTGTCCGCCCGTACACACGATCAAATTTGTCTGCTGAAACGGTCCTGCTTGTCTAATTGTTACGCACCACCGTGAAGGGAGACTTTACTGCGGTGGTCAGTAATGTGCTCGCCCCCCTCCTGGTAACTACATCTGTGCGGCAGGATGCTCTCTACGTGTTAGAGACTTCAAGGAGGTGTGAATTACTGGGCGTGCCGCAATGCATACTGGGAAATGTAGTTCTTACATGAACAAGTGATGCAAACCAGGAAGTGAATGAGAGAACATAAACTAGAACGCCAGGGGTGATATAGATGAAGGAATTTAATAGGTATTTACTTGTTTTTTACCTTGCAGACATTCATTTTAGGCAAAAATGTTCTTTTCTTTACAACTCCTTTAATTTATCATAGCAGCTTATCCACAGACTTTGTACAAAGATAATGAGTTCTAAAAATCCATTACTTTGTTCCTCTTATTAACAAAATATTTTCAAAATGCAAATAGCCTGTAAAACGCAAAATCTGGAAGATGAAAAAGCATTGGAATTTGCCTTAAGGCCATGGAGTTAAGCTATCAAGTTAGCCGTACTCTCTGTTTCAACCAACGAAAAGCATCGTTTAAACAGCCTACCATGCTAAGTCCCATGTGCTCTGCATTCTGTTATATCATATAACTACATCAATATGTGAGGAGGGGCATGCAGAAATATGTACAAAGTTGTAAGTTATGCTTGGACACACACAAAGAAATCAGAGGAAATCTGATGTTCTAGCTGATTGGAACAGTTGACATTTCAAAAGGAATAAAAGAAAGAAAATCCTGGAACCTAAGTTTCTCCTGGCAAGAAAAGGTAGAAAGAAAACCTGTGCATTAGGTCAGGTTCTGCCTTTTTTCTGTGTTCATAATAACTGATATTTTCATTTGTTTTTCTTAACTATTTCTTTTAGTAATAAAATACAGTTTTATGTGCAATTTTCCAAATGTAATTATACATGTTAATTATAATTTTCAGTTGTCATGCAAGAATGTAAGTTCAAAACTTTAGGTTGTAGTTCTGCATATATTTGAAACCAAATTGAAATTACAACAGATTTTATATAATTAAAGTGTTACTAAAGGCAATTTTTTTCAAATATAAAATAATAAACATGTTTTATTATACCATATGTTATACTGTATTACATGTTATAGTATTTAGGGAGGTGGGGGGAGGACAGCAAGCTGTAAAACATGTTTACCTTAGTGCAGGGAGCTAAAAAATGGTTTCAACTTTAACCACTTAATCACCGCCCCATAGCCGAATTACGGCTACAAGGCGGTTCGCCGTTTACTACGTGAACGCTCCGTCCAATGACGGAGCGATCACATGTAAACAAACCGTGCCAATACTCTGCAATACCATTACCCCTGTGACAATACTCTGCAATACCCCTACCCCTGTGCCAATACTCTGCAATACCCCTACCCCTGTGCCAATACTCTGCAATACCCCTACCCCTGTGCCAATACTCTGCAATACCCCTACCCCTGTCCCAATACTCTGCAATACCCCTACCCCTGTGCCAATACTCTGCAATACCCCCTGCGCCAATACTCTGCAATACCCCCTGCGCCAATACTCTGCAATACACCCTGCGCCAATACTCTGCAATACCCCCCACGCCAATACTCTGCAATACCCCCCACGCCAATACTCTGCAATCCCCCCCGCGGCACCAATACTCTGCAATACCCCCCGCGGCACCAATACTTTGCAATACCCCCCGTGGCACCAATACTCTGCAATACCCCCCGCGGCGTTTTAACCACTTCCCGCCCGCCGGCCGTCATATGACATCCTTGACTTTGTGCACGGATATCTAAATGATGGGTGCAGCTACAGGCATCATTCAGATATCCTCTTTTTCAGCCGGTGATTCTCTACACCATAAGAACGATCATGTTGGCAGTTCCCCCCTCCCGTCGCCCTCCGGTGCTTCTTCCAACTCACCGCTACGATCGAAGCCAGGATCATTTTTTTTTTCAGGCTTCCCAGCCTAGAGGTGTTCTGTGGGATCTTATTAACCCCATATCTTACTGTAAAGAGGACATGTCATGCTATATTCCTATTACAAGGGATTTTTACATTCCTTGTAATAGGAATAAAAGTGATCAAAAAATGTATTTTTGGGGAAAAACATGTCAAACTAAAATAAATAAAGTAAAATGAACAATAAAAAAAATAATTTTTTTTAAAGCGCCCCTGCTCCTGTGTGCTCGTATACAGAAGCGACCGCACACTTAAGTCCCACCCACATATGAAAACGGTGTTCAAACCACACATGTGAGGTATCGCTGTGAACGTTAGAGTGAGAGCAATAATTTTGGCCCTAGATCTCTTCTCCAACTAAAAAGATGTAACCATTAAAAATATTTAAAGCATCACCTATGGGGATTTTTAAGTAGCGAAGTTTGGCGCCATTCCACAAGCGTGTGCAATTTTGAAGGGTGACATGTTGGGTATCTATTGACTTGGCGTAACTTCATCTTTCATATTATGCAAAAATATTGGACTAGTTTTAATGTGTTTTTTTTTAAAAGCACAAAACTGTTTTATTTCCAAAAAAAAACGCGTTCGAAAAACTGCTATGCAAATACCATGCACGATAACAAGTTGCAATGACCGCCATTGTATTCTCTAGGGTCTTTGCTAAAAAAAAAATATATAAAATGTTTCAGGGTTCTATGTAATTTTCTAGCAAATAAATGATGATTTTTACATGTAGGAGAGAAATGTCAGAATTGGTCTGGGGGTTCCAGAACGCCTGATGGTGCTCCTTGCATGTTGGGCCTCTGTATGTGGCCACACTGTGTAAAAGTCTCACACATGTGGTATCGCCATACTCGGGAGGAATAGCAAAATGTGTTTTTGGGTGTAATTTGTGGTATGCATATGCTATGTGTGAGAAATAACCTTCTAATATGAACACTTTGATTATGCAAAGAATTGTGGGAAAAAATGACAACTTCAAAAAACTCACAATGCCCCTTTCTAAATACCTTGGAATGTCTTCTTTACAAAAAGGGGTCATTTGGGGGGTATTTGTACTTTTCTGGCATGTTAGGGTCTCAAGAAATGAGAGAAGCTGTCAGTACATTAGGTATGATCAAATTGATCAATTTTCAGTAATTGGTACCATAGCTTGTAGACCCTATAGCTTTCACCCAGACTAAATAATATCCACTTTTTTTTTTAACCAAATATATGTAGCAGTATACATTTTAGGCCAAATGTATGAAGACAAATACATTTTTTGCAAACTTTTATAATAGAAATGAAGACATTTTTTTTTTTTTTTTTTTAAATGTCACCGTCACCAGGAAGTAAAACACTTCCGCGCATGCGTCGAATCCATTCGACGCATGTGCGAACAGATATGTCTGCTGGTTAGTGTACTAACCAGCAGACATGTCGGACGGACGGGTTCCCAGCAGACAGATTTTAAAGCATGCTTTAAAATTTGTCTGCTGGAAAAACCCGTCTGTCCGCCCGTACACACGATCAAATTTGTCTGCTGAAACGGTCCTGCTTGTCTAATTGTTACGCACCACCGTGAAGGGAGACTTTACTGCGGTGGTCAGTAATGTGCTCGCCCCCCTCCTGGTAACTACATCTGTGCGGCAGGATGCTCTCTACGTGTTAGAGACTTCAAGGAGGTGTGAATTACTGGGCGTGCCGCAATGCATACTGGGAAATGTAGTTCTTACATGAACAAGTGATGCAAACCAGGAAGTGAATGAGAGAACATAAACTAGAACGCCAGGGGTGATATAGATGAAGGAATTTAATAGGTATTTACTTGTTTTTTACCTTGCAGACATTCATTTTAGGCAAAAATGTTCTTTTCTTTACAACTCCTTTAATTTATCATAGCAGCTTATCCACAGACTTTGTACAAAGATAATGAGTTCTAATAATATCCACTTTTTTTTTTAACCAAATATATGTAGCAGTATACATTTTAGGCCAAATGTATGAAGACAAATAGATTTTTTGCAAAATTTTATAATAGAAATTAAGACATTTTTTTTTTTTTTTTTTAAATGTACGTTATTTTTTCATTTATAGCAAAAAAAAAAAAACGCAGAGGTGATCAAATACCACCAAAAGAAAGCTCTATTTGTAGGGAAAAAAGGACAAACATTTCATTTGGTTACAGTGTTGTATGACTGAGTTATTGTCATTCAAAATGTGAGAGCACTGAAAGCTAAAAATTGGTCTGGTTATTAAGGGTGTTTAAGTGCCCAGTGGTCAAGTGGTTAAATCCACTAAAATAAAATATTCTCCATGCACTGGTATAGTGTCAGGGGTCACGATTGTGACCCTACCCCATGCTGCAGGGGGCCTATGCGGCCTACCAGTCACATTCCATTTGACAAAAACACAAAAGAGAGCGCAAAGCCGCCCTAGCGTATCTCGGCTTTAATATGGTAAAGTTAAAAACACTACACTGGTCAAACTCAAATTGTGTGAAGATTGATGCAGCATAAGGATTCCACTGTGATGGACTCCTCAAACCACCCCAAGATCCTGAGAGCGCCATGGATGTTCAACCTAGCTGCCTGGATGATGGCAGCACATCCGAGTCTCTCCACCACCACGCTCGACGTGCAGATCCTGATGCGCAAGCGCCCGGTCCAGCTGACGCTTCTCTTCGAGAACACACAAACCCACATGAGCAGGATACAGGGGGAAAAGAGTGTGGACGTCACACAGTTGCCATGACAACATGTTTTAGAGGTATGGTCTCTAGAGATGTACAGAACTGTTCACTGTTCGATCCGCCCCCTATTCGTCATCATTGAGCAAACTTTGACCCTGTACCTCACAGTCAGCAGACACATTCCAGCCAATCAGCAGCATACCCTCCCTCCCAGACCCTCCCACCTCCTGGACAGCATCCATTTTAGATTCATTTGGAAGCTCTTAGTGAGAGGAGGACAGTGTAGCTGCTGCTGATTTAATAGGGAAATCGATAGCTAGGCCAGTGTATTCAGTGTCTACTCCAGTCCTGAAAGACTCATCTGATCTCTGCTGTAACCACAGCATCCTGACAGCACCCCAAAAAGCCCTTTTTAGTTGTTTTTTTCTCTGTAATCTAATGTGTGTTGCGGTGGTTTACAGAGAGAGAGAGTGTAATTTTGCAGGTAGATAGAGCAGGCAGGCAAGTCAGTTAGAGTTACAGTGTGAAAAGGATATATATACATCCCAGGTGTTGTATATATATTTATACACTGTATTGAGTTTAGCTACATCCGCTCTTCCTAATATACTGACAGCACCCCAAAAAGCCCTTTTTAGGGCTAGTACATCAGTCAGGCTCACAGCCAGGGCAGTGCAAGGATTTTTGCCAACTAAGGCGAAGGTGCATTTTGTCGACCCCCCCCCCCCTGGCGCGCACGCACCACACATTAAATCTGTGCTCTATTAAGCTTTAATGGTTATGATGCTCGAAGTGATCGTTTAACTTATTTATCTTTTACAGAGAAAGATAGCATAGATGGCGTTATCTTGCATTGCGTTGTATAATGTACTATTGCTGGGATTTGTAGTTCTCTATAGCTAGTGGTATTCTCCATTGCGCTGTATAATGATTATACTGCACAATGCAGATTACCACTGACCAGTTAGAGAGGAACTACAAATCCCAGCAATACATTATATAAAATGCAATGGAGAATACCAACAGATATAGAGGAACAACAAATCCCAGCAATACTTTATATAAAACGCAATGCAGAATACCAGCAGATATAGAGGAACAACAAATCCCAGCAATACATTATATAAAACACAATGCAGAATACCAGCAGTTACATAGAACTACAAATCCCAGCAATAATACATTATATAAAATGCAATGCAGAATAGTATAGCAGCAGATATAAAGGAATAACAAATTCCAGCCATACATTATATAAATCCATTAGTACAGACCCCCCCCCCCCCATAAACCACCCCCATTAGGGGAGTTTGGTCTGTCAGAGTTTGGTCTGTCACTGTGAAGCGGGCGCAACCCTTACACTACAGAAACAGCTGTGCAGTACTTAAAACTGGGTGAAAAATAGTCAAACTCTGCTACTAAAGTGAGGTTGTGAAAGACAGTTTCATGCCTCAGGTCATAGATACATCATGGAAAGACTTCAGGTAGTTATACAGAATCAGCAAGGTCTCTCCCAGGCAAAAATGTCCAAGCCTCTGGGTTTCAAAATGTGCTGTTCAAGTTCTTTTGAAGTAACACAAAAGAAACAGGCACGCTTAAGGACCATAAATGCAGTGCTCGGCCAAGAAAACTTAGCAGTAGAGTGAAAAACACATAATGATTACTTCCCTTCAACATCAGAAGATGTGCATCAGTGTCATCAGTAAAGAACTGGTGAAAACCAGTGGGGCCAGGTACACCCATCTACTGTCCAGAGAAGTCTGACCAGAAGTGGTCTTCATGAAGGAATTGCGGTCAAAACGACATACCTCTGATGTGGAAACAAGGCTAACTGACTAAACTATACACGAAAACATAGGAACTGGGGTGCAGAAAAAATGGCAGTTGGTCCTCTGGACTGATGAATTAAAATTGGAGATTTTCCTAGCTTGTGACGGAAAATATTAGTTATATGAAGACAGGAGGCGAGTATCTTGCATTAACTTTCTTTTATTAATGCTCATAGCAGAATTCCAGAATTCAATACTTTTAAAATGACAAAGAAAAAACTCTGTACTACAAATCCCAGAATCCTTAGGGTCAGTAAACCCCTCCCACATGAGACCCTATATATGTCCTGCTTGTGAGTGGAACTTCCTTTTTCTGAATGCGAATACCAAGTATAACTCCAACTGCTGGAACAAAGTCCAAACTTCTGCATCGGCAGGTAGTCGGAAGAACTCTTGGGCACAGAAATCGTGGCCCCCGTAGAACGAACCCGTCCGGGCTTGCAAACCTTGGCTTAGAGCCTTGTAACCTACGATTCTTCAACTGAACACGCTCCAACTGGAGGCATGACGAAACTTCGACCCAACGGGGTCCGGAGGTGACTTGTCAAACATCAACGAAGACCAGGAGTGAGGCTTCAATATCCTGAAATGGCAAAGAATATGCATGATAGGGTGGGCCGGGTGGGAAGATACTCGCCTCCTGTCTTCATATAACTAATATTTTCCGTCACAAGCTAGGAAAATCTCCAATTATATTTCAGACAGGAGGCTCATATCTTGCATGTTTAAAGCAATATTCATACATCATATAACGACAAACCTAGCATGTACCACAAACATGTATGCATATAATATATATATATATATATATATATATATGTTCAAGTTCCCAGGTCAGTCAGAATAGGACATATACCAAACGGAATACCGCGGTCAGGAGGTCAAAACAGATAGAGAGACGTGATTCTCTGGTCTGAAGTAAAACTCGCGAAAGGTCGATTCAGATGACCAGTCAGCTGCCAATAGAAGGTCTGATAGAGAGCCCCCTGTGGAAACCACCTTAGTGGCCATCGCCCCCCTGGTCGAGTGTGCGCCGAATAGAGATACGTCGACCCCCGCCATTTCCATGACCGAACGTACCCACCTAGCCAAAGTGGCAGAAGTCACTGGGTGGTGTGGGTGCACGTATGAGATTAGCAACTGTGAAAAGTTTGAAGGGCGCAGAGGTGCCGTGTGAGTTTCGTATGCCTGTAGGCATCGAACGACACATAGACGTGGATGGGCCGGAAAAAATGGGTAGAAAACCGAGTGCAAATGGGTTTTGGTCCTGCGTACCACGGAGAACCTCACCCCTTCCGGGGGTGAGGCTAGGCATAAGAGCGTGGTAATCTTTAAGGATAACAGCTTTAAAGGAAGGAGGTCGTTGTCCTCCCAGGAAGAGAACAATCTGAGGACCTTGGAGACGTCCCAAGTTGAGGAGTAACGGGGACGAGGAGGCCGATTGAATTTTGCACCGCGCAGGAGGCGACATACCAAAGGATGTTTCCCTACAGGAAGGGAATCGACCGGGCAGTGATATGCTGAGATGGCGGATCTGTAGACATTAAGGGAGCTATATGCTTTGCCCGAAACGTATGATTCCGCTAAGTAGTTTACGACCGTGGGGACAGGAGCTTGAATGGGATCAATTTGTCGTTGATCACACCAACAAACCCACAACCCCCAGGCAGATCGATAAGGCGATCTAGTCCCAGGGGCCCAGGCCAAGGCGAGGAGGTCTCTAGCTGATTCTGAAAGCTCAGTACTAGGTTCTGGTACCCCAAGACTAGCCAAGCGAGGAGGGGTAGGTTGCCGTCCAGCAGTAAAGGATGTGGACCCTTGGTAGAATTGGTCAGAAGGTGAGTCGAGTGGGGAAGGAGTCTGGGGTAGTCGATCGACATCCCCAAGGTCAGAGGGAACCATGGTTGGGTTGGCCACCAAGGAGTGATCAGGACCACCGTCGTTCTCAGGTTGGTTACATGAAGAAGTAGTCTGGTGATCATTGAGAAGGGAGGGAAAGCGTAATGTAAGCCATCTGGCCACCATTGAAGAAAAGCGTCTACCGCTACTGCTTCCGGATCCGGTCTCCAACTGTAGAAATTCGGCAGTTGACGATTGAGTCGGGAAGCGAAAAGGTCCGTATGCAATGGACCCCAAAGGTCGTGTATCGCCAGGAACACTGATCTGTCCAAGGTCCAGTCGCTGGAATCGGACAGGTGACGGGAGTTCCAATCTGCCACCCAATTGGACACTCCCGGGATATATTCTGCTACGGGGGTAATGGTGCGTGAGAGACAGAAGTTCCAAAGGTCGAAAGCAATGTCCGCCAATCGTTTGGATTTCGTGCCCTCTAAGCGATTGATATACTGCACTGCCGCTACGTTGTCCAAGCGTAAGAGTGCGCAACAGTCGGACTTCTGTGAGAGAAAGCTCTTGACGGCGAAAAGTGCCGCCAGAAGTTCCAAGGCGTTGATATGGAGGGAAGACTCTTCTACGGACCACGTCCCTCCGGTGGAGTGCGGGCCGCAACGAGCTCCCCAGCCTAGGCGACTCGCATCTGATTCCAAGATTACGTCCGGCCGAGGGCTGAAAATTGTTTTGTCATTCCATTCTAGGGCGTAATGAAGCCACCTTTGGAGTTCCTCTTCCGAATCCGGACAAAGACTGATTTTGTCCGAGTAGCGAAGACCCTGACGTAAGTGTAGGGTTCTTAGGCGTTGGAGGGCTCGGTAGTGAAGAGGCGCAGGGAAAATAGCCTGAATGGATGCCGATAATAGTCCGACTATGCGTGACAGAAGTCTGAGGCCTCGTACACACGATCAAATCTGTCTGCTGGAAACGGTCTGCTAGACTGTCCCAGCAGACAGATTCGATCGCGTGTACGGGCGAGCCGACGGATTTGGCCACCCGACAGATTTCAAAGCATGCTTTGAAATCTATCGGGTGGGAATCCGTCCGCCCGACATGTCTGCTGGTTAGTACACTTACCAGCAGACATGTCGTCCCGCACCGCCGCCGAATGGATTTGGCGCATGCGCGGGAGTGTTTTACTTCCTGGTGCGGTGACGTGGCGGCGTCAACGTCACCGCCACGTCACCGACATGTCATCGCGCCGTCTGCTGGCGGGGATTTTGGTTTGCTCGTGTGTACACGCGAGCAAACCAAAATCCGATCAGACAGATTTGTTCAAATCGGTCGGTCCGACCGATTTGAACAAATAGATTGCCTCGTGTGTACGAGGCCTGAGTGATATTTGCCGTTTGCGCAAAACCGCTCTGATTTCCTTCCGGATCAAGGCCATTTTGTGTTGGGGTAAGCGTAAAACCGCTTGTCTGGTGTCCACTGAAAAACCCAAGAACTCCATTTCTCGGGCTGGAGAGAGCACGGATTTCTTGTGGTTGATGAGAAAACCTAGGCCCTCCATGAGTGACAACGCCCAACGTTTGTGTAGTTCGGCTTGGGATCTCGAGCGAGCCAGAATGAGGAGGTCGTCTAGATAGATTATCAGACGTACTCCCCTGCGACGCAACATGGCGATTACCGGTTTCATTATTTTGGTAAAGCACCAAGGAGCCGATGACAGGCCGATGGGAAGGCAAGTAAACTGCCACGTATGGCCCTGCCACCGGAATCTCAGATACTTCTGGGAGGATTGGTGCATTGGTATCGTTAGATAGGCATCTTTTAGGTCTATCCTTACGGCGGCGTACACACGGCCGAGGTTCTCGCTGAAAACCAGCGAGAACCTCGCTGGAATGCACATTCCAGCGAGGACCTCGGCCGTGTGTACGGTCTCGGCGAGCTTCCCGTCGGGAAGCCCGTCGAGCAGAAATAGAGAGCACGCTCTCTATTTCCTCGACGGCCCGCCCGGAAGAATGGCTGGTTGCCATTCCCGACGGGCGGGTCGCCGATTTCGACGGCCGGCAGAGAGCCTCGACGGGCGGAACGATGTGTTCTGCCCGTCGAGGATCTCTGCCGTGTGTACGCCGCCTACCAACCAATCTCCCCGAATTAGAAGATCCCTTAGCATGTGGATACTTTCTATCTTGAAGTGATGATAAACCACGTACTGGTTCAGGTTTTTGAGATTTATCACTGGACGGAAGCCTCCATCTTTTTTCCGTACCAGGAAGAGGTTGTTTATAAGCCCCGCTGATAGGGGGTCTACCTCTATGACCGCATGCTTCGAGATGAGTTCCCGTAACTCTATATCTATGAGACGTGCGCTCTGTTCTGAGAAGTGAATGGGGTGCGGGGTCACCGTCATGATTGGTTGTGTCAAGAAGTCTATGTGATAACCCTGTATTGCGGACAGAATCCAATCGTCTGCCGTAATCGTGTACCAGGCATGGGTAAAATGTCTCAGTCTGCCCCCGACCGGTATGTGAATATGGTGTGAAACACTCACCGATAGAAGGTCGGGACCTTGGGAAGCCTCTGCCGCCTCGACCCCTCCATGGGCGTCCTCTAGGAGGGAAGAAGGGGGCTGGTTGTGCCATTGGAGCTGAGTACTGCTGTTGCGTAGGTGTGAAGGCCTGAGTGGGTACCCTTGAATAGGCCCTATAATAGTTGGCACGGCCGGCAGAACGGCCTCTACCTCTGCCGGCCCTGGCAAAAACCCGGGAACCAGAACCTGACTTTTTCAGGGAAGATTGGGCTTTGTCCAGGCTGTTGAACAGACCCACAAATTTATTTATGTTTTTCATTAGGTCCTCTCCGAAGAGGAGGCCCTCGGCAGAGGGACCTGGCTCAGACTCCGCCAGGTGGGAGAGTTGTGGATCGAGCTTCATCAGAATGGACCTGCACCTTTCAATGGCGCATGTCGTGTTGGCCGAGCCTAATAGGCATATGGCCCGTTGAGCCCAGCCTCGTAGCTGTAGCAAATCCACCGGTTCGTCAGTGGTGGCCGCCTGTTCAGACAAATTTAAAATCTTGGTTAGGGGTCCTAGAAGGTCTAAGACACGATCCTGGATTGACTTAAAAGAGCGCTCAATGCCCTTTTTTGCATATTTGCCCGTTTTAGTCAGGTACTTAAGAATTATCGGGTCAATCTCTGGCGTGAAAGCCACCTTATGGGGAACGAAAGGCCTGGGGCATTCCGCCCTCAGTTTGTTCCGGTTTGTTCTATCTAGGATCCTCCGGACCCAGTGCTCAACATATTGTGACACTTGCGGGAGTGGGGCCCAGTCCCCGGACCTGGGATGTGTAATATGCTCGGGGTTAAAAAATGGCTCCCCTAGAGAGTCTAATATAATCTCAGACGGCAAGTCTGAGTTGGTTCCGTTCTCATGAACCATATGCCCAGCATCCTCTATTTCCGCGTCGGAATCATCTGATGTAAGGATCAGAGATCCGTCGGGTGAATCCTCATCTGAGTCCTCGTTAAACGAGTCCGGTTTAACCCGGCGGGCAGAATTTTTTTTATTAGGGATCTCCTTGTTTGTCAAGGGTCGCTCACGGTTTGGATGACTGGGTCGGCAGGCCGAGGAGGGTCCTGCCTCAAGCATGAGTTTTACTTCCCCTGCCGGGGAGTCGGTATGGGTAGATAAGTGTTTTCTCTTGCAGGAGACTTTACCCGTTTTCACCGCCTCATATTGAGGTAAGGGATTGTATATAGTGGGAGCTAGGGCTGCTTGAATAGAAGTGCTAATTAGTTTATGAATTTGGGCAGCTGTGAGCATTTGCGGAGTCTCTGGGGGGTTCCCCAGTTCTGCCCCATTTTTAGCTTGGATGCTAGATCCTTCTGCCATTGTGCCCCAATTAATCTTTTGTTTTGCTAACAGGCAACAAACAGACCACCTAATACAGTGCTCCGTTTTGTGAGGGTTGCCTGAGAAGAGAATATATAAGAATAGATGGGATTGCTACAGGGGTAATCCTACCTACTACAATGCTCCAGGCAAGTTCTATCTAATACCGCCAGCAGCAGCAGCAGCAAGTACTGTCTCCCTCCCAGACAACCGTCGAGTGTGCGGTGGGGAGGGCGGTGATCGAATCCGGCGGTCAGTCGCGTCGTCGTGACATCACCGGCTGCACCGCGATTGATCGGAGTAAGAGAGGTCTGCCCGGAGGGAGAGCGCCGTACGATCGGCACGCCCCCTCCCTCGCCGAGGGCGCGAATCGCCCTGAGGTAAGAAAAATGGCGCTTAGTTAAGCCGCGTCAACGAGTAGGAGGGGAAGGGAAAAATGACACAGGGGAGGTGTGTGACACTGGACAGGGAAAACAGAAGAAACGGCGCGCAAGTCTTGCACGGGTACCGCATATAGACACACAGAATGTCCCCTGAGCACACAAACAAAAAACGCCACACAACACAGAAAACTTATCTGATCGCTATGAGCAGAAAGAAAGAGGAAGTTCCACTCACAAGCAGGACATATATAGGGTCTCATGTGGGAGGGGTTTACTGACCCTAAGGATTCTGGGATTTGTAGTACAGAGTTTTTTCTTTGTCATTTTAAAAGTATTGAATTCTGGAATTCTGCTATGAGCATTAATAAAAGAAAGTTAATGCAAGATATGAGCCTCCTGTCTGAAATATAATTTGAAATTATTGGCTGTAGAAGGAGGCTGTTTGTTCACTGAAGGGCTGGAGAGCGGTATAATAATGAGTGTCTGCAGGCAACAGTGAAGCAAGTTTGGGTCTGCATTGCTGCAAATAGAGTTGGAGATTTGGTCAGGATCAATGCTGAGAAATACTGGCAGATACTTATCTATCATACCATATGACAAGGGAGGCGAGTAATTGGCCCCAAATGTATTCTGCAGCAGGACAATGACCGCATACATACTGTATAGCCAATGTCATTAAGGACGATCTTCAGCATAAAGAAGGACAAGGAATCCTGGAAGTGATAGTTTGTCCCCCACAGAGCCTTGATCTCAGCATTGAGCCTGTCTGGGATTACATGAGGAGACAGAAGTATTTGAGGTAGCACTACATCCAAAGAAGATCTGTGGTTAGTTCTTCAAGATGTTTGGAACAACCTACCTGCTGAGTTCCTTCAAAAACTGTGTGCAAGTGTACCTAGAAAAATGTATGCCGTTTTAAAGGCAAAGGGTGGTCACACCAAAATATACTGCCTGCTCAGCGTGACATGGTCTGAGTTTAGACTGAGGTTTCCACTTACACATTCATTCAAGGGACAGCACAAATGTGTGGCTGCAGGAAGATCTTTAACCTTTTGCCGACTGTGCTATAGACAAAAGACGTCTACAGCGCGGTCGAGTTACTCTGGGAGGACGTCCCATGGAATCCTGCTCTCGCGCGCCCCCTGGAGAGCGCTCGCGGAAACATCCATGAGCGCCGGGTCTAGACAATACTCTGCAATTCCCTGCGCAATACCCTGCAATTCCCTGCGCAATACTCTGCACAATACCCTGGGCAATACTCTGCACAATACCCTGCGCAATACCCTGCGCAATATCCTGCGCAATACCCTGCGCAATACCCTGCGCAATACCCTGCCCTACCTCAATACCCTGCAATACCTCAATACCCTGCAATACCTCAATACCCTGCAATACCTCAATACCCTGCAATGCCTCAATACCCTGCAATGCCTCAATACCCTGCAATGCCTCAATACCCTGCAATACCACAATACCCTGCAATACCTCAATACCCTGCAATACCTCAATACTCTGCAATACCTCAATACTCTGCAATTCTGCAATACCGCAATACTCCAATACTCCAATACCCTGCAATACTCCAATACCTTGTCAATACTCCGCAATACCCTGCAATACTCACCACTCACCGCTACGATCAAAGCCAGGATAATACTCTGCACAATACCCTGCGCAATACCCTGCCCTACCTCAATACCCTGCACTACCTCAATACCCTGCAATGCCTCAATACCCTGCAATGCCTCAATACCCTGCAATGCCTCAATACCCTGCAATGCCTCAATACCCTGCAATACCTCAATACCCTGCAATACCTCAATACCCTGCAATACCTCAATAACCTGCAATACCTCAATACTCTGCAATTCTGCAATACCGCAATACTCCAATACTCCGCAATACTCCAATACCTTGTCAATACTCCGCAATACCCTGCAATACTCACCACTCACCACTCACCGCTACGATCAAAGCCAGGATAATTTTTTTTATTTTTTTATTTCAGGCTTCCCAGCCTAGAGGTGAGATGTGGGGTGTTATTGACCCCATATCTCACTGTAAAGAGGACCTGTCATGCTATATTCCTATTACAAGGGATGTTTACATTCCTTATAATAGGAATAAAAGTGATCAAAAAATGTATTTTTGGGGAACAAAAGTATCAAACTAAAATAAATGATTTAAAGTGAACAATAAAATATATATATATTTTTTAAAGCGCCCCTGTCCCTGTGTGAACAGAAGCGAACACACACGTAGTCCCGCCCACATATGAAAACGGTGTTCAAGCTACACATGTGAGGTATGAGGAACGTTAGAGCGAGAGCAATAATCTTGGCCCTAGACCTCCTCCGTAACCAAAAACATGTAACTAATAAAAATAATTAAAGCATTACCTATGGGGATTTTTAAGTAGCAAAGTTTGGCGCCATTCCACGAGCGTGTGCAATTTTGAAGGGTGACATGTTTGGTATCTATTTACTCGGCGTAACTTCATCTTTCATATTATGCAAAAACATTGGGCTAACTTTACTGTTTTGGTTTTTTTTTAAGCACAGAACTGTTTTTTTTTAAAAACACACGTTCAAAAAATTGCTGCGAAAATACCGTGTGAGAAAAAAAGTTGTAATGGCCGCCATTGTATTCTCTAGGGTCTTTGCTAAAAAAACATATATAATGTTTTAGGGTTCTATGTAATTTTTCTAGCAAATAAATGATGATTTTTACATGTAGGAGAGAAATGTCAGAATTGGCCTGGGTGCTCCAGAACGCATGTTGGGCCTCTGTATGTGGCTACTCTGTGTAAAAGACTCACACATGTGGTATCGTCATACTCGGGAGGAATAGCAGAATGTGTTTTGGGGTGTAATTTGTGGTATGTATATGCTGTGTGTGAGAAATAACCTGCTAATATAACAGAAACAAGATTTTTTATTTATTTTTACAAAATTTTCATTCTTTTTTTTTTAGCGCAAAAAATAAGGTGATCAAATACCACCAAAAGAAAGCTCTATTTGTGTGAAAAAAGGACAAAAATGTCATATGGGTACAATGTTGTATGACTGAGTAATTGTCATTCAAATTGTGAGAGCACCGAAAGCTGAAAATTGGTCTGGTTAGACACCGGGGTGGGAAAATGGCTAATTGGGCCCAATTTGGACATTTTTACTTAGGGGTGTACTCACTTTTTTTGCCAGTGGTTTAGACATTAATGGCCTGTCAGTGCTGTTTAGACTGGAGTGGGCTGAAGGGATCATCTGGCATGGAGAGAGACTGTCACTGTGACTCTGGAGTCATGTCGGTGAGGTGTCATCATGTGTGCTGCTGCACGCTGCTGTCATTGTCACTGTGAGAGTCAGTTTCATGTATGTGTGCCTGCCCATTTTCATTTCTTGCCCTCCTGAGTCCTGTCCTTGAGCTACTTACTTACTATATTAAAAATAAAATAAGAAACATGATTTTTGCCTTAATATCTACAATAAATCACATTGATAATTGTATATTGTACTTGTTTGCAGCCTAAATGCTGACATTTGCACCAATCTTGTAACTTTTGGAAATGGCAGTAAAAATTTGGCTGTGTCAGTACATTTTGGGTGTCGTGACAGTAAATTTCAATCTGGTAGGTTGGCCATACTGCAGTACAAGCAGTTCATATTTCAAGTGTGTAAGAAAAAAGGGATTAGGAAGAAAAATTTGCAAATTCAAGTTCAGCGTTTTGTAAGACTCCTGTCCTGGACATTATTGTTGTATACTGGCAATTTTGTTGTTGAATGAAGAAGAAAGTTTGTAGATAAGCCATGTTCTTTCTTTTCTGTTCAATAGAGTGGCCATAAATCCATGTACAGTGTCTTGAAAAAGTATTCATACCCCTTAACATTTTAAAACATGTTGTCATGCTACAACCAAAAAACAGAAATGTATTTTATTGGGATTTTATGTGATAGACCAACACAAGGTGGCACATAATTGTGAAGTGGAAGAAAAATTATAAATATTTTTCATATTTTTTTTACAAATAAATATGTGAAAAGTTTGGCATGGATTTGTATTCAGCCCCCTTTACTCTGATACCCCTAACTAAAATCTAGTGGAACCAATTGCCTTCAGAAGTCACCTAATTAGTAAATTAAGTCCACCTGTGTGTAATCTAATCTCAGTATAAATACAGCTGCTCTGTGAAGCCCTCAGAGGTTTGTTAGAGAACCTTAAAGAACAAACAGTATCATGAAGGCCAAAAAATACACCAGACAGATCAGGGATAAAGTTTTGGAGAAGTTTAACCGCTTAAGGACTGCCGCATGCAGATGTACGTCCACAGAATGGCACGTACAGGCACATTGGCGTACAGGTACGTCCCTGCCTTGTTGGGTGTCGGGGGTCCGATCGGGACCCCCTCCGCTGCGTGCGGCGGTCCTCTTACCTTCTCCTGGGATCTATCTTGAGGGATGTGGCTGAATTAATTTTGGCCTAAATGTTTGACTAAAATTTAGTTTATTTAATTTTTCTTATAACAAAAAGTAAAAAATATTGATTTTTTTTCAAAAATGTCGCTCTAATTTTGTATATAGTGCAAAAAATAAAAATCGCAGAGGCGATCAAATACCACCAAAAGAAAGCTCTATTTGTGGGAAGAAAAATACGCAAATTTTGTTTGGGATCCACGCCGCACGACCGCGCAATTGTCTGTTAAAACGACGCAGTGCCGAATTGTAAAAACCCCTTGGGTCATTTACCAGCATATTGGTCCGGTCCTTAAGTGGTTAAAGCAGGGTTAGGTTATAAAAAAATATCCCAAACTTTGAACATCTCATGGAGCACACTGTTCAATCCATCACCCGAAAATGGAAAGAGTATTGCACAACTACAAACCTACCAAGGCATGAGCGTTCACCTAAACTGACAGGCTGGGCAAGGAGAGCATTAATCAGAGAAGCAGCCAAGAGGCAAGTCTAAGGCCCCATACAGACGAGCAGACAGATTTGTTCAAATCGATCGGACAGACCGATTTGAACAAATCTGTCTGCTGGGGACGTATTGGTTTGATCGTGTACACACGTTCAAACCAAAATTCCCGCCACCAGACGGCGCGCTGATGTGGCGGTGACGTTGACGCCGCCACGTCACCACACCAGGAAGTAAAACACTTCGGCGCATGCGTCGAAACCATTCGACGCCGGTGCGAGAAGACATGTCTGCTGGTTAGAGTACTAACCAGCAGACATGTCGGGCGGACGGATTCCCAGCCGACAGATTTGAAAACATGCTTTCAAATCTGTCGGCTGGCCAAATCCGTCGGCTGGCCCGTACACACGATCGAATCTGTATGCTGGGACGGTCTGGCAGACCGTTTCCAGCAGACAGATTTGGTTGTGTGTACGCGGCCTCAAGGAGCTGCAGAGATCCACAGCTCAGATGGGTGAATCTGTCCACAGGCCAACTATTCACTCCACAAATCTGTCCTTTATGGAAGAGTGGCAAGAAGAAATCCATTGTTAAAAGAAAGCCAAAAGAAGTCCCGTTTGCAGTTTGAGAGAAGCCATGTGGAGGACAAAGCAAACATGTGGAAGAAGGTTCTCTGGTCAGATGAGACCAAAATTGTATTTTTTTGCCTAAGAGCAAAACGCTATGTGTGGTGGAAAACTAAAACTGCACATCACACTGAACACACCATCCCCACTGGGAAACATGGTGGGGACAGCATCATGTTGTGGGGATGCTTTTCTTCAACAGGGAAGCTGGTCAGAGTTGATGGTAAGATGGATGGAGCCAAATCAGGCCCGTCGGAACCCGACAGGCAAAGCAAGCAATTGCCTGGGACCCCGAGCTGTCCAGGGGCCCCGAGCTGGCCAGGGGCCCCAGCAGGGAGGGCCCTTGCCAAACCGCTGCGTCCTCCTGCAGTCCGGTCGGCCGTGTACCATAACCGCGTGGTACAGGAGATTTAGGTTCCTGTTCCTGCCCGGACTGACAGGAAGTGCACAAACTGAGTGTTCACTTCCTTTCAGTCCAGGCCCCAGGAACAGCAAACTGAATCTCCTGTACCGCGCGGTTATGGTACACGGCCGACCGGACTGCAGGAGGACGCAGCGATGCGGCAAGGGCCCTCCCTGCTGGGGCCCCTGTGCGGACACCAACATATGCCGGTGTGTGCGTGTGAGGCGGAGGATAGAGGTAAGCTGCCAACCCCCCCGCTTCTCAACTTGAAAAGTCACTTTATTTTTGCTTGGGGCCCCCAAATTTCTTCAAACGGCCCTGAGCCAAATACAGGGCAGGTTTTAAAAGAAAACCTGTTAGAGCCTGAAAAAAGACTTGAGACCAGGGCAGAGGTTCACCTTCCAGCAAGTCAAAGACCATAAACATACAGCCAGAGCTACAATGGAACGGTTTAGATCAAAGCATATTCATGTGTTAGAATGGCCCAGTGAAAGTCCAGACCTAAATACAATTAAGAATCTGTGACTTGCAAATTGCTGTTCACAGATGCTCTCCATCCAATCTGACAGAGCTTGAGCTATTTTGCCAGGAAGAATGGGCAAAAATGGCACTCTGTAGATGTGACAAGCTGGTAGAGACATCCTCAAAAAGACTTGCAGCTGCAATTGCAGTGAAAGGGGGTTCTACTAAGTATTGAGTCAGGGGGTTAAATACAAATGCATGCCACACTTGTCAGATATTTATTTGTAAAAAAAAAAAAAAATGAAAACCATGTATTATTTTCTTTCCATTTCACAATTATGTGCCACTTTGTGTTGACCTGTCACATAAAATCCCAATAAAATACATTTACAATTACGGTTGTAACATGACAAAATGTGTAGCATTTCCAGGGGTATGAATACTTTTTCAAGGCACTGTATGCTGCTTTTGTGCTAATCATAGAGGGACCTGAAAGGAGATGGTGGAAGCTGAGTGAAGTCATGTGAAGAGATAATAATCTCAGCTTCCACCATCTTCTTTTGAGGTCCAAGAACCTCTATGAGTAGCACATCAGCAGGATACATGGATTTTTGACTATTCTGTTGAATACAAAAGAAAGAACATGACCTATCTACGAACTTTTGAGTCAACAGCCAAGAATCTTATGGGTACATTGGACATAGGGTTCAATGAACCCTAGAGCAGCGGGATAAGGAGGGGTTTATCCAATCCCCAAATTTAAATTTAAATTAAAAAAGGGCAAATATTTAGTTTTATCACTTGAACTTACTATTCACTCTGCAACTTTTAAGAACAGACTGTAAAAATGGTAAGACTCCACTATGACCCCTGGACATCCATTGTTGTATACTGAGACAATATTACAACCATATGTTTCCTTCAGGCTTTAGCGTCAGTACTGACCCATGGCCACAGGTCACATAGTAATTTTTCCATGTAAACAAATAAGACTATTTACCCTTCAACACAAGACTACTAAATCTTGTTTTACTTAAATCTGTTTATGTTGTTTTTATGTTGGTTAATTTATATTTTTAATTACTCAGAAGCATGTTACCGCTGACTGTGCTGACATATTGGTTTGTAAGTTAAAAGGAAAAACAATTTAATGACTTAACCTTTTTGTTCGTTTGTCTATTTTACAGAAGTAGTTGTTCCATTTTGAATACTGATTACTGCGCAAAGACATTGAAAAATCTGATATTTTATTGCATGGGATTAGATAATTAAATAGAATGCAACTTTACTGAGTGAGAAATAAAGCAACCCCAACTAACTTTTGAGAGATTTTAAACTTCTGATAATATTATCTCCTTCGCGCCGAGCGTATGCATATATGCGTTCTCGGCTTTAGGGGGTTATACCGGGATGATGTCTGCAGCTGGTACCTTTTTTTGAGCCAGCGGCCGGCTTTCTAGGGGTAAAATCCGCTCGGTTGTTATTCCGGAGGAGCGGGAGGGGTCACCCCCCCTCCCTCTGCTCTTACCAGGCCCGCCGTCCCACTGGGAGACCTGATTGATGATCCGCCTCTTCCGGCATCTAGGTAGAGAATGGCACGAAGCCGGAAATTGGCTTAGTTCCAGTCTCCTGTATGTTAACACGAAAGCGATGTCACAACGTCACTTCCGGTTTACTCGGCTGCCAATGACGCCGGATTTAAAAAAAATACACAGTATTCAGAATTGCCGTTTTCGGTGATCTGAATACTTTGAAGTGAAAAGGAGGGATTGGAGGTAATTTTTTTTTAAACACAATGTAAAAATAAATAAATAAAGTTTAAAGCGCCCCCGCGGGAGCAGCAAAGAAAACGCATACGGAAGTTGCGCTCCCATATGTAAACGGCGTTTAAATCACAAATGTGAGGTATCGCCGCGATCGTCAGAGCAAGAGCAAAAATCCTAGCACTAGACCTCCTCTGTAACTCTAACCTGGTAACCGTAAAAAAATTTAAAGCGTCACCTATGGAGATTTTTAGGTACCACAGTTTGTTGCCATTCCACGAGTGCATGCAATTTTTAAGCGTGACATGTTTTGTATCTACTTGCTTGGCGTAACATCATGTTTCACATTATACAAAAAAAATAAAAAAATCAGGCTAACTTTACTGTTTTTTTTATTAATTTTTATTCATGAAAGTGTCTTTTTCCCCAAAAAGTTGCATTTAAAACACCGCACAAATAGAGTGTGACATAAAATATTGAAACAATCGCCATTTTATTCTCTAAATTCTCTGCTAAAATATCTATCTATCTATCTATCTATCTATCTATCTATCTATCTATCTATCTATCTATCTATCTATCTATCTATCTATCTATCTATCTATCTATCTATCTATCTATCTAATATTTGGGGGTTCTAAGTAATTTTCTAGCAAAAAATATGGATTTCAACTTGTAAACACCAAATGTCAGAAATAAGCTTAGGCATAAAAGGGTTAAACATACATGGAAATATAGTAAATATTCTACATACATGGACATATAGTAAATATTCTACATACATGGAAATATAGTAAAGTATGCATGTGAAATGTATGTTGTTTCAATAAAAGATTTAACTATGTGCTCAGTGAAAATACTATACTTTTTCTTCCACTCTCTCATGACTGCTTTTGTGGATTGATCTTATTAACATATCACTATTATTATACATGATTTATACAGCACAGTTTGCGCAGCACTTTACATGAGGACAGACAGTACAGTTACAATACAATTGTAATACAATTGGACTCAGATGGCCCTGCTTGTTAAAACGTATTTGACCAGCACAATGCTCCCTGCCTCAATATCCTACTTTTCAAAATAAAAATATTACAGATAATGAGGATGTAACCCTGGATGGCAGCTCCTTTAAGGCAGGTGAGCAGCAAAACCCAGTCATCATTTTGGCCACGTGGCAAATCAGCTGTCTCTCCTTGATGGAGATTGACAAGCTGCAGGTAAAGAGGGAGGAACAATAGGACATGATTATCTGCACTGATAGCCTCATACTTAGCCCTGCTCCAGGTTCAGGGAGGGACAGTGACAGTATGGGGGAAAGTGATTGGTGGCATGAGCAGTGGGGTATAAGTGTATATACACAGGCTGGTCACGTCTCCACTAAGGGTCTTTTCACACGTGCGGACCGTTTGTCCGTTTTTTATACATCCGTTTACGGACCGCAATGTGAGCATCCGCTAACGTCCGTTAACATCCGTCTCCGTTAAGCTCCGTTTTTTTGAACGGAAGAAAACCCTATTTTTCTTCCTTCAAAAAAACGGAAACGGACGAAAAACGGATGTTAGCGGACGATCCGTTAACATCCAATCCGCTAACATCCGTTTTTCATCAAAACGCTGATTAAATAAAGTTCTAACCAAAAAAAAAAAACGGATGAAAAAACGTATGTAAAACGGATGAAAAGCTGATAAAAAAACAGATCAACTGATGATAAAAAACGGATCTAAAAAACGGTCTGCACGTGTGAAAGGACCCTAAGACAACAAGCAATGTGATCTTGTATAGCCCTCACAGGTGGTTAATCTCATACATGATGGTATTAAGATTCTGCTGTCCAACGCTGTTCTTATTTTTTCTTGCCTCCCTTTGCTGTGCTTTCAAGTCTGTAAGTAGATAAGGAAAACTCATAATTACTTCATAATGCCACATTTGAATCTTTTCCCCATCCACTCAGACACTGTATAGCAGGGGTGTCAAACTCAATTTCATTGTGGGCCACATCAGCATTATGATTGCCCTCAAAAGGGCCGGTTGTATCTGTAAGATTAGATGTCCAGCGCATCCCCTTCCCTTTACATTTGATGTCAAGAGCCACCCCACCATCAGAAAATGTGTCCCCCAATCTCTCCTAACATCACAGTGCACCCCCCTTTCCTTATGCTGCTGGGAAGAAGCTGTATGCATTGCTTGAAAGCAGAAAGTAAGGGTCTGGAGTAGCATCAGAGGAGGGCTGGAGCTCTCCTGCAGCTGTAGGAGAGGTGCGAAGTCCACATGAAATGGCCTGGAGGGCTGGATTCGGCCCGCTGGCCTTGTGTTTAACACCTGTGCTGTATAGTAATGTAACACATTACTATACAGTGTCTGAGTGAACGGGGAAAAGATGCAAATGCTGCATTACTAAGTAATATACCAGCTGCTAGCGATTAATCATATGTCAAATCTGGCAGACTGGTTGTACCCAAGTTGATCGATCTCTTTCTTGGTACATAGATGGTTGGAATCTCAGCCAGTTCCTGCTGAACCGGCAAAGATTCGAACTGTCTTTAGCCAACCTTAGTCAAGGCCCAAACAGTGAAGTTAGGCCTTCGTTAGTTCGATTTGTACATCTGATTCTAAATCTGATACTTTATCGCATTAAATGTTGTTTATTAATGCTTGCTTTGTCATTCTCCACAGGGCTAGTGTATTTATGTCTAGGAATTTTACAGGTGGCAAAGAGTATGAACACCATTTCAATTACATTTTCTGTACTGTTGAATTATACCACTGTCATTAAATTTCTGCATTTATTATTTAAAACCTGTTTAACCACCTCTTTTCTTCAGGACAAGTTTTAATTAGATAAATTGATATCTATTGGTGTGTAAATATATTATAGACCCAGCTACAGGGCAAGTCTTCACTGGGAATAGTTATGGGAGGACTCATAATTTATCAGCAGCCCCTTCAAAGGTTGTGCTATGCTTATAACAATTATGCTTTATATGTTTCAGGCACCCATTTAGTAGCCAATTAAGGAAACCAATCAGATTTACATTTTACCTAAATCAAATTACTTCATGCTGAACTCTAATTGGCTTATATGGCTTACTGTAGTTTAAATAAGCCCACTAGTGTCATAATAATACCCGGCCAGCCTAAATTTCTAATATCTTAGTCATGAATACTGTAGCTCAAATTCATTCACTGCAAATACTCAACTATTCTGGATCATCATTTGTCACTAAATGCAGGGATAATTAATGCAAATGCAGGCAAGGCAAGCGGAACAGAAATTATACAGAAAAGTGACCACACTTATTAGATGCTTTTTGTTGGTCCATGTAACCAAACAAAAATATGATGGTACTATAATATTTATGTAGCACCTGGTTACTTTAGGTACCAGTGATATCTAAATTTAGAGGGAGATCAGAGTGTAGTTAAACTCTGATCCAAATTGTTATGTGTTAAACAGGGTCTCTGTCTCAGCTTGGCTGTACTCTAGGCTATTCTGTTGAATTGGGGTGTTCTTCCAACCCCGGTGCTGCAGGTGGCAGCAGTGGAGTCAAGGTTTGGGTGCTCTTTCCCAGAAGCCAATCAGGAGGGTTTGGCCTCGCTGTGCATGCTGTGGTGGGGTATTTGCCTCGGCGTTATGGCCTACCTGTGTAATGTAAAGGGGTCCAGAGGTGCAGGGTGCTGTGTAATGTAAAGGGGTCCAGAGGTGCAGGGGGCTATGTGATGTAAAGGGGTCCAGTGGTGCAGGGGGTGCAGGGGGCTGTGTAATGTAAAGGGGTCTTGTGATGCAGGGTGCTGTGTAATTTAAAAGGGTCCAGTGATGCAGGGTGCTGTGTAATGTAAAGGGGTCCAGAGGTGCAGGGGGCTATGTGATGTAAAGGGGTCCAGTGGTGCAGGGGGATGTGTAATGTAAAGGGGTCCAGAGGTGCAGGGTGCTGTGTAATGTAAAGGGGTGCAGAGGGCTGTGTAGTGTAAAAGGGTCCAGAGGTGCAAGGGGCTATGTGATGTAAAGGGGTCCAGTGGTGCAGGTGGCTGTGTAATGTAAAGAGGTGCAGAGGTGCAATTGTGGAGAGGGGGGTACACAGTAGTAACAAAGAGATATTGAAGGATGTAGAGGTATGCAGGGGGCCCAGTGGGGTGTTTTTACATTTTAACGTGGGGGGTGCCAGATATTGTATCCACCCTGGGTGCCAAATGCTCTAGGTACGCCCCTGTGCACAGCTGCACCAGTTTTAGTAAATCTCCCCCAAGTGTTATTGAGAACAGAGGTGCTCTTATAACATAATTGTTTGGACATGGAACAGCTTAGCTGCTTATTGCATAAGTCAAGCATGGTACCATAGGAGCCCACCCAACAGAGATTTACAGCTAACAAATTATAATAGCAGGCATTTTAGATTTTTTTACTTGCACCTTCTTTCCAAGCCCAACCTCCAAAGCCATAAAATATATGTTTGGACTCTCCAAACATGAAAATGAATGGAAGAATTTTTTTTTAATCTATCTACTAAAACTGAAGAAAACTTAAAAGCACAAAATGCATTAATTTGGCATATAATATTTTGTGTGGATATAAATCTTAGGCAGGCCAAACAGTGGTTTCAGGAAAGAAATTAGTATGATTTCTCCTTCAAAACACAGACAGTGTTGATGGGGGGCAGGGGTGGGCGGTGGAAGCCACCTCTGCCGGGAGAAGACAGTGATTATCACTAGCAGCTATAGCAGCCATTGGTTGATTAAATGTTTTATGTGCACTGTTTTAAATAAGACCAGGCAAACAGTGAAGCCTCATACACACAACATGTTTTCCCGGCAGGAAAACTGCCAGGAGAGCTTATGGCCGGGAAAACCGGACGTGTGTATGCTTCCTCGCAGTTTTCCCAGCAGGAAAACAGCCGGGAATCCCATCGGGAAAAGAGAGAACCTGCTCTCTCTTTTCCCGTCGGGATTTCCGGCATTTTTTTTACCACCAGATCTACTACTTTCCTATGTGAAACACTTCGAGGCAGTGCCGATGGAGCATACACACGGCCGGGATTCCCGGCCAAAGCTCCATGGCAGTTTTCCTGCTGGGTTCTCGGCTTTCCCCTCGGTTTTCTCGGCAGACTTTTTATCGCCGAGAAAACCGATCGTGTGTACAGGGCTTCAGGTATAATTAAAATAGTGTATATACATGACATTTTTATACCCGCCAAAGGATCTGTAACTGTTGGAATTGCCGCGGGATTCGGCCACTTCCAGTGACCTGTCTTTTTTTTTATTTTTATTGCAGATAAGCAAAACAGCATGGTCACCTCCAACCTTATACTCCTTTCACACTGAGGAGTTTTTCAGGCTGTACATCGCTAAAAATAGCGCCTAAATACCGCCTGAAAAACTCCTGCCCAGGCTTTCACACTGAGGCGATGCGCTGGCAGGAGAGAAAAAAAATCTATTGCAAGCAGCATCTTTGGAGCGGTGAGAGGAGCGGTATGTATACCGCTCCTTCACCACTCCTTCCCATTTAAAACAATGGGAAACCATGGTAATACTGCCCGCAATGCGCCTCTGCAGAGGCGCATTGCGGGCGGTATTAACCCTTTATCGGCCACTAGCGGGGGTTAATACTGCACCGCTAGCGGCCGAATCCCGCGGCAATTCCAACAGTATAGCGCCGCTATTTTTAGCGCCGCTATACCGCCACCGCGGCTCCCACCCCAGTATGAAAGGGGCCTTAGTCTGTAATTGGACAATGAAGGAGAAGGAGCTCACTGATGAGGTCATGTTCTCTCCTGCTGTATGAATGTTAACATGACAGTGCTGCTTAAAGTAAAAGAGCCCTCTGTGATTCAGAGTACAGACTGTCCTTCTTCCAGACTTAGGGGATTACAGGAGGCTGATGTCAGAACAGAATCAAGTATTAATGCTATGTATCCATTGATTTTTTAATGGATACATGCATGAATTAAATGACGACCGAAGTTCAATTTTAATGTGATAATGCTAAGAAGAATGGAATTATGCATGTCAGCAATATAATAGGAAAAATGAATTCTCCTTGAAAAGAAAGTTAAAGGGATCTGTTCTTTGTTGAAAAGATTTATGTTCTCAGGCAGTGATGTCACAGGGAAGGTATGAGCAACAGAATCCTTAAACCTTCTTTTGTTACAGTTATAAAACACGTAGTCTTCGGAGAACCTTAGGAGAGTGAAGATTAATGAAGAATATTGATATTGTACTTGTCCTAAGCAGTCAAAACATAAGTGCTGGGTTAAACAACACCTTATCTGTGCTGTGCTTGTGTTTTATAGCTCGTTACTTCAGCATGCACAGATTTATGATGACAAATGGTGTTAACTAGCTGATAATGAGCGAATAGCTGAGTGAAATTTCATTCTTTGAAACATTCCATAATTTGACTGTGTGTGCTTTTCACATTCTCCATCAGACACATCCATAGTTTGTAGACTGGAAACTCAGCTGTCAAGTTCAGTGCTATGTGTGTGTACGTGTATTTGGAGGCGGGGGATGATATATTCATAGGACAAAGCTCTGAAGAGGTCTAAGAGGAGGCCAGTGACTCTGTGAATGATTCACTACTTTGCTGTGGTCTACATACCAGGTCACCAGCATTCACAACAGGGAGAGAAGCATTACCTATTACCAAAATAGCATAGCTCGCTTGAAGGAGACTGCTTTTTGTTCATTGCTCTTTCAGGTTTTAACAAGACACTGCATTCTTGTAATCTTCCCCTAGGCAGCAATTCTCTGCACAAGAGAGAGATGTATAACAATAGGAAAGCTTGCTTCGATTCTTTTTCCATGTTATCCGTACCTTTTTGCTGTTTACACATCACCAAACAAGGGACATTCAGTAAAGAATATTGTAACCTGTAGAGGAATTCCAATGGAGTGTTGTAACTAATAGCATTAACCCCTTCCTGCCCGGCGTATACTAATATGACGTCCGCAGGAACCTCTTGTCCCTCCGGGCGGACGTCATATTCCAGGCCATCTAGGGGGCGCGCGCGCCGCATTGCTCTAGACATGGTGTGCGTGCCCGGCACCCGCGATTGCCCACAATCATGGCAGGACCATGGATCTATGGGTGTCAGGCCCTGTACACACGAGGAGACATGTCCAATAATAAAACCGGTCCGCGGACCATTTTCATCGGACATGTCTCCAGGGATATTTTGGTCTGATGTGTGTACACACCATCAGACCAAAATCCCCGCGGACAGAGAATGCGGTGATGTAGAAGACACCGACGTGCTCAAACAAGGAAGTTCAATGCTTCCACGCATGCATCGAATCAATTTGACGCATGCGCAGGATTTCGGTCCGATGGTTGGGCATACTAACCATCGGACATGTCCGACGGACAGGTTTCCAGCGGACAAGTTTCTAAGCATGCTTAGAAACTTTTGTCCGCTGGAAACCTGTCCGCTAGGCCATACAGACGATCGAACATGTCCGCTGAAACTGGTCTGCGGACCAGTTTCAGCGGACATGTCTCCTCGTGTGTACAACGCCTCCTCGTGTGGAGACCGATGTGTGTTCCCAGTAGAGAGGAACACAGATCGGTCACCTCCCCTTGTGAGCCCCCCTCCCCCCAACTGTTAGAATCACTTCCAGGGAACATATTTAACCCTTTGGCCCTTTTGACACTGGAGCGTTTTTCGGACGTTATTCAAGCGTTTTTCAGGCGCTTAGGCGTAAAAAGAAAGCCTATAAGAAGCCTCATCTGCAATCCCAATGTGAAAGCCTGAGTGCTTTCAGAGCCCTTTCACACTGCCAGCACCCGAAAAATGCTGGTAAAGCACCGCTAAGACCCTAACGTTTTTGGGCATTTTTACAGTGCTTCAGTGTGAAAGGGCAAGGAGTTTTTACAGTGCTTTCAAATCATTTCAATGGAGAGGGGCGTTTTTGGAGCATTTTATGTCAGTGTCCAAAAGCTGCTCCAAAGATGCTGCTTGCAGGACTTTTCTCAACGCCCGCCAGTGCAACGCCTCAGTGTGAAAGGGTAAGGTTTTTTACAGCGCTTTCAATTCATTTTAATGGAGAGGGGCATTTTTGAAGCTTTTTTTATAGCGCCTAAAAGCTGCTTCAAAGATGCTGCTTGCAGGACTCAGTGTAAAAGGGTCCATTGAGATGCATGGAGAGCGTTTTATGAGCGTTTTAATATTGCTATTTTTAACGCTAAAACACTGTAAAAATGCTTAAGCTTCAGCGCCCCCCTAGTGTTAACCCCTGCCCTGCCAGTCACATTTACACAGAAATCAGTGCAGTTTTATAGCACTAATCACTGTATAAATGTGAACGGTCCCAAAAATGTATCAAAAGTTTCAGATATGTCTGCCGCAATGTTATGGTCACAATAAAAAAAATAAAATCGCAGATTGCCGCCATTTCTAGTAAAAAAAAACAAAAAAAATTCCCTATTTTGTAGATGCTAGAACTTCTGCGCAAACCGATCAAATGCCCTTATAGCGTTTTTTTTTTATTTATTTTTTTTACCAAAAATATGTAGAAGAATACGTATCAGCCTAAACTGAGGAAAAAGTTTTTTTTTTTTTTAAATTTGATATTTATTAAATAAAAAAGTAAAAGATTTTGTGTTTTTTTTAAAATTGTCGCTTTTTCTTTTGTTTAAAATGCAAAAAATAAAAACCGCAGTGGTGATCAAATACCACCAAACAAAAGCTTTATTTGTGGAAAAAAATGACATCATTTTTGTTTGGGAGCCACGGTGCACGACCGCGCAATTGTCATTTAAAGTGCTGAAAAATAAAAATTGGTCTGGGCAGGAAGGGGGTGAAAATGCCCTGTATTGAAGTGGTTAAAAAGCAAGTATTAAGTAAAACTTACATTTTTTTTTAATTGCTATCTGTGTCTCTATTTTAGAGTTCATTTCCTGTCCCAGGTATATTTATAGCACAAAGGTCTAAGAAGATCTATGAGAAGGCCAGTGACATTGTCTGTGAATTATTTAGAGTAATTGAAAGTGAAGGGAACTAAAATGAACACAGACAGCAATCCAAAATTGACTGGAAACCAAATTCTCGTCCCTTCCACTAAAAAAAAGTATTTCCTGATCCCAACATGACAGCACACATGTGATATGGCTCTGCCCCTATATCCACCCACAGGACCTGTTTAAATCTACAGAATAACAGGAAAGCTAGAGCAACCTCCCCCATTCTTCTTTTTTGTCCTCTAAAGGACCAGCAAGACCTTGATGTTGCAATAAGTCCCTACCTGCCGATTGTGTTGGAGTCCATTTGGGTTCAGCCTCTTCCAGGTGCAGTCCCACATCTTAGGTTGTTGAATGCGCCAATAAGGTGGGGTTTTGGGGCTAAGGAGTTCTCGAGATGTTGGAGCCTCATGTGTTGCACCTGAGCTGGTGTTTGCTTGCTGGAGTCCATACTGCATGTATTTCTGCGTGTATTTCTCTGCAAACCTGAGCTGGTGTTTGGCTAATAAAGTCCATGCTGCATGTGTTTCTCTGCACACCTGAACTGAATCCTGATGCTGGAGTTAGTGCTGCCTTTTCTTTTCTCCCACAGGTTTGTGCTAAATCTTTTTCTTGTCTCCTCCATTGCCTCTACTTTTAATAGGCTTCGTTATTTTTTCTTTGTGGGAGTGATTTGGGTTTCTTCTTTTGTTTGCATTTTTTTCCTTTTATCTGTGACTTTTTCTGTGACAAGCGTGTGTGCATGATCCAATCCAGGTTTTGTGTCTGTTTCCGGTCTTAGGGAAGGCTATGGCCTCGTGTGGTGGCCATGTTCAAGCTCTCGCATGCTTGAGATGGGTTTTGCACTGGAGGGAGGCAATTTTGTCACACGTCTTTGATCTGATTGCTTCTTTCTCTGAGTCTTCTTCCTTTTTCATTCTGTGCAGTGCTTCAATAGGAACTTTCTACTAATGCCAGTACTTGGTTCCCAATGAATGAGTTTTTAATTTGAAGATCTTGCTCTCACTCACTCAAGTGTGGGGCCACTCTCAGCTGAGTCTGTTTGCATCACCATCCATTTACAAGGTGCCTCTCTTCCTACCCTTACCCTGGTCACCCATTGTTGGAGGAAGTGGATGCTCTCACTGGCAGATGCCTTTCCTTTTGCTTTTGATCATAAGGTTCCAGGGGAGACTGTTGTCTGTGGGTCTCACTGTGATAGCAAGCATGTTGATTGGCCCGTAGGCCTTATGTTTACCCTAGCCAGGGAACCTAATCAGGGCCAAGCACTCCAGCTACCAGTGTTTTTACAACAGCTGTCCCAGAATGGACTGGAAATTAAGAGGGAAGGATTGGAGGACTTGCAAGGTTCCAGAAAGGACGTCAGCAAATGCTTTTTACTCAGAAATTAAGAACAGGTTCACAGTCTTTGCAGCTGAGTAGAATCTCGATCCTTGCAACCTGGACGTTGCCCAGTTGCTACAATTTCTTCACATGGATCTGGATTTGGGGCTCACTAGGGAAAATGTGGGCTGCCATGAGAAAACTTTAGGAGACCTGTCCAGAGACTATGCCCTGAGAAGGAATAATGTTCTCCAGTGGGTTTTAATTCTGGTCCTTGATTTCCTTGCCAGGACTCTGTTTGCATTATCAGAAAGGAGTCCTCAGTGGGACATCGCTTGAGAGTCAGTGTCCCTCGATAACTTTAGGTGAGAATTTCAAGGGGAAGAGTATTGGTTCTGCAAGCACTTGAGGCTACAGAGTCCTATATCTTATTCCTTCCAGGCAAGTTGGGGCCTATTCCCCTTTGTTCCCAAGGTGGTTTCTGCTTTCATCTTACAAAGTGGTGATTCCATCCTTTCTTGACAGTACCTAACCTACACTGGATGTACCAAGTGTCTAAAATACCTACATTCAAGCAACTTCCTAGTTAAAATCTTCTGGAAGGCTGTTTTATGTTTCTATCAAGCAAATTTGGAGGAGGAACCTACAGCAAAATCTTGTCATCTTGGACAGTTATTGTCATTAAGAAATCTTACAGTGTAGCCTTGCAAGAGTAATAGAGGCTCATTCAGCTAGGTCAATTTTTACGTCCTTAAGTTTGGGCGACGCATGCAAGATTCCTATGGAAACATTTGTAAAGCAGCAGGCTGGTTGGCGCAGTGCACCTGCCTCAGGCACTACATGGAATATCCAAGGGCTTGTGTATCAATGGCATTCGCTGGAATGACGGTCCAGGCATCCATGTCCATTGTAATAGAGTTTGATTATACATTTTAGCCCTCCCTGTTTAGCTTGTTTTATTTATCATGTGTGTGCTGCCATGTTGGCGTCAGGAAAAGAAAATTAAGTATTTGATGCAATTCTTAGTTTTTATTGCTTCCTGTGTCCTCAATTGAAACAACTTTTGGCACAAAGTATGTAGGAAAAGGACACATGCCTGCCACTCCCATTAACTCATGAATAATTAATATGTCGGAAACTATTAGTTTTAGTATCGATATCAGATATATCTCAAACACAATGTTTTTTACACTACCTTTCGTTCACGATGGCTTAAAAATAAGAAATGCAATAATTTAAATGATGGACAACATATTTAGTATACTACTAGTACTTACTTAGAACATCCGAACATTATATATTTTCTGAAAGTGGAGGCTCTGAAGAATAAAATGTTGGTTGTTGCAACTTTTTATGTCACAATATTTGCATATAATACCCAACTTTTTGGTAAAATATAACAGGTCATTATTTTAGAGTTAATCATGAATCGGGGGCCCTAGAATTATTGCTCTAATTGCGATGTTCACAGCGATACAGTTTAGATATGCACGCCGGACATGCGAAAGCATTTTCTTTTGTGTGTACGCCTGGGAGGAGGTGCTTTTTGGGCAGTGACAGGTACTCTTTATGGAGAGTCTACAGAACTACAGAGAGCCACACACACACACATGCATACATAAAGCCACCTCCCACTCCTGAGGGGAGGTAAATGCATATAAAATGTCTAATACTGAAAGCTGAGAACCAGGCAAACGGCAAAATACACAGATTTAAAATGTATATGTATACGTTCCAAAGGCTTTATATTTATTTCCACCCATCCCTAAAATATACACCACCAGACACCACAGCCTGGGGGCATGATTTTTTAGTGTTGGAGTCATTCGATACAGATGAAATGAAGAAGAAGCAACAGCCTGATAATGTCATCTCTCTGCTCTTGCCCCCATGTCAGCATGTTATTTATCAGCACATTTAAAAGCAGCACATCTGAATTGCCCCAGGTGCTGCCCGACCTTCTCCTAGTCTTAGTAATGCTGTGTATGGGAATTCAAAAGGCTGAAAATAAGTCAAATTGCTCCCTTTAATAGTATAGAAAATATTTGATGCTCTGACTGGTATGTTCTCATGAGGGGCCATCCCCTGTTAGAACACAGTAGCTCTGCAGGGAAGATCACTATACTAACATCAGTATGTCAGTACAGCAGCTCCTCCTAAACTCTTTAGTTATTATTTGATCACCCGGCTGAGTTGCATGTAAAAAACATACTAGACTTAAGCCTGATATGTAAGCCCAATTTCCCCTCTGCCAATTTTTCTTTTTGACATCTTGAAGCATGTGCATGTAACCCAAATTTCTAATGGCTGTTTCTAAGCATTTTCTTGATTTACAATATTTGTAAGGCATAAAATATATTAAAAAAAAGCATTATGATGTACGTTTTTATGATTAACTATCTAACTATTATTTTTTTAAGTCTGCATGGAGCTCAGATGCCATATCTGGGGCACGCTTACGGGTAAGCATAACCCAGGCCGGTGCTACCACTAGCCAAACAAGGCAGCCCCCTAGGGCGCACTGCTGCCTAGGGTGCCCGGCCACTGGTGTTCCTACTCTCTTCTCTCGGGAGCAAGCAACTAAGTCTCAGCATTAGCAGGCAGCTGCGGCTCCATTTGCACAGAGTTTCAAAGGCGCAGCGGTGGCGGAGGACTGTGTCTGTGTCCCGAATCTCGAATGAATGGAAGCAAGCAAACATTCATTGATGGGCGTTGGTAGGCTGCATTTGATGGGCGCTGGTAGGCTGCATTTGATGGGCGCTGGTGAGGCTGCATTTGATGGGTGCTTCTTGAAAAAGGTGGGGTATACATAGTCAGGGTAAAGGGTGTGGGGTCAGGTGTGGAGCCAAGGGGGGGGGGGGGGGGTGGTAAAATAAGGTTTCGTCTAGGGTGTCAAAAATTCTTCCACCAGCCCTGAACATAACCTTTTTAGCCTATAAACAGAAAGGTCAGGTGGATGTGATTCCTTCACTGTAATAAAATACATTTATTGACTAAAATAAAAGTATCCTTAAAAAGTATGAATTTGATTGTGTTGTACCAAAGTGTCATGCCACATAATTCTGGGGGAAAGCCTGGTATTCTTCTACAATATAACTGGTTCATATTCAAAGTTTTTACTTTGTTAGGCTGGATTCACACCTATGCATTTTTAGTGCTTTTTGCATTTTGCAGATTTGCACTACAGAATGTGTTCCATAGGAAACAATGGCAAATGTTCTGTAGTGCAAATCTGCAAAATGAAAAAAAGCACTTAAAATGCATAGGTGTGAATCCAGCCTTAAAGGGGTTGTAAAGGTTTGTCTTTTATTTTCTAAATCGGTTCCTTTAAGCTAGTGCATTGTTGGTTCACTTACCTTTTCCTTCGATTTCTCTTCTAAATGTTTTTTTTTCTTTGTTTTAAATTTCTCACTTCCTGTTTCTCCTCAGTAAGCTTTCCACCATCATCCGAGTGGTGAAAAGTAATTTCGAACAGCTTACTAAACACCTTACAGAGGAGGAACAGGAAGTGAGAAATTCAGTCAAAGAAAACAAAGAAAAAAAAACATTTAGAAGGGAAATGGAAGGAAAAGGTAAGTGAACCAACAATGCACTAGCCTAAAGGAACCTATTTAGAAAATAAAAAACAAACCTTTACAACCCCTTTAAGTTCTGTTTTGTGCTAAAAATGAATGCACAGATAAGTACTGCTACTTTGAAAGGCTTGGTCATTTCTATTGCTCCCCTGGGTGATTCTCCACCTTTCTGAGGAACGTTTAACACTTGGCTTGTTGCTATCTCAAACATACTGCACTATCAATGCTTATCTAGATCTCTGCTGTGATGTTATGAAACTCATTTGGCTGTTTTTGCTTTGAGTTTAAGGATCGGCTAAAAAAAAAGTTTGGCAAATGAAAAATGAATAACTATTAGAAAGAAAAATAATTGGGGGTTGGGATGGAGTTATGATTTTAAGACATAAACAGGTCAGCAATGGCTGCCATTGTATGTTCTTAGTACAGTTCTCCTTGGAGAAGTCAGTCCAAGAGGGTGCTGCAAAACCACCCCAAGGAAGTATTAAAACTCCACACAGTAAAGTACCTATGAGAACGGTGAATTGTTGCATTGCCTCAGAAATTGAACATTTCTGCTTGTAAAGCCAACGCCAACGCAGGGCCAGATTCAGGTACAATTGCCCTGGCACAGAGTATCAGAGATACACTATGCCGCCGTATTTTACCTGGCTCTAAGACGAATTCAGGTAGATTTCGGCCCGTAAGGTACGGCGGCGTAGTGTATTTCTCGCGCCGGAATCGAAATACGCGATTAGGGGGCATGAAGCATTTAAATTAGGCGCGTCCCCGTGGCGATCGAACTGCGCATGCTCCGTTCTGAAATTTCCCGCCGTGCATTGCGCGAAATAACGTTGTTACGTAATTTTTTTTTTGAGTAGCGTCATTTATGTACATTCCTATTCCTGGACGACTTACGCAAAAAATAAAAAAATTATTGAAATTCGACGCGGGAACGACGGCCATACTTAACATGGGCCGTCTAACTATAGACCAGCTAATAGCTGGTATAACTTTACGCAGCAAAAAGATGACTACAGATGCCGTAAGAGATTGCGAAGGGCGATCGTAACTTCGTGGATCGCCGGCGCGGAAAACGACCCGAACTCCACCCAGCGGCCGCAAAAAGATTGCAGCGTAGATCCGAAGGCGTACGAAGACGTAAGCCTGTCGGATCGAAGCCCAAAGCCGTCGTATCATGGTTTGAGGATTTAAACTAATGATACGACTTGGGTAATTTGAAAGTACTCCGGTCTAACAGGAGATACACCGGAGTAGGGGCTCTGTGAATCTGGCCCGCTGTTTTTTGCAGCTGTTCTTCAGGGTCATCTTTTGCCTTCTTTCAATCAAGGCAGAATGGCGGGAAGTGAAGGATGGGTTCTACCAACTCTTATTGTCTAATTGCCTAGGAGCATTTAGATTGCATCCATATCTTGATGACATCTCCACACAGCCACAAAGAGCAGATACACTCAATCACCATGAGCATGTGATCCAAATTTACTTGGAAGCAAAACATCTCAAACAGATTATCTTAATTTGTTAATGTCTAAGCGACCTCTCTCTAGTCATTCTATTTTCCTTGGAGAAAAAAGAAATGAACGTACGCAGTGCACACATGGCCAAGCTCAAGAGAGCACTGCAAAGGAAACGGTCAATGTGTCCTTGTGGTTGATGATGGACAGATATTTCTCCACATGGTGTCCGGTGCATCTGCCTGTGTTTTGTAGACTAGGAACAATTTTGAGAGTTGCAGTATTATAAGGAATAAAAGGCAGCTATTTTTCTGTGTTTTATTAGACAGTACTACTCTAAATTAAAGAGCTGCTGTAACAAACGGGAAATATTAACCACTTGCCGACCAGCCGCCGTCGTTCTACGGCGGCAGGTCGCCTCTCCTGGGCGAGAGCCCGTCATTCTACGTCGGCACTTTCGACGCGTGCCCGGCGGGTACGATCGCCGCCGGGCACCCGCGATTGCTCGTTACAGAGTGGGGAACGAGAGCTATGTGTGTAAATACATACAGTTAGAACACACCCAGGAACACACTTAACCCCTTCCCTGCCCCCTAGTGTTAACCCCTTCACTGCCAATGGCATTTTTATAGTAATACAATGCATTTTTATAGCATTGATCGCTAAAAAAATGCCAATGGTCCCAAAAATGTGTCAAAAGTGTCCGAAGTGTCCGCCATAAGGTCGCAGTACTGAAAAAAAAATGCTGTTCGCCGCCATTACTAGTAAAAAAATAATAATAATAAAAATGCCATAAACTACCCCCTATTTTGTAAACGCTATAACTTTTGCGCAAACCAATCAATTAATGCTAATTGCGATTTTTTTTTATGAAAAATATGTAGAAGAATACGTATCGGCCTAAACTGAGGAAAAAAAAGTTTTTTTATATATTTTTGGGGGATATTTATTAAAGAAAAAAGTAAAAAATATTGCATTTTTTTCAAAATTTACGCTCTATTTTTGTTTATAGCGCAAAAAATCAAAACCGCAGAGGTGATCAAATACCACCAAAGAAAGCTCTATTTGTGGGAAAAAAAAGGACGCCAATTTTGTTTGGGAGCCACATCTTACGACCGCACAATTGTCAGTTAAAGCGATGCAGTGTGGAATCGCAAAAAGGGGCAAGGTCCTTAACCTGCATAATGGTCCGGGTCTTAAGTGGTTAAAGAGGCCGCAGAGTAGACAGGAGATTTTCGCTGTATGTAATCTGACGGCACTCATCCCGCCCCCCTCTATGTCCTTTCTGAGTCAGCAGTAATCTATTGCCGCGTACACACGGTCGTTTTTTGCGATGAAAAAAAACGTCATTTTTTGAAACGTCATTTAAATTGATTGTGTGTGGGCAAAACGTTGTTTTTTGTCTTAAAAAAGACGACCAAAAAAAAATTCCAACATGCTTGAATTTTTTGTGTCGTTTTTTGTTTCACAAAAAGTCACCGTGTGTAGCAAAAACGTCGTTTAAAACAACGTTTTTCAACCCGCGCATGCCTAGAAGCTAGTTATGAAGCGAGCTTCAATGGAAAAGAGTGGTAAACGTAACCTCGCTTTTTGTGAAAAAAAACGATTTGAAAAGTGACGTTTTAAAAACGTTGTTTTTTACTTCACAGAAAATGTCGTTTTTTTTCATCACAAAAAATGATCGTGTGTACGCGGCATTAGGTGAGATGGGTATTGCTCAGGCTGCATTCATGGCAATGGTGAGGCTGCAGATAGGCATTGATCAGGCTGCATTGATGGGCAATGGCCAGGCTGAAGATGGGAATTGATTAGGCTGCATTGATGAGCACTGACCCTTATTTTGCTTCAAAGTTCTTTATTTAAAATTGAAGTTATTTTTTCCTGAAACTTCCCTCTTAAAATGAAGGTGCATGTTATACGCCATATTCCGATAAATACAGTAATTGTTGTTTCCTGAATATTTAAACGATATTACTCTTTGTAAGCACAGTCTTATTAACCCTACATCTAACTGTAAAGAGCACCTGTCATGCTACATTCCTATTACAAGGGATGTTTACATTCCTTGTAAAGGAATAAAAGTAATTTAAAAAAAAAATATTTTTGGGGAAAAAAGTGTCAAACTAAAATAAATAAAGTAAAATGAACAATACATTATTTTATTTTTTATAAAGCGCCCCTGTCCCGGTGTGCACGCATGCAGAAGCGAACACATACGTAATTCCCACGACATATAAAAACGGTGCTCAAACAACACATGAGGTATCGCTGCGAATGTTAGAGCAAGAGCAATAATTTTGGCCCTAGACCTCCTCCGTAACTCAAAACATGTAACCAATACAAATGTTTAAAGCGTCGCCTATGGAGATTTTTAAGTAGCGAAGTTTGGCGCCATTCCACAAGCATGTTCAATTTTGAAGGGTGACATGTTGGGTATCTATTTACTTGGCGTAACTTCATCTTTCACATTATGCAAAAACATTGGGCTAACTTTTTCTTTTTTTTTTAAACACGTTTGAAAAATTGCTGCGCAAATATCGTGCGAGATACAAAATTGTAATGACCGCTAATTGTATTCTCTAGGGTCTTTGCTAAAAAAGCATATATAATGTTTTGGGGTTCTATGTAATTTTCTAGCAAATAAATGATGATTTTTCCATGTAGGAGAGAAATGTCAGAATTGGTCTGGGTGTTCCAGAACGCCTGATGGTGCTCCCTGCATGTTGGGCCTCTGTATGTGGCTACTCTGTGTAAAAGTCTCACACATGGGGTATCGCCATACTCCGGAGGAATAGCAGAATGTGTTTTGGGGTGTATTTTGTGGTATGCATATGCTGTGTGTGAGAAATAACCTGCTAATATGACAATTTTGTGAAAAGAAAAAAGAAAAAAACAAGAGGAAAAAAACAATCTTGATTTTGCAAAGAATTGTGGGAAAAAAATGACAACTTCAAAAAACTCACAATGCCCCTTTCTAAATACCTTGGAATGTCTTATTTTCAAAAAGGGGTCATTTGGGGGGTATTTTTACTTTTCTGGCATGTTAGGGTCTCAAGAAATTAGGCTGACAGTACTTCAGGTGTGATCAATTTTCAGATATTGGCACCATAGCTTGTGGACTCTATAACTTTCACAAAGATCAAATAATATACACTGATTTGTACTTATTTTTACCAAAGATATGTAGCAGTATAAATTATGGACAAAATTTATGAAGAAAAATTACAAATTTTTTGAATGTTATAACAGAAACGATAAAAATCATTTTTTTTTACTGAATTTTACAAAATTAAAAACCAAACAGTGATTAAATACCACCAAAAGAAAGCTCTATTTGTGTGAAAAAAAGGACACAAATTTCAGATGGGTACAATGTTGTATGACATTTGTAATTGTAATTGTCATTCAAATTGTGAGAGCACCGAAAGCTGAAAATTGATCTGGTTAGGAAGGGGGTTTAAGTGCCCAGTGGTCAAGTGGTTAAATTGCAACTGTGGAAAAAGTCAAAATGTCATGTATGATGCAGTCTGCCACTAGCATTAGCACAGCAGTTTTCTTTTTTTATTAATCCACACCTGTTGATCCTGCCAGCAAATCTGCTTTTTTTCCTAACTCCTGTAATATGGGGACAATGCTCTTCAGTCTGTAGTGACATAGCACAGATGTATTGTCACCCCATGGACATAGTAATATTGGATATGTAGTTTTAAATGGATTTTCAGTAAGAAAACACACGTTAAAGCCTAACTTTAGATGTTGTGAAAAATATCGGATCTACTGGCAGAACCAACAAGTAATACAACTTAAGCCCTGTACACACGATCGGATTGTCCGATGAAAACAGACCGATGGACTGTTTTCATCGGACGAACCGATCATGTGTGGGCCCCATCGTTTTTTTTTTTCCATCGGTGAAAAGAAATAGAACCTGTTTTAAAATTTTCCTATGGATAAAAAACCGATAGAAAAAAATGATCGTCTGTGGGGAAGTCCATTGGTTAAAAATCCACGCATGCTCAGAATCAAGTCGACGCATGCTCGGAAGCATTGAACTTCATTTTAACCGATGGTGTGTAGGCAAGACTGATGAAAGTCAGCTTCATCGGATATCTGATGAAAAAATCCATCGGATTAGATTCCATCAGATATCCGATCGTGTGTACGAGGCTTTAAAGAAGACTTCTATGTTATTGTGTTAGTGACAGGCTGTGTCATACATGTCACTTCTAATATGGCTTCTGCTCCAGAGGTGAGCTGAGATTAGCTTCACATAAAAATATATAAAGATTTCAAAATTCATTTTATTGGCGTATACCGCGCACTTTCTTGCCCTGAAAATCAGGGCAAAATCGTGGGTGCGCGATATATACGCCGATACCCGCTTTCCCACGCCGAGTTTGAATACTGCGCCGACATATACCGAGCGCAGTACACTCGTGTATAGTCGGGCAGACTCGGCTCCTCTCACGCTCACGTCCTGGACGTACAGGACGTGAGCGCGAGAGTAGCCGAGCCTGCCCGACTATACACGAGTGTACTGCGCTCGGTATATGTCGGCGCAGTATTCAAACTCGGCGCGGGGATCGAGTGGGGAGGAAGCCGCAGAAGGACGCCGGACCCGACGAAGAGGACACCCGAAGCCGCAGACGGACGCCGGACGCGACGAAGAGGACACCCTAAGCCGCAGAAGGACGCCGGACCCGACGAAAGAGGACACCCGAAGCCGCAGACGGATGCCGGACCCGACGAAGCCGCTGATGGATGCCGCGCAAGACACCAAAACTGTAAGTACAAAAATCTTTTTTACACAGGAATAGGGTCCACTTTAGGGGTGCGCGCTGTACGCCGGAGCGCGCAATACCCTGATAAATACGGTAATAACTATCTGTGTTAATATACTATTATTTTACAGTGTAGCTCAGCTCAAAGTGAAACCACACTATATCTGAGCACTACATACCAAACATGGTATTTCATTCATTTTTAATTTTATAAAGAAAACTCGCACCACCATATGTGTTTCCATGCATTTTTTGTCGAGAAATCACTTTGAAAAACACCCCCTAGCATTTCTAGCTGAGGCCATCCTGAGTAAGGGCCGATGATTCATGTAACATTTACTTCTTGGAATCCACCCACCCTCACCAGGCAGAAGAGGGTGTGGTTAGCTGACAAAGACCCTCCTCCCCTACTGAAGACTCCTGGAATGTATAACATAATTTGCCTAGGCAAGAAGCCAGAAAGTAACTAAAGAAATGTAAAAAAAATAACAAATAAATATAATATACTTGCCTATTTATTTACTAATGCTAGCAACACACGGATTACAAATAATCAATGTTGATTGAGAGAGTGTAGTTCTGCTTTAAGCACTGTGATTTATTTAAAAGTAGTCTGAGAAAATGAAAACTATACTGTTGATATTTATGGCTTGAGAGCTTTTTAAACTGAATTGTAGACACTGAAAAAAAAACATAAACTCATTGTCAATAGTTTACTGCCACTGATCTATTTCCAAAGTTTTTTGGTTTGTCCCTAAAAGGATGTTTTGGGCATTTTGGTTAGTGGCTATAAAAGTGTTCCAAGATGTTTTCTGGGAAATCTTTTGTATAGTACTTAAGCCATTTTGTTGGCTCGTTTATACAGGATTTTAATCTTTTCATTTGGAAAATGAACTGATTATTTAGAGAACAATATGTTACACTAGAAAAATGATGTAAATGCATGTAGGTTACAAATGTATAGCTTGCATGCATGTTCATATCTACAGTATAATAGATGTACATATATACAGTATCTCACAAAAGTGAGTACACCCCTCACATTTTTGTAAATATTTTATTATATCTTTTCATGTGACACTGAAGAAATTACACTTTGCTACAATGTAAAGTAGTGAGTGTACAGCTTGTACAACAATGTAAATCTGCTGTCCCCTCAAAATAACAACACACAGCCATTAATGTCTAAACTGCTGGCAACAAAAGTGAGTACACCTCTAAGGGCCCTTTCACACTAGCGGACGAACGGTCCGCTAATTACAAGTCCTTTAACGGACTTGGAATTGGTCCCTATGGGAGCGGATCCGTTAGCGGATGATGCATCCGCTAACGTCCGCCAGATCCGCATCCGTTTTTTCGGACGGAAGAATGTCCTATTTTTCTTCCGTCCGGCCAAAAGGATCGGATGCAAACGGACAGACGGTCTGTTTCCATCCGATTCCCCATAGGGGATAGTGGAGGAGAGACAGGGCGGTCCCTGCACAGTGTGCGGGGACCGCCCTGTCCGCCCGACAGCTCAGCGGAGACCCCCCACTGAGCCGACGGACACACGGAGCAAACCGAAAAACGGAACGCTCCGTGTGAAAGAGCCCTAAGGGAAAATGTCCAAATTGGGGCTCAATATTTTGTGTGGCCAGCATTGCCTTAACCCTCTTGGGAATGGAGTTCACCAGAGTTTCAAAGGTTGCCACTGGAGTCTTCTTCCACTACTCCATGACAACATCACGAAGCTGGTGGATGTTAGAGACCTTGCACTCCTCCACCTTCCATTTGAGGATGCCCCACAGATGCTCAATAGGGTTTAGGTCTGTAGACATGCTTGGCCAGTCCATCACCTTTAATACTACATATATATACAGTATCTCACAAATGTGAGTACACCCCTCACATTTTTGTAAATATTTTATTATATCTTTTCATGTGACAACACTGAAAAAATTACACTTTGCCACAGTGAGCTGATTTGTACGTTTTCCCACTGACAAAGAAATGGTCAGTCTATAATTCTAATGGTAGGTTTATTTTAACAGTGAGAGACAGAGTAACAAAAAAAAAATCAAGAAAAACGCATTTCAAAAGAGGTATAAATTGATTTGCATTTTAAGGAGTGAAATAAGTATTTGACCCCTTCGCAAAACCGCAAAACATGACTTAGTACTTGGTGGCAAAATCCTTGTTGGCAATCACAGAGGTCAGATGTTTCTTGTAGTAGTTTGGACACATGATTTTTTCCCACTCCTCTTTGCCAATCTTCTCCCAAGTCATTAAGGTTTTGAGGCTGACATTTGGTAACTCAAACCTTCAGCTCCCTCTACATATTTTTCATGGGATTAAGGTCTGGAGACTGGCTAGGCCACTCCAGGACCTTAATGTGATTCTTCTTGAGCCACTCCTTTGTTGCCTTGGCTATGTGTTTTGGGTCATTGTCATGCTGGAATACCCATCCACGATCCATTTTCAATGCCCTGGCTGAGGGAAAGAGGTTCCCAAGATTTGACAGTACATGACACCAACCATCGTCCCTTTAATGAGGTGAAGTTGTCCTGTCCCCTTAGCAGAAACCCCCCCCCAAAGCATAATATTTCCACCTCCATGTTTGACGGTGGGGATGGTGTTCTCGGGGTCATAGGAAGCATTCCTCCTCTTCCAAACACGGCAAGTTAAGTTGATGCCAAAGAGCTTGATTTTGGTCTCATCTGACCACAGCACTTTCATCCAGCTCTTCTCTGAATCATTCAGATGTTCATTAGCAAACTTCAGAGGTGTAGGTCGACAATCCTGTTCCTGACATCCTTGGGACAGCTCTTTTGTCTTGCGCCAAGCAAGCTCCCAAAAGCAGGGGTAACTGTGCAACTCAGAGTGGTACACAGGAAAGGAAAACCCCCTGAGAGCAATCTTCAGCCCATGAGGGGTAGAGATTCAAGCCAGTCTGCTACATCCTTCGGGAAGGTAAATAAACTGACTGTTTCACTGCCCACCACTCAAAGCTTAGCCTGAATGAGGACACTATATTTGATGCCCTTAGTGTGTAATGCCGCCTAATGGAATTGAAGGAATGGCGGAGCTTCTGGGTCTCTACAGAATATTCCAGGAACAGCATCAGATGGTTATTCTGATAGACCATCCCTGAAATTGAGGAGTCGCAGAATAAACGAACCCCTGCGTCCCAGGTTGTGGTGGCATGCGGTGGGACCTCTGGACGTAAAGTATGGGGATAGCTGGATGGCAGGGAGCAGGGACTGTAAAAGCTCCTCCACAAAAATGGTAGGGATCTTACCCTCTATTCCGTCTGCTAGGCCAATAATGAAGATGTTGTTTCTCCGGCCTCCGTTCTCTATTCCCCCTGGCTCAGTAATCCATTGCCTTGACCTTGGATTAAAGAAAATGGATCGCCCCTGTATGATTAGCCACAGCATCCTCTACTAGGCCCATCAGCATCTCAGCAGTAGACAGTCAGGAACTAACCTTGTCTAAGTGCTGTCGGATAAACCCAATATTCAGCTGGACTGCATCAATTTTGTTGGTAAGGGCCACCTGTCAGGTGGCAATAGCCACCGTTACCTCAGGGATCTCTGGGGAAGGGGCGACAAGTTCCCCCGGTCGGTCTGTCTAAGGCGCCATGTTAGCACGTGGCACCTGGTTGCTGCCCCTCGGAGGCTCCAGGCTGGCCGTAGTAGGTATGTCTGGGGGCAATAAGAGTTTCTTACCACCTTTACCACGTCCAGAAAGTTTAGGAGGCATCCACACTCAAATCACCATTGTATGTTTGCAACTAACCCAGGAGAAGTGAAGCAATTTTCTCTAGCAGAGCTCCGGGATAGACATCTGGTCACTCTGCCATCTTGACAACGCCTCCGGACAGAGTATAGCTAGTAAATTCTATATATGCAGTAATTGCATGCTTTTGCACTGTCAGCAATAAAGAGGATTTAAACACAAGTTTCCACCCTGCCATATATTCCATATTTATGAACTACATGTGTTTCTGCAAGTAAAAATTAGAGACTTTGAGGGAATTTTTATTTAAAATGGTCACCCAATATATATCCAAAGTTCAGAGCATGGCTCATAAACTTAATATAGGATATAATTGCCACATATTCTATAGACCCATGAGAGTGAAGAAAAACTAGACTGAAGTTGTCTAAATGTAGAAATGTTATGTGTTTTTATGTAATTTTACACAAAATGTCCTTGCAGTAGTCATCTTTATCGCTGCCTTTATTAACAAAGCCATGACAACTACCACTGTATTTTTGTTCAAGGTGTACATCAAGGGATGAATACTTATAAATAAATGTTGAAGTCCGTTGAACACTCAAAAAATTACACAATTATTCCACACTGAGTTCAATGCATTTTACAGAGTGGCAATATTTTTCTAAAATGTTCGGGTTTTCACCAAGGTTTTAGTGAAGCAAAAACTCCCCAATTCTCTCATACCTACTTGGTACAAATATAATATATGAAGCAAATATAAAAACAATATGGCTTTTTATTCCTATTGGGTATTTTAATGGTGAATAACTGAAAAGTGAATAATCTTGAAGCATATTTCCACTTCCAATTTTGCAAATTTTGCAAAAAACCCACTATATGCTGTTATGTGTTCCCATTCTCAAAGCATGGCTAAAAAATAAAAAAAATATTTCTTAAATATTTCTTACCTTTTAGATATTTTTCAGAAGAAGGTGTCATTGTTGACTGCAAGGCTTTTTAAATAACGTTAGAGTCAGTCTGTCCAAATAGTGCAAGAAGCCCAGTCCCTAAACCTTTAACCCTTTGTTAAGACTGACTGAGGGAGATTTACTAAAACTAACTGGAGCATGCAAAATGTGGTGCAAAATGTGGTGCAGCTGTGCATAAAAACCAATCAGTTTCCATGTTTTATTCTCAAAGCGTAAAGTGATTCTGATTGTAAATTTTTTGTTAACAATAAAAAACATGTTATACTTACCTGCTCTGTACAGTGGATTTTCACAGAGCAGCCCAGATCCTCCTCTTCTTGGGTGCCTCTTTGGCTCTCCTGGCCCCTCCCTCCTGACGAATGTCCCCAAAGCAAGCAGCTTGCTATAGGTGCACCAGAGCCAAGCCGCAGCTCCTTGTGTCCATTCAGACACAGAGCTGTGGCCTGGCCCACCCCCTTTCTCTCCTTATTGGCTAACTGACTTTGATTGACAGCAGTGGGAGCCAATGCACTGCTGTCTCAGCCAATGAGGAGGGGAGTCCCAAGCAGCCAAGACAATCCTTCAACACTGCTCGATCTTGATGGGCCTCAGGTCAGTATTAGTGGGGCTGAGGGGACTGCTGCTGCACACAGAAGGCTTTTTATCTCAGTGCATAGAATGATAAAAACCTTCTGCCTTTACAATCACTTTAATTGAACAAGCTGTAGTTAGAAGCTGATTGGGTACCATGCACAGCTGATTCTGAGTGCTCCAGTTTTAGTAAATCAACCCCACAGTTTTTAAATCTGGCTACAATTGATAATGAAGACCTGCCTGCACAGTACAGATGGTGTTAATTATAATAAACACAGCTCCCAGCCCCCACATAAATCAAAATATCTATGTTGGATTTTTCTTGCAGAATAGAGCATCTAAGAAAGGTGCATTTTTTTACATTATGCTGTGTAAATGGGGGCAAGTAACAAATATAAAGCGGATGTTAACCCAATTGGAAAATATACTTTTGGACAATATATTGTGTGTGCCACCATAGGAAGCTGCTTCCTATGGTGGCACATACAGAAGAGGAGGAGCCTAGAGTTCTGGTTGAGGACCTTAAAACAGGAGGTGCACCGGTCGTGTGTACGAGGCTATAGAGGGCATTCTAGTAGTCTACAGTGAGCAAACTAAGGGTTACAGAATCATACACCCAAAGACTGACAAAGTGACAATAAGCCGTAGTGTTTATTTTGATCAGAGACCATCACCAGAAACACCAATCCCTGAAATCTGTGAAGTGAATATACCCAACAAACCAGAAAAAAGGGTTGACTAAAATGAACCTATGCAGGAGTCAGAACAAGAGGCGGAACTCACAATGTCTAAACCAAGTTCCTCGCCAGATCCTGCTGAACTGCCTGAAGTCAGAAGATCCAATGGGACTACAACGGGATGCCTCGACACAAGCTGTCATACACTGTCAAAACACACAGCATGCCTGAACCAACAACCTGGGAAGACATAGAAAAACTACCAAAACATGAAGCCAATAAATGGAGAAAGGCAGCAGAAGAAAGGAACTTCAAGAAAATAAAACCCGGACACTCACAGAGCTCACAGAGCTCCCTCCTAACAGCAAAACTATAGGAAGTAAGTGGACCTTTAAAATAAAGTCAGACACAGAAGGGAATATCCACAAATACAAAGCCAGACTAGTTGCCAAAGGTTACTCTCAGAAATTTGGTGAAGATTACGATGACACATTCGCTCCCGTCGTAGACCAGTTTCATCGGACCAGTTCGATGGTGTGTACGGCCCATCGGACCATTGTCCGTCGGACCAAAGTTTAAAAAAAATCTTTAAAATCTCAGTCGGACAGGTTCGATGGTTAGTATGCCAAAGCATCGGACCAAAAACCCGCACATGCTCAGAATCCATTCGACACATGCTTGGAAGCATCGAACTTCCTTTTTTCAGCACGTCGTGTGTTCTACGTCACCGCGTTCTAGTCTGATCTAATTTTTGGTCCAATGGTGTGTACGTCGGACCGTTCTCATCGGACCAGTCTGATCATGTGTACGCGGCCTAACACTCCACCATCAGAGCTGTTCTTAGTAGATGTAGATGTTAAAACTGCTTTCCTGTATGGAGCAGCCACCAACTCCAAGAATCAAGAAGACAGATGGATATACATCCTTATCTATGTTGATGACATAACTTGTTTTGAACAAGAGGGGGGTTACAATTAGATAGTTCACAAGCTGAAAGAAAATTTTGGAATCAAAGAGCTAGGAAACATTAGCTACTATCTGGAAATCCAAATAGAGAGAGAAGAAGATGGAAGTTACCTTCTCAACAAATCTCAGAAAATCTCCAATATCTTGGAACAATTCTATATGCAAGATGCAAAGGAATTGAAAACTCCTATGGAATCAGGCTATCAAAAGAGCAACGAAGAAGAAAAATTGCTACCCAACAATGACACGTATCGCAGAGCTATCTGTAAGCTGCTATATGTTGCCACTGTGACAAGACCAGACATAGCCGCAGCAGTGGGCATACTGTACTATGCAGGAAAGCTTTAGCTCCCTGTCAGTGTGACTGGAATGCAATAAAAAGAGTAACAAGAATAAAGTTACGGTTACCAGCTGCATGGAATCCAAAATTGCTTGGATATGTGGATGTTGACTGGGCAGGAGACTGCACAGACCACAAATCCACAAGTCGATTCATCTTCCAGTAAAAGGACAGACTCATAAGTTGGTCTAGTCAAAAGTGAACAACTATTGTTCTATATTCAACTGAAGCAGAGTACATTGCAGCAGCATATGCTTGTCAAGAAGTGATATGGATTCATCAACTTTTTGAGGACATTGGGATAGACAATTCCCATTTTTGAAAACAACCAGGGATTTATAAAGCTTACGCAATCTGAAAGGGTCAATCCTAGGAGCGAACACGTCGACGTCAAGTATCACCTACTGAGGGACAATCAAGAACAAGGTGTTATTGACATTCAATTCTGCCCATCTATGCAGCAGGTGGCGCTGTGGTATTATAGTATATATTTCTTATCTTTGATGATATAACAGGATGTATTGTCTATCTATGCTCAATGCACTCGTTTGTGTTCTTTTTCCAGTTTACATGCAAGTAAAGCTATCCTCTGCATACAACAAGCTTCTAGAGCATAATTATTTAATAAGCTGCTAATACTACTGACCCCGAACAAGTATGTGAATAAGGGCTTGTAAATTTTCTTTGACTTTCCTAAACTGCATACCTTTTGAGGTCTGTGACTCAAAAATTATTGAAACCTTTGGCGCAGGATAATGACTAGTCACCTATCATTTTTAGAAGGTGCCCACATGCTGTTCTTATGGGAAGATAAAATGGTTCTAAAGGCTTATTTTCTTTAAATGTATATAAAAAAAAGTTGTAATACTTTCCTGCTCTGTGCAACGTTCCCTTACCTCTTTTTTAATCCCCGTCCCCCACCGACACTATCCCCCCTTCTCCCAGCGGGAGTTCACATAGCAAGCTGACTACTGTTAGGGCACTCAAGAAGGTACACTCCCAAGCCAGGCTGTGTATGTTAATAGACAGTATGGCTTGGCCATGCCCCCGCTCCCTCTTTACAGAATTTGACTGACAGCAGCAGGACAAGCCACTGGTTCTCAGTGATGCCAGTGAGAGTAGGGAGAGGAAAAAGAAGACCTGCATCTGGACACAGCACTGGATTGATATAAGACTCAGGGAAGCGTTTAGAGACGTAAGGGAAGGAAATAATTAGTCGGGTATATTTTACCTGAATGCAGCAATTATACCCCATTGGGGAGCATACTAAGGCTACCCCCTTACATTTAACATTAGGCTATTCAGAACTTGGGTTTTGACCACAACTGACATGCCACAAAAAAAAGAATAGCTGGCGTCTGTAGCAGCATCAGTCAAACAGCACTGCAAACCAGCCTTGTCATCACTTGAGAGGTAGGCTACAACATTAGCACTTATCAGCTAAAAGTCAACTCCATTGTTCACTTAGATGAGACATATTTATGTTTTGATGGTTTGGGCAATTAATCAGTGTAGACTTCTTACAATGCCATCCTTTGTTTGGCAGCCAAGCTATCAGCTGCATGTTTTCCTTTGTCTCAATATTTGTCCTGAGCTGCTGCCAATGTATTTGCTCATTTGTCACCTGTCTTGTACTGAACTGGTAATTTGATTTTTACCACTCCCTGTAGCATTGACATCAATAATTGTTTTAGCCTGTCTGATATATTCTCAGTATATATTCGCAGCAAGGTATGAATTAGGTGAATTATTAGATTGCATTTTAATAAATACAAAACATGTGGTGTGTGTCCGACTTCTAATTATGAAGGGCAGCGTCAGCGGGCAATTGTGAGGTATAGAAATAGGCCTAAGTCAACAACAGGCACTGTCTGAAATCTACAGTACAGTACATAGCAGAGAGACCTTGTTTTTGAGGTTCCTAGTCTGCACTATAAGATATATGTGCATGGGTGTATTCACCTCCAAGTCCCTTTTTGGTTTAGTGTATTTAAGGTCAATGTATAATTTTTTTGTACATAATGTCTTTATTTGTTTATTGTAGTCAGGACTGTCTATCTATCTATCTATCTATCTATCTATCTATCTATCTATCTATCTATCTATCTATCTATCTATCTATCTATCTATCTATCTATCTATCTATCTATCTATCTATCTATCTATCTATCTATCTATCTATCTATCTATCTAGGTTTAGCACCAATAATTTACCCAGCGTTACACATATATATTGTACTTTCACATCAGTCTTTGCCGTAATGGTGCTTACAGCAGGGAGTGGCCAAATTTGAATCCACTGTGGGCCCTGCGGTTGTACAGAAGTCGATCTGCTGATGGCGGAATTGATCTATATTGTGACACTATGAAAGGTGAGGTGATGGATGGAAGCTATGTTTCACCTCACATGTATTCATATGCAGGAAACTAAGGTGGAATTCAGACCAGGTTTTCCCGGCCACCTTGGCAGTCTTGGTTCCGGACACGATTTTGCAGTCCACTAGTGACCACCAGAAGGAAAGTGACTAGTGACTACAAGAGATTGCTCTTGGCCTGCGACTCAGGAAGCCAACGTCACCGCACCAGGAAGTGAATTACTTCCGCGCATGCGTCGAATCCATTCGACGCATGTGCGAGAAGATATGTCTGCTGGTTAGCGTACTAACCAGCAGACATATCGGGCCGACGGGTTCCCAGCCGACAGATTTCAAAGCATGCTTTGAAATCTGTCGGGTGGCCAAATCCGTCGGCTCACCCGTACACACGATCGAATCTGTCTGCTGGGGTGGTCGCGCTGACCGTTTCCAGCAGATATATTTCATCGTGTGTACGCGGCATTAGAGTTAGGAACTTGAAATGTTTAGTTAGTGCTTGGATGGTGAGGATTTATTTCCTGTTTTGTTTCTTTGATTCTCATGCAACCTTTTAAATAAAACTGACCACAAGTCAGATTTTAAGAAAACCAATCTCCAGGTCACTGCTGCCCAGCAGGAACTCAACCACCAGTTTGCAGAGGCCCCTGCAGTGCAACAGGAGGCAAATCTCCAGTTTGAGATGGCCCTGATGGAATTTAAGAAATGGTCTGTAGGTCCTTTGCCAGTGAAACAAAAATTGGTGTGTGCCAGCTACTAGACATGTGCACACTGAAATATTTTGTTTCGGAATTTCGTTTTCGTTTTTATTAATTTTGTTTCATTATAAAATGCATTTGTCCGACAATCCAAATTAATTAAGGTTGAATCTGTCAATTGAAGGCTTATTGTATCTGTCGAATGTTCTAAGAAGATTCGACGGAGCAGCTAAACTGTACGATGCGGGGGCGTGGCCAAGATGGCGGACTCAGCGGACGTGTTCCCTGAGCTCTCCTGGAGTGTGATCCGATTTTTTCTCCCCTACCTCCTGCCTGGCCCTGCTACGGGGCTCAGCGGTGCTTTGGATGTCATACAGGGCGTTCGGGAAGCGCAGGAAGGCAAAAAAACTGAAGTTTCCTGCTTCCATCCCAGAGGATCCTACGCCGACTGCTGTCTCCCCGGCACCTACAGCGCGCCGCTGTAACATGGCGTCGCAAACGGACCACGTGGAGGGTGCTGTACCTGCTGCCCCTGGTATTCCTGAAGTCATGGCGGCGATCACAATGTGTCAGGCGGCTCTGACCAACAAGATAGAGGAAGTCCAGCTGGATGTCAGTCTGATCCGGCAGGACTTCGACAAGATCAGATCGAGGGTGTCGGAGGCCGAGCGACGCGTGAGTGAGGTGGAGGACACGGTGTCGGATCACGATGCCTCTATTAGGGCCCTACAGTCGAAGGTCAAGGCGCTTGAATACCGCGCGGAAGATGCCGAAAATAGGAGCCGCCGCAACAATATTAGGATAGTAGGATTGCCTGAAGGGGTGGAGGGTCATGCCCCAGCCCTTTTCGCTGAAGAGCTCCTCCGTTCCCTGGTACCGGCGGCTCGGCTGTCTTCATACTTCGCTGTGGAGCGCGCTCACCGGGTTCCCCCTAGACCGGGGCCTGAGGGCTCGCCCCCCCGTACGTTCATACTCCGTCTGCTGAATTTTAGGGACCAGGACGAGCTGTTGCGAGCCTCGAGGGCCGCCGGAGACCTGGCATACCGCAATGGGAAGCTGCTGTTATTCCCGGACTACACCATGGAGACACAGAGGCAGCGGCGCTCCTTTGATGCGATTAAAGCTACCCTCCGCCGCAAGGGCATTAAGTACAGCGTCCTGTTTCCAGCTAAGCTGCGGGTTGTGGATGGAGAAACGGTACGCTTCTTTACTTCGCCGAGAGATGCCTCTGCTTGGGTGGATACATTACCTTGATCTTCTGCCTTGATGGATGCCTTGTACTGCTCTACCTAATAGGCTGGCGGGGATACGCACACACTGGTGTCTATTTCGGGTAAGCTCCTATGATTCCCCCCCCTGGAGAGACTGTGGGTGTAGGGGCCATGTTGCTGGACTGGGACTGTTCCTTTTTGTGATCTGCCCCGACACGGCTGATATGGGTCACCTTGTCCATTAGCTGTGTCTGCCCCTGTCTCATACACTGTTTGGACTGTTTGGCGGATGCTGCTGGGGCGGGGTGGGTTCCTTTTGTACACCCGGGCTGTTGTTGGGGGGCCCCTCTGCTATTAAGTTTGCCCGCTGTCCCCGCCAGTACTTGTTTGTAACGCGTTAAGACTGTGCCCCCGCTTCGGCGGGAGAAATGGAGGACCTTTGATTTGCACTACATCACTCCAGGGGCCGGCGGGGAGAGACTTGTGCTTGCATTCCCTTTTGCCCTCTGGCTGCTGGAGGATTTTGACACTGGCTACACGCCCCCAGCCTTTGTTTTAGGCTCCTGCAATATGGTTTTTTTGGGGTTTAAGTGCTCCTCATGTTCTCGAGGTGCATGGGGTGGGGGGTGGGGGGGGGTTGGGGGTTCCTGCCACTGTTTGGCTGGTTGGTTGTTCATGTTTTTTTTGTTAATATTTTTCTGCTGCATGCTCTCTGTTGGTTGGTATGGGTCATCACTGTATTTATGTGCTGCTAGTAGGGACTGGTTGTTGAGGTGCTGTTCTTGGTTGGGCGTCCGGCTCGGTCCTGGCGGGACGGGGGTGAAGGAACCTTCCTCCCTCTGTTGTGCTGGGCCCGACTTGGGTGCCGCCGGGGTCGGCTCTGCACTAATGTATAACCCGCCTTATGACTAATTGTCGGGTAGTGTCGTGGAATGTGCGGGGTCTTAACTCAGCGGTGAAACGCTCCTTAGTGCTTAACTATTTGAGAAAACTTCACCCGCAGGTGTGCATCCTGCAGGAGACACACTTGATGGGATCCCGAGTTCTGAGTCTGAGGAGGGCATGGGTCGGTGCGCACTATCATGCACCCTACTCTAATTATGCCAGGGGCGTTAGCATTCTTGTGCATAGGTCCCTTCCCTTCCAGCTTCTGGATGTGAAGCTGGACCCGGGAGGCAGATATGTGCTCCTGCATGCTTTGATTGCTGCGATTCCTTTTGTGCTGGTGGGGGTGTATCTGCCCCCCCCCCGGCGGATCTGGACATCCTTCATTCCCTTATGCAACTGGTTACTATGTATAATGTGGACAATGTGCTTATCATGGGGGACTTTAACTTGGTTGTGTCCAGGGATCTGGACAGGCTTCGTGCCTCTGGCCCTCGGCAGCATGGACTTGCTGACTGGGCATCTGCCTTTCATATGACGGATGTCTGGCGTCAGGTGCATCCTTCCACCAGGGGGTATACTTGCCTCTCGAGCACTTACCGGACCATGTCTCGTATTGATCTGGCGTTTGCCTCGCCTGCTCTGCTACGCAGGGTGGTCGATGCCGAGATACTCTCTAGGGGTATATCGGATCATGCCCCGTTGTCTGTCACTATCCAGCTTTCACGAGAGGTGGGGGTGCGGCTCCTGAGGCTGTCCAAATATTGGATAATGGACCCGGACATTCAGGAGGAGATGCCTGAAGCCTTGTGTACATACTGGTTGGACAATGAGGGCTCTGTGGGACCCCTGGTCGGGTGGGATGCCTTCAAGGCCTGGTTAAGGGGTGATTTTATGGCTCGGGTTGCGGTGCGTAAGCGAGGATCTATGCAGTCTCTGAGGGAGCTCGAGGAACGGGCTAGGATCCGGGAAGCCGAATATGTTCGCTTTCCCGATTCTGACCATTATGTGCCCTGGCAGGTTGCCCTTAGGGACCTGTCCCTGCTTAGGGTGGACCTTACCAAGAAATCCTTGCTAGAAAGTGCCCAAAGAGTTTTTGAGTATGGGGATAAGAACGGCAGGTTGCTGGCTTGGCTTGCCAAGGGGCAGAGGCCGATGACACATATTAGCAGGCTGAGGGACGGTGCTGGAGGGATGCTTACGTCCCCTATGGATATTGGAGCCCGGTTTCTGGAGTTCTACCGGGATCTATACTCCTCTAGAGTACGGTACGTTAACTCTGAACTGCTCCGGTATCTTGACCGGGTCTCTCTCCCCTCCTTGACCGCTGCACAGAGTGCTCAGTTGGACTCTGATGTTACGTTGGAGGAAGTGCAGGTGGCTCTGAGTTCCATGCAATCCGGGAAGACCCCTGGACCTGATGGTATTCCTGTCGAGTTCTACTCGGTGTTCCAGGAGCTTATTGCTCCTAGACTTACCTCTATGCTGCAGAGCTCCTTCTCTGCGGCGTCCTTGCCGGATTCGATGTCAGAGGCCGTAATTGTGCTGGTGCCCAAACCTGGCAAGGACCCTGAGGAGTGTGGCTCTTACAGGCCTATCTCCCTGATTAATGCGGATGCGAAACTCCTCGCAAAAATCTTAGCTAATAGGTTAGTGACAGTGATTGAGTCGCTGGTTCAGGTGGACCAGACAGGATTTATACCGGGGAAGGGCACCGACATTAACATCCGTCGGTTGTTCCTGAACCTGTCTGCGTCTCATAGCAATGGGGGGACTAGAGTGGTGGCCTCTCTCGATGCTGAGAAGGCCTTCGACTCCGTGGAGTGGGGGTACTTGTGGGAGGTTTTGAGGAGGTTTGGGGTGGGACCTAAATTTCTACAGTGGCTCGCAATGTTGTATAAATCTCCCAGGGCTAGGATTCGAGTGAATGACTCTCTTTCGGACTATTTTCTCCTCCGGAGGGGGACCCGTCAGGGGTGCCCCTTGTCACCCAGCTTGTTCGCCCTGGCCTTAGAACCCTTGGCGGTGTTGGTCCGGGAATCGGACCGTATAGTTGGTCTCAGGGTTGGCCCTCTGGAGGAGAAGATATCTTTATATGCAGATGACACTCTCCTTTACCTCCATGACCCTGGTGACTCCTTGGCGGCTGCCTTGGAGATCTTTGACGAATTTGGTAAGTATTCTGGGATTCGTATTAACTGGTCCAAGTCAGCCCTGTTCCCGATTGATGTTAGGGCTAGGGAGGTGGTCCCGTCGACAGCGCTTCAGTGGGTGGAGGAGTTTACGTATTTAGGAATTAGGGTCTCCCGCGACCTTCGGTCCTTCGACAGGCTCAACTTGAGACCGGTGACTGATCAACTCAGGGAACGCTGTTCTCGCTGGCGGAACCTCCCGTTGAACCTTCTAGGTAGAATCAACGTCTTGAAAATGATCTATTTGCCTAAACTTAATTATATTTTCAGAAACTGTCCTGTGTGGATTCCCACTTCCTTCTTTCGAAACTTGGATGGCTACATTGGATCCTTTCTGTGGCGGGGCTCCCCACCTCGGTTGGCGAGATCCACCCTTCAGCTTCCTGTTAGCTTGGGGGGGCTGGCTCTCCCCAATCTGCTGGTCTACTACTGGGCGGCCGTACTGGTTACGGCACGATGGTGGTTTGAGCAGTCCAGGGCTAATGCGGCTGTGTGCCTCGAGGCGGCGATTGTAGGGTCCCTTACTGAACTGAGTAATCTGCTCTATAGAGGACCCTCTCCATACCCCGCGCTGCCTGGCCCGTCGAGAACTACGCTTCGGGTGTGGGGCGTGGCCAGGCGTCGCTTTTTGTCCCCGGGTCACTGGTCCCCCTTTGCCCCGTTGTGGGGAAATCCTGCGCTCGGCCACTTTCGCTCCTTGCCGGACCCACAATTGTGGGCCCGCTGGGGAGTTAGGGTGCTACGAGACATTGTGGAGGGGGGATCTTTGCTGTCCTTTCAGGATTTGTCGGGCCGCTTTGGCTTGCCGCCCTGGATGTTCTTCCGGTACCTCCAGCTGCGGCATGCCTTCAGGGCTCAGTTCCCCATCCCGCCTGTGCTTCGTGCGGACGCTGTGGAGGACCTCCTGGCTCAGAGCACTTTGTCAAAGATCTTATCCTCCTTGTACCTGACACTCCTTACCAAAGACTCCCCTAAGATGGACTCCCTTTGGAGGAAGTGGGTGGGAGATGTTCCGTCCTTGGATAGGGAGACCTGGGATGATTGCTTTGAGGATAGTTATAAATTGGTGATCTCGTCTAGGGATAAGTTAATACAAACTAAGTTCTTGCACAGGGTATACTTTACACTTCAGAGACTGCATGGGATATATCCGCAACGTTCCCCGAGCTGCCCTAGATGTTTTACCTCCGAGGGTACATATATTCACATGTTCTGGTCCTGCCCCAGGCTGACGGACTTTTGGTCCGCAGTTTTTGAAACTGTTAATGTCCGCCTCCATCTTAGTCTTCCGGTTTCCCCAGAGCTGGCTCTGCTGGGGGTGCAGGATGATGAGCAGAGGCCTAGGTTCACCAAGCTGTTACTGTCGCTACTGTTTTTTTACGCCAAGAAGGCTATTCTGGTCAAATGGACATCTAGGAATCCCCCCACTTTGGGAATGTGGATGGATGCGGTCAACGCTACCCTTCCTTTATATAAAATGACGTACCTAAACAGGGGCTGTCCTTTGAAGTTTGAACGGGTGTGGGGGCCATGGATTGATCCTCTATGATAGAATTGACCCCATGTCTTGTGCTGTTGCTGAGCTCCCCGGCCTCGCCCTGCCCCCTCCCTTTCCCTCTCCCCCCTGCCCCCTCTCTGCTCCCCTTCCTCCCCTTCTCCTCCCCTTTCCCCTCTTTCCCCCCTCTCCCTTCTCCCCTCTCCTCCTTTTTCTCTCACTGGGAAGTATGTCCTGTAGATGAGTTGTTTCCACCCTGCTGTGACATGTTCTAGATGGATCTTAATTCGACCAGTAATGTCTCTCATATGTATTTTATCTGTCCTACCATGCATGCACTGTATTTGGATGTCTTGTATAATTCCTGTATTTTCTCTTTTGACTCAATAAAGTCCAACCTTGTTGTTAAAACTGTACGATGCCGCAATCATACATTTCCGGTCGAATGTTCCGCCCACAAGCTATAGTAGAATTCTAATGTAGTATGACTAGTAATAATTATATTTATGAATTATTATTACTAGTCAACAAACATTCAAATTATTCTATAGCTTATGGGCAGAGCATTTGACTGAAAATTTATGATTGCGGCGTCATACAGTTTACCTGCTTGTGGAATCTTCTTAGTACTTTCAACAGACACCATAAGCCTTCAATGACAGATTCGACATTTGTATGTTTTTCTCTGCTTCGTCGAATCTTCGCTGTTCATGACGAATGGTCTACCCCAACACTGTCTCTATAATGTCGAATCTCTTCTCTCTATGTTGAATTTTTCCTCTCTATGTAGAATAATCTTGGACAAGGTTAGGCACGTTCGACCACAAGTTCGATAGACACAGATTTCTATTTTCGAGAACCTGCTCGGTAAGTTTTTTCCCCCTACACACGAGAGGTTTTTCCGACATGAAAACTGCGATGGAGCTTTAGTCGGGAATCCTGGCCATGTGTATGTTCCATCGCAGTTTTTCACATAGGAAAACGGCCAGGAATCTGGTTCTTTTTTTTTCCCCGGCAGTTTTCCTGTTGCCCGGTTTTCCTGGCCAAAAGCTCCCATGGCAGTTTTCCCGATGGGAAAACCAGTCGTGTGTATGAGGCATTACACTCACCTGATTACACTTCTACCAGATCCAAGTTCCCTTTCATTCCTGAAGAGATTGCCCACTGTTCGAACCAATGTTATGTAATCTTGTCCTAGGAGAGCACATATATGATAATGGCCTGGACAGGAAGAGTTTGTAGAGGAGGCTATCGGAATGTTGTTGTGTGAGCAAATTAGTAAATGACCTGAATTGGTGGATTTTGGGCTTGTGTTAATGACAATAATTTAACATCAGTTTGAGACGCTACTGAGATAATTCAGAACTTAGTGACAGGTATTAGGCTGGATTCACACCTATGCATTTTTGGTGTTTTTGCATTTTGCACATTTGCACTACAGAACGTGTTCCATAGGAAACAATGGTAAATTGACTGTAGTGCAAATCTGCAAAATGCAAAAAGCACTAAAAACGCATAGGTGTGAATCCAGCCTTAGGCGGCGTACACACGATCGGATATATCCGATGAAAACGGTCCGCGGACCATTTCCATCGGATATGTCCGATCGGGAGTTTGATCCGATGGCGTGTACACACCATCGGATCAAATTCCCCGCCGCCGGACGGCGCCGTGACGTGGCGATGACGCGGCGGTGACGTTGACGCCGCCGCGTCACCGCTACGTCACCGCACCAGGAAGTAAAACACTTCCGCGCATGCGCCGAATCCATTCGGCAGCGGCGCGGCGGCGGTGGGAGCCGACATGTCTGCTGGTAAGTGTACTAACCAGCAGACATGTCGGGCGGACAGATTCCCACCGGATAGATTTCAAAGCATGCTTTGAAATCTGTCGGGTGGAGAAATCTGTCCGCTAGCCCATACACACGAGCGGAGATGTCTGCTGAAACGGTCCATCGGACCGTTTTCAGCGGACATATCCCCTCGTGTGTACGCGGCCTTAGAGCTCCCTCTGACCTGCATTACACCTGCTTCAAACAGGTTTTGGATTTTCAAAGAGCTCTCTTAGCATGTCTCTGATGTAAACAAAATCCTGTTGACACAAACTCAGGACAAATTGTTTGCAGGAATTCATCAGAGCTAACATTTAGCAAAGAATAAAAATAAAAAAGGCAAAAACAAGCATAAAAAAGACAAACATCTGATATATTCGGTTAGTGTTTACAAACTCTTTAATTAATAGCATTCTATGGGAAATTTGCAGCTGACCATAATATGCAATACTAGTTATATGATGACCAATTTTCACTATGAATGTGAACGGTTTATCCATTGCTATGAATAAAAAGTGGTGTATAAGGTGTGAACACAATAGTAATGGTAATCTGTCCTTTCAATTAAAATATTATTTAAGTGCAATATCTTGGCAAAAAGTACCATATATTAAGATTAAAAAGGAATGATAATTTAATTTAAAATTAGAGCTCATGGGTGCTATTGCTCATCACCACTTTGCAACAGCCTCATATACTGCTAGCTATAAGATTTTTTTTCTTCGCCATGATCTGTGAAATATTTGCCCATGTGTGACCAACTTAAGAAATGACATAAAGTTAAAGATGTAAGAATGCTTTCCTTGTAGGGTGAAGTTATCCAGAAGAAGCACTGAAGTAGAAAGGTTTAGGTCATGTCAAGTAAACAATTAGAATAGTCTCCGAAACATGCCTAGGGCACAAGCGAAAGCGCCTTACTAAACAGGGGCAAGTAAGACAAGTCACAAATTAGTAGAACTGACCAAAAGTCAAGATCTATCACTATAAAAAGGTCTTTTTCAGGAAATGTCAGACTCTTGAATAACTATTTTGCCCTGAGGCACTGCAGCACACAAAAATCCACCTCAGCTATGGCATGAAAACAGAGCTATTTACTACTATATAAAAAAAAAATGTTATTTAGACAGGGGAACACAAAAACAATATAAAACACTTGATGTTTGAATCAGCTTAAAATGCACATTAGCAATATTTATAACTTGGATTACTAAAAGTTTTACTTTTTGCATGCTAAGAATTTAGCTTTCAAAGCAGCCAACTATTAATAAATGTAGGGAATCTAGGATTTAGGCTAGACTCTGAACACTAATCCCATATTGACACTGTGTGAAATCTTTGTTGTGGCTCTGTGCCAAGGTTACATACAAGCCAGTAAATGCTGTTAAGGAGCTCTGGTGACTTTTAGAGATAACGGGTCAGAATCACGTGGGCCTGATAGTTACTGTACAAAATTTCCAAAGCAAATATTTACAATGTAATTATTCACCACATCCAGCCCTAGGATTTTTATTAGAGCTAATCTCTAGTAAAACAGCTAAATATACAGATGAAATACATATAAGGGAGTGGTTTTAGTTATTTAAGGACTTGTATTTCTGTTCATTAGGTTCTGAGATTTCCATGAACCCACCATGCAGCGCAGTCCTGTCTGGTAGGACAGGGTGCCTGATTTTTCTTTGCTTCAGTTCAGTAACAGTAAGTGCCCATTCACACCACAAATACATCCTCCAGATCAGTTCTGGATGCGTTTCTGTATGTGCGTTTGTAATGCTTTTTTGATGCTTTTTACTACAGTTCTGTGCAGCAAAATAGCAGCATGCTGTACCTTTTTCTGGAACTCAAAAGAGCACTGTAACACACTGCGTTGGTGGGAACTATGCCATTGGGACACATATAACCTACTTTCCATGTTTTTTTGATGGGTCTCAGGACCCACTTTCTGATTGGCTGGGAGGAGAAGCAGGAAGACATTAGCGAATATTAATTTGCTAATGTCACACATCTGGGTGGGCTCAGGATGCAGTGCCCACCCTTTTTTGTAGCCAATTTGAGCCTCGGGCTCTAATCATGTGCTTAAAAAAACAACAACATTGGAATCTATGCGTCCAGTGCCACGCATGTAGATTAGAGGCTGGACACATGGATTAGAGGGGCGGCCATCACTGGTACAGAGGCAACAAATGGCTGGTACCAGTGCAAAATCATATACATACACTGCTTGCATTTATAACAAAAATTAATTTATTGTTTTTTTAACAAATGATCCTCTACCTACCCTGCATACCCTGTATAAAAAAAACATGTGTGTACTTAGCTTTTTTTAAATCCAATCCTGATGCTCCAGCAGCTCTGTCTCTCCTGTGTGCTACAGAGGACAGGAGGGAGCAATGACAACCATTGGGAGCCTATGGATGATTCCATGGCTCTAAAAACTCACAGCCATTGTCAAGCGATCCTTTACACAGCAGAACCAAAGCTGCTGAGTTATGTGACTGGACCAGATTAAAAAAAGATAAGTGCACATTTTTTTGTATACAGAGTATACAGGATAGGTAGGAAGGTAGGGGGAGGGAAGAATTTGGTATAGTTTATAGCCTTTATTACCACTTTAATCAATGAGCTGCATTAAAGTGATTTTAAATGCCTGATTTTGTTTTAATTAAAATAACAAACATGTCATACTTACCTGCTCTGAGCAATGGTTCCAAAAAGACCAGCCCCAATCCTCCTTTTCCTAGGTCCCCTGCCAGCACACCTGGCTCCCTCCCCCGCCAAATGCCCTCATAGCAAACAGAGACCGCATCAAGGTTAAAAAACAAAAAACTTCTGCTTTTAGAACCACTTTATATTAGGGCTGTTACTGATTAAAATTTTCGTGTTCGATTAATCGATTTTTTTAAATCGATTAATCGACTAATTTTGATTAATTATAACGCACATACAGATCCAACTACTTTTAGCTGATCTCCTTGCATTGCAACTCTGCATTAGTCAGTGGTAAATGTGGTATACACTATATACAATCACCCGACACTAGTTAGTTTCCACAATCCATGAGTTAACTTCACAGTTCACACAATTACATTTTAAATTCAAACTGTAGCACTGACGTAAGTATTTTTTTCTTATTAAACTTTAACAAAAACGTAGAAAGTTAGTTTAACTTTAATTATAAAACGTATCTAGTATATTGACTGTCAGTCATTTTATAGTAGGCAAGTAGGCATCACTTTAGTCAGTCACACAGACATACCAGAGTGTTTACATTTTCTGGAATCAGGCATGATTGCATTTTATTGACAATATACCCTGAAGAACTGAACAGTCTTTCGCACGGAACAGATGTTGCCGATACACAAAGAATTGTCTGCACAAAACTGCTTAGGACAGGAAAACAATGGTTATTTTTTCCCCCTTCTCCTGATGGAGCCTGATGCATCCTCTTGCTTCACAGATGCAAAAGGTACCTCAAACCAATGGGTGCAGTTTGCTCGCATCCAGCAGGGTAATGCTGGCCATACACTCCACGAAAAATCGTCCGAACGAACTTTCGAAAAACTAAAGTTCTTTCGTGGGTGAAAACGATAGTGCCATCATGTAATGGCCAATAAGTCGTTCAGTGGACATAAAAAAATAAAATAAAAAATGGTTAATTTTTTTTACATATACATAGTGCAGAAAGTTCGGACGGGAAACACATTAACCTTCCGATTTATCATTCGTTCGGCAGAAAATTTCCAAACTTGTCCTTCGTTTTTTCGGCTCAAAAACGTCCAAAAGATTTTCGATTTTGTGCCCATTAACTGGCCGAAAAACGAAAGATCTTTCTTTACGACCGATTTTCGGCCGAATTTTCGTATAGTGTATGGCCAGCATAAGTCTCACTGTCCAGGCTGTCCGGTGACATCAAGAATTTTGATCGATCAAAATTATTTTGATCGATTAAAATAATTTGGATTGATCAAACTAATTTTGATCGATCAAAAAAATTAAAGATTAATTAAGGAATTAATCTTTAATTTCCCCAGCCCTACTTTATATATCTTTTATATCTGCCCAGTGTTCAGCTTTAAATGTTCACGTATCAAAACAAATCTACAGATTTCTCTCAGTATAGGTCATTGATTTATTCTTCAAGAATGATGATGCTAAATGAAGCCAAATGGCCTCTCTACAGTCTATCATACTGCCCCAGACAATTGAAAATATCCCTGCCTGTGTTAACTCCCTCCGTTATGTCATGACAAATACAATTATAGTGGGGAAGCACCTTTTATATCATAAGAGCCTAGCTCTTATTTTTCCTGATGTAGACCGATTTCATTTTTATATTTTAAAAAGCATTTTTAGAAAAAGACTATTGAAGTTAAAGATTGCTGGGTATATATGTAATAAGACTGGAGAATGATCATTGATGTTTAACAAATGTGCATAGAGGCACAGTCCAATTACATAGGTAGACTCCATGGCCTCACATTGACCCCACTGATTATTCAGGAAGTTCCTGCCACGATTTAATCCAGTGTAGCCACACACGTACCAGGTTTTGTTGTACCAAAAGACTGTATAAGTATGTCTGTTTGGTTGCAAAAACTAGGGTTTTATCATTTTAGAGTGCTTCACCATGTTGTTCTGCTTCAGTTTGGTAATGATACATACAGAAAATATGATTGCAGATAGAGACCACCTGACCTTTGTACTTGGTGTCTTGAATCATTTTCAAAGTGGCTTGACTAAGATCAAAGCACCATTTTGCTAATCAGTCTTCTGTTGCATGTCCATTTTCGTTTGAAGTACATGGGGTAAACCATCCTGCAGCCAAGCAAACATTTTTGCAGGAACTTAAAGGATCTGAATTACAAAAGTAGGAGAAAACGAAACCAAAAATGCAATGATTGCCCAGAGCAATCAGTGAAAATTCTCGTTTAAATTTTCCAAATAACTTTGCTTTAGTGTTAATAAGCCAGTCCAAGAGATTTCTATAAAGAAAGTGGATTCATGAGATTTTCAGCTGATGTTTTATATCTTTTTTTTTATGTAGCCCCCTTGTCCTAAACAGGGGCTACTATGTCAGCTCAGGCTGTTTATACTGTATAGTTTTTCATCTGCTTTTTCCCGACGCTTAAAGCGGAGGTGAACCCCAATTTTTTTTTTAAAAGCCAGCATCTACTAATAGTGCAGCTGCTGACTTTTAAAAAAAATGGACGCTTACCTGTCCAGTGCACCCACAATGTCAGTAGCCAAGGCCGAGCAATCACTTGTCCCTCAGATGCTGCCACTGCCATCCTCGGTGAGGGAATCAGGAAGTGAAAAATTGCAGCTTCACTGCCCGGTTCCCTACTGCGCATGTGCGATTGGCATGGCGCATCGAAACTGGTCCCCGCTCTCTCCTGGGAACAGTGTGTTTCCCAGAAGACAGCGGGGGGGGGGGGGAGTGTCGTGACAGGAGTCTATGCCCGGAAGAAGGTGCAAATAGTGGGTTCCGAAAAGCGGAAAGTTCCATTTTTGGGTGGAACTTCGCATTAAGTTGACTTTTGATTTCTCACTGTCGCCAATAGATGTCACTGGTTTCACTGGTCATAATATGAGATTTCACAAACAAAACAAAGTTATCAATATTTATATATTCTTCAGCCAATCCAGTAGGAGGTTTGTGCCACTGGTGTATGCTGGGGGAGTTTATCAATATTTGGGGCAGGCCATGTGCTCTCTCTTTCTCTCTTGCCCTGGGCTGTGGGGTAGAGCTTTGCTGTTACACTCAATAGCCTGTTTTGGGGCCTAAGGTGTGCTCAAGTGGTCCTGAAGCTTTCCTGCCTGGTCTAAAGCTGTGCCAAGATGGAGACCCAGGGAAGGCCCCTTGCTAGAGAGAGCCAGGAATAAGGATGGTCTCTTAAAAGGGTCTAGTGACTTTAAAGCGGGGGTTAACCCAAAATTTTTTTTTTAACATTACATTCAGCCGAGTTGTGAGATTGAGATTAGGCTGTTTTTTTTTTATCTCATTGCAGTACATACCGTATTTTCACCGCGGCTTCCGGGTATGTAATCTGCGGCACTGGTTTGACTAATTGATTGACATCCTTCCGACCGCCGCATACAGCGCGTCACGAGTTGCTGAAAGAAGCCGAACGTGCGGCTCTATACGGCGCCTGCGCACCGACGTTCGGCTTAGGAACGCCCATACGGTATGTACTGCAATGAAAAAAAAAAAAAAACAGCCTAATCTCTATCTCACAACTCGGCTAAATGTAATGTTAAATTATTATTTTTTTGGGGTGAACCCCCGCTTTAAGGACACACTGAAATTTGGGAACATGTTTACAGTGTTGCCGGGTCGGATTAAAGGTTCTGACACTGTGAAGCTGGACATTGATCTAGATCTGGAGAAACTGTAAATGATCTTATACAGTATCTTGGACCCCTAGCCTCACCTCCTTACCCATTCTGCAATTAAAAAGACAAAAGTGACTTGTGCCCAATAATCCTTTCTGGGTCTACCTATTTTAGCCATGGACACAGCCCTGAGGTGAAATACTAGCCCACCCCTGGCCTTTGGAGGTGCTATCCTGCCTTTGGGGTGTCAGGCAGGTGCTACATTTACTACTTATATAAAACATTTAAAATGACTTGCGGTTGCAATTGCTGGCAAAAATTATTTAAAAAAAAGGGAACCTTTACAACCCCTTTAACTCATTCCTAGCCAGTGTCATTAGTACAGTATCATTGTACACTGATCACTGTATTAGTGTCACTAGTGCTCACCAAGATGTGCCAGCGTAGCGTATTTTCGAAGGCGCAGGCCAGCGTAAGTGAAAGTGGGAGTGACACCATGCAAATTATGGTCCGTGCGTGGCGCAGTGGTTTACGTCCAGCGCATCGCGTCATGCGTCGTGACGTGGACGTATGTTCCGCACCCCTCTGCGCATGCTCACAACTACGCCCGTCGTAAACCCCTAAGATACGCAGGCCCACCGCCTACGCCGAGAGCATAAATACGCCCAGACATGCGCCCGTCGAGCATTCTGAGCAATGTCTGATACTGAGACTGAGAGGGAGAGAAGGAAAAAAAATTCTGCTGAGGACAGGGCGATCCTGGCGCACAGAGTGGCAGGACCAGCAAGGCCAGGAAGCAAGAAATCCTCCAGAAGGTCATCCTGGAGGTCAATGCCCTTGGGCATGAATACAGGACCTCTAAGGACATTGCTAAGAAAATTAACGACATGCGTCGGCGGGTCAGAGATAAGCTGACCAGCATCAGAAGGCACGTCCGGGGCATGGGAGGCGGACCAGCCAGTACTATCAGGCTGACTGCCGAGGAGGAGGTCATTGCCAGCTGCCTGGAGCAGGAGCAGGTGGAGGGCCTGGAGGGCTTTGACTCCAGTGAACAGGCCTTGAGGACAGGTAAGTGTGTTTTATCCCCCATCCGGTGTGTAGCATGTGTGGGGGTGCAAGGGGACATGTGACAAGTGTGTGGGTCCACCAACATGTGAATGCTTTGTGTCATCCACAGATGTGCTGGAGGGAGCTGGGCCATCTTCTGGCTGTGTCAGACCCACGCCAACCCCCGGAACATCCTCAGCCTCAGCCTGACCCCCTGGGAAGCCACGTACCACTGGTGGAGGGGAGTGCCCACACCTCTGCTCTAGAGGTAGTTCTTGAGGAGGAGGTGGATCTCCATTTGGAGGAATGCCTCTATCTTGAGGAGGCTTCCATCTTCCCCGGACCCTCTCAGACCTCCACGCCCATCAGGGGAACCCCCTCCAGAGCTACCCCATCCAGGGCTACCCCATCCAGGGGAACCCCCTCCAGGGCTACCCCATGCAGGGCTACCCCGTCCAGACAGACACAAGCCTCTCCATCTCCTCGGAAGGCTCTCAGGAAGACCAGGGGTGTACCCGGATCCTTACAAGAAGGGCTGGAGAGGGAGCAGGCACGCCAGACACGGCACATGGCTGATATTGCCTGTGACCTCCACTGTGTCGCTGACAGCCTGGCCTCATTTGTTGGGTCCTCGGCCAAGACCCAGGCTGTGAGTTGCTGCGCAGGGCACCGCAGCCGCTATGCAGCAGTGCCTCAGCCAACAAGCTGCCCATACCAGCACCATCTCAGACTGCATGGAGGAGGTGAGCGCAAACTGCGCTGCCTAGGTCACATGCCTGGGTGACCAGTCCGAGACCCTTGAGGCCATGCGACACCACATGGTGGCAGGGGGTCCCTCACCATCTGGGGACCAGGGCTCGGACGTGCAGGCCAGCCTGGATAGGAACAGCCTGGCTATGGGGGAGCTGCAGGCCACAGCAGCAGGCATTGTTGTGGAGGTGAAGAGCCAACACTGCGGCTATCCAGGCGGAGGGTCGGCAGAACAGGCGCCTCCAGCGCCAGACTAGCGGTAGGCAGCTGCGGATGCAGGCTGACACCAACAGTGTGCTAACACGCATTGCCGTTGCGTTGAAGGCAATGCAGGCAACATCTCTCAGGAGCTACAGGCCAGGGGATGCACCTCCTCCTGATGCCCCATCCCCCCACCTGAGCCAGCGCAACGACAATTGAGGAGCCGAAGCCTTGGCATGAGGCCTGGCCCACGAGAGGGCAAATGACTCTCCTCTGGACGTTGGCAGCTCAGATTATGAGCGTTATTTTTTTTTTGAGTGTCGTGCACAGTGTTGTAAGTAACAGCGTTTAAATAAACGCCTTTACCTAAAGCAGCCCCTTTTGAGGGTAACGAGTAATCTACCTGATTACTCTTACCCTCCCCGTTACCGCAATTACATCTACCGCCACTGATGGCAGCAAATTAATTGCTGAGTTGGCTGCCGCTGGTCGGGTGATCCTTGTGTTATACAGGTTGGTGGATGGGGGAGGTGAGTGCAAGCAGAAGCGTCCAACACAGCCAGGATTTGTAGGTGGGGACAGCGGATGGGAGGACAAATCGCTGAACTACACAAATTTGAAGGGCGTGGAGGTGGGTGTGGCGGTAAATGTGCGCAGGCGCAGAGGGGACCCAGTGTATCTACAGTGCTAAGCGGAGAATATGGTGGTGTTTCCGGCGGAGTGATGATGTCACAATTCCCCGCCACTGAGACATTACAGGCCCGGCCTGACAGCGCCCTCTCTCGGCTCCTCGTCATATCTCTGTGTGATCCCTGTCACTTACAGCTGTCACCTGTGTGCTTCATAGGACATTCAGTTATCCCTCCCCATGTCATCTGTTACCTCCCACTCTGGACCCCTCCCCCTGTCACCTCTCACTCTGCACCCCTCCCCCTGTCACCTCTCACTCTGCACCCCTCCCCCTGTCACCTCTCACTCTGCACCCCCTCCCCCTGTCACCTCTCACTCTGCACCCCTCCCCCTGTCAGCTCCCACTCTGCACCCCCTCCCCCTGTCAGCTCTCACTCTGCACCCCCTCCCCCTGTCAGCTCTCACTCTGCACCCACTCCCCCTGTCAACTGTAACTCTGCATCCCCTTCCCCCTTTCAGCTCTCACTCTGCACCCCCTCCCGCTGTCACCTCTTACTCTGCACCGCCTCCCCCTGTCACCTCTCACTCTGCAACCCCTCCCCCTGTCACCTCTCACTCTGCACCCTCCCCCTGTCATCTCTCACTCTGCACCCCTCCCCCTGTCATCTCCCACTCTGCACCCCATTAAAAAAAGTTGCAGTTACTTTGCTGAGTAACTAATTACTTTTTCAATGTAGTAACTGAGAAGTAATTTTGTAACTAACTAATTACTTTTTTAAAGTTAGATGAGCAACACTGGTCGTGCACAGATGGATGTGCCGTCCTCCTGTAAGGGCCTGCCATGTCGGACAATGGCATGATCCCTTTTTTTTTTTAGTCACTGCACACGGCTACAGTGTGACTGGTGTGTGAATGTGTGTGACATTCCTGCCAGCAAGGCGTGTCACCTTGGTTCATCGGGGAGAGGTTATCCCCACGACCGTGTGAATGTGGTATGACTGGACAGCAACATCACTGGGGCCTTGGCGTGGCTTTGCTGCTCCCCAGTCCCGTATGGTGGACTTGGGCTAAACCAATGTGATATGGATGTGGTGTATGTGAGCTAGGGACCACAGTGGTCCTCAGGCGGGGGGGGACTGTGTGGTTCGGGGGTCAGGTCATCACATATGTCAATCTCCAGGCCCTTTCTCATGGTGTAGTTGTGCAGCACGCAACATGCACCGATGATCTGACACACAACGTTTGGGGAATACAACAGGGCCCCCCGGACTTATCCAGGCATCGGATACGGTACTTCAGGATGCCAAATGTGCGCTCCACCACTGCACGGGTGCGTATGTGTGCCGCATTGTATCTTCTCTCTCCTCTGGTTTGGGGATTTTGGTATGGAGTCAGGAGATGGGGCCCAAGTGCATATGCCGAGTCACCTGGAAGGGAAAAGACAGGAGGATGGTAGCAGTGCATGTGCCCCTTGTGATGTTGGCATCATGGGGTCAGACAGTCATGCCTGACTCCCATGTCACTCACCGACCAGCCAGCTGTCCCTGTACACGTTCTGTTCGAATTCTGCTGGGGATGTTGCTTTGACAGTATATGTAGCTGTCGTGGCTGGCCCCTGGGTGTTTGGCACAGACATGCCATTTGAGGTATTGGGCATCGGTTATCACCTGTACATTGATGGAATGCCACTGCTTACGATTGCGGTATATGTGCTCTGTGGCATGGGGGGGGGGGCATAGTGCCACATGTGTGCAATCAATGGCCCCAACGGTGCAAGGGAATCCGGCAATTCTGTAGAAATCCTGCATTGCCTTCTGCCGCAGGTGCTCATGGGTCGGTTTAATGATGTGGTGGGACATGCATGTGAGGATTGCGGGGACAACCTGGTGCACACATCTGCTCATGGTGGATTGTGACATCCCAGACATGACTCCACTTGTACGTTGGAAAGATCCACCGAGGAAATGGAGTGTTGCCAGTACCTTGACCAGTGGCTGCACTGCATGTGAGCGTCCCGTCTGGCTGGTGATTTCATCATGCAGGGCTGTGGCTAATTCCAGGATGGCATCAGGGCTGAATTGGAAGATGCGATACACCTCTGATTCCCCCATGCCAAACACATTCATGTGCTTTCGGTAGATCCTCTCCTGTGCCCTCCTCCGTGCCTGTGGACGCAGTAGTGCTATGACCATGGCTGCCCCTGGCATGTTGGCATACAGATGTGTTGTCCTGCAAGTGTGGTTGCTCAGCTCGTCTGTAATGGTGCTGCTGCAGCTGCTCTCTAGCTGACCTGTGCACGTCTGTTGCTGAGTTACACCTCCTTTATGGGGAATAACTTTCCCCTGGGCGTAAACTTACGCGCAGCGCGCATAGCCTGCATCGGGCGCACGTACGTTCGTGAAACGCCGTATTTCCCACATTTGCATATTTGAATGCCTAATCAATGGGAGAAGCAACATACGTTCATACAAAAAATGCGCCCACGTTACGCCGGGGTAAGTAAGATACGTCAGCGTAGGATAGACAGTTTTTAGGCGTATCTTGGTTTGTGACTAAGGCGCACAGATACGCCGGCGCACATTTGCACTACGTCGGCGTAAAGTGATTCACGCCGGTGCAAGTGCTTTGTGAATCTGGGCCATTATGTTTTTTTGAAAATGTCCAGTCTTTTTTCATTTGTATTATAATAATAATAAAAAAAAAAAACTGTGGTGATCAAATACCACCAAAAAATGCTTTATTTGAGTAAAGAATAAATGTTATGAATGTCATTGCATACAGTGTTGCATGAATATGCAACTGCCAGTTAAAGTAACACAGCGACTGAATAGTAGAAAATGTCCTGGCCATGAAGGGGGGTCAAGTGGTTAATCAAGCAAGTGTCTCTACCTCAGCTGCAAGATGCCTAGAGGAGCCTTTTTCAACCAAGTTTCTTCAGGAATGCCTTGGGAAAATGCCTACAAATTGATCAAAAAGGATATACAAGCCAGCAGGTGAATGAAGCCTGCCTTTTGGTTACACAAAGCCATGGGTTTTCATTATGCACCAATATGGCATCCTAACAACCAATGATGTCATCAGTTGATAAGGAGGAAGGCTGTTGCCTACACAGGATCCCCTCCTCTGCCCCTCTCCCTCAGGTTTGGGGTCACATTAGCTAACTGATGGAGAGAAATTGAGGGAGAAAAGAGTACCAATGTGCAAAAGTGTAATTGCTCTGGAAGAATAAATCATCTCTAATATTGGGTGTCCTATGTGTGGATGTCACTGCGTTATGTAAACATATTAGAATAGTTTTTTACATTTCAGAATGAGGTGCCTTGAGATTGTCCATAATTTTAAAGGGTACCTTAACTGAAAAAAGGTTAAGATACACTGGCATAAAGTATCAATGCCAGCTTGACAAAATTTCTGTATTTACAGCTGCCATTTCTGCTGGTGAACCTCTGAGACTTTGCAGCCTATGCCACACCGGTGTCCCCCCTGGCAAGGTACCCTCCCCATGTTGAGGGCATGTAGTCTGGTATGATTCAGGGCAAGACCTCGTTAAAAAAACACTTACCATTGTCTTTAATGGGGGTTCTGATTTAAGTTCACAATTTCTGGAATTTATGATGCATTTCAGGAACAGCCACAAATCAAATTCAAGCACATTTGCTTATACGTATTCTGGACAGCTTTTTAAACCTCAAAGGGTAGTAAACCTGCAAAAGAAATGGCTTTTCTTTTTGTAAATGCCATTTTTTAGTACAGTAGTGCTGTAGATTATCATTATTAATCAGGTTAAAAATGGGCTTTTTACAAGAGTGGCACCTTGATAGCAAGAGGATTGGTGATCTTTTTTAAGGTACAATACAAGAGAACAAATTAATAAATAACTAAAGAAAAATGAAGAAAAAAACGAACAGAAGCAAAATGAAACTAAACAGGAATAGTCAAAAAAGTTAAGAAACGTTTGTAATATCCTGGCATCCACCATCTATTTTTCACTTTTTATTCAGCTGATGAGAAATACAGATCTGGCTGCTTCTGCTTTCACGCTGTTAGGATAGTATCCAATAACAGGAATTATAATGGGAATCTCTGCTTTTCTCCTTTCATGGAACAAGACCCATTTAGCAGATGCTAATGAAAAATACCAGTCCTAATAATGATCAAGTGTTTGTAGTTTCCACAACTGATGTACTAAGGAATACTTTAATGTATTTTTGTGTTTTTTAACACCAGAAAGAAAGAGACAATGTAGATATCCTCCTAGGAAATATCATGTGTTCTGGTAATTCATCATTAAGTGACTGTTAGGTTCTCTATAGGTGCACGTCAAATACTATTAACCTCACTTAGATTTTCCTTTGTAGAGTTCGCTTCAGTTTTCATCATATAACATCTTGGTGGAAAGAAATTTTTGGCTTATATGCTGTATTTGAAAGGTGTTGAAAGCTTATATTACACACCAAAAATTGTTTTCTTTTGCAATGCATTCTTTTGAAACAAAATCTGTAAGACAGTAAAAAGCTGACATTTACCAGGGAAATTCTCATCTAGACTTAAAGCGCTTGACTGAGCTGCCAACAAAGTCTAAAGACAGTCCAAGGAGACATGGCTTTGGTTGATGTCTAGTGATATATATGTACGGTATTATATTGTCTGCCTTATAATGAATTTAGTGTACATTGCATTTCGTGCAATAATAACCCAATAATTATTAAATGTTGGCATTTGCGTGTTTGTATGCTATTTTTTTCAAACAAAGCAATTTACATTTGGACCACACATTTGTTTTAAAGATATCACATTGTCTCCTTAATGGAAAAGCTGGAACACATAAACCTGGAACATGCTGTTTGTGCTGAAGGCTCTGTAGTGTGGTTAAAAGAAGAGACATTTTATGCAGAAAAGACATTCTAATTTTTTCTTACTAAATCACATTATCCAAAGTTGTAATTTGTGCCAACGAAATCTTAAAGCACAAGTTGGAAGAGTTTGCGTCTTTTTTTAAATTACATTTTCAAGTTTTTCACAGCCTGTTTATGGAAAGGCAATGTCTGCAAACGAATATCAATGGTATGAAATGGAAACACTGCGATATGTGGCCTTAAAACAACAATGACAGACTTATTATAGTAAGACAATATATGCATACCAATAAATGGATGGGATAAAAACAAATCTGTACTTTTGTTTTCCATACAGGGCAAAAATAAAAGGGTTGCTCCCTTCCCCTAAGAGCACTTTCCCTTCTCTAATCTTACTTAGTCAACAGGAATGAGTAAAGGAATTTCTGTATAAGCTTGCGCTAGCTGGAGCTTACACAAGGCAAGGGATTCTCTTTACAAACCCATGTGACAGCATTTAGCCAATCACCAAGCACCAGCGTTCTCACATGAGGGGAAGGATAGTGAGTCTTATGCTCTGCATACCTGGAAGTACTAGGTATTTTCTTATCTTCTGGTGGCTAACAATGCATCAGGGATTATTAGAAGGGTGAGTCTATGCTAATGGTGAGGAGACATTAACCACTTCAGCTTAATCCCCCTTCATGAACCGTCCGTTTTTTGCGATACGGGACTGGGTTATTTTAACAGACTGTCGCACGAAACTGTACCCAATATAAATTTCCTCTTTTCTCCACAAATAGAGCTTTCTTTTGGTGGTATTTGATCACCTCTGTGGTTTTAATTTTTTGCGCTATAAACAAAAAAAGACTGACAAATAAAAAAAAATATATATATATATATATATATATTTTTGCTATGTATTAACATATATAGTAAAAAAAATGTAAACATTTTTTTACCTTCATCAATTTAGGCGAATGTGTATTCTGCCACATATTTTTAGTAAGAAAACTCCCAATATGCTTATATTGCACAAACTGTATATTTAGATGACCACTGCCTTGCTAAAGAAGATGAGGGTAAAGGTGATGGACTGGCCAAGCATGTCTCCAGACCTAAACCCTATTGAACATTAGTGGGGCATCCTCAAATGGAAGGTGGATTAGCACAAGGTCTCTAACATCCACCAGCTCTGTGATGTCATCATGGAGGAGTGGAAGATGACTCTAGTGGCAACCTGTGAAGCTCTATTGAACTCCATGCCCAAGAGGGTTAAGACAGTGCTATAAAATAATGGTGGCCACGCAAAATATTGACACTTTGGGCCCAATTTGGACATTTTCACTTAGGGGTATACTCACTTTTGTTGCCAGCAGTTTAGACATTAATGGCTGTGTGTTGAGTTATTTTAAGAGGACAGCAAATTGACACTGTTATACAAGCTGTACACTCACTACTTTACTTTGTAGCAAAGTGTAATTTCTTCAGTGTTATTACATGAAAAGATATAATAAAATATTTACAAAAATGTGAGGGGTGTACTCACTTTTCTGAGATACTGTTTATATACAGTACAGACCAAAAGTTTGGACACACCTTCTCATTCCAAGAGTTTTCTTTATTTTCATGACTATGACAATTGTAGATTCACACTGAGGCATCAAAACTATGAAGTAACACATGTGGAATTATATACATAACAAAAAAGTGTAAAACAACTGAAAATATGTCATATTCTAGGTTTGACTAATAATGAATTGAAATACATGGGGGAAATAAAAACTGTCAAATGGCAGGAGTTGGTTTCTATCCGTTGGTTTTACATAGAGATCCGATTCCAACCGGCATTGATCCATGTAAATCTTTGTTTTTAATTTTAAATTGTATTTCGGGACAAAAATCGTTCAACCACGCATCAAAGGTGATCAAGAATTCAATGTCGCCACCCACCATATCGCAAAAACATCAGCAATATAGCGCCACCAAGTGGCGCAATGCCTACTGAATAACTCATTCTGAAATACATGTCTCTGTTCAAAATCATTCATGAAAGTGCAGGCATATGGCGGGGCAACATTGGAGCCCATCGTGACTCCTTTCAGTTGTAAAAAATTATTAAACAAGGAATAATTGTTAGATAACAAAAGTTGAACTAATTTCTCAAACAATCATATTTGTGCATCAGAATAATTACTATTTCTAATTAATTCAACCGTTATCTACCGTATTTTTCGCCGTATAAGACGGTCCGGAATATAAGACGCACACAATTTTAAAGGAGGAAAATCTAGAAAAAAAGATTCTGAACCAAATACTGTAGTAAAATATTTTATGTCCACCATTGCCCCCACTCATCACTGTAATGTCCACCATTGCCCCCATTCATCACTGTAATGTCCACCATTGCCCCCCACTCGTCATTACCATCACACCACCCCCACATTAGTAATAGCCAGTAACATTGCCCCCACATTAGTAATAGCCAGTAACATTGCCCCCACATTAGTAATAGCCAAAAACATTGCCCCTACATTAGTAATAATAGCCAGTAACATTGCCCCCACATTAGTAATAATAGCCAGTAACATTGCCCCCACATTAGTAATAATAGCCAGTAACATTGCCCCTGCCCCTAATAGCCAGTCCAACAAACCCCCAACTCACTGTTGCAGATGCATGGCAGATTCTCGTGGCGCGCGCACTGGTAGGAATAGAAGATCCACAAGCAGAGGGGTGATGACGTCAGCGCGCACCGCCACTGGGTGTACCGGGTGTACTAAGATGGCCGACCGCTCCGCGGATCGCATTCGGATCGGTCAGGCAAAAAATGTGTATTCGACGTATAAGACGCACCAACTTTTCGCCCCCAGTTTTGGGGAAGAAAAAGTGCGTCTTATACAGCGAAAAATACGGTATATTGTCACATACCCATGTAACCTAATATATGTTGGGGAAACCACCCAAAAAAATCAAGAATAGAATTGCTCAACATCGCATGACACAAACGGCCAGGTTTGCCAGTTTTCAGGCATTTTCTGGAAAAGGGACACCCATATTTAGACCTGCAGTTTATGGTGTTGGAGGAAGTTCCATGAGATAGGAGAGGGGGTGACAGGATCTTGAAGCTCAAACAGAGAGAGGCTTGATGGATAAACAGGGTACAATCCCTTTATCCGGAAGGAATAAATAGGGCTTCCATTCTAGATATAGAGGCTCATCAGATGGGAGACATTAAATGTATGACAGTGGTCAAGTGGTTAATCAGAGAGGCAGCACAGAGACCTAAGGTAACCCTGGAGGAGCTGCAGAGTTCCACAGCAGAGACTGGAGTATGTGTACATAGGACAACAATAAGCCGTACACTCCATAGAGTTGGGCTTTATGGCAGAATGGCCAGAAGAAAGCCAATACTTTGAGCAAAAAAACAAAATGCCACGTTCTGAGTTTGCGAAAAGTCATGTGGGACTCCCAAAATGTATGGTAGAAGGTGCTCTGCTCTGATGAGACTACAATTTTACTTTTTGCTCACCAAAGAAATGTCTGGCGCAAACCCAGCACATCCCATCATCCAAAGAACACCATCCCTATTGAAACATGGTGGTGGCGCCCCAAGGGTGGGGAGCATGGCAAACAACCATCATTGTCAAGAGGTGCATGTTTTGTACCTGAATGAACCACAACAAACTATAAATGAGTCTATAAACTTGTGAACATTATACATTTTACTATATTGATATAAACAATTCAAAAAATCAAAATGGCAGACAAAGCAAAGCTAAGCTCTTAAAAATCTTTCAGTTTTTAGCTATAATATTTTTTGATTGTGATGAACATCATGGGAAAACAGATTTGTTATGATAGAAAATAAATAGGATATTTCTCACTGTGTTCTTAGCTTTTAATGACCTCAGTTCTATGAATAAGCCTCTTGTTCTTCAAAGGAACAAAACAAGTTCACTATTAGGATATTTTTACACAATTTGTTTATATAAAGGACTATCCCATTTTCCAAAATCCAACTGGTCTTCTGTTAAACCTCATGCAGCAAACTAAAACATGTTGTTCTATGTAATGTCATGAGAAACACACTTAAAAGTTCATCTGAAGTCCAAATAATGCAGACACTACATTTAGGCCTCTTACACACACATCAGTTTTTCTTCAGGTTTTTCTTTTCAGTTTACCAAAACTATGTAGTACAAGGGCCTGCCTGATTGCATACAAATTGAGACTCTTGAGGTTTGACCTCATATTAGATGGATTTGGTAAACTGAAAAGAAAAACCTGAAGAAAAACTGATGTGTGTGTAAGAGGCCTTACTGTATAATCTTTAACATTAATACAACAAATTATTGGTTTTGGATGATTTCAGACATATCATGTAAGTGTTGTAATGTGAATCACTCTCATTTTATGTCTTTAGGACAAAAGTGAGGGTCAGTGTTACCAGATGGGGGCACAGATAGTGAAAAAAAACTGACTCTTATGCCGTGTACACGCAGTCAGAATTTCCGACAACAAAACCATGGATTTTTTTCCAACGGAATGTTGGCTCAAACTTGTCTTGCATACACGCGGTCACACAAATGTTGTCGGAAATTACAAACGCGGTGACATTCAACACTTCGACGAGCTGAGAAAAATTAAGTTCAATGATTCCGAGCATGAGTCAAATTGATTCCGAGCATGCGTAGGATTTTTGTGCGTTGGAATTGAGACGATTGGAATTTCCGACAAGAACTTTTATTGTCGGAAAAATTGAGAACCAGCTCTCAAACATTTGTTGTCGGAAATTCCGACAGCAAATGTCCGATGGAGCATACACACAGTCGGATTTCCTGACAACAAGCTCACATTGAACATTTGTTGTCAGAAATTCCGACCGTGTGTACACGGTATAACTCTTTTTCACTTTACTCAAAATTAGAAATCAAATTATGACTTGAGTTATAACTGGAAGTGAGCATAAGTGTCCCTGCACCCTTGTAGTTGCTCTTGCATGGTCATGCCATGGAAAATCCAAACCCCTGACCAAAGTTCTCTCAAGCTGTGGTTGGCCATGGTTGTACTTGTTCAGTGCTTTAATTTACTTTCTGGAGAACAGGCATCCCACATTATGCAATGACTTATAGTAGTATGTAACAATGCTGAGGATTAAAACAGCGCAGTATATAGCACTTAAAGTGATGTTTGTCTTCCAAGTTGGAATTTCCACTCCTAGCAGGCGATAAATGTGTGTGACTTTGAGAGCAACAGCATGTTTTGACCTGATATGGGTCTTTTTCAAGCTGTGACTCAAAAAAAGACAGAGCAGTGTATCTATGCTTTTTGTCTCTTTTACTAGAAGTATTTTTAAGACAAAGTTTTATGTTTTTAACAAAAACATTTTGGTAATATTATTATTAAATGGTTAGGGGGTTGTTCACACCAGCCTGCACACGTTATGCACCATGCAACATTTTTTTTTTTTTGCTTTATTGAAATGTTACAAATTACAACTCATCCAACTCTATACACCTAATGCCGTGTACACACGATCATTTTTTGTGATGAAAAAAAAAAGATGTTTTTTGTGAAGTAAAAAACGACGTTTTTGAAACGTCACTTTTCAAAGACGATGTTGCATACACACCATCGTTTTTTTCACAAAAAGCGAAGTTACGTTCACCACTCTTTTCCATAGAAGCTCGCTTCCTAACTAGCTTCTGGGCATGCGCGGGTTGGAAAACGTCGTTTTAAACGACGTTTTTGCTACACACAGTGACTTTTTGTGAAGCAAAAAACGACGTTTTGAAAAACGACACAAAAAATTCAAGCATGTTGGAATTTTTTTTTGGTCGTTTTTTTCAAGACAAAAAACTAAGTTTTGCCCACACACCATCAATTTAAATGACGTTTTAAAAAACAACGTTTTTTTTCATCGCAAAAAACGACCGTGTGTACGCGGCATTACTGTGTTGCAATGTGTTGTGATATATTGACCTGCAGTGTAGTGTGTTTCGCTGTGTAAAAATGCATACATGCAGCATAAGACAATGAACATGTATGGTCTGAACAGAGCATATATAAAACAACTGTTCTAGTTAGCGACAACATTTTAACATTTTTTAAAAGACAAATCTCTCTACCCCCTCTTAAATAAAGCTATTGACTAGGAATTATGCCGCGTACACACGGTCGTTTTTCGCGATGAAAAAAAACGACGTTTTTAAAACGTCATTTAAATTGATCGTGTGTGGGCAAAACGTTGTTTTTTGTCTTCAAAAAAACGACCAAAAAAAAATTCCAACATGCTTGAATTTTTTGTGTCGTTTTTCAAAACTTTGTTTTTTGTTTCACAAAAAGTCACCATGTGTAGCAAAAACGTCTTTTAAAACGACGTTTTTCAACCCGCGCATGCCCAGAAGCTAGTTATGAAGCGAGCTTCAATGGAAAAGAGTGGTGAACGTAACCTCGCTTTTTGTGAAAAAACGATGGTGTGTATGCAAAATTGTCTTTGAAAAGTGACGTTTCAAAAACGTCGTTTTTTACTTCACAGAAAACGTCGTTTTTTTTCATCGCAAAAAACGACCGTGTGTACGCGGCATTAGAATGCCATGTTCTTTTAGGGAGATTCTTGCCCTCTGTTTTTCCCACTGACCATTGTGATCAAGAATAAATGTGAAGAAAAGTCCAAATATTTGAGTTGTAACCAGAACAGGGATGGAAGAGAAATCCTGCAATGTTGCCACTTGCTCATGGGACACTTGTTTGAGAGAGGATTTCCCTCACTTTGGAGAGATTTACTCTTAGGCCTCGTACACACGATCGGACATATCCGATGAAAACGGTCCGCGGACCATTTCCATCGGATATGTCCGATCGGGAGTTTGATCCGATGGCGTGTACACACCATCGGATCAAATTCCCCGCCGCCGGACGGCGCGGCGACGCGGCGGTGACGTTGACGCCGCCACGTCACCGTCACGTCACCGCACCAGGAAGTTAAACACTTCCACGCATGCGCCGAATCCATTCGGCGGCGGCGTGGCGGCGGTGGGGGACGACATGTCTGCTGGTAAGTGTACTAACCAGCAGACATGTCGGGCGGACAGATTCCCACCGGATAGATTTCAAAGCATGCTTTGAAATCTGTCGGGTGGAGAAATCTGTCCGCTAGCCCATACACACGAGCGGAGATGTCTGCTGAAACGGTCCATCGGACCGTTTTCAGCGGACATATCCCCTCGTGTGTACGAGGCCTTACTTTCTGTTGTGTCCACTGGACAGGAAATAGAAGGAAATCTCCCTAATTGCATAGATAAGATTAAAAACAATTACAAGGGTTTAAACCTTTCCCTCTCCTATTCAAAATTTAACAAAACATTTTTGGTTTTATATACACTTTAATGTAAACCTGCAAATCCAAATATATAATAAAAGCTGCATAAGCAGACCTCATTTTAAGAAAGATAGGAGTTTTGAAGGGGTTTCACCTAAAAAGACCAGGTTGTTGCCAACATCCCAAAAAATAGATAACTATAAACAGATAAAGTGCCCCCCCAGGAAGAGTACACAGGGGACTTTTAAGGCAACTAGATAAATAGATTGAAGAGTATCAAGATATATTTAGAGAGAAATAACAACATTTATTAAGGTAGTATTAAAAACGAATATGTTCATACATCACCATATAGGACATAAAATTAAAAATAAAAACAAATACAGTTATATAGTTATATAGTTGAAATTGTTGGTATCCTTTGTATTTCGGCTGACGCGTTTCAGGATCTCAGTGATTATCCATTCATCATGGATTATTTCTTTCAGGGCACATTAAGACAAATGACAATCTATAATAGAGCATGATAAGAGTTTGAGTATAAGAAATCATGGACAAGGTATGAGCATTGTGGGAGATGGAATAAGAATCACTTACCAATCAACCGGATACCGTACTTTCACACTGCCAATATTTGGGTGTGTGTATACAGATGTAATATACACCGAAATATGAAGCTCATACACGTGGTTCGGTGGTAAGGTAGTAACCCCACTGTAGTACCCCAGACAACCAGATCAAAATCTTTATGGATATGGTATTTGGATCTGTAGAAATCCCAGAGAACGTGTCAAAGTTTGAAAGGGTCAAACATGGATGATCAGCTTACTAGTGGCCCAAGGTGGCTAGAGCAGGACCGACAGATCTATTAAGATACCCAAACATTCTGAAATAATATAATCTATGTGCACATAGACATGTCTACATGTTCAGTTTAGCATATATATTTTTTAATGAAAATGTAAATTTTATTATTTTAAACAAATCCCTATTGCTAAAAGCAATTCATCAGTTTGTGCTGGTGGTGGTGTGTGTGCTATATTTGTGCATATATATTAGGGTTGTCCCGATGCCTCTTTTTTAGGACCGAGTACAAATACCGATACTTTTTTTTACATGTGTCCCCAAATGCAGCCATGTCCCCCACATATGCAGCCATGTCCCCCCAGCCATTTCCCACACATATTCAGCTATGTCCCTCCAGCCATGTCCCTCTAGCCATGTCCCTCACATATGCAGCCATGTCCCTTCAGCCATGTCCCTCACATATGCAGCCATGTCCCTCTAGCCATGTCCCTCACATATGCAGCCATGTCCCCTTCAGCCATGTCCCTCTAGCCATGTCCCTCACATATTAGGCATGTCTAGCATTTGTCAGCATAACCCCCACCCATGTCTATCGCATGAACTGAATTTGTATCTACCTGTTGTCGAGATCTGGTGCACATCGAGGAGTCCTTGCTGGCAGTGGCAATGAGATCATTGAGAAAGACTCATTTATTTAGCAGGACGCTGGTGCCTGCGCACTGGAAGCAACCCCATCGTCAGACGTCAGACACATGGTTTCTTATACTCAAACCCTTATTATGCTTTATTATAGATTGTCATTTGTCTTAATTTCTCCTGAAAGAAATTTCCCTGATGAAGGGATTAACATGGAGATCCCTAAATGTGTCAGGCAAATACAAAGGAGACCAACAATTTCAACTATATTAACTTGTATTGTTTTTATTTTAAATTTTATGTCCTATATGATGTATGCACCTAGGGCTAGATTCTCGTACGGCGTACTCTATGCCGCCGCAACTCTGGACGCAAGTGCCGTATTCTCAAAGCACTTGCATCCTAAGTTACGGCGGTGTAGCGTAAATGGCCCGGCGTGAGCCCAGGTAATTCAAATGTGGATGAGGTGGACGTGTTTTATGTAAAAGAATCGTGACCCCACGTTTTTGACGTTTTTTTTTTACTGTGCATGGGCCGCCCATGGACGTATCCCAGTGCGCATGCTCCAAATTACGCCGCAAATACATTGGTTTCGACGTGAACGTAACTTACGCAAAGCCCAATTCGCAAACGATTTACTCAAACGATGTAACCAACGTAAAAATCGTTGCTGTCTATACTTAACATTGCGTACGCCTCACCTACGCAAATTTACCCCTCATATAGCAGGGGTAACTTTACGGTTCCGCAAACGACGCAAAATACGATGACTGGGCGCAATTACGTTCGGGAATCGCCGTATCTAGCTCATTTGCATATTCGACGCGGCTAATCGACGGAAGCGCCCCTAGCGGCCAGTGTATAATTGCACACAATTGTGCGCCGGCGTAGGCAAGTTACGTCGGCGGAGGAAGCCTATTTTTTTACGTATCTGCCTTTGAGAATCGGCGTAAAAACATATGCCGGCGCAGATTTGAAATTACGGCGGCGTATCTGTAGATACATGTTGTTTTTTCTCTCTTTATATATATCTTGCTAATCTTCAATCTTTTTTTCCAGTTGCCCTAAAATTCCCCTGTGTACTCCTGGGAGGCACTTTTTCTGTTTATAGTTATCATTTTAAGAAAGAAGCACATGTCAGTAGATATACAAAGATGCTCAGCCCAAATGCAAACTTTCCCTTCCAAACATCTATAACTTGCACCATCTTAAACCTCAAGCCCACACAGGGGAGATTAAAATACTTACAAATACTTACAAAAAGGGATGAGCTTCGCGTTCGAAACGAACGTATGTTCGACTCGAACATCGTCCGTTCGATCGTTCGTCAAATTTCGAACAAAAACGATCATTCGCGGCAAATTCGAGTGAAACGAAACAACCGTTTTTAAAACTATCTTTCCATTGATACTACTATCAATGGAAAAAAAAGTTTTAAAACCGGTCGTTTTTTCAGGAGTCCTGCTCCTGAAGAAATTACAGTTTTTAAGACTTTTTTTCCATTGATACATGTTCCCTGGGGCAAGACCCGTGTTCTGAAAGACGTTTTTAACAATAACTTGAATTTAAAATGATCGTTTTTTAATTCAAACGTTCTAGACCCATAGACTTCAATGGGGTTCTAAATGTTCGATGTGCGAACGATCAGACTGTTCGACGGTTCTGGTGCGAACCGAACGCAGGGGTGTTCGGCTAATCTCTACACAAACAAGAGTGATTATTGGAGTTAATATACAGTAAATGCAATAAATGTTTTCAATGGCATGCACATACAGTAACATAAAAAACATGACAATAATAAGATACAATGGGATAGAAAACTTTGTACACGCAAGCCTACAATGCAGATGCATTAAGCAAAGACATGTTAGCAACTTAGCAATGTAATTTGTCAAAGTAATACTCGCCTCCTAATAACTTTACCACTTAAAGGAGTTGTAAATAAAAAAAATGTTTTTGCTGAAATGACTGTTTACAGGGTATAGAGACCCTATATAGGGCCAGATTCAGATACACTTAATATTGCGCTGCGTAATCGAAATAATCTACGGTGCCGTATTTCACCAGACTCTACACCGAATCCTGGTAGATTTTTGCCCGTACGCTACGGCGGAGTAGTCTTTTTCTTGGCGCGTAATCGAAATACGCGATTGGGGGGCGTGAAGCATTTAAATTAAGCGCGTCCCCGCGGCGATCGAACTGCGCATGCTCCGTTCAGAAACTTCCCGCCGTGCATTGTGCGAAATCACGTCGTTACGTCATTCGTTGTTTGAGTAGCGTCGTTTACGAACATTCCTATTCCCGGACGACTTACGTTAAAAATAATAAAAGACGTCGGAAAATGTAGAAATTCGACGTGGGAACGACGGCCATACTTAACATGGGCTGTCTAATATTAGAGCAGCAAAAAGCTGGTATAGTGTTACGCAAAAAAAAGATGACTAAAGGTGCCGTAAGAGATTGCGAATGAAGATCGTAATTTCTGGGATCGCCGGCAAAAGCTCATTAGCATACCCCGTAGCGGGAAAACGACGGGAAGTCCACCCAGTGGCCGCAATTTTATTGCAGCGTAGATCCGAAGGCGTACGAACACGTAATCCAGTCGAATTGAAGCCCGCAGCCGTCTGTCTATTCATGTGGCCCATAATATTTAACTGATTCCTTTTAAAAAGGATTAAAAATAGATACAAATCAATCATATAATGTACCTGCAGTTTCTAGTTTCGTTTTTGCATGTTGTTTCCTGTCTGTGCTGTACAGAGCCACAAGGCAGTGATGGTTTGGAAAATTAAACTGATTGGTGCTGAGGGGTTTTAGACACACAGTAATCACACCTCCTTGATTAGTGACCACAGAGAGAAAGCTCCCAGTACTGTGGTTATCAGGAAACAGACAACCAGGAAGTGTGGAGATCAGAAAAAAATTACAGCAACTTGAGAGCAAACACGAACAATGAGGACATGAAAACAGCACTGCATTAAGGTAAAAGAAGCTATTAAGATAAAAAAAATTCCTTTACAAACCCTTTAAGGACAAATTGTCATTGTTTCATATCGGTTGTTTGAAGAGGAATACTGGGGTGATGGAAGCAGCTAGCTGCCATAACCCTGGTATCCTCTTCAAGAGCGGACGGTCCTCTTTCAGATAAAAGTGGTCTCAGTAGCAGATTCAATGTTAAACGTCACTTACTTTTTGGTTGCAAAAAAAAGACATTTATTTTTTATTGCATTTTAGTGTAAATATGAGATCTGAGATCTTTTGACCACAGATCTCAGATTTAAGAGGTACTGTCATGCCTTTTTTTCAAACACAAAGGATGATTACATTCCTTGAAATAGAAATAATAGTGACCCGATTTTTATTTTTTATTTTTAAAGGAAAGTGTCAAAATAAAAAGTAAAATAAATAGTTAAAAAAAAAAAAGTTCCCTGTCCCGCCATGCTTGCGTGCAGAAGCGAACAAATACATAAGTCACGCCTGCATATCAAAACGGTGATCAAACCACACGTGTGAGGTATCACCGTGATCGTTAGTGCAAGAACAATGACATGTTGAGTATCAATTTACTCTCCATAACATTATCTTTCACAATATAAAAAAAATTGGGCTAACTTTACTATTGTCTTATTTTTTAAATCAAAAAAGTGTATTTTTTTTGCAACGACCTTCATTTTATTCTCTAGCGTCGTAAAAAAAATCTAGAATGTTTGAGGGTTCTAAGTAATTTTCTAAAAAAAAATAAAAAATGATTTTAACTTATTAACCACTTAAGACCCGGACCAAAATGTAGGTAAAGGACCTTGCCCCTTTTTGCAATTCGGCACTGCTTCGTTTTAACTGACAATTGCGCGGTCGTGCGACGTGGCTCCCAAACAAAATTGGCGTCCTTTTTTTCCCACAAATAGAGCTTTCTTTTGGTGGTATTTGATCACCTCTGCGTTTTTTTTTTTTTGCGCTATTAACAAAAATAGAGCGACAATTTTAAAAAAAATGCAATATTTTTTACTTTTTGCTATAATAAATATCCCCCAAAAATATATAAAACATTTTTTTTTTCCTCAGTTTAGGCCGATACGTATTCTTCTACGTATTTTTGGTAAAAAAAATCACAATAAGCGTTTATCGGTCGGTTTTCGCAAAATTTATAGCGTTTACAAAATAAGGGATAGTTTTATTGCATTTTTATTAATTATTATTTTTTTTACTACTAATAGCGGCGATCAGCGATTTTTTTCGTGACTGCGACAATATGGCGGACACTTCGGACAATTTTGACAAATTTTTGGGACAATTGTCATTTTCACAGCAAAAAATGCATTTAAATTGCATTGTTTACTGTGGAAATGACAGCTGCAGTTTGGGAGTTAACCACAGGTGGCGCTGTAGGGGATGTGAGACCTAGTGTGTTTGTTTACAACTGTAGGGGGGTGTGGCTGTAGGTGTGACGTCATCGATCGCGTCCCCCTATTACAGGGATGACGCGATCGATGCTGCGGCCACAGAGAAGCACGGGGAAGCCGTGTGTACACACGGCTCTCCCCGTTCTTCCGCTCCAGGGACGGATCGCCGCACTCCAGCGGCGATCGGGTCCGCGAATCCCGCGGTCCCGGTCCCGGAGCCTCGGACCGGGTCGCGGGCGCGCGCCCGCGACCCACGGCTGGGTACTAAAATCAACGTATATATACAGTGCGGAAAATAAGTATTTGAACACCCTGCTATTTTGCAAGTTCTCCCACTTGGAAATCATGGAGGGGTCTGAAATTGTCATTGTAGGTGCATGTCCACTGTGAGAGACATAATCAAAAAAAAAATTCCAGAAATCACAATTTATGATTTTTTTAACTATTTATTTGTTTTTTACAGCTGCAAAGAAGTATTTGAACACCTGAGAAAATCAATGTTAATATTTGGTACAGTAGCCTTTGTTTGCAATTACAGAGGTCAAACGTTTCTTGTAGTTTTTCACCAGGTTTGCACACACTGGAGGAGGGATTTTGGCCCACTCCTCCACACAGATCTTCTCTAGATCAGTCAGGTTTCTGGGCTGTCGCTGAGAAACACAGAGTTTGAGCTCCCTCCAAAGATTCTCTATTGGGTTTAGGTCTGGAGACTGGCTAGGCCACGCCAGAACCTTGATATGCTTCTTACAGAGCCACTCCTTGGTTATCCTGGCTGTGTGCTTCGGGTCATTGTCATGTTGGAAGACCCAGCCTCGACCCATCTTCAAAGCTCTAACTGAGGGAAGGAGGTTGTTGCCCAAAATCTCGCAATACATGGCCCCGGTCATCCTCTCCTTAATACAGTGCAGTCGCCCTGTCCCATGTGCAGAAAAACACCCCCAAAGCATGATGCTACCACCCCCATGCTTCACAGTAGGGATGGTGTTCTTGGGATGGTACTTATCATTCTTCTTCCTCCAAACACGGTTAGTGGAATTATGACCAAAAAGTTATATTTTGGTCTCATCTGACCACATGACTTTCTCCCATGACTCCTCTGGATCATCCAAATGGTCATTGGCAAACTTAAGACGGGCCTTGACATGTGCTGGTTTAAGCAGGGGAACCTTCCGTGCCATGCATGATTTCAAACCATGACGTCTTAGTGTATTACCAACAGTAACCTTGGAAACGGTGGTCCCAGCTCTTTTCAGGTCATTGACCAGCTCCTCCCGTGTAGTCCTGGGCTGATTTCTCACCTTTCTTAGGATCATTGAGACCCCACGAGATTTTGCATGGAGCCCCAGTCCGAGGGAGATTGACAGTCATGTTTAGCTTCTTTAATTTTCTAATGATTGCTCCAACAGTGGACCTTTTTTCACCAAGCTGCTTGGCAATTTCCCCGTAGCCCTTTCCAGCCTTGTGGAGGTGTACAATGTTGTCTCTAGTGTCTTTGGACAGCTCTTTGGTCTTGGCCATGTTAGTAGTTGGATTCTTACTGATTGTATGGGGTGGACAGGTGTCTTTATGCAGCTAATGACCTCAAACAGGTGCATCTAATTTAGGATAATAAATGGAGTGGAGGTGGACATTTTAAAGGCAGACTAACAGGTCTTTGAGGGTCAGAATTCTAGCTGATAGACAGGTGTTCAAATACTTATTTGCAGCTGTATCATACAAATAAATAGTTAAAAAAATCATACATTGTGATTTCTGGAATTTTTTTTTTTGATTATGTCTCTCACAGTGGACATGCACCTACGATAACAATTTCAGACCCCTCCATGATTTCCAAGTGGGAGAACTTGCAAAATAGCAGGGTGTTCAAATACTTATTTTCCGCACTGTACGTTTATGTGCCCAGCCGTGCCATTCTGCCGACGTAAATGTGCAGTAGGCGGTCCTTAAGTGGTTAAAGTCTGAAAAATAGGCCCGGGCCTTAACCACTGGCCTACAGGGCACTTTTACCCCATTCCTGCCCATGCCATTTTTCAGCTTTCAGCGCTGTCACACTTTGAATGACAATTACGCGGTCATACAACACTGTACCCAAATTAAATGTTTATCATTTTTTCCCCACAACTACAGCTTTACTTTGGTGGTATTTGATTGCGGTTTTTATTAGACATATTTTTAGTTAAAAAATCGCAATACGCGTATAATGATTGGTTTGCGCAAAAGTTATATACGGTTACAAAATAGGGGATAGATTTATAGCATTTTTATTATTTATTTCTTTTTTTACTAGTAATGGTGGCGATCTGCGATTTTTATTGTAACTGCGATATTGCGGCGGACAAATCGGACACCTTTGACACATTTTTGGGACCATTCACATTTATACAGCGATCCGTGCTATAAAAATGCATTGATTGATGTATAACTATGACTGGCAGGGAAGGGGTTAACACTAGGGTTAATGTGTTTCCTAGGGAGTGATTCTTACTGTAGGGGGAGGGGACTGACTGGGGGAGGTGACCAATCTGTGTCCTTATGTACAAGGGACACACCATCAGTCTCCTCTCCCTGACAGGACATGGATCTCTGTGTTTACACACAGAGATCCTTGGTCCTTCTCAGTTACTGGGCAATCACGGGGCTGTGCGTGTGACATCACTGATCGTCATTCCCTAACACAGGGAACAGACGATCAGTGACAGCCACACTAGGAAGCACGGGAAGAGGTTTGTTTACACTTACCTCTCCCCGTTCTTCCTCTCTGCGACCTGATCGCGGGACACCGGCGGTGATCGGGTCCGCTGTTCCCGCGGGGACGTTCACTGAGAAGAGGACCGGGCCCCACCCCCAACAGTGCTACTGGCTTTCCTCCTCTTCTCTCCCCCCGGCTGCTGCGGAGATGTTTCAGAATTAAGAGTGGGGGAAGGGGCTAGAAAATATGTCATTTATCAGGCCCTTTCTTTTCTAAATTAACACAGTGAAGACACTCACTCACTGAGATCATTCATAACTGAAGCATGAACACTGTCCTGTATAGTGAGGCAGAGGCTGCAGAGAAAGACATGTGAGTTTGAGTTTTGGTCAATCCAATAGGCTGCGCACACCTATGATATATACAGTACAGACCAAAAGTTTGGACACACCTTCTCTCTTGGGAATTTATTCAAAATTGAAGGCATACTGAACCAGCATGGCTACCACAGCATCTTGCAGCGGAATGCTATTCCATCCGGTTTGCGTTTAGTTGGACCATCATTTATTTTTCAACAGGACAATGACCCCAAACACACCTTCAGGCTGTGTAAGGGCTATTTGACCAAGGAGGAGAGTGATGGGGTGCTGCGCCAGATGACCTGGCCTCCACAGTCACCAGACCTGAACCCAATCGAGATAGTTTGGGGTGAGTTGGACCGCAGAGTGAAGGCAAAAGGGCCAACAAGTGCTAAGCATCTCTGGGAACTCCTTCAAGACTGTTGGAAGACCATTTCAGTTCAAAGCAGTAATCAAAGCAAAAGGTGGCTACTTTGAAGAACCTAGAATATGACATATATTTTCAGTTGTTTCACACTTTTTTGTTATGTATATAATTCCACATGTGTTAATTCATAGTTTTGATGCCTTCAGTGTGAATCTACAATTTTCATAGTCATGAAAATAAAGAAAACTCTTTGAATGAGAAGGTGTGTCCAAACTTTTGGTCTGTACTGTATATATATATATATATATATATATATATATATATATATATATATATATACAGTATAGTCTTAGCAACACCCCCACTGTGATCTAGAATTTTCTCCTTACAAGCTTAGAAATTAGAGAATAAACTCTAATTCTAAGACTGAGCTAACCCTGACAAAAATCCACAGGAATATTATCGAAATCCATACACATTAGCTAAGGAAACATATTCCTGTTTAATTTCATACATTTTTGTTTTAACTTTGGCTAACAAAAAATCTATTTAAAAACATGCTGAAAGAATGGGGCATATGAGGACAGCTTTATAGCTAGGGAAGCTGATTTAGTAAAATACAATAAATTCGGAAAAAATACTGCGCAGGTCTATAGTAGTAGGCTGTGAAATTAAATAAATAATGAATAAATGCTGCTGCAGCTAATATGTCAGATATAAACATAAAGCAATATAGAAAGGGAAAAAAAGCTGCGCTGCATCAATGAAAACAAAATGTGTTGCATATATATACCAAAATATTGTTTAACTAGTGCATAAATACACCGGTGCAAAATTCAATAAACTCAGAAATAAATCAAAAGTCCGTGTAGAATAGAGAAAATAATCCTCAAAGTTCAGAGAAGGATGTAAAAGACAAACAAAAGAAGTCCGAATGGGTGTTGAACAGCTCCAAGGAAATCTTGTGTAACAGCCAGATTGATACAGGTTATCCTCCACCACTTATGGTTAAAACTGCTTACCAGAAAGATCAGACCTCTAACGAGATCAACAACACATGGATTCAAATTAAGCCAGCACGAGAAATCCAGGAATCCTGTCACCCTGTCTGTATCTCCTTCTCCTTATAGCCAGATTAGCGTTCCTCCAAAAGCATGACCACCCAGAAGGAAAACATTGACATGGCGTAATAACGTCTAAAAGGTTCTTTATTAAAAAGTAAAGTACACTCACATTTATGTAGAACAAAAGTAGCGTGTAACTAAAATAGCCGGCCGGCTCTGTCATCCGCTCGTCCTTCCGGATTGACAGCGTGGTACAATTCGTGGTGACGTCAGCACGCCGCTTACCCTACGCCGTTTCGTCACAACAATGACTTCTTCCAGGCCCCTATCCATACATAGGACGACAATAAGCTGTGCGCTCCATAGAGTTGGGCTTTATGGCAGAGTGGCCAGAAGAAAGCAATTACTTTGAGCAAAGAAACACATGGCACGTTTTGAGTTTGTGAAAAGTCATGTGGGAGACTCCCAAAATGGATGGAGGAAGGTGCTCTGTTCTGATGAGACTATAATTTTACTTTTTTTCCATCAAAGAAAACACGTGGTGGCAGCATCATGCTGTGGGGATGAGTTGAGGGAAAGATGGATGGTGCTAAATACAGGGATATTCTTGAGCAAAACCTGTACCACTATGTGTGTGATTTGAGGCTAGGACGGAGGTTCACCTTCCAGCAGGACATTGTAAATGTGTTGGAATGGCATAGTTAAAGCCCAGACCTCAACCCAATAGAAAATCTGTGGTCAGACTTAAAGTGAATGTAAAGGTTTCATTTTTTTTAAATAACAAACATATCATACTTACCTCCACTGTGCAGTTGGTTTTGCACAGAGTGGCCCCTAACCTGCTGTTCTGGGCTCCCTCGGCGGCTGTCTCGGCTCCTCCCTGCAATAGCTATCCCCTCTGGGAAGCTCTTTTCTGAGGGGGTTAGCATGAAGGCACTCTCCCTGTCATACACTCTGTGTCCAAAGACACAGAGTGTATGACTTGGTCCCGCCCCCCCGGCGGCTGCGTCATTGGATTTGATTGACAGCAGCGGGAGCCAATGGTTGAGCTGCTATCAATCTATCCAATCAACGTAGAGACTCCGCAGAGAAGAGGACACCGGGGGACACGCACAGCAGGTGAACGGGCTCAAGTAAAACAGTAGAAATATTTGCCAGCACACCATGGAACAATGTAAATAGCATCCAAACGGATGTTTTATTGCATGATCATAACACAAAGAAAGTGCAACGTTTCTGAGCGAAGTAAGGCCCCTTCACATGCCTGACGAAGGGGCCCTACGTGGCTCTGAAACTTTGCACTTTCTTTGTGTTGTGATCATTCAATTAAACATCCATTTGGACGCTATTTACTGTACGTCGTTCCATGGTGTGCTGGCAAATATTTCTACTGTAACGTGTACCATTATCCAGCTGGTTCTTGCTACAAGCACCCAAACCCAAGAGCGGATCCAGGAATGTGTGCGATGGGAATATGAAGTATGTATCAGGTAAGTAAAACGGGGGGACTGGGGGACCCATGATAGCGAGTTGTTTTTTCACCTTAATGCATAGGATACATTAAGGTGAAAAGACACAAGAGTTTACAACCCCTTTAAAGATTGCTGTCCACAAGCGCAAAACATCCAACTTGAAGGAGCTGGAGCAGTTCTGCAAGGAGGAATGGGCAAAAATGGGCGTGGGTTAATACTTTTGCAAGGCACTGTACATGATTTTTTTTATTATAACCTAATAAAAAAGCATTTGTAATAATAATAAAACAAACAAAAAAAAAATAGCTTTAATATGTCTGCAATAAACACATTTGGATAAATAAGTTGTCTTTTGTGAAATCCTTGATTCTACCAGAGACATACATGCACCTTTAAGTTCCTCTTGTTTTTGGATGGACAGTTTTGCATGTGAAGATTATACCTGTCTATTACAGTACATTTTAATTATTTGATCTAATTTAATCTAATTAATCTAATTTATAAAGCATAAAATCACTGTACAACTAAAAGAACAACTACCATATTGCTGAACTTTTGGACATACAATGAAAATGCATAGCTGAGGCTGGGTTCACACTATACTACACAACTTTCATCCTACTTTGCTCTGCGACATTTGTCCTACATTGATCCTACATTGATCCTACATTGGTCCTACATCCATCCTACTTTCATGAACAGGATACTACTTTGGTCCTACTTTGTGATAGACTGACTTGTTCTTTGACCAATCAAAACAATCCCAGAGTGAGATAAATTCCTTTTAGGGTCCTTACACACGGAGCGGTCCGTTTTTCGGTCCGCTCCGTGTGTCCGTCAGCTCAGCGGTGAGTCTCCGCTGAGCTGTCGGGCGGACGGGGCGGTCCCCGCACACTGTGCAGGGACCGCCCCATCTCTCCTCTGCTCTCCCCTATGGGGAGTCGGATGGAAACGGACCGTCTGTCCATTTGCATCCGATCCGTTTGCCCGGACGGAAGAAAAATAGGACATTCTTCCATCCGCAAAAACGGATGCGGATCGAGCGGACGTTAGCGGATGCATCATCCGCTAACGGATCCGCTCCCATAGGGACCCATTACAAGTCCGTAAACGGACTTGTAATGAGCGGACCGTTCGTCCGCTAGTGTGAAAAGGGCCCGTACTGGTGCTGTAATCACATGTCAGGTGTCAAAAGTCGGATGGTCAGGACAAGGCTCCTACTTTGGTCCTACTTCAATGATATTCAATGGGCTGAAGAAGGATCAATGTAGGACCAAAGTAGTACAGAGAGTAGTTTCAAAGTCGGACCGACTTGTGTAGGACCAGTTAAGACAGCTCTTATAGGGAAACATTGATTTTCACACGTCATGCTACATGAGCTCCCAATGTAGGAGCGATGTCGGAACAAGTGTGAACCCAGCCTCATGCAGCTCAGCCTACCCATAAATCACACTTGTTTTCAATTACACCCTAATCAAAACTGTCAACCTTGGATGATTGCATTTTCTAATTATATTTGGGTTTAGGTTGCATGCTACTTTCATGAAAATAATTCTTGGAATTTATCCCGATTTACTTAACATAATAGATATCTGAGAATTTTAACCCATTCTTAAAATGAATTCTAAATATACTAATTTAAGTAAATTATTTCCAGACTTGTTTGATTACAAACTGTTTCATTCTATTACAAATTTTCTCTGGCATGTAGTTTTCCTTGTTCTTGGGGTGGTGTCTATATTAGAATAAATGCATCTCTATGGAAACAAATGTTCTAAACATAATGGCAGAACATCTGATAAAGAATGAATCAGAGGTTGTAGACACTGTTCAGTTGCAAATGCCACTGAAAAGTTCACATTTTATAGTTGTTTTTTTATAGTAAAATCGGAGGAACATATGGCTGAGGAAGGCTTTATCATTGATGTGTTATGATGTTCATTCTGACGGGCACGTTTTGTTTTATACTAAACTGTATTCAGTAACAAACAGAAAGAATAAAAGGTGATTATTATAACATGTAATTTAGATGTTTATTGTTAATTTTGTTGAATGAGTTGTTATCTAGAATTTCAAATAGCCATACAGCTGTTTATAAATTTAAATACATTTATATTTTTCCTCTTTGATGAAGTCAGAACAGACGAAACATGTAAGGTGCCTGATTCTAGGAGTGAGTACGAACGGTGTCCTGTTATTTTTGCTGTTTTTGTGAACTGGGAAGGATTGGAGTGCCTGGCGGCTGACGGCTTCTCTGTATATCTTTGCCAACACATCTATATACGTGATACTGATGCCGCTTACACACGATAATTTTTCGGCATGAAAAGAACGTTGTTTTTCAAAAATGTCATTTAAAATGATCATGTGTGGGCTTCACATCATTTTTCAGGTTCTGAAAAATGAGTAAAAAAAAATTTGAACATGCTGCATTTTTTTAACGTCGTTTTAAACAATGTAGTTTTTCGGGTTGTAAAAAATTATCGTGTGTGGGCTAAAACGATGTAAAAAACCTGCGCATGCTCAGAAGCAAGTTATGAGACGGGAGCACTCGTTCTGGCAAAACTGGAGTAAGCACATTCATCACGCTGTAACTGACAAAAAAGCGCAAATCGTGTTTTATTAACACAGAATCAGGCTAAAGCAGCCCAAAGGCGAATGGAACTTACCCTTTATAGTGCCGTCGTACGTGTTGTACATCACTGTGCTTTGCTAGATAATTTTTTTAAAACGATGGTGTGTGAGCAACGTCGTTTTAATGATGAAGTTGGGAAAATGTTGTTTTTTCAACATGCTGAAAAACAACGTTTTTTTTTTTCATGCTGAAAAATAATCGTGTGTACGCGGCATGAGAGTATGCTTAACCGCTTAAGCCCCAGACCATTTTGGTGGTTAAAGATCGGGCAATTTTTTTGCGATTCCGCCATTCTGTAGACGTACATAGGCGTGCGGCGGTTGGTAAGTGGTTAAACAGCTTTCGTGAGTACCTTGATTACTTGTGTCAAATAAATTTGGATGTTTAACCACTTCAGTTCCGGAAGGTTTTCCCCATTGCGTAATCAAGGTGGTTATAACTCTGATTCATATGGGAGAAACGACCACCAACATATGCCTAGACATTATGTTCAACCTAATACATATGGTAATCAGGGTTTTCGCGAGGACCAGTCCTCAAAGAAAAAAGGTCCAAATCTACGAGAGGGAGCAGAGGGGGTTACAGAATCCAGAAGAAGAAAGAGAAGAAGAGTGTAAGAGGCCTGGGTGTATTCAATCTTAGCAGTAAGACACTCACTAATGCCGAACAGTCAGTACTTGATAAGGGTCTCAAATTTGCTCCCCCTAAACAGCTGAGCAGGTTTGGCACTTTTATAGATATACAAAAATATATACGGAAAATCAACATCCAAAGATATCTGATTTCCAATACATGCAATTACGAAGACCGGGCCGCAACGTCCGGCACGGTGCATTCTGGATTATCCAATCCATCCCTTTTTAATCCGACTGTGGCGGTAGCACCTGCAGTTAAAATTTTTAAGGATTGTGTGTTAAGAGACTTATCCAAATTGTCAGTTAAATCACCACATCTACCATCCGTTTCCAGTGCGGGCCTCAAGTCCCTCTGTGATCGGAAGGATTTAGTCATACGCCCCGCCGACAAAGGCGGAGGCATTGTGATTTTGGACAAGTCCGATTATGAGACCGAAATGATTCGTATCTTGAACGAACCCGGTACTTACAAAGAAATTCCTACTAACCCTACACACACATATAAAACCCAGTTGCTAAGTCTTGTCAATAAGGGTTATAAGGGTTATGAGTTGAAAATTTTGAATAACAAAGAAAGAGATTTCTTAGTACCTAAAGTCCCACGCATACCCACCATATATTATCTGCCCAAGATCCACAAACATCCCACTGCCCCCCCTGGCCGGCCTATTGTGAGCGGGATCGATTCGGTCACGTCCCGTATAGGCCGGTATATTGATCATTATTTACAACCTTTAGTGCAGAAAACTCCTTCCTATCTTAAGGATACAGGAGACACTATACGGTTATTGGAAAACACTGTTGTACATGGCGATTATCTACTAGCCACAGCTGATGTCGCTTCCCTATATACATGCATTCCCCATCATTTGGGTATTGCTGCTGTCCAACATTTCCTAAATCAAGAACCTACTCTCGCCTCTTTTCAATGCGAGTACATTTTAGAACTTTTAGAGTTTGCAACCAAACATAATTATTTTTGGTTCAACCAAAGCTACTACCTCCAACAACGAGGGGTAGCTATGGGGGCTAAGTTTGCACCCAGTCTTGCCAACCTGTTCATGGCCAAGTGGGAGGAGGATGTCGTCTATGCGCAGGACACCCCATCATTAGTCCTGTGGGCTAGGTACATAGACGACATCCTCCTCCTATGGAACGGCACCCCCGAATCATTAGAGTTATTTTTCAAAACCCTCAATCAAAATGACAGAGGCATTTCACTGTCCTTTGAATATAGTCCAAGTAAAATCAATTTCTTGGACCTTGAGATTGGGTTGGTTGATCGCAAATTTAACTTTCAAACTTTCTTCAAGCCAACGGATAGGAATGGTTTCATTCCTACTGATAGTTGTCATCATAGCTCATGGCTTCGGTCAGTTCCACGCAGTCAGTTCCTGAGACTTCGTAGGAACTGTACGGACCCAGAATCCTATCTACTTCAAGCCACTATGTTGCGACAAAGGTTTGTAGATAAAGGCTATCCCAGGGCTGAGCTAGATCAAGAAATGCAGAGAATTCTCTCATTAGATAGATCTTCACTCATCTCAATGAAACCTAAACGTGTACCGGATGATAGTTTTAAATTTGCCCTAATTACATCTTACTCTATTCAACATAGGCAGGTTAAGAATATTGTCGATAGACATTGGGATATACTCAGGAACGATAGTGTTCTTAGACCTTTACTTCCTGAACGGGCCAAATTGGTATTTAGAGGTGCACCCTCGTTGCAGAATCGCATTGCACCCAATGTCATCAATCCCCCAATAAAAAGTTCTTTTTTTCAGGACTTAGTTGGTTTCTTTCCATGCAGAAAATGCAAGGTTTGCAATCATAACTCATTGAGGGAACGTAGAATTACACACTTTACATCTACCGTGACTAGAAAGGAGTATGAGATTAAACATTTTTGCACTTGCGAAACCAATTATATCGTTTATCTCATCACATGTACATGTGGCAAACAATATGTCGGCCGCACGATTCGCACCTTTTCGATACGTGTAGGCGAACATATTGCCTTCATCAAGGCAGGTGACAGGGACCACACTGTTCCTCGTCACTTTAAACAGTGCCATGACAAAAATCCTTCTGGCACTCAGTTTACAATTATTGACCGCTATATGCCTCCCTGGAGAGGTGGGGCTAAAACAAGGGGTGTCTCAAGATTAGAAACATTCTGGATTTATGAGCTCCAATCTTATCATCCCTTTGGCTTGAATGTTGATTGGGACATCAACTCATTCATAGATAAGTCCTAGTGGTTGTTTAGTATATTTAAACAGTGGTGGATCTGTTTTGGGATGTTTCACAATTTTCAACTCTAGCAATTTTTCATTATGTATGTGTTTTAACGTCATGGTGATTTATTTTAACATTAACGCATATTATTATGTATGCTTATGTTTGGGAATTCGACTCACTGTCTGGAAGACCCACACATTATTTTTACATTTAATTTTTAATTTTTAATGTGTATTTTACTTTGGATCATTTGCTTCTATTTACATTGAGCACTGATCCCTTTTTTGCATACATTGCAGTATTGTGCGACTTACATTATGCATTGCCGTGTCCCGGGCAATGCATTTCTGTTTGAGTCCAATTATTAATATATTTATTTTTTGGCAATACAATATTGTACTAGCCATATATTTAAATTATTAATATTTACTTTTTCTTTGATGTCCCATAATATTGAATACCATTTTCTATTTTGAACTGATTTATTTCATGTTCGTTCTATTTTGATCGCCACATGCGGACTCATTTTGCATGAGTTGATTTACAGTTTGGTATTCTTTTTTATTTATTTTGGAACGCAAACGGCCCCCATAATGAGGGCTGGATTGCACTTCCTTCTGCTAAGTCCGCCCACTTTTTCGCCGTCCCCATGAATATCCGTGACGCCTTTTTTCGACGTCCGACTTCACACAAGTGAGCGTCTCATTTTGTGCGTCGCATTTTGAGACGGATATCGGGATTCGATGTCATTTCGAAAGTGAGGCTTACGTTTCGATCACACGTCGTAAACGAGGCGCGCAGCGCACACTGTTAATATTCGATCGTATTCCGGAAGTGTCTGAATTAGAACACTCCCGTGATTCAATACGAGGCGTGGAGCGACTTCACACAAGTGAGCGTCTCATTTTGTGCGTCGCATTTCGAGACGGACAACGGGATTCGATGTCATTTCGAAAGTGAGGCGTACGTTTCGATCACATGTCGAAAACGAGGCGTGCAGCGCACGTTGTTAATATTCGATCGTATTCCGGAAGTGTCTGAATTAGAACACTTCCGTGATTCAATACGAGGCGTGGAGCGCACGCCTGGACGCCATTTTCCTTAGACCCGGAAATGCATGTGCTTTGTGATTGCTTGCAGACGGTGAGTCCAATTTTCTTTTGGGACCTTTTACTATAAATATTTGTGTTGGCATCATGAGAGGGACACCCTTTGATAACGTGTAATGACACGAAACGCGTCAGGGATGACTCCATCGTTGCCACCTTTCTATTGACATGCGCCATACTTTCATCTGTATATGTAAGTGCAATTTTAATAAATTTTTATATTGACCTTACGGTGTTACACTATGGCGTCCCCTCTTCTCCTTTCCATTTATATATGCCATCTTTGAGACGGATGACCAACATTTTTTCCGTGAACGAGAGACCTCTAACCAATCTCGGGGCCATTTGAATCTACACCACAGATATCTGCTGATCCCTTTCCTGAGGGACACCTTATATCAAGATCTGAGCATATACCAAGCCTGACCGACTCTAGAAATATAATTTTCTTAGAGTCCATTTTATCTGGTAAGCCTGCATCTTCACCGGTGGTGGGATTTTTTCTTTTCACTTCTGAACATCAAGCATCATTTGTGTCACTGGAATTTATGAACTTTATTTCATGAACTTTATTTCAATTTTATGAGTTATGATATTATTTTTATGTTGACGCACAGATCACTCTTTGTGTTTTACACACCATTTATATGTATAGCCTTATAGTTACATTTTGGCATTCTGAGCGCTACACTACCACGTTCCCATTTTGTTTTTTGCTTCTTGTTTTTCAGTAGCCGTGTTTAGCAGCCATATTCATTCATTTTTAGCAGCGCAGTTTTACACACCACCCCCAGTTCCGGAAGGTTTACCGCCCTTTATGACCAGACTATTTTTTGCTATACGGCACTACCTTACTTTAACTGACAATTGCGTGGTCGTGTGATGATGTACCCAAATAAAATGTTTGGCCTTTTTTTCACAAATAGAACTTTCTTTTGCTGGTTTTTGCACTATAAACAAAAAAAGTCTGACGATTTTGAGCAACGATCAGTGATGTCACACGCACAGCCACGCCCCCCACAGTAAGAACACTCCCTTAGGGCAAACTTAACCCCTACAGCGCCCCCTCCTGGTTAAGTCCTTCAGTGCCAGTGTCATTTTTACAGTAACCAGTGCATTTTTATAGCACTGTTCACTGTAAAAATTACAATGGTCCAAAAATAGTGTCAAAAGTGTCCGATGTGTCCCCTAAATTGTCGCAGTCACGATAAAAATCGCTGATTGCCGCCATTACTAGGAAAAAAAATATTAATAAAAATGCAATAATACTATCCCCTATTTGGCAGACGCTATAAAATGCTTATTGCGTTTTATAGCGACTGCAGAAGCACCTGTGGATCTGATCCTAACAGAAAAAGTGATAATAATGTAAAGTATGGTAGCTGCGCTGTGGGGGAGGGAATGGGAAGGTGGAAGGGAAAAGGGAATGCAAAGTAAAGGGATCGCGGGTGAACTTAAATAGTGAGATGAAAAAAAAAGGTGTCTGATGATACTACAATGAACAATACAGATGAAAGTGAACAAACACCTATAATCCTGTAAAGATTTAACAGTGAAAATACAAAGTAAAATGGCTACTACATATACAAACACCAAAAATAGCATAAAATTTGTGGGAAAAAAAGTGCAAAACTATCAAAAATCACACATATGATAAAGTCCTGTCCATAAATAAGAATCAAATCTAGCAGTCCAGTAATTCCTCCACAGAACAGTGTCTAGATAAAACACCTCCACCAAAATTGCAATGTGCACAAATGAAATCTTCAGTGATGGCACCTCTGATGTGCTGGCAGCTCACCTCACGGCTGCTTATCCAAACAGCTGACCGAGATCCTGATCGCAGCTGGATGTGTGGGCTGATAAAACACCTCCTCCTAACTCCTAAGACAGCTCTCAGCGGCCTATGTGTGGCATGAAAAAGAGAAGATATATGCAATGCATATAGCGTGACACTGTGAGGGTACCTCAAACAGGTAAAGATTTGAGAAAATGCACTCACATGAATAAAAGGACAGTGGGCACAAATACACAAGTGCCGAACTCGTATCTCCCTCAGAGTGTCAGCTATATAGGTGAGAGTGCGATCTGATCCTCATACATCCAAATGGCAAGACTCAATGTATCATGGGAGCATTAAAAAGGGAGAAAAAGAGACCATAGCATGACTGCATATAATGGATACATTTAATAAAAAACAAATAAAAAACTCACATTCAGGTAGTGAAGTAGAATAAAAGATCCACGAGTGCCGAACTCGTATTAAAACTTCAGACTCTGTCTGTACCTGGTGCTCCAATCTTATCCGTAAAGTGACTATGCGATTGGAAAAACCCATCAATTTGAGTTGCTATGCGTTCCAGGGAGGTAAACAGTTTGAGCCAAAAGGCGTTAAGCTTCCAGGGCACCTTGGGCAGCAAGATAGGGGGTTGGGTAATCAGCCAAAGGACCATGGACCATGGGAGAGTGGTCGAACACTCCACAAGGGAAATATTACACCCCTGAAATGTAATCAATTATATTGGGTGTACCCACACTAAGATCGATACGTGACAGGGAGCCATGGCTTTTTGAGAAGCATGAAAACTGGTTACATATGCGCCATATGTCCGTCCAGCCCACCTCCGCCAGAAGCGACTTAAAGCGGTACCTCTGCCGCCCCTGGGGGGGGGGGGGGGGGCGGAGGATGTCTATCCAATCTGGGGTATAGATAGCAATAGAATTCTCCCATAATCAACACTGGAACATCAGGCTTACTTGCCAGGTACGACAGCAGCAACTGTAACACTTCCCATGAAAACGGGGGTGGGATATATATTTAAACCAACAGCAATGTTAAGGTACATAGTTTGCAGTAAATAAAGACATATCTACCAGAAGCGTCCACCATCGGGTCAAGCTCCTGGTATAACAGCTCCTTGTGTATCAGTACACTCACCCCGCTGGAGTAAGCGGAGTGGGTGGAGTGATATGACTTGCCAACCAAGGCATATTGCAAGCACCCCACATTGTCCCCCAGAAGATGGGTCTCCTGCAGGCCAATGATGGCGGGGTGAAACTTGCGCAAACAAGAGGAGATCATGGTCCGTTTCAGGGGGTCATTCACTCCTTGTACATTCCACGATACTATGGGTGTCGTGGAACACATTGAGAAACATATTGAAAAGGTGGCCCATTGTGGACCAGCTGTCTCCTACAAATCAAACCAGTCGGGACAGTACGATGGCCCGGGTGTATCAGCATACATTGCAGCATAATCCTCTTGCCCTGCATGGGGGCTGTACATAGAAAATATAGTGTTTGTAAAAGGTAGTCATTCTCATGCAACTGCTCGGCACAGCAGTAGAAAACAAAACGCAAACTGATATAAAGGAGGTCGCTGAACATAGCCATGATTAAACGCACATAGCTAAGATCTCCCAGGGGCTGTAGCATAGAATATCCAGCTTGTCTTGTCATGCCAACCAGGCACTGAAACATTAGCCATGTAACCCATGACCTCACGTGACTACCAAGCACCCGACATGGTAGCATTACCTGTGTGGGTCAGTGCAAGCAGTGGAATCAACAAAAAGTGAAAAAAATAGATTGCATATATAGTTCCTCTTCAAAATAGCAAACTGTAGAAGGAATTTAGCGGCCTTCAAATTCTGGTATTCCAAATGCCAAACAGGATTTAACCCGGGCTATAATTTCGGCCACATCGGCGGAGATCCTGCTCATTATGATCCAACCAGGACACTGCATCTTGTGCGGTTTCAAAAAGCTGATTCTGACCTCTGACTGTCACCCTCAGCTTGGCCGGGAACAACATAGCATAGGACAACTGTAGCCTTTGCAGCCTTTTCTTAACAGCAGCACATTTCGATTGTCTGCGTTGCTCCTTCGTGGAGAAATCCGGATAGAATGAGACTTTGGTGCCATTGTATTGGACAGTACCCTTTTCTCTGGCCAGGCGCAACTCCACCTCCCTATCCCTGTAATTCAAAAGTCTCGCCAGGATCGATTGTGGGGGATTGACAGGCGGGAGGGGCCGCGGGGGTACCATGTGGGCCCTTTCCACAGTGTAGATAGGGGAAATGGCCTTTTTGCTGAAAATCTCCTGCAGACATCCTTCAACAAATGTTGAGTGGTCCCGGCCCTCCACCTTTTAGTGGAGTCCCACTAAGCGCACATTATTGCGTCTCAGGCGGTTCTTGATTTTGACAGTTTTGTTAAGGGCTTGGAATGCATTTTGAGTGGCCACTCTCACATCCCTGTGCAGGTCGGGCAACTGGTCCTCCACTTCGCTCACCCTTTCCTCCACTACTGTGGTTCTCTCCCTGATCTTTTGAAGGTCCTGACGCATGAGAGACACTGATTGCTCCAGCCCTCCAAACTTCTTCTTCAGGTCCTCCACAGAGGCAGTGCACTTGTGTATGGCATGCAGGATGTCACTAAGGAATGGTTGAGCACTGTCCTCTGAAGGGGAGTCAAGCAGAGCAGACGTGGGATCACCCTGAATGTCTAATGGCACTGTGTCATCCAGCATGTCTGCATCCTCTCTGCTATCAGGACCAGGAGAGCACAAAGGCTGCTGTGAGGCAGGCAGGGGGGAGTCAGAAAGCCCTGCCAGCTTTTGGGTGTAATATAACATGTCCCTGGTCTGCTCTTTAGGCTTCAGGGGCTTGTGTGACTTACCCCCTTGCTTGGATTTCTTCTCCAGGCCACGCTGTGCTTTGGGAGGCTGAGACTGCCCGGCACCAACTTGGCCAGCTAGGGAATCCATGGACGTGGCTTCCAAACGGCTCCTCCGGGTCAAAATAGCAAACTGTAGAAGGAATTTAGCGGCCTTCAAATTCTGGTATTCCAAATGCCAAACAGGATTTAACCCGGGCTATAATTTCGGCCACATCGGCGGAGATCCTGCTCATTATGATCCAACCAGGACACTGCATCTTGTGCGGTTTCAAAAAGCTGATTCTGACCTCTGACTGTCACCCTCAGCTTGGCCGGGAACAACATAGCATAGGACAACTGTAGCCTTTGCAGCCTTTTCTTAACAGCAGCACATTTCGATTGTCTGCGTTGCTCCTTCGTGGAGAAATCCGGATAGAATGAGACTTTGGTGCCATTGTATTGGACAGTACCCTTTTCTCTGGCCAGGCGCAACTCCACCTCCCTATCCCTGTAATTCAAAAGTCTCGCCAGGATCGATTGTGGGGGATTGACAGGCGGGAGGGGCCGCGGGGGTACCATGTGGGCCCTTTCCACAGTGTAGATAGGGGAAATGGCCTTTTTGCTGAAAATCTCCTGCAGACATCCTTCAACAAATGTTGAGTGGTCCCGGCCCTCCACCTTTTAGTGGAGTCCCACTAAGCGCACATTATTGCGTCTCAGGCGGTTCTTGATTTTGACAGTTTTGTTAAGGGCTTGGAATGCATTTTGAGTGGCCACTCTCACATCCCTGTGCAGGTCGGGCAACTGGTCCTCCACTTCGCTCACCCTTTCCTCCACTACTGTGGTTCTCTCCCTGATCTTTTGAAGGTCCTGACGCATGAGAGACACTGATTGCTCCAGCCCTCCAAACTTCTTCTTCAGGTCCTCCACAGAGGCAGTGCACTTGTGTATGGCATGCAGGATGTCACTAAGGAATGGTTGAGCACTGTCCTCTGAAGGGGAGTCAAGCAGAGCAGACGTGGGATCACCCTGAATGTCTAATGGCACTGTGTCATCCAGCATGTCTGCATCCTCTCTGCTATCAGGACCAGGAGAGCACAAAGGCTGCTGTGAGGCAGGCAGGGGGGAGTCAGAAAGCCCTGCCAGCTTTTGGGTGTAATATAACATGTCCCTGGTCTGCTCTTTAGGCTTCAGGGGCTTGTGTGACTTACCCCCTTGCTTGGATTTCTTCTCCAGGCCACGCTGTGCTTTGGGAGGCTGAGACTGCCCGGCACCAACTTGGCCAGCTAGGGAATCCATGGACGTGGCTTCCAAACGGCTCCTCCGGGTCATCATTGGCTCAGTTCGGGCTTCCAGCAGCACCGGACGGCTCTGGGAAGCAGCAGGCAGCACTACCGGGCAAAAAGAGGGCAGAATTGTTTGTGAGCACAGTAGAAAGGACAGGATCATCAGCGGGAGCAGCAGGTCCACTCACATACCTCGTCAGGCTACGCCCCATCAACCTTCCTTGATGACTTCTCTGCCTGGCTACCCTACTTTCCTCTAAAATCCCCACAATCATTTGTTGCTACTTCTAAACTTCTCAGTCTAACCTGAAGCAATGGATACAGACTCCTACTCACTTTGACGGCAACACCCTTAACCATGTATTCTCCTATCTATGCATTCCGTGCAACCTCTCCAACAATCCTCTCCCATTCTCTAATCACCACCTTATAAGTTTTTCTCTCTCCCTGTCTTCCAACTCCTCTACCTCCAACTGCCTAACAGTTGCCTGTAGAAACCTTTGCCACCAACCCTTCTGTTCTCTAGTCTGCTACTGACCACCTTATGACAAAATCTCAACACTATCCTGTCCCAAACCTAGCCACAACAGCTCACTGTTACCATCCCTAGTCAAGCTCACCCCTCTCATTACACACACAATTAGGCCCTGACAACCTACAAACTTGGCAAACAGATGACACCAGAAGTCTCAAAAAATTTAAGAGTGGCTTAAGACTAAGTCACAGAAAGACTTCAACCAGTATAAATATGCCCAATAAAAATACTATTCCTGCCTCCTCACTGCCAAGCAGACCTATTTTATCACTCTTATTAACACCTTTTTATCCAGTCCCCGTCAACTCATCTGTACCTTCAACTAGGGTTGCCACCTGTACGGGATTCCCCCGGACAGTACGGGAATTGAATCATGTGTCCGGAGTTGAGCTTGCCTTATCCCCGGACACATTATTCACGCTGAGCTGTGGCTTCACACAACAGCAGCTCTCAAAGTACCGACTTCACAGCATGCTGAACTTTTCAGACGCTCCCTTGCTAACCCCTCCCATATAGGGAGTGTGGGCAGGGAACGTCCAATTACTTCAGCCGTGGGGCACTGTGTGTATAGATACTGAAGTCTAATATGCCCCTCCTGCTGGGCGGGGGCTCAGGCTAGGATGAGCCAGGGATTCCATTGTACAGTGTATGGACAGGTCTCATCTCATGATGTGTGTGGGGAGGGTGATGCTGCTGTGGCTCAGAGGACGCTGAGTGAAGAAGGTGTAATCTCAGGCATGCAACAGTTAAGGTAGGGGTGAAGGAAACAACATGTCCATACATTGTACTCTGCAATAAACTCATGGTACTGTGTACAATATACCACTTACTCCTAATATTATAACTACTTCATGTTGCTGCTCACATCCAAATGTATTCCCACATTCCACAACTAAATATATAAAGATGGTGTTGCACTTCCCTTAACCCAGGTGCAAAAACATATTTTAAATTAATTGTATAAAGTGATAATTGAATACACAATCCCAGTGCAGTAAATCTATAAATATCAACAAAAATATACTCCAAAATAATATAAATGAATTGCAGAAAAAATTGTATTTGAATTCACAATACCAATGCTGCAAATGTACTGTTTAGAATATACCAAAAAAATGTGCTCCAACATGTGGAATACATATACCATTGTTGTCAATTTCACCTCGAAGAAATAAATCCACAATCTCAGTGCAGTAAATCAATAATAAGCAAGCTGCAGTCTACAAATAAAAATGTGTGCAACCACAAATTTGTAGCGTGCACTTTACATATTATTGACGATTCACTGCACTGAGATTTTATTATTTTGGATGTTCTTTATGTAATTTACAACATTAGTATATTTCAACATATGTGGTAATATTTTGGAGAATATTTGTATTGGTATTTATAGATTTGCAGCACCGGGATTGTGGATTTAATTATTACCTTTTATATAATCTATTTAAAATATCTGTTTCTACACATGGTTAAAGGGTAGCACAACAGCATTAATCCTTATAGGCTCAACCAAATTTATGGTTTCTTAGACCTTTGGATAAATATTTGCATAATCAGTGATGCATTGTGCAAAAAGTGAAAACAGCTGGTAGGAAGGGCTGGTTATCCAGCTAAAGATGGACTTAGGGCTGCACATAGGCATTAGAGCACCCCATAAACATTAGCGCGCCCCATGGATGCTAGAGTGACCAATAGATGTCAGAGCACCCCATAGACAAAGCAAAGGTTAGAGTGTTCCATGGACATTAGAGCACCCCAAGAATGCTAGAGTGACCTATAGACACGGGTGCTCAACCTGTGGCCCCCCAGCTGTTGCGTAATACAAGTCCCATCATGCTTCTGCTTTTGGGAGTCATGCTTGTTTAATTGACAGCCTTGCAATGCCTCATGGGACTTGTAGTTTCTCAACAGCTAGAGGGCCACAGGTTGAGCACCCATGCACTAGAGCATCCCATAGACAAAGCAAGCCATGGAGGTTGGAGCACCCCATGGATGCTACACTGACCCAATAGACAGATTACTCCATGGATGCTAGAGCTCTCTGTAGACGCACACTGTGGAGGTTAGAATGCACCATAGGCAGAGTACCCCATGGATATTAGGGTGACCCATGAAGTTTAGAGTGCCCCAATATATTCAATAACCCAAGGAAGATGGAACACCATGTAGGGTTGCCACCTATCTCTGGGATTCACCAGAACAGTCCAGGTTTTGATGTATGTGTCTGGGTTTCAGTCCTCCTGAAACCCAGACACATTATGCAAATTGAACTGTGGCTTCCCAAGCAATAGAGATAGTTATACACAAATCTGTTGCCATCTGTTAAGTCAGTTTGGCCACATCCACTGTTCGCCTTGGCGCGTGTGGCGCACTACATTCTTATAAGGTGTTTAAGGTCTTTTGCAATCTACATACAAAATTGCTGTGCGTCGCTAAAGTGTTCGGGATTGGCATGAAGAAAAGGTGGCAACCCTACCTTCAACTCTCGTCATTGTTCTCCAACCACTAGCTCACTCACTGCCCAGGACATTGACAATCACTTCAAAATTAAGATTGATACAATTTATGAGGAGATATCCAATGCATAGATACCTCCCCCACTTAACTCCCTATGTCCACAGGTACAAAAAATGACTTCCCTCATTCAAATCTGCTACTATTGACAAGGTTGCTAAACTTTTTCTAACGCCCACCTAACCAGCTGCCCCCTGGACCTTGTTCCCTCGCAAATGCGGCGGTCACCCTCTGCCTCTATTCTACACAGTGAACTACCTCCTTTCCTCAAAAAACTCCACTCCTTTGGTCTCCGTGACTGTATTCTTTGCTGGTTATCATCCTGCCTATCTCACCGCACCTTCAGTGTTGCTTACATTCTTCTCTCTCTTCACTTCCTTCTTTCTCCACCAGGATTCCCCAAGGTTTTGTGCCTCTCATATTCTCAATCTTCACCTCCTCCCTGGGTCAGTTGATTGCCTCCCATGGCTTTCAATACCATTTCTATGCCTATGACACCCAGATCTATCTCTCTACAACTCACTCCATCAGTCTCCTTATGCATCAATACCCAGATAGCAAGAAATTGTGCTGCAAGTTTGAACATGACTTGCTAAGCTATTGCTAGACTTGCCAGACTTCACAAGTTTGTTGCACAATTGCAGCAAGTCTGCATTGCATGACTCCAGATCAAATTTCTTTTCAAACATTTTACAAGTCTGCTGCAAGTTCTGGTTCAGTTATGTTGTGTAATAGTCATCCCACCACAGGGGTCACTGTGGCTGAATTTTCATTCAGTAGACATGCAGAGCTCATCACTGCAACTGTGCTATCGACTTGCCATGCAAAGTTGCTATGAATTGAAAAAGTGTCAACTAGAACTTGTGCTTCAAGTGCTCTGCAAGTGTACAACTTGCTAGTGAAAAAGTGCAGTTAACAGACTTGCAATTCTACATTGTCACAAATTTGTGGCATGTTATCCTTGCTATTTGGGTAATTTACTAACAGACATATCAGCCAGGATGTCACACCACTTCCTCAAGCTCATAATAGTTCCTCCTAATAGTGCCTTTTCCCCTAATTTTTTTGTCAAAATTAGAGGCTCAACGTCCTTGCAGGTCACTCTTCTAGAAATAATCCTGGACTCTCAACTATCCTTTCGGGCCCACATCCATTGACTGTCCAAAGTTTGCCGCCTCAACCTCCCCAACATCTCCAAGATACGCCTCTTTGTAACAAATGACACCGCAAAGCTTCTAATTCATTCCCTGGTCATCTCTTGCCTTGAATACGACAACTACCTATATATTGGCTTAACCTTATATAGTCTATCCCCCCTTCAGTCCATCATGCTGCCAGGCTAATCCACCTTACCAACCGCTCAGTGTCTGCTACTCCTCTCTGCCAATCTACTGGCTTCTGCTCATCCAACTAATTAAATTCAAGATACTAACAGCTTACAAAGACACCCACAACTCTGTCCCCAGCTACATCACTAGCCTAGTCTCAAATTAACAACTAAATCGTTCTCTTTGTTCCTCCCAAGATCTCCCGGTCTCTATCTCCCTTGTCTCCTCCTCCTATGGTCACATCCAGGACGTCTCCAGAGCCTCTCCCATCCACTGAAACTCCCTACCCCAATCTGTATGACTATCTTCTACTCTGTTCACTTTCAGACGCTCACTGAAATCTCTTCAGAGCCCCCACCAAAAACTGTACATTTCTCCTTCCACCCATCCCTCATACTTATTACCTACTGTATCTCTTGACCCTCCCTCTTAGATTGTAAGCTTTAACAAGCTGATTCCTACTGTATTAAACTGTATTGTAATTATACTGTCTGCCCTTATTTTGTAAATCACTGTGTAAATTGTCATTGCTATATAATTCCTATATAATTTAATATTAATAGGTGGTATTCGCATCATGCATGAAGTTTAAAGGTGTAAAAATGTGAAAAAGGACCCCAGGAAGAAAACAGAAGAGAATGATCATCATGTGACATCAGGTAAGAATAATGGGGATTTTATTAGGTTGTTTTTTTTAGCTGGGGGGAGCTAATATGCTGATGTTGGGCTTTAAATAAAGATACTAACTATATAATCTGTAATGCTGATTTACAATTATGTATTGCTTCAATCAACTTCAGATAAAATCTCTTTCCTGGCACCTCTCTTCTCTATTCATTAATATCTCTAGATATCTGGAGAGTGTACATTCCTGCATAGCTGCTAGTTCCAGCATCCTGGTTTTGGCTGTGGCATGCTCCTTGTCTGTCCACCTGCAAGGTGATTGATTGTGGCCAGACTTTGGGTGGAGACCAAACCTGATTTAAGCTTGCCAAGCTTGCAATCTCATGCTTGTGATAGAGTGTGTACAGTAAATACCTGATCAAGCTGTCTGTTTGTCTGTCCTGCTCTGCTAGATTGCATTTCCCAGTGTATGACCTCAGATCTGATATCAATGCTGCCTGCCTTTTACCTGGACTGTCATTGAACCACTCTGCCTGTCTGCTAAGCACAAGTACCTGTTTGCTTTGCTCAGTTCATGCAAGGCCCTGGCTTCATAGCCTGACTCTTTAGCAGTGTGAATAAGTCATGAGGCCAACTGAGTACCAGTAGTTATGCTTGCCTAATGTAAAAGGGGGCTGCTATAGGTGAAAAACACAGTAGTTAGCTATAGTGTCTGACCACCTGCATTAGGGGTAAGCATACACTACAATTATTGCCTCGGTACATTCTCACCTCCTAGGGAGATACAGTGAACTTCTAACAGTGATTTTTCCCATCATATCTTACCTTTTGTGTCCTTCCATATTATGTATACTGTTTTTATCAATGTTTGTCTGTGGACATGCCAACAGTACGGATTGCACTTGCAGTCTTTACACAATGTTTCTGCCAAATGTCTTATTAATTTATATTAATAATAATTATTATTATATTAGCTACATATTATTGAACTGGACCAGCTGCTTAATAGTGACAAGAGTGGACCATGACTATGCAATGTGAGGAAGACAATGTAGACAGTTGTCTTTTCATAACATTACATTTCTGAATTTCATGGATCACCAAGTATTATTTTATTGAAAGCTGCATATTTGAAAACATTTAAATAATTAAATATAAATTACATTAACATATTAACCAATTAAGGACCGCCTAACGCCGATATACATTGGCAGAATGGCTCGGCTGGGCACAGGCACGTACAGGTACGTCGCCTTTAAGAACCCAGCCGCGGGTCACCGGTGCACCCACGTGACCCGGTCCGAAGCTCCGTGACTGCGCCTTGGGCCCTGCGGACCCGATCGCCGCCGGTTTCCCACGATTGGTGCCAGGAGCTGAAGAACAGGGAGATGTGTGTGTGAACACACCTTCCCCATTCTTCACTGTGGCAATGTCAGTGATTGTCTGTTCCCTGAAATAGGGAACGACGATCACTGACATCACACATCCAGTCCCACCCTCTTACAGTTAGAAACACGCATGAGGTCACACTTAACCCCTTCATCGCCCCCTAGTGGTTTACTCCTAAACTGCAATTGTAATTTTCACAGTAATCAGTGCATTTTTATAGCACTTTTCGCTGTGAAAATGACAATGGTCCCAAAAATGTGTCAAAATTGTCTGATGTGTCCGCCATAATGTCGCAGTCATGAAAAAAATCTCTGATCGCCACCATTAGTAGAAAAAAAAAAAAATATTAATAAAAATGCCATAAAATGATCCCCTATTTTGTTAACGCTATAACTTTTGGGCAAACCAATCGATGAACGCTTATTGCGATTTTTTTTTAACCAAAAATAGGTAGAAGAATACGTATCGGGCTAAACTGAGAAATAATAATGTTTTTTTTTTTAGATCTTTTTTGGGGATATTTATAATAGCAAAAAGTTAAAAATATTGGCCCAGATTCAGAGAGAATTAGATTAGCGTAGAGTAACAGAAATACTCTACGCCGCCGTTTTTTACCTGGCTCTACGTGGAATCCCGGTAGATTTTGTCCAGTAAACGACGGCGGCGTAGAGTATTTCTCCCGGCGCAAGCCATCTACGCGAGTAGGGGGCTCGAAGCATTTAAAACAGGCGCGTTCCTGCGGCGATCGAACTGCGCATGCTCCGTTCAGAAATTTCCCGCCGTGCATTGCGCGAAATCACGTCGTTACGTCATTCGTTGTTTGAGTAGCGTCGTTTACGGACATTTCTATTCCCGAACGACTTACGTAAAAAAAAAAAAAATAATTAAATTCGACACGGGAGCGACGGCCATACTTAACATGGGCTACGCACCGTTAGACCAGCAAAAAGCTGGTCTAACAGTACGTAAAAAAAAATAGACGTAAGCGATTGCGAAGACCGCTCGTATCTTCGTGGATCGCCGTAAAAACTCATTTGCATATCCCGACGCATGAAAACGACGCAAACTCCTCCCAGCGGCCGCAAAAATATCGCAGCGTAGATCCGAAGGCTTACGAAGACGTAAGCCTCTCGGATCGAAGCCCGAAGCCGCCGTATCATGGTTTGAGGATTCAAACTAGTGATACGGCGTGCAAAATTTGAAATGACTCCTGTCTAACACCAGTTAGACAGGCGTAATTGCTCTGTGAATCTGGGCCATTGTTTTTTTTTCAAAATTGACTCTCTATTTTTGTTTATAGCGAAAAAAAAATTAACCGCAGAGGTGATCAAATACCACCAAAAGAAAGCTCTATTTATGGGAAAAAAAGGGCGCCAATTTTGTTTGGGAGCCACATCACACGACGGCACAATTGTCAGTTAAATCGACACAGTGCCGCAAAAACTGGCCAGGTCCTTTGCCTGCATAATGGTTCGGGTCTTAAGTGGTTAAAGATTACAAAATTTCAGTCAGTGGGTTTAAATCTACTTTAAAGAGTGTGAATATGGTCATAATAAAAAATAAAAAAATTAAAATGTATGCGCATATTAGACTGCTATGTGTAGGTGTCTTATTTTCTCATCTGGAACCCATTTTCCAAAATAAATCTAACATTTATCCTATTAATCAAAATTTTATACCTTCACCTAGTATGGGACATGCAAAGGTACAAATATATACTCTAGTGGTTACTGCATCATACATTATGGAAATACGATTTTATGAGAATAGCTTTTGGATTTTATGTAACATCTTAGCATTTTCAAGAAATGTCAGTGGTACAAAAAAGAAGAAAAACATTTTATTAAAAGTAAGCCTGGTATTTTAGTATCTCCACAGAAATATGAACATCAAGAAAGTTATGAAAAAAATTACAGATGATTTTAATTAACAGAGTTACAATTTTCAATTGCTGATTTTCCAGTCCATTAAAAAAAGAGGACTCAGATGAACCAAAGTAATATAATCAAGTGTTACATAAGGAACATGTGCTGTTGTTGCTAAAATACTATTTAGTGAGTTCTTCCAAAACTGATGTTGTAGACACCTCTTTGACATTCAGAATTATAATAATGTTAGTTTAGAACTATTAAAAATAAATTATGGAGCAGAATTTACAGATGAAATTCCATTGTCAAACCAAAAAAGTACAACTATATGGCTGTAGCATAACCACATTTAAAGAGGATGCAATGCACGAATTGTCATTTTCATTCTTTCATGTTGGCAATGGCATTTTCTGGCTTTTGTTAGTGCTTTTGAGAATTTCTGTGCATGTAAATGCACATTGTTTGAAGCATTTGCATGTGTATTATAGGCGTAGTCATGCTTCGGAACCCTATTAAAGTATATAGGACACAAACGTGAAAAATCAAAAGCTCTAATTTTAAAGGCTTATATGCAAGTTATTGCCATAAAAAGTCTATGGGGACCCGGGTACTGCCCTCCGGGACATGTATCAATGCAATGCAATTTTTCAGGAGCAGTGATTTTAATAATGCTTAAAGTGAAACAATAAAAATGTTCCTTTTGTTGGACAAAACTTCAGCTTAGCCTATTGTATTGGATGCAGTTTAGAAAAAGGACACAAGATGTCGCTAATGCTCAATGATGTGCTATGCTATGTATTCTCTATGATATATTGTATTTGCTATCCATAGTGATGTACTTGTTGGTTCTTTTTCCTGTCTGCGTGCTCTTCTTACCATGTGCAGTGACATGTTTGCCTGTGTGGTTAAGTTCCAATAAAGAAGCCAGTTCCTGTTACTGCACAACGTCTGATCTGAATTGACTCCGCTGCACCTATCAATCGTACTTTGCAACACCTTTAACCAATTCAATACAGGGCACTTTCGCCCCCTTCCTTCCCAGACCAATTTTCAGCTTTCAGCGCTTTCGCACTTTTAATGACAATTGCACGGTCGTGCAACGCTTTACCTAAATTAAATTTTTATCATTGTGTTTACACAAATAGCACTTTCTTTTGCTTGCATTTATTCACGACTCCGTTTTTTATTTTTAAATGGGAAAATAGAAAAAAACTCTTATATAGGCAAGGGCAGGGCCACCCGATGATGTAAGGGGTGACTTCACCCCCTCTGATGTCACATGACGTCAGAAGGAGGTGGGTCACTTAGTTACATCACCCAATGGCCCGTCCTTGCCTATATAACAGCTGTCACAGTCAAGAGACAGCAGTCGGTGAGAGGTCTCCCATTGAGGCAGAGCTTTTTTATTTTTTTCTATTTTTCGGGTCCGTCGGGCAGTGTGATTGAAGATGGATGGATATCGCTTCTTTTTCTTTTTCTTAATAAAGGAATTGTCAAAACTGTCTGTTGTGTTTTTTACTTTTTTGACACTTTTTTGGTGAATGTACCCGATACCCATTCACATGGGGGGAGGACAGAATCTGGGGGCCCCCTTGTTAAAGGGGGCTTCCAGATTCAGATAACACCCCCACCCGCAGACCTCGACAACCACCTGCATGGGTTTGTCGGGAAGAGGCTCTTGTCCCTGTCTTCTGTCATAGGGCTCCCCTTAACCACTTCAACATACTGTATTGTATACTCTGCACTGTATTATATATACTATACGGACTGCACTATATACTCTGAACTGCAGTATTTATAGCACAGTGTACTAAATAGTATATAGTACAGTATATATACTATACAGACTGCACTATATGCTCTAAACTGCTTTATATATACTATATGGACTGCACTATATACTCTGAACTGTATTATAAATACATTGTGTTATATACTTTGCCCTACACTGTACTATATACGCTGCAGTACACTGTGCTATAAACTCTGCCCTACACTGTGCTACATATTCTGCAGTACTCTGCAGTACACTGTTATATACTCTGCCCTACACTGTTATATACTCTACACTACACTGTCATATATACTCTGCCTTACACTGTTATATACTGTACACTAAGCTGACTGACCCCACACTACACTACACTAAATACTCTGCTTTATCTCCATTCATAAATACTATATACAGCCACTGTGCAAGCAGCCTTATTTAGTGTGGGGACATCCTGCCTTTGGCCAATCATGGTTCACACATCAGATTGCGATGTGATTGTTCAAAGCATCCAGGTCAGGTGCATGCTTTGGCCACTCAGAAGCCACCAATGCACTGCCACCTTGTCGTGCATTATGGGGCCCTCTGCAACGGTTTGAGTTGAACTAAAGTTCGACTCGAACATCGGGACCATTCCTACTCCTGAACCATTTCTGCTGTGCTATGTTTATTGTCAGTTGCTGTAACTGCTACAAGGATGTTAATGGAAAATTAAGAGATAAAGAAGAGGTGAAGAGCAGTTCTGGGTGATGGTGACCTCCATGCACAGGAAGAGAAATTCTTCAGATACATGCAGATTCCATGAAAATGTGAAGTTAGCTGTGCACCTTCACAAAATAATGTTTGACATGATCACCTTGCACGTGCAAGTTCCATTATTTGCATATGCAAGGGGATATTGTCTATTCTAGTTCTTTTCCAGAATAGACACGATCGGAAATTCCAACAAGAAAGTTCGATGTGAGATTTTGGTCAGAAATTCTGACCGTGTGTAGGCTCTATCAGACTTTTTCTGTTGTAATTTTCGACAGCAAAAAATTTGAGAGCTGGTTTTCAAATTTTCTGATTCTTGTCATAAATTCCGATCGTCTGTATGCAATTCTGACGCGCAAAAAAACAAGCATGCTCGGAATCAATTTGACACATGCTCGGAATCATTGAACTTAATTTTCTCGGCAGGTTGTAGTGTTGTACGTCACCGTGTTTTTGGCACACGTAGCTAAAAGCACACAAAATATGACTAAGAACAGAACAGGAAAAGGCCTTCCATAAACTCTCATAAGAATCCTACCAATATCCACAATAGCAAAAATAAATAATAAATTGTGTGAAGAAGGCATTGTTTAAATTTAACATATTGAACTGGTTTAACACTGTCATAACATAGGCCAAATATGAACAAACACTTATAGGTGGTGATCCATGAGAGGATATTGGTTGGGGTCATGAGATGGCACTTCCTTGCTTATTCATTGGGAGGGAGTTGCAGTGCTACATGTAGATGAGTATAGAGAAAATCTGTGAGAGGAATGCATGCTGGGAATAGTAGACGTTTGTCCGTAATAAAGTTTGATTGTCCTGGGTGGATGCATAATGGGATAAGTGTAAGATAAGTGGTGAAGTGTAAGGCCTCGTACACACGACCGGTTTCCTCGGCAGAATCCAGCAAGAAACTTGTTGGGAGACGTGTTTTGCCGAGAAAACCAGTTGTGTGTACATTTTTCGACGAGGAAACTTTTGAGAAACTCGAAGAGCCAAAAAGAGAGCATGTTCTCTTTTTCCTCGACGGGAATGGAGAAAATTGTCTAGTCGCGTTCCTCGACAGCCGAACAAGGAACTCGACGAGGAAAACAAGGTGTTTTGCCCGACGAGTTCCTCGGTCGTGTGTACGAGGCCTATGTTGAGTGATGGTATTGTGGTGCAGGGAAAGACAATAGTTTTTCATAGGAGGTGTGTTATGCAATGGACCAGGAGGTTGTGGCAATGCACGTGTAAAGGTTGGTGCCATAGCAAAATGTGAATTAAATAGAAGCTGAGGAAAAATTTGAAAATGTATCTTATAACCCTGGCCTGCATCTCCACTTGATTATTACATGGAATTAATTTAACCAGTCCCTCGAGGCTTAATTATCACCTTGCCAGAACATGAAGAAGAGTTGTGGTAGGAAGCAATAAATCACAATATGAAAAAAGTTAATTTGTCTGGAAGTCACATGAGGAGATATGGTGCAAACATCAGGGATGATTTTGCATCATTTTCTATTTCCATCCATAGCAATTCTGGAGGTAATGTAACCAAGGAAGGGAACTCCTGACACAAGAAAGGTGCAGTTAGAAAGTTTGGCACACGAGGAGTGTTGCCAGAGCTTGGATATAATGACATGGACATGGCCCCCAGTACTCAGCAATAATGGAAGAATAGCTCAGATCATCAGCCAGCCAGACTGGGGCAAACTGGCCCAAAAAATAAAAAAAAATCTGAAAAATGTCTGGCACATTACATAAGCCATATGGCATAACCAGATACTCATAATTTCTCTCATGTACTGAATGCTTTCTTCGACTCAACATCACTTCAAATAGGTCTCAGGTTGTCAGTAAGTAATCATGTCCCACAAGGGTCGGCCCCAAGCGGCAGCATGAGCAGGGGTGGCTGCATTCAGCAGCCCCGCCGCCACCTCGATATGTCCTGTCTCTGACTGCCTCCAGCCACTGAAAATTCAGTGTGCGTGTGTGTGCAGTGGTGTCGCTGGGGGGTGGGACATTATCCCAAGTGAGGCGGAGGGTCCTGAAGCCATGGCTCTTCTGCCGGGACATGCCGGCACCACCCTACTCCTGCGTGAGACTCTTCATTCTCACTGCCGCTTCCTAAATTGTCACAAGCGCACCACCCAGTGACAGTCTGAGCAAGCAACTCTTTGGGTGGATGCACACTAAAGCCAAGGTGCATGGGGGGGTTATCCTGAGGGGGTCTGTACTAATGCAGGGGTGGATTTATCCTAAGGGGGGTCTGTACTAATGGAGGGGGGATTTTATCCTGAAGGGGGAGGATTTGTCCTGTGGGGGGTCTGTACTAATGGAGGGGGATTTATTCTGAAGGGGGGTCTGTACTAATGGAGGGGGATTTATCTTGAGAGAGGGTCTGTTCTAATGGAGGGGGGATTTATTCTGACGGGGTCTGTACTAATGGAGGGGGGATTCATTCTGAGGGCGGTCTGTACTAATGGAGGGGGGATTTATCCTGAGGGGGTCTGTACTGATGGAGGGGGGATTTATCCTAAGGGGGTCTATACTAAGGGGGTTGGATTTATCTTGAGGAGGGGTCTGCTCTAATGGAGGGGGGATTTATTCTGAGGGGGTCTGTACTAATGGAGGGGTGGAATTCATCTTGAAGGGGGTCTGTACTAATGGAGGGGGGCTTTATCCTGAGGAGGGTCTGTACTGATGGAGGGGGGATTTATCCTGAGGGGAGTCTCTACTGATTGGGGGGCTATGCTGAGGGGAGTCTGTATTGATTGAGGGGGATTTATCCTGAGGGGGTCTGTACTGATTGGAGGGGGGTTATGCTGAGGGGGGTCTGTATTGATAGAGCAGGTATTTATCCTGAAGCAGTCTGTACTGATTGGGGGTTATCCTGAGTGGAGTATATGCTGATGGAGGAGGGGATGGTTTGACCTAAAGGGTGGGTCTATACTAATGGAGGAGGAGAGTGGTTTGTCCTAAACGGGGTCTGTATTGATGGATTAGAGGGGTTTGTTCTGAGGGGGGTCTATACTTAGTGGAGGGCGGTCTGTACTGAGGGAGTAGGGTCTGTACTGAGGGGGCAACTATGGTTGGCGGAAGGGGGTGACACCATGTTTTACCACACTGGTGACACCAACGCTAGTGACACCACTGTGTGTGTAAGAAGAAGAGAAGTATCTCTAACTGCCACCCGGCAATGCCATTACTGCTGGCCGGGCGGGTACAACAGGCAGGCAGCATTACAATACACTGTTGGCATGGTACAGTCTCTGCCTCCAGTCTCCAGACCACCATACTGTGTCACCTCCTCTCCTCCTGCTCCTGTGTACATTGCTGCTGGGGAGCAGGACCAGTGTCATTGGTTTATAGCTGTGTGAGTGGGTGGGCATTTCTTGTGCGGCAGAGCCAGAGCAGTGCATAGGTTAGGGAGTGGAGCAGAGCAGAGCAGGTTTCCCGGTTGGAATGCCCGGAGCACATCACATGGCAGCATAGCCCAGCACACGTACCCTCTCATCACCGACACCACCAGTGCAGCAAGATAGAATAAGAGAGTCAGTTACCACTTAGCCAGCAAGTGAGTTCTATGTTCATAGTAAATCTAGTGTGATGTGCAATGTGAGTGGCAAGCTGGCTTAATTGGTTGCCCTATGTATGTTTACCTAGCTCAGGGCAAGTCTTTCCCATGATTGACGGCTACAGTTCGGCCGGGAAGTTCTAGCAGACCTCCTAGTCTCCTGCTTCTTGCAAGTGTCCATGATGGCTGGGTCCTCAGGACACAGCGCATCACGGATTGGGATAAATGGCCAATGACAGCGGCCCTTTACCACTTGATCACTCTGTCCAATGATGGAGCGATTGCTTGTCATCAAACCAGCGTTATTGCCAGTTCAGCTTGCGCTGCTGCAGCGTGAGAAGAGGAGAAAGAAACACAGCAGCGTGAGTTGGCACGATCCTATGGGCCATCAGTGCAATTACAGAGCCATAGCAAATAGACAAGGTGCTGTTGTATGTAAATCTGACTTCCTGATACATTTAATTTTAATTTTAATTATCACAATATAAAAATAATGGGTGTGGGGGCCTTTTGATGGGTGTGATTTGTTTTTCTTTTGGAGGAGGGAGCATTTCATTCTTGGACCCAGGCAGCACAATGTCTTGGGTCAGCCCTGTGTCCCCTTGATCAGGATGCAGAGGTCAGTAATAAGGACCAGAGTTTTTATTTTTGTTCGGAACAATCTTATTCAGACCACAATAATCACTAAAAGCCTGTAAATGTCCCTTTTTTCTATGGAAAATCCCCCGCCCCTGTGGGGGTTGTGGGTGGGCAGAAGAAACTCTTCTCCAGAGTCTTCTGAATGTACAATTTCATTTCTTGAATCCCAGGTTCGGACAAAGGAAAGACGTGGGTTCCTCCTGAAACTTGGCAATGGTCCCAGAAAGTCCTGTGGGACACAGAAGGGAAATTTGGTGGCAAGGTCACAAGTTTCTCAGAATGCCTATCTCACGGGCACCAGTTTACCTTGATGGTTAACTTCATGGTCTTGGGTTCAGAATAGCATACTGAGGATCATTCCAACCAGAGTCAGGTCCCCAGTGTCAGAATTCTGAGCGGTATTGCTCAGTTATACTGTACATTTTTATTACCTAAGGATAGACTGTGCTGTGTGTTCTGTCAAGGTCATCATAGAGGAGGCAAAAAGCCTTACATAATCTATCTGCAGAAGAGAGAGCTCTATCATCAGCAGGCATGCTGGGGGCCTTGACTGCAGGTCCCACTCTAACAAGGAAATATTAACTCCTCGCTGAACCTTGGACCCAGTAGAGCAAAGCCTGAGTTAAAAATAGACCTTGCAGTTATGTACAATGTTTTAGAACTGCTGGTGGTCCCTTGAGAAACTATCAAGCAGGTGGACCGTAAGTTCTGGATCTGGTAAGTCAGTAGAAGCCACTGTCTTCAAGATGCAAGGATATGTCCTGGACTTCAATTTAGTTTGCTAATTATGAATAGACAAACTTGAGCTGTTTGCATCTCGGTCAACCCCATTAACTATTAACTTGGCGTGAAATAATGTAAGGCTTGCCTCATCACCAGTGGTCAAAGGCTATAGCTGCCTAGCATAGCTTTATATATGGTAGACTCAATTCCCTTAGGGTAAGTAGGCCTACCATTACTTGGTTGGCCCCAGGGTTTAATACAAAATGCTTTAGTTGCTGGCCAAGCAGTATGAGAGGTGAAGCCAAGGCAGAGTCAAGCATGGACTGATGTTTCAGCAGCCATTAGAAAAATCCAGAGGCAGGTGGGGGTCTGTGCCACTGGAGGTCAGGAGCATACCCCAAGGACAAACAGTGGTCAGGGCAGGTGACAGACAGTAAGCACAATCCAGAACTGAGAAAAAGGTCAAGACAGGCAGCAGATAAAAAGGTAATCCTGAGAATTGTCCACAAGGTTAAAAACAGAAGTGTCAGGAAAAGTTCAACACCAGTGTAGTACAAAGCCATCTCAATCCAAAACCATGAGAATGTGATGTTTAAATCTGGGTTCACCCTGGAACATGCAGCGGCTCACAGCAGGAGTCCGGTACATCTCCATTCATTTTTTCAGGTCCAATTTCAGCCCAAATTTTGGGCTGAATTCGGACCTGAAACTGACCAACAGATGCACAGGGATCTGGTACAATTTGCACCGGAGCCATAGCGGACATGTGTGAACTGGCTCCATAGAGAGACAGTCACAATCCCCATCAATGCAAATTGGGAACCAAGAGTACCTGAGGTACTGAGGCCAATTAGAAGTAAACTGAGTTGCTGCTAGAGCCAAGCCTATTGCCTGCAACAAACATGATGAGAGGTGGCTTGGGTGGCAACTGACCAGTCAGCGTGGAGGAGGCTTTCCTGTTTGGGTCAACTGCCCAGGGACAGTCTGTGGTGTCCAGAGTAGGCTAAGTTGGGGACTACTGGGTGGCCATGTACATGGGTGAGGTAAGCGAGTATCATTTATTTCCTCCTAATTCCTCTTTTAGAGTGCTTAATTGGTTAACTTCAGCACCACTCAGTGGCACTTTTGACAATTTGAAACTTGAGGTAGAAATCAAAGCAGGGGTGCCTATGCTAGGGCCCTGCAATACCCGAGACTGCAATTCTAATCATTAATGGAGCATATATGGATTTAATAATGTTACTAGTTACAAGAAAACATTGTGCTCCTCCAGATGTTCCTTGCTGGTCTTCTAAAATAAATAGCAGCATTTCCTGCACAGTGACTTTACAATGATGTTAAATTTCCCAGAGATTTCATTATACCATGTGATCTTTCCTGTGTCCAAGCAAGCGCACTTTTCTAGAACACCTTTCATTTAGTGGTTAGTTATCAGGGTGAGATTTTTTAATGGCACCTATCACTGAAATCTCAAAAATGTATTGTCCAAGTTTGTATCTATTATAATCAGGTAAATAATGGTGCGAAAGGTAAAAAGGATAAGGATTGTATGAAATGTTCAAGCAATATTATAAAGGATTTTTATAGCGCCAACAGTTTGTTTAATTACAGCAACAAACGTAATTCTTATTGCAAAGACTGCATTAATGTTCAGTAATATTTCAAAATCTTTCCACATAGAAGAAGTTATTATTTCCTTTTATTGACACTTCCATCTCATTTCTGAACTTGAAAGGTTAGAATTAAAGAAAATATGGGCATGACATAACGAGAAAAGGACATCATAAAACAATCTGTAGAAAAAGTTCCTAAACTGACCTTTATGTATCAGACTGAAGAAAATGAATGTAGTTCTCAGAATGACTTTTCATAATAAATTAGGAAACCTCACCTGCAGAAATTTTTTCGGAGTTGAAAAAAGTACAAATGTTGTTTTGGCTAAACAAACTGGATCTGATTGTTGCATTTATAGCACTTCATTATATTTCAACGTGCATTTAAAGTGATTATAAAACAATTTTTTTCAGTTCACTGCTTGCCAAGCAGCCACCATCATTATACTGCAGCAGGTTGGCACGATCTACATCGGCCACTTTAAGAGCTCTAGGGGGCATGCGCGGATCCATAGCGTGACACCGGAGCCATTGCGTGTGGCCAGAGGCTGCGATGTCTGCTGGCGACCCGCGATCGCTCTTAAGAAAGCCAGAATGGGGATCTGTCTGTCTGTATTACAGTATTATATAATGTAAACTGTGTATATTTCTGTAATCTATCTGTGATAAATACCTTCTTATAGCGCCACTCAGCACTTTTGTGACCCACCGGACCTCTCTTCCCTGCTTCGAGCACTGCAAGGGGGGGGAGCATCACAGACCCAGAAAAGATGTAAAGTAAACTAAATAAAAACAACGATGCACTTACATCTTTTGGTGCTCAGGTGAGCACCAACATAAACAGCCTGGTTACTTTTTATTCCCGCAGGCCACTCGGATAAGCCGGTGTGCGTTCCACCAATCAGATGAGCTGTCCAAACCCGACAGGAAGTGATGCCACAGATGGCGGTAGCGTAGCCTCAATGCATTTCACATACCATCATCAGGAAGCTCGCTTTCCGCCAGCTTGCTGTAGCCTTATTTTTCGATGGATCCGAATTCAAATTTAAATGCATTAGAAAATTAATAAATCAAACAAAACAAAACTAAACAAATTCCAAAATGAAGCAACAAAAATTTTTTTTGTGATATAACAAATCTATCCAAAATTAAATTAAACAAATGTTTCTGTTCTGCATATGTCTAGTAATTTCCACCTCCATGTGTAAGAACGTCACTTTCTGATGATCAAAGGACATAGTAAAAGATACATTGTAATCATTGGAATTCATGAATTTCAAACAGACCTGTAGTTTATCAATAGGACCATCCCAAATTAAAAACACATCATGTAGATATCTAAACTATGTAAGAATATGTTCATAACAAAAAGATGACTCATCATACAGCAAAAAGCCACACTCCCACTTTCCCAGGTACTAGTTTGCATAGGATGGGGCACAATATGTCCCCACCCACCCCCTGTAAATGGAGGAAGTGGGAGTGATTGAAAACAAAAACGTTATGATAAAGAATGAACCATAGGATCTGTAATACATACTAGAAAATGGGTTTTGGGTGTTGATTACAGCCTGGCTTTTACACCAAAAGTCACCAAAACTGCTTCTGAAGGGACAAAAAGATTTTCAATAAGCTGGAGGAAATGTAGTATGTCCTTAACATAAGATGTGAGACTCAATACAAAAGGTCTTAAAAATCAGGCTACCCAATTACTTGCATTCTCAGTGATACTCTGGTTCCCAGAGTATAGGGCATTCATGTATGTACTGTAGGAATGAAACCATCAATTAAAGCATTGGCCATCAGAGACCACGACTTTTCATTAAATTGATCAACACAACGTACAGAAATTGGAGACTATCAGATGCTGTTAATGACTAATTACAAACAGCAAATAGATAACGTTGACATTGACATTCAAAAATTCCAGGTTTCCATGAACTCTTTTTGTTTTTATCCCAAATATGGGGAATATCAAACCAAGTTAATAACAGATGTTGACATTTTTGATAAGAGATTTCTCGTTAAAAAGATAAGATGTTCTTATAGTGATACTTATTCTAATAACTGTCAAAGACAGGATTTCCTGTTTGAAGAAGGTTTTTTTTTACCACTCCTTGTTGGACTATGTGACAGGAAAAAAAGGTAAATCTCCCAAATAAGATGACAAAAACAAGACCTGGGCTTTAAACTATTCCCTACGCTATCCAAAACTAAAGAAGGTTTAGATGTATGTCTTTTTTGATTGTTAATAATTTGTTTTAAATGAAAATGTATTTTAATTATTTGCCAGTGTAAAACTATGTGATACAAAAGTTGCTGGCGCAAGTGAAATAATTCTATAATGGTGGGTGTGCTTCAATCTGAAAAAAAGGGGGGTAGGCACCCAATGGTGTCTAATCCCTATAAAATAAATGTGGTATGTGAGATTGCGCTCCCCTAGTGTTTCATCTAACACCACCTATTTATGGGTAATATCTTTGTAGATTAGCCCCAGTGTGTGTCACTTCCAACAAGTAAATTAGGTATAAAATGTGAAAATTAAAGTGTCATATGCAGATATTCTTCTGAGAAGAAATGCAAATATATAACAAAATTATACTTAAATCTACTATACACTAGTAAATGATGCTTTGTAAAACAAATTCAGAGGAACGAGAGGAACGGCCTTTCTTCCTTCATTTGTGTTGCTTAAACCGACGGAGAAGCTTGGCGCCAGCACATGGGCACAACCAAATGTGAGTGCAATACCACCTGTTTTTAATATTTAATAAATTCTTTACGTACTACAACATGAGGGGCCCTCCTATTTTTCTGTGAGCTGTTTACAGGAGAGTAGGAGACCCTACTAGCATATCTAAGGCATCTGGCTATTGGTGAGAATACATAGTAGAGGAGTGGTTATCCTGGAAATGAACCAAAGGCATTTACTGAATGACATCTGGTGAGTGGCCATTTCTAGCGGTGACGGGAATATCACATAAGTGGTGAAATATCGGTGTGGCTTATTATTTCACGGTAGAAGCAAGCATTTGATTATCACATTGGGACTATTGTGAGAAGAGGAACCATCAGAAACCCTCTACCAAATTGATCACCCATATATACATACGTTCTTTCACATTATTTGTTTTGGGGTCACTATATTATTTGTTTGTTCTTGAGGCAGTGGTCCTCTGAATTGATTTTGTATTACAAAGCATCATTTACTAGTGTATAGTAGATTTAAGTATAATTTTGTTATATATTTGCATTTCTTCTGAGAAGAATATCTGCATATGACACTTTAATTTTCACATTTTATACCTAATCTACTTGTTGGAGGTGACACACAATGGGGCTAATCTACAAAGATATTACCCATAAATAGGTGGTGTTAGATGAACCACTAGGGGAGCGCAATATCACATACCACATTCAGTTTTACGACTAAACTAGCAGGGACCTTGAAAACCAAATGCTCCAAATACATAACCATTATTATAATGGACCTTTTCTCCCAATCAAAAAAATAAATCAATGCAGCTGTGAATTTAAAACACCATGCATTTAGTTTAAAAAAAATGTATCCTTGATCTAACTTCCTTTTTTTCTGTGATACTGGTGCATCCTGGGAAGGCAACATCCCCTTAAATGCATCCTGGGAACGGAAGGCAATGTCACTGGTGCTTCTAGGAAAATACAATTTTTAAAGTATGAGATCTTGCAAGATCTGTTGAAAAGGCTTTATTTTAACAGTCAAGTGTATTGCCACATGGCTCATGTGTACACCACATTGCATGTGTCTTATGGGGAAAAAAAGCCTTTACTTCCGGTTTAGCTCCACCTCCGCTCTCTGCTAACAGGAGTTGACTGGCAGCTGCAGTAGCCAATGGCTCCAGCTTTCCCCCCTCGCTTTGTGAGCAGAGAGAGAGAGGGGAGAGCCACTACAGATGGACACAGCACTGGACTGAGATTGGGCTCAGGTAAGTATACAGGAGGATGGGGAGGGGTGTGTGATACATACACAGGGACATTTACAGCCTTTAGAAAGAGTTTCAATACTACTCACAAGTACAGTATATGTTTCCACTAAACAAATAATATATGTTATTTATGTGAAAAACAAAAGCGTGCCAGAAATGTATTTGCAGTAACAAGCCATTACATCACCCAACACGATGTCATTGCATCCTGTCAGTAAGCCTTTCAATTAGTTCAATTCAGCTTGTTTAAAGCATTATAACATTTTCCTTTAGTGCACAAAAGATTTCTTGCCAGAAATTCCAAACAACTAAACTATTCCATATTATTTCATCAAGAGTTTGATTTATGCGCTAATAGCTCTCCAGCATAAATGATGGTTGCTTATGGGACCTCTGTTCAGATGTGTTTTAAACAAGTTTTCTGCCAGAAAGCCAAGCATTCCAGAGTAAATATAAAACATGACTGCCACTCTCATAGAGCTATTAAGTTTTCAATGTAATACATTTCTGAAACATTTATGAAGTAACAAAAAACTGCTAGGCCACAAAGAAATCACTGGCTCCTATTTAGTCATGTATACTGTTATTGTTATTGATGTTAATGGATCTAAGCTTTACATCCTTGTGTAGTATTACATCAGGAAAAAATCATTTTCACATGAAGGTGTTTATTAAATTCTAATAAAGATTATAGCTTCCATGTATAATATGGTGAAAAAAGTTATCAGCACTCTTGATTTATATGTGCATATCAAGTCTTTAGAAAAAAATAGCCAAGACATGGAACAGATTAAAAGTAAACATATTTTAATAATGCAATAATAATTAAATATTACAGTTAAATGGTTCATATAGAGTTAGTAAATGTATTCTCATTGGGCAGTTGGAAAGGGGTTTACCTATATACAGTACATTTGCACTACAATAATAATTAAACATTTGCTGTTCCAGGTCAAAATTCCATAAAATTGTTATACTGTCATTATAAAAGCCATGTATTCATTTTCATATTTTCAAACAAATAATCAGTTTAAATGTAGTAAAAAATACTTTAAATGAAAGGCTCTTATATTTATTTCATGCAACAAAAGTGGAAAAGAACAGAATTCTGATAAATCCAGACTGAGTATAGATACATTTGAAATTACTTTGAGAAGGTGAAAACAAAGAAGAGCATATACAATTAAATACTGGTTAAAAATTTGGTTGATAATGAAAAGACACAATAGCATATACTTTATGTTAGTTGCAGGTGCAATATGCAAATGATATTGTAGGCTCTGATAGCTCCTTTACATAATGATGTTTTGGTTCTGTGGTTGCTTTGTACCCTAGGCCAATTTATGCTAAAGCCTGGTACACAGGATGAGATTATCAGATGAATGATAATCCATTTTTTGCATGCTAATGTCCATATCAAAAATGAAGAGGTTACTAAAGTTATGAAAATTTCTCGTACGCCAGAATTTTTTTTTTGGAAGCAATGTAGTGTATTTGTATTGTACTTTCAGAAAAAAAACCTGTATTGATTAAACAAAAATTGTACGATCTGGTATCGTGCAAGGAATATTTTCGTGCTTGTCCCATCGGATAATTTTGCTCCCAATCCGAATCCTGATAGACTTTGAAAGCTGTATACTAATGATCAGATTATTATATGATCGTGTAGAAGGCAGTATATTTCATACAATTTTCTAATTGTGTGTACTTGGCTTTACACCTTAAAGGAGAACTTCACTCAATCAAAATGGGCTATTTTCCTTATGCTGCTAGCACTAGTAAATAGATAGTAATGTATATCATATTTGCTAGTTTTAAACTTAAAAAAAAAAATCAGTTAATTCCTGGTTTCCAGGCCTAGAAAAAATGATGTCACATATCCCAGGAGTCTTCAGGAGTGGAGGAAGGGGTTTTCTCAGAAAAATACTCCTTCCTGCCTGTGTGCCTGAGCTAAGGTCAGATGGATTCCTGTAAATAAGTGCTACTTGAATCATCTGTCCTTACTCAAGATGGCCATGGCCAGATATGCTAAGGGGTGTTTTTCAAAGGGATTTCTTAGCAAAATAAAACATAGGCCGCGTACACGATCGAATTTATCTGCTGAAACCGGTCCGATGGACCGTTTCAGCAGACAAATTCGATTGTGTGTACGGGCGGACAGACAGGTTTTTCCAGCAGACAAATTTTAAAGCATGCTTTAAAATCTGTCTGCTGGAAACCCATCCGTCCGACATGTCCGCTGGTTAGTATACTATATATATATATATATACTATATATATATATATATATATATATATATATCTGTCCGCACATGCGTCGAATGGGTCGACGCATGCGTGGAAGTATTTTACTTCCTGGTTCGGTGACGTGGCGGCGTCAACGTCACCGCCACGTCACCGCGCTGTCTGCCGGCGGGGATTTTGGTTTGATCGTGTGTACACGATCAAACCAACATATCCCAGGAGACAAATCCGATCAAAACGGTCTGTTAGATCAGATTTGTTTAGTCGTGTACGTGGCCTTAGAGACATGGATAGATGGATGAGTTTGCTTTGAATAAAAAATAAATAAAAATTCGATTGTGCTTTTGGTTTGTGGTGCTCAGATGCAGTGCAATTTAGCTTTAAAGGATAAGTTCACTTTTTTGAAAAAATAACTGCACATTTTTTTTTTGGAGCCCGTAAAGCTTGGCACAAGTGATCAGCAGGTTGCTGGTGCCATGCAGGTGTCCAGCAGATCTGTCAGTTTATCTGCTTGCTTGCTGCTACATCCTATACAGGTAAGCAGACACAATGTGACAGGAAGCATGAATAAACAAACACAGTGCTCCATAGCTCCGTGGTAGTTCATTAAAAACTACAAGCCGAAAGCTGCAAAGGCTGTCGGATCTTGTAGTTTTCCATACATAGGGCCCTGTCAATCAGTGACGTGGCCGGACGGGCAGAGCCCTGCTTGGCCACGTTTAAAAAATAATAATACAGCTAGCAGGGAGGTGAGAAAACCGGGGAGGTGCAGGGGCCTGTCCGTTCGTTACATGTTACATGAATATTCCTGTAACATGTAACATGTTGCGAAAAGTGAACTTATCCTTTAGGCACACATTCTACTTCAATGAAGAGATCACAGTAATTACTAATGATCTTTTACGCAGCTGTTGATGATTCCTCTCATTCTCAGTCAATGACATTACTACTTGTCAGGGCTCATTTCCACTGGCTATTTACAGCCGCTTTTCTGAGCGTTTTTCGCAGCTTAAAAACGCCTATCCATGTTAGTCTATGGCCTCATGCCCACCATGACGTTTTTGAGCTGTAGATGGCTAAGCTGCAAAAAAAACGCGGGACCAGGGCGTTCTGAAGCTCCAGCAATAGAGCTGTAAAAACGGCAGGCATTAAAAAACGCTCAAAAACACCCAAAAACGCCCAAAAACTCGCAAAACGCTCAAAAACACGGCCGCAGCGTTTTTAAAGCTCCAGCTCAAAAAAAATAAAAATTTTTTTTTTTCCTAAAGTAAACATGGACAGGCGTTTTTAGGCTGTAAAAAACGTTCAGAAAAGTGACTGTAAAAACGCCAGTGGAAATGAAGCCTCAGAGTGTATTAAATGAATAAAATATATACACTGGTTCACCTGCAGAGTAATATACAATATACTATAATAATATAAATAATAATAATAATAATATAGATATTATTAATACTAATATTAACCATTTCAGTACCAAGCCTCTTTTTTACACTTGTTGTTTACAAGTTAAAATATTATTTTTCTAGAAAATAACTTAGAACATGTAAACATCCCTTGTAATAGAAAAAAAGCACGACAGGACCTCTTAAATATTAGATCAGGTTTTAAAAAAGACCTCAGATCTTATATTCACAGTAAAATGCAAAAAATAAACAAAGAATTTCACTTGAAAAAAAGAGCTATGGGCATAAGTGACCTTTGATGTCGCTTCTGCCCTCCAATGCTATGGAGCCAAGCAGGGGCTATCTTCTCAGTCGGGAGCCAGGCATCCATGGGAGAGGATGCGATCGTCTCCGCCACTACCGGGGGGTTCCAGTACGGTATGTACAACATGTTGCTCTGCATTACAGATGTGTTAAGTTAAGATCTATTCTATGGGAATGAATGACACTGCAGTGCAATGCACATATACTATACCTGTGCATTAGTGTGGCATGGCATGTAGATCATAAACTTACATTTTGGGCATTTGGAGCTAATGTAATGAAAAACGGGTACCAAAATGCTCTAAGCAGTGGAAGTATGTCCCATTCCTGTAAATGCAGGCAGGGACAAACATGAAATACAGTAAAGCATAGATATCTGCAAGAATGTTTTTAACTATAATTGATGTAATCGAGGAGATTTTGTAATTCATTGGTGAAAAGTTTGTTTTCAAGCGATAAGTCTGGTATCATACAGTGCCTTGAAAAGGTATTCATACCCCTTGAAATTTTCCACAATTTGTTATGTTATAACCAAAATCATAAATGTATTTTATTGGGATTTTTTGTGATAGACCAACACAACATGGCACATAATAGTGAAGTGGAAGGAAAATGATAAATGGTTTTCATTTTTTTTTACAAATAAGTATCTGAAAAGTGTGGCGTGAATTTGTATTCAGCTCCCCCAAGTCAAAATTTTGTAGAACCACCTTTCGCTGCAATTATAGCCAGGGCCGTCTTTAAAGAAGGCAAAAGGGACAGCTGCCCTGGGCTCCATCATTGTTGTGGGGCCCAAAGCAGCTTCATCATACTTATCAATTATCCCAGTTTAAATTCCCTTGTCCCTTGAAGTTTTAATCATGTGCTGTGTCCTGATATCTCAGTGTAAAGTTTGTTACTAATGCTGCCCAGCTCTGCCCTGTTGACATGTACAGATGACTCACCTGCAGACCCTGTGTTTACATGTAAATAATCTGCAATGATATGTAAATAGTGGTGGCATTAATATTTAAATAGCCATGGAACAGCAACATCCATATGTAAATAGAGAAGGCATTCATATGTATATCATGCCTCCCTGAGGTCATATTCACCATCACTTCTGCTGAATGCTGCCCACTGGGAGGTAAAGGGTCAAGCTTGAAAGTCCTGCATACAATTGTGGTCATTAAGCCTAACATCAACCTGTTCTGCAAAGGTAAGCAAATTGGAGGTGGAACCCTTTTTCAAAATAACATGGTGCCAGAGGACACTGAATTTTGGTGAATGTAATACACACATCTCAGCAGATGCATGAGAGTGTTATTAACAATTAATGGCACTGCTGTGTATCTGCTAAACAGTAGCACAGTTACATTGATGGTCAGTGTAAATCTTCTCATTACATTGGGACTTGGTGTACAATCCTTTAATCCACACTAGTTGCCAGTGTGAAGCCCCCCCCCTGAAGAAAAGCATCCCCAAAAGATGATGCTGCCACCACCCTGTTTCACAGTGGGCATGGTGTGTTCAGGGTTATGTGCAGTGTTAGTATTCCGCCACACATTGTGTTTTTCTTTTAGGGCAAAAGGTAAAATTTTGGTCTCATCTGACCAGAGCACTTTCTTCCCCATGTTTTCTGTGTCCCCCACATGGCTCCTCGCAAACTGCAAACTGGACTTCTAATGGCTTTCTTTCAACAACGGCTTTCTTCTTGTCACTCTTCCATAAAGGCCAGATTTATGGAGTGAATGACTAATGATTATCCTGTGGACAGATTCTCCCACCTGATCTGTGGATCTCTGCAGCTCCTCCAGAGTTACCATGGGTCTCTTGGCTGCTTCTCTGATTAACGCTCTCCTTGCCCGGCCTGTCAGTTTAGGTGGACGTCCATGTTTTGGTAGATTTGCAGTTGGGCCATACTTTTTCCATTTTCATATGATGGATTGAACAGTGCTCCATGAGATGTTCAAGGCTTAAAGCGTTAGTAAAGGAAAATGTTTTTGTCATTTAAAATAACAAACATGCTATACTTACCTTCACTGTGCAGTTTGTTTTGCACGATCCACATCTTCTGGGGTCCCTCCATGGCTGTCTCTGGTCCTCCACGCAATTACTCACCACAGTCATGCAAGAGCTCGCATGGTGGTCAGTAATTGTGGGCGCTTCCTGTGATACAGCCATAGCCGCTCACTGTATCATTCGGCCCTGCCCCTCAGGGCCCCTGCATCACTGGATGTGATTGACAGCAGTGCCAGCCAATGGCTGCGCTGCTCTCAATCCATCCGCTCTAGCCAATCAGCGGCCAGGCTGAGCGGTGAAGAGGATCTCAAGACTTTCGAGGGGTTAGGTAAGTATAATGGGGGTGGCATTATGAGATGTTTTTTCACCTTAATGCATAGATGGCATTAAGGTGAACATTTTTTTTTTTACTTTACAACTCCTTTAAAGCAGATCTCCACCCTAAAGTGGAGTCGCGCTGATCGGAACCCTCCCCCCCTCCAGTGTCACATTTGACACCTTTCAGGGGGAGGGGGGTGCAGATACCTGTCTAAAGACAGGTATTTGCACCCACTTCTGGTCACAACAGAGTCGGACAAAAGACGGGTTTTCCTAGCTTCCCGTCGCCCCCCTGTTGTGTGCTGGGAACTCTCGGCTCCCAGCACACAGTGGGAGCCAATCGGAGGGCGCAGTGCGACTCGCGCATGTGCCGTAGGGAACCGGGCAGTAAAGCCGGAGCGCTTCACTTCCTGGTTCCCTCACCGTTAATGGAGGGGGGAGCAGCAGAGAGACGAGCGATCGCTTGTCCTCTGCTGCGGACGCCGCTGGACTCCAGGACAGGTAAGTGTCCTAATATTAAAAGTCAGCAGCTGCAGTATTTTTAGCTGCTGGCTTTTAATATTGTTTTTTAATGGGCCATCCGCTTTTATATTTTTTTTATAATCTACTCCTGTTTTACAGTTCACCACAACTTTATCCCTGGCGTGTGGTGTGTTCCTCTTTGGCCTTCATGATTCTGTTTGTTTACTAAGGTTCTCTAAAAAAGGGCTTCACAGAGATTATATTGAGATAAAATTACACACAGGCAGATTCTATTTACTAATTAGGTGACTTTGGGAGGCAATTGGTTCCACTAGAATTTAGTTAGGGGGTATCAAGGTAAAGGGGGCTGAATGCAAATGCACACCACACTTTTCAGATATTTATTTGTAAAAAATGTAAAAACCATTTATCATTTTACCTTTCACTTCACAATTATGTGCCACTTTGTGTTGGTCTATCACATAAAATCCCAATAAACTACATTTACGTTTTTGTTTGTAACATTACAAAATGTGGAACATTTCAAAGGGTAGGAATATTTTTTCAAGGCACTGTATATGTCTACAGATGATTTGAATAATAACACTGAGCTTGTGTTCTCTGCTTAAAAAAGTGTAGGAAGTTCAGTAATTCATTTAGCCCATTAAATAAATAATCCATGGCATGGAATACCTGAGGGTTGAGAAGCAAATGTCTTTAAGTCTTGAACTCCCTTTGCATGTTCTTTTGGGAGGAAGTAGTTGTATATTTCCTCTTTGTATGCCACTTTCAACTATGGAATACCATATGTAATTTTTTTTATGTCGAAGAATTTAATTTTCCTCCTCTTAAATACCATGAAACTAAAATAATTTGAACATAAATAATTATTTAAACTTTTTTTTTACTCAAAGCGATAAATAACTTAAAGCATGGAAGAAGTAGTTATGATAGAGCTGACTGTGATGTAATACTCTGAGGCTACAACATTGGGGTCTGTCATTTATCCTGCCTTTGATATGTGACTTTGTGTATTTCAATGTATTATATTTTGGGCTCTGACCGTTTATCATTTGTGTCAGCATTCCTTAAGACCCCACCAGGCAGAACAAAACCAAAGGAGTACCATCTGTTTTCATCCAATAGAATCAATAGCATTCCCATTTTACTGACATCTAAAAAGCTAGAAATTAAGTATACTGTAGATGGCCTGGTAATTTTAAAATCAATTCAAACTTTTTTTTTTCTTTGAAGCTCATAAAGCCTTAACAATGTGAGATTTAATTGAAAGAATATGTTCTAGATCCTTCTCACTGCCAAGAGACAAGCAACTACGGATGTGCTTGTGAATAGGTAAACACAACTTTCCATGAATTTAATAAAGCAAGCCTGTGAGAAAACCTTCCCAATCACTATCAATTCTGGTTGAGAGTGTGTGCTCTGACTTACAAAAGATTCCATTGAGTATTTTTCAAATGAATTTTGTTATTATATCTAGAATACGTTTAATTTCAATTGTCAGAACTTTAGTGGGTACATTTGCAACATCTATAGATAGATCTTGCTTAACATTTTTTTGCATAAAACACAGGGCGACTACCACTGTAAATGCCAATATAGCAATGTACCAACGTCCCGATAATGTGTAACTAGGAATAGAACTGGGCTAATAAAGGTGGACTTTAGACGGTACAGGTAGGTATAGTAAAAATACTAAGGCCTCGTACACACGATCAAATCTGTCCTCTGGAAACGGTCTGCTGGACCGTTTCAGCAGACAGATTCGATCGTGTGTACGGCCGAGCCGACGGATTTGGCCACCCGACAGATTTCAAAGCATGCTTTAAAATCTATCGGGTGGGAATCCGTCCGCCCGACATGTCTGCTGGTTAGTACACTTACCAGCAGACATGTCGTCCCGCACCGCCGCCGAATGGATTCGGCGCATGCGCAGAAGTGTTTTACTTCCTGGTGCGGTGACGTGGCGGCGTCAACGTCACCGACACGTCATCGCGCCGTCTGCTGGCGGGGATTTTGGTTTGCTCGTGTGTACACGCGAGCAAACCAAAATCCCAGCAGACAGATTTGTTCAAATCTGTCGGACAGAAAATGTACAGAACAAGAAATAATAAATAATACTTTGTGAACATGATACTTATAATAACGCCATACTATTCACAGTGCATACATAGGAGAAGTTTCATACAAGTTCGTACTAGTGCATGTATGTTACTAAAATAGAAATCATACAGCGCCAGAAATAATATAACACAAACTTATAGATCCTTAGAGCAGCATTGAATATGTGGAGTGATGGAGATTACTCAACATGTTTTGCGTTGAAAAAACGCTTCCTCAGGAGTATAACGGTGAGTCCAATAAGGCTCAACAAGAGTGTTTAAAACAAACCATCGAGAGTAGTAATGTGGCATATATAGTGATGTTACCTTGCCTGCCTGGTAGGCTGTTGTAATTTTAAAACATAAAAATATATACATGTAGAAAACTTTGGGCTGGTGCATAAAAGTATAAAGGTAAAAAACGATTTGTATAGGGCGACAAGAAATACTCCACAAAAGGTCCCAATGTCGAAACCAGGATTGATAGCCAGCGAATCTGACTAGCTTGTAGGCTTAATATCAAATAGAGCCTGAAAAAACGGTTCGAACGGGAGCCCACAGGAGTATATGGTGTCAGTGTCGCACCAAACATGTGCAGCCTGCAACATCAAATCGCTAGCCTCACTCTACACATTGAAGTGTAGTAGAGTATTCATCTCTTGTCATCATGTCATATACTGTGCTGTTAAAGGAGGATGTACAGATGTTTGTTTTCTGATTAACCAGATGATTGTAGGGGTCTCAAACTGGCAGCCCTCCTGCTGTTGTGGAACTACAAGTCCCACGAGGCATTGCAAGGCCGACAGTTACAAGCATGACTCCCACAGGCAGAGTCATGATGGGACTTGTAGTTTCGCAATAGCTGGAGGGCCGCCAGTTTGGGACCCCTGTTGTAGTAGACATATACTATTGAGTCTGAAAAAGAAGATAGATTAAGCTGCATTAATCAATGCATGATAAATGCCAGCTAACTGGACTCTCTCAGTAGTTAAACATTATATGGAATATATGCTTACTCTTCACCAAGTTTGCATAAGAAAAACAACCAATTCGGTTATGGAATCTATATTGGATAAAAAGTTTACACAGTCTTGTGAATGGAATTGGTCACAGGTCTTTATTTTTGGTATTTGAACAAAAAGATATCTTAAATCATGAAATTATTATCAATAACATTTAATAATAACCATAAACTAAACAACCAGTTTACAACCCAGCCACTAGGGCTCCAGTTGATGAGAAACGACATACATTCATCAACAATAGTCCTCTTCTCTTTGCAGGAAGGGACACAACCGCATAGATAAAAGGGAGTGGGGACAGGTTGATGCTGTAGCTCTTACCAGTGCACACCTAACATTCTTTTGCTCCTTCTTCTTGGACCTGCGGTGAGGACACATGATGATCCCTTATGAGGATGACTGTCTAGGTAAGTTACACAACATGGGGTATGGATGAATACAGCCCACAAACAAGACACTGCATTAACACATTTTTGGCTATAACATTCCCACGTGAGAGGGCATTGTTTAACCACTTGCTTACTGGGCACATATACTCCCTTCCTGCCCAGGTGAAATTTCAGCTTTCAGCACTGTCACGCTTTGAATGACAATTGTGCGGTCGTGCGACGTGGCTCCCAAACAAAATTGGCATCCTTTTTTTCCCACAAATAGAGCTTTCTTTTGATGGTATTTGATCACCTCTGCAGTGTTTATTTTTTGCGCTATAAACAAAAATAGAGCGACAATTTTGAAAAAAAAAAACACAGTTTTTTACTTTTTGCTATAATAAATATCCAATAAAAAAATAATAATAATAATTTTTCTCAGTTTAGTCCGATACGTATTCTTCTACATATTTTTAGTAAAAATAAAAATCGCAATAAGCGTATAGTGATTGGTTTGTGCAAACGTTATAGCGTCTACAAAATAGGGGATAGAATTATGACATTTTCTTTTTTTTTAACTGCGATATTGCGCCGACACATCGGACACTTTTGAAACATTTTTGGGACCATTCACATTCATACAGCGAACAGTGATATAAATATGCACTGATTACTGTATAAATGTGACTGGCAGGGAAGGGGTTAACACTAGGGGGCGGGGAAGGGGTTAATGTATTCCCTAATTAGTGATTCTTACTGTGGGGGGAGGGGGTGACTGGGGGAGGTGACCGATGGTTGTCTCTATGTACAAGGGACACACCATCAGTCTCCTCTCCCTGATAGGACATGGAGCTCTATGTTTACACACAGAGCTCCACGTCTCTGTGATCGACGATTGCGGGTGCCTGGCGGACAAGCACGACCAATCAAGCAAGAAAACAAACAAACAGAAAAATATCAAACAAAATATCTCACAAACACTTAGCAAAAAACACTTTCAAATATCTTCTAACAAACACTAGATCACACAGTACACAAATCTGACAAATACAAATCACAACGCAACTAACAACGGAACAAAAGCACCTTGCTGTATAGGGAGGGATACAAAGGGATGTACTTTTGCAATGGAAGTGCGTTTGTGTGTGTCTATTTATGCTGTCTGCGTAGTTCATGATTTTGCCCTAGTCCATTTACAATTTCACTGATTGCGCCGTTCCCGAGTTGTGAGCATGCGCACAGAGGTGCTGACATGGTCTGCTTTAAGCGCGCATGCGTGAGCCGGCCGGCCCTTCATTTGCATGGGGTCACGGCTCATTTCAATGTAACACGCCCACGTCCTTCCCAATTTGGATTACTCCGCCTTGCGCCTCAGAAATAATGTTGCGCAGGCGCTATTTTCTGCGTAAAAGCGTCGAGAATAGGGTGATTGCGCGGCTACATTGCGCAAGTCTAACGTAAAGGCGGTGCACTACGCCGGTCCAATAATGCGCAGATGTACCTGAATCTGGCCCTATGCCTTCAAAGCAATGTATAGTATTGTATACTGTACATGCAGCCAAGTTTTCAGGTTCTGAGTCTGTTGTGTTTTATTGTTTCATTTCAACTAGAATCCTCCTTAAGACTGCCACCACCCACACATTAAAGTAGCAGTAAAGACTATCCTGGAAGAGAGATACTAAGCAATATACAGGCTATCAGTCTCTAGTTTAGGCTGTAGAGGGTTTTATACGACTTCTCCTTAATTGATAAACATGCCTCTCAGTATTAGGAAACTTGTAGTGGATAAAAGTGTCACCTTGCAACCAGTCTGTCGTTTCTGAAGCTGTGTATGTAATATCTGACTATGTGTTACAAAGTGAATGTTGTGACTATCAAATAAGGCATTTGTGAGTAATTCTTTTGCAAAGAGGGTGCTAATTACAGGTTGGCAGTAGACACGTGGAAAGTGTGTCCAGCTGCCTGGAAATCAAGTCGATACATGAATCATTGCCAAAAATAAGGGTATGAATAAATAATAATCAGCACAACTTCCCGAGTGAAAATTCAATAACAGACGAAATTAAAACAAAAGTAAATGAATAAATACATTTCCACACTTTTATCAAATCAAAAAAAGCAATAATTCTTCTGAATAGTGTAAAAAGTGGCAAAAGTCTTCTAAGCAGTGTGTTAGAAGCTTCTTCTATACGTGATCTTTGTGATGTTAAATGCTCACAGAGCCCTTACCTCACAGACGAACATCATAAGCCTTTAAGATCTCCCAAGGATCAGGGGAAGGCCAACTTCAGATTTCCACAAGTATCCAAGCTTCCAAGGATACCAGAGCCGTCTGGAACTCTCTGATGGTAATGTTGGTTTCCAAATACATCAAATATACCTCCTGATATATGGTGAATTAAAGGATAAAAATGAAGAAGAGGCCTCTAGGTAGTATCTAAGAAACACTTCAGTGCCACAAAGGTAACGTCACAGATAAGTCAACCATATATATTGGATCACTCTTCAGTAACATACCACAAGCCAGACCGCAGAAGCAGACATATGGGGAGAGAGGTGCTGCTACCGTTTACTTCATTGCCAAAAATAACCTTTGGACACCTAACACTGGTGATATAATATAGACTGTGCTTTGACATTAGCAAACAATTAGACTGCATAAAGATTCTTTCTTCTGTATTCTTCTAATTGTAAGGTACTAAGGTAGACTAATCATCACAAAGTCATCTTTTTATACATGTCCTGTCTAAGATACAGTCCTGGATTTCAACTACTTTCCTACCTTCGATCAATTCTCTTGTGCAATCTCATTCCAGTCAACTGAATAGCAAAATTTACAGACACCGGGGCCACATGCCAAGGCTGAGGGCAAATATGTTCAAAGTGGCACTTTGCCCATTTTGTGCCTGTGCACCTGGAAGGTGAAAAATTAAAGTATGGTAAACTGCAAAAGATACAGCACATTATTCTAAAATAACAGGGACAGGACCAATGAGAACCAGTCTGGACTGAACCCGCAAATAAAGGGACAGACTGCAACGTTTTGTTATACACAGGAATGTGTTACTGACAACGCCATCATTTATGAGAGTGGTTCAGTGCTGCCCTAGCTGCCAATGCAGACCTAGGCCATGGCTTTTGTTAGCTATGCAGAAATGCAGTCACAGAAAAAGAGATCATAGTGGCATATTTATAGCTAATCAATAAGTATTACATGGAATATACCACACAAAACCACAAAGGTGGCTTGTGAACAGGCCCGGACTGGGAGAAAAAATAGGCCCGGGCATTTTAGACTGAGCAGCCCAGGGGGGGGGGGCACAGCGGGGGTTAATGACGGGATGTGGGGTGAGATAAAGAAAGATAGATTGAAAGATTAAGATACAAAGAAAGGAAGATGGATAGATAGATAGATAGATAGATAGATAGATAGATAGATAGATAGATAGATAGATAGATAGATAGAGAAAAAATATAGATACAGATAGAAAGAAGGGAAGGAAGGATGATAAAGAAAGATAAAAGATAGAAAGAAATAAGGGGAGGATGGAGGATAGATAGATATAGATAGATAAAAAGGAAGAAAGGAAGATAAAGGAAGAAAGAAAGATAGATAAAGATAGAAAGAAAGAAGGGAAGGAAGAAAGATAGATACATAGATATAAATAGATAGAAAGGAAGGAAGATGGATAAAGAAAGAATGAATAATATACAAAGAAAGAAGGGAAGGAAGATAGATAGATAGAGAAAGAAAGATAGATAAAGATAGAAAGCAAGAAGGGAAGATAGATAAAGATAGATAGATAGATAGAAAGAAAGAAAGAAAGAAAGAAAGAAAGAAAGAAAGAAAGACAGAAAGAAGGGAAGGAAGATGGATAAAGAAATAAAGATATATAAATATAGAAAGAAGGGAAGGAAGAAAGATAGGTAGATAGATAGATAGATAGATAGATAGATAGATAGATAGATAGATAGATAGATAGATAAAGATAGAAAGAAAGAAGGGAAGGAAGGAAGGAAGATAGATAAAGAAAGATAGATACAGATAGAAAGAAGGGAATGAAGGAAGATAGATAGATAGATAGATAGATAGATAGATAGATAGATAGATAGATAGATAGATAGAAAGGAAGGAAGATGGATAAAGAAAGAATGAATAATATAGAAAGAAAGAAGGGAAGGAAGATAGATCGATAGATAGATAGATAGATAGATAGATAAAGATAGAAGGGAAGATGGATAGATAGATAGATAGATAGATAGATAGATAGAGAGATAGATAGATAGATAGATAGATAGATAGATAGATAGATAGATAGATAGATAGATAAAGAAAGACATATAAAGATAGAAAGAAAGAAGGGAAGGAAGGAAGATAGATAAAGAAAGAAAGATAAAGATAAAAATAAAGAAGGGAAGAAAGGGAGGTAGATACAGAAAGAAAGGTAGATAAAGAAAGGAAGGAAGATAGATAGATAAAGATAGAAGATAGTAAGGAAGGAAGATAGATAAAGATAGAAAAAAAGAAGAGAAGGAAGGAAGATAGGTAGATAGATCTAGATAGATAGATAAAAATAGAATAATAGACAGAAAGGAAGGAAGATAGATAAAGATAGAAAGAAAGAAAGAAGATAGATAGATAGACAGTGGCAGTGCATCTATAGAGGGCGCCGGAGCGCCGCTACCTCTGACTCAGCCGCCCCCTCTGGCTCAGCTGCGACAATGGGCACAGTGGCGACAATGGGCACAGTGGCGACAATGGGCACAGTGGCAAAAATTAAAGGGCACAGTGGCATCAATTGGCACAGTGGCGACAATTAAAGGGCACAGTGGCTGCGTTTGATGGCATGGCACAGTGGCTGCGTTTGATGGCATGGCACAGCGGTGACAATTGATGGCACAGTGGCTATGTTTGATGGCATGGCACAGTGGTGACAATTGATGGCACAGTGGCTGCGTTTGATGGCATGGCACAGTGGCTGCATTTAATGGCATGGCGTGGTGACAATTGATGGCACAGTGGCTGCGTTTGATGGCATGGCACAGTGGTGACAATTTATGGCACAGTGGCTGTGTTTGATGGCATGGCACAGTGGTGACAATTGGTGGCACAGTGGCTGCATTTGATGGCATGGCACAGTGGCTGCGTTTTTGATGGCATGGCACAGTGGTGACAATTGATGGCACAGTGGCTGCGTTTGATTGCATGGCACAGTGGTGACTAGTGTTGAGCGGAATACGCCATATTCGATTTTGCGATATATCACGAATATATAGTAGAATATTCGAGAAATATTTGCTAAAATCGAATATTCGTGATATTTTAGCGAAAAAACAACATTGCGAAATTTCGCTAATGCGATTGCGATATTTATTGCGAAATTCTCGTTCGCGCATGCGCAAACGCGCGAACAACACGCGACCAACACGCGACCATTTCCTGGATCCGTGCCAGTTGCCAGTTGATTTTCGCATCGCAATTTTGTGCTGCCCAGTCCTTGGAAGTGAAAATGGTTGGAAGCAATTTTACACCCAGTTATTTCATTATCTTTAACTGCATTTTAGACTAGTTTAAAAGTTAGTATATAAGATCAGATATTAGTATTTCCCAAACATTGTGTCTCCTGCTGTTGCAAAACTACAACTCCCAGAATGCCTGCACAGCTGCAGACAACCTGGTTGGTAAATGTGTATTTAGGCACTTTCCTTGCTATTTAGCATAATTAATTTAACATGTTGTGGACATAGGACGTATGCGAACGTCCTGACTTCAGGGTCCTTAAGGCCCAAGGACGTTCGAATACATATTGCCCTTTAGATGTTGCAGAACTACAACTTCCAGCATGCCTGGGCATGCTGGCACTTCTAGTTTTGCAAGTTCTGCAGGCCCACATTTTTCAGACCACTATACACGGGTCTCTAAACTGTGGCACCCTAGATGCAGCAAAAGTAAAATTCTTATCATGCACTGACAGACCATGCCTGATGGGAGTAGTAGTTTTGTAACAGCTGGAGGTGGACTGGTCTTGAAACCCTGAGTTAGGAAACAAACTCGCAGTGTTTTGCAACCATTCTGCCTCCAGCTGTTGCAAAACTACAACTCCCTACATGCAACTGGCTGCAATAACTCCCCCCCCCTCTCCCCCAATGTGAATGTACAGGGTACATTCACATGGGCTGGGGCTTACAGTGTGCTTCTAGCTGAAGCAAATTTGGCGCTGCAGCTCAAACCCTCAGCGAGAAACTACTGTGAACCCCACGCCCCTCTGACTGTACCTTAAAAACACTACACCACACTAAATATAAATTAAAAAACAAAACATATACACATACCCCTACATAGCCACCCTCCCCTCCACAATAAAAAAAAAATGGTACGGCACTGTTTCCTAAACGGAGCCTACAGCTGTTGCAAAACAACTCCCCAGTATTACCGGCCAGCCATTAACTGTCCAGGCATGCTGGGAGTTAAAGTATAATTGTTGTACAGCTGGTGACGGTGAGCTACATGGTGTATCAGAGCATGCTGGTAGTTGTAGTTTTTAAATAACATCCATTATTTATTCAAAATTAATTCATCAAAAAGTCAAAAGAAACAAACATATTATTGTTCTTATATAAAGATAGGGATGAAAAAAAATAATCTATTGTACAGGCCCATTATAAGTGTCCAAAAATAATTATAGCGGTGAGATGAATAGCAACGCATTTCTCCCCTATACGTGTATCCTGTGTTGTTACTCATATATACATAATTAGGTGGCGAGCAAAATGGCAAGATATAAAATCTGTCATGTTACCCCTGTCATTGATAAATAAGGCGAGAATGCTTCCAATTGTTGAATACCATAGATTTCCGTCATATATCCATAAGGGTTTAAACAAAAGTATTATAATATACTTTGTTCTTCATCTTGCAGAGGTTCCTGCAAAAGGGCCACGATCAGCTGCGGAGGCAGGAGGAAAAAAAAAAAAGTGATCAGCTCCCTAATGCAGGACTTACGCGACCAACAGGGCTGCACACACGACCGCATGGCCATATTAAAAAAATGGTCGGACCTGAAGAGGCGCCACATGGACCAGGTCAAACGTATACGGGATGAATATCATCCAGGTAAGTTATTGGTGACAGTTATGTATTTTTTTTTTCTAAAGTGTATTTTGTGCGTGTACTCAAGAGAGGAGCCGGACTGCAGGAGTTGGGAGTAGGCAGGCCTCCCCCAGAGGCAATCTGCCACCTTTCTCCATGCCCCGGGTGTTAATGGCGGGTGTGAGGGGGTCCTCCCACACAGCCCGTCCTACCTGCTCCGCTTTGAAGCCCAACGGGGCAGAGGGACGTCCCTATAAGGGAGTGAGAGGATTTGCCCGCTCAACCAGCCCTGTTAGTCCTTCGCCTCTCTTTTTAGAGACCGCGTGGTCAGAGTGCGTGCATGTTAACCCAATTTCGAGTGCGTGTGTAAGTGTGGTGGTTTTTGTGGGAGGGGGGTGGGCGTACTAAGCGCAGGCTTACCTCGCATAGCACACCCACCGGGAGCCGGGCTGAGACCACCAAACTCAATTCACATGTAGCCGAGAGCGGGATCCGAACCCCTAGCTGCAGAGGTGAATGGCTTGTCAGCGCAGTGCCAATCGCGTTGAGCCACCGCAGCTCCTTTGGTGACAGTTATGTAAGGTCATATGTAATTAATGTAAGGGCAGATGTTGTTAACCCAGACGCCATGTTGTGGTAACATATATCACCACCAGCCAAGGTATTCATAGTACTGTTGAAAAAAGACATGGGACAGCAGACAGGAACACAGAAGTTATGTGGGAACATACTTTTCCCATTGCTTTGCATGGGACTTTAAATAAAAACCCCGACCCTCACAAATGGGGGTAGTTAAGGGATAAATTAACGATCCTATACTTTAAGTGGACGTATAAGTAACATGTGACCAAGTGTTATCAAAATATCTACAGCTGTTATGAAGTAACATGTATTTCCCATAGAGCTGAATGGGACTTTAAAGAAAAACCCCGACCATGGCAAATGGGGGTGGGTAAGGGTTAAACCACCTATCCTATGTTTGTGGCTGACATATAAGTAACCTGTGTGCCAAGTTTCATGTAAATATCTTTAGCCGTTTGGACGTGATGCTGGTACATACATACATACATACATACATACACACACGTTGAGTTTTATATATATAGATTCCCACTAAATTCCTGTGTTTGGCGTGGGGTTGTCATAGTAATCCCGTGTGCTCCATCAGGCCCCTTTTTTAACATGAGATCGTCTGAACAAAACAAAGGAGACAAAAACAGCTCATTTTACCATGGTGGCAGCCCAGCTCACGCTGAGTCCCCTGTAGTGCCCACAAGACCCTTTAATATAACATTGTCCCATTGGTTAACTGTCTATATAAATTAATTTGTATTCATATACAATACAGCAGAGTACACAGAATTTGCATACGTCATTAGAAAACATTTTTACATATATGAACATTGTGTTATTATAGGAGCTCCTCTACCAGCTGTGCGCCACAAAAGCACAAGGCGACAGGCGGTAGAGGAGGAGGATGAAGAGGAGGAGCAGGAGGAGGATGCGGAAGAGGAGGAGAGGGATGAGGAGGAGCAGCCAGGGCCCTCCCACTCGCCACCCCCAGCTCATGTTGAGGAGCAAGATGAGGAGCTGCCCCCCCCCCCCAAACTTCTGCTGGAGTATCGGCTGTAGGATAAGACGTGCAGGAGGAAGAGACCGTTCCTATGAGCCTCGCTCAGGAAGGTAAATATGTGCACAAAGATTAATAACATTTCAACAATAAGATGTAGATATAAAAATGGACAGCATTTAAAGCGCACCCGTCAGATTTCAGAACAATAATATGGTATTTATGATAGAAGTATACAGGTAGTGCAGAATTATTAGGCAAGTTGTATTTTTGAGGATTCATTATTTATTTATTATTGAACAACAACCATGTTCTCAATGAACCCAAAAAACTCATTAATATCAAAGCTGAATATTTTTGGAAGTAGTTTTTAGTTTGTTTTTAGTTTTAGCTATTTTAGGGGGATATCTGTGTGTGCAGGTGACTACTATTACTGTGCATAATTATTAGGCAACTTAACAAAAAAAAATATATATACCCATTTCAATTATTAATTTTTACCAGTGAAACCAATATAACATCTCAACATTCACAAATATACATTTGTGACATTCAAAAACAAAACAAAAACAAATCAGTGACCAATATAGCCACCTTTCTTTGCAAGGACACTCATGCAGCCTGCCATCCATGGATTCTGTCAGTGTTTTGATCTGTTCACCATCAACATTGCGTCCAGCAGCAACCACAGCCTCCCAGACACTGTTCAGAGAGGTGTACTATTTTCCCTCCTTGTAAATCTCACATTTGATGATGGACCACAGGTTCTCAATGGGGTTCAGATGAGGTGAACAAGGAGGCCATGTCATTAGTTTTTCTTCTTTTATACCCTTTCTTGCCAGCCACGCTGTGGAGTACTTGGACGCGTGTGATGGAGCATTGTCCTGCATGAAAATCATGTTTTTCTTGAAGGATGCAGACTTCTTCCTGTACCACTGCTTGAAGAAGGTGTCTTCCAGAAACTGGCAGTAGGACTGGGAGTTGAGCTTGACTCCATTCTCAACCCGAAAAGGCCCCACAAGCTCATCTTTGATGATACCAGCCCAAACCAGTACTCCACCTCCACCTTGCTGGCGTCTGAGTCGGACTGGAGCTCTCTGCCCTTTACCAATCCAGCCACGGGCCCATCCATCTGGCCCATCAAGACTCACTCTCATTTCATCAGTCCATAAAACCTTAGAAAAATCATTCTTGAGATATTTCTTAGCCCAGTCTTGACGTTTCAGCTTGTGTGTCTTGTTCAGTGGTGGTCGTCTTTCAGCCTTTCTTACCTTGGCCATGTCTCTGAGTATTGCACACCTTGTGCTTTTGGGCACTATTTTGATGTTGCAGCTCTGAAATATGGCCAAACTGGTGGCAAGTGGCATCTTGGCAGCTGCACGCTTGACTTTTCTCAGTTCATGGCCAGTTATTTTGCGCCTTGATTTTTCCACACGCTTCTTGCGACCCTGTTGACTATTTTGACTGAAACGCTTGATTGTTCGATGATCACGCTTCAGAAGCTTTGCAATTTTAAGAGTGCTGCATCCCTCTGCAAGATATCTCACTATTTTTGACTTTTCTGAGCCTGTCAAGTCCTTCTTTTGAACCATTTTGCCAAAGGAAAGGAAGTTGACTAATAATTATGCACATCTGATATAGGGTGTTGATGTCATTAGACCACACACCTTCTCATTACAGAGATGTACATCACCTAATATGCTTAATTGGTAGTAGGCTTTAGAGCCTATACAGCTTGGAGTAAGACAACATGCATAAAGAGGATGATGTGGTCAAAATACTAATTTGCCTAATAATTCTGCACTCCCTGTATGTGCTAGACACATAACAATTGTGTATACATGATAATGATTGTTTAATAAGCAACATAAATATTTTATGTATTTGGTAACGGTCTTTGAAATCAAATTTTTTTTTTCTTATATCCTAACAGCTATGAAAGAGTTTTTGGAGAAACAGAGTGAAATGCAGAGGATCCAAGATAGAATTCGCGTAAATCTGCGGAAAATGCGGTATCTGGACCAACAGAATATTCAGCTGGAGCAACAGCATATGAAGAAGTATGCAGAGATGATGGAGATTCAGAAGCGTTTGCAGCATTCCATTTGATTTATTTTCTTTTAATAAATTTTTTTTTTTCAATGTTTCCTTTCTTATTGAGATTGGTAGGTTTTTCAACACATCTAACTTCACATCTAACACATCAACATCAACATCAACAGATCTAACTTCCTAATAACCAAAAACATTTTATACTATTTCCTCTTATACTATATATATATATATATATATATATATATATATATATACAGAGTTGCTCTTGCAGGCAGGCTAATGGTTGCAGTATAAAGGCCGCAAAACAGGTTTTAACATAAAGTTCAGTGTTTTAGTCACACTTGCTGTTACGGTCCGGTCTGGTAGCTTGTAGCGGAGGCTGTTGGTGGATCCGCTGTGCCAGAGAGGTCATGAAGCATTACTTAGCATGAAGGCAGCAGCAGTAGTATTAAAATATAATGTAATTATCACACAGGCACCATTTACAAGCAGTAGTGGTAATAGTACTAGATAGCATCTAAACACTTGGGCAAGACTTTACAGCAGCAGCAGTGGTAATAGTAGTATAGAGTGGCAAATAACTTGTGATATAGGTGTCTTGACTGAGCAGCAGCAGTAGTAGTAGTAGTAGACAATACAGTGTCAAATCACTTGGGCAAGAGGTGCCATGATGAACAGCAGCAGCAGCAGCAGTGGTAATAGTAGTATAGAGTGGCAAATAACTTGGTGTCTTGACTGAGCAGCAGCAGTAGTAGTACAAGACAATATAGTGTCAAATCACTTGGGCAAGAGATGCCATGATGAACAGCAGCAGCAGCAGCAGTGGTAATAGTAGTATAGAGTGGCAAATAACTTGTGACATAGGTGTCTTGACTGAGCAGCAGCAGTAGTAGTAATAGTAGTAGACAATACAGTGTCAAATCACTTGGGCAAGAGGTGCCATGATGAGCTGCAGTGGTAATAGTAGTATAGAGTGGCAAATAACTTGTGACATACTGTAGGTGTCTTGACTGAGCAGCAGCAGTAGTAGTACAAGACAATATAGTGTCAAATCACTCGGGCAAGAGATGCCATGATGAACAGCAGCAGCAGCAGCAGTGGTAATAGTAGTATAGAGTGGCAAATAACTTGTGACATAGGTGTCTTGACTGAGCAGCAGCAGTAGTAGTAGTAGTAGTAGAGAATACAGTGTCAAATCACTTGGGCAAGAGGTGCCATGATGAGCAGCAGTGGTAATAGTAGTATAGAGTGGCAAATAACTTGTGACATACTGTAGGTGTCTTGACTGAGCAGCAGCAGTAGTAGTACAAGACAATATAGTGTCAAATCACTCAGACAAGAGATGCCATGATGAACAGCAGTGGTAATAGTAGTATAGAGTGGCAAATAACTTGTGACATAGGTGTCTTGACTGAGCAGCAGTATTAGTAGTAGTAGACAATACAGTGTCAAATCACTTGGGCAAGAGGTGCCATGATGAGCAGCAGTGGTAATAGTAGTATAGAGTGGCAAATAACTTGTGACATAGGTGTCTTGACTGAGCAGCAGCAGTAGTAGTACAAGACAATATAGTGTCAAATCACTCGGGCAAGAGATGCCATGATGACCAGCAGCAGCAGCAGCAGTGGTAATAGTAGTATAGAGTGGCAAATAACTTGTGACATAGGTGTCTTGACTAAGCAGCAGCAGTAGTAGTACAAGACAATATAGTGTCAAATCACTCGGGCAAGAGATGCCATGAACAGCAGCAGTGGTAAGAGTAATAAAAATGGCAAATAGCTCGGCCAAGAGGTGCCATCAGCTGCAGCAGTAGTAATAGAAAGTGGCAAATCTCTCGGACAAAAGGTGACAGCAGCAGTATGAGTAATATATCGGTACATAATCACTCAGCCTTTTGGCATTAGCAGTAGGAGCCCATATGGTGGCAAAATTACAAAAGCTTGAAGTTGCAGTAGCATGGTGATTAAATTTGAAAAGCAGAATGACACAGGCCTTAAGTAGCTGTAGCCTGACTATACCATAGTGCCTCATAATTTAAAAGTTTGATTAACGTCATTTCTATGCCATCCGTGACTTTTTAAATTCATGATGAGCAATTACTTTTCAAAATAATGTGGCAGCAGCATCAGGACTCCTTATAGTGGCTTAATGACACAGCATGGAAATATTTATGCCCTTAACACTACCTGGCCACTATGAGTTTCAAAGGTATACAGTGAGGAAAATAAGTATTTGAACACCTGTCTATCAGCTAGAATTCTGAGCCTCAAAGACCTGTTAGTCTGCCTTTAAAATGTCCCCCTCCACTCCATTTATTATCCTAAATTAGATGCACCTGTTTGAGGTCATTAGCTGCATAAAGAGTGACACCTGTCCACCTTATACAATCAGCAAGAATCAAACTACTAACATGGCCAAGACCAAAGAGCTGTCCAAAGACACTAGAGACAAATTTGTACACCACCACAAGGCTGGAAAGGGCTACGGGGAAATTGCCAAGCAGCTTGGTGAAAAAAGGGTACACTGTTGGAGCAATCATTAGAAAATGGAAGAAGATAAACATGACTGTCAATCTCCCTCGGACTGGGGCTCCATGCAAAATCTCACCTCGTGGGCTCTCAATGATCCTAAGAAAGGTGAGAAATCAGCCCAGGACTACACGGGAGGAGCTGGTCAATGACCTGAAAAGAGCTGGGACCACCGTTTCCAAGGTTACTGTTGGTAATACACTAAGACGTCATGCTGCTCACGCTCAGAGATGCCCAACCCCCGGACTATCGGTGCCCCCAACACCGGCTCTCCCTTCTGACCAGGCCCTGACTCCAGGACGACACCAGTAACCTCCTCATCATCATCATCCTCCTCCTCCTCGTCCTGGGCCTGGTCTTGGTGGAGCAGTGTTGGCTCCTCCTGCTCCACCAAGGCACTCTCCCCAGCTTCGAGCAGGCGATCTAGTGTCCTGTCCAGCAGGAACACTATAGGGAGCACGTCATTGAGGCCGACATGCTCCCTGCTGACCATCTTGGTCGCCTGCTCGAAAGGGGCCAACACATGGCAGACCTGGTGTATCTGCCCCCACTCCGCACTGGTGCTGTACGGGAGTGTATGTGAAGGCCCGGCAGTGCCTTGCTCCAGCAGGTACTCCTTCACCGCCCTTCGCTGCTCCCACAACCTCTCCAGCATGTGGAGGGTGGAGTTCCACCGCGTCACACTGTCCACAATCAGCCTGTGAAGGGGCAGGCTGTTGTCCCGCTGCAACTTGGACAGGGACGCGGTAGCGGTTGGGGAGCGCCTGAAGTGGCTGGCAATCCTACGCACCCTTAGCACAATGTCACTCAACCCGGGAGAGGTGCACAGGAACTTCTGCACCACAAGGTTGAGGACATGTGCCAGACAGGGCACGTGGGTCAGACTGCCAGCCTGGAGGGCGGAGAGTAGGTTGCTGCCGTTATCACAGACAACCATACCTGCCTGGAGCCTTCGGGTGTCAGCCACTTCTGGACCTGAGCCTGAAGTGCGGTTAGCACTTCAGGGCCAGTGTGTCTCCGGTCCCCTAAACTAACAAGCTGGAGCACGGCCTGACAGCGCACGTGCCCCACACTTGAGTAGCTACGGGGGTGCTTGCTGGGAGGCTCAGCAGCTGCGGAGACAGTGGCTTGAGGGAGACCAGCAGTTCTCCCCTGGACACCCCGGGGCGGCACCACAAAATCTGATGCCGCCGATCCCTCCCCGGCGCCTCGGAGGGAAACCCAATGGGCCGTGAAACTGATGTAGCGGCCCTGCCCATGCCTGCTGGTCCAGCCATCCATTGTGAGATGCACCCTGTCGCTGACAGCGTGATCCAGCGACAGGGTTACATTCTGCACAATGTGCTGGTGTAGGGCAGGGACACCAGTCCTGGCAAAGAAATGGCGGCTGGGGACACGCCATTGGGGTTGGGCCTGCTCCAACATCTGCCTGAAGGGGTTGCTGTCAACGATGTTGAAGGGCAGCAGATGTTGGGCAATAACCCTTGCCAGGAGCCCATTGAGGGAACGCACACGTCGGTCTCCAGGGGGGTAGGGAGTGGTGCGTTCAAATGCGTCGGAAAGCGACGCCTGGCGCCGGACGGCAGTGCAGGACACAGACGAGGAGGGTGCTGTGGAAGTAGAGGTCTGGCTGCCGGTACCAGTACCTCTACTAGAGGGAGCAGGGGGGCATGACCTGCTGGCAACAGATGAAGCTGTGGCAGGGGCTGCTGTACCCTGCTCACTTGTGGTGGTGGCGCTGCTACCACCACTACGCTTCATCTGCTCAAACTCCCGCCAGTGATTTATTCTCAGGTGCTGGTTCAGGGCTGTGGTACCCACCCGAGCCAAGCACTTCCCTCTCTTCACCCTGGCACGACAGATCTGGCAGATGGCCATGGTAGGGTTATCTGCTACCAGGGTAAAGTAGGCCCAGACAGGTGACTTCAGCGCCGCCCTCCTGTCAGATGGGGTGACGCTGACTTGCACCTGCTGGGACTCGGTGCGCACAGGTGGAGCTGTCTGCTGCTGCTGCTGCTGCTGCTGCTGACACCTCCTGCTGCCATCACCAGTGGAAACCCTGACGTTGGTCTCCCTGGTGACCTGGTGCACCGTTTCCCCAGGGTGCCTACCTTCCTCGTCGTCACTGCTGCTGTGAACCGACAAGCCAGGTGGCACCCATGTTGGGTCACCCTCCTCTTCGCCCCCAGATATGTCAGACCCAGGGCTGAAATGTGGTGGTCTGAGGGAACCAGCTGACATGGAGCCGCTATCCTGGCTCCGCTGTCCCCTCACCCACGCCTGGGTCTGATTAGGTGCTGTTGTTTCCTGCACCAAAACAGCAGCACCACTTTGAAGGGATGTCTCTGGGATACTGACAGCAGGTATCCCATCCTCCTCCTCCATCCCTTCAAAAAGGTCCTGACCATCAGGACAGAACTGGAGGTCTGCCTGATGCAGGGCCTCCCCCAAGATATCCCTCTCACTGTCGCTGTCGAACAGTAAGATGCTGGACTCTTGGGGGCTGGGGGGGGGGGGTACTAAAGGCACCGGTGTAATGGTGGTGCTACTGGTAGTCGGGACTGACGACTCAGTGGCACTGCTGTGCCCCATATAGTCCACCACTACTGGAGCCTGAGATGGCAATATCGGGCGGCTGCCCGATGAAAAAAAATCCCGGATGAGGCGGACTCCCGTTCCACCTGATCCTCTACCAATAGTAGGGGCGCGAGAGGTACCCCCTGCTGGCAGCGACCCAGCACTGGGAGTAACTCCCCTACCCCTGCTGCCACGGCCACGGCCACGTATGCCGCTCATTATTGCTGATGTGGAGGGGGGGGGGGGTAAACTTTATTGGGGGGGGAAATGTGAGGAAGGATTTTTTTTTTTAAAAAGACAGGCACGTAGACAAAGATGTAGACAGACAGCTACTAAACTATAATAAAACTAGTACACCTTTTTTTTTTTTTTACACTGACTGAGTGACAAGGACAAAGACAAGAACTACAAAAAATAAAAAAAAAATGCACTAAACAAACACTAACTGCTTACACAAAGTTATATGACTATAAACTAAAGCTAATTTTTTTTTTTTTTTTTTTTACACTGACTGACAAGGACAACTACAAAAAAAAAATATGCACTAAACAAACACTAACTACTAAATTTTTTTTTTTTTTTTTTTTTTTTACACAAAACGCAGACACTAAACACACACTAAACTAAGCTAGCTTAAAGAAATGTACACTTACAATATGTACACTTACTACACAGAAATCTATCTAACACTAAGCTTTTGGGTCTTTTGCTTTGAAAAAAGCAGTTTAGAATAAGGATAATATGATCTGAAATCACTAGCAAGGAAGCACAATGCTGATGCTGCAAGCTGTAAGATCACACAGAAACACTCAACACACTCTCTAGCCACCTTCTGAATCTGCAATGAAATGCTGCTGGGTGTGACCTTATATAATGGCCGTGCAGGCAGGTTCCTATTGGTTGCTATGGAGGTTGCTAACCTCTGACAACTGTGGTAGGAGAACTTTGATTGGCTCTGATGCAAAAGAAGGGCGGAGAAAATAATCGCGCAATATTCCTTTTGCCGAATATTCGCATTGTCGAATATTCGGAGAACTCTGATTGGCTCTGATTGGCTCTGATGCAAAAGAAGGGCGGGAAAATAATCGCGCAATATTCCTATTGCCGAATATCCGCATTGCGAATATTCGGCAATATACAATGATCGCTTCAGCTACTCGGCCCAAGGTCTCTAATCATACCAGCAATGCTTTTAGACGTTGATGGAGAACACTAGGATGTGCTCTGTTTTAAAAATAAAATTGAAAAAATTGGCTCTGATGCAAAAGAAGGGCGGAGGAAATAATCGCGCGATATTCCTATTGCCGAATAATCGCATTGCGAATTTTCAACAATATAAAACGATCGCTTCAGCTACTCGGCCCAAGGTCTCTAATCATACCAGCAATGCTTTTAGACGTCGATGGAGATCACTAGGATGTGATCTGTTTTAAAAATAAAATTGAAAAAATCCGAATATTCGGAATAGCGAATATTGACCACGAAATTCGAAATATTTGCGAATACTCGAATATGCCATATTCGAGCTGAATATTTGCAATATGAATATTCGTGAGCAACACTAGTGGTGACAATTAATGGCACAGTGGCTGCGTTTGATGGCATGGCACAGTGGCTGCGTTTGATGGCATGGCACAGTGATGACAATTGATGGCCCAGTAGCAGCATTTGATGGGCCCAGTGGCTGCATTTGATGGGCACAGTGAGGCTTAATAGCCGCTGGGGGCCGTTCGTGGGCCGCGAGGGCCGTTCGCGGGTCGCAATCGGCCCCCGGGCCGCGAGGGCCGTCCGTGGGCCGCAACCGGCCTGTGGGCTGCCGCAGCCCACCGGGGATTTGCCCGGTATGCCCTATGGCCAGTCCGGGCCTGCTTGTGAAGGACAAGCTTCTTTGTAGAAATATCATACTATATAAGAAGCAAAGTAATAATATTACAGGCCTTAATCCTGCTATGAATGCATGCACATTCTTTAGCTTTCCTAATTCTGCAATAACATTGTTCTAACTTGCAGTTCGTGCAACTGCTTTGAAGTTTGCAAGGGTAATTGTCATGGTATAACCAAGGAACACTGCTGTGTTCGATCACACAATCACAACGTAATCTATTTAGTTAACCAAGATGACCAACTGATATAAGTGCTCTTACCTGTTCTCTTTCGCTGGTCAATTGAGTGACAATGCGATTGAACAATTTGTTGAGTTTAAATTGAAAAGCACTGGTGATTTTGTTCAAGAATGCTTGTAGACCAAACTCTACTTCACAACTCATTTCAACTTTAATACATGCTTTAAAGGAACACTAAAGGTTCGTTCTTTATTTGATCAATTGATTGCTGTAAGCTAGAGCATTTAAATATCACTTACCTTGTTTTTCCTTTTGACCTCCAAAATACAGTAATCCAGGTTTGAAAATGCCATTTCCTGTCTCTCCTCTTCTCGCTTTCCACCAGCATCTGAGCTGGTTTGCATGGTGGAAAGCAGAATGTGCTCGCCCCTCCCTATGACTACAGCCCTGCGTGAAGATGCTCTTGTATACCTCACAGGCATGGCGGCTAAGCCTAATGGGAAGTCAGTGAGAATAACCCTCATTTCAAATTTTCATATTTATGTGTGTATATAATATATATATATATATGTGTATATAGATAGATATATATAGATATCTATATCTATAGATATCTATATATATATATATATAGATATATACAGGTCATTCTCAAAAAATTAGCATATTGTGATAAAGTTCATTATTTTCTGTAATGTACTGATAAACATTAGACTTTCATATATTTTAGATTCATTACACACAACTGAAGTAGTTTAAGCCTTTTTTTTGTTTTAATATTGATGATTTTGGCATACAGCTCATGAAAACCCAAAATTCCTATCTCAAAAAATTAGCATATCATGAAAAGGTTCTCTAAACGAGCTCTTAACCTAATCATCTGAATCAACTAAATAACTCTAAACATCTGCAAAAGATTCCTGAGGCTTTTAAAAACTCCCAGCCTGGTTCATTACTCCAAACCGCAATCATGGGTAAGACTGCCGACCTGACTGCTGTCCAGAAGGCCGTCATTGACACACTCAAGCAAGAGGGTAAGACACAGAAAGAAATTTCTGAACGAATAGGCTGTTCCCAGAGTGCTGTATCAAGGCACCTCAGTGGGAAGTCTGTGGGAAGGAAAAAGTGTGGCAGAAAACGCTGCACAACGAGAAGAGGTGACCGGACCCTGAGGAAGATTGTGGAGAAGGACCTATTCTAGACCTTGTGGGACCTGCGGAAGCAGTGGACTGAGTCTGGAGTAGAAACATCCAGAGCCACCATGTACAGGCGTGTGCAGGAAATGGGCTACAGGTGCCGCATTCCCCAGGTCAAGCCACTTTTGAACCAGAAACAGCGGCAGAAGCGCCTGACCTGGGCTACAGAGAAGCAACACTGGACTGTTGCTCAGTGGTCCAAAGTAAATTTTGCATGTCATTCGGTAATCAAGGTGCCAGAGTCTGGAGGAAGACTGGGGAGAGGGAAATGCCAAAATGCCTGAAGTCCAGTGTCAAGTACCCACAGTCAGTCATGGTCTGGGGTGCCATGTCAGCTGCTGGTGTTGGTCCACTGTGTTTTATCAAGGGCAGGGTGAATGCAGCTAGCTATCAGGAGATTTTGGAGCACTTCATGCTTCCATCTGCTGAAAAGCTTTATGGAGATGAAGATTTCATTTTTCAGCACGACCTGGCACCTGCTCACAGTGCCAAAACCACTGGTAAATGGTTTACTGACCATGGTAATACTGTGCTCAATTGGCCTGCCAACTCTCCTGACCTGAACCCCATAGAGAATCTGTGGGATATTGGGAAGAGAAAGTTGAGAGACGCAAGACCCAACACTCTGGATGAGCTTAAGGCCGCTACCGAAGCATCCTGGGCCTCCATAACACCTCAGCAGTGCCACAGGCTGATTGCCTCCATGCCACGCCGCATTGAAGCAGTCATTTCTGCAAAAGGATTCCTGACCAAGTATTGAGAGCATAACTCAAGAGAATTATTTGAAGGTTGAATTTTTTTTAATTAAAAACACTTTTCTTTTATTGGTCGGATGAAATATGCTAATTTTTTGAGATAGGAATTTTGGGTTTTCATGAGCTGCATGCCAAAATCATCAATATTAAAACAAAAAAAAGGCTTGAACTACTTCATTTGTGTGTAATGAGTCTAAAATATATGAAAGTCTAATGTTTATCAGTACATTACAGAAAATAATCAACTTTATCACAATATGCTAATTTTTTGAGAATGACCTGTATATATATATATATATATATATATATATATATATATATATATATATATATATATTCAGTTCTAAATAGCAGAATGATGTGCATTTGATCTCATTACTGAGTGAAATATACCTATAACCACTTCTTGAAAATTTAAGCAGAAAACACATATATATATATATATATATATATATATATATATATATATATATGTATGTATTATGTATACACACTTTTTTTTTTTTTGTTAGGACATCGCAAATCCTGTCATATTTTGTTTTAAACAAATACTGTATGCATTTTACCTGAATGAACTATTGTGGGCTTGGCGACAGAAAAGCATACTTATTTTGTATTTTAACAAGAAAAAAACACATTCTAAAGCAGTAAGAGAACTCATAAACCCTGTCCATTGAGCAAGAACTATTATAATGATCCATTAAATTAAGTGCCGTTAACTCAATGTGGTTTGTTTAAGCATAGTAAACCCTTACAGAAGAAAACAGAGGCGGGGCAAAGGATTTATATACCAAAAGCAATTGCTAACAATTCACACAATGTGTCCATTCACTGTGCTGTCAAACATAGAGTTAGGTGTAATGTGCTATTATGCTGCAGAGTTAATAAACTGCCTACAAGTTAACCAGGCTAATCATAAATTAATCTCACATCACAATGATGAATTTTGTCAGCTGACCTGTCACTGGAAATGTGTACCCATGTAGTTAGGCCAAACGTTCTCTGCAAGAAAAATATACACATATCCACATTTATGGATTGCTTTTTCTTGCCCAGGTATGTGTAAACACAATTGGCTCACTTCATGAAGTCTCCTCTGTCCTATTTCCTGTTGCATGAATGCCCAATTCAGGAAGACAAATGTAGGCCTGTATATTAGTATGTGAATTGGCGACTGGCTGAAGCCACAGATACGTATAAGCAGTCAGCAATGTGTGGAATCACTTATTATTAACACGAAAAAAAGTCACAGTGCTAAAGCCAAAACAGTTGCTAGAATTTACTACCTAACCTTTATTAATGCAAATTGGATCTGGAGTATTTGGTTATTGACCCCCTGATGAACAACTGCCTTTTTTTTCTCAATGAAACCATGTGCAGACACTTATTTTGGATGCTAACAGCTAATAATGTTTTTCCAGCCAACAAGTGTTAATGGATTGTAAATATGCTGTGTAAATGTGTATAATTCAGACACCTTTTACATCACATTAGAGACAATCAGATTTCTGTTTAATTCACTCAGTACAGGAAAAGATTCAATTTGTTATACATTACTGTGTTATACACACTGGCCCAGATTCACAGAGCGATTACGCCTGCGCAACAGGAGATGCGCGTGCGTAAGTCGAAATGTGCGCGTGCGTTTCGATGCACGGCATCCCCAGAACGAGATACGCAAAAAATCTACTTTTTTTTGTCCCGCGTAATTTCGTTAGACTGGCGCATCCGCAAAAGTGCGCTAGACAGACCATTGATTTGCTAGTCAAATATGCTAATGAGGGACTTACGGGGATCCACAAAAGAACGTTGGGGCGACGCAGTGTGCACAACAGCAAAATGTCCTGTCTAAAATTAGACCATATAAAAGCTGGTCTAAAAAGAGAAAAAAAGTCTACTTGTTAGATAAAGCAACACTGTTAGTGAGGAGCTCAGCAGTCACACGTGTTGCACAACAATCTGTATGCCAACATGCCAGGGGCATCGTCGCACATAGCTATACTACTGACTTTAGATGAACAAAGAAGGATGAGGGCACGGAGGATGGCACGGAGGATGGCACGGGAGAGGATATACCGCACCCGCATAGACCTGTTTGGCATGAGTGATTCAGAGGTGTTTCGCATCTTCAGATTCACCCCTCATGTCATCCTGGAATTAACCACAACCCTGCAGGAGGACATCACCAGCCCAACACACCGCTCACATGCAGTGCAGCCACTGGTCAAGGTCATGGCAACACTCCATGTCCTTGCCAGTGGCTCTTTTCAGCGTACAAGTGGAGTGGTGGCTGGGATGTCACAATCCTCCATGAGCAGATGTGTGCACCAGGTTGTCCCTGCAATCCTCAGACGCATGGCCAACCAAATCATCAAACCCACCACTGAGGAGCTGCGACTGAAGGCAATGACAGATTTCTACAGAATTGCCAGATTCCCACGCACCGTGGGGGCCATTGAGTGCACACATGTGGCACTCCAGCCCCCCCAGGAGACAGAGCACATGTACCGCAATCGGAAGCTTTGGCATTTCATCAATGTACAGGTGATAGTCGATGCCCAAGGCCTCATATGGCACGTCCGTGCCAAACACCCAGGGTCCAGCCATGACAGCTACATATACAATCAATGACACATCCGAATGGAATTCGATCAGAACGTGTATGGGGACACCTGGCTGGTTGGTGAGTGACATGGGAGTCAGGCATGACTATCCCCTCCCATGATGCACACATCACAAGGGCCACATGCATGACTAACATCCTCCTGTCTTTTCCCTTACAGGTGACTCTGCATATCCACTGGAACCCCATCTCATGACTCCTATCCGGAACCCCCAAACCCCAGGAGAGGAAAGATACAATCAAGCACATGCCCAAACACGAGCAGTGGTGGAGCGCACCTTTGGCCTACTAAAGTCACGTTTCCGATGCCTGGATAAGTCTGGGGGTACCCTCTTGTATTCCCCAAACTTCGTGTGCCAGATCATCGGTGCATGTTGCATGCTGCACAACTTCGCAGAAAGAAAGGGCCTGCAGATTGGCCTACGTGATGACCTGACCCCTGAACCAGACAATCCCCCCCTAACCGAGGCTACCCCGTCTTCTGAGGGTAGAGCAGCCAGGAGACAACTCACATTAGGCATCTTTGCACGTTAAACACACACATTAATCATGGCACAATGAGAATGCATGCATGCACAACACTGTGGTCCCTAGCACACACACTCCACATCCGCATCAAATTGGATTGGCACCAGTCCACCATGCAGGACTTGTGAGCAGCAACGCCACGCCAAGGCTCCAATTATGTCACTGTACATTCATACACCATTCACACGGACCTGGGGATCACTTCTCCCTGGTCCTGGGGAACCCTTCTCCACCAAAATTGAGGGTGACACCCCTTTTCCGGCAGGAATGTCACCCCCACATTCAAACAGCATTCACAACCCAAAAAAAAAACAAAAAAAAAATTACCTGCAAAAGCAAAAATTTTCCAGCAAAAAAAAAAAAAAAAAAGGGGAAAAAAAAATTAATGCCCTTTGCGCGAGCCACGCCTGGGGCGCCCCAGGCCACGGCCCCGGCTTCTCAGGGGAGACTCATGGGGGAGGGGTAAAACCGGGGAAGGAGGAGCAGCCCCTGATCTCTGCCCACCTGGCGGCCTGCCCTCCAAGGCCACGGCTATTCTGTCCAGGGCAGCACCAAGTGTTGCCGTGTTGGCCTGGATAGCCTGGGTAAGGGCCCTCACATCCTGCCCAACGCCTGCTGATGTCGTCTGCAGTTCGTTTAGGCAGGTTGTGAAAGCCCGGGAGTGGGAGTCCAGGTTCCCCAGCGTATCCTTGATGGAGGACAGGCTCTCCTCCATCCGCACCAATGTCTGGCTGACCTGTCCCAGATGGCGGGTCTGGAGGAACTGGTTCCTTCTCAGAGTGGCGGGCAGGAGATCGGCCAACCCCCTGGTGTTTTGGGATGAAATCCTGCCTCCAGCTGATGCTTGTGGCCGGGGAGAAGGGGAGGCCCTTGTGAGGGGAGCCATGTTGGGGGAGGAGGGGGGGGGGCTCCCCCTTAGGGAGGGCTGCCTGCTGCCAGCCAGAGGGGAAGAGTCCTCAAAAACCAAACGTCCAGTGCCTGACATGGACTCCTCCTCCTCATGATTCTCCTCCTCCTCATGATTCTCCTCCTCCTCTTGAACCTCCTCCGCGGACTCCGGCCTTGTTGGGGGGGCCTCATTAGGCTGCTGTCCTGGGGTTGGTGCGGTCAGGCCAGATGGCCCTGCACCCTCCTGCATATCTGTGGATGACACAAAACATTCACAGGTTGGAGGATCCACACACTTGCCACATATTCCCTTTCACCCTCTCCCCCACACATGCTACACACCTGATATTAAAAAAAATACTTACCTAGCACCACGGGCTCCGGACTTGAGTCAAAGCCGGGCAGGCCCTCAACTTCATGCCGATGAAAGGTCAGGGCCACCGCACGCTCCTCCGCTGTCAGCCTAATACGGCATGGTGGGCCCCCTCCTGTGCCCCTGGCATGGGCATGCATTTTGGACAGCTTCTGTTTGACCAGACGTCGGAGGTCATTAATTTTTTTGTCAATCCCAGACCGGGTCCGTGTCTCCCCCTCCCCCGCTGAATTGACCTGCTCAGTGATGAGGTCCAAAATCTCCCTCCTCCTGGCCGGGGTGGTGTTGGCACTGTCCGGGCCATGGAGGAAACGCCCATACTCGCTAATGGGCAAGAATTTGTTTTTCCCCAACTGTAAAATTGAGCTTTCGTTTTCTCTCTGTCATACTTCCAAAAAAACTCACTCCCAGTCAACAAAATTCACTCACAAAAACAAGCACAACCAATCAAGCAAGAACACACACAAAGAGAAAACTACTCAGCAAGAAACAGTCACAAAAAAACAAAACAAAAAAACAGCAGGAAAACAAACGAACAGAAATATATCAATCAAACAAACAGTCTCTCAAACACTTATCAAAAAACACTTTCAAAGATCTACTAACAAACACTTGATCACACAGAACACTAATCTGACAACTACAAAACACACCGCAACGAACAACAGGACAAAAGCACTTGGTTAAATGGGAAGGGACAAAGAGATGTACTTTTGCAATGCAAGTGCGTTTGTGTGTGTCTATTTATGCTGTTTGCGTAGTTCACATTGTTGCCCTAGTCCATTTCCAATTTCACTGATTGCGCTGCTCCCGAGTTGTGAGCATGCGCACAGCGGAGCTGACATGGTCTGCTTCAAGCGCGAATGCGCGAGCCGGCCGGCCCTTCATTTGCATGGGGTCACGGCTCATTTCAATGTAACACGCCCACGTCCTTCCCAATTTGTATTACTCCTCCTTACGCCTCTGAAAAAACGTTACGTATGCGCAATTTTCTGCGCAAAAGCTACGAGAATAGGGTGATTACGCGGCAAAATTGCGCAAGTCTAACGTAAAGGCGGTGCGCTACACCGGTCCAATAATGCGCAGATGTACCTGAATCTGGGCCACTAATTTTTGTTTGCTTCATTAAAGTGATTGTAAAGGTTCTTCTTTTTTTTTTTAAAGTAATTGTAAAGGCGCAAGTTTTTTTTTTTTTTTTACCTGCATGCATGCATTCAATGCATGAAGGGAAAAATAAATGTGCTGAAGCCCCCCAGCCTCCCCTTATACTTACCTAAGCCTCATCTCACTCCAGCGATGTGCACAGAAATCGCGACTCTCCAGGGACTCTCCCTTCTCATTGGCTGAGACAATCACAGCCCGTTACTCACCCTCATCCAGGGACTCTTCAGGGGCTCTCCCTCCTCATTTACTGATAATCACATCCTGTAAGCCAGAGTTTGTGGGGACCTCACACTACTACTAATGTCGGGTGCATCTCTGCTTGACAGTAGAAGTATAATCTCGGACGGATGTAATCAGGCCAAAAAGAGAATGGTGTGGGAGCACAGTGGGAACAGGTAAACATTGATGAAAAGGAAAGTATATAAGCAGTGGAGGGTTTATGGAGTGGTTCATTTGAATACACATTGGTGCTACTTAAAATAGGCTGCTGGTTGCACTACTAATATGGAGGGCAGGGTATTTGTTAATATTTCCACTGACTAAAAAGCACTGTGTGCATGGGGGAAAACAGCACTGCCACTGATCATCCATATTGGGGAGGAGCTAATTGATACTACCAAGGACCAACATTGTGTATAGGTGGGGGGTGAACAGCAACACCGGTGAACTCCAATGCAGTTCCCGGTGAGGGGGGTCAGGCAGACAAAGCCGTCTCCGCTGGAAGAAGACAGTGATTATATCTAGCAGCTATAGCAGCAATATCAGAAACTAGTCCAGCAGGTTGGTTGTACCCAAGTTGATCAACTTGGAACATTCAGCCTACCCATTTATGGTTTGAATCTCGGCCGGTTTCTGCTGAAAGACCTGAGAGCTGAAATCCGCACCATGTATGACCGGCCTTAGCCTAGGGCACTGTGGCTGCTGAACATGGGCCTAGACTAATTTCCAAAATTATATTGGTCTGCGATCTATATTTTTATATTGGCTATGACAATAAAAATGTTTTTGATATAAGTATCGTGATAAAAACTCACTTCTAAATTTCTTAAGGCACACAATCCATAAACTTTATTTTAGTATTTTTTTTGTTCAATATTTTGTATATTTTAAGCAATCATGATTTGTTGCATTTGTTCTGTGTAAATAGGGTAAAAAAATAATTGATCTTAAATGGAAAATATCCATTTGGTCACTAAATTGAGCTAAGAATTATAAGAAAAATCTTATGGTATCTATTTCTTTTTGGTGGCCAAATATGGTATTTCCCATTTTAAATCAACGACTTTCATGCAAAAAGCACAGGCTATAGCCAAATTTACATACATTTTTTAACCCTGTTTACACAGACATGAACTATCACTGGTTGAATGGCTTTGTGAATTCTTATAAATTAGCCCCTTAAAGTGTATTTACACTTTTGCAGAAAGATTTGGGTAAAACATGCTGTTTTATTTGTTACATGTTCATATTTGCATTGTATAACAAAATAAAAACTGCTTCTTACATTTTTGCCTGCTTCATTCTAAAAACTCATAAACTGGTAGCCAATCAGCTTCTAACTTCAACGTATTCAATTAAGCTTTGACAAACAGACACATAGGACCAGATTTACATACCTTGGCGCATCTTTATGCCGGCTTAGAGTATCGAATATACGCTATGCCGACCCAGCGCAGAACGGCGAGTACAGTATTCACGAAGCACTCATCCCCAAATCTACGATGGATTCCCTCGGCGTAACTCGTCGTAAGTGGAAGTGGGCGTGAGGCATGCTAATGAGGCGTGACCTCATATAAATGAAGGGCCGAGCGCCATCAAGTTACGAATAACGTGCAACACATGCGCCGTCCCCCAGTGCGCATGCTCAGAATCACGTTGGGACGATTGCCTAAGATACGTCGATCGCTGCCTATGACATGAACGTAACCTACGCCCAGCACTATTCACGTAGTACTATGTAAACAACGTACAATACGACGGCTGTTCCCTCGTCCATACCTTTGCATCACTTACACCTGCTTTATGTGGTGTAAGTTTACGCCGGACGTAGGACTTACGTAAACCGTGTATATTAATGCACCGGGCGCAAGTACGTTCGTGAATCGGTGTTTCTCACTCATTTGCATATTCGAAATGTAAAACAATGGGAGCGCCCCTTGCGGCCAGCGTAAATATGCGACCACGATGGTATAGGAAACTTACGTCGGTCATAAGAAGCCGATTTTCAGGCGTATCTTGCTTTCAGAGTCAGGCCCATACTGTATAAGGAATATTAATTGCTGGGGGAACAGAGTTGATTTACTAAAACTGAAGCGTGTAAAATATGGTGCAGCTGTGCATGGTAGCCAATCAGCTTTTAACTTCAGCTTATTCAATTAAGCTTTTACAAAATGATTGGGAAGCTGATTGTTTCCTATGCATAGCTGCACCAGATTTTACACTCTCCGGTTTTGGTAAATCAACCCCACTGCATCTTTTTTTTAGTGAGAAAAGATAGAGTTTCCTCTCATTTTGAATAGCACTCTAAATAAATGTAAGAAGTAGGAAATACTTTTTAAAAAATATTTTAAGGCGTGAATAGAACCAAATAAAAATGTAGTCGGGTTTTCTCAAATTTGACTGCAAAAGCAACTCTTTCTTTAAAGTTTTTGGTAGAGATGGGAAGGATTAGATACCCTCTCAAGTTTTGAATTGCTGTCTATGTCCCACTGTGGAAATCCTGTCCATTTGCTCAGTTGGGTATTGTCACCAAAATAGAAAATTAAGGGAAATCCAAAATTTTTACAGATGTCCTCAGGAATAAAGAGTAACTGTTCGAATGAAAAATTCCCCTTTTCTTGTAAATATTTACTCTCACTTTCTAGTCTGTCTTGACATAGTAAGTGATGTGAAATCTCCCCCACAGAATATAGACAACAACATTTAAACAGACAGGGGTTTTATGCTTCTCTACATTATGGAAAACTGATTTTTTTTTTTACATAAACCTAAATCCCTTTTGACAGAAACCCTTAATATCCATGTGAACATAACAATGAGATTTAACCACTTGCCAACCGCCTTACTGTAAATGTACGCCATTACTTTTTATGGAATTTTTTATGGGGTTATGGTAGCAGGAGGGGGCCCTCCCACCAATTCCCGGATGTCTCTGAGCTTACCAGAGCCCTCCGTAAGCTCGGAGCCTATCCGCTCCCTGTGATGCCTGGGCAGGAAGCCGAGTTAAGGCAGGATAGCCTTCACTCAGCTCTATGCCCTTGAAGGCTTGGAGCAACAGCTGACAGAAAAATTAATAAAATGAAAGCACCCCATCCCTCCGCTCTCACGTTCAGAAGTGAATGCATATGTATATACGCATATGTAAATGGTGTTCAAGCCACACATGTGAGGTATCGCTGCAATCGTTACAGTGAGAGAAATAATTCTAGTGCAAGACCTCCTCTGTAATTCTAAATGGGTAAAGAATTAAAAACGTTAGTCACCCCCCTCCAGTCAACTAATCAAAACCTTCACCACATCCCCAAGGCCCGCTACAAATCGAAAGGACTAAGATTTGCAGTCCAAGGTCCCTGGCTATGGGATGCTCTACCCACGGACATCTGCATGGAAGAAAACCATCGGCCCTCAGGAAGAAGCTTAAGACCCACCTCTTCTGTAGACACAGGCGTACACTGGCTGCAAAAAGCGTCTTTAGGCGATTTAGTTCGCATTTGTAGCGCTATACAAGTTACTCACTCACTCTATGAAGATTTTGAAGTACGGTAATTTGTCGCCAATCCATGAGCATGTGGAACTTTAAAGTGTGACATGTTAGGTATCTATATTCTCGGCATAACATCATCTTTCACATATACAAAAAAATTGGACTAACTTTACTGTTTTTTTTTAATTCGTTAAATTCATTTTTCCCCCAAAAAATTTCGCTTGAAAGACCGCTGCGCAAATACAGTGTGACATAAAATATTGTAAAGACCTCTATTTTATTCTCTAGGGTCTCTGCTAAAAAAAAATATATAATGTTGGAAGGTTTTGAAAGAAATGCAGATTTTTACTTGTTAACAAATGTCAGAAAAAGGCCTAGTCTTAAAGCGGTTTAATAATGGCATTGGTGGTATCTTTGCCAGGAAAATGTTATGCTACGATATTTGCACATGCAGGAGCTAATTCTTAGCTACTTTTTATTAGATGGATAGAAGAGAACACAAGCCAACAAGTGAGAGGTAAATTACAGTAGTTAATTATCTTGTCACCCCTATAGCCAATAAATAAAAAAAACACGTCAGTAAAAGCATTGTAGTTTCAATTTCTGCCAAAAAAGTCTCTTTCCAATTGTCAGAACTTGTTTATATGAAATGAGATTAAATGAATGCAAAACACTACTTTTTGCATCATGTTATGAGGAAAAAAATAAAAAAGATGAAATATAAATCATTATACCTCATAAACTCTCAGGATTGTATCAGATTTTCTTTCCTATTATTGTGCCAGTTCTAAGACTAGAATGTAGTTTCATGTCTTTTAAAGTCTTCCAGATTTGAAGTGAGTGGTGTCACCTATAATTAAGAGACTGGATAAAAGAAAAAATATATTATTGTCGCATTGACAGCAGCAGTGGATAATTATCCATTACTTGATACTGAAAAATAGAGTTATGAAGAATCAACAGTTATAATCAATGGTAAGCACAACGGCTGTTCTACAAAAACTGAAGCAAAAACAATGGGGAAAGGTGCCCATAGGAGCATATAACTTTCAAGGCAAGTAATTGGATTGGTTTCAATGGCTAAAAGATAAGTCATGCCTGATGTTCATGACTTATCATTTTTTATGACATTGTGGGGGAGATTTACTTAACCACTTGACAACCGAGGACGTCATATGACGTCCTCGACTTTGTGTGGTGATATCTGAATGATGCCTGCAGCTACAGACATCATTCAGATATCACCGTCTTCAGCTGGCGATTCTCTGCACGATAAGAATGATCAAAGTGCTAGTTTCGCTGCTTGATCATTCTTATAGGCAGCGGGAGGGGATGTCCCCCCTCCCGCCGCCATCTGGTGCTTCTCTGGGCTCTCTTGTGCCATCTGGGGCCCGGAGAACGAATCGGCCGGCGCTGGCTGGGAAGCATAGAGATGACTGGTGACTGTTGGAGGCCCGGGTGCGACGTTATGACGTCACGCCCAGGTACCCGGCAGTAAACAAAGCCACAATTGCGGATGTCGGCATAAGATCAGTGAATTTTTTTTCACTATCTCATGCTTGTAAGCCTGGAGGAGAGATTAGTGACCCCACATCTCTCCATAAAGAGGACCTTTAGAGATTTCTAATTACCGAAGTTTGGCGCCATTCCATGAATCCTTCTTTGCCTGCTTCTTTGGGCTTAATGTAATGCTGTTTTCTCAAAAAATATGTTAAACACATTCATTTGGAGTGCTGGTGACTTCTACTCTTCATGTCAGGTATGCAGCTCCATCTCTTGCAGGTCAATAAAAAGTATAAATTATAATTAGAGGAATTAGAGGAAACACTCCAATACCAGCCTTTTGTGATAGTGTTTAAATGGCAACAGACATGCATGCAAGAGGTGAACAGTGCAATTTGGCCTGTCCAGGCTCCTCCAAATCCTAAAATAGATATAAAGATAATAGAACAGTGGAATATTTGTTGATTCAGCAAAATTGACTACATTAGTTTATTTGTCACATGAATAATCAGTCTGATATTATATTAAACTATTAAAAAGTGAGCCAAAGGATCAATTAATTAATTTGTGCACAGCAGGCACCCTGACGGGAAAGCTTTCTCCAACAAGGTGTTGAGCTTCCTGTATGAACTCTATTCGCTCAGTGGAATCCAGTTAGGACCCTTCTATTAAGATCCCTGGGGTTTATTGGAAAATAGAGATGGGCCAAACACCACCATGTTTGGTTTGCAGCAGCACTTCCGAACAGGTGAAAAGTTCTAACCCGAATGGCGAACCCCATTAAAGTCCATGGGATCTGAACAGGAAAAAATGATAAGTGACCATTTTGAAGGCAAGTATGCAAGTAATTAGCTATAAAAGGGGTATAGGGGTTTGGGTACTATCCTGGGGGACATCAGTCAATGCAAAACATTTCTTTTAAATGAGCAGTGATTTTATTGATGCTTAAAGTGCAATAAGAAACATGAAAAAATTCCTTTAACTACTTAAGGACTGGAAAGGTTTTATCCCCTTAAAGGGGAGGTCCGCCTAAAAAAATATATTTTAAAAGCCAGCAGCTACAAATACTGCAGCTGCTGACTTGTAATAAATAGACACTTACCTGTCCAGGGCGCTCGCGATGTCGACAGTCGAAGCCGATCTGTCGCTTGGCTCTTGGCTTCTGTCGCCGCCATCTTCGGTGAAGGAATCAGGCAGTAAAGCCTTTTGGCTTCACTTCCTGGTTCCCTACTGCACATGTGCAAGTCGCACTGCACATCCTCACTGATCCCTGCTGTTTTCTGTGTGTCTCCCAGAAGACAGCGGGAGTGGACAATGTAGGCGCAGAAAGTGGCGTAGGTCATCTCGATCACCGAGGTGATCTATGTCCGAAAGTGGGAGCAAATACCTGTATTACCCAGGTATCTGCTCCCTCCTCTCCCCTGAATGGTGCTAAATGTCACACCGGAGGGGGGGATTCCAAAAAGTGGAAGTTTCATTTTTGGGTGAAACTCTGTCAATTGCGAGGTCGTGTCATGCTGTACTCAAACAAAATTGATGTCCTTTTTCCCCCACACAAATAGAGCTTTTTTATAGGTGGTGTTTGATCACCTCTGCGGATTTTATTTTTTGTGCTAGAAACAAAAAAGACTGTCAATTACCTAACTGACACTTTTTTTGGGAACCAGTGAAATTATTACAGTGATCAGTGCTAAAAATCTGCACTGACACTGTATAAATCAAAGGATTAAGTGTGTTCCCTGTTTGTGCTTTCTTACTGTGGGAGGGGGGTGGGCTCACTGCATTGGCACAGTGATCCATGTTCCTGATTAGCAGAAACACAAGATCACAGTGTCCATGCCTGACATAACAGCGGTCTACCTTGTTTACATCGGCAGACCGCTGTTCTATCTCTCTGGGAAACGGTCGACGGGTTACGGAGGACATCGCTGATTGGCTCCCCCTGTGGCCAATGGGCATGTGTGCATGCCATCCAGTAGCTATTGCACAGAACGACATACAGACATGTCATTTTACGCAGCTGTGCCACCTTTTCACAGTACAACTGCGGCGGGTTTTTGGGAAGTGGTTAAATATAGTGCCTGGGGGGTCCCCATAGTCTGCCTGTAAAGCGCTGCATCTGTAGCATGTATAGAACATGCTGCAGCAAAAATTCACATTTTAAATTTATTTGCAATTTCCGGCACCCAGCTATTTAAAAAAAAATACCAGACCCCTTGGACAGTAATATATAATTTTTTTCACACAAATATAACTTTCTTTTGGTGGTATTTAATTCATTTTCTTTTTTTGCTATATAAATAAAAAAATACCCCAAATTTAGAAAAAACACAATGTTTTTCTGTTATAAATTTTGCAAACAAATAATCTTTTTCCATAAAATGTAGTATGCTACATTTCTTTGGTTAAAATAATCCAAATATGTGTATATTATTAAGTCTGATGTACTGATATACTGACTGCTATCTCATTTCTTGAGGCCCTAAAATGCCAGGACAGTACACATACCCCCCCCCCAAATGACCCTTTTTGGAAATTATACAGTCCAAGGTATTTAGTAAGAGGCATGACAAGTATTTAATTTTGTTGTAATTTGGTGTCACTATTGTTTGGAAAATAAAGAAAGTAAATACAATTTGGTAGCTAGTGTGGAGGTAATCAGGGATCAAGGGTACTGACTGGTGACAATATGTACAGAAGCATTTTCACTTTTCTTTATTTATACAACCTTGTCAGATCAAGTAAAGATACTTTTGAGACAGCGGGAAATGTATGTAAGTCACCATGCCTCAATCTGAAGAACATCTTTCAATTAAAACTCAATTGACCCATAAACCTTGAAAGAATCTGAACAAGTTTATGGGTCGCTGCAGTAAATTGGAGGTAAAAGTATCTGTTATCTATAGTAGTCTTATTTGTATACTGTTATTGGTACAGTGGATGTTCTACTTTGCCTATGGTAGACATGAGCTTTCTTAAAATCTGGAGCCTATGGTTCCTGAGCAGGTGAAATTTCAGCTTCTGGAACTTTAACTGACAATTGCGCGGTTGTGCGACGTGGCTCCCAAACAAAATTGACGTCCTTTTTCCCCCACAAATAGAGATTTCTTTTGGTGGTATTTAATCACCTCTGCGGTTTTCATTTTTTCCACTCAGTGTGTAAATGTAAGAATTGACACCCTGCCCAACGGCAGCCTTTCTTTGCATTTTAACTGTACCAGTGTTGGGAATGCATCTGGTGAATTTATTGTTTACCCAGTGCTCAGCACTCCTTTGCGGGTTGCCTGGCATGTCATATGTGGCCCATGGCAGACATGTTTGGCACCAGTGTTCTAAAGGACCCCACAGAAGGAAATACATTTTTTGCTGTTTGATAACACCAGACGTTACGTCCTGGTTCATCCCACTGCCAAAAGCTGATACACTAAATAATAAAGGAACAAAGTGAACTACCGGGTCCTGTGGAAAAGGGTAAATCGACCAAAAAATTACAGTAAAAGAATATAAAAAAAAGGATAAATTGACAAATGTGAGTCCTAGGAGAATTCTGCCTGAGTCCAAAAATAAATAAGACCAAGGATGACAGCAGACAAAACAGAATGAACAATTAGATGGAACCCAGAAGAAAGGCTAGATTACAAACCAGAATGAAAGAAGGAATCACAGACTAATGTTTAAATAACATATTCTTGCTCACTTGAAAATAATTTATTCAGAAATGCATTATACATCAAATGCATTATGCACTATACCTGAACCTTTGATATTGAAATGTTGTCCCTGTGATTTGACATTCATAGACTCTGTACAGGTTAATACTCTATGATATTATACACCAAACTAGATATTAACATTGTATCTATTGTTGGAGGTTGTGCTCAGCCAATAGAATATAAAGCCTGCTGCATTAGAAAAAAATCACTGGAGTACTGGGATATAAAGTATTTGGTGAAAAGATAAACAATGCACTGTCTAAAACAAATCACAAACTCAAGTGTCCTGTATATGCATCAACACACAAATATCCTATAAAGAAAAACTTGCAAATGTACAATTCAATAGCAAGGTTACACGTGCAATAATATAAATTGTGAAATGACAACTATATATATATAAGATATAAACCAATTCCATTTGAAAGTGACTGGTGTACTCCAAACCACTTGAAGTGAAATAAAGCAAAAAAATTATCGAAAATAGTTCAAAAAGCATAAGAAATGTTCTTATATCGGTGAGTAAAATACTCACTCGGAGTGTCCATCCATATCCATCAAGGGCGGATCCAGAGTCTAGTCTCGGGAGGGGCACTGCCAGAAAATAAGGTGTTGCTTACAGAACTCAATTAGGTGTCCGATGTGTCCGCTGCAATGTTGCAGTACTGCTAAAAAATCAATGATTGCCGCCATTACTAGTAAAAAATATTTAAATATAAATGCCATAAATCTATCCCATAGTTTCTAGACGATTGTCAGGGACTGCAGACATGGTACAAGAGATGGTCAGAGACTGCAGACATAGTACAAGAGAAGGTCAGAGAATGCAGACATGGTACAAGAGATGGTCAGAGAATGCAGACATGGTACAAGAGATGGTCAGAGACTGCAGATATAGTACAAGAGATGGTCAGAGAATGCAGACATGGTACAATAGATGGTCAGAGAATGCAGACATGGTGCAAGAGATGGTCAGAGACTGCAGACATGGTACAAGAGATGGTCAGAGACTGCAGACATGGTACAAGAGATGGTCAGAGACTGCAGACATGGTACAAGAGATGGTCAGAGACTGCAGACATGGTACAACGGGTGGTCAGAGACTGTAGACGTGGTACAGGAGATGGTCAGAGACTGCAGACATGGTACAAGAGATGGTCAGAGACTGCAGACATGGTACAACGGGTGGTCAGAGACTGTAGACGTGGTACAGGAGATGGTCAGAGACTGCAGACGTGGTACAAGGGATGGTCAGAGACTGCAGGCATGGTATAAGGGATAGTCAGAGACTGCAGGCATGGTACAAGGGATGGTCAGAGACTGCAGGCATGGTACAAGGGATGTTTAGAGACTGAAGACATGGTACAAGAGATCAATGCAGCCTCATCAGTGCCCATCATTGCAGCCTCACTGTGCATATGAACGCAGCCCCACCTTTGTATAAAAATTCAGTCCCACTTTTGTATATTAATGCAGGCCCACTTTTGTTTATTAATGCACTACCACTTTTGTATATTAATGCAGTCCCACCTTTGTATATCAATGCAGCCCCACCTTTGTATATGAATGCAGTCCCACCTTTGTATATGAATGCAGTCCCACCTTTGTATATGAATGCAGTCCCACCTTTGTATATAAATCCAGTCCCACTTTTGTCTATGAATCCAGTCCCACTTTTGTCTATGAATCCAGTCCCACTTTTGTCTATGAATCCAGTCCCACTTTTGTATATAAATGCAGACCCACTTTTGTCTATGAATCCAGTCCCACTTTTGTCTATTAATGCAGCCACACTGTGCATGGCACTCACCATGGCATTACCTCGATCACACACAGCAGGTATCTCCTCTCCCGACGTGTGTCATGGAACAAACAGGAGCTGTAGGTCTGTGTTCGGCAGGGCAGTGTGCTCTAGCAAGGTCCCCCCTAGACGGGCTTGTGTGATAGACAAAACACAGTGGCGACAATTGAAGGGCACAGTGGCTGTGTTTGATGGCATGGCACAGTGGTGACACTTGATGGCACAGTGGCTGTGTTTAATGCCATGGCACAGTGGCTGTGTTTGATGGCATGGCACAGTGGTGACAATTGATGGCACAGTGGCTGCGTTTGATGGCATGGCACAGTGGTGACAATTGATGGCACAGTGGCTGTGTTTGATGGCATGGCACAGAGGTGACAATTGATGGCACAGTGGTTGTGTTTGATGGCATGGCACAGTGGCTGTGTTTGATGGCATGGCACAGTGGTGACAATTGATGGCACAGTGGCTGTGTTTGATGGCATGGCACAGTGGTGACAATTGATGGCACAGGGGCTGCGTTTGATGGCACAGTGGCTGTGTTTGATGGCACAGTGGCTGCGTTTGATGGCATTGCACAGTGGTGACAATTGATGGGCCCAGTGGCTGCGTTTGATGGGCACAGTGAGGCTGCAATTGTTTTTTTTTTTTCATTTGCGCCCACCAAAAATTTTGAGCACCAGCCGCCACTGTAGATAGATAGCTAGATAGATTATTATCTATCTATCTATTTACAGTGGCAGCTGGTGGGGGGGTGCAAACGAAAAAAAAAAAGAGAGAGAGAGAAAGAAAGGTGAAGAGAGAGCGAGAGAGAAGGGAATGAAGGGCACCCCATACATCAGTGTACAGTACTCTCAGTACTCACTCAGAGGCAGGAGGGACTGACTGGATGGATGGATATCAGACTCAATCTTTCCTTTCTGATTGCTGGGCTTGAATCTTCCGCCCACATCCCAGCAGCAGAACAGTGTCTGTCTGGATGGTGGGCGGGGCAGACACGGGAGGAGAAGAAGAGAGGAGGGGGAGGAGTAGAAGCAGCTCCTCTCCTCTAACTGGCCGTGGGGGCAGCAAGGGGAGGGGAGAAGTGTCAGAGCTGGCTATGATACCCCAGCTGATCTCTCTCTTTCTGGCGCTGTGTTGGTGGTGTACACCCCTGGGAGACGTGACATACGGCCCGCTGGCCGCCAAAGTCGGCCCGCGGCCCACAGGCATTTGCTAGGTTTGCCCTATGGCCAGTCCGGGCCTGGCTGCAGGCAACGCAAATCAGTTTAAAAAAAATGGTAAAAAAATGGTAAAAAAAAAAAAGCCAATGTGACATGATTGCCTCGGGGGGGGGGGGGGGGGGGGGGCAATTTCCCTGTTGCCCCCCCCCCCTGGATCCACCATTGATATCCATATGAAAGATAATGCATTATTAGAATTTCTTTTTAACTTCCGCTAACCATGAGCTAAGAGCCTATAATTCCAGTGAGACGGACATAAAAAGCAAGTTCCATTTCATTAAGACACCTGACATGTGCATATGATCCCTTGTGGATCTCAGCCTCTGGTAAGCGGCCATTTATTTATTTATTTGGGTATTTTAATCACCCATTTAAGAACATTTCTTATTCTTTTTTAATTATTTTTGATAATTTATTCACTTTATTTCACTTTAAGTGGTTTGGAATGCACCAGTCACTGGAATTGGTTTATATATCTCACGAACATTGGATTAAAACACATCTGGTGGTTATTTCACAATTTATATTTTTGCATGTTTAACATTTTTATTGAATTGTACATTTGCAAGTTTTATTTTGTAATTTATGGGATATATGCATGTTGATGCATATACAGGACACTTGAGTTGGTGGTTTGTTTTAGACAGAACATTATTTATATTTTTCATTTGCATATTAACTTTAGCCAAGAAACACACATTAGTATAGGTGTATTGTATAACCCAGAATATTGTAATACAGATAATGCTAGGTATATGTATAGGTATAAAGGAACGTTGACTGTATTTGCAAATTAATATTGTAAACAGCGCATTCCTTGTTTTATGCATGATAGGCGTAATTAATTAGTATACCTTCTAAATGTGTGCAATTCAACAATGTGATCATTAGGATTGTTTACTAAAGTCACATATTTCATGTGCTGTTTAATTAAAACAGTTGTAATACTCAAGTTCATTCACCTTGGGCAAAATGTTCTCTCTGAACAGAAAATCTTCATGTACATGATTCCTATAGTGCTTTTCTACAGAGGCAAAACAATAGGAACACTTTGCTATCTACATAAATAATTCTAAAGAGGAACAACAAGAGAGCCCTGCAGAAGTTGGCCCAGAAACCTGGCAATACTGTGTGTGCTGACTGTGGAGCTTCAGATCCAGACTGGGCATCCTACACTCTTGGGGTGTTCATTTGCTTTGACTGTTCTGGAATTCACCGCAACTTCCCTCATATCAGCCAAGTGAAATGTGCGCGTTTAGACCCATGGGATGACGTACAGATTGAGATTGTGGTACTATTGGGGCATTAGCGTGATAAGAAGTACAGCCCATACCTTCCACTGAGAGCACACCTGGTGGGAGATGAATACCTTGGGCAGAATGTTTGGACATATGCACATCTAACCACTTTTCAGTTAGAGGGTCCACTGCTTTTGATAAGCTTACATCCATATGAACCAATTGAGCTCTTTGGAAGTACTCTGTACGTCCAAAGAGTGAACCCCTTAATCACAAGCTGATGGTGCTCCCCCTCTCCTCCTTAGGTTCCTGGGCTGTCCTGCAATCAACAGAGCACAGGAACACATCTGCCAGCTTGGGCAGAGATATTGCAGTGAGACCAAGGCAAATTCATGCCTCGATCTCTCAGCTTCCAGATTATTTTATCAATGCTTAATTGAACACGCTGAAGTTAGATTGGCTACCATGCACAGCTGCGTCATATTTTGCACTCTCCAGTTTTAGTAAATCAACCCCAATTTTTTTTCCAGCATATTCCTTATATGTGTCTGTTGTACCATATACTTGTGTCAGGAAACGTTCCATCTGCTGGTGATATTTATTATTATTGTTTGGCTCGCATTACTGCGTTTCACCAGCAGATGTCTCCTGGCAGTTTGGAACTGTGAGGAGAACTTCTCCCTGCTGGTGTTATATCACCTTTGGGAAGCAGTACTGGTTTCCACCAGTGGATGGATCCTGGCAGTGTAGAGCGTACGGCTCTTTCTGCGCTCAGGTGTGACTTGAACCTAAACACTGACATCTCTACTTATACCCGGCGAGTACAAGCACACCTCCCCTTGGTATCTATCTATCTTCCTGACCCTGAGTCGGAGCCTGCTTCTGACCCAACTCGATCGGATCTAATCTTTATCCCAAGCCCTTCCTGGACCTATCCCATCTGTATCCTGGTTTCCTTTGGATCCCTGCACAGCAGCCTATCCATCCTTGCTCTCCCTGTCCGTCTGGCTCCTTGTCCCCCATCCTGCTGATATCCCCTGGTGTATGACCTCGGCCTGGCTTGTTACGTTTACGGTATCTCCCCTGCATTTGTATATATTATTTGTTGTGGATTGTGCACTGGTTTTCACTTGTTTGTCACCTTTTTAATAAATACCTTTTTCTTTCACTTATATGCGTTTCTGGTCTCCTCTATGCAGTCACACAGTCTGGTCTACTAGCTTCCCTGACAACTTGTATTAAAAAAGTATCCTCTTCTTTTTGTATAGCTTCCTCTGTGTGAAATACCACGTGATCCTGTCAGTATCCCAGCTTTCTCATTGCAAACTGACCACTCTAGACATGAAAGCACATACATCTCAATGTGATCAGTTTTCTGTTTGTGCTGGGAAAACAGCCTGCTTGTCTACCAATGATCAGACTTGTGCTTACATGCCCCCCCCCCCGCAGAGCCATTTCCTGGGAAGCTCAGTGTACTGCAGCTTTCCCACCCCTAGCTCTCTTAGGCCTTTATGCAGCTGAGAACAAAGATTATGTGAGCACTTGCAAAAAAAAAAAAGCAAGGTATTTACCATTTATATATAGACACAGAAATGTTTTTCCTTCCATTTCTATTATAAACTGATTGGGCTGGTTTATGAGGTAAGGGCTTACATATACTTTAATACAACAGGGATAACAAATAATAAAGTCCAACCTTGCAATGACCTATCATGTCTAACCAATGGACAAAATGTGAAAGAAATTGCACAAGACACCCCAGAAATGTTTAACAGAATACATCTGTTAAAGGTAAACTTTCGTCCTATATTTAGTGGCCCTGTCCCCCCTCCACCACCATTATGGAAAATTCATAGATATGCACATGCACTGAGATGGAAAGGGTTTGGGACTTCCATAATAGCCATCTGTGGACATGCGCAGGGAAAACCAATGCGTACCCAGCTGTTTAGGAAAACCCATGCATATGTAGAAGTGCTGCAGAGATAAGTCAGAACCTGAAGCCCTGTGGTACATCTGTGCACAATCTGTTTTTTAAGGCCAACATACTGTAAGCAACAAACAGCAGTCTAAAACATTTAAAGATGTTAATTTATCTAGGGAGGAAGAGAAATAATGTCCCAGGATACAGGTCAGTGTCCAAATTGATACAAAGGACCTTATTAAGGGTTGTAAAAACGTCATCCAAATATCTCTTTAACTGGGAGCTCTGCAATAGAGTGTGCATCAACAGAAAAAAAGGGAGTACTCTACCTATTTGTAATAGAAGGAGAGATGGTGTCACTTCCAGCATAAACAATCTGTGTCTTTATTAGAAAGCCATTAAAAGCAAGGACAAGACATGCACGTACAGTTAATGAAAAGTCAGCAAACACATTTCACACGCCTGTGCTTAATCATTGCAAAAGGGGAATCTCTCCTTCCTTTGCCCTAAAGACTTGGTTGCGGACCAGACGGGCACCCGGCTCTACACAGCAGCACAGGATTTCATGGGTCACCTTATGAGCCCCCCCCTAGAATCAGTAGTAAGACACTGTGACACACATTTAGATTTAGCTGCGGCCGCCTCTCGAACCTGCGCCGCCGATTGTCACTGTCTCTCTCATGTCTGCGGCATATCAAGTCAGTCTGTGACTCTGTTTGTTTACCTTTCGGATCCGCTCCCCGCCCCTTGTTTTCCGGCCAGCCAATGATCACTCACTCCCTCTAACTTTGCAGTCCAGCCTGGTGGCGTGGCGCCACTCACGTCGGGAGGGGATCACGTTGGTGATACTGATGGCTGGGAGGAGCGTAGAGAGCTGTACCAAGAGGAGCCCGCGCGCTGTTAAGGCAAGTCTAACACACAGACACAGACAGTCTGTAAAGGTTTTTGTTACCAATCCCCTTAAAGCGCTAATTGTTTGCTAATTTTCAGAAGGGACGTCAGTAAAAGCAGGCTGGCTTTGCAGACAGTGCAGTAATTCAACACACATTGGCACACTTTGTACATGTTTGCACTGACATTTTTTTAATGGCTCCCCAATGCACTAAAGGGACACACCTGCTGCATGGTAATACACTTTTATTTTTACTATATGAAATTGTGATTGTTATTATTCGATTAGTGAGCCATTTTACAAGTGTGTGTGTCAGAATGCACATCCCTTAAAGTGGATGTAAACTCTAACATATACCCAGTGGATTAAACAGCCTCAGATGATACACAGGGATGAAACAAATCTCCCTACATATGTTTTTTACATGCATATGCGCTGTCTTCAGATTGATATACTAGAAAGTGCACATCATGTTACAAATCTTGTTTCCTCATTCAGCAGTGGGACGAGAGTCTGGGCAAACACTGTGGCACAGCTGATTGGAGGAAAGGCACACAACCCCCCTCCACATTGGAACAAATAAACCTGCAGAACTTTATTATGAATAGACAAGCTCTCTGCTTATCTATCTCTAAGCACCCTCCCTGATACTAATTTCCAGCTGCTTTTATCTCATGTGTGGGAGATCTTGTCAGAAGTTATCATGCTGATAACAGAGGAACAGAGCAGAAAGACACTGGACTTTGAGAGAGAGAAGTAAACACTGCTGATACTGTATGTGCATAGGTCAGATTTCATGAATGGGGTTTACATCGGCCCCCTTACAGGTTTATTGCAACAAAAAAAAATGGGAGGAGGTCCATCGGGCCTGTAAAGGGCCCTGTGGACCATCAGCCCCCTTACAGGTGTAATGCCTGTACCCCCCTGATGCCCTGGCAGCCCTGAGTAAAGCACCAAGTAGAGCTCATTCAGTGATCACTTGATACATCCACACAATAGGTCCAGCAACTCTATAATCCTCTTCTATTACAGGGATAGTGTATGCACTGTACTCCAACAGCCAAGAGATAATAAAGCTATATAGTGTGGTATTTATTTAAATTGATAGGTTCAAAGTGCTAAATTACTATTAAAAACGATAAAGACACATACAAAACATTAACAACAATCGCCACCACAGACCCAATCGCCATGGTCGTGTGGCGTCACACTTTTCTGCTCAGCCAAATGCGTTTTACACACCTGAGCGTCTTCTTATGAATTTTTGGATATAAGACAACTAACCATTATGTTTTCAGACTGTGGTATGACTTTGGAGGACCACATACAAAACCAAAAATAAGGAGAACATATTAGGGTTGATTTACTAAAGAAAAATAGTCTGTACACTTTGTAAGGGCATTTTCCCTTAGGTTACTGATTGATGTGTACCTCTACTAGGGGTGCGCATCTTCACTAGTATCGATATTCGATTACGATTATCAGGTCAACGATTCGATTCCACGATGCATCACGAAGCATCACGATTACTGACGCGCTCCCACTTCCGCTTGGGCCGCCTAGGTGGCCCTTCCTACCCGAAAATCTTCTGGGACACATCACAGGTCCCAGAAGATTGGCTGGCCAATGGCAGAGTGCAGTGCGATTCGTGCACTGCAAGCCCGGCCGTTAAGCAATAAGCTGTCACCCTCAGGTGCCCACAGTCGATATGACGGTGCTGAGGAGAGTGGGAGAGGAGCGGGGCTCTGTGCGCCTGTATCGATGGATCATGGGACAGGTGAGTGTCTGTTTATTAAAAGTCAGCAGCTAAACTTTTTGTAGCTGCTGACTTTTAATAAATGGAAAAACGGTTGCACTCCGCTTTAAGTAGTGCACTAATCCAGTGCACTACAGAGTACAGGAATTCATGCACATGGCTGCTGGGAGGTCAGGAGGGATTAGAATTCACAGCAAACAGCCCTGTTAAGTTCCCTGCTTTACTGTCTCTGCGCTGACAGTCAGTTCCCCTGGGCTTCCCTGTTTGCACCTTCCAGCAAACTAGGAGTTAACACAGTGGAATGTGCAAACAGTAAGCCAGGGAAATGTCAGCACAGAGCCAGTGTAGGAGCCAGTGTAAGTAGAGTGCAAACACATTTGTACTCTACTTACTGCTGTTAACATAACTGTGCTGTAATAAATGCAGTTTAAGTGCCCACCGCTCTATGTGCTTTTTAAAATATATGGCGTTTCATACCTCATTTAGCCTGTGTATATAACTGTATATCCCACTCATGTGACTGCCTGGCCCAGCCCGCCTCTCTCGTCTCATGTCTCTCCTGATGTCAGTGGGAGTTCTCAGCCCCGCCCACCGACTGTAGCTATCAGATCAGAAGAGAGGCGGGCGGAGCTGACGTCAGGGGAGACGTACTGTATGAGGAGAGAGGCGGGTCGGGCCAGGGAGTCACATGAGCGGCATATACACTGTATATACACAGGCTAAATGAGGTATGGAGTTGCATATATTTAAAAAAGCACATACAGAAGTGGACACTTAATGGATTTCAACTGCATTTATAAAAAAATATATATATTTTGAAGACCGTGCTTGGAACGCTCTCCCGGGAGGGGCGGGGCAAGTCGGGATGACGTCACACCTGACATCGATTTTGCTGGTCGCTTGCATCGATGCCGCGTCGGGGAACCCCAAATCGCTATCCATGCAGCGATTAAATTAGGCACCCCTAACCTCTAATGACTTCTATTACCGGTCATGCGCAAGCAAAAATACTGCTTTTTTTTTCCTTGCACATGATTGGATATTCTTTGCAAAGTGAATAGCCATCCCATGTACTTAGCTAAGGGGAAATGTGTTTGCAAAGTGAACATTCCCTTGATAAGTGAACAGACTATTTGCCTTAGTAAACCGACCTTATAGTATCTCTTGAGAGAATTAAATCCATGGCCCAAAGCTGCAAAGCCATATTGTTAACCACTAATACACATACTCTATGGATAATAAATGTACAGATGTGGTGAAAATGTATGCACAAGGAAGGCATCTCCAGCTAGCTGCTGTTTTTTTTAAATACTAGCATTTGTAAGAAGGATTTGAAAAGATTTTGTCAGGCTTATGATCTCCAAATGTGGAATAAATAAGTCTAACTCTTTATTAGAAAATATTTTTTACAATGCTTGATACATATATTTACTCTGCGTGTATGTTCATTATATCTGCTCTTTGGATTTCCATAAAATCAAGCCAGGAATGGTTTCACTTAGTAACGAATCTCTGAGCAATACACAGCAAGAGATGGTTTCAATTAACAAGAAAACCAATAAAATACCCAGTTGTAGACTCCATTTTCTATCTTCCCTTTTGTTACAGCTGGCTTATCGTATGCAGATTTACAGTCTAACGTTAGTCTGCTGCACTGATGGAAAAGAAAGTAATGAAAGACCTTGCCAGGAAAGGGCTTCTATTCCAGTAATCTGACATTCTCAACAAAGATATTGGCATCTACGTTGTTGAGCTATTGAACAGCTAAACTACAAAGTCATTTAAAAAAAATGTATGAAGTGCTTAGAGTACACTCAACAGAGACTAGTCCTAGAGTCGGATTATTAATTTCCTGCTTCTCTATTGGAATCTGATTTACAGGTCAACTTGTCAAAGCTTGATACTCATCATGATATGCACGTGGAATGGCTACATTATCTCAATAACATGTGATGTTATGTGACCAGAACTACAGTATTTAGTTAATATTCATTATGTATACATCGCTTACAAATTCCCTAGCACTTTCAAAAATATATACCATCAGTTGAAACATTATCCCATGATCCAATGGTTTAGATGGAAGCTAGTTAACCTACGAACCTACCAACTCGCAGATACCCACAAAAATTCACAGTCATATCCTACAAATTCCAGACAGTTAGTGTCAGGAAAAGGTCCATCCGCTGGTGCTATTGATATTCTGTCTTGCAGTGCTGCGTCCCACCAGCAGGGGTCTCCTGGCAGTTCGGAGCTGTCAGGGGAACTTCCCCCTGCTGGTATATCACCTTTGGGATGCAGTACTGACCTCCACCAGCGGATGGACCCTGGCAGTGTGGAACACCTGGCCTTTGCTACGTTCAGGTGTGACTTGAACGTAATTAAGACACTCCCTATATATACCCGGCGAGTTTAAACAGAACTCGCCCTGGTATCTGTTTACTAACCAGACCCCGAACCTGCTTTGGACCTCTGACCTGATCCGATCCGATCTGTCCTGACCTGATCCCGATCCCTCTCCTGGACATTTCCTTCCTGCCCCTTCCCCGTCTGCAGCCTCTTTGAATGATCTCCTGGTATTTGACCCCGGCTTGGCTTTGGCTTATGAGTATTGCATTCTCCCTGAACTTGTATATAGCTTTTGTGTTATTCGTGCACTTATTTTCTCACCTTTGTAAATAAACACCTTTTTCCACTATATACAGTGTTGGTCTCCTCAGTGTAGGCACACAGTCCTGGTCCATCTAGAATCCCTGACAGTATACCAGGGCCATTTGACCAGACGTGCCTGCATAGGGAACCATCCTGTTGTAGTGCGTTTTTGTTGAAACATGGATTTCAATGAAATCACTTACTTTTCTCTGCTAGCAGAGGAGGATGAGGAGTATTGTCGTCAGGTGTTGGAGGGATGGACAAGGGATCAGCTGATGGAAGCCATCCGATCGGCCCATTCCATGGTGGATCTGGGTTATATGTCTTATAATGATGTTCAGCCATTAATCAAGTTATGTGTTAAACCAGCCCTGTCAGTTATTCCAGCTGGTGGTGATGACTTCTCTCCCCCCTTCAGTCCTGACCAAGTTGAATCCCTGGTATGGTTGATGGAGGATGATCCGGCTTATTTTGATGAGCATTATTCCTCCTGTCCCCAGCAAAAGTTATCTGAGTGTATTGATTCTGTGCAGGCTCTGATTAAACAAGGTGTGTGTGATCCAGCCTTTGTTCAACCTGTGCTGCAGGCATGGTCAGATCTCCTGCTTCCAGCCAAGCCACTGCATTCCAGCCCTACCATTAACCACTTACCTTCCCAAGGTTCTAGCCGTCCATTGCCAATGACAACCTCAGCTATAGCCCAGTTAATTCCGCTTCCCACCAGGTATTACTACCCAATCTCTACTAATTGTACCTACCCTGCCTTTAATCCACCTGTCCGTTCCAGTCCTACTATTAACCATCTGCCTTCCCAAGGATCCATCTGTCCATCACCAATGGCAACTCCAGCCCAGATAATTCCACATCCCACCAAATATTACTACCCAGTTTCTACTAATTGTACCTACCCTGCCTTTAATCCACCTGTAACTACTCCACAAAAACCTCCTCCAGTCACCATCCCTTTGTCTCTGCCATACTCCAATCCTTCCTCCTACTTATCTCCATCCTCTTCATACATCACTTCTGTTAACAAACCTGTAGTGACTAAGTCCAAAAAGAAACGGAAGTATTTCCCAACTCATACCATTGTGCCAGTTACCCAGCCTGTCCCAGTGCCCTCTGTTCAACCTGTCCCGGTGCCATCTGTCCCTGTGCCAGCTGCTCTACCAGTTCCAGTGCCAGCCGCCCAGCTTGTGACATCCGACCAGCCTGCTCCGGTGCCAGCCTGCCAACCTGGTGTTCCTGTGCCAGCCTGCCAACCTGGTGTTCCTGTGCCAGCCTGCAACCCTGGTGTTCCTGTGCCAGCCTGCCACCCTGGTGTTCCTGTGCCAGCCTGCCACCCTGGTGTTCCTGTGCCAGCCTGCCACCCTGGTGTTCCTGTGCCAGCCTGCCACCCTGGTGTTCCTGTGCCAGCCTGCCACCCTGGTGTTCCTGTGCCAGCCTGCCAACCTGATGTTCCGGTGCCAGCCTGCCAACCTGATGTTCCTGTGCCAGCCTGCCAACCTGATGTTCCTGTGCCAGCCTGCCAACCCGATGTTCCTGTGCCAGCCTGCCAACCCGATGTTCCTGTGCCAGCCTGCCAACCCGATGTTCCTGTGCCAGCCTGCCAACCTGATGTTGCTGTGCCAGCTTGCCAGTCCGATGACTTCCAGTCCGCTGCCCAGCTTGATGACTTCCAGTCCGCTGCCCAGCTTGATGACTTCCAGTCTGCTGCCCAGCTTGATGACTTCCAGTCTGCTGCCCAGCTTGATGACTTCCAGTCTGCTGCCCAGCTTGATGACTTCCAGTCTGCTGCCCAGCTTGATGACTTCCAGTCTGCTGCCCAGCTTGATGACTTCCAGTCTGCTGCCCAGCTTGATGACTTCCAGTCTGCTGCCCAGCTTGATGACTTCCAGTCTGCTGCCCAGCTTGATGACTTCCAGTCTGCTGCCCAGCTTGATGACTTCCAGTCTGCTGCCCAGCTTGATGACTTCCAGTCTGCTGCCCAGCTTGATGACTTCCAGTCTGCTGCCCAGCTTGATGACTTCCAGTCTGCTGCCCAGCTTGATGACTTCCAGTCTGCTGCCCAGCTTGATGACTTCCAGTCTGCTGCCCAGCTTGATGACTTCCAGTCCGCTGCCCAGCTTGATGACTTCCAGTCCGCTGCCCAGCTTGATGACTTCCAGTCCGCTGCCCAGCTTGATGACTTCCAGTCCGCTGCCCAGCTTGATGACTTCCAGTCCGCTGCCCAGCTTGATGACTTCCAGTCCGCTGCCCAGCTTGATGACTTCCAGTCCGCTGCCCAGCTTGATGACTTCCAGTCCGCTGCCCCGCTTGATGACTTCCAGTCCGCTGCCCCGCTTGATGACTTCCAGTCTGCTGCCCCGCTTGATGACTTCCAGTCTGCTGCCCCGCTTGATGACTTCCAGTCTGCTGCCCCGGTTGATGACTTCCAGTCTGCCCCGGAGCTGTCAGGGGAACTTCCCCCTGCTGGTATATCACCTTTGGGATGCAGTACTGACCTCCACCAGCGGATGGACCCTGGCAGTGTGGAACACCTGGCCTTTGCTACGTTCAGGTGTGACTTGAACGTAATTAAGACACTCCCTATATATACCCGGCGAGTTCAAACAGAACTCGCCCTGGTATCTGTTTACTAACCAGACCCCGAACCTGCTTTGGACCTCTGACCTGATCCGATCTGTCCTGACCTGATCCCGATCCCTCTCCTGGACATTTCCTTCCTGCCCCTTCCCTGTCTGCAGCCTCTTTGAATGATCTCCTGGTATTTGACCCCGGCTTGGCTTTGGCTTATGAGTATTGCATTCTCCCTGAACTTGTATATAGCTTTTGTGTTATTCGTGCACTTATTTTCTCACCTTTGTAAATAAACACCTTTTTCCACTATATACAGTGTTGGTCTCCTCAGTGTAGGCACACAGTCCTGGTCCATCTAGAATCCCTGACAGTTAGTGCCTGTGATAGGCTTGAACCTTGGACCCCAGTTAATTTCTATTGTGCCCTAATTGTAGTTCAGGCAGGGCTAATCTACAAAGCTTACTTTTTTAGCCTAATTATAGGAGAACTTCAAAGAGCAATCAATTTTTTGTTTTAATCACATGGATTCTATTTAACATCCACTCCTCTGGTAACGTCATACAGTCATTCAAAACTGCAGGGCTATAATGATGCTCACATTTTCCATGATTCATCACCTACATAGACTGTATAAAATATCTGATGTGATAGATAGTCTTCAGTCAAAAATGGAAACTGAGCCCTGAGGAGCATACAGGGAACAAGGAATACCTACATAATAATTATGTTTTTATAAGTCCACCCTATTCCCCATTTTGCCAGTAATCTGGTGATCTAAGATTCCCTGCTATTAATGGGGAAGAGAAATTCACACCAACTTCAGACTCCTTAAGCCCCATATACACGATCAGAGTAAAAGAAAACTCTTTCTAAACTCAGATGGAATTCATCGCAATTACTCCGATGGGGCACACACACGGTCGTGTGTACAGGGCTTTACTGTCTCTAAAACAAAGAATGGCAGGTAATAAAAATCTGTTAATATTGAAAAGTTTCTCCCAGCCAAAAAAAGGTTTAACCACTTAAGCCCCGGAAGGTTTTACCCCCTTCCTGACCAAAGCACTTTTTACAATTTGGCACTGCGCTGCTTTAACTGGTAATTGCTAGGTCATGCAATGCTGTATCCAAACAAAGCTAGCGTCCTTTTTTTCCCACAAATAGAGCTTTCTTTAGGTGCTATTTGATCACCCCTGTGATTTATTTATTTTGCGCTATAAACAAAAATGGAGCAACCATTTTGAAAAAAAAATATATTTTTTACTTTTTGCTATAATAAATATCCAATTTTTTAAAACAAATTTCTTCATCAGTTCATCAGTTTAGGCCAATATATATTCTTCTACATATTTTTGGTAAAAAAAATTGCATTAAGCGTATAATGATTGGTTTGCGCAAAAGTTATAGCAAAAAAAAATCCATACCCTTATCCGAGCAAACAGCCTGGCAGCCAGGAAAGGGGCAGATGAGCAAGCACCTCCTCTCCTGAACCATACAGGCTGCTTGTCCTTAACATGGGTAGGGTGCTTTGGGGTGATGGGGACAAGAGCCTCTTCCCGACAACCCTGGCCATTGGATGTCAGGGTCTGTGGGCGGGGGGCTTATCGGAATGTGGAAGCCCCTTTAAAAAGGGGACCCCCAGATCCCACCCCCCATGTGTCAAAAAGTTAAAACCACAACAGACAGTTTTTAACAATTCCTTTATTAACCACTTCCTTACTGGGCATGTATACCCCCTTCCTGACCAGGTGAAATTTCAGCTTGCGGCACTGCGTCGCTTTAACTGACAATTGCGCGGTCGTGCGACGTGGCTCCCAAACAAAATTGGCGTCCTTTTTTCCCCACAAATAGAGCTTTCTTTTGGTGGTATTTGGTCACCTCTGCGGTTTTTATTTTTTGCGCTATAAACAAAAAAGGACGACAATTTTGAAAAAAAAATACAATATTTTTTACTTGTTGCTATAAAAAATAGCCCAATTTAAAAAAAAAAAAAATCAGTTTAGGCTGATACGTATTCTTCTACATATTTTTGGTAAAAAAAAAATCGCAATAAGCGACTGGTTTGCGCAAAAGTTATAGCGCCTACAAAATAAGGGACAGAACTATTATTTTTTATTATTTATTTTTTACTAGTAATGGCGGCGATCTGCGATTTTTATTGCGACTGCGACATCATGGCGGACACATCGGACACTTTTGACACATTTTTGGCGCCATTCACATTTATACAGCGATCAGTGCTATAAATATGCACTAATTACTGTATAAATGTGACTGGCAGGGAAGGGGTTAACACTAGGGGGTGAGGAAGGGGTTAAATGTATTCCCTGCATAGTGTTCTAACTGTGGGGGGAGGGGGGGTGACTGGGGGGTGACCGATCTGTGTCCCTATGTACAAGGGACACAGATTGATCTCCTCCTCTCCAGAGACAGGACGCTGTCTCTGTGTAAAACGGCAATGAGAGATGATCTCATATGTTTACATATGAGATCATCTCTCATTCGCCCACAGATCGCATCGCAAACGGCCACTCTGATTGGCCGTGTCCAAGGGACACGGCCAGTACACAAGTTCCCCGCTACACGCTCTGGAGCGCGCGCTGGGAACAAAGAAAGGGGCTGCCGTGAAAACGCGGCAGCCCGGAGAATTAGAACCACCCTGCGGCCGCATATAGTCGTACGGCCGTAGGGAAGTGGTTAAACAAAGTGTCCTACAAGGTATCCCATGATGTCCATACATCTTCAATCACGGTGCCTGACGTATCATGTTGAGGACATGTGGCCTGGTATGGTTCAGGAGAGGGAGTATTGCTCACTCTTCCCCCCCCTATCCTGACCTCCAGGCTGCATGCTCGGATAAGGGTTTGGTGTTTATTAGGGGGGGGGGGACCGTCAATTTTTTTTTCATTTTGGTGTGGGGCCTGGGGGGGGGGGGGGACTCTACACATTTTTTTACCTTGATTTTTCATCTATATTGCCGGGAGCTGACAATACATTACATCCGCGAGCAAGTTTAAAGCGGAGTTCCACCCTTAAAACCACTTTGTTTCATCCCATCCAGCATACTGGCGTCAGCGCCAGTATGCTGTTTTTTTTATTTTTTATTCCATGTACTTACTTTATAATAGATCATGTAATTTTGGGCGCACCGCGGTATGTCGCCGCTATAAGGCGTCACGCCTTCCGGAAACAGCCGATTAGCGTTCGGCTCTTCTCGGCGCCTGCGCACAGACCCAGGAGCTGACTGCGCAGGCGCCGTAAATAGCCGGTCCTAGTTCGGCTTTTTTCGGAGGGCGTGATGCGGCTATATACGGCGCCTGCGCAGTCAGCTCCTGGGTCTGTGCGCAGGCGCTGAGAAGAGCCGAACGCTAATCGGCTGTTTCCGGAAGGCGTTACGCCTTATAGCGGCGACATACCACGGTGCGCCCAAAATTACATGATCTATTATAAAGTAAGTACATGGAATAAAAAAAAAAAAAAAACAGCATACTGGCGCTGACACCAGTATGCTGGATGGGATGAAACAAAGTGGTTTTAAGGGTGGAACTCCGCTTTAAATAACATTTTTTCCTTTAGAAATGTCATTATTGCTGAGGCATGTTCTACACATCGCCCAGATGAGCCACTTTACAGACACAGTATTTAATGAATATTTAATTTTTATTGTTTCACTTTAATCATTATTAAAATCACTGCTCCTGAAAAAATTATTGTTTTAAAAACGTTTTTTTTTTTGCATTGACACATGTCCCCTAGGGAAGCACCCGGGTCCCCATACACTTTTTATGGCCATAACTTGCAAATAAGCCTTTAGAATGAGGACTTTTGATTTTTCTTGTTTGTGTCCCATACACTTTAATAGGATTCGCATTTTCACTAGAACCTTTAGCCTGTTCGCGGTGTTGTGGTGCGAACTGAACCAGAGGGTGTTCGGTCCATCCCTAACAACCACTTTAACTTATTTTCAGATGGACAGATTGGTTGGAAAATACTTTGGGCCAGATTCACAGAGCGATTACGCCGGCGTTACAGGAGATGCGCGGCGTAAGTCTAAATTTGCGCATGCGTTTCGATGCGCCGCATCCCCAAATCGAGATACGCAAGAAATCTACTTTTTTTTGACCGGCGTAATTTCGATAGACAGGCGCATCCGTCCGCGCAAAACTGCGCTAGACACACCATTGATTTGCTAGTCAAATATGCAAATGAGGGAGTTACGGGGATCCACAAAAAAACGTTGGTGCAGCGCAGGCTACGCGCTGTGCGCAACAGCTGCACGTCCTGTCTAAAATTAGACCATATAAAAGGTGGTATAAAATTTGACAATCCGTCTACATGTCAGCTAAAGCAACACTGTTAGTGAGGAGCTGAGCAGTCACACTTGCTGCACAACAAACTGTATGCCAACATGCCAGTGGCATCCATGCTCATAGTTATACTAATGACTTTAGATGAGCAAAGAAGGAGGAGGGCACGGAAGAGGGCACGGAGAAGGGAACAGGAGAGGATTTTTTTTTCTAAAACCTTTTATTTGCTTTTATAAACATTTTAAAAAATATATACATACATATATACATCAATACATAACATACATACAAATTACAAACACAGTCTCACTATCTTTCAATAGCCCTTTAAAACCTTGATGGATATAATAATCTAATCTGATACAAGCCCCTCATTCTTCACTTGATATATCACACATGCATAGACATCTTTGGCATGAGTGATTCTGAGGTGTCTCGCATCTTCAGATTCACCTGGAATTAATCACAACCCTGCAGGAGGACATCACCAGCCCAACACATGACACCACCCATGACACCCATGACAGCTACATATACAATCCTAGCCCCATCCCCACAGATTTCGAACAGAACATGTATGGGGACAGCTGGCTGGTTGGTGAGTGACATATGTGGCAGGCATGACTGTCCCCCCCATGATGCACACATCACAAGGGGCACATGCACTACTAACATCCTCCTGTCTTATCCCTTCAGGGTGACTCTGCATATGCAAAGGGACCCCATTTCATGACTCCTATCCGGAACCCCCCATGGTACCCTGTTGTATTCCCCCAACTTTGTATGCCAGATCATCGGTGCATGTTGCACAACTTCACAGTGAGAAAGGGCCTGGAGATTGACATACCTGATGACCTGACCCCCGAACCAGACAATCCCCCCTAACCGAGGCTACCCCGTCTTCTAAAGGGAAGAGCAGCCAGGAGACAGCTCACATTAGGCATCTTTGCACGTTAAAAACACACATTAATCATGGCACAATGAGAATGCATGCATGCACACCACTGTGGTCCCTAGCACAGACACATCACATCCTCATCACATTGGATTGGCACAAGCCCACCATGCAGGACTTGTGAGCAGCAACACCACGCCACGGCTCCAATTATGTCACTGTACATTCATACACCATTCACACGGACCTGGGGATCACTTCTCCACCACAAATGAGGGTGACACCCCTTTTCTGGCAGGAATGTCACCCCCACATTCCAAAATCATTCACAAAAAGAACCAAAAAAAAATGCCCAGCAAAAAAAAAAAAAAATGCCCAGCAAAAATATAATTTAAAAAAAACACAACAAAGAAAACACAGAAAAGACAAAAATCACTCTGCAAAACAGTCACCAAATATCTCAAAGACACGTCACAAACAAACAAACAAACGCTAATAAACAACAGAACAAAAGCACCTTGCTGTATAGGAAGGGATACAAAGGGATGTACTTTTGCAAAGGAAGTGCGTTTGTGTCTGGCTATTTATGCTGTCTGCGTAGTTCACAAAGTTGCCCGGGTCCACTTCCAATTTCACTGATTGCGCCGTTCCCGAGTTGTGAGCATGCGCACAGAGGTGCTGACCATCATACCTTCATTTGCATGGGGTCACGGCTCATTTCAATGTAACACGCCCATGTCCTTCCCAATTTGAATTACTTCGCCTTACGCCTCTGAAATTAGGTTGCACCGGCGCTAATTTCTGCGCAAATCAAACGAGAATACGGTGATTGCGCCGCTACATTGCGCCGGTCTAACGTAAAGGAGGTGCGCTACGCCGGTCAAAAAATGCGCCGATGTACGTGAATCTGGCCCTTTGCTTTTATCTTAAGTGCAACACACTTGATGCTATGTTGTCCCTCAGACTTCAACATTACATTCCTGTACATAAATCAAACTGACTTAAAACAGATACAGGACAACTAGCCAGTAGGGATGAGCCGAACACCCCCCCCCCCTGGTTCTCGGTTCGCAGCAGAACATGCGAACAGGCAAAAAATTTGTGCGAACACGCAATCACTGTTAAAGTCTTATGGGACGCGATTGTGAAAAATCTAAGGTGCTCATTTAAATGGCTTATATGCAAGTTATTGCCATAAAAAGTTTTTTTTTTTTCAATTACTTTTATCTGTATTGCCCGCCAATTCATGAATAGCCACAAGTAATTTTAAATTTTGTGCATGGAACCCAATTTTTTTTTTAAATGCCGTGGAATGTGAAAAATCGAAGGTGCTCATTTTAATGGCTTATATGCAAGTTATTGTCATAAAAAGTGTTTGGGGACCCAGGTCCTGCCCCAGAGGACATGCCGTTTTTTTCAATGACTTTTATCAATTCATGAATAGCGGCGAGTAATTTGAAATTTTGTGCATGGAACCCAATTTTTTTTTTAAATGGCGTGGCTTTTTTCAGTTTTCAAAACTTTGTGACAAAAAGCGAGATCTGCAAAATACTCAACATGCCTCTCAGCAAATAGCTTGGGATGTCTATTTTCCAAATAGGGGTCATTTGGGGGGGGGCATTGTGCTATCTTGGCATTTCATGGTCTCCAAAACTGTGATAGGTAGAGAGGAGTGAAATCAAAAATTGACGCCCTTAGAAAGCCTAATGGCGGTGATTGGTTTTACGTGGCTAGGCTCCAAAAATGTCTCACACATGTGGTATCTCCGTACTCAGGAGAAGCAACAGAATGTATTTTAGGGGTGTAATTACATATATACAAATGGCATGTTTGAGCTATATATCATTTAGTTACAACCTTGTGTAAAAAAACAAAAGAAAAAACTTTCCTGAAACTTGTGGCAAAATATAAAGTATTCCATGGACTCAAAATGACTCTCAGCAAATAGCTTGGGTTGTCTACTTTCCAAAATGGGTCATTAGGAGGGAGTTTTCTTCAGGAGCAGTACATTTTAATGAAGCTTAAAGTGCAACAATAAAAATGATGAATTCCTTTTAATTTAGTGCCTGGGGGGTGCCCTTTGTCTGCCTGTAAAGTGGCGCATCTGTAGCATGCATGGAACATGCTGCAGCAAAAATGAATTTTCTAAAGTAAAAAAACGAGTCAAATCACATATAAATTGACTCGTGGTTGCAACTGCCAGGACCCAGCTATTGATTTTAAGGGGAACCCCATTCCAAAGAAAAAAATCTCCACACTGGTCCCTTATCCGCGCATGCAGCCTGGCAGGTCAGGAAAGGGGGGGCAAGAGTCTCTTCACCACAACCCTGGGCTGTGGTTGTGGGGGTCTGCGGACAGGGGGCTTATTGGAATCTGAGATCCAAGCCTTCCTATGTGAATGAGTACGGGGTACTATGTGGAAAAAGAAATAATTCCGCGCCAAAAAAACTAAATAGGGTGAGCTCCACCTAGGTGGAAAAAATAAAATATACTCTAGTGGTGTGCTGCTCCTCGGTTGTATAGTGAGTGACTATAAAATGTGAAAATAAAGAACGATAGAGGGCGCCACTGTGACTATATGAGATACCTCACTGGCATATCATAGTGTGGATATGCGTGAATAATCAGTGAAAACAAACATCCACTACTGAAATACTGTGATGGATAACAACAAATACTAATTAAAATAAAATAAACCTCGGTGAAGTGATACAAAAATTGAATCTGGTGTATTAATTGACAAACGAAAATAAGTCCAACTGGTAAACAAGAAAAATACGATGATCTTCTTTGTGCAGAGTGCAATCTTGATTGGGCAAGGTCTGTGAACAGGTCTGTGACAAGATTGTAGTATGTTGGTTCTGGGGTGTGAGGGAAACCTTCACCAAAAAGTTTGTTCGTGCTCCACCAAAAGTGCTAAAGAAATACTATATTCTTACCAGATGATATGACCTCTCTGTTACAAGTAGGTCAGATGAGCGGGACAGGATGAGTGCCTGTTACACTTGGGGCATGCTGGATCATGCTACAGCCACAGTAGTACTAGGTATACTCATGCGTGGACAGAAAAATATATGGAAAAAATCATGGTGCAATACCGTTTAATAAAATCAATAAAATTTGCACATAAACAGCCAAATGGCCTCTTACTCTGGCTGGTGCCTGCCTGGCACTGGGACAAAAGCGTGTCAAAGCTCTTCCACTGGAGTGTCTCACCGATGGTTCGGAAATGGCAGAAAAGTCAGGGTTTGGTAGGCTTTGTTTGGGTTTGTTTAGCGTGCGGGGAGCCAGATAGAGCCGCCTGTACCCATTCACCCAAAAAAGTCAAAAATAAATAAAAACACAGAGACAGAGATTGTTTTTGACAATTAATTTATTTAAAAAAAAACAGTGTCCCCCAAAGTAAATCTATCGTCTATCATGCCGCCAGCCGCACCTGAAAAAGAAAAAAAAAAAAAAACTGTCCGCCTTCATTCAGGTCTAACTGCCGAATACCTCCTCTGCTGTTTGACAGTTCTTATATAGGTAAGGGTGGGGCTTCCTGCTGATATCACCTAGTGGCACATTTCCCTTTGTGACATCAAGAACAGGTACATGCTTACCTAGGTGAATGCAGCATTGGTTCACCTCCAAGACTGCCGATCGCTTAGTTCTAGGTCCTTAGTGAGTAGAGAGAGCGGTAACTATCAGTCACCACTCTCTGCTCTGCCCCTCCATTGCTCATTGGAGTGCCAGGCTGGGGAAGGAATAGGAGCAACTGGCTCAGGCTCTCGGCATCATGCTGAGATTCAGAGCCAGCTGCCAGTCAGGCATCTGGGTGGATCCCGACATTATTGTCAGGATCCCTGCAGAGCCTGGGATAGCTCTGTGATGTCAGCCGACATAACTTTGCCATGCTTCACCTTTAATGTTCTAGTCACATTACAACTTACTTATGTGTTGGTACCTTGTCCCCTTTTGACTTTAATCCCTGGTACCCTTCCTAGTGCTTTGGAGGACGCAGTACCAAGGGCAGGTTTACACATATTAAGTGGGACTGTCCAAAAAGCAAGCATCTTTTGTCTTATACCTACCAGCTTCTCTATTTCTCTATTATCTCTTAAATATATATCTCCACAAGAATCCAGTGGAAACTCTTTTAAACAAAAAAATTACCAAACTGGAATTTATTATTTTATCCATGTCTTTACAGCTGCAAAGCAGATGATTGCCAGGTCCTGGAATAAGCAAACCATTCCTTTTGAGGAACTCAAAGCCTGTATCAAACAGGAACTAGATGAGTTAGCAACAAACAGACAAATTAAGTTGGAGTCAACAACAATAAGAAGTCAGAGCAGAGACAAGACCAGGGACAGGCTGAGTCAGTAACGGGTAAGCAAACCACAGGAAATTACGTGAGAATGGTTAACTTAGCATGCACATGTGCACCTTTTGTATATTCTGGTTTCAGGCAGATCAAAGAGGTTGCATCCCTACTTTTGTGGATTTGGTGCAGACACACTAGATGCCCTCTGCTGTCTGATGCCCTTATGTTGTGTTGCTGTATTTATTTTTAAGGAGGAAGGAATTGTCTCTAGATGGGTCTGTTTGTGCATTGATATAGAGGCTTCCATAGTTGGGAAATAGCTCTGAATTATCACCACATTCATCAGAGGTGTCTTGAAACTTCCATATATGTTTGTAAAGGAATGCAAGTGAAATGTCTGTTTTAATCTGATTAAATAAAAACAATACATTTTTGTATTTTTTCCCCTTTCATACTACATACTATATGACCTTTGATAAACTAGCCACTTGTAAGCAGGCCCCTGATTCATCACAAGCAACTGTCATGCTAGACCTGGGCACGTCCCATCATCCTCCTGCAACAGGAATGGGGCACCAAACACATGTATTTCGGAGCAATTCTACCATCTTGGTTACTCAAATGCTCCTGGCCTGGGGCCCATCTTATGAGAAAAGACTTACAATCAGACTTTTCAACATTTTACTGTAATCATGAATAGGGTGCAAAGTTGTACATTACCTACTCCTTCCCATAAAAAAACGGTGACATTGTTCTTTACATATTCCAATTTAACAAGGAAGTGTTAACAAGCTCTTCTGCATTCCCTCAGTTGCAGCCCACTAACGGTGCGAAATACGAACGAAAATTCTTTAAAATGATTTTCGAAAGAAAATTCTTTCGAAATTCGAACCGTGTATGGCCGGCTTAAGGCAGTGAAACTGATCAAATCACCTGTGCAAAATAATGAAAAGCCTGAAAACATGACCTGGTGGTGTGCCTTGAGGACTGGAGTTGAAAAACACTGCCCTAAAGGACCTAAATTACACAAAGTTTGAAATCCTAGTAAGAATCCTAGTACACACTCATGGGCGTCCGCTCCATAGGGCAAGGGGGGTCGTTTGCCCCCCCTGAAATTGCCAGGGAGAGCCAAGAGCAGGGGACGATTTAAGCGGTGACTGCAGCGCTCCCCTCCCCTCTAGTTGTCCCTTATTTAGAGTGCCTGTCCCTCTTCTGGAATCAAATCCATTTGTCCCTCATTCCGAAAGGTTCCTCTTTTAGACCTGAAATAAATATACTGTCCATATTGTGTAGTGTTTCAGTCAAGGGAAAGGGGTGCTGTGTAATGTAAAGGGGTCCAGAGCTGTGGGATGTTGTGTAATGTAAAGGGGTCCAGTGGTGCAGGGTGCTGTGTAATGTAAAGGGGTCCAGAGGTGCAGGGTGCTGTGTAATGTAAAGGGGTCCAGAGGTGCAGGGTGCTGTGTAATGTAAAGGGGTCCAGAGGTGGAGTTGTGGAGAGGGGGTACACAGTAGTGACAAAGATATTGAAAGATGCAGGGGACACAGTGGGGTGTTTTTACGTTGGGCGTGAACGTGGGGGGGGAGGGGGCGCTTTTAACCCCCGAAGAAACCTTGAAGAAAGGGGTAAAATGTGACTTGTGTATCGCCGCTGCCGAAGCTCCCGAAGCAGATGCCCATGTACACACTACTATGCAGTAGATTTCAACCCTCTCTTCTTTCTCCTCTTCTCTTCTCCTCTCTCCTCTTCTCTTCTCTTTTTACCAACCACATCAGGTCCAATTTCCACTCCCACTATTCCACTTCTTTGCTCTCCTCTATAGTGTTGAGCGGAATACGCCATATTCGATTTCGCGATATTGCGCAAATATATAGAAGAATATTTGCGAATATTCGCTAATATCGAATATTCCTGATATTTTATCCCAAAAAAATTTTGTGAAATTTCGCTAATGCGAAATATCGCTAATGCGAAAATGATTGCGAAATTCTCATAAACGGAGATCATTTCCTGTATTACTAAACTAATATGCGCTAAACACTAACTCTACACTAACTCTACTTAAAAGAAAGGAGAATAAGGGGGAAAAGAAGGGCGGAGAAGATAATCGCGCAATATTCCTATTGCGCGATTATCTTCTCCGCCCTTCTTTTTGCATCAGAGCCAATCAGAATAACTCGAATATTCGGCAAAAGGAATATTGCGCAATATTCCTTTTGCCGAATATTCGAGTTATTCTTATTGGCTCTGATGCAAAAGAAAGGCGGAGAAGATAATCGCGCAATATTCCGTTTGCCGAATATTCGAGTTATTCTGATTGGCTCTGATGCAAAAGAAGGGCGCATCAGAGCCAATCAGAATAACTCGAATATTCAGCAAAAGGAATATTGCGCGATTATCTTCCCCGCCCTTCTTTTGCATCAGAGCCAATCAGAATAACTTGAATATTCGGCAAAAGGAATATCGCGCAATATTCCTTTTGCCGAATATTCGAGTTATTCTGATTGGCCCTGATGCAAAAGAAGGGCCGAGTAGCTGATGCGATTCTTTTATGTTGCCGAAAATTCGCAATGCAAAATAAAAGAATCGCATCAGCTACTCGGCCCAGGGTCTCTCTCTAATCATACCAGCAATGCTTTTAGACGTCGATGGAGATCACTAGGATGTGATCTGTTTTGAAAATAAATTTGAAAAAATACGAATATTCGCCGCAATATTCGAGTTATTCGCGAATACTCGAATATGCAATATTCGTAGCGAATATTCGCAATGCGAATATTCGTGAGCAACACTACTCCTCTATACATTTCTTTCTCAACATTCAATATGATTTTATGCTTTTTAAAAGTATCCAGCCCCTGTCACAAAATCTTGACGTTGACATCGCTTACCTATTCAGATTTACCCATTCAGATTCAAATTTCTTTTTACTCTCCCTGTCAAAACTGTCTTTTCACTTTATGTGGTACTGGTGTAGTCTTATTATAAGAATGCCATTTTGCTTATATGTTATTTAAATATTTCTGTACTTGCCTAAAATACATTACACAAATATTACAAAGCTCTTTGTAACCTCAAAACTGCAATTATGTAGAGTTGCCTCTAACCCAGAGCCACAGCTGCTTTTAATCTACATTATGCAAAAACATTGAAATAAATTCATATGTGTATATTTTGCTTATTAAATGTGATATTACTATTTAAATTACTTATATCAAAGAGAAAACATTATCCAGATGGTATCAAGTCATAAGCACTCTCTTATAAATAAATCTATTGAAGTATGTCATCAACATTTGTTTGTCTCAGGACATTTCTTCCATAACAGCTGCGAGGGCTTTGGAAAAGCAGGTGTCAGGACCACTATGCAGCACACACTGTATTCATCCTGTAAGGGGTTCATGCAGGTTGTCTTGTAAATTCCTAGGAGTGAGCACAAGGGAAGAATAGGAAAGAGGGAATAAAAACAGAAGCATTGCATTCTCCTACCAGGATCCAAGCCAAGAAAAATGTATCAAATTCCTAATTGAACAAAAAAACAAAAAGAATATCCTTTATTTTAATGCTAATGACTGAATTAAGTACACTTGGCAGCCATTTTGCCTCTGTTACTTTGAGCATTCTCTTTGTTTATTTTTTATTCTTAAATAGAGATTAGGGAAATGATCCACAACCTTTATTAGATTCAAACTTACATAAAGATGGATAATTCTCATTTTTTATTGTTGCATTTGTATCCCTTCAAGAAATAGGGTTACAAAAGAACATATAGGGCCAGATTCAGGTAGATGAGAGTATCTTTCCTCTGGAGTAACGCTTCTCATTTACGTTACTCTGAAGACCCTTTCAGCGCAAGTCCTGTAATTCACATAGCAGTTGCGCGTAAACTTGCGCCAGAGTAACGATAATGCGCTGGCGTAATCCGACGCAAGTGGAAGTGGGTGTGATCATATGTAAATGATGGGCGGAGCCCAGCGCAGAGGCTTACGTTCAGCGCATCATCCACGGAGCATGCGCAGTGAGTGCGGCTCCACTCGCCCCCTTGTGCGCATGCTCACAACTTCCGTCGGCACCACTTCCCGGGAAACGTCAGCGCAATGCGTTCCGCTGGGCGCTTAAAAGCGCTGGCGGAAACGCCATTCCGGCGCAAAAGTATTTCCATTTCCCCCCACCCCAGGGAAGATACTTTTGTTTGGTGATGGCTGCTCCCGCTACCCGCAGAGAGAGGAGGAACCTCAATTTCAATGCCCAGGAGGTCTCGCTCATCATTTCGGCAATGGAGACTGATAATGCTTTTCTCCATGGCAAAAAAAGCCGGAAGACCAGCCGGGAGAGGAAGCAGGGCATCCTGGAGTCCATTGCTGCCAGGGTCAATGTCTTGGGGTACTCCACCCGGACTGCTGGGGACATACAAAAAAAAATTAATGACCTGCGGCGCAAGGTGAGGGACAAGGTGGCCTCCATCAGGAGGTATGAGAGGGGCACAGGTGGTGGTCCCCCATGTCCTGTCACCCTGACCGCAGAGGAGGAGGTGGTTGCACGCTGCCTGGAGAGGGAGCAGGTGGAGGGGGTCCCAGGCTATGACTCCGTGGAGGAAGGCTCAATGACAGGTAAGTGTTTTATAATCCCCTATTTGTTGTTTTGCATTTGGGGGGGGGGGTACATGTGCCAAGTGTGTGGGACCACCAACATGTGTCTGCTTTGTGTCATCCACAGATGACGGAGCTGGGCCATCATCTGTCAGCGTGCATTCCACCCCATCCCCCCACGCCATCGTGTGCCCGAGCCACTGGGTGGTGAAGAGGTTGTGGAGGAGGAGAGTGGCCACACCACACCTGCCGAGGTGGTTGTAGAGGATCCTGCTGTGGCAGAGCAGGACTTTACCTTAGTTTTGGAGGTCTCCTCCCCTTCTCCTGGGCCGTCTGTCATCCCCTCCCCCATCCTTGGAAGCCCCTCAAGGGCGACTCCTTCCCCCCGAGGACAACCATCTTCTGGCCCCAGGAAGGCGACCCAGAAGACCAGGGGGGTGTCTGATGGTGTCCAGGGCCAGTTTGCGAGGGATCCCGCCAGGCAGACGGAACAGATGGGGGCCATAGCTGGGCACTTGGAGAAAGTGGCTGACAGCCTGGGCTCCGTTGCCAACCTCAGCAACGCAGTGCAGGATGTAAGCTGCAACTGCGCTGCAGTGGTCACCACTTTGGGGGAGGTGCAGGGGGATATTCGGCACCTTACTGCAGCCGTCCAGGCCAACACTGCTGCCATCCAGGGCAACAGTGCTGCCATCCGGGACCAGGGGAGGCTGAGTCGGCGGGCCCAGCATTATCAGGTCACCCGTCAGCTCCGGATGCAGGCCCAGACCAACTGCTACCTTGGCCGGATAGCCATGGCCTTGGAGGGCATGCAGGCCACACCTGCCAGGAGTGGCCCACCTGGGGATCAGCCACCTCCAGATGCCCCCCCACCCCCACCCACTCCATCCAGGCAGCTGAGGAGGCAGAGAGGGGCTCCCAGAAGAAGCCCCCGGCATCCCCGATGAGGCCTTTTTTTTTTTTCTTGTTTTATATTTTTTGTTTGGACATACTCAGGTCATGAGTTTTTTTTTTCTTTTTCTCAGGATATGATATTTTTAATTTCTTTTTGTACTGCACACGGTCAGGAGTGCAGGGGACAGTGTGAATGGTGTGTGAATGTGAGGGGGTGGCACTCCTGAAAGTAAGGGGTGTCACCCTCGGCCGTGGTGGTGAAGTTAACCCCACGGCTGTATGAATGACGTGTGAAAGGTGTGTGAATGGACAGTGACATCATTGGGGCCTTGACGCGGCGTTACTGCTCCCAACTCCTACATGCTGGACTTGGGCTAATCCAATGCGATGTGCATGTGGTGTGTGTGATCTAGGGACATCAGTGGTGTACACGCGTGCACTGTCTGTGTGATTAATGTTTTGGTTTAGTGTCCAAAGATGCCTACGGCGAGGACCCTCCTGACTGCTCTTCCATCAGCAGACTGGGTGTCCTCTGGCAGGTGGGGACTGTGTGGGTCGGGGGTCAGGTCATCACGTATGTCAATATGCAGGCCTTTTTTCATAGCAAAGTTGTGCAGTATGCAACATGCACCGATGATCTGACACACAAAGGTAGGGGAATACAATAGGGTCCCCCCAGACTTATCCAGGCATCGGAAACGGGACTTCAGGAGCCCAAATGTTTGCTCCACCACTGCACGGGTTTTGATGTGTGCTTCATTGTATTTTCTCTCTCCTCTGGTTTGGGGGTTCCGGAAAGGAGTCATTAGATGGGGTCCCAGTGCATATGCAGAGTCACCTGTAAGGTAAAAGACAGGAGAATGTTAGTCATGCATGTGCCACTTCTGTTGTGCATCACGGGAGGGGATAGTCATGCCTGACTCCCTTGTCACTCACCAACCAGCCAGCTGTCCCCATACATGTTCTGGTTAAATTCTGCTGGGATGGGACTCTGATTGTATATGTAGCTGTCATGGCTGGACCCGGGGTGTTTGGCACGGACGTGCCATATGAGGCGTTGGGCATCAGCTATCACCTGTACGTTGATGGAATGCCAATGCTTCCGATTGCGGTATATGAAAAAAAAAAAAAATACATGAATTAAAAAGGAATCAAAGTCCATTTTTGCTTTGCTGTCCTATTCTGGATCTTACTTTGAATGGAAAGAGACTATGTGAATCTCCTATGATTTAGTTCTGTCTTTGGGAGTACTAGTGGTGTAGAAAGGAAATCACCAGATCAGTTCAGTATCAACTATTTTGTGAAGTGGGTACTTTTGTGGAATCTCCTTTTGAAGTACACTCCTGGTAAGACCATAAGGCCTGGTCTCAGCTGATGGCTTATATTAAAAGAATCAGGAAGAAAATATATTAAATAATCCTTTTAGCCACACTTTTTATTATAAGTATACTCTACTTAATATAGATATACAATATGCTACTCATAGGCGTGCACAAGGGGTGTGCCAGGTGTGCCCAGGCACACCCGAATTATCCCCTGCTATACATATCAACTGTGCCTGCTTTGCTGAGACAGTGTCTTATTTTAGGTTATGTCGCATCAGTCACGTCCTGAGTTATGCCCCGGGAATCCTGTGAGCAGAGCCACAGTCAGCACACTGTGTTACCTGGGACCTCCCCTCTCCACCTACAGCGTGCAATAGAATACTGTACAGCTTGGGGAGTGGGCGGAGCATCTTTCTTAACAGGCACAGGCTTGTGAAAGAAGCAGAGAAATGCCTGTATACCCAGCCATGAGACCTTGTGGTAGGATTCAAACATTTGACAGGTAAGGATACATGCAGGAGGCATGTACAGTATATCCTTATAGATAACCACTATGGCAGTAGTTTAGAAATGATGAGAGTGGGTTTACATCCACTTTAAGCCCCTCTCAATGTGAGCACAGTGTAGCCCTACCCACTATTCGCGGAAGCGGGCCGCATCATTTTTCACTAAGTGATATCCAGGGGAGCCCTAGGTCTTTCACTATTCGAACAATACCCCCCTGCTCATTATTAGTGTTGAGCAGAATACGCCATATTCGCTTTCGCAATATTTCGCGAATATATAGGAGAATATTCGAGAAATATTCGTAAATTTCGAATATTCGTGATATTTCATCCAAAAAAAAAATTGCGAAATTTCGCTAACGTGAAATTTCGCAAATGCGAAATTTATTGCGAAATTCTCGACCGCGCATGCGCGCGGACAACACGCGGTCGCGAAAACGGCGATCATTTCCTGGATTCTTTGCCAGTGTATATTCGGATTGCTATTTAGTGCTGCCCTGCGAATCTACTGCTGCCCTGCGAAGCGAAGATGGTGGGGAGTAACTTTTCATCCAGTGAGGAAAAACTGCTGATTACTGTAAGTAATTTCACCACTTGTTATTTCATTATCTTTAACTGCATTTTAGACTAGTTAAAAAGTTAGGATGCAAGATCAGATATTAGTATTTCCCAAACAGTGTGTTTCCAGCGGTTGCAAAACTACAACTACCAGCATGCCCAGGGTTGCCACCTTTTGTTCATTTCAAACCCGAACACTTCAGCGTCGCACAGCAATTTTTTGTCTTAGTTTGCATAGATGTCGCTATTAAATAACATTTCTAACCATATGAAATTAATCATAAAAGTTCCTCTTTACATCAGAGTCCACAGACTTCCCCTTTTACATCAGAGTCCACAGACTTCCCCTTTTACATCAGAGTCCACAGAGTTCTCCCTTTACATTAGAGTTCACAGAGTTCTCCCTTTACATCAGTGTCCACAGAGTTCTCCCTTTACATCAGAGTCCACAGAGTTCTCCCTTTACATCAGAGTCCACAGAGTTCTCCCTTTACATCAGAGTCCACAGAGTTCTCCCTTTACATCAGAGTCCACAGACTTCCCCTTTTACATCAGGATCCACAGACTTCCCCTTTTAGATCAGTGTCCACAGAGTTCTCCCTTTACATCAGAGTCCACAGAGTTCTCCCTTTACATCAGAGTCCACAGAGTTCTCCCTTTACAACAGAGTCCACAGAGTTCTCCCTTTACATCAGTGTCCACAGAGTTCTCCCTTTACATCAGTGTCCACAGAGTTCTCCCTTTACATCAGAGTCCACACAGTTCTTCCTTTACATCAGAGTCCACAGAGTTCTACCTTTTACATTAGAGTCCACAGAGTTCTACCTTTTACATTAGAGTCCACAGAGTTCCCCTTTTACATTAGAGTCCACAGAGTTCCCCTTTTACATTAGAGTCCACAGAGTTCTCCCTTAACATTAGAGTCCACAGAGTTCCCCTTTTAAATTAGAGTCCACTGAGTTCCCCTTTTACATTAGAGTCCACAGAGTTCTCCCTTAACATCAGAGTCCACAGAGTTCTCCCTTAACATCACAGTCCACAGAGTTCTACCTTAACATCAGAGTCCACAGAGTTTTCCCTTTACATCAGAGTCCACAGAGTTCTCCCTTTTACATCAGAGTCCACAGAGTTCTCCCTTTTCATCAAAAAGTGAAAAGAAACAAACATATTATTTTTCATATGTAAAGATAGGGATTAAAAAAAATAATCTATTGTACAGGGCCAGTGTAAGGCTCAAAAAATTATTATAGTGGTCAGATGAATAGCAACTCATTTCTCCCCTATACGTCTATCCTGTGATGTTACTCATATATACATAATTATGCAAATGATAATGGCTGCTATATTTATTCCAAAAAGCTGGTGACCAAAATGGCAACATATAAAATCTGTCATGTTACCACTGTCAGTGATTAATAAGGCGAGAATGCTTCCAATTATTGAATACCATACATTTACGTCATATATCCATAAGGGTTTAAACAAAAGTATTATAATATACTTTGTTCTTCATCTTGCAGAGGTTCCTGCAACATGGTTACGACCTAATGAGGTGCCAGCAGGATAAACAAAAAATCGTCCAGTCCGTATTGGAGGAATTACATGAGTTTCATGGCGGGTCACATGACCACATGGCCATTCTCAAAAAATGGTCAGACTTGAAGAGGCGCCACATGGACCGGGTCACACAGATCCGCGATGAATTTCATCCAGGTAAGTTATTGGTGACAGTCATGTAAGGTGATATGTAATTAACCTTAGGGCAGATGTTGTTAACCCAGACGCCATGTTGTGGTAACATATATCACCACCGAAGGTATTCATAGTACTGTTGAAAAAAGACATTATTCCATCAAGTTAAACCATGGAATTAAAGTGGTGGTGTGGTGGGTTTCAAGGGGAAAGGGTGGTATTTTATAACTCAATTACCACTAAATTCCTGTGCTAGGCGTGGGGTTATCATAGTAATCACGTGTACTCCATCAGGCCCTTTTTTTAACATGAGATCTTCAGAATAATACAAAGGAAACACAAACAGCTAATTTTACCATGGTGGCAGCCCAGCTCACACTCAGTCCCCTGTAGTGCCAGCAAGACCCTTTAGTATAACATTATCCCATTGGTTAACTGTCTATATAAATAAATGTGTATTCATATACAATACAGCAGAGTACACAGAATTTGCATATGTTATTAGAAATCATTTTTACATATATAAACATTGTGTTATTATAGGATCTCCTCTACCATCTGTGCGCCCCAAGCGCACAAGGCGACAGGCCGCAGAGGAGGAGGAGGAAGAAGAGGAGGATGAAGAGGAGGATGCAGAGGAGGAGAGGGATAAGGAGCAGCCAGGGCCCTCCGACTTACCACCCCCAGCTCCTGAGGAGCTGCAACTTCCCCCCACCCAACCTCCTGGTGAATGCCATGATGCAGAAGAGGAGCAGGAGGATGACACAGCGCCTGTGATGACCATCAGTCAGGAGGGTAAATATGTGCACAACGATTAATGACATTTCAACAATAAGATGTAGATATAAAAAAGTACAGTATTTAATCCTAATTTTTTTTTCTTATATCCTAACAGTTTTGAAAGAGATTCAGGAGAAATCCTATGTCATGGAGAGGACCAATCAAAAAGTCCTGTCCAATCGGCGCAAAATAAAAAAATTGGACCTCGAGAATGAACAGCTGTTACAACAGCAGAGAAAAAATTTCAAGGAGCTGGCTGAGATTTACAAGCGCTTGAAAAAATCGATGTAAATATTTATATTTTTGGTTATTAAACCTGTTATTCTTTTCAAATGTTTCCTTTCTTATTGAGATTCTTAGGTCTTTCAACACATCTAACTTCACATCTAACACATCAACATCAACACATCTAACTTCATAATAACCTAAAAACATTTCATACTATTATTTTATTTAACACAAATCTAATAAAAAACAAAATACACGGACACAGACACTACTAACACAAACTAAACTGTTGAAAAATTACTATAACAAAAGCTACAATATATACATATATACATGTATATATATATATATATATATATATATATATATATATATATATATATATATATATATATATAGATATAGAGAGAGAGCGAGAAAGAGAAAGAGAGTGCTGATTTGCTCTTGCAGATAGGCTAAAAGTTGCAGTAAAAAGGCCACAAACCAGGGTTTAACATAACGTTCAGTCATTTAGTCACACTTGCTGTTTGTTACGATCCGGTCTGGTAGCTTTTAGCGGATGCTGTTTGTGGATCCGCTGTGACAGAGAGGTCATGAAGCATTACTCAGCATGAAGGCAGCAGCAGTAGTATTCAAATATAAAGTAATTATCACACACACAACATTTACAAGCAGTAGTGGTAATAGTACTAGATAGCATCTAAACACTTGGGCAAGACTTGACAGCAGCAGTAGTGGTAATTGCAGCATATAGTGCCAAAGAACTTGTCACATAGGTATCTGAGCACTGGCAGCAGCAGTATAGTAGTAACAGTACACAATAAAGTGTTGTATCACTTGTGGAAGAGGTGGCAGCAGCACAGCAGCAGCATTTGAAATTGTAGCATATAGTGTCAAAGAACTTGTCACATAGGTATCTGAGCACTGGCAGCAGCAGTATAGTAGTAACAGTACACAATAAAGTGTTGTATCACTTGTGGAAGAGGTGGCAGCAGCACAGCAGCAGCATTTGAAATTGTAGCATATAGTGTCAAAGAACTTGTCACATAGGTATCTGAGCACTGGCAGCAGCAGTATAGTAGTAACAGTACACAATAAAGTGTTGTATCACTTGTGGAAGAGGTGGCAGCAGCACAGCAGCAGCATTTGAAATTGTAGCATATAGTGTCAAAGAACTTGTCACATAGGTATCTGAGCACTGGCAGCAGCAGTCTAGTAGTAACAGTACACAATAAAGTGTTTTATCACTTGTGGAAGAGGTGGCAGCAGCACAGCAGCAGCATTGGTAATTGTAGCATATAGTGCCAAAGAACTTGTCACATAGGTATCTGAGCACTGGCAGCAGCAGTATAGTAGTAACAGTACACAATAAAGTGTTTTATCCCTTGTGGAAGAGGTGGCAGCAGCACAGCAGCAGCATTGGTAATTGTAGCATATAGTGCCAAAGAACTTGTCACATAGGTATCTGAGCACTGGCAGCAGCAGTATAGTAGTAACAGTACACAATAAAGTGTTTTATCACTTGTGGAAGAGGTGGCAGCAGCACAGCAGCAGCATTGGTAATTGTAGCATATAGTGCCAAAGAACTTGTCACATAGGTATCTGAGCACTGGCAGCAGCAGTATAGTAGTAACAGTACACAATAAAGTGTTTTATCACTTGTGGAAGAGGTGGCAGCAGCACAGCAGCAGCATTTGAAATTGTAGCATATAGTGTCAAAGAACTTGTCACATAGGTATCTGAGCACTGGCAGCAGCAGTATAGTAGTAACAGTACACAATAAAGTGTTTTATCACTTGTGGAAGAGGTGGCAGCAGCACAGCAGCAGCATTTGAAATTGTAGCATATAGTGTCAAAGAACTTGTCACATAGGTATCTGAGCACTGGCAGCAGCAGTATAGTAGTAACAGTACACAATAAAGTGTTTTATCACTTGTGGAAGAGGTGGCAGCAGCACAGCAGCAGCATTTGAAATTGTAGCATATAGTGTCAAAGAACTTGTCACATAGGTATCTGAGCACTGGCAGCAGCAGTATAGTAGTAACAGTACACAATAAAGTGTTTTATCACTTGTGGAAGAGGTGGCAGCAGCACAGCAGCAGCATTGGTAATTGTAGCATATAGTGCCAAAGAACTTGTCACATAGGTATCTGAGCACTGGCAGCAGCAGTATAGTAGTAACAGTACACAATAAAGTGTTTTATCACTTGTGGAAGAGGTGGCAGCAGCACAGCAGCAGCATTGGTAATTGTAGCATATAGTGCCAAAGAACTTGTCACATAGGTATCTGAGCACTGGCAGCAGCAGTATAGTAGTAACAGTACACAATAAAGTGTTTTATCACTTGTGGAAGAGGTGGCAGCAGCACAGCAGCAGCATTTGAAATTGTAGCATATAGTGTCAAAGAACTTGTCACATAGGTATCTGAGCACTGGCAGCAGCAGTATAGTAGTAACAGTACACAATAAAGTGTTTTATCACTTGTGGAAGAGGTGGCAGCAGCACAGCAGCAGCATTTGAAATTGTAGCATATAGTGTCAAAGAACTTGTCACATAGGTATCTGAGCACTGGCAGCAGCAGTATAGTAGTAACAGTACACAATAAAGTGTTTTATCACTTGTGGAAGAGGTGGCAGCAGCACAGCAGCAGCATTTGAAATTGTAGCATATAGTGTCAAAGAACTTGTCACATAGGTATCTGAGCACTGGCAGCAGCAGTATAGTAGTAACAGTACACAATAAAGTGTTTTATCACTTGTGGAAGAGGTGGCAGCAGCACAGCAGCAGCATTGGTAATTGTAGCATATAGTGCCAAAGAACTTGTCACATAGGTATCTGAGCACTGGCAGCAGCAGTATAGTATTAACAGTACACAATAAAGTGTTGTATCACTTGTGGAAGAGGTGGCAGCAGCACAGCAGCAGCATTGGTAATTGTAGCATATAGTGCCAAAGAACTTGTCACATAGGTAAGTGAGCACTAGCAGCAGCAGCAGCATAGTAGTACCAGTACACAATTAAGTGTTTTTTTCACTCGTGGTCGTGGAAGAGGTGGCAGCAGGATAGCAGCAGCGTTGATAATTGTAGCATATAGTGCCAAAGAACTTGACACATAAGTATCTGAGCACTGGCAGAAGCAGCAGCATAGTAGTACCAGTACACAACTAAGTGTTTTTTTCACTCGTGGTCGTGGAAGAGGTGGCAGCAGGATAGCAGCAGCATTGATATATGTAGCATATAGTGCCAAAGAACTTGTCACATAGGTAAGTGAGCACTGGCAGCAGCAGCAGCATAGTAGTACCAGTACACAACTAAGTGTTTTTTTCACTCGTGGTCGTGGAAGAGGTGGCAGCAGCACAGCAACAGCATTGATGATTGTAGCATATAGTGCCAAAGAACTTGTCACATAGGTAAGTGAGCACTGGCAGCAGCAGCAGCATAGTAGTACCAGTACACAATTAAGTTTTTTTTTCACTCGTGGTCGTGGAAGAGGTGGCAGCAGCATAGGAGCAGCAGCATTGATAATTGTAGCATATAGTGCCAAAGAACTTGTCACATAGGTAAGTGAGCACTGGCAGCAGCATCAGCAGTGTAGTAGTACCAGTACACAATAAAGTGTTTTTTTCACTCGTGGTCGTGGAAGAGGTGGCAGCAGGACAGCAGCAGCATTGATAATTGTAGCATATAGTGCCAAAGAACTTGACACATAGGTATATGAGCAATGGCGGCAGCATCAGCAGTATAGTAGTAGTAACAGTACACAATTAAGTGTTTCTTTCACTCGTGGTCGTGGAAGAGGTGGCAGCAGCATAGGAGCAGCAGCATTGATAATTGTAGCATATAGTGCCAAAGAACTTCACACATAAGTATCTGAGCACTGGCAGAAGCAGCAGCATAGTAGTACCAGTACACAACTAAGTGTTTCTTTCACTCGTGGTCGTGGAAGAGGTGGCAGCAGCATAGGAGCAGCAGCATTGATAATTGTAGCATATAGTGCCAAAGAACTTGACACATAAGTATCTGAGCACTGGCAGAAGCAGCAGCATAGTAGTACCAGTACACAACTAAGTGTTTCTTTCACTCGTGGTCGTGGAAGAGGTGGCAGCAGCATAGGAGCAGCAGCATTGATAATTGTAGCATATAGTGCCAAAGAACTTGACACATAAGTATCTGAGCACTGGCAGAAGCAGCAGCATAGTAGTACCAGTACACAACTAAGTGTTTCTTTCACTCGTGGTCGTGGAAGAGGTGGCAGCAGCATAGGAGCAGCAGCATTGATAATTGTAGCATATAGTGCCAAAGAACTTGACACATAAGTATCTGAGCACTGGCAGAAGCAGCAGCATAGTAGTACCAGTACACAACTAAGTGTTTCTTTCACTCGTGGTCGTGGAAGAGGTGGCAGCAGCATAGGAGCAGCAGCATTGATAATTGTAGCATATAGTGCCAAAGAACTTGACACATAAGTATCTGAGCACTGGCAGAAGCAGCAGCATAGTAGTACCAGTACACAATTAAGTGTTTTTTTCACTCGTGGTCGTGGAAGAGGTGGCAGCAGGATAGCAGCAGCGTTGATAATTGTAGCATATAGTGCCAAAGAACTTGTCACATAGGTAAGTGAGCACTGGCAGCAGCAGCAGTGTAGTAGTACCAGTACACAACTAAGTGTTTCTTTCACTCGTGGTCGTGGAAGAGGTGGCAGCAGCATAGGAGCAGCAGCATTGATAATTGTAGCATATAGTGCCAAAGAACTTCACACATAAGTATCTGAGCACTGGCAGAAGCAGCAGCATAGTAGTACCAGTACACAACTAAGTGTTTCTTTCACTCGTGGTCGTGGAAGAGGTGGCAGCAGCATAGGAGCAGCAGCATTGATAATTGTAGCATATAGTGCCAAAGAACTTGACACATAAGTATCTGAGCACTGGCAGAAACAGCAGCATAGTAGTACCAGTACACAACTAAGTGTTTCTTTCACTCGTGGTCGTGGAAGAGGTGGCAGCAGCATAGGAGCAGCAGCATTGATAATTGTAGCATATAGTGCCAAAGAACTTGACACATAAGTATCTGAGCACTGGCAGAAGCAGCAGCATAGTAGTACCAGTACACAACTAAGTGTTTCTTTCACTCGTGGTCGTGGAAGAGGTGGCAGCAGCATAGGAGCAGCAGCATTGATAATTGTAGCATATAGTGCCAAAGAACTTGACACATAAGTATCTGAGCACTGGCAGAAGCAGCAGCATAGTAGTACCAGTACACAACTAAGTGTTTCTTTCACTCGTGGTCGTGGAAGAGGTGGCAGCAGCATAGGAGCAGCAGCATTGATAATTGTAGCATATAGTGCCAAAGAACTTGACACATAAGTATCTGAGCACTGGCAGAAGCAGCAGCATAGTAGTACCAGTACACAACTAAGTGTTTCTTTCACTCGTGGTCGTGGAAGAGGTGGCAGCAGCATAGGAGCAGCAGCATTGATAATTGTAGCATATAGTGCCAAAGAACTTGACACATAAGTATCTGAGCACTGGCAGAAGCAGCAGCATAGTAGTACCAGTACACAATTAAGTGTTTTTTTCACTCGTGGTCGTGGAAGAGGTGGCAGCAGGATAGCAGCAGCGTTGATAATTGTAGCATATAGTGCCAAAGAACTTGTCACATAGGTAAGTGAGCACTGGCAGCAGCAGCAGTGTAGTAGTACCAATACACAACTAAGTGTTTTTTTCACTCGTGGTCGTGGAAGAGGTGGCAGCAGCATAGGAGCAGCAGCATTGATAATTGTAGCATATAGTGCCAAAGAACTTGACACATAAGTATATGAGCACTGGCAGCAGCAGCAGTGTAGTAGTACCAGTACACAATTAAGTGTTTTTTTCACTCGTGGTCGTGGAAGAGGTGGCAGCAGGATAGCAGCAGCGTTGATAATTGTAGCATATAGTGCCAAAGAACTTGTCACATAGGTAAGTGAGCACTGGCAGCAGCAGCAGCATAGTAGTACCAGTACACAACTAAGTGTTTTTTTCACTCGTGGTCGTGGAAGAGGTGGCAGCAGCATAGGAGCAGCAGCATTGATAATTGTAGCATATAGTGCCAAAGAACTTCACACATAAGTATCTGAGCACTGGCAGAAGCAGCAGCATAGTAGTACCAGTACACAACTAAGTGTTTCTTTCACTCGTGGTCGTGGAAGAGGTGGCAGCAGCATAGGAGCAGCAGCATTGATAATTGTAGCATATAGTGCCAAAGAACTTGACACATAAGTATCTGAGCACTGGCAGAAGCAGCAGCATAGTAGTACCAGTACACAACTAAGTGTTTCTTTCACTCGTGGTCGTGGAAGAGGTGGCAGCAGCATAGGAGCAGCAGCATTGATAATTGTAGCATATAGTGCCAAAGAACTTGACACATAAGTATCTGAGCACTGGCAGAAGCAGCAGCATAGTAGTACCAGTACACAACTAAGTGTTTCTTTCACTCGTGGTCGTGGAAGAGGTGGCAGCAGCATAGGAGCAGCAGCATTGATAATTGTAGCATATAGTGCCAAAGAACTTGACACATAAGTATCTGAGCAATGGCAGAAGCAGCAGCATAGTAGTACCAGTACACAATTAAGTGTTTTTTTCACTCGTGGTCGTGGAAGAGGTGGCAGCAGGATAGCAGCAGCGTTGATAATTGTAGCATATAGTGCCAAAGAACTTGTCACATAGGTAAGTGAGCACTGGCAGCAGCAGCAGTGTAGTAGTACCAGTACACAACTAAGTGTTTTTTTCACTCGTGGTCGTGGAAGAGGTGGCAGCAGCATAGGAGCAGCAGCATTGATAATTGTAGCATATAGTGCCAAAGAACTTGACACATAAGTATATGAGCACTGGCAGCAGCAGCAGTGTAGTAGTACCAGTACACAATTAAGTGTTTTTTTCACTCGTGGTCGTGGAAGAGGTGGCAGCAGGATAGCAGCAGCGTTGATAATTGTAGCATATAGTGCCAAAGAACTTGTCACATAGGTAAGTGAGCACTGGCAGCAGCAGCAGTGTAGTAGTACCAGTACACAATAAAGTGTTTTTTTCACTCGTGGTCGTGGAAGAGGTGGCAGCAGGATAGCAGCAGCGTTGATAATTGTAGCATATAGTGCCAAAGAACTTGTCACATAAGTATCTGAGCACTGGCAGAAGCAGCAGCATAGTAGTACCAGTACACAATTAAGTGTTTTTTTCACTCGTGGTCGTGGAAGAGGTGGCAGCAGCACCAGCAGTAGTAAGAAAGTGGCAAATCTCACAGACAAAAGGTGACAGCACCAGTATGAGTAATATATCGGTACATAATCACTCAGCCTTTTGGCATTAGCAGTAGGAGCCCATATAGTGCCAAAATTACAAAAGCTTGAAATTGCATTAGCATGGTGATTACATTTGAAAAGCAGAATGACACAGGCCTTAAGTAGCTGTGGCACCGGGTGGAGTTTTTGGGTTGTGTTTTGCACGCCACAGGCTTTTCAAAAAAACAAAAAAAATATCCACCTTCTTCCCAGCAGCAGCATAAGGAAAGGGAGATGCACTGTGATGTAAGGGAGAGGGGGAACTCCACTTCTGATGGTGGGGTAGGATGGTGGGGTGGCCTTTGACATCGAATGTAAGGGGAGGGGATGCGCTGGACATATAATATTACAGATATAACCGGCCCTTTTGAGGGCAACCATAATGCTGATGCGGACCACGATGAAATTGAGTTTGACACCCCTGGTATAAAGAGATAGGAGAGGTATCGGTAACTGACAAGGGACCATTCAGCGCCCTGAAGCGACGGCGGGTGCCAGAAAGTCACCGCCGATCCAGGACTCATTCATTTTGATGAATGTGAGTCTGTCCACGGAGTCTGTGGACAGACGGGTCCTCTTGTCCGTGACCACCCCACCTGCCGCGCTGAATGTCCGCTCAGATAGTACGCTGGAGGGGGGGCAAGACAATAACTCCAGCGCATACTGAGCGAGCTCGGGGCAGGTGTCCAATCTGACAACCCAGTACTCCATGGGGTCGTCGGTGCTCATACTGTCAGAAGCACTGACGGACCCCATGTAGTCTGCCACCATGTGGGCCAGCCGCTGGTGGTGATGGCTGCTGCTGCTGCTGCTGCTGCTGGTACTGGGTCGCTCAGTTTGCATGAACATCCTCATCTCACCCATTAGGTCCCCTGCTCGGCTGCTGATGTTGCTGCTGGGTGCAGCCACCTGCTGGGTGAGATGAGGGGGGACAACTGGAGGCCGGGGACTTGCCTGCTCCAAACGGCTGACTAGGCATGCCTGCAGTTCCTCCATCCGGGGCTGCCTCCGTCTGGCTGGGAGGAACTGCTCCAGTTTCCCCTTAAATCTGGGATCTACAAGGGTGGCCAGCCAAAACTCGTCCCTCTCCTTGATGGCTTTAACCCGGGGGTCCCTCCTGAGGCATCTCAGCATGTGGGCAGCCATGGGGAAGAGCACAGCCCGCTGTGACTCCTCATGGCTGCCTGGGTCCATGACGTCCGCTTCCTCGTCATGGAGGCGCTGCTGTTCGCGGTCAGTCATGCCAAACCCCCGGACTATCGGTGCCCCCAACACCGGCTCTCCCTCCTGACCAGGCCCTGACTCCAGGACGCCACCAGTCACCTCCTGATCATCATCATGATCCTCCTCCTCCTCCTCGTCCTGGGCCTGGTCTTGGTGGAGCAGTGTTGCCTCCTCCTGCTCCACCAAGGCACTCTCCCCAGCTCCGAGCAGGCGATCTAGTGCCCTGTCCAGCAGGAACACTATAGGGAGCACGTCGTTGAGGCCGACATGCTCCCTGCTCACCATCTTGGTCGCCTGCTCAAAAGGGGCCAACACATGGCAGACCTGGTGTATCTGCCCCCACTCCAGACTGGTGATGTACGGGAGTGTGTGTTGTGATGGCCCGCCAGTGCCTTGCTCCAGCAGGTACTCCTTCACCGCCCTTCGCTGCTCCCACAACCTCTCCAGCATGTAGAGGCTGGAGTTCCACCGCGTCACACTGTCCACAATCAGCCTGTGAAGGGGCAGGCTGTTGTCCCGCTGCAACTTTGACAGGGACGCGGTAGCGGTTGGGGAGCGCCTGAAGTGGCTGGCAATCCTGCGTACCCTTAGCACTATGTCACTCAACCCGGGATAGGTGCGCAGGAACTTCTGCACCACTAGGTTGAGGACATGTGCCAGACAGGGCACGTGTGTCAGACTGCCAGCCTGGAGGGCGGAGAGGAGGTTGCTGCCATTGTCACAGACAACCAGACCTGCTTGGAGCCTTCGGGGTGTCAGCCACTTCTGGACCTGAGCCTGAAGTGCGCTCAGCACTTCTCGTCCAGTGTGTCTCCGTTCCCCTAAACTAACAAGCTGGAGCACGGCCTGACAGCGCACGTGCCCCACACTTGAATAGCTACGGGGGCGCTTGCTGGGAGGCTCAGCAGCTGCGGAGACAGTGGCTTGAGGGAGACCAGCACTTCTCCCCTGGACACCCCGGGGCGGCACCACAAAATCAGATGCCGCCAATCCCTCCCCGGCGCCTCGGAGGGAAACCCAATGGGCCGTGAAGCTTATGTAGCGCCCCTGCCCATGCCTGCTGGTCCAGCCATCCATTGTCAGATGCACCCTGTTGCTGACAGCATGATCCAGCGACAGGGTTACATTCTGCACAATGTGCTGGTGTAGGGCAGGGACACCAGTCCTGGCAAAGAAATGGCGGCTGGGGACACGCCATTGGGGTTGGGCCTGCTCCAACATCTGCCTGAAGGGGTTGCAGTCCACTATGTTAAAGGGAAGCAGATGTTGGGCAATAACCCTTGCCAGGAGCCCATTGAGGGAACGCACACGTCGGTCTGAAGGGGGGAAGGGAGTGTTGCGTTCAAAGGCGTCAGAAAGAGACGCCTGGCGCCGGACGGCAGTGCGGGACACCGAAGAGGAGGGTGATGATGTGGAGGTCTGGCTGTCGGTAGCAGTACCTCTACTAGAGGGAGCGGGGGGGCATGACCTGCTGGTAGCCGATGAAGCTGTGGCAGGGGCTGCTGTACCCTGCACACTTGTGGTGGTGGCGCTGCTACCACCAGCACGCTTCATCTGGTCATGCTCCTGCCAGTGATTAATCCGCAGGTGCTGGTTGAGTGCCGTGGTACCCACCCGAGCCAAACACTTCCCTCTCTTCACCTTGGCACGACAGAGCTGGCAGATGGCTACTGTCGGGTTATCTGCTACCAAGGTGAAGTAGGCCCAGAGAGGTGACTTCAGCGTCGCCCTCCTGTCAGATGGGGTGACGCTGACTTCCACCTGCTGGGACTCGGTGCGCACAGGTGGAGCTGCCTGCTGCTGCTGCTGCTGCTGCTGCTGCTGCTGACACCTCCTGCTGCCATCACCAGTGGAGACCCTGACGTTGGTCTCCCTGGTGACCTGGCGCACCGTTTCCCCAGGGTGCCTACCTTCCTCGTCGTCACTGATGCTGTGAACCGACGAGGCAGGTGGCACCCATGTTGGGTCACCCTCCTCTTCGCCCCCAGATATGTCAGACCCAGGGCTGACATGTGGTGGTCTGAAGGAGACATCTGACATGGAGCCGCTAGCCTGGCTCCGATGTCCCCTCACAGACGCATGGGTCTGACTAGGTGCTGGTGTTTCCTGCAGAAAACCACCAGCACCACCATGAAGGGAGGTCTCTGGGCTACTGACAGCCAGTACCCCATCCTCCTCCTCCTCCATTAACCCTTCAAAAAGGTCCTGACCATCAGCACATAAATCAATGTCTGCATGATCGAGGGCCTCCCCCAAGATATCCATGTCACTTTCACCATCAAACAGCATGAGGCTGGACTCGCTGGGGCTGGGTACTAAAGGCACCGGTGTACTGATGGTGGTGGTGCTACTTGGTGATGACTGAGTGGCACTGCTGTGCCCCATGTACTCCACCACTGCTGGAGCCTGTGAAGGCAATATCGGGCGGCTGCCCGAAGTAAAAAACTCCCGGATGAGGCGGACTCCCCTTCCACCCGATCCTCTACCAGTAGTAGGGGCGCGAGAGGTACCCCGTGCTGGCAGCGACCCAGCACTGGGAGTAACTCCCCTACCCCTGCTGCCACGACCACGGATGCTGCTCATGCTGATATGGGGGGGGTGGGTAAACTTTATTGGGGGGGGGGGTAAATGTGATAATAGAAAAAACAGGCGCGCAGACAAACAACTAGTAGCTATGCCACTAAACAACAATTAAACGAAAGGTAAATTTTTTTAAATTTTTTTTTTTTTTTTAAACTAACTAACTGACTGACAGACAACAGACAAAAACTGACTGGGCAACGAATAAGAGCAATAAAGAAACTAATATAGATAGAACAGTGACTCTGCTAACACAGCAGAGCCAGAGATCTGAATAAACTAAAAATAACTTTTTTTTTTTTTTTTTTTTTATAAAACAGATAACTATCTAACTAAATAAACACACTAAACTAAGCTAGCTAGCTTACAGAGGTGTACAAGTACACTCAAACCTATCTATCTAACACTAAATGAAACTGGAACACAAACACACAAATAGTAGCTTTAAAAAAAGCTGTTTGGTCTCTTCTTGCTTTTAAAAAAGCAGTTTAGAAATATAAGCACTAGCAGCTGCTAATACTCAAATGAACTGAACACTGAACAGGAGCACAGAACTGAAAGGCACTGCAATGCTGATGCAATATAACACAGAGCACAGAAACACTTCTCCCTCTATATCCACCTTGTGAATCTGCAATGAGCACATGCTGGCACTTAGTTTATATAATGGTCGTGAGGCAGGTTCCTATTGGTTGATGTGGAGGTTGCTAACCTCTGACACCTGTGGAAATGGAACTCTGATTGGCTGTGATGTGAATGAAGGGCGGGGAAAAAAATCGCGCGATATTGCTTTTGCCGAATATTCGCATTGCGAATATTCGGCAGCATAAAAGGATCACATGCGCTACTCGGCCCAGGGTCCCTCTAATCATACCACCATTGCTTTTACACGTCGATGGAGATCACTAGCATGTGATCTGTGTTAAAAAAAATTTGAGAAAAATCCGAATATTCGACATTGCGAATATTCGGCACAATATTCGAGATATTGCGCGATTTCTCGAATATGCAATATTCGAGCCGAATATTCGCAATTCGAATATTCGTGAGCAACACTACTCATTATTACTGCCCAGTTCTGAAGAAGCACTATAACAATCAGGTATAATACATGCATTGGATAGCTTTGTTTCCTAATTTGTTTTATGTGGTCTTTCTTTATTGTTTGGAATGATAGTTTACTTTGTTATTGTCTGCAATTATGTTGCTGTTTTAGCTTATGTATTTTTTTAGTCCAATAGCTACAACTCTCGTTTATGTGTTTTAAGTACAACAAAAGGCAAAAGGCAAATAAAAAAATGAGGGTAAGGGAGGATTATAACCCCCGTCAGTTGTTTTTTTCTGCCATTTGAATCCCATTGGGAACATTTCCCTTCACTTCCTGTCATAATCAAAACAGGAAGTGAGACGAAAACTCTCCAAAGTGAGAAAATCCCTGGATGTCCCCTTTGGAAGATTCCCCTTCTATCCATGGTCTGGTGACAATCCAGACAGGAGCACAGACAGCAATACAAACCTGACAGGGGTTCTAATCTCTCTCCGCTCTAAATAAAATGTAAAAAAAAGTTTTGCCCACTTCCCGCAAAAGGCATTTCAGGAACCCTGTGCATTTCTCTTTAATTACAAGTGGTCTCTGAGGCACATTCACCGCAATATCACTTTTATTGGCGGCAGGAGAGGTGTCCACCCCCTCTCGTTGGGCTCTGGTCATCTCTGCTGCTTACAGGACCCGTCGGATAGCAGCGGAGCCGATCGCGACCTTTCCCGTGAAGGCCTTGCTGCTAACTGAGGGGAAGATGGCCCCTGCTTGGCTCTATAGCATGGGAGGAAGAAAGCGATGTCAAACGTCACTTCCGCCCATAACATTTTTTGACTTGGCTTGTGGACTAGTGATATGTGCTCAGTAAATCCTGACGGCGGAGTTGGCTAAGAGTGGCTCTGTTCAGATCAGGTGTAATCCCATCAGGTGACTGAGTGCTGGTATGCAGTAGGCATCATTAGAAGATTGTGTACAGGTTTTTTTTTCTGGTAAGATAAAGAAGAATCTAATGTCCTGTGTATAGTAAGGTGAACTGTTGCTATACTGTTACTTACTACACCTGTCAAACTCTGTCAGCAGCCATACATCTATTGCACCTTTGAATCACAGGTATTATAGCTGTATGGCTGCAGACAATGTACTCCCATCACCCATAACGTTAGCGCAACATACCATTTTTACTTATCTTATTTTGTGATAATATCTCACTAGATCAGTGGTTCTCAACCCTTCTAGTGCCGTGACCCCTTGATAAAATGTCTCAAGTTGTGGGGACCCCCAACAGTAAGATTTTTGTAGCGTGGGTTGTCGGCACCCAAGGCAAGACAAGTAATTGGCACCCCTAACCCACGGACATTTAGCACCCCTTCCACTCGTACAGTATTAAAACCCCTTATGGTACATTTTAGGATGTACCACTCTTTCTTTGTTCTCCTTTCTTTCCCTCCCCCCCCTCTTTTCCTCTCCCTTCCATGTAATTTCCCTTTTTTCCTTCTCTTACTATGAAGAGTAGTAGTGCTGGGGGGGGGGGGGGTTCTGATCAGTCAACTTAGGTGCTCTTGATCAAGGTCATTTGCTGATCTGAGAACTGTAGTGGGGTCTTTTAATGGCAACTCTAAACACAGGTAGAGTTACTCACTGTGTCTTCGGCTTAACTGTGTCCCCAGCTTTGTGGTGTCTCGTAGCAGTGACAAAATCAGGAGATAGGGTCTCCTCCAGCCCCTCCCACTTCACATTCCTCACCTAGCCATGCCGTGGACTGAATGGGCAGCTGCGAAGAGGCCTAGTGGGTGGCTGTGGGCTCCAGTAACAGTCCAGGATTTGGTGACCCCTGGCAAATAGTTATTCGACCCCCGGAGGGGTCCCGACCCCCAGGTTGAGAACCACTGCACTAGATTGTTACAGCTGTCCATTTGTTTTGTTTTTTTTGTTTTTTACAAGCACAATTAATTTTTTGTTTTCATAACATTATATCCGTCTGATAGGTAAAATCAACATATAGAGGTAAGGGTGGTGTCAGACTAATGCAGTGTAGTTTTTAATACATTTTAAAATGGTATGTGTGTTTGAGCTTTGGGGTGCACACCCTAATGCAATAGGCTAAGCATGCATATGATGCTACTTAAAGTGGACCGTACATCAAATAACAAATGTTAAATGCACGCTTCATACCTTCAAACCACATCAGATTGTCCTGGGACTTCCCTAAACTTCTAGCGTCCTAGGGGTCCAGGACATGTCCTGCAAAGTAGCCACACCCACTTTTCACCACAGCCACGCGCTATCTTTCTCTCCAAGGTGTCCCTATTACTTAAATTCTAAAATTAGAAGGTATGCATGCATTGTTTAGTAGGGTGTACATGCACCATTTATTTAGAAGGATGGCATAATCTTTGCTCAGGCAAACAGGGTCAGCAACTACTTTCAGGATTGAAATCACACAGTCATGTAAATCCTGAGGACTGAGAAGTTCTTGAAAGGTTTCTTCACAGTAAGAGCTGTAAAAATGTGGAATAGACTCCCTCCAGAGGTGGTTCTGGCCAGCTCTGTAGATTGCTTTAAGAAAGGCCTGGATACTTTCCTAAATGTACATAACTGGGTACTAACATTTATAGGTGAAGTTGATTCAGAGAATATCTGATTGCCTCTCGGGGGATAAGGAGGGATTTTTTTTCCCCGGCTGTAGCAAATTGGAGCATGCTCTGCTGGGGTTTTTCGCCTTCCTCTGGATCAACTGTGGGTATAGAATTGGGTATATGGGATTGTATGATATATATATATTTTTTTATGGTTGAACTAGATGGACTTGTGCCTTTTTTCAACCTAACTATGTAACTATGTAACTATGTTTACAAATGTCTGACACAGGTTAGCACGTTGTTGAAATCTCTCACCTTATGGCACGCTACCCACATGTAATAATTTATAATATACAAATGCTTCCCCGTTCTTGCAACAAACAGTTTACACCAGCCCAAGCAAAGCCACTTGATTAAAGTGGTTAGAAAAGAAGTACATATATAGGGCAAGCACAAATTGAGATAAAAAGAATAGCTAACAGCATTGTCGTCCCTATAGAAAATAGATATGGTTCCCGATATGGTTCCCGGTAAGGGGATAGGGCATGGACACAGTATATGCAAAAAAATATATACATTTTAATAAATTATCACATGAATTGAATAAACAACATTATAAAAATATGAATTGATCATATAAAAGAGAAGATTTCACCATATTGGTGTGTATATGAGGTCCGACATGTTTCGCCTGTTCAGGCTTCCTCAGGGACAAATATATATGGTCTCTACGGTTTCAGAGTCAACTCAATAGATATATATTGGCAAACTTTTTCTCTATTTCTCTAACACGACATCACTAACATGCATTCGTACAGTCCCATTCCCTATCCCCTTACCGGGAACCATATCTATGGTTTAAAGTGATTGTAAAGGCAGAAGGTTTTTTTTTTTTTTTACTCTAATGCATTTTCTGCATTAAGGTAGAAAACCTTTTGTGTGCAGCTCCCCCCAGTCTTCCTTTATACTTTCCTTACCCCCATGTCAATCCAACGCTGTGCCCGACAGCACTCTCCCCACTGGACATGGGCATGCTGTCAATCACAGCCAGTGAGCAGACAACAGGAGGTGGAGCCACACAATGTGACTCTCATAGCAAGCAGCCTGCTATGGGAGCACGTGGCAGTGGGGAGGAGCCTGGAATGCTAGCAGGGCTCCCCAGGAGAGTAAGATCAGGATTGTAGGTAAGTATGACAGGTTAGTTACTTAAAAAAAAAAAATTGGGCCAGATCCACACTACTGATACACCGGCGTACTTTCAAATCACCCACGTCGTATCATTAGTTTGAATCCTCAAACCATGAAACGCCGGCTTCGGGCTTCGATCCAACAGGCTTACGTCCTCGTACGCCTTCGGATCGTATGTGCAATATTTCTGCGCCCGCTGGGTGGAGTTTGCATCATTTTCCGTGTCGGGTATGCAAATTAGCTTTTTACGGCGATCCACGAAGGTACGAGCGGCAGTCGCATTCTCTTACGTCGTTGCTAGTCGGCTTTTTCCGGTGTATAGTTAAAGCTGCTATTATCCGGTCTATAGTTAGACTTGCAATGTTAAGTATGGCCGTCGTTCCCGCGTCGAAATTTCAATTTATTTTTATTTTTTGCGTAAGACGTCGGTGAATAGGATTGTACGTAATTTACGCTAGTAAAAAAAAAAAACGACGTTTCGACGTAATTTCGCGCAATGCACGGCAGGAAATTTCTGAACGGAGCATGCGCAGTTCGATCGCCGCTTCATTTAAATGATTCACACCCCCTACCTGCCGATTTAAATTCCGCCGCCAGAAATACACTACGCCGCTGTAACTTACGGTGCAAAATCTTCCAGGATTCGACTTAGAGCCAGGTAAGATACGGCAGCGTAGTGTATCTCTGATACACTGCGCCGGGGCAATTGTATGTGGATCTGGCCCATTACATTTAAAGCTAAATGGCTACTTTATAATAATTCTAATAATTCAAAAGCCCCATTTTTTTTAATTATGTACTGTTGCTTTATATTTTGACATGTCAGGGGTTTATTTTTGTAGACTTTTAAAGCCACTAAATTTATTTTAAAGCCACTAAAAGGTCCACTTTAAGGACATAGTAAAGATATTGGAAGAATATACAAATATGCTTTTATGAAAATAATAAAAAACGGTTGACTCAGCCAGCTGCATTTCCATCCTTTCTGTACAACACATGCACAAATTGTTTGCAATAGGAATGGATCTACTGTACAAAGGGAAAGAGGAGGGGCAAATCCCAGTGTTTCTAGTATGAATAGCAATGCTGGTGATGGATGCCAGCACTAACATACTGGCATTGATTTACCAAATGAGTAAAGGCTGTTCACTAAAAATATATTATGTATTCCACAGCGCTGTCACTTATCAGTATATTAGACACTTGTTTTCAATATTTTGCTCTACCCACAGCGCTGTCCTTCATTACTAATACATTTCCATCCTAGGTCTATCAAAGCAGTTGTGCCATACTTATATTAATCATATATACTATGCCCCGGATTCACATACCTCGGCGCATATATATGCCGCCGTAGCATATCTTCTTTACGCTACGCTGGCGCAACGCAGAGGGGAAAGCATGGAATTCACAAACAAATGCTCCCAACGTTGCGCCGGCGTAGCGTATAGTCGTAGGCGTAAGTCAGCGTAAGTCCAAGTAGGTGGAAGTGGGCTGGAAGTGGGCGTGATACATATAAATGAAGCGTGACCCCATGCAAATGATGGGCTGAGCTTCAGACAAGTACTTAAAATGAACTGCGCATGCGTCGTACCTTGGACGCATCCCAGTGCACATGCTCACAATCATGTCGAAACAACTGGCTAAGATACGTCGAATCACTGCCTACGACGTAAACATAACCTACGCCCAGCCCTATTCACGTACAACGTAAACTATGTAAAATTAGACGGCGTTTGTTCCCTGGTCCATACCTTTGCATGAGTTGCACCTCCAATATGGGGAATAACTTTACGCCGGACGTAAACCTTACGCAAATCGATTAAAACATGCGCCGGGCGCAAGTACGTTCGTGAATCGGCGTATCTCCCTCATTTGTATATTTGCATCGAAAATCAATGGGAGTGCCAAATGCGTCCAGCGTAACTATGCGCCCACTATACGCTGGCGTAGGCAAGTAACGTCGGTCGGATGAAGTCAGTTTTTAGGCGTATTGTAGTTCTGTGGGCACGGCGCACAGATACGACGGCTCATATCTACACTTACGCGGCGTATCTCGAGATACGTCGGCGTAAGTGCTTTGTGAATCCGGGCCCTAATATGTATTCAATAGTAAAACATATAATAAGTCCCAAATTAGACATTCATCTGGAAAAAGGTGCTTCCAATAAATAACGTGTGTTTAACCTCCCTGGCGGTATGATTCTTTCTGATTTTAGGTGCTGAAAGTGGTACCATTATTTGCAAGGAAATTTGGCGTTTCATACTGTAGGCTTGTAATTCTTAGAAATTACTAACTTAAATCTGACCAAACAAGAGTCTAATAGGCATCCCGGGTATGATTTAAAAAAAAAAACTAAATTATAAATTATAATATAATAAATAATTATAACAAATAATAATATAATTATAATAAAAATTATTCAATAATGTAATCAACTCAAAATCACTGAAATTTGCTCAGTTGCAGAATTGTCGCTGTCATTATTTATTTATTTTTATGACGAATTTCCCCACAAATCGCTATCGCTCAATTCTGCAAGTGATTATAATTTATTATCGCTGTTTTCTAGCTGATCTAAAACCATTTTTGACATAAAGGGACACTTTTGGTTGCTATGGACAATCTACATTTTGCAGGCAGAAAGAACAGTTTTTATTATACAAAAGTACATGCAGGGAACTGGGCAGACCACTAGGGACAAGGGGTGTGTGATTTTTTTACATACAGTACTGTAATCTATAAGATAATAGTATACTGTATGTAATGTGTTTGTTTACTTTTTTGAATTTGGTGCCGTTCTCCGCCCCCGTGCGTCGTAACGTCGCAGGGAATGGAGATCGACGGCACGCGGGGACACTGTGTGAATCGAGCAAGCACCCGCTCCCTCACACAGCGTGGATGCATTGCTGGATCCACGGACAAGGTAAGCCAGCGTGCGCTGCAAGCTCTGCAAAGCTACCCCGAGCGTGACTCGGGGATACCGATCCTAGCATAAAAAAAACACCCCGAGTCACGCTCGGGAATACCGCTAGGAGGGTTAAAGTGCGTCAGTATTTTCCATAAGGTGCTCCATATACTAAAAGTGCTTCAGTTCAGTTCCTATGACTTCTCAGTGCTCCATGTAACATTCTGTGCTCTTTGACCAGATGTCTTAGACGTCTTTTCATTCATAACAGCTTTGTTGACTTTATTCGGGATCCGGGTACCGGGATCTGCAACTCACTGTGTCCAGTAAACACAGAGGTTGCGGGAGCAGCATGCTGCACACCCCTAACCCGTCACAGGCTTGATCATGTACATGTATGTGATCCAGCCTGTCTGTGCTGCCCACAGTAAAAGTACTGTGGGCAGTCAGTAAACATATGCTATATTACCAGAAGTATTGGGACACCTGCCTTTACACACACATGAACTTTATTAGTCTTAGTCCGTAGAGTTCAATATTGGGTTGACCCACCCTTTGCAGCTATCACAGCTTCAACTCTTCTGGGAAAGCTGTCCACAAGGTTTAGGAGTGTGTCTATGGGAATGTTTGACCATTCTTACAGAAGCGCATTTGGAGGTCAGGCATTGATGTTTAACAAGAAGCCCTGGCTCGCTGCTTCCGCTTTAATTAATTCCAAAGGTGTTGAGGTCAGGACTCTGTGCAGGCCAAACAAGTTCCTCTACCCTGAACTCGTTCATCTATGTCTTTATGGACCTTGCTTTGTGCACTGGTGTGCAGTCATGTTGGAACAGGAAGGGGTCATCCCCAAACCGTTCCCAAAAAGTTGGGAGCATGAAACTGTACAAAATGTCTTGGTATGCTGATGCTTTAAGATTTCCCTTCACTGGAACTAAAGGGCCAAGCCCAACCCCTGAAGAACAACCCCACACCATAATCCCACCTCCACCAAATGTTTTGGACCAGTGCACAAAGCAAGGTCCCCAAAGACGGATGGGAGAGTTTGGGGTTGGAAGAACTTGACTTGCCTGCACAAAGTCCTGACCTCAGCCCAATAGAACACTTTTGGGATGAATAAGAGCGGAGACTGCAAGCCAGGCCTTCTCTTCCAACATCAGTGCCTGACCTCACAAATGTGCTTCTGGAAGAATGGTCAAACATTCCCATAGACACAGTCCTAAACCTTGTGGACGGCCTTCCCAGAAGAGATGAAGCTGTTATAGCTGCAAAGGGTGGACCAACTCAATATTGAACCTTACGGACTAAGACTAGGATGCCATTAAAGTTCATGTGCGTGTAAAGACAGGTGTCCCAATATGTTTGGTAATATAGTGTACTTTATATGTATTTATTGTTTATATTTTTGGTTAACACATTCACTGCAGATTTACTAATGGTGTATTGATTTATTCATTATAGATTGATGATTTATGTATAACAGTGGCACCGTAATAATTTATATCTGGGTTATTGAGTTAAGTAGTATCTAGTGAGCAGTGAAGCACCTACTTTATTTTCATTTCTTTTCATAAAATACCACAAGGAGATAAAGCTTTGGACTTATTTGTCTCCATGTTTGTACCTCTTTCACTTCTTCCTACAGAATTTGGATTTGCTTCAATTTCCACTCTATAGAATTTGGACATGAAATACATGCTTTAGACCAGGGATCCTCAAACTATGGCCCTCCAGCTGTTGCGGAACTACACATCCCATGAGGCATTGTAAAACTCTGACATTCACAGACATGACTAGGCATGATGGGAATTGTAGTTCCTGAACAACTGGAGGGCCATAGTTTGAAGACCCATGCTTTAGACCAGGGATCTCCAAACTTTTAAACAAAGGGCCAGTTTACAGTCCTTCAGACTTTAGGGGGGCCGGACTAGGGCCATTGGGAGCAAAAAATGTCCAGGTGTCCAGTGGGAGTAAAAAATACCACATCTTTGGTGACAGTGGAAAGAATAGTGTCCCATCGTTGGTGTTAATGGAAAGAATTGATGGTGTCAGTTGGGGGAATAGTGCCCCATTGGTGTCAGCAACAAGAATTAGGCCCCATTTAAATTTGATGGAATAATGCCCCAAGGGCCGCATTGAGGCAAGCAAAGGGCCACATCCGGCCCCAGGGCCGCAGTTTGGAGACCCCTGCTTTAGACAATGCCAGGGTATGTGCAAAAATCATTGTGTTCTCTCTCTTCCCCCCTTGTGCAATCAGGGCTGTCTTAATAACATCATGGGCCCCTGGGCAAAGTAATGCACTAGGGCCCCTACCAGCCTGTCCCAATTTACTCACCTACTTAAGAACTAAAATATAAATAGTTGATAGAATTAAACATAATAAAATAGATTTTAAACAAAAAGAAAACATGTCATAAATCAAAGACTAATCAACACAAATGGCACAGTACAGAGGGAGTCAGGAGGGCAGAATACTGGGATGAGGAGGGCACAATACAGTTTATGGGACGCTGGCCGGGACATGGCCATCCCGGGACAGCTTAGTAGAAAGTGTGACTGTCCCAGCAAGTATCATGCAAGATCATGGGGCCCCCATGCACCTGGGGTCCCTGGGCAGTGCCCAGAGGTGCACATAGATTAGGACAGCCCTGAGTGCAATCCCCTCCCCCATGGCACATGATCTATTACATAGGTATACTCCTCTTCAGCCCCCTTTAAGACTAAATCAGCAGCAGCACAGTACAACATACTAACTATCAGAATCCCTGAGCTGTATTTTTGGCACTGGTAGGAGTTAAAGAAAGTAAACCTAGAGGCAGGTGTTGAGTTTCTGTACTTTCTCCAGTACAGGAGCAGTTTTGGCAACAGCCAACACACGCTATTTAAATATATCTCATCTTGTCTATCATGAGGTTTGACTAATCTATACCTTTTTTCTAAATCCAAATTGCATACCGTCTCAAGAACATATTCATATAACTACCCAGTAGTCCAAAAAAAGATTTTTAGCTATTGGGTTGTGTTTCAAAAAGCAGCATCAAAAAGCATTTATTTTTTACTATTTACATTTCGTAAGAAAATGCCTGGCATTTTCCTTTAATCATATTCAGACATCTGGACCTTTGCAAGTACATCTGGATTTGTGGTGTGATGAGGCAAGACTAACATGGAGAGAAGCCAACTTAAAAATATGGCTAGACACAGCTCAAAGGGAGATAGTTTATGAATATGAAAACATGCAGCCCCAGAGTTAACATTTTGATAAATGAGTTCTAATTGCAAATGATTATTAATTGAAGCAGCAGTTCCTAATATATCTCTTCAATTATTTAACGAAAACCGGCAGCTGCACAGAATATGATCAGTTTTACCCATACAATTGGGTTTAATAAAATTCACACTTCTAATTCAGTGCTAAATGTTATGAAACTTTGCAATTTAATAAACACAATGAATGTTTTTTTTTTACTCACTACTAGAAAGAATTGAACTAATTCATGAATCAACAAATATAGCACACTTAGCAAATCTCATTTTTTTTGGACAAACCACATTTTCAGTTTGCCTGAATGTGATCACCTGACAGCCCTAATTATGAACTGGAAAGTTTTCGGGACAAATCTAAATGCAACTTACAATTTGCATATTCAAGCAAATCAAAAATGTACCATAATATAATACACTCTGCTTTAGTGAGGCATTAGATGTTATTAAACAGGGTTAATCTACAGGTGAAACTCGAAAAAATTATAATATTGTGCAAAAGTTAATGTATTTCACTAAGGCCCCTTTCACACTGGGGCAGGGGTGGCGTTGGCGGTAAATCGCTGTTATTTTTAGCAGCGCTTTACCATCAATTTTGCTGCGCTATTAGGCCACTAGAGGGGCGCTTTTATCCCCGCTAGAGGCCAAGAAATGGTTAAAACCACTGCAAAGCATCTCTGCAGAGGCGCTTTGCTGGCGGTATAGCCGCAGTGCCCATTGATTTCAATAGACAGGAGCGGTGGAGGAACAGTATACACACCACTCATTCACCGCTCCAAAGATGCTGCTAGCAGGACTTTTTTTCACCGTCCTGCTACCGCACCGCTCCTGTGTGAAAGCCCTCAGGGTTTTCACATTGGAGCGGCAGCAGCGGCTGTTTCAAGTCGCTTTGCAGGCGCAATTTTTAGTGTTATAGCGACTGCAAAGCGACCCAGTGTGAAAAGGGTCTAATGCAACTTAAAAGGTGAATCTCCTGCCAAGTCATTGTATTCTCTTAGCAGAGGGAAGGAGGGGAATCCGCTAACGATAATTGCATGTAAGAACTGGCAAGCTGGTTGTACCCAAGTTGATTAATCGATCAACTTGGTACATTAATTCTGCCCATACATGATTCGCATCTTGGCCAGTTCCTGTGTAAACGGCCAAGATTCGAACAGTCTATGTCTGGCCTAAATCTTCTAAATTGACAATGTTGTGATACACTCAACTTTATTGAGGCACTAGATGTTATCAGATAGGGTTAATTTAGCCCAGCCCATGACAGCCTAAAACAAAGTTCACTAAAGTGGGTGGGTTTCAAAATTATTTGCTTCAGTCATTTCATGTGAATGTGAACCCTACCTTGTCTTCACTGCTGTGCAGAAAATTGGAAGGGAGATGTCCCCAATTTGTGCAAAAGGGTTGAGCTATCCATTACTGGCCTATATATTCCAACATGTGATGGGATATCTAGAAGTTGCTGGACACACAGTTAAGATGTATGCTGAGAGTGGAAAAAACGGCACCTGTTCCAATCAAAGTATTTGAGAATTTCTGACTGTCTAGGATTACAGTGATAGTGTGTGTTCTGATGGTTAGATGGCTATTAGGTAAGGACATTTTGAGCCAGTGATTAAATGTAAAGCATGGGTGCTCAACCTGTGGCCCTCCAGCTGTTGAAGAACCACAAGTCCCAAGAGGTATTGCAAGGCTGACAGTTACAAGCATTACTACTACTACTAACTTTTTTAAAACTGCATGTTCTACTGCATTCTTTGGAGAATAAAAGAAAGAGAAAGGCACCTCCTAAGCGCAGTAGTTAAAAGATTTATTGCAGGCACAATGGGATTAAAAACACTTACAAGAGAGAAAGAGGTCATAGGCATATAATGTTTAGACCTTATGAGGATTGCTGTAATCCTCGTCTGTCTGGGGGAAAGAGCTTTCCTGCAGCTGTCAGATTCCCTGGTGACGTGGATTAGGAGGAAGTGAAGATGCAATGAGGCAGGCCTGATGAAGGAGCCATGCATGCTCCGAAATGCGTTACCGCCCACCGCCTTCACATGATGTTACATTGGCCATGTGCGTTCCAGCTTGATCCAGAATACGGGCCAGTTCCTCATATCTTCACCTCCTCGCTAATCCACATCACCAGGGAATCTGACAGCTGCAAGGCGGCTCTCTCTCTTCCCCAGACAGACGAGGATTACAGCAATCCACATATGGACTAATCATTAAATGCATATGATCTCTAATGCTGCATACACATAGTCAGAATCTCTAACAAAAAATGTTCGATGTGAGCTTGTTGTCGGAAAATCTGACCATGTGTGGGCTCCATCGGACATTTGCTTTTTGGAATTTCCGACAACAAATGTTTGAGAGCTGGTTCTCAATTTTTCTCAAACGTTCTTGCCAGAAATTCCGATCGTCTGTAGCTAATTCCGAAGCACAAAAATCCTACGCATTCTCGGAATCAATTCAACGCATGCTCGGAATCATTGAACTTTTACTTGGCTCAGTATAGTGTTGTGTGTGACCGCGTTCTTGACATTCGGAATATCCAACAACATTTGTGTTGCCATCATTCCGTCGGAAACAAAATCCATGGTTTTGATGTCGGAATGTCCAATCGTGTGTATGTGGCATTACTCTCTTGTAAGTGTTTTTAATCACATTGTGCCTGTAATACATCTTTTAACTGCTGCACTTAGAGGTGCCTTTCTCTTTCTTTCATGAACCCCCAGAGCTGCTTCTTTTCTACAAATCACTGCCTTCGGTACCATCTCTCCACTGCTACAAAGTACCGGATACCGAGCCTCACCAGAGCGTCCTCAACCCTCCCTCTTTTCTTTGGAGAATAAGACACCTTTATGCTTTCTTCATATTTAATGTGTCTGTTATGTGTTGTTTGAACTCTGAACAGTATATTATGGTAATGTCTTTTGAACACATATCAAGTAATGTTTATCACACATTTTATTCTTTTAGCCATCGGTTTCATGATAAGGGTTTTGTTTAGAAAAATACACCCAGTTCTACTAAATGAGTGATCAATATTTATTACCAGGCCCGTTGCTACAGGACAGGCAAGGCAAACAATTGCTTGGGGCCCTGAGCTGGCCGGGGGCCCCCAACTTCCCCTTCCCATGCTGTAGCATGGCCGAGCTCCTCCTGTCAGTCCGGCCGAGTACCGCGCGGTACAGGAGATTCAGTGTCCTGTTCCCGGCCAGACTGACAGGAAGTGCTCACTTCCTGTCAGTCCGGCCGGGAACAGGACACTGAATCTCCTGTAACGCTCGGGACCCGGCCGGCAGTGTCGTACTAAGACTAAGGCGGCGTACACACGGCAGGGAATCTCGACGGGCAGAACACATTGTTCCGCCTGTCGAGGTTCCCTGCCGGCCGTCGAAATCGGCGACCCGCCCGTCGGGAATGGCAACCAGCCATTCTTCCAGGCGGGCCGTCGAGGAAATAGAGAGCGTGCTCTCTATTTCTGCTCGACGGGCTTCCCGACGGGAAGCTCGCCGAGACCGTACACACGGCCGAGGTCCTCGCTGGAATGCACATTCCAGCGAGGTTCTCGCTGGTTTTCAGCGAGAACCTCGGCCGTGTGTACGCCGCCTGAAGCAGCTGCAGGGAGACTCGAGGCAGCTATTGTGATTCCTCTCACGGCCGCTGGCTGTCTGAGTGTCCCAGTCAGCATCTGAGTATGAGGTACTGAATTGGGGAGGGGGGTCTCTGCACTGGGGGATGTCTCTGCACTGGGGGGGTCTCTGCACTACGGGGGTCTCTGTACTGGGGAGGGTCTCTGCACTGGGCAGGGTCTCTGCACTGGGGGGGGGTGTCTCTGCACTGGGGGGGTCTCTGCACTGAGGGGGGTTTGCACTGAAGGGGGTCTCTGCACTGGGGGGGGTTTCTGCACTTGGGGGGTTAGCACTAAGGAGGGTCTCTGCACTGAGGGGGTTTGCACTGTAGGGGGTCTCTGCACTGAGAGGGGGGTGAACTAAAGGGGGGTCTGCGCTGAAAAGAGTCTGTGTAACATGCAGAGGGTCCAGAGCTATGGGGGGCTGTGTAATGTAAAGGGGCCCAGAGGTGCAGGGTGCTGTGTAATGTAAAGGGGCCCAGAGGTGCAGGGTACTGTGTAATGTAATGGGGTCTAGAGGTGCAGGGGTGTCTCTGCACTGGGGGGGGTTTGCATTGAGGGGGGTTTCTGCAGAGGGGCCTCCATGTTCATTTTGTTGGGGCCCCCTAAGTCCATCAAACGGCCCTGCTTATTACTTATTGAATACGACTACACTGGTCTCTGTTCTAAGAGTTTGACATGAAGCAAGGCTTTATGTCATTTGGAAACCATTTTTAATATTGCTGTTCCCCTGTACCAATCCAAGTTCCTATAATATCATGAGAACGGTGTTGTATTAGGCAAAAATCTCACAGCCGCATGCTCTTCCAGACATTTCCTTAGTATGCTTATTGCCTATTGCAGCAAAATGTTTTCCACTATGGACTTATTCATAGTTCTGACACCTTAGCCTTGAATCTTTCATGCATATATATTGATTCCATAGAAAATAATTGCAAACATATTTAACTTGAAACCAAAACATACGCGTTGCATTTCTCTCTGTGCTACTTTCAACTCATTGCCCACCATTTAACTCCTATGTCTCCACTCCCCTCCTTTTACACCACTATAAACTCAACACCAGTTTAAAGTGTAAAAAAACATATCCACAACCTGGATTTTAGCTAACCTCACTTCCTAATCATACCTACTCAGACGTGGATTTAACTTACTTTCTATTCATAAAGCCACATACTAAATACTGAGGAGTAAGTTCAACGATTTTCCAGTGCTTAATTAAAAAAAAATAACTGGGAATAGCTTGCAAAGCTCGTCCCATACAAATAAATCATGTCTGGATTTTTTTTACTAGCTTTAAAAAATCATAACTGGCTGCAGACTGAAATTTAAAGGTTTTGTATATTAAAATTACATTACAAAAAGAGCTTGCATTACAAATATACTGTATATTTAATTTTATTTACAAACATGGAGTGGCCCGTTAAACCCTGTCTAAGGCCGCGTACACACGACCAAATAAATCCGATCAAATCGGTCTGACAGACCGTTTTGATCGGATTTGTCTGCTGGGATAGATTGGTTTGATTGTGTACACACGATCAAACCAAAATCCCCGCTGGCAGACAGCGCGGTGACGCGGCGGTGACGTTGACGCCGCCACGTCACCATTACCAGGAAGTAAAACACTTCCACGCATGCGTCGAATACATTCGACGCATGCGCGGGCAGATATGTCTGCTGGTTGGCGTACTAACCAGCAGACATGTCGGACGGACGGGTTCCCAGCAGACAGATTTTAATGCATGCTTTAAAATCTGGCTGCTGGAAAAACCCGTCTGTCCTCCCGTAAACACGATCGAATTTGTCTGCTGAAACGGTCCGTCGGACCGTTTCCAGCAGATAGATTCGATCGTGTATACGCGGCCTAACAGTTTGCTCTAGTTCACTAGTCCAAACACAAATTTCCCCGCTCACAGATTCTGCCCAGAGTTTCCACTCTCTGCTCATATCCATACCACTTTTACCCTCTTTGACCACTTTGACCACATTACATTCTGCCCTTTGTCAGGGCCGCTCCCAAAGTATTATGTCGCCCATGCATGCTACTAAAAATTAGAGGTATCTTTTCCAGGTTAGCTTTGAAATAACTCTTAATTTCTTATGTCTTTATCAACATTGAGAAAAACAAACAATGTGAAATTAAGGAGAAAACAGGAAAAGATTCTTAATTATTTTTTCAGATAAGTATAATCAAATACTGTATGTTCATCAAACTGTCACATTACGGTATATTGTACAATAAACTAGCAAGTATTCATTTTCTTTAAATCAATTTCATTCCAGCTTTTACAAAAGGAAAGTAGGAATTACATCGCTGTTTATTTTTCCACCTACTGTGACACAGCTGTTGCGTAGCGGGGAGGTACAGGAGGGGGTCCTACAGATTTCTATGATACCTCTTCTACAAATGTGAATGTGTCAAGATTGCCCTTTGTGACACATTAATATAGCAATTTTAACCACACAATGCCACATTTTTCATTGACATTCACAAACATACAATGAATTGAAAATAATATATGGCTGTATAATGCATCTACAAAATGGTTTAATGTCTACGTGCCAATTTAATTATATTTCTGTCAGGCAGGGAACAGTTAGGAATAATTTAACTTTATAATATATTACTTAGCAAAAAAAAAAAAAGAGTATCACAAAAAATGCAGGCAAACGTTCCCTGAAACTAGAGCTCTGAGTATGAATCTGGTTGATAAGAAAGTTCTACTTAATACTATAGCAGCGTGTTTGGGTAAAGCTTTAAGTTCTTCTAGAAAAACTACATATACTTTGTTTTTATGAAGAAAATACATTGCTGTGTTTATGAACGTCATTTATTTACTCTATAGATGGTGGTACATCATATGATTGCAGCTCCCAGCCACTACAATATGCTGTCAGAGTACATATGCTTGCTTTATGTAATGCTGGGAGCTTCCATATACATTTCTGTCACAAATTCAAAAAGCCTAAATGAAAGGAAAATGGCAAATATAAATTTAGTTTATGATAGTGAGTTACAAATTTACAAATACAGATATTTCCCATTGAATATAATTCGATGTTTACTAATCTTAAATTCATTTTCTGTAGGTGTGAGATGGAGGGGCGGCCCGTCCATTAAGGGCGCATGGGCGCCTCCCCCTTGTCCATCGCCGCCCCTCCACCCATGCGTCGGGCCCCTTTCAGGCGCATGGATTCCAATGTGGGAGGGGCTATTTTTTTGAAGCACTGATTAGAGCCAGAGGCTTTAATAGGCTTCAATATAAGGTGGGCTCGGGTCACATAGAGTGCGCTCCGATCCCACCTACGTGTGTTACATCAGAATTATGAATATTTGCTGTTGTAACACTGATCCTCCTCCCGGCTAATCCGAAAGCCAGTTTTGACACCAGTCCCCCAATTGGCTGAAAGGACAGGAAATCATATTGGATGCCTAGGCGAAGGTGGGGAGGAGCTGGAAGCCACCATGGAGGAGAGGACACGGAGCCGCTGTACCACACTGCCTGCTGTCTGCCACTGTCCGCCGCCCGTTGGGGTAAGTGCTGGACCAACTGGAAAACATTGGTGGGAGGTTGGATGCCGCTCGGGGGGTTGTTTTCTGCCCCCCAAAAAACACCATGGAGGCCCCTGAATGCTAGGTCCCCACTGCACATAGGGATTGATTTACATAAGACATTTAAACTGTTCACTTTACAAGGGACTTTGCGCTTTTCAGAGAAAATTTACCATGAGCTTAACCACTTCAATACCGGGCTTTTATACCACCTCCATACCGGGCCTATTCTGACACTTCTCTCCTACATGTAATAATCATCATTCTTTTGCTAAAAAATTACACAGTACCCCCAAACATTATATATGTTTTTTTAGAAGACACCCTAGGGAATAATACGACGGTCATTGCAACATTTTATCTCGCACGGTATTTACGCAATCATTTTTCAAACGCCTTTTTTTTGTAAAAAAAATTGTTTCATGAATTAAAAAAATAACAAAACTGTAAAGTTAGCCCAATTATTTTGTATTATATGAAAGATTATGTTACACCGAGTAAATAGATACCCAACACGTCACGCTTTAATTTTGCGCACACTCATGGAATTGCGCCAAACTTCGGTACATAAAAATCTCCATAGGCAACGCTTTATTTATTTTTTACAGGTTACCAGTTTAGATTTACAGAGGAGATCTAGTGCTAGATTCATTGCTGGCACTCTAACGCACGCGACAATACCTCACTTATGTGGTTTAAACGGCGTTTACATATGTCAGCGGGACTTACGTGTGCGTTCGCTTCTGCACGCGAGCTATCGGGGACAGGGGCGTTTTAATTATTTTTTTTTTTTTACTTATTTTTTTTTTCTTTACACTTTTTTCAATGTTTTTTTTCCACTTTTATTCCTATTACAAGGAATGTAAACATCCCTTGTAATAGGAAATGTGTGTGACAGGTCCTCTTTAAGGAGAGATGCGGGGTCAATAAGACCTCACATCTCTCCTCCAGGCTGGAAACCATGAGATCGGTGAAAAAAAATTCACGATCTCATGAATGGTTGCTTACAGCCGCAATCGCGGCTTTGTTTACTTACGGGGACTCGGGCGTGACGTCATCACGCCCACGATTCATTCTCCGGGCCCCCGAAGGCACGGGAGAGCCCGAAGAAGCACCGGATGGCGGCAGGAGGTGGCAGGATGTCCCCTCCCGCTGCCTGTAAGAACGATCAAGTGGCGGAACCGCCGCCATGATTGTTGTTATGTCGTGCAGAATCGGCGGCTGAAGAAGAGGCAGGCATCATTCAGATATCCACCGGCAAAGCCCAGGCCGTCAATTGACAACCACTTAGGATGGGAGATCCCATCTCTGGCCGTCAATTGTCAATGGGCCAGTATTGAAGTGGTTAATGAATAATGGGGTGAAGCTCTGCTGGGTTCCATCATCCACTCACGTGCAAGCAAAAATGCTGTTTTTTTAATTTTCCTTGGATGTGATAGGGTATTATTTGCAAAATGAAATTTCATCACATTTACTAAGCTCTGGGGAAACTTCCCTTGCAAAGTGAACTGTCTATTAGTAACTGCCTTTAAGAACTGCCTTTAGTAAATCACCACCAAAGGATCTCAACATCTGTTTAACTCAGAGCTAAGTCTAGCCCACTCCTAAAAGTAAATATCACCCAACCATTTAACATTACATGGTGAGCACCTGGTTTAGTAACTAACGGGAAACGGGAAGACTGACAGAGATTAGCTCCCAGTCAAGACTGGGATCAGTCGCAGTCTATATATATACAGTGTGGGCCTGAGATATTTTGTTAGACTAGATAACACTTTTGTATTATGTAATCTTTACTAAAATCAGTGTTTTAGCCCATAGATAATTGTGGTAAAACATGCTGATCACCATCTCAATGCACGCATACACTATAGTAAGAAAAAATGCGCCTGCACTAGAACATATCACAATACACAAATATGAATGTTCTGTGCAAGTTTGTATCTAAAGATTACATAGAGATTTTTTTTTATAAGATAATATTGTCAAGAAAAATCTAAGTTCCCCCCCCCCCCCCCAAATTTATGAATTATTTTGCCATCTTAAGTAATGACAAAGTTATTGCAGAAAAAAACAGGCCCACAGTTGAAATGTATAAATTACTCTGGTCCATAAGGGTTATACAGGTGCTGAGGTGATGTGGGTAATGTGGGTAGACATAAACACTTTTTAATTGATACCAACAGAATATATGCAAAATCATATAGAGAAAGGAGATGCAATAAAGTGCAGTTCTGACCAAAATATGACTTTTAAGATAAAAATACCCCTAGAATGCTAATGCCTTGTGCAATGTAACAAAGATATGCTGTAAACTGTCCAGTTTTCTATGTGTGCAGCATAGTTTCTTACTTTGTGAAGTTCCTGCACAGAGCGGCCATCTCCATTGTGGGCACCTGAAGCCACAGCGTCCTTCTTCCTGGATTACTTGCATGCTGGCAGTTACTTGATGCTGATCTCATCCCAAGACCCCGGGGCTGTTTGTCTTTTGAATGGATAGGAGCATGAATTTCAATCGACCTATCCCAGGAGCATTAAAGCATAATATTATGCATTATGTACGTTCTACCTCAATATACATTAGGATAAAAGAAATGTTACAAACTGTTAACCAGGTGGTATTATTTTTTGAGAGGAAGACTACCTGGAGTTCTTGTATCTGGATGTGGGGCCCCCCACCTCTCGCACTATCTTTTGCCTTCTTCATGCGGAAGAAACGCGATACATATTGCTAGTTTGATGGGGGATCCTAAGAGATATACCTTTTATAAAAATTTGTTTGTGTATTTATGTTATGTTAGTCTATTGGAAGAATACTGTATTGGCTTTTTTAAAGTAATGTTTTATGTTTTTATATGTTTTCTCTTAAATAGAATAAAATGAATTTAAAACTAGAGGGAGACAAAAGATTTGTACTGTAAAATCTTTTCAGGATTCATGGGCAAGCAAATATCTTACTGCCAACAGAGCTAAGAAAGACCTTACTATTATTACCTACTATCCAGAATCCAGACTTAATAAATCCAACTCTATGTCTGAAATTCCTATCAAAAACTGAAAACTGTATTTCCCCCTGAAAGATCTAGACACATTTTATTTTCGACCCTCCACGTGTAACCAGGGCCGTCTTAATGGCATCATGGGCCCCTGGGCAAAGTAATGCTCTGGGGCCCCTACAATGATGACAGTGAAGGTAAACAGACATCAAGTAGATAGGAGGCAGACTGCCCCCCCCTGTGTATCTATCACTCTCAGTGCCATCATGGGGCCCCCATTTTTGGGGCAGTGTGGGCTCAAGGACCAGCTGCTTTGGGAAAAGTGCAGGGGCCCCCCATGCAGCTGGGACCCCTGGGCAATGCCCAGGTGTGCCCTCTCATTAAAACAGCCCTGCGTGTAACCACTTTTTTTTAATGGTTTTAATTGCAATTATGTTCAGTCCTGCCTCCCCCATTAATTAGGGGGTGGGTTATATTATATATAAGCCATACCACTTTAACCACTTCAGCCCCGGGGGATTTGGCTGCCCAATGAACGGGACATTTTTTGTGATTCGGCACTGCGTTGTTTAACTGACAATTGCGCGTCGTGCGACGTTGCACCCAAACAAAATTGACGTCCTTTTTTCCCACAAATAGAGCTTTCTTTTGGTGGTATTTGATCATCTCTGCAGTTTTTATTTTTTGCGCTATAAACAAAAAAAGAGAGCCAATTTTGAAAAAAAGCTATATTTTATACTTTTTGCTATAATAAATATCCCCAAAAAGATATAAAAAACACATTTTTTCCTCAGTTTAGGCCAATATGTATTCTTCTACATATTTTTGGTAACAAAATCGCAATAAGCGTATATATTGATTGGTTTGCCCAAAAGTTAAAGCATCTACAAACTGGGGCAAATTTTTATGACATTTTTATTATTATTATTTTTTATTAGTAATGACGGCGATCTGCGATTTTTATCATGACTGCGACATTATGGCGGACACATCGGACATTTTTTGACAATTTTTGTACCCTTTGCATTTATACTGCGATCAGTGCTATAAAAATGTACTGATTTCAGTGTAAATGACACGGGCAGGGAAGGGGTTAACCACTAGGGGGCACTGAAGAGGTTAAGTGTGACCTAGGGAGTAATTCTAACTGTGGGGGGAGTTGGGCTACCAGTGACATGACACTGATTACTGCTCCCGATGACAGGAAGCAGAAGATCAGTGTCTTGTCACTAGGCAGAACAGGGAAATGCATTGTGTACATCACATGCCTGACGAAGGGGTCCTGCGTGACTCAGAAATGTTGCACTTTTATTGTGTTGTGATCATTATCCATTTGGATGCTATTTATGTTGTTCCATGGTGTGCTGGCAAATATCTTCATTGTTTAATAAAGGCATCTCCCCGTTCTGACTGATCAAGGGACACCGGCGGACATCGAGTCCGCGGGTCCCACTGGCATGGTCACGGAGCAGTGCGCACCCACAATGCCATCACTTAAAGGGGACGTACCTGTACGCCTATTTGCCCAGCCGAGTCATTGTGCCGACGTATATTGTTGTGCGCTGTTCGCTATGTGGTTAATGTTAATCATGCTATGAGTAAGACTGTAATGGCCGAAACATGTCGGCATTGATCCTGTGTATATGATGTAGCAAAATAAAAGGATAATAATGAGGAGTTATCAAGTTGCCGGCTGAATTTCTGATTTAGATGTTCGCATAAGGAAATGGGGATCCCGCCAGCCTGAGCACCAAATCTCAGCAAGTATTTCTCAATTGTGCAGTTGAGCTTGGGTATTTTCAGCTTGTAATATTTATTAGAGATATTAAAAGAAATAGCAGGACCATTGATAAGTAAAATAATAACATTGCAATAAAAAATGTGTTCATTGTAACTTTGTAAACGTGCAAAGGAAGAGTTTTAACTGTAAGAAAAACAGACGTATAAAAAAACAAAATAGAATAAAAATCTCAGTGATGTCCATAAAAAACAATTAACCACTTAAGGACCGAGGGTGTTTTTCAGATTTCGTGTTTACAAGACTAAAACATTTTTTTTTTGCTAGAAAATTACTTAAAACCCCCAAACATTATATATATATTTTTCTAACACCCTAGAGAATAAAATGGCAGTCATTGCAATACTTTTTGTTACACCGTATTTGCGCAGTGGTCTTACAAGCGCATTTTTTTGGAAAAAAATAACTTTTTTTTAATTAAAAAATAAGACAACAATAAATTTGGCCCAATTTTTTTTACATATTGTGAAAGATAATGTTACGCCGAGTAAAATGATACGCAACATGTCACGCTTAAAAATTGCGCCCGCTCGTGGCATGGCGTCAAACTTTTACCCTTAAAAATCTCAATAGGCGACGTTTAAAAAATTCTATTCTATTCTATTTTTTGAGATACAGAGGAGGTCTAAAATGATTGCCCTCGCTCTAACGATCGCGGCGATACCTCACTTGTGTGGTTTGAACGCCGTTTTCATATGCGGGCGCTACTCGCGTATGCGTTCGCTTCTGCGCGCGAGCTCGTCGAGACGGGGCGCTTTAAAAAAATGTTTTTTTGGTTTCGGATTTATTTTTATTTATTTTATCATTTTTAACACTGAAATAAAAAAATAAAAAATAATTATCACTTTTATTCCTATTACAAGGAATGTAAACATCCCTTGTAATAGAAAAAAGTCCTCTTCAATATGAGATCTGGGGTCAAAAAGACCTCAGATCTCATATTTAGGCTTAAATGAAAAAGAAAAAAAAAAAGAAAAAGAAAAAAAGATAAACAAAGAAATTGTCTCTTTAAGACGCTGGGCGGGGCTGACGTTTTGACGTCACTTCCGCCCAGCAGAGCTATGGGGACGGATGAGGGAAATTTTTCCCTCACTCGCAACCCCGGACAGCAGACGAGCGGACCCGAACGCCTCCGCCGCTACCGACGGCAACGGTAAGCGGCGGAGGGCTCGGGAGAGCAGTGGGAGGGGGGGGGCCTCTCCCGCCACCAATAACGGCAATCTCACGGCGAATCCGCCGCGGAGACCGCCGTTATCGTTGACAGAACCGCCCATTGTAAAGATGGATATCTCGGTTGTGGCAGCAGCTGCTGCCGTTACTGAGATATCCATCTTTAAAAAAAGGACGTAGATATACAGTGGGCGATCGTTAAGTGGTTAAATAATATTTTACCATACAATGAGATATTCAATTGGCTGGTATAGGTAAAAAAGATATGTCTTTATAACTTAGTAATTTTATGATGTTTCTACACAGCAGCAGCGATGGACTGGCCATCGGGAGTACCGGGAGATTCCCGGTGGGCTGATCAGAAGTGGGCCGGGCCCGGCCGGCTGTCAATCGCTGTTACAGTTTCTCTGCATGCTTCTGCACGTACCCGGTGGCACCATCAGCCAATAGCCGTCCAATACGCTGCGCCTGCGGCTGCCGCCAGTGTCATCCTCCTATGTTTAGAGCGGCCCCCCTCCCAGCGGCGTGACGTATCTTAGGGGTCACGGCCGTATACGGGAGGGGATGGGAGGAGCCGAGCCCGAGGAGAGAGCCTGAGGAGGCGGAGCCAGCACCGCCGAGGAGGAACGAAGATGGTATACAGTTACATTCAGTGCCACCACCATTGCCAGTAAGTTAAACAAGTAGGTTAACACAAACACTACTAGGCATCTGACTACACTATAGTGCAGTATGATGGAATGTATGCAGATTATGTACTGTGACTGCCATTCAGATTTTTTTAATATGCAGCATGGCGGGGGGTGGGGGGTAAATCTGCCACCACTGGTCATAGTAACTGATGTGATATGTGTATGAAGATTATTAACTGTGACTCACAGTTCATAATCTTCATACACATATCACATTATTACATCAGTTACTATGACCAGTGGTGGCAGACAGTACAACTCCCCCCCCCCCGCCATGCTGCATATTAAAAAAATCAAAATGGCAGTCAGTTCATAATCTGCATACACATGATTACATCATTTACTATTACCAGTGGTGGCAGACAGTACATTCCCCTCCCCCCGCCATGCTGCATATTAAAAAAATCAGAATTCCAGTCTGTGAGGGGCGGAATGTACTGTCTGCCACCACAGTCATAGTAACTGATGTAATAATGTGATATGTGTATGAAGATTATGAACTGTGACTGTCATTCCGATTTTTTGAATATGCAGCATGGCGGAGGGGGGGGGGGGGGAATGTACTGTCTGCCACCACTGGTAATAGTAAATGATGTAATCATGTGTATGAAGATTATGAACTGTGACTGCCATTCTGATTTTTTTCATATGCAGCATGGCGGGGAGAGGGATGTACTGTGTGCCACTGGTCATAGTAACTGATGTAGTAAGTGACATGTCCTGCACTGGCCACGGTCACAGACAAATTAATTCACTGGCCACTGCTGGTCATGGTCACTGATGATGAATGAATGTACTACCACTGGTCAGCCATTAATGCATCAGTGGCAGTACATTCATTCATCATCAGTGACCAGTGGCATTACTGGCAGTCTTGGCAGCCCTTCTCTGGGCTGCAGTCCTCTTCTTTAACCACTTGCTTACTGGGCACTTAAACCCCCCTCCTGTCCAGACCAATTTCCAGCTTTCAGCGCTCTCACTCTTTGAATGACAATTGTGCGGTCATAGAACTCTGTACCCAAATAGAGCTTTCTTTCGGTTGTATTTTATCACCTCTGCGGTTTTAATTTTTTGTATTTTTTTTTTAAAAGACCGAATAAAAAATAAATAAATACAAAACCGTTTTATATTTTGTTATAACATTTTGCAAACGTGTACTTTTTCTCCTTCATTGATGTACGCTGATGAGGCTGCACTGATGGGCACCGATAGGCTGCACTGATGGGCTCTGAGAGGCAGCATTGGTGTGCACTGATAGGTAGCACTGAGAATTGGCACTAATAGGTGGCAGTGATGGGCACTGATAGGTGGCAGTGATGGGCACTGATGGGTGCCATTGCTACCATTGTTGTAGCTTCCTGCATTTTGGAGTAAAAGGCTAGTTTCTGTGAAATATAACCTGACAACAACCATCAGCCAAGTTTTTAATTCATTAAAAGAGAAGTATGTATTTTTTTGTTGGTTTTTGCTGTTTTATACTTACCTAGATGGATGCTGCATCTGTCCCCCCAGTGCCTCTCCACTGAGAACCAAGTGATCGAACACCGCCGATATCTCAGTCCTCTCAGCTCCCAGAGTAGAGAGCTGCTGGCTGTCAATCAGCAATTTTCCACTCTGCCCCCCATGCTCAATGGAGTGCTGTGGGGGGACGGCGAGCGGCTGTCTCAGGCTCTCAGCGTCTCGCTGAGATGAGTGTCAGTCCAGGCACCTGGCAGGTCCAGACTTTGTTATGATGATGATATCATTCTAAAGGCGTCTGTAATGTTGGAATGCATCTTTTTTTTCAAAATTAAGAATAAAAATAAAGAACCTGTTTATACTTACAGTGGAATGTTTTTACTTATTTTGCGCAATTGCATATAGTTTATATACTGTTTTTGAGTGTATTTGGAAAAATAAAGTGGGCCGGTCTGGCTGAAGTCCAGGGCCACTTTATTGTCCCAGTCCATCCCTGCACAGCAGAGGTGTTACCAGATATCAGCGATAAACATTCTTTGTGGTGTTAAATTATTGTAAAAATATGACTTAATAACATTAAAATAAACATTTAGAGAAAAGAAACACTTTGCCCTTTAAATGTACTGCTAAGACATTTATCTTTCAACACAAAAATCAAATTTCAACATATTTACACATTAATGGCTCATTTTTAGAACGTCTTCATAATAAATGAAACGTAACCACATTAATGTGTTTTGATGGCTTTGGTTAATAATAGACTGGGCAAGGCTTTACAATCAGTCTAGTCTTCAACAAAATTAAGCTATTAAAATAAAACTCACTGCCAGCTCTTCAAGCATATTCAAAATGTCTTCAGAAAAATGAAGGATTCCTTAGGGACATCATTAAATTTGACAGTATGCTCCTGCCATATGGATAATATTGGAAAGGATACAAACCACACAAATGGCTAAACAGACAGAATTAAGAGTATAGTGGGTAAAATACATAGGCAGTGCTTGAGAACTACAATACATGGAATAACTCAGAAAAAAAGTTTAAATAAATAAAACCAGTTACATAAGAAAGAAAACATGACCTCATTTAACGTGTAATGTTAAAGCCATATGTTACAGTTTTTCTCACCTTCCTGATCTACTGTTAAGCATTTAAAGCATGGTTGCTATGTCAATGTTTAAACTATACGTGAGAGAATTTGTATGAAATTGGAGAAATACGAAGAAAGCAATAAAATAATAGCAGTGCATGTACAAGCTAGAGAATTACATGCCAAGAAGTATGGCTTTGACTTCCTTATATGTCTGTATAATTTTATTGTTAGGATTTATGCTTTACATGCAACATAGGGAAACAGAAAATTGCTAATCACAATGCTTAAAATTAAAAAGATCAGTATGAGCTAAACTGGCATGAATTAGAATTGCTTGATTCATTTTGAAATTTTAAAGCCAGCCCTATTCACAAATAGCTTTTTTAATCGGAAGGGTAACATACCACTCAGCTGGTGCCCATCTCATGATCTCAGCTCCGCAAACATTCCTGCAACTCTTGCAGAAGCCTACCATTGTACAAATGGGAGTAAATTCCCAAAATCTTAAAGGGGTTGTAAAGGTAAAAAAAAAAAATCCTAAATAGCTTCCTTTACCTTAGTGCAGTCCTCCTTCACTTACCTCATCCTTTGATTTTGCTTTTAAATGTCCTTATTTCTTCTGAGAAATCCTCATTTCCTGTTCTTCTGTCTGCAACTCCACACAGTAATGCAAGGCTTTCTCTCTGGTGTGGAGTGTCGTGCTCGTCCCTTCCCTTGGACAACAGGAGAGTCAGGACGCCCACTAACACACAGCTCTTTTCTCTATCTGCAACATAGAGAGAGCGTCCTGACTCTCTTGTTTTTTAAGGGAGGGGCGAGCACAACACTCCACACCAGGGAGAAAGCCTTGCATTACTGTGTATAGTTACAGGCAGAAGAACGGGAAGTGAGAATTTCTCAGAAGAAATAAGGACATTTAAAAGCAAAATCGAAGGATGAGGTAAGTGAAGGACTGCACTAAGGTAAAGGAAGCTATTTAGGAATTTGTTTTTTTACCTTTACAACCCCTTTAAAGACTAAAACAACCTCCTTGTGCACTGCTAAACATTGGGAATAAATGAAAGGGATAGAAAAGAATATATAACTAATACCTCCCTTGAGGGTAGAGTTGAAAAGAAGAAATGGACAGCCGCACTTCCACGAAAACCTTAAAAAGGTGGCCTTTAATAATGAAAAGGAATAAAGCACTACAAAACACAGCAAGCAATGGGGTGTATACCTGATGCGTTTCACACTGCAATTTCAGTGCTTAGTCATAGCTAAAGCAAATTTGAACACAACTCAAATATATAAACCTATTCAAACCAGTCACATGATCTAGCAACACCTGTGGCCAACCATCACTAAATGTTAATTGTGTGTACTCAAACAATGGGTATCAGACAATGGTGGTCACCTGGAGAAGAGGATCGAGTGAATGGGGATATCACACACATATATGAAACTCAAATAAACAAAGAGAAGTAAAAAATGATAAGTAAAAAATAATAATTGGTAAAAAGCATAAAAAGAATCTAATAAAATTGATATACATACAATATAGATAAATTTTTGTGAGTAGTGTTAAACAATTGCTTAGTGTTCTCACCTGGAGCGGCATCTCCCTCTTCCCTTGAGGGTAGACTTGAGAACCTGCATTAACAGAAGCTTTAGAATTTATTTTTGTGTTTGTTCACACAAGGAAGATATGTACCCACTTACTATCCCTGTGATACCCCTGCAAGAATAGAGGGTGTGGTTCACCCTAGGACAGGAAGACACAGACAAAAGTAAACACATCATCAAAAGTCCTAGCCCTTAAGCCTCGTACACACAAACGGGTTTCCCGGTGGACTTTTTACCGCCAGGAAACCCGAGAGAAAAGTCGAGAACCTGCTCGGTTCAGTCTTTCCCATACACATGGCCGGTTTTCCCAACACGAAAATTGCGTTGAAGCTTTGTCCGGGGAAAACTGTTGAAAAACCGGCAGACAAAAGTCCGCCGGATTTCTCGGCGGTTCTCTTTTTTTTCCGGAGGATTTTGGGCAGTTTTCCTATGGGAAAAACTGTGAGGAGCATACACAAGGCTGGGATTTCCAACCAAAAACTCTCCTCACAGTTTTCCTGTCGGGAAAACTGATCGTGTGTATGAGGCTTGACTCGCCCCTCGCCCTAGCAGACAGCAGTAAAAAAAACTTTCAAATTGAAATAAAAGTTAGACTTTGAAAAGTAACAGCCTCATTTAGAGAGACTTTGGGGCTCATTTACTTATAGCAAGATCTTGCCGACTTAGCAAAAGGAACTTTCACTTAGCTTAGTAAATGTGGTGAAGCTGTGCTGACTTCAGTCAATCATATGCAAACAAAGATCCTGTTTTTTTTTCATTGCGCATGATTCAATGGAAAGTTAATTTTCACTTAGCTTCATCTAATTCACTTAGCTAAGTAAAATGAAACGTTATCTCAAGCACTATTCTAGTATATTATAGTACAAGTATAAATACTACAGGTCCCCTAACTGTGCCTAATCTAATCTCTACACCAGGGCTGCCTAACCTTTTGAAGAGCAAGGTCCACTTCAGCAACTTGGCCCTCAGATCCGTTCCACTCAGACAGAAGGGAACCTTTCTGTTTGTAACCTCCTCATCGGGTTACCTTTACATAGGCTATGCCCCTCCAGTCTGCTATGAATGCTGCTGCGAGGCTCATCCACCGTACTAACTGCTCAGTGTCTGCTACCCCCCTGTGTCAATCCCTCCATTGGATCCCCGCTCACCCAACAAATTAAATTCAAAATACTAACAACAACTTACAAAGCCATCCACAACACTGCCCCCAGCTACATCGCTAGCCTAGTCTCAAAATACCAACCAAATCGTTCTCTTCATTCCTCCCAAGACCTCCTGCTCTCTAGCTCCCTTGTCACATCCACCCACTCATGCCTTCAGGACTTTTCCCAAGCCTCTCCCATCCTATGGAACTTCCTACCCCAATCTCCTACTCTGTTTGCTTTTTGATAATCCCTTAAAACCCATCTCTTCAGAAAAGCCTATCCTGCTCCCACCTAACAACTGTACTTTAGTTTTCTTTATTACCTCCTCCCCCACAGCTATTACCTTTTGTATCACTTGACCCTCCCACCTAGATTATAATATCTAACAAGCAGGACCCTCTGATTCCTCCTGTATTGATTTGCATTATAACTGTACTGTCTGCCCTCATGTTGTAAACTGTTTCAAACTGTTGGCGCTATAAGAATCCTAAATAATAATTATACTAATAATAATAAGAAGAAGAAGAAGAAGAACACAAGGGCATTTACACTTTCTATCACACAATGCTAAAATTATTTCTCTGCTAAAAATGTAAACACTACAAAAATTAACAAAATGTATGGTAAAGACTATTCATATGTGTGCCTTAATGTGGGTTTTTGCTTTAATCACATGCCACAATACCGAGCACAAGCTAGATAAGAGAGTTGTATACCTTTAGATTTCTCACTCATATATAAATGCGGGTTAAGTATTTTTCCTTGATAGAGACAAACTTAGACAGATACAATCATACACATACTAATATATAAATATTAAGCACATGCACCCATTTCACATCCATATTTGTGACAAAGCACAAGGACTGCTGTTAACAGATGGCTATGTGACAGTGTTGGTAAAGGGATTAATATATTCTGAGGGGAATTTTGTGGAGATGTTATACAGTGTGTCTGTCTTCAATGCCTGAGTAATTATAGCACAATAAAACAGCATGTTTTTACTGAAATATATGTGATTAAAGATAATTAGTAGTAATTGTATTAATTCTGCCCTTCTGCAGGCATAGTGTTTTAGCTACTCAGTTTCTCATTGTATGGGCATACTCTTGCTGTCTGCAATAAATATCTGGTTACAGTAGTGTGTGAAATGTATTAGAGATATAGTGTACACCAGGGATGTGTGGTGAGGTCAGTGGCTGGTGAGGCACTGGCTAGCATCAGAACCAGATACACATAGGTTACATACACCAAAAACAGTAGAGCGAGAGCAATAATTCTAGCACTAGACCTCCCATGTAAGGCCTTGTATACACGATCAGTCCAAACTGATGAAAACGGACTGAAGTTCAGTTTCATCGGTTCACAGACTGATGGTCTGATGGTCTGATGGTCTGATGTGCGTACACACCATCAGTTCAAAAATGATCGTGTCAGAACGTGGTGACGTAAAACACAACGACGTGCAGAAAAAAATGAAGTTCAATGCTTCCAAGCATGCATCGACTTGATTCTGAGCATGCGCAGGTTTTGAACCAATGCTTTTGTGTACTAACCATCAGTTTTGACCGATCGGTAGGCGTCCATCGGTCCGATTTTAAAGCAAGTTCTACATTTTTGGACTGAAGGACAACAAACTGATTGGGCGTACACACGGTCGGTTTGAACCGATGAAACCGAACTTCAGTCCCTGTTCATCGGTTATGTGTTAACTGTGTGAGAAAAATATGGCATTGTGGGTAAATCTTTTTCTTCTAGTTAATTGGGCTGAAAGGGAGCATGTGTCTTTTAGTGAGAGGACAGCCTCCACTAAAGCATTTTTATTGGACAGCTTGCTCCAATGGTGCTTTACCATTGGTCCAAGGCTCCAGCTGTCCATTAAGCTCAGTGCTTATAAGTCAGAGGCTCTGTGAGCTCAACCTCTCAGTCAGCTGCAGAGTGTGCCAGCTTGTATTTAAACTGGCCGCTCTGTATGTATCTTCTGACAGGCTGCACATGAAGCCCCATATCTCTGGAACTATAGGTGGCAGGAGCCCCAAATTTTCTGTGACACAAGGTTGCCACGCTACGACCCTGAAAGCTTGATTGTTTTTTTTCTTGGCATTTTTTTTTATGTTCATGGCAGGTGAGGATCTGCCTCACCTTCCTCCCCTGACTGCAAGTCCCTGGTTTACAATTTAATGCTATGTGGTGACAACATTGTATTTCTAGTTTGGAGGTAATGATAGAAAGCATGGAAAATATAATAAACTTTCAACTTGCTAAAAAAAGGAAATGTTTTGTTTATATTGCAAGCTCCATGAGCAGAGTCCTTCTGTCCCTTCTGTATTGAACTGTATTGTACTTGTACTGCCCCCCTCTACATTGTAAAGTGCTGTGCAACTGTTGACGCTACATAAATCCTGAATAATAATAATATACAGGTATGGGTCATTATAAATGCATGTTTTCAAGATTAGCAGGTGCTATTGCACATCAGTGCCATTTATTAAAGCTGAAGCTTAGTATGTTAAAAAAAATTCTAACATTACATTGAGCCGACTGGTTAGACTGAGAGTATTCTGCTTTTTTTGCTGTACATACCTTGTTAGCGCTATTTTATCCCCGGCTTCCAGGTATGATTCTTGCCAGACTGGGCATTCCTAGTCGCAGGCTAATTGATTGACGTTCTTTCCACCAGCGCATACTGCCTGTCACGACTTGCCGAAAGAAGCCGAACGTCATTGCGCAAGCGCCGTATAGAGTCGGCTCTATACGGCGCCTGCTGCTTGCCACAACAAAGGCAGCTTTTATACAACATTTTATACAACATTGAAAGCCCAACATCTGTAGGTGATATGCATGAAGGTGATGGCTCTACCTAATATAGAGAAGATCTAACCAATGTATGCAAATTTGTCACTATTATACTGTTGTACTTTATAGATAATCTTTATCTGCATTCTCATTAAGTGAATAGATATTCACACAAAGCACCTAATATAACACTATCCCAGCAATGATTTACACTACACTAAACTTATATGGTTTAATATAACAATGTTGAGGCTGAAGTTGTCTTTGTCTGGTTATGTTGCAATATATATGGGCCTATATGATGTATCTATTTATGTATGCAGTAGACATGTGCAGACTGGAATATTTAGTTTAGTTTTTTCGTTTTTGTTTGGAAAATACATTTATTTAGTTACTTCCGAAAATCGTTTTGATTTATTTCCATTTTCGTTGGGGAATAGCTTTCGTCCGAAAATCCAATAATACTTTGTTTCTGTCAAATGGTCAAAAGAATATTCGACGGAACGTCGAATCTTTACGCCGTATCGTACATTTCCGTTCGAATATTCCGCCTACAAGAATGCTAATGTTGTATGACTAGTAATAATGTAGAATCTTTTTTCTCATAAATCGAAATCTAATCTCTGTAATGTCGAATCTATTATTTCTATAGTGTCAAATCTTTTCCCTATACTGTCAAATCTTTTCCCTATACTGTCGAATCTTTTCCCTATAATGTCGAATCTTTTCCCTATACTGTCGAATCTTTTCCCTATAATGTCGAATCTTTTCCCTATAATGTCGAATCTCTCTATATCAAATTTTTACCGCAACGAAAATGAAAATAAAGCATTTTTTATGTCGGATCTTTCGGTTTTCATCTCTTGCGCTTTCGTTATCATTTGTTAAAACGATAACAAAAAAAAACGGATTTTCGGACGAAAATGCATTCTAACGAAAACGAATGCACATGTCTAGTATGCAGCACTTTTAAATCTTATGTAATAAAGTTATTTTTAGAAGTACTTTTAAATCAGGCTAATATTGCAGAATTCTGTTGGCATAATCTTACTATATACGTTTTGTAAAACCTGTTTAGGATGAAACCTGAAATTTAGATCATACACAGGGCTGGGGAATTTTTTCCTACCCGATGTAACAGAGTTGGGTGCTTGACCTGCCAATTGCCAAGCATCGAGTCAGAGAAGTGAGCCACACAACCTCCTATGTCCAGAAATACTGGCTATATTTCTTTCCTCTTGGCAACATAAATGGAATGGTGTGGGAGTAAATGAATAGTTCATACTGTATAAGAAATTTGTTGGTCCACAATTAAAGTGAATGGGTTACTGTGCCATGTATGGGTTTGCTTAGAGAACTAGAAGTTGAAACAGTGCTTTCCTCTTAGGTAAATTAAAAGTGCCACACCATATATATTGGATAAATCTATGCTACATTGTAAAGGATGACATTTTTGAGGCACAGCTATTTTCCATAAAATATATTTCCTTTATAGTAAATACATATAAAAACATGATATTCTGCTATACAACACATCATAAAATAGATCCATGATACAATATAATCATTTATTTCAAAACATAATTTCATAGTAGTAGTATAAACATGTTCTGGTCTTTTGTGGACTGACGGCCACGGTGTCTGGGTGGACCAAGATGGCTGTGGTGGACACAAGTCCCCACAGCATCCAGGTGGACCAAGATGGCCGCAGCAGATTCAATTACCCACCACCATGCCTGCACACATGCATAAGCGCTGCATGGCCAACGAGGGTACCACCAAGGCAAGCTACCTGGGTGCTGGAGTGATTTGTTCCCAATGGTCTGGGTCTTGACTCTTACTTGTGAGTGCCCATGAATAGCAATATGGACTGTAAGTAACAATGCAAACTGTTAATAAATTATTAAACTAAATATATTAAAACATAAATCTGTCCATATGTAAATTGAATATTTCAGTTCTAAAGATGAAGATAATGCTTTTAGTTATTACAAACATTGAAACATGTCCATTCCAATCTGTCAAGTGTGGAAAAATCTACAAATTTGCGTATGGAGGACAAAAGAAAACATTACTTTTGTTACTTAAGGACCGACTGTGAAGAACTGTAATTGAAACACTAGTGACTACTACCAGCAGATGTTTCTTCCATGTGCTAAGCTCCCACTTCCATGGACAACTGACAGCAAGTCTTCTGCAATAATATTACATGTTGGCAAGCACAAATAGCTAATTTTGGAAGGATTTGTTTAACATTTATCAAAGAGAGCTTCGATTTAGCATGAATTTTGACTTGTTAATTAGTATGCCCACAAGAGCACTATGAAATATGCAAACATCTCAAATTAATCAAATATTTATAGTACAAATTATATTTTGAAGCACGATTTTGTTAATTTTTCATTCTATATCATAGCTAAATGTTGAACATTTTGATTTATAGATTTGCTTTATTTAATTGAAGATTTCACCCCATCAGAATTTTTGGGTGCTTTCTTTAAATTGTACCTCTAATCAAAATGTTTTATTTTGTCTTAATAAAATATTATACAAAAAAATGTTTTATTTTAGTTTTGGATAGAATGGGGAAAGGTGAGGCCCCCTGTTCGGTTTTACTGCTATATAGGGCTCAGTTGTAGAGATATCCCCTCCCTTTTTGTTTTATCCATTTCTTTTAACTCCTCATAGGGCCAGATTCACAAAGACTTAAGACGAGCGTATCAGTAGATACACCGTCATAAGTCCTTATCTGAGCCCGCGCAAATTTAAGCGTATGCTCATAATGAGATACCCTTAAATGTTGCTAAGATATGAGCGGCGTAAGGCACTTACACCGTCGTAGCTTAGTTGCATATTTACGCTGGCCACTAGGTGGCGTTCCCATCGTAAAATATACAAATGAGCAAATACGCCGATTACCGAACGTGCGCCCCGGCCGGCGTATCTGTTTACGCCGTTTAAGACTTAAACCTGGCGTAACGTTATCACTGCTATAGTGAGGCGCTGCCAATGTTAAGTATGGACGTCGGGACCTCGTCGTATTGGACGTCGTTTACGTAAGTTCATTCACAATGGAGTTACGTTCACGTCGCCTTCATTGACAATTTGCGATGTGATTTGGCGCATGCGCACTGGGATTCAGGCACGGCCGGCGCATGCGCAGTTTGTTCGGCCCGGGGACACGCTTGATTTAAATACTACACGCCCCCTACCCGCCGAATTTGAATTCCGCCGGGTCATTTACACTACGCCGCCTCAACTTTACAGGCAAGTGCTTTGTGAATAGAGCACTTGCCTGAAAATGTTGCGGTTACATAACGTAAATGACATACGTTACACCCACACAAAGATAAGACGAGCTACCTGAATCTAGCCCTTAATGTTTTATCAAACTGGAAGTGAGGTAAAATCTGCAACAGGGAACAGACAACAATAAAAAGCTGCCAGAGATTAGCATTCGCCTATTTAAGTAAAAAAAAAAAAGCATTTAACTTTCTTCTTTGTGTTAGTGAAATTCCTCCTCATTTCCTGTCCTGGAGATAGGATTCGAATCCATCCCTACTCTATCCAAAACATAAAAAAAGTTTTTTAATATAGATACACTTCAGCTATTCATTTAAAAAAAAAAATCTTTACTGTTATTCATTTCTATTTCTTTAAATATAGGTATTTCAATGTGTAATAGTTAAACTATTACTAAAAGTAACATGTTTTTAGTGTTAGATAAAGTGGAAAGGATTTAGAATACCTATCAGGTTTTTATTGCTGCCTGCGCCTCTGTTAGGGAGAGTGACTCTCTCTCTATCTGTCCTATTTATTAGAGACGGTAGTTCTGGTGACCTTGGCTACAGCAAAGGATTCCCTCACTTTAATTGGATTTACTCTCACTTCCTAGTTTGGCTGTGGGACAGGAAGTGAAGAGAAAATTCTCCAATTGGACACAGATGGCAAAAACAACTGACAGAGGCTATTATAACCCTCTCTTACTCTATTCAAAAATAAAATAAATGTTGCCTTTAGTTCTACTTTAACCACTTGCCTACAGGGCACTTTCACCCCCTTCCTGCCCAGGCCAATTCTGAGCTTTCAGTGCTGTTGCACTTTAAATAACAATTGCGCGGTCATGCTACACTGTAACCATGTGAAATTTGTATTATTTTCTTAACACAAATAGAGCTTTCTTTTGGTGGTTTTTAATTACTACTGGGTTTTTTATTAAAAAAAAAAGAAATGTTTGAAATAAAAAATAAAATGTTTTTCTTAGTTTCTGTCAGTAAATTTTCTAAATAAGTAATTTTCTTCCTTCACTGATGTGCGCTGATGAAGCGGCACTGATGGGCACTGATGTGGTGGCACTTATGGGCACTGATTAGGTGGCACTGATGAGGAGGCACTAATATGCCACACTTATGGGCACTGATAGGTGTTGTGATATGCCAAGATAGACTCACCTCTGTTTAGTAATATTTGTATGTATTGTTCTGATGCTGATTTTTTTTTATCCAACCTAAACACATTGACACTGATACTTAATAAAGAAAAAAAAAGCTTAAATTCGACCTTAACCATAAAACTCATACTTACAATAACACTGACATTAACACTATGTTAGATTAAATGTTGAAGACCAGTTTCAGCGGACAAATTTGTTTGTGTGTATGCGGCCTGAGAGGAAATATCTTCATTGGGGTGAACATTTGTGCGTGTTGAAAAATGTTCCATTGTTCTGATGACAATTCCAGCTCATGTTTACCCTCTCAGTTTCTGTCTCTGTCTTCTGTCTCTGTGACTGTGTTTACATCTGGGTTTCGCAGTCTGGGATCTGTGGAACCCTAGATTCCTGTGTAGCCAAAGTTTGCTACTGTGCTCATTAAGGGGCAGTTTTGTTGTTTGTTTATATGGGATTGGCTGGGTCTAGTGCATGCTGGACACTATGTGTGTTTTTTCCTCCTGTGAGAATTACCCAGAGCAATGCATCATGGAACATGTAGTCTTGAACAACAGGTAACAGAATTCTGTGCGCACAAAGCAGCCTGCTGGGAGAGGAATTAAAAAGGTGGGTGTGGCCTGTTTTAGCTCTCTCTGGACGCAAATTCTGATCCTGCTGGGTGACAGGGAGTGCTGAGAATCTGCGGCCTACACAGCGGGGTGCCAGATCACCAGCCTCAGAGGGATCTCAGAGCACAGCATCCCTATTACAATACAACAGACCAGCCTGTCTTCCAGACCATACGGAGGCACCTGCAACCCAGGCCACCGGGGGCTGCAGCGTGGCATGGCACCACCATTTTCACAGGACAAAGACACAGAGAATTCCTGCTATAACCTTCTATTCATCTCACATTTGTAGTGGCAAGCGGGCACCTTGTGATAGTTGACACAGTACTGCTGAGTAACATTTAAACAGACTGGCTGGTGATACTTGTAGTTCCATGGATGTGAATCTACTTTTCTCCTAGGCCTCACACACCAGACGCTTGGGACTAATAATCCCCCATTGTATCTTAAATTAAGTATTGTGAACATTTCTCCAACACAGTTAAAGGAGGAGCACACACTGGTTATTATCTCTTCAGATAAGGTACAGTTTAGTTCACCTTTGCTATCATCTTCCACCTTGGATTACAAATTTACTGCAGTATAACCAACAGGCTTGCTGAAGATACTCGGAACTAAGGGAACACTTGTAATTTCTTCTCTGCTGTGCACGACTTCCTTACATTCCTTTGCCTATTGCATTGAACTACTACACAGTGAGCCACCCTATAGAATATTATTCAAGTTACATTGTGGTAGATATATATACAGTTATGGCCAAAATTGTTGGCACCCTAGATTTTTTTCCAGAAAATAAAGTATTTCTCACAAAAAAGTATTGCAGTAACACATGTTTTGCTATACACATGTTTATTCCCTTTGTGTGTATTGGAACAACTCCAAAAAAAAGGGAGGAAAAAAAGCAAGTTGGACATAATGTCACAAAAAACTCCAAAAATGGGCTGGTTAAAATTATTGGCACCTTTTCAAATTTGGGAATAAATAAGATTGTTTCAACATGTGATGCTCCTTTAAACTCACCTGGGGCATGTAACAGGTGTGGGCAATATACAAATCACATCTGAAAGCAGATACAAAGGAGAGAAGTTTACTTAGTCTTTTGCATTGTGTGTCTGTGTGTGCCACACTAAGCATGGACAACAGAGAGAGGAGAAGAGAACTGTCTGAGGACTTGAGAACCAAAATTGTGGAAAAATATTAACAATCCCAAGGTTACAAGTCCATCTCCAGAGATCTAGATTTGCCTATGTCCACAGTGCGCAACATTATCAAGAAGTTTGCACCCTATGCAACTGTAGCTAATCTCTCTGGGCCTGGACGGAAGAGAAAAATGTATGAAAGGTTGGAACTCAGGATAATCCGGATGGTTAATAAGCCCCACCAAGCAAGTTCCCAAGAAATTCAAGCTGTCCTGCGGGCTCAGGAACATCAATGTCAGCACCAACTATCCGTCGACATTTAAATGAAACGAAACGCTATGGCAGGAGACCCAGGAGGACCCCACTGCTGACACAGACACATAAAAAAGCAAGACTACAGTTTGCCAAAATGTACTTCAGTAAGCCAAGTCTTGTGGACAGATGAAACCAAAATAGAGCTTTTTGGTAAAGCACATCATTATACTGTTTACCGAAAATGGAATGAGGCCTACAAAGAAAAGAACACATGAAATATTGTGGAGGTTCAATGATGTTTTGGGGTTGTTTTGCTGCTTCTGGCACTGGGTGCCTTGAATATGTGCAAGGCATCATGAAATCTGAGGATTACCAAAGGATTTTGGGTCGCACTGTAGCGCCCAGTGTCAGAAAGCTGGGATTGTTTCTGAGATCTTGGGTCTTCCATCAGGACCATGACCCCAAAGATACGTCAAAAAGCATCCAGTGGCCAGCAATGAGTCCAGATCTAAATTCCATTGAACACCTCTGGAGAGATCTTAAAATTGCTGTTGGGAAAAGGCGCCCTTCCAATAAGAGAGACCTGGAGCAGTTTGCAAAGGAAGAGTGGTCCAAAATTCCGGGTGAGAGGTGTAAGAAGCTTATTGATGGTTTTGGAGTTTTGTGTGACATTATGTACAATTTGCTTTTTTTCCTCCATTTTTTTGTTTTGTTCCAATACACACAAAGGGAATAAACATGTGCATAGCAAAACGTGTTACTGCAATACTTTTCTGTAAGAAATACTTGATTTTCTGGAAAAATGTATGGGGTGCCAACAATTTCGGCCATGAATGTATGTTTATTACAGTTTGTTGGTCTGTGTGTTGAGGACACAGAGGGAAGAAATGCAATACATGTGATACAGTATAGAGTATTTGTTCCTCTGTCTACCTATCCACATTTTGTAGGAGATTTATGTCAAGTATTTTCTGTGTAGCATATATGAGGCCTATTCACTTTCACTTATTCTTTGTGTCTATTGCATCCCAGTAAACATATCTGAGTTGTTGTTTTATACTGTGTGAGTTTCTAATTACTATCACCACTGTGGTAGGATGGAACCCAAGGTGTCAGAGGTTGGAGAGGATTTGTAGGGTTGAGGTAACCAATGGGGTAAAGAGTCTACTAGCAGCCCTCACGGGGGTACTGCTACATCTGCATTACGTTCCCAGGGGTTCCACTGCAAATCAACACTGTGGCAGATGTATATCCACACAATGTTATTTTGAATGAGTACTGTCAGTGCACATTGATACCCGATGCCTCTTCTGTCATTGTGTCTTCTCTAAATGAGGGCAACACCAGGAGGAGTGGAGAGAGCAGGAGCATGTCGCTGACGCAGGAGATCAGATCGTGTTTATGGTACTGCTGAATTCAGACTGCGAAGAGTGGAATCCAAGAGCGAGACCACGTACCTGAATGTAGCATGAGGTGACATCCTGTGTATGGCAATACTGAATGCAGACTGCAGAGAGAGGGAGTACGTGGCTGAATCAGAATTTAGGAGGAGGTGGGATACACGGGATGCCACCTTCTTCCTTACCATGTGCTTCTGCGTTCTATTCCCCCACTCTGCAGTCTGCATTTAGCTCTGCCATCCACACGATCTGACCTCCTGCTTCAGCGACATGCTCCTGCTTTCTCCACACCTCCCAGGGCCACCCTGAGTTCACAGGAGCCGCAACTACAGAGGAGGCACCAGGTATCAATTTGAAATCACAGTACTCACTGTCTGTGCACACTGAAAACAGCATTGGGCGGATATACATTTGCCACAATGTTGATTTTTGTCAGAACCCCTGGGGCATCCTGCTTGAGAAACCCTGATTTATTGCTATTTCTACAATAATTGTTTTTATAACTACTGCTTACTAATCAGATACAATGTTCAGGGAAGGTTTGTTAAAAACCCTGGTTTAGGTGGAAGGGTGAATATCTGCAGTGAATATACAAACAGCAATGAAAACTTGACATCTTGAAGGAAAACTTCACTTACCTGCTTTAAACAAAAAAAAAAAAAAAACAACAACTTTTGCATGCACTTTATAACACATTAAAATAGTAAAAAGCAATACTCTTATCTTTGTTCAGGGCCCACATTTAAGACTTCCCAACTTGATATCCTTTACACTCTTATATTGACACCCTTTTAAATACTTACATTTTAAAATATCCTTCATTTGTGGTAGGAATAATTAAATAATATATAAAAATGTTTCCACTTTAATATTAGTCTGTGACATTTGGCAGTGAACATGTTTAAGTGCTTTCTGAACTAAGGAAGTTTTCTTTCTATAGAAATGATGCTATGTATACAGTTGCCAGAAATAATAATATAGTCAATGAATGGCAGAATTCACAGTGGTATATAAATAGAGTGGTTAATCTACGGAGCGTGGTACAGGTCAGAGCTCTACCATGCTGAATGTTCTCTTATGAATCTTTTCATTTTAAATCACTCAATGGATTTTAAAAATTAATATAGTGACATTTACTGTGTGACCTAACCTGTAGCAACCAATCATATATCAGTTTAAACTATTTAAGTTTATAGCTGTCTGATTTCTATGGGCCATAAGAAGTATGAAGACCAGCATAGAATACTTTCAGAGTTACATGTCATAGAACACTATGGGCCAGATTCAGGTACACGTACAGTGGTATTTTACCAGCCTCTACACCGAATCCTGGTTGATTTTTGCCCGTACGATACGGCGGCGTAGTCTATTTCTCACCGCGTAATCTTTATACGCGATTAGGGGGCGTGAAGCATTTAAATGAGGCGCGTCCCCGCGGTGATCGAACTGCGCATGCTCCGTTCAGAAATTTCCCGCCGTGCATTGCGCGAAATAACGTCGATACGTCATTCGTTGTTTGAGTAGCGTCGTTTACGGACATTCCTATTCCCGGACGTTTTACGTCAAAAATAAAAAAAGACGTCGGAAAACGTTGATATTCGACGCGGGAACGACGGCCATACTTAACATGGGCTGTCTAATATTAGACCAGAAAAAGCTGGTATAGTTTTACGCAGCAAAAAGATGACTAAAGATGCTGTAAGAGATTGCGATAGACGTTCGTAATTTCGTGGATAGTCGGCAAAAGCTCATTAGCATACCCCGATGCGGAAAACGACGGGAACTCCACCCAGTGGCCGCAATTTTATTGCAGCGTAGACCCGAAGGCGTACGAACACGTAAGCCAGTCGGATTGAAGCGCAAAGACGTATTTTCATGGTTTGAGGATTCAAACTAGTGAAAAAATGCGCGTAATTAGAAAGTACTCCAGTCTAACACCAGTTAGACAGGAGTTACGGCTCTCTGAATCTGGCCCAATGTCACTATCTGCCAGACATACTGTAGTGTGGTTCCACTACTTTTTATTTATTAATGTATAATATTATTAAGCAATAGAAAATAAATAATTAAAATATTTTTTATCTTTTCTAGTTAGATTTGAGATGCATCACAAAAAAACAAACAAACAAAAAAAACAATTCAAGACTGCATTGTTTCAACCTCTTCCTGCCCAGGTCAGATTTCAGCACTGTCACATTTTGAATGACAATTACTCGGTCATGCAACACTGTACTCAAATAAATGTTATATAATTTTTGAGACAGACAGCTTTATTTCGGTTTTTAATCACCACTGTTTTTTTTTTTTTTGCTTTATAAAGAAAAAAAAAAAAGGTAAAAAATTAATAAAGATTTTCTTAGTTTCTGTTATAAAATGTTGCAATTAGATATCTTTCCTGATCTACTGAATCTAATTGTTTGAGACCCTAATATGCCGGAACAATACAAATACCTCCAAAATGGAAGACAACAGTCCAAGCTAGTTAGTAAGAGGCATTATGAGTTTTTTTAAATTCAAAAATTTTTGTCACACTTTTTGGGAAAAATTAGGAATTGCATTTTTTTTCTCTCACAAAGTTGTTCTTTTAACCACTTCAAATCCACGCTATAGCCGAAAGACGGCTACAGCGTGGACCTGAATTGCCAAGAGGGCGTCCCTGGACATATTTCCGTGCTCGAGCGGCCTGCGTGCCCCCTGCAGGGCGCATGCAGCGTCCTCTGTGATCAGCAAGTCAATGACACTCGGCTGATCACAGATCAGAGTAAGCCAATGACAGCTGATCATGTGATGTAAACAGAGCAGGTAATCAGCTATTTTTTGTCCTCACGCTGATAGCGTGAGGAGGAAAAAAAATAGCTGGTCACCGGCGGCTGTCAGAGGGACATCAGTCCCAATGAAGGAGAGGTGCCACCAGCATAACAGTGCTGCCTACCAGTGACCACCAGCGCCACCTATCAGTGCCCACAGTGCCACCCATCAGTGCCCACAGTTCCGCCCACAGTGCTACCCATCAGTGCCCACAGTGCCACCCACAGTGCCACCCATCAGTGCCCACAGTGCCACCCATCAGAGCCCACAGTGCCACCTATCAGTGTCACCTACCACTGCCACCCATCGGTGTCCACTACCAGTGCTTATCAGTGTCACCTACTAGTGCCAGTGTCACCTACCAGTGCCCATCAGTGCCACCTATCAGTGCCCATCAGTGCCACCTATCAGTGCCACCCATTAGTACCCCATCAGTGCCCCCATCAGTGCCTCCCATCAGTGCCACCTATCAGTGCCACCTTATCTGTACCCATCAGTGCCACCTTATCTATGCCCATCAGTGCCGTCGTATCTGTACCCATCAGCGTCGCCTTATCTGTCCCCATCAGTGCCACCGTATCTGTGCCTATCAGTGCCACCTTAGCTGTGCCTATCAGTGCCCACCAGTGCAGCCTCATCAGCGCATATCAATGAAGGAGAAAAATTACCTGTTTGTAAAATTTTATAACAAACTATGAAACTTTTTTTTTTTATTTCCCATTTTTTGTTTGTTTAGCAAAAAATAAAAACCCCAGCAGTGATTAAATACCACCAAAAGAAAGCTCTATGTGTGTGAAAAAAATAAAAAAAATGTCATTTAGGTACGGTGTTGTATGACCGCGCAATTGTCATTTAAAGTGCGTCAGCACTGAAAGCTGAAAATTGGTCTGGGCAGGAGGGGGGTTTAAGTGCCCAGTAAGGAAGTGGTTAACAAGTTATTTCTCATACACAATATAAGCATACTTACAATTACAGCCCAAAACACATTCTGCCATGCCTCTGAGTATGCGTGAACATGATTGTTCACAATGAGAACGTTCTAAGCTTTTTGTTTTATAAATTGGCTTGCAATAATTATACTTATTCTGAAGATTTGCAAGAGGTTTTAGCACATAGTTAATTATTCCACAGCACTAAAAATACAAACAATACTGGATTCATAAAAGTCTGTTGACTCTCCTGCAGCATTCATTATAGTCTATTTACATTCTCAAAAACAAACGACTAGCCTTTTCAGTTAGATACTAGTGTCATACGCCATTGAAAATATGCCACAAAAATAAATGTAGTATGCCACAAAGGTCACTGGCTGAAGAAGGGACCAATGAGCTGTTTCAAAACACGTCCCGCCTCTATGACACACTTCCTGTCCACTTCCTATTTGTGTTCCATGCTGGTTTTTGTCTCGATTCCCCTGAACATCCACAGGACAAGTTGGCTGTTATCTTGTAGACTTGTCTGGAAGCTTTACCATCAAAACTGGGACTGCCCTGCCACTGGAACATCTTCTAGACACACTTACCTGCTATAACCCTTTTTTTATCCACCATCTTGTAAGTATTTTTAACCCCTTTGGGAGATATTAAAAGTTTTATACTTCTGCACTTAGAGGTGCCTTGGGAAAAAAGGCACAGTTATGTAAAAACCTTTTGGGTTGATGAGCCAATTCATCATGATAATGTTAGCACACTGACAGCTGACACAAATAGCCTGTATGTAATAGCTAATATTACAGATGAAAATAAGAAATTCAGTTTGCATCAAGAATGTGTTAACTACAGATGTTTACCTAGTTGGTGTTTAAATGAATTTTTCCCCATGGATAAAGGTTTAAATTTGGCTTTTAGCATGTTTGTTTTTGCTTTTTTCAGTTATAAATGCAAGTGTCCTTGGATGAATGCTATACATAAAACATGACAGTTTATAGAGTCATATTTTTCAAAGCGGTCCCATGGAGACATTTAAGGAAAAAGTTTATTAATGCTTTAGTTAGGATAAGATTTTTTTATCTTTTTTTTTGATGAACTGATTTGAAAATACTTATATTTGTCCTGGTGCAATAAATGAAAAGTCATTTTGTACCACCCTCATAGTTTCATTTAATGACATTGTAGTATCCCCTAAAAGAAGCACGGTATTGTCCGCATACAGCATTAACCTTTCCTGTATAGAAATTAATTCAATCCGAATAGCCGCACTTCAACAACAATTTCTTTATTGGTTAAAAACCATACAGCAAAATATACAATCAACAGCTGACATGTTTCACACTGTAACTACTAATGCTTACTCTGACTCTTTAGGCAATAGACAGGAATTTATATGCACATGCCAGTACAACTTTTACAGAGTAAACGAGGTGGGCTTAATTGAATAATTGAAGAGCTGGTGACTTAATGGATACTCACTACACATGGAAGCTAGGTGTTTATTAAATCAATATCAGATCTGCCGAGGCCCGTGTCTCACATGATGTTGCTACTTTGATGCAACGTTAAACGATAAAGCCCAAATCGCTACTACAATATGTATATATTTCATGTTTTTTACAAATGCTGATGACTAGGGATGAGCCGAACACCCCCCAGTTAGGTTAGCATCAGAACATGCGAACAGGCAATAAATTTGTTTGAACATCCGAACACCATTAAAGTCTACGGGACTCGAACGTGAAAAATCTAAAGTGCTAATATTGAAGGCTCATATGCAAGTTATTGTCATAAAAAGTTTTTGGGGGCCCGTGTCCTGCCCCAGGGGACATGTATCAATGCAAGAAAAGTTTTAAAAACTGATTTTTTTTTCGGGAGCAGTGATTTTAATAATGCTTAAAGTGAAACAATAAAAGTGAAATATTCCTTTAAATTTCGTACCTGGGGGTGTGTATAGTATGCCTGTAAAGTAGCACATGTTTCCCGTGTTTATAACAGTAATTTAAAACTACCTGTGGCTATAATGAATTGTCGGTTATCGGCAAAACAGATACAAGTCATTGAAAAAAACGTCAGGGATTCCCCCCTCAGTCCATTACCAGGGGGAACCATCACCAATTTTTTTACCCTGAACCAAAATGTAAAAAAAAAAATGCATGGGGGTCCCCCCAAATTCCATATCAGGCCCTTTTGGTCTGGTATGGATTTTAAAGGGAACCCTGCGTCAAACAAAAAAAATGGCGTAGGGTCCCCCCAAAAATCCATACCAGACCCTTATCCGAGCACGCAACCTGGCAGGCAGGAAAAGAGGGGGGATGGGGGAGTGCCCCCCCCTCCTGAACCGTACCAGGCCACATGCTCTTAACATTGGGAGGATGTCCCCATGTTGACGGGGACAAGGGCCTCATCTCCACAACCCTTGCTCGGTGGTTCTGGGGGTCTGCTTACCGGAATCTGGAAGCCCCCTTTAACAAAGTGGACCCCCAGATCCTGCCCCCCTACTATGTGAATTGGTAACGGGGTACGTTGTACCCCTACGATTTCACAAAATTATTTTTACAAAAATGTTAAAAACCACATTTATTAAAAAGAGAAAAAAAATAAAAAAAATCCAACGATATAGTCCATTCTCGAGCGATACGTAGAAAAAAAAGCCGACTCGACCCTGCCTCCATGGGAGGCACCCGCGGAATGATGCTTTCCTGTCTTTTATTGCTGAGGGCGGGCCACCCGTCACATGCTCTGGTGACCCGCCCCCCTCTGACACAACGGGGAAATGCTGGGGTTACCCAGTGATGTGTATTAATTGACAGCCTAACAATGTGTAATGTGTGCTACTTTTACTACAGATTGATTTGGTTATTTTCCCTGCTTTGCAGTTTGGCAAGTGGATAATCATCCCTGTCAGTGTTAAATGGTTTATCTCATCTATCTAATTGGAAACATTCTGCTGGAGAGCTTGTGTTTTTGAAAAGCAGCAGACTTGCTGGCTGGATCACCAAATTAAAATAGAAGAAAAAAAGCTTAAAAAGGGAAACTAATGCAGCCATTACACCTAAGAATTGGTAAGCTGCAATATAATAAATATTTGTTTTTGGGTTTATTTATTATCACTTTAAATACGTAAAATATATAAAAAAAATATATTTTTAGTTCATATGCACATTAAAAAACAGTATTCTTGAATGATCCCCTCACACTTTGCATAACACATGATGAAATCCAAAGGGGAATTTTCCATTGATGATTTTCTATTATTCATTGTTTGTAAACTGCATTGCTTCATTTATTAAGAGGCGTATAACACATTTATGTACGGTATATATATATTTTCATACAGAATAGGAGTATATTTATTAGATTGTGTTTTGTACCTTCTAAATGTAAATGGTTGTTATGAGCAGCATTTTTTGACTATTTTCTAAAAATATATTTTTCAAAAATATTCCTGAATGAAGCGAGTGCTCTAACAGAAAACATTCTGAACAGTTGCAGAAGTTTCCATCAACTCAGCATCAATGAAGCTTTGGAAACCAGTGAAAATATAACCCGGTTGTGAGTTCAGAAAATGAATGCGAAATTGCCAATCTTTTGGGTGAAAACTTTATTTTTTAACAGCTATTCCATGACCTTGTAGAAAGTTACAAAAGAATCAGCATCAATAAGAAAGTATTAAAAAGGAAATACACATGAATCAGAATATCTCTATGGGATAAAAGCAAGTATTGACTATTCCTTGTGCTGTAGTCTGTGTTTTTCTATACACTTACACATGCGTCCCAGCTAAAATAAGTTGCATGCATCATCTTACAGCTTGAGTAAATGTTTACCCACTTTTTTATTTAAATCTGCAGAAAGATAAGATGAAAACATCAAACACAATAACAATTCATACACAAGCTGGAAGATCAAGAAAAATTTGTCTTTTAAGCTTTGTAAATTTTCTTTGGATTCACAGTTTGATCAAGTTTTGATGAAATCTGTGTATATTTTTACCTATAAACAAATGTTGAAAAGCTTGACATCTTTGCTTATATATCCTCAACGAAAGCGGATTTGAAGAATTATTATGTTTACAAATGAAAACATATAATAGTTCTAGGTTTAAAGTCTTGAAATGCCTGTTAAGCAAATAATATCCCCTTAGGTCATTACTAAACTACTTGGGGGATGTATCCAAAGTCTGGTATACAAATTTGAGTAAGATATGATCTTAAAGAGGAGTTCCACCCAAAAATGGAACTTCCTCTTAATCCACTCCTCACCCCCATACATGCCACATTTGGCATGTAATTTTTTTTGGGGGGGAGTGGGGGCTTCAGTAGGAGTGGGACTTCCTGTCCCACTTCCTGCTTCCGCCGAGGGGATGATAAGGCGAGAGGCGTAATCGCCTTATTTCAGCCCCTCCCTGTAGGCGATGGCCAGGGACACTGACAGGTCCTAGGCAATCGCCTGTCCAATCAGCGACGAACCGCGCCGCGCGCGCATGCGCAGTGCGGCTCGCGCATGCGCAGTGGGTGCCCGGCCGTGAAGCCGAAGGCTGTCACGGCTGGGTGCCCACAGTCGGGATGGAGACGCCGACTGGGGAGGGGGGGAGAGGAGCGGAGCCCCGGTCGGCGCATCGCTGGAACGCAGGAGCAGGTAAGTGAGTGTTTATTAAAAGCCAGCAGCTACACTTTTTGTAGCTGCTGACTTTTAATAAAAATATTTTTTGGCTGGAACAACCCTTTAAGTACACATTTGTCGACTATTTGACATTCTTGGATTGCATATATGCTTTGGTGAAATACAACCTACAAGCTTCAAGTTTAAATACAAGTTTCCCTGGGCCAAACTGCCAAGGAGCAATACAACTGCATTTACTATTTTCATTTTTGGAGCACTTGTTTTATTTTATAATCATTAGAGCAGTCAAATCGATGACGATGTTTTTGAGCATTGTGATTAAAAATGTCAAAGCAGCAGGATTTTAATTTTCAGAACGTTTATTCATTTTTAACCAGATTTAACTAATCAAATTGTTGAAGGATAGATGACACATGTCTTCTGGTGTATTGATCTCCTCTGAAATATTTTAAACTTGTTTGCACTCACTAGGTGCAGAAAAACAATCACCTTTGTCTTTTTGATGCCTGAAATGATGAACTTGTTGTAGGGAGCAAATCTTGCTACAGAGTCAGCACATGTTCGCAACGAGTGAACTGTACCAATAGACACAAACCCGCGTGAGTGCCCCCATAGCAAAATAATTTGCTTTGGGGGCACTAGGAAGGAAGGAAGAGCTAAAAGCTCCTGCAGGGGACTCCAGAAGAAGAGATGGGGGGGCCGATAGAGAGCAACTAAGTATACCATCTTTAGATGTGATTTTTGTGTTTGCCCATAGTTCTACTTTAACTATAGATAGGGCATCAACTTTGCTGAAAACAGAAGGTTTTTTTACCTTCATGCATATAATGCATGAACGTAATAAACATTCAGCCTCTACAACCATGTTAAGCAGAACTGTAGGCAAAACTATTTATTTTTTTGTTATTTTGGAAAGAGTTAGCGAGGGATTTGACCTATCTCAGCCTTTTTTTTTTCCATGAATGTGACATTGGAGAGTTTCCCCTTCAGTTCCTGTCCCATAGCCAAAACAAGAAATGATAAGAAATCCCTGCAAATTTAAGGGAACTGCTTGGGGATCCAGGTCCCCAGAACTAATATCCCCATTGGAAGGTTTCTCCTTTATTATATTTCAATTTTTATTCTCTGCTTACCTGATGCTCTGTTCTGCACAGTTTAGATACTGCTCAGATCCACTTCTCTGCAGCAATCACTTGGGTCCTATGCCACCATTTTCTCCTATGATGTTATCAGCAGACTTCCTTCCTTCCGTCCACCCTCCTTCTTTAATGAATGGAATAATGTACACTGCTCAAGTCATTCCCCTAGGAGAGGAGGGAGGATGGGAGGGCATACCAAAATCTATTCTTTAAAAGAAAGTAAGTAAACAACAAAAAAATAGACAGATATTTGTGTAACTGTGTGGGGGGAGGATTAAGGGGAGGAAACCTAATTGTAAAAGTGAATATCTGTTTCAATTAATGATTAAGAAAAAAGATTTTTGACATGCCATAAAATGTTTTTCTGGGAGTTCATCATTGGATACAGCTCCCACCCCTCATATGATTATGCCTACTACTGCTTTTCACAAATGTATACATCATGCACGTGGGAGGTGGTAAAATTGGCTGATATTTTAAAGATCTTTAAAAATCCACTATTAGCTCATTCTAGGGTTATTTGGGGGTTTACTTTTTCTTTCCATTGTAATAATACATTACTATTTGAGAGACCATAAAATGTAATGAGTCACCTAACATTTTGTCAGTTGTCAGTGGATATAATTCTTTGAAGATCTTTAAGCATTTAATGGGCGCAATAAACTGTCTGCCAGGCTTCCACATTAATCAAAATAGACCACGTTGTCATTAATTCGAATATTGCACACAGCAGACAAATGATCAGGGATTGTGAAAGATATTGGCTAAAATACTCCCAGGCACCTGGCAGAAGGAGGGTGCAGCAGAGGAGGTATAATTATTGACTTATGAGGGCCAAATGCTGCATCTTGTTTCTCACAAGCAGGTGCCAGATGCTTACTGCACGTTAAGAATTATTTTAATTCACAGGGAATATAAGTGAATGTCAGGAAAAATGATCATTGAGATATCTGATAACACAAACAATTGTTATTTTAATTATATTAGGTAGAATACAGTACAAGTAAAAATATGAGAATGCACACGTAGTTAAATTTTAAGCAGCTGGGTTTTTTTTTTTTTTTAAATAACCATTTTTACACTTGCCTAATAGATCTGTGTTTCTTTTAAGCCAAAATAAAAACCCTCATTACATTTAAAAAATAACAACTCTTACCTATATAAAAAAAAACGAAGGTGCTAATTATTATAAAAAATAGCCTACGTGACTTGCACAAATTAGTCTGTGTTTCTAATACACATGAGCATTGGTTCAAACATGAGTTCAAACAACGTACAGTATGTTAGCTATTTTTGATTTCACATCCTACCTGTGAATGTTTATGCTCATATGGCAAATATGGATGCAAATTGGGTCAGGGGCACTTCTTTTTGTTGGTGGTTGATTCCTTTATATGTCTGTGCTGTTTTTTATTCGTTTATCACATGCTCAAGGAAGGGTCCCTGCGTGGTCCTCCTGAAACTTTTGGTTTGCTTTTCTATAAGCAAGATTAAAAATGTTTGCACTTTGAAACACGCTTCTCGGTGTGGTGGCAATGTATGCAAGTTACATTCTGGTGAACCTTGAACATAAAAGCCTGGAGTTGCATAAAGAGTATGTGATGTTTTCTCTTAGGCCGCGTACACACAATCGGTTAAACTGATGAGAACGGTCTGATGGACCATTTTCATCGGTCCAAAACGATCGTGTGTGGGCGCCATCGGATATTTATCCATCGGTTAAAAAAAAGCAAACGTGTTTTAAATTTAACCGATGGATACCTAACCGATAGCAAAAAAACGATCATTTGTAGGCACGACCATCGGTTAAAAATCCATGCATGCACAGAATCAAGTCGACGCATGCTTAGAAGCATTGAACTTCATTTTTTTCTGCACGTCGTTGTGTTTTACGTCACCGCGTTCTGACACAATCGGTTTTTTAACTGATGGTGTGTAGGCACGACTGACCATCAGTCAGCTTCATCGGTTAACCGATAAAAACGGTCCATCAGACCGTTCTCATCGGATGGACTGATTGTATGTACAGGGCTTCAATCTTAATTTGGATAAATCGCAAGCCCTTTTTTTACCGTTTAGTAATGCAGGAGGCATCTTTTCTACTATATCCATTGCATTCTGTCTCCCACACTCAGAAAGCATGCTTTTTCAAAGTATTAGTACAAGAATGTTTTTCACAGTCACCAATTAGACACAATCATGCTGTAGTGATACTGTAGGCAGGGAGAGTCGTTTACACAGAGGCTTCAGGAAAAAGGGTCTCGTACATTATGAGCATGTTTCTGAAATATGCTTGGCTTTTTCTCACTTGTTGTCTGGAATTCTTCATTAAACCAGGGTATAGAATGAGAAAAAAATATACTGGGTGTCTGGGTTATGAAATCAAATTTCACATTAACAAGGTTGGCTTTTTCTCACTTGTTGTCTGGAATTCTTTATTAAACCAGGGTATGGAATGAGAAACAATATACTGGGTGTCTGGGTTGTGAAATCAAATTTCACATTAACAACCTCTGAACTTTAAAAAATGGACACAAAAATTTCAACTGTACAAAGCATTCTTTGCACATGCAGCTTTAGGTATACTCATATACTGTAATCCATAAACCACATTTCACGTTCTAGATCGGCATATCTCCACTGAAGCAACCATTCTTTTTATATCAAAGAAATACTGCACAACTAAATGCAGAAAAACACGCGTTTCTCAAAGAAAAATTAAAACTGGTAACAATTGAGCTGCAATTATAATGTTTAAAAAGTACTAAAAAGTTTGTTTAGATCAAAATTGTATACCAATTGTTAATTTCCATAAAAATAAAATAAAAATAACTACCAGTGCTTTAAAAGGGTTGTAAAGACAAAAATATTTTCCTCTTAAATTAAAGTCTGACAGTAGCTAATAAAGTAAAAATTAATGTTTTGCATTATAACTAGTTTGATCCTGTTGAAATTGAGCTGTTTTATTCACTCCTGAATCGTTATTCTCACTGACTTCCTGGTTTGCAGTGCGCATTCATTCTTGCTACATCACAGCCTAATGGGAACTACAGTTCCCATTAGGCTTAGCCTCCATGCCTATGAGGGTTAAGAGAGCATCTTCACACAGGGCTGTAGTCATAGGAAGGGGTGAGCACATTCTGCTTTCCACCATGCAGGTGCTGGTGGAAAGCAAGAAGAGGAGAGACAGGAAATGGCATTTTCAAACCTGGATTTCTGTATTTTGGAGGTCAAAAGGAAAAACGAGGTAAGTGATATTTAAATGCTCTAGCTTACAGCAATCAATTGATCTAATAAAAAACGAACCTTTAGTGTTCCTTTAAGGGAAGTTGTGACCTTCCCTTGTTAAATATGCCTTTGGCATACAATATCTAATCAAAGGATTGTCAGTGAAATGTACTGTGCTTTAATGCCACATATCCAATAAGTCAGCTACTGTACATTACATCCTATTTGTCAGCAAAAATTGTATTCACTGGTATATTGCTTATCTATTTAAAATTACAACAAGCCAAGCATAAAGGGGTTTAAACTGAGTAACACTGGTGATGCTCTTTTATTTCCAGCAAGAACAAGATAATCCGGACATTAAAGCTTTGTGATTATTCAGCTTTTCCTATATTGCACAGGAAACAATGCTGCCCATGAGTACAACAATATAAGCTGTGTCCTCTTTTAGCTTCTTATTATTCTTTGTTTATGAACTGCCAACCAATTCCACATCATTGCTTATGCAAGTTGTTATCAGTTCAATTCCCCACATTGTAACTCTGAAAGGTAATTAGCTGGAGATGAAATATGAGCTCTTTTTTTTGAATAGCAAATAATAAATTGTGCCCCAGCCTTTAAAAATGGTACAGAAAAAAAAAGATAATATTCTGTATTCTTATTTCTGCCTGAATATAAAAGCTGCAGTTAGTATTCATAGACCTCTGTTTGAAAGTTTTCATAATTGGAAGAATTCAACATTTTAAATTATTTTTCTATTTGTTATGCAGTCCATTAGTCAGGGGCTTAAATAAATGGACACATGGGGCCAGATCCACAAAGCTGCTGCTCTTTGTGAGCCTAACCCATTTACTCTACGCCGCTGAAAGTTACAGCGGCGTATTACTTATCCTCAAAGAAATAGCGCTGTTACTTACGGCGGCGTAGAGTAAATGGGCCGGCGTTCGCGGGTGTAATTCAAATGGGTTGTTGGTGGGCGTGTTTTATTAAAATTATCAATGACCCGACGCAAACGACATATTTTTTTAACTGCGCATGCGCCGGCCGCGGACGTATCCCAGTGCGCATGCGTGAAACACGTCGCAAATAGTCAATGAAAATGACGTGAACGTAACTTACGCCCAGGCCCATTCTGGATTGCCATACGCAAATGACGTAAACGATGTCCAATACGACGCTGTCCCGACGTCCATACTTAACATTGGCTGCGCCTCCATATAGCAGGGGTAGCTTTACGCCAGAGATATGCTTACGCAAACGACATAAAGTGAATGCGCCGGCTGCTCGTATGTTTGTGGATTTGCGTATCTCGCTCATTCGCATATTTTACGCTGGAAATAGACGGAAGCGCCCCTAGCGTCCAGCGTAAATATGCACCTAAGAGACGACGGTGTAATAACGTTACACCAGTCGTATCTTACCGTAATTTCGGCGTATCTTGTTTTGTGGATACAAAACGAAGATACGCCGGTGGGAAATTGGAATTATGTCGGCATATCTGTAGATACGCCGGCGTAATACTTTTTGGATCTGGCCCATAGGGTTTTTTCTCTTATCTCTAAGCTACAGTGTGCCCAATCACAACTCAGCTTAAAGGGGGGGTGGGTGTGTCAGTGACTCCAACTATAACTTCACAGTCAGAAGTGAACACATTTCTCATTAGCATAGTAATGGTGGCATGTCTTTACTCAACATATTTGATGGCTAAATATGTGTATCCACCTTACAGTTATTTGCTATGGCATTTGTTGTGTGGATGTACAGCAGAACTATTTAATTTTGCAAAACGGGCATTTCCATCTGTTATGTGGCCCCAATTGTTCACTATTTCATACAGACTGTTTAATGCTAGGGATCATTATGTTTCTAAAACCTTGCCAGCAATGTAGCGCAATGAAATTCAGGCTACACCAAAATGGCTGCCACAATTTACCTATATTTAGCACCCTCTGGTGCACATAGTGTGAATAGGTTAGGTGTAAGAAGCCTAAGTAAATTTAGTTTGGCTCATAAGAAGCTACAGTGATCAGGTCTGTGGGGTTCAAGCTCAGGTCAGGCTGGAGGGCTCTTCAGGTTAGGCCTCTGTCACCTCCGGAAGTTTCCTGAAACATCTAGAAACTTGTGGGTCGAGGTACAGGAATGGGGATCTGAATATTCATGGGAGTTCCCATCCCCAGGCAGGAGGCCTAATAGGGTGGTAAGATGTACCCATAAATATAGAAGAGCCTGGCCAGAGGAAGGTTGCTGGTTGGAGTATGTTGTGCTGAGTGGAGGATCGTGAGCCCTGGAGGGGACCCCGAGCCTGGGAGGCTCTGGCAGGGGCTGGGGAAGGAAGGAGTATTTTGACCAGAGGGTAACCTTCATCTCTCTTAAGTCTCATCCCGGAGACCCCCTGTGTTACAATGAAGGACCTGTACAGCAGGAGGCCCGAACAGCAGTCTTTGCCTAAGAGCAGGATTTATATAGTAAAAATTAGAAAAAACACAGTGGCAGTTAAATATTACCAAAATAAAGCTCTCGCTGTCTCACACAAATTATAAAATTGTGCTCAAAATTGAAAAATGGCCTGAACAGAAAAGGGATTTAACATACTGGTCTTTAAGCAGTTAATAAGGAAACCAAAGACATTTGTAGCTGCAGTTGGAAGTTTTTTTACGGGCAGGCGAAATTCCTATTCGGTTCGCCAATTTACTAAACTGCGAAAACCTGAAGTTTGCATGAACAAATGGGAACTCAATCTCTAATTCTGCACTTATGTTATTATAGATTTTGTAACTTTAGTTTCAGTTTTGTGTTTATTTAAAAAGTAGAATTCCAGTCTGCTGCAAAGGTTCATTGCTTGTGGGTGGGTGTACCATTGGTATCTTCACATACAATGCAGAACTGCTTGCCCTGAAGTTGTAACCAGTTGAGCAGTAAAGATGAGCTGCTTTGGGAAACTGGTCATGAGATAACCCACAAACTACTGGTAGGACCCCCCTCCCGCACGGTAATTTTTTTCTTCAGCTGACTGGAATTCAGCTTTTAAGTGGTCATAAAGACAACCATATTTTTCGCCGTATAAGACGCTCCGGAATATAAGACGCACCCAATTTTAAAGGAGGAAAATCTAGAAAAAAAAGATTCTGAACCAAATACAGTAGTAAAATATTTTATATCCACCATTGCCCCCCACTCGTCATCACCATCACACCACTCCACATTAGTAATAGCCAGTAATATTGCCCCCACATTAGTAATAGCCAGTAACATTTCCCCCACATTAGTAATAGCCAGTAACATTTCCCCCACATTAGTAATAGCCAGTAACATTGCCCCCACATAGTAATAATAGCCAGTAACATTGCCCCCACATTAGTAATAATAGCCAGTAACATTGCCCCCATATAGTAATACTAGCCAGTAACATTGCCTAGCCTAGTTTAGCATTGCCCCTGCCCCCTAATAGCCAGTCCAACAAACCCCCAACTCACTGTTGTTGCAGATGCGGCGCACGCTCTATTAGGAATAGAAGATCCACGAGCAGAGAGATGTTGACGCCAATAATGTCAGCGCGCACCACCGCCGGGTGTACCAAGATGGCTGACCGCTCCGGAGCTAGGCCAAAGCTGCGGCCTTTCCTAGCATTCTTTTCGGATCGCGGCAAAAATGGGTATTCGTCGTATAAGACGCACCAACTCCCCCCCCCCAGTTTTGGGGAAGAAAAAGTGTGTCTTATACGGCGAAAAATACGGTAATTACAATTATTTAAAAAAATGCCGCCCCCACTCCTACCCATGCAGCGTAGTCTGTATACAAAAGATTTGTGTAAATATCTAGTTTAAATGCGGTTTTGTCACATGATTCAGTACCTGTGGCTTCCCTGTGTAAGCCCTGGTTCACACTGGGCTGCGGGAGTAAAGCAGTGCGAGTTCAGCTGAACTCGCAGGATTTCACTCCCGCCCGGCAGTCCCGATTTCAGCCGCGATTTCAGAGACATCTGTGCAGGTTTCTGCACAGATGTCAATGTAAATCGCAGGCTGAAATCGCAAAAAGTAGTACAGAGACTACTTTTTGAAATCGGTGCAATGCCGCAAATGCAGCGTCGCGCCGATTAGGACAGTGCCATTGCCGGCAATTTGCGGCAAAATCCGCCGTTTTGACATGCGATTTGACATGCCAAATCGCATGTCAAAACGCACCAGTGTGAACCAGGGCTTAGGCATGGTTTGTCAAAGGCTGTGAATTCTCTGAGCAGTGATGTCACCCCTGGGTCCCATAGTCCTTTGGTTGTCAGTGCTCCCTTCTCTCCCCTGAAGCAGCTGCTGTCTGACACAGGAATGCCAAAACTACTGGATTATGTGATGGAGCAGGTTAAAAAAAGGTTTTTACGCAGATGTTTTTATACAAACTATGAAGCACAGGTAGTAGTTTGGGGGAGGCAGCATTTTTAAGATTAATTTTAATTAGCCTTGTTTTCCACTTTTTCATGAGAGACTTTGTGGGCTGCCGATGCTTTTGCTTCATACTTTTCCAATCACTGACCTGGAAAAAGTATGCAGAAAACAGAATTTCATCCTTTCACTGACTTTAAACCACAATTAGCATTTTTTTAAATGTATGTCCTTTCATCCTGCGTTTTTAATAATATAAATTCGGTCACTTACTATTTTACAATCCGCCGCCGCTCCGCATAGTTATTCAAAAAAGATAGGGCCAGATCCACATACAATTGCCCCGGCGCAGTGTATCAGAGATACACTACGCCGCCGTGTCTTACCTGGCTCTAAGTCGAATCCTGGAAGATTTTGCGCCGTAAGTTACGGCGGCGTAGTGTATTTCTGGCGGCGGAATTCAAATCGGCGGGTAGGGGTTGTGAATCATTTAAATGAAGCGCGTCCCCGCGGCGTTCTAACTGTGCATGCTCCGTTCAGAAATTTCCTGCCCTGCATTGCGCGAAATTACGTCGAAACTTATTTTTTTTTTTACTAGCGTAAATTATGTACATTCCTATTCACGAACGTCTTACGCAAAAAATTAAAAAAAATTGAAATTTCGTGGGAATGACGGCCATACTTAACATGGCAAGTCTAACTATAGACCGGATAATAGCAGCTTTAACTATACGCCGTAAAAAGCCGACTAGCGACGGCGTAAGAGAATGCGATGGCCGCTCGTACCTTTGTGGATCGCCGTAAAAAGCTAATTTGCATACCCGACGCGGAAAACGACGCAAACTCCACCCAGCGGGCGCAGAAATATTGCACCTACAATCCGAAGGCATACGAAGACGTAAGCCTGCCGAATTGAACCCCGAAGCCGTTGTATCATGGTTTGAGGATTCAAACTAATGATACGACGTGGGTAATTTGAAAGTTAAAAAACCCAAAAGGGAAACACTGCACTTGATAAAAAATAAGAAATTGTGAACTAACACATACAAATGTGAAAAATGTATAAAATGTATAAGCTGCCAGTATCAAAAATGTGTTAAACAGTTAAACGTGGATTGGGACATTAACTGTTTCATAAATAATTCCTGATTATGTTATATTTTCATTTTTATTTCTATATTAATTCTTATCAACGTTTATTGATTTTTTCCTAATATTTTTAATAATCCCTGATGACTCATTTCATCAGCAATGTGTTTAACATATTATTAATGTATTTTCTATATGTATTGATTGGCTTGACTGTGTCTCTTTAAATGGATCTTTCACAGTGTAAAAGCAGCGGCCCGTCCCTCATTCATGCTCGTGTAGAATTTCTTTGTATTTCCTCATTAGTGCCACAAGATGGCAGCATTGTCTCATTAATCTTATTCTCCACACTCCTAAGTAGCTGGTAACTACATGCTCTTAGTCGTTCGTTCTTATCCCTTGGTTCTGCATATGACGCCCTTAATCAAAATGGCGGATCGGCAATATTTAAGGGAATGCGTGATGACGTGATGTACGCAGCCAATCCCAGACGACGTTCGTGGTGACGAAACGCGTAGGCGTGGCTTGCGGCATCAACGACATCACGTTGTTCCTAGTGAGGAAACCCTGAACGAACACGAGCAGGAGGGGGACGTACAGCGGCCGGCTTTCTAATAGTATACACCGCCGTTAGAGCAACATAGAGACTACACAAATGGTCAGGAGGGAGACTTTAAATCCCCACGCCTAGAGTGACCAGCATCTAGATCTTTTTTACGATCCGCCTGCACCAGTTTTTGAGGCAAGTGCTGTATTCAGAAAGCACTTGCCTCGTAAGTTGCCCTGGCAGATCGTAAATCCCCCGGCGGAATGCAAATTCTGCGGCTAGGGGGAGTTTACTATTTAAATCACGCGCGTCCCCCCGCCGATCATACTGCGCATGCGCCGCCAGCTAAGTTTCCCAGCGTGCATTGCTTCAAATGACGTCCCAAGGACGTCATTGTTTTCGACGTTAACGCAATTAACGTATGGCCCTATTCCCGAACGACTTACGTAAACGACGTAAAAAATTCAAAACTCGATGCGGGAACGACGGCCATACTTAACATAGGATACGCCGCACTTAACCCACATATAGCAGGGGTAACGATCCGCCGGAAACAGCCGAACGCAAACGACGTAAAAAAAAAGCGACGGCCGGGCGTTCGTTTCTGAATCGGCGGTTCTCCTCATTTGCATATTCGTCGCGCATAATAACAGAAGCGCCACCTAGCGGACGACGGGAGATTGCAGCCTAAGATCCGACAGTGTAACTCACTTACACCAGTCGGCTCTAAGGGAGATCTATGCGGAACCTGATTGGAGGAATCAGCGGCATAGATCCAAGCGTCGGATCTCACAGATACGACGGTGTATCAGTAGATACACCGTCGTATCTCTATGTGAATCTACCCCTACATCTTCACTTGTGGGTGTTCCTTCTGGTGGATCAAGTCTACTCTGCTATGTTATAGCTTAATGATTATCCATCTAGCTTCAAACCTCATTCAGCGCCGTATCGCTTTCTTTTCTTTATTTGAAAGTACGCCGGTGTATCAGTAGATACACTGGCGTACTGGCTCGGTGGATCTGGCCCATAGTTTATAAAACTATGTCTACACTGTTGTCATTTTGCTTGTGGGCATTGTGAAGCCTACAAGCACTTACTTCCTGGAAGTCTTGGATGGGGAGTGATAATTGGACAGCGCACTGCATCCTGGGAAATGATGACATACATTTCCCAGGAGCATTAGAGGGAGATGTCAGAATCCTAGGTAATTTTAAAGGCAGATTTCGTGGGACCGCATAGCAACAGGCATTTCCAGATGAGTAAAAAAAAAAAAAACATTTTTTTTTTCCTTTTTTAGGTCTAATGAGCACAATAATGAGAAAAAAAATTTGGGATGGAATTCCACTTTAATGTGCTTCATTCTTATTCTACACATGGAAAGCATAAAGCTAGTAGTATTTTCTGAAGGAGGCTATCAAATGGCAGCCCCTATTGATCCTCCATAACAAGTGTGATTTACCCAAAAACATATCACAAGATTACAAAAGCTAAGAAAAGAGAGACATTGTGGAATACTTTTCTATCACTTGAAGTAAAACCAGGCAAATACAACTCCACAAAAATACAAATCAGCTCAAAGTGAGAATTATTCCATATGTAATCAGACCTGGTAACCAATACCCAGGACTCAAAGCAATGTATTACAGAGTAAATTTCTTGGCATTTATTGAAAAGATTGGCATACAAAGTCTGGACGCCTACATCCATCTTCCAAATAAAATACATTTTCCAAATAATAACAATTAAGATCTGGATGTTAAGCCCACCCATCAACAATGCAATGTGTTTATCAGGAATACTAATGGTGTGGGGATAGAAAAAAATGAAATAACAGCCTAATGAAAATTTTGTAATAAAACATAGTAAGACACACCTGCACACGTAAATGATTTCTCCTGACAACAAACCCCAAACTCTAAATTATATTGGATATATTTGCATAATATGTGCAGCTCAATATGAAATAATATTAGATATATTTGCATAATATGAGCAGCTCAATGCAGGAATAAATTTCAGGCTCACGGTGCTCTAGTCACACATAGCTAATTATACCTCATTTGTCCTCAGATATGTGATGCAGTTACTGAGAAAATTTAAATTCAGCATGTTGTCTAAATTTTGGAAGATTAGCTGCCTTTGGGCAACCAAACAAGGGCCGGCAAGGATTGAGGACACAGATTTATGGTAACTAAACTACAGGAGTGAGTTAATGTGATTGTAAAGTCTCGTTTTTTTAAAACAAAAAATAACAAACATGTTATACCTTCTCTGTACAGTTGGTTTTGCACAGAGCAGCCCGGATCCTCCTCTCCTCAGGTCCCCCTCTCCCTCTTTGCTGCTCCTGGCCTCTCCCTCCTATTGAGTGCCCCACAGTCAACAGCTTCCTATGGGGGCACTGGAGCTGAGTCACAGCTCTGTGTGTCTATTCAGACACGTACTCCTGTCCGGGCCCTGCCCCACCATCTATCTCCCCTGATTGGCAGACTGAATTTGAATGACTGCCGCAGGAGCCAATAGCGCCGCTGCTGTGTCTCAGCCAGATAGGAGGAGTGTCCTGGATCACTTAGACATTCGTGGACATTGCTGGAGCGAGATGGGGCTCAGGAAAGTAATTAGGAGGTGCTGAGGAGGCTGCTACACACAGAAGGTTTTTTATCTTAATGCATAGAATGCATTGAAGAGGAAGTAAACCCTGATGGGTTTTACTTCCTTTTTTGTTCCCTGCAAAGTAAAAGCGTAATGTGCTAGTATGCATTGCATTCTATCATATTATGTAACACTTACCTGCAAACAAAACTTGCACTGCCCCCTCTGAAGGCCGCATCAATGTTCGTCCCTATTCTTTACGGGGCCACGGACTCCAGCCAGTCACAGAGCCAGAGTCTGTGGCCCCATGAAAGTACGAGGGGCGAACATCAGGGTTTACTTCCTTTAATGCATTCTATGCATTAGGATAAAAAACTTTCTGTGTGTAACAGCCTCCCCAGAACCCCCAAATTACTTACCTGAGCCCCATCTCTCTTCAGCGATGTCCATGAATGCCTAAGCCACCTGGGACACTGGTCTTGATTGGCTGGGACGTCATGTCGCCAGTCACGGCACTCGCTAGTGAAGAAACGGCTGTTCCTTCACATCGCATGCACCGATGACATCATCGACGCAGTACACAGTAAATATCTCCTAAACGGCGCACGTTTAGGAGATATTTACTGTACCAATAGCTAAGCCTTATTATAGGCTTACCCGTAGGTACAACTTGAAATGGAGGTTTACAACCTCTTTAAGATGGAAAAAAAACTTCTGCCTTTACAACTCCTTTAAAGCAGTATAGACTATGGTAATTACAAAGTTTACTGAGCTATGTAAATAATTAAAGTTGTGTTCATTTTAATCAACAAATCATGGGTAAGAAAAAAAATTCACCCTTTTTCTTTTAATGCATAATGTTTCTGGTGTTTCTTTTTAAATAATTGAAATGCTATCATCAAAACACAAATTTGAGTGGTGAGGTTATAGTAAAGTATTTAAAACCATTCTCCTTTTGATTCTTCTATGAACAAAATAAAATCTGAAATTACCCTTGTCACTATATATATATATATATAATATATATATATATATATATATATATATATATATATATATATATATACACACACACACACACACATATATATATACATCTGGTACTGTTCATGCCATCATATCATTATATAATTTGTTTTGATTTTGTTTGTAAATCCTGATATAAAGCTCCCTACATCTGTTCTATCCCATATGGTTTCCTGGCTGTTTTGTATGTTTCTGTGATAATATATTTTCCTTATGACACTGAATAAATCTCTGTGGTAACATGTGTCCCCATGTCATGCCATCTGCTGTATCATACAGTATTTTTGCCACACCCCACAATCTAATGACATGTCATTATACATCCTATAAACCCTAGACAGTTGTTATAATAACTATAGTTATAATCCAAATATATTTGTACCACTTTACGGACACAAAGGGAAGTTCATATAACACTCACCTGCCCATCTTTGTACAATGAAGATTTGTAAACATGCAATTCCGTATGAAGCCTAAAATATACTGTATTTTATGTTTGGGATATATAATACAATCTGTAATTGTCATCTACTATTTCCATTTATTCTTCTGAATTTCTGAAAAATAAGGGTATTTATAAAAACCTACTGATGCTTGCAGTTAGGGAACAGTGTCGGTTTAAAAATATATTTAAACTATAAAGGCTCACTTTATATAACTTCCAGTTCTATGGCACTGGTTATTGTTACAAGATCTTACGCCAAGCTAAATAGAAGTTTCTCCTGCAAGGTAAAAGGCCAAGATTCCAATGGATAACACAAGGGGTCTGCCAGCAAACTGTTTTTTGTAGTCATGCAACATGTCCAATCAGAAGTAAATAGTGTAATGGAGACAAAGCTCCTCTATTCTGACAACTACCATGTAGTCTTTAAACGGTCAGTGAAATATCTAAACACGCAATACTTGTCAGCCATGGAAACTTGAGTAACAATGTCCTTTCTAGCACAAAATTCATAAACTTGAGTTCCTGCATGTATTTTGATTCTAACTAAATGGATCAGTAAGAATTTGTATGCGCTTTGGAATTGTTCTTGGCTATTAGAACATAAAATCCATTGCTACTGTATGCATATTTTCCAACTGGTACTTATAAACTAAAAAAACTTTTTTGTTTAAAATATAATTTTCAGGCAGCATAGAAGATACACATGCAAGTTCTACTGAACAAAAAGTCAAACATTTATTTGCTAAATCTCAGAGGAATCTGCAGTAAAACCATAACATACACATATAATGTATACTGACAGGTAGGACTGTGAAAGGTGTATATGCATCACCTAGGTTTTTTTTACCTACACATGGTGAGGGGCACCAAGGAAAGCAAACTTTTTGTTTTCTCAGATTTTAACAGGCTCTGTTCTTGGGTCATGAAGTCTGGAGGATTTGTATATTTTTAGGTGGGATAAAGCTTCCAGTTCTGGGTACACATTTTGTCTGTTAGCCAGGCCTCGTTTAGATATGCGAGCTGACTGAGATTCATTAGTTCTCTCACTCTTTGCTATGTGAAAGCCTGACGACTGACAGAACACTAAAAAGGCACATTAAAGTGGTTGTCAAGGTAATTTTTTTTCCCTTTACCTTAGTGCAGTCCTTCTTCACTTATCTCATCCTTCGATTTTGCTTTTAAATGTCCTTATTTCTTCTCAGAAATCCTCACTTCCTGTTCTTCTGTCTGTAACTACACACAGTAATGCAAGACTTTCTCGCTGGTGTGGAGAAAGCCTCTTAAAGGGGGAGGGGGCAAGCAGGAAAGTCAAGACACCCTCTACTTTGCAGATAGAGAAAGGAGCTGTGTGTTAGTGGGCGTCCTGACACTCCTGCTCGCCCTCTCCCCCCTCAAGAGGCTTTTCCCCACACCAGGAATAAAGCCTCGTATTACAGTGTGTAGTTACAGACAGAAGAACAGGAAGTGAAAATTTCTCACAAGAAATAAGGACATTTAAAAGCAAAATCGAAGGATGAGGTAAAGGAAGGAGGACTGCACTAAGGTAAAGGAAGCTATTTAGGGATTTTTTTTTTTTACCTTTACAACCCCTTTAACTGTGCTTTTTGTTTTGGGGAACTCATTAGAGTCCCCATGTTAATCAGGAACCAACCCTAGTTTAGTTTAGTGGCTTGGACAAGCAGATGTTTTATTCGTTTTATGCTATAGACGTGCTGTACAAAGCCCTCCTGTATTGAACTGTGTGTGTTTACTGCCTTGCCGAATAAATGTGCAAGAGAAACCTGCTTGGACTGTTGTCTAAGTTTATGTGTGTGTTTACATACACACATGTGTACACACGCACACACACTTTTACCCAAGAGTTACATAATATTCATATGTTTTTCTAATTGGATTCATTTGGAAAAGTAGCTTTACAAAGAGTCATACTACAACCTTGTATGTATGTTTCTTAAATATACAGAAACAAATTATAAACATTTCCTTTAGTCATTGAGGTCTTTAAATACTTTAGCCCTTGTAGGTTTTACCCCCTTAACTGCTTGCCGACCAGCCGCCGTCATTATACTGCGGCAGGTCGAACCATCGTAGCTGTACGTCAGCCTATTAAGCAGGGATAGCAGGCACGTGCACGCCCACTGCACTGCGGGGGTGCCGATGCTTGTATCCAGCAGTCGTGATGACTACCGGCCACGCGTAATCGCGGGCACAAGAGCCAGAACAGGGACGTGTGTGTGTTCTGTGAGGAGAGAAGAGACAGATTGTGTGTTCCTACTAGCTGGGAACAACGATCTGTCATCTCCTCTAGTCAGTCCCATTCCCTACAGTTAGAACACACACACGTGAGAACACAGTTAACCCCTTGATCACCCCTAGTGTTAACCCCTTCCCTGCCAGTGACATTTACACAGTAATCAGTGCATTTGTATAGCACCAATCACTGTACAATTGTCAATGTTCCCAAAAATGTGTCAAAAGTGTCCGATCTGTGTGCTATAATGTCGCAGTCTGGATAAGAATTGCTGATCACCGCAATTACTAGTAAAAAAATAGAATTAAATAAAAATGCCATAAATCTCTCCCCTATTTTGTAGATGCTATAACTTGGGCACAAACCAATCAATGTAGGCTTATTGCAATTTATGTAGAAGAATAGAAGAAGAATACATATCCGCCTTTTTTTTATGAGACTGGTTCACACAATTTGTGAATACAAATACTCATAAAGATTTTAAGCACAACAGTACAACTGCTATACAACTTGTGAAGTCATTGGGGCCTTTAGTTATGAGAGAAACCAATACATACTATGGGCCAGATTCAGAAATAATTAGATTCTGTCTGCTGGAAACGGTCTGCTATCAGGCAGGCCCTTGCACTACAGGGTTTTGATAAATCTGAAGACAAAAATCTGCAGAAATGGTGTGTATGAGGCCTTAGTTTATTCAATATCGGAGCAGGATTTGGTGGTTTAAGCAGAGAAAAAGTATGTACAGTAAGGTAAGTATGTACAGGCTTCTATTACAGGTATACATTGCTTTAAAAAAAAAAAATCTGTAGGGTCACAGTAATATAAATTGTGTATTTTATTGAGAGATTCATGTATAGCCTTAAAAAAAAAGTATAGCCTCAAAATATAGGGTGGGGCTATATAATAAGGTGCCACATCCTGTAAATGAACAGACAACTAAAAAAAAAAAAGTAGCAAGCGGACCCTTAATCACTTAAAGACCAGGCCTATTTTTCAAACTTGCTGTTTTTTTGCTAGAAAATTGCTTAGAACCTCCAAACATTATATATTTTTTGCTAACACCCTGGAGAATAAAACGGAGGTTGTTGCAATACTTTCTGTCACACCGTATTTGTGCAGCATTCTTTTTTGGAAAAAAATACACTTTTTTAAATAAAAAAAAAACACAACAGTAAAGTTAGTCGATTTTTCTTTTAATGTGAAAGATAATGTTACGTTGAGTAAATTGATACCCAACATGTTATGCTTCAAAATTGCGCCCGCTGGTGGAATGGCGACAAACTTTTACCCTTAAACATCTCCATATGTGATGTTTAAAAAATTCTACAGGTTTCAATTTTTTAGAGTTGCGGAGGAGGTCTAAGGCTAGAATTATTGCTTTCACTCTATCACAATGATTCCTCACATGTTTGTTTAGAACACCGTATACATATGTGGGCGCTACACACATATGTGTTTGCTTCTGCACGCAAGCTTTTTTTCTTATTTATTTTACTCTTTATTTTTTATATTTACACTGTTCTTTTAAAAAAAAAATTGTGCCACTTTATTTCTGTTACAAGGAATGTAAACATCCCTTGTTATAGAAAAAAAGCATGCCAGGACCTCTTAAATATGCCTCCGCTGAGACCACTTTTATCTGAAAGTGGACCGTCCTCTGAAGAAGAAGATACCAGGGTTATGACCGCTTGCTTCCTCCTCAAAGTGCTGCCATATAATGACGACGGGCGGTCCGTAAGTGTGTAAGGCATCCAACATAAGTATTTGAAAATCAAAAAAAATATTTCTTGGTAGGCATTAAAAACAGGAGACCTAAATTTCATAATGGTAAGGTGTAACCCTCTCAGATGTGGTTTAATCATTATGTACTATGGGTAATGGTTGCCTGTTTTTATTTACTAGTATTTGAATGCATATATATATATATATATATATATATATATATATATATATATATTTTTTTTTTTAACTCTTTTGTTGGGCACCTTAAAAGTCTGCTTGCTACTTGTTTCTTATTTAATTGCCTATTTGATAGCCTTAAAGGGGTTGTAAAGAATTGTTTTTAATTTTCTTAATAGGTTCCTTTAAGCTAGTGCATTGTTGGTTCACTTACCTTTTCTTTAAATTTCCCTTCTAACTTATTTTTTTCTTTGTTTTCTTTGTCTGAATTTCTCACTCCCTGTTCCTCCTCAGTAAGCTGTTCAGTAAGCTGTTCTGGCTGACTAACCACCACTTGGATGATGGTGACAAGTTTACTGAGGAGAAACAGGAAGTGAGAAATTCAGACAAAAAAAAAATAATTTTTTGAAGGAAATTGAAGGAAAAGGTAAGTGAACCAACAATGCACTAGCTTAAAGGAAACTATTTAGAAAATAAAAAATGAACCTTTACAACCCTTTTAAATAAATACACCTTGTTCTGCAACCTTAACCACTTAAGGACTGCCTCCTGCACATTTGCGTCAGCAGAATGGCACGGCTGGGCACATGCACATACAAGTACGTCTTGTGCTAGTGCCCAGCTGTGGGTCGCGGGCGTGCGCCCACGGCGTGCGCCCATGACCCGTGACTGAAGCTCCGTGACGGCTTCCCCGTTCTTCACTGTGGCGGCATCATTGATCGTGTGATCCCTTTTATAGAGATACACAATCGATGACTTGACACCTACAGCCACACCCCCCTACAGTTGTAAACACATATTAGGTCACACATAACCCCTTCAGCGCCCCCTTGTGGTTAACTCCCAAACTGCAATTGTAATTTTCACAATAAACAATACATTTTAAATGCATTTTTTGCTGTGAAAATGACAATGGTCCCAAAAATGTGTCAAAATTGTCCGAAGTGTCTGCCATAATGTCGCAGTCACGAAATAAAATCTCTGATCGCCGCCATTAGTAGTAAACATTTTTTTTATAAAACTGCAATAAAACCATCCCCTATTTTGTAAACGCTCTAAATTTTGCGCAAACCAACCGATAAATGCTTATTGCGATTTTTTTACCAAAAATAGGTAGAAGAATACGTATCGGCCTAAACTGAGAAAAACATATTTATTTATATATTTTTGGGGGCTATTTGTTATAGCAAAAAGTAAAAAATATTGATTTTTTTTTAAAATTGTCACTCTATTTTTGTTTATAGCGCAAAAAATAAAAAACGTTGAGGTGATCAAATACCACCAAAAGAAAGCTCTGTTTGTGAGAAAAAAAGGATGCCAATTTTGTTTGTGAGTCACGTCGCATGACCGCGCAATTGTCTGTTAAAGCGACGCAGTGCCGAATCGCAAAACCTGGCCGGGTCCTTTAGCTGCCTAAAGGTCCGGGTCTTAAGTGGTTAAAGGAGATGTCCAATAACAGAGGTGTGGATCTAGAATTATATCATAAAACCTTTTCAACTTTTAAGCTGATAAATCAGTAAAAAATATGCAAATCCTTTGGTAAACTGGTTATCAAATGGGAACAGCTGGCCAAATCTATCTTAAGTATAATGCAGCAGTTTTTTTTTTTTTACCATAACATTTTGTATTCTTAAACCCCTCCTGTTAAATATGTTGAAATATAAAGAGACTTCTTAGAAAATGAAAGCCCCATTCTTTTCTCACATATGTGACTGATGGCCTAAGTAATGATGCATCAAGCACAGTCCTACCAGTAAACCTCTTGAAGCCTGAATCACATGATAGTGTAAGCTACATACTTAATTATGGGAAGCTGAACAAAGATATGCTGAACCACAGATTGCTTGGCTAATGGGAAAAGTACTGCATATTTAGTGTGCTTGTAATAAATGTGGTAAAGAAACATATTTGCAGCATGTGAAAGTCATTTAAGTCAGCAGTTTATTATTTTGCCACCTTTTGCCTTCTTCGTTATGCCCAAGTTTACAAGTCATTTAATTTGCTTGTTTCTTTTTTCTTTGTTTTCTGCTTGAACAGAGTGACTACTTTATTACCGACAAAGGAATTTCAAGCACAATAATGCCCATAAAGAAGAGTAATAAAGGGACACAAGAATAGATTGTTACAAGTACTTTGATCTGTTTCAAAAGATCAGTAGTCTTCATTTAATAGCCCTTGTTATAGGACCGTAGCTGTCCTAATTAACTACATCTGGTGATTGTTTTTTCATGGGTTAATGTACAGCGCCACATTTTAAAGTCCAGTATTAAGATCGGCTAAATTGAACCTTTATCCGTAAATTTTAAATCAGCACTTAACAATCATGTCATACTCTGGCTCAAAGTATAACCAGTTACTAAATTGCATTTTATAGCCAATAGGCATGCTTGTGCAATGTTAAATCATGTAGTTACTTCACCAGTGAATTATATCTCAGACAGGAGGCTCATATCTTGCATTAATCTTTCCTTTTAATGCTCATAGCAGAACATTTTAACATTTTAAACAAACTAAAACTTTTCCACATGGAATGATGGAAGAAAACTACATTTCCCATCAGTCCCAGCGTCCGTGTAACTCCCACCCCTTTGGTGGCCTGAACCTATAACTAGGACTGTCCTTATGTGTATCCTCCTCTTTCTTTCTGCTCATGGCAGAGATAAGTATCTTATATTATTGTTCCTTATTTGTACTATAATTGTCTTTGGTTAGACACGCTAGCATTGTGGATAGTGAGTTAACTATCTACGGTGCGATTATTTGTACTTATTGTTCTTTTATTTCATTATTTCAAATTATTCTTTATTTCATTTCTAGTTCATTTCATATTTGTTCCCTTCGTTTGTTTCCCCGCTGGTTAGCGGTGGAGACGTTACCACAGTAGCTAAATGACTAGAGGAATAGTCTTCCATGAGAATAACTTTAACACAGGGCGCTGCGGTCGCCATTATCCCTTCGTTTCCTCCTCCCTGCTACAGGCCGTAGTTTTCGCGGGCGGTCGGCATAGGGGGGGTGACGTATCGAATGCGCGCTCTCTCTTCCTGTCAACCAATCACAGCTCTCGCTTCGTAGTCTCGCGAGATTTCAGGCTACGTCTCAGCCTGTACTCACGTCTTCCTCACCGCAACGCCAGTCTGCTGCTGAGCGGTGAGGGGAACGGTTTGCTTGTAGAAAAAATTTCTTCTTTTGGCCGGATTAAGATCATAATTTCATAATATAATACTATATATATATATTCCGGCATCTGAGCGGAGCACTCGGTTTAGAGTGGTCTGCTATAGTTACTCCCTTATATTTGGTATAATCTAATTTCATTGTCTTTACATTCTAAAGTGACATCATTTGTTAACATGGCTGAAGAAGCTGATATGCCAGTAAATGCCTTTACAGGTTTAACCCCTGAGAACCCGCAGCTTTTAACTGCTGCACAAATACAGGAGCTCATTAGCAGTTCCATACAGGCAGCTCTGGCTTCTCATACCAATCCTCCTATTACCCATCCTGAGGTGGTAAATAAGAGCAAGGCCCTTTACAAGCGCAAACATTTGACTGCTTGTTCCGACTCCCCGGCAGGGGAAGTAGAATTTATGCTTGACGCAGGACCCCCCACGGCCTGCCGCCCTAGCCATACTGAAAGCGAACGACCCTTGATAATCAAGGAGTTTTCCAAGAAAAAAATTAAATCTGTCCACCGGGTAAAACCGGACTCCTTTAATGAGGACTCAGAAGACAATGCTTCAGAAGGATCACTGATCGTTGCATCAGGAGACTCTGACTCCGATATGGAGGAGGCCGGGCAAATGAATACTGAATATGGAGCCAATCCAGACCTACCATCAGAAACGATTTTAGACTCGCTAGGCGAGCCATTTTTCAATCCAGAGAGTATTTCACACCCCAGATCCGGGGACTGGACCCCCCTCCCACAGGTATCCCAGTATGTGGAGCACTGGATACGGAAAAGTTTGGACAGAACGAATAGGAATAAACTTAGGGCAGAATGCCCCAGACCCGTTATTCCAAAGAAGGTGGCTACCACACCTGAGATCGACCCGGTACTGCTCAAGTATCTAACCAAATCTGGCAAACACGCCAAGAAGGGCATCGAACGCTCATTTAAATTAATTCAAGACCGTATTCTGGATCTTTCAGGCCCCTTAACAAAAATTCTGAATCTCTCAGAGCAGGCAGCTTCCACTGAGGGATCAGTAGATCTAGTTCAACTACGAGGGTGGGCACAACGTGCCATTTGTCTGTTGGGCTCAGCCAACACGGCCTGCGCCGTTGAACGTCGCAGGTCGATCCTAATGAAACTAGACCCACAACTCTCTCATATGGCAGAGTCGGAACCGGGTCCCTCAGCAGAGGGCCTCCTTTTCGGAGATGACCTAATGAAAAATATTAATCGGTTTGTTGGCCTGTTTAACAGCTTAGACAAAGCCCAAACCTCATTGAAGAAATCAGGCTCGGGGTCCAAGGTTTTTGGTAGGACCGGCAGAGGGAGAGGCCGATCTGCCGGTCGAAACAATTATTACAGGACCTTCCCTAGAGCAACCGCTCAACCTTATTCGCCCATGCAGCAGCAATATTCGGTGCCAGTGGCACAACCAGCACCATTTTTTCCTCCCAGAGGACGTCCATGGAGAGGACGCGGTAGCAGAGGCTTCCCCAGGTCACGTCCACCCACTGGTAAGTTTACCAAAGAATTATGTTTCTCATATACCGGTAGGGGGCAGACCGAGACATTTTATCCAGGTCTGGCACACGATTACGGCAGATGTTTGGATACTAATGGCAGTAGCAGGCTACCAGATAGATTTCGCCTCTCACCCAATCATGTCGATTCAGCCGCATACGATTCGTTTTTCGGAACAAAATGCTCGTCTCATAGACGAGGAAGTACAGGATTTGGTGTCAAAACTAGCCGTAATAGAAGTAGATCCTTTTTCCCCCGGGTTTGTCAGCAACCTATTTTTAGTAAAGAAGAAAGAGGGTGGCTATCGCCCGATTATAAATTTAAAAGAGCTGAACCAATACGTGACTTATCGTCACTTCAAAATGGAGGGGAGACTGGCTGGTCAAAATAGACCTGAAGGATGCATATCTGACGATTCCTATACACCATTCTTCCCAGAAATTTCTAAGGTTCCAATGGAGGGATCATATGTGCCAGTTTACCTGCCTGCCCTTCGGCCTTTCTTCGGCCCCATGGTGCTTCACCAAAATAATGAAGCCAGTGGTGGCTGCTCTACGATGCAGGGGAGTACGTCTGATCATATATCTATTTTTGTAGAATGATTGTTGTGCCCCTGGGTGACAATCAGCACCGTTAATATTATAAGTGCCACGTCCTACTGTATTAGAGAATTTTATGTGGAAAAAGAAATGGACTTTGTAGGCACCAGTTATAGAAAAATGAAAAAATAATAAAAAAATAAATAAATTTAATTTATATAAAAATACATAAATAACTACAGTACATCAACACCACACATATTGATGTATCCTGTATATTAAAAACAACAAACTGTAATTGTACAGTGATAACAATGTCAAAAAATGAAAACATCACAATATATTTCTACTATAATAACCAATACAGAGCAGATAGGGGGTTGATCAAACCCAGAAGAAACTGCTTTGTGTATCGCTGAGTAGTCTTTATTCAAATCTTGACATTCATACGATTTCCCTTGGAATTGCTCTACATGTTTCGTGGTTTTACCCACTTCATCGGGAGCATGGAGAAATAAACTGCACAGATAAAACAGAAATTACAGTAAACAAACAAAATAAACACAACATATTGTAGCTCATCATATGCCCATCGATAGATGGGTAAGACAATGTGCTTAGTAAACTTACCAAAAAACATTAATGGTATATAGAAAACCAGGGGAGATAGGTTGCGGTTACCCAATAAAGAGCATCAAGGCCGTTGGTATCCCCTAATGGGGGAGCAGCGTTGCTATTGGGGTGAGATGAGGTGGGCAGTATGAACACCCTGGTCGCCCCAAGATGAAGCCTACCCCCACCCGAAGGGGGTGCTGTCAAACCTATACAACAATTGGGAGATGGTTTGATATAATTTGCGAATAATTTAGCATATATTAGCAAAGCATAAGGGCCTGTATAGATGTAATTATGTATATGTCTAAATATGTATTGGTCCAGTATTGAAGCCTAGGCTGAGTATATATTTAGAATACTATGGTACATGATCAGTACCAAAATTCTCCAGTAAGCTATATGCAACTAGATTGATAGTATTAATATAACCAATTATTATTATTATGGCTAAATGTGATTGGCAAAAATGCCACTAGAGGGCGCATAATGCTGGAGAATATGTTATGATAAACTTAAAAAACAACAGATAGATAAACAATCAGCAGATGGCTAAAACGGCCACAAAACGCTATATAAGATAATTATTCTTATTTGTGGAACCAATTTTCTAAGTACTGGGACCAGCTAGGATAGCATATATAGATGTAATTATAATAGAGAAAACGGGAGATTTATTTACCTTGCCTAAAGAATGCTGGATTTTTTCTTCAGTGTGTCAGTTTGAGTTCACATGGGTGTTTTGCCAATAGGGTCTCTGCAATGAGACAGCAACAATGTGTGGCTGGACCAAAATTACTTGTACACATTGGCACAGGTAAAGTAGTGCTGCGATTTAAATAGAGTCTCTTACCTTGCTTGTCCTAGCTTGAGGTTTGCAAATCTTTCTCCAGTGTTGTATGTGGCAACACCTGGTCTTGCATAGACCATTTTGTGTTGCCACTGGTTTTTAAAGGCTCCCCCGACTCGCGCGCGTCAGAACGTCTGACGTCACGCGTGCGGGCCGCGCGGACCTCCGCGCATGCGCCGTGGCGCCGCTGGCGCTTCCCATACCTAAGATGGTGGGGTGGGAAGTCCGAAAAGGACTGCCATTGGTGGATGGATCAAGGCCTCCCCCTAGTGTGTGGGGGCATGCCCATCCAAGTATACACCAATGGCTTACGTGGCCCACAGGTGAGGGATATGTAGCTCTCACTCGGGAGAAGAGAGGGTGCTCCACAAGACACATACATCCACCCATAGAGCAAGGCAGGCGTGAGCCAATGCATGCCGCGGGCCATGGAGCTCAGTATAGAGTAACCGCAAAAACTTTTAACCCCTGTGGTAACATAACAGCAGCATATAAATTAAACCAAAACTGGAAACAATCGCTGTCTGTAGTAGCCTATTACATTTAATATAAACTTTAATTAACAGTAAATATTCAATACTTGTTAAGCAATAGTGTACCTATTAAATTATAACATAAATTGTGTATATACAGTCCTTTTGCAGATCCCCTTAAAGGGGAATGCATACATCTGGATTTGATGAAGGTTTTTATATAGATAGTTGCCTGCCTTTGGAGGGACAGTTAGCATATATATATATGCGCTATGCCTAGGCGCCTGACGTGCTCATGGCATGCATATGTCTGTGTTGAACATGTATCCAATATATGCATAGTGTACCTGAAAAACCTAAAACTATTTGATCCCCAGAAGATTAACAAAAATGTGTTCACAGAAAGGGTCGATATGTCAGTATTTCATTGATGCCAGGTGGAAAGGTAGCTCCTAATCTTTCTATCCATAAAGTCTCCTTCTGTAGAGTCCTTTTGTCCCAGTTACCTTCTCTCGGATCCTTTGGGACAACTTCTAATACGATAAATTTGATAAACGAGGTATCAAACCTATGGTATAGTCCAAGGTGCCTGCTAATTGGTGTAATCATCTTAGCATATTGGGAGTAATATATGTGGTCATATATTCATTGTTTGAATTGGCGGATAGTTTTCCCTACATAAAAGGCTTTACATTTACATTGCATGAGGTATATTACACCTTCTGTGTTGCATGTGGCATGGAATCTTGGTTTGAATATTTCACCATTAGGTAAATGGAAAAGAGTACCTGGTTGTATCCATGGGCAATAAGAACATTGTCCACAGATTTCTAGTCCTCTATGAAGATCACTGTCTTCATTTGGTTATCTATATTCACTCCTGGTAAGCTTATTACCTATAGAGGGACATCTACGAAATATAATCTCAGGCCTTTCCTTGATGTATTTATTCAAAATGGGATCCTCCTTGAGGAGGTGCCAGTGTTTTGCAAGACAATTTCGGAGTGTACCATGTTGGGCTGCATATTTTGTGATAAATTTGGTAGTGTTGTTAGAATACTCTCCACTAGTTTTGGTTTTTTTATTTTTGTAAATGAGGGACAGCCTATCTTGGTTCATAGATTTATTATATGCTTTTCTTAGCAAGCTTTTTCTGTAGCCTCTTTGTAGTAACCTAGTTTTCAATTCATTGGCTTGTTGTCTGAAATCTTGGTCGTAGGTGCAATTTCTCCGTAGTCTCAAATATTGAGCGTAGGGAATACTATGAACTAAAGACAAAGGATGGGCGCTGCTAGCATGGAGGAGCGTGTTGCCTGCTGTACTTTTACGGAACAATCTGGTACCGGTATTATCTTCTGGGTCTCTATAAATGGTGACATCTAGGAAGGATACTGAATCCCGCTGCCAGTCGTATGTGAATTTGAGGTTAAACTCATTTGAGTTTAATAGAACCAAAAATTCATGTAACTTGGGGATGGGGCCTGTCCAGATGATAAAGACGTCATCAATGTATCGGTACCAACATAAAACAAAACTCAAAAAGGACTGATATCGTGGATCGGAAAAAACTTCCCGCTCCCACCCCCCCAGGTACAGGTTTGCGTATGCCGGGGCACAACAGGTGCCCATGGCAATGCCCTGTACCTGGAGGTAGTGGGAGCCCATAAATGAAAAATAATTGTGCTTCAAAATAAAGGACAGAAGGGATACAATAAGGTCCTTAAATTTCCACTGCCTATGATCCTCTTCCATTAGGAAGGATTTGATGACCTGAAGGCCTTTTTCGTGTGAAATACTCGAATAAAGCGCTTCAACGTCAATGGTGACTAGATGGGCTCCAGTGGGGATCGTGAGTCCGTCCAGTTTTTTGAGTAAATCTAGGGTGTCCTTAATATATGATGGTAACCTTATAACGTGGGGCATCAAAAAGAAATCTACAAATCGGCTACAGTTCTCTGTAAGGGAACCAATCCCTGATATGATAGGTCATCCCGGAGGGACTTCTTTGTCTTTGTGGATCTTAGGGATCGCATAGAAAATCGGTTCCCTTGGAAAAGGAACATTGAAAAACTCATAAATGGATTTGTCAATTAACACTTCAGTGTATGCTGTATACATGAGCATCTTAAACTCTAATTTAAATTGTGCAGTGATGTCAGCCGTAATCGGTGAATACCATTCCTTATTCTGCAAGATTTTTAGGCACATTGTTTCATATTGTTTGCAAGTTTGCAACACAATGTTGCCCCCCTTATCGGAGGCCTTTATGACAGTATCCTTTCTTGTTTGTAAGTCCTTTAGGGCTTTAGATTGTTGTTTGGATAAATTAGACGGTACTGACATCACTGGCATGTTTTTTATTTCATAGATGGTGGCAATAAGAAACGCCATGATTTGTGGGTTGGTGTTAAGATCCGGAAATTGATCTGATTTTTTCTTAAATTGGGATCTTATTTTACTTTCCTGTTCTTGTTGTGGGTTTGTGATTTGTGTAGTTGGACAGTCCATGTTTTCATCTAGGAGGAGCATAAGGTCTTTTAACACTCGAAACTCTCTCATCGTATACTTTTTGATTTGTTCTGATAATTCTTTTTCCTCCCTTACTCTCTTTCTATCAGGGTCAAAAATGAACTTATATGTTAGTTTGCGTGCGAACAAGTAGAGGTCTTTAATGACCTCATATTTGTCTAAATTCGCATAAGGGCAAAAACTCAGTCCTAGTTTCAGGACTGTTAGTTCTACCTCTGATAGAGGGTAGGGGGTCAAATTGATAATACTTAGTTCATCCTTAAAGGGGTTTTTATCAGAATATCCCATAAAGGGACACTCTGATTAAGAATTGGTCTGGGGGGCTGTTGAAAATGTCCCTGTGGTGTTGGTGTAACTCCCTCAGCTCCCCGTAGTGGGTGGGGGGCTCCAGTGTTGCCTCCATTTTGTGCCTGTAGTTGCTGTACTGCCTGGGCAGCTATAGGGCCCATATATGCATATTGGGAAAGATCAACTACTGGTGCTGTCCCATCACCTCTACTTGGCCCACCGTGATTGTGAGTCTGAGGGGGTCTAAATCCACTAATATTTGTGGGTTTCTTTTTATTAGACGGTGTATACGGTTGCCCACCACCATAATGACCCCGCTTACGTGACCCATTCGAAGTATAGCCTGGTTCGGCGCCTTGGCCTTGGTGTGCCTGTGAAAGAGAGAGAGAAGATGAAACAGAAGAATCAGATTCACTACCTCCTTCTGAGGTGTAGTTATTACGTTCTTTAACATTACTATAGGGACGATTAGATGGACCTTGTCCTCTACCTCTTGGTACATTATCCCACCTATAGGCATATCCTTCTAGGAAAGCCATCTTATCTTTGTCGAATTTGATTTGTTTTTTCGATATTATAGTTTTATTCAGTTTGTCCAAGAAGATTTTCAATTCACGACTCTTATCTTCAAATTTCTCATGGGTTTGGATGGTGTTATATTTGGAATGTAGTAGAGCTAATTCCTGATCTAACATTGCTGTATCTAGAGAATATTGTGTTAATAAGAGTTTATCTCGGGGCAACCAGGGTGTTCATACTGCCCACCTCATCTCACCCCAATAGCAACGCTGCTCCCCCATTAGGGGATAACAACGGCCTTGATGCTCTTTATTGGGTAACCGCAACCTATCTCCCCTGGTTTTCTATATACCATTAATGTTTTTTGGTAAGTTTACTAAGCACATTGTCTTACCCATCTATCGATGGGCATATGATGAGCTACAATATGTTGTGTTTATTTTGTTTGTTTACTGTAATTTCTGTTTTATCTGTGCAGTTTATTTCTCCATGCTCCCGATGAAGTGGGTAAAACCACGAAACATGTAGAGCAATTCCAAGGGAAATCGTATGAATGTCAAGATTTGAATAAAGACTACTCAGCGATACACAAAGCAGTTTCTTCTGGGTTTGATCAACCCCCTATCTGCTCTGTATTGGTTATTATAGTAGAAATATATTGTGATGTTTTCATTTTTTGACATTGTTATCACTGTACAATTACAGTTTGTTGTTTTTAACCACTTCCCGCCCGGTCAATGACAAATTTACGGCCGGGAAGTGGTTACAAATGTGTGATTGGCCGTTTAGGAACGGCTTTTTGATTAAAGCCCAGCGCGTGTCCGCTGGTGCGCGCAGCGCGGCGATCGGGGACGGCGTGTGTCCCTCGAACACAGCGCTTCCCCGATCACGGTAAACAGCCAATTTCATTGGCTGTTTACCACGTGATCGGCTGTGTCAAAGACACAGCTGATCACATGTCATAACAGATTCGGCGGCGCGCTCCGTGCGCGCCGCCAGAGGCTTGCAGAGCGGGGATCGTCTTAGGCGCGTGTCCCTTGGACACAGCGCTTCCCCGATCAGGGTAAACAGCCAATGAAATTGGCTGTTTACCATGTGACCGGCTGTGTCCAATCACAGCCGGTCACAAGTGTAAACAAACCAGGCAGTTACTATCTGATCCCTGCTCTCTCCTCACACACCGATTTGTGAGGAGAGAGCAGGGATCAGTAAGTGAGATCAGTGTAGTCTGTCTGTATATTACACTGTATACAACACACCCACCCTACCCCCCCCCCCCCCCCACCAATAAAGAGGACCTGTCACACAGCCCTATAAACCATCTGTAAATCAGCCCATCTGTAAATCAGCCCATCTCTAACACCGCCACCCGTACCGCCATCGGTACCGCCGCTACCCGTACCGCCATCGGTACCACCGCCACCCGTACCGCCACCACCCATACCACCATCAGTACCGCCACCACCTGTACCGCCATCGGTACCGCTGCCACCCGTACCGTCATCGGTACCGCCGCCACCCGTACCGCCACCACCACCCATACCGCAATTGGTACCACCTGTACCGCCATCACCTGTACCGCCATCGGTACCACCACCACCCGTACCACCATCGGTACCGCCGCTACCCGTACCGCCATCGGTAGTACCGCCACCACCCATACCACCATCAGTACCGCCACCACCTGTACCGCCATCGGTACCGCTGCCACCCGTACCGTCATCGGTACCGCCGCCACCCGTACCGCCACCACCTGTACCGCCACCACCCGTACCGCCATCGGTACCACCACCACCCGTACCGCCATCGGTACCACCACCACCCGTACCGCCATCGGTACCACCACCACCCGTACCGCCATCGGTACCACCACCACCCGTACCGCCACCGGTACCACCACCACCTGTACCGCCATCGGTACCACCACCACCGGTACCACCACCTGTACCGCCATTGGTACCACCACCACCGGTACCACCACCTGTACCACTGCCATAGGTACCACCACACATTCCTGCCACTAATACCTCCATCAGTACCGCCACACAGGCTACTAGTACTGCCATCAGTACCACTGCCATCGGTACCACCACCCATACCGCCATCGGTATCACCACCCATACCGCCATCGGTACCACCACCACCGTACCACCACCGCCATCGGTACCACCACCACCCGTACCACCACCACACATTCCTGACACTAATACCTTCATCGGTACCACCACATAGGCCGCCACCACTACCACCAGCAGTACTATTACGCAGGCCCACCAATAAGTACTGACATACTGCCATAATGTCCCAAAAGCTTTTCACACTCGAGGAGGCATATGTCATTATGTCCACCATGTCGGATGATGAGCACAGCGAGGAGCCCCCATTATCCGATTCTGATTCGGAATATGAGCCAGTGGAGGATAGTGGCTCAGAGTCCGAGTCCCCGGAGGAAACCGTCCCTCCCAAAAGAATGCGATTGGGACCAAGATCAGGACCAAGATCAGGAGATCTGCCCAGCACCAGCAGCGCCATACGCCAGGAAGAGGAGCCCAGTACTAGTAATGGAAATCCACGCCCAACCCGAAGAATCCTGCCCCAGTCCTACCTTCCCGATGCCCTGGCAAACCCCTTATGGTTGCCTGCTAACTCAGGATCCGCTATCATCCCCCCTTTCACCGCACAGCCAGGTGTGCAGCCCAACACTACGAATTTTTCTCAATTTGATTATTTTTGTTTATTTTTCCCAGAAGATTTTATGCAGAATATAGTGGATCAAACCAATCTATATGCATCCCAATATATTGCCGCCAACCCCAATTCTTCCTACGCCCGCATGTTCCACTGGCGGCGTCTAACATTGGAAGAATTTAAAAATTTTTTGGGTCTTATGTTCAATATGGGGCTTACAAAGAAGAACGAAGTCCATTCATATTGGTCTACACGCCCCATCCAACACATGCCTATATTTTCCTCTGTCATGTCTAGGACAAGATACGACATGATAATGCGTTTTATCCACTTTAATGACAATTCAGTGCCCTCCCCAAAATCATCCCCACTACGACAAATTATACAAAATACGCCCCCTAATCAATGCCTTTTCCCAGCGATTTGCAGAAGTTTTCATCCCAGACCAAAACATTTGTGTTGACGAGTCCCTTATACATTTCACTGGCCGACTGCACTTCAAGCAGTACATCCCAAACAAGAGAGCCAGGTATGGGTTAAAATTAAATAAATTATGCGATCGAGCCACTGGATATGTGTTCACATTCAGGATCTATGAAGGCAAAGACTCCCAGCTCCAGCCCCTTGATTGCCCAACATATCTTGGAACCAGTGGAAAAATTGTCTGGGAGTTGGCATACCCCCTGTTCGGAAAAGGCTACCATTTATATGTTGATAATTATTATACCAGCCTGCCCCTTTTTCGTCACCTTTACAGCAAGCAAACCCTGGCCTGCGGTACCTTAAAAAAAAAACGGAAGGGATTCCCACAAAATTTGTTGACCAAAAACTTGAAATCTGGAGAGTCGTCATTCATGAGGAACGAGGAGGTGTTGGCCATGAAGTGGAGGGACAAGAAAGATGTCCACATCCTCTCTACCATCCACAATGACACCATGGTGGAGATCCAAAAAAGAGGCAGACATATTGCCAAGCCTGAATGTGTTAACGATTACAATTTGTACATGGGAGGGGTGGATTTAAATGACCAGATGCTACAGCCCTACTTATCAACAAGAAAGTCCTATTTTTGGCACAAGAAGGTTGCGTTTCATCTGTTTCACATGGCCCTTTTTAATTCGTTTGTATGCTACCAAAAAGACAATCCGCCAACTGAAAGCCCACAAATCTCCTACCTCAAGTATATCGAAGATATCATTGAAGCCCTCATTTATCAACAAGATCCCGTCCCAGGAAGCATTCGCTCTGATTGTGTGAGTCGTCTTCACGAGCGACACTTTCCCTTTAGCATCCCCCCCTCAGAATCTGGAAGAAGACGCCAAAAAAAATGCCGTGTATGCAGCAAAGCAGGAGTAAGAAGAGACACCACCTGTTACTGTCCCGATTGTCCCTCCCAACCTGGCCTGTGCATGGGACAGTGCTTCAAAAAGTATCATACATCCATCCAATATTAGTTCCCCTTATTAACAGACTGCCATTTCCCCATTTGCCTGCTACCATGTTAATTAACTGACCCTGGCCTGTTTACCGACGATGTCTTTGCTTGCCGATTCAAACTACGTTTCTGACCTCCATGTGTACCAACCTCAGCCTGTTTACCGACGATGCCTCTGCCTGCCGATTTAAACCACATTTCTGACTTCCATGTGCACCGACCTTGGCCTGTTAATCTACCATGTTTTTGCCTGCCACTTGAACTGATCTTTTGGCCATTTACTTTTAGTACACAGGGGTCTCACATATGTGAGGGGCTTCAGAAAAGCGTTCTGAGTAGAGAAAAACAGTTTTTCGTTTTCTGTTCTCCCAGAACAGGGTCTGGTTGCCCAGAGGCTTCAAAGCGATTTGGGTGGGAGAAGCCTCTACCCCTGTCCCCCTGGCCCTAAGCTTGATGGTCCTTCCTGCTGCCTGGACCAATACTTTGGCTGTGCTGACCATATTACTGCCTGTATTGACCCATGACATTATGGACCATGTTTCTTCCTGCTGCTTGGACCAATACTTTGGCTGTGTTGATCATATATCTGCCTGCTACCTCTACTGACTTTTCACAATATTTCTGCTAAGACACCTCTGCCTGCTACCTGGACCTGTGCTTTGGCTGTGCTTTGGCTGTGCTCTGCCTGTGCTGACAGTATCTCTGCCTGTACGAACTATGGACAGTATTCCTGCCTGCTGCCTGAATGATTGCTTTTGTTGTCGCTGACCTCATCCCTGCCTGCTGCCTGGACCGATGCTCTCCTCTGTGGACCACTGCACTACTAAAACAAACAGGTAATCTTTTGTTATTTGGTATGTGTATGCTATGTGTTAGATATATGAAGGGCTTTCAAAAATGTGATCGGTTTTAGAAAATGATATGTGCAATTTATGCTTGAAGAACGCCTGAAAGTGCTACTTCAATGTTAGGCCTCTGTATGTGGCCAGGCTGTGTAAAAGTCCCACACATTTGGTATCGCCATACTCAGGAGGAGTAGCGGAATGCATTTTGGGGTGTCATGTTTGCTATATATATGCTATGTGTTAGAAATATCTTATAAATGGACAACTTTGTGTACAAAAAATGCATTTTCATTTTTTTTCCACATTTTCCAAAACCTTCTGGAAAAAAATGAACCGCTCAAAAGACTCATAATGCTTCATAGATTATACGTTTGGGTGTGTGCTTTCCAAAATGGGGTCATTTTGTGGACAATTCCATTGTCCTGGTGCTCCAGGGCCTTCAAAAATGTAATAGGTGGTTGAGAAAGGATTTGTGCAATTTATGCTTGTAGAACGCCTGAAAGTGCTACTTCAATGTTGGGCCTCTGTATGTGGCCAGGCTGTGTAAAAGTCCCACACATTTGGTATTGCCATACTCAGGAGGAGTAGCGGAATGCATTTTGGGGTGTCATGTTTGCTATATATATGCTATGTGTTAGAAATATCTTATAAATGGACAACTTTGTGTAAAAAAAAATGCATTTTCATTTTTTTTCCACATTTTCCAAAACCTTCTGGAAAAAAATGAACCGCTCAAAAGACTCATAATGCTTCATAGATTATACGTTGGGGTGTGTGCTTTCCAAAATGGGGTCATTTTGTGGACAATTCCATTGTCCTGGTGCTCCAGGGCCTTCAAAAGTGTAATAGGTGGTTGAGAAAGGATTTGTGCAATTTATGCTTGTAGAACGCCTGAAAGTGCTACTTCAATGTTGGGCCTCTGTATGTGGCCAGGCTGTGTAAAAGTCCCACACATTTGGTATTGCCATACTCAGGAGGAGTAGCAGAATGTATTTTGGGGTGTAGTTGCAATTATGCATATGCTGTGTGAGAGAAATAACCTGCCTGTTAATATGACCAGTTTATGTAAAAAATAAAACAAAAACAAAAAAATCTTAATTTTCCTAAGAATTGTGGGTAAAAAATACAACTTCAAAAAACTCACCATGCCTCTTAATAAATACCTTGGACTATCTACTTTCCAAAAAGGGGTAATGTGGGGGGTATTTGTACTTTCCTGGCTTGTTATTGTCTCAAGAAATGAGATTGGCCTTCAGTACATTAGGTGTGATCAGATGTGATCAATTTTCAGTGATTGGCACCATAGTTTGTAGACTCTATAACTTTCACAAAGACCAAATAATATACACTAATTTGGGTTATTTTTACACAAGATATGTAGCAGTATTAATTTTGGCACAAATTTATGAAGAAAAATCACTTATTTGCAAAATTTCACAATATAAACTAAAAAAAAGTGTGTTTTTTTTCAAATTTTCGCTGTTTTTTTGCTTATAGCGCAAAAAATAAAAAACCCAGTGGCAATTAAATACCACCAAAAGAAAGCTCTATTTGTGAGAATAAAAGGATACCAATTTGGTTTGGATACAGTGTAGCATGACTGAATAATTGTCATTCAAAGTGTGAGAGCTCTGAAAGTTGAAAATTGGTCTGGGCGGGAAGGTGCATAAGTGCCTAGTATGGAAGTGGTTAATATACAGGATACATCAATATGTGTGGTGTTGATGTACTGTAGTTATTTATGTATTTTTATATAAATTAAATTTATTTTTTCATTTTTCTATAACTGGTGCCTATAAAGTCCATTTCTTTTTCCACATAAAATTCTCTGATCATATATCTAGACGACCTCTTAATCATGGCCCATTCAAAATCACAAGCCGAACTACACAAGAATTGGTCGGTGTCGTTATGGAAGGAACTGGGTTTCCTCATCAACCACAAGAAGTCCGTATTGCTCCCAACTCAGGAGATGGAATTTTTGGGTTTCACTGTAGACACCAGACAAGCGGTCCTACGCTTACCCCAGTCCAAACTGTCTCTGATTCGGAAAGAAATCAGGGCAGTTTTGCGCAAAGGTCAGGTATCACTGAGAACCCTGGCACGCATAGTCGGACTATTGTCAGCCTCCATTCCAGCTCCCCTACATTACCGGGCCTTACAACACCTCACGGCCTTGCACCTGAGGCAGGGTCTCTGTTATTCGGACAAAGTCCTCCTTTGTTCGGAATCAGAGGAGGAACTGCGATGGTGGCTCCAGCATGCCATAGAATGGAACGGCAAGACTTCAATTCTTCAATTCTCGCCCAGATGTCATCCTAGAATCCGATGCGAGCCGACAGGGCTGGGGGGCTTGTTGTGGGCAGGCCTCCACAGGAGGGACATCTCCTACACATAATGAATCAGTGTGCGACGGTGGCGTTGATCACCTCCTGGTGGCCGACACAACCGTGGTTTCCGCTAGTTCTGGGCATGTCAATCGACTACCCCAGACTGCTTCCCCACTCAACTCATCTATTGACAAATCCGACCAAGGGTCTACATCCGTTGTTGCTGGAAGGAAGACTGCCGCTTCTTGTTTGGTTGGTTTTGGGATGCCAGAATCAGATTCAGACTTTTCACAATCGGCTAGAGACCTCCTCGCCTTGGCCTGGGCCCCAGGGACTAGATCGGCATATCGATCTGCCTGGGGTTTATGGGTCCGTTGGTGTGATCAACGGCAGGTTGATCCCATTCATGCCCCTGTCTCCTCAGTGGTAAATTTCCTTGCGGAAGCTTACGAACTAGGAAAGTCATACAGTTCCCTCAACGTGTATAGATCGGCCATCTCGGCATACCATTGTCCAGTGAATGCTGTACCTATAGGCAAACACCCTCTTGTGTGTCGCTTACTACGCAGCGTTAAATACAAGCGTCCACCCCGCCCACGATACCAATCGACGTGGGATGTATCCAGAGTACTCCAATTGTTTTCCTCCTGGGAAGACAATGACCGGTTAACCCTGAAGAATTTGTCTCTAAAACTCACTACTCTACTATGTTTAATTTCTGTTAAACGAATATCTGATGTGAGAGCTTTAGATATCTCTAGGCGACAAATTTTGCCTGACGGGGTCAAATTTTCTATAGTTCGCAGGACAAAAAACAATCTACACTCGGTTTTTTACCCTTTCTTTCAAGCGCACCCGCGCCTCTGTGTGGTCCGTTGTCTGCAGACATACGAATCCTTTACTTCGACCCTACGCACTCCAGATTTTCCTCAGTTGTTAATCTCATACGTGCAACCACACCGTCCGGTATCTTCAGCCACCTTGGCCAGATGGGTACGGTCGGTGATAGAGATGTCGGGTATAGATGTATCCCTCTTTGGCGCACACTCGACCAGGGGTGCGATGGCCACTAAGGTGGTTACGTCAGGGGGCTCATTATCAGATCTGTTATTAGCGGCCGATTGGTCTTCAGAAACGTTTTTTCGTCACTTTTACTTCAGACCGGAGGATCATGTTTCCTTATCTGTCCTTCCTTCATAAGGCTGTTTACTGGATATTAGGCAGGCATGATCAAGTTAGGCTTGTATTACATGATGTGTTTGCTTGTATTACATGATGTATTTCTGTATGTGTAGCTTTGAACTTGCAAGATATGAGCCTCCTAGCGTGTGACGGAAAATATAAATTATATGAAGACAGGAGGCGAGTATCTTCCCTCCCTACCCACCATATTACGGATATTTTTATTCTCTCTTTTCAGGGTACTGAACTTCACTCCAGGTTCCTGTGGGCGCTTGACGAAGTGATTCCTTGGTCCCCGTTGGGACGAAATCTTGGTTAGGATCTCCCGGTTGGAGTTTTTTCTTAACGACATGGTTATCACCAGTTACTTCCTGGACTGACGTCGACGTCGGTTGGCCGGCTGACCGAAGAGTCATGGCGCTGTTTTTCCTCGAGTTATCCTGTATTGGACATTCGCTTCCAGAAAGAGGAGGATACACATAAGGACAGTCCTAGTTATAGGTTCAGGCCACCAAAGGGGTGGGAGTTACACGGACGCTGGGACTGATGGGAAATGTAGTTTTCTTCCATCATTCCATGTGGAAAAGTTTTAGTTTGTTTAAAATGTTAAAATGTTCTGCTATGAGCATTAAAAGGAAAGATTAATGCAAGATAATCGCCTTCTGTCTTCATATAATTAATATTTTCCGTCACACGCTAGGAAAATCTCTAATTATAAATAATTGTTGAAAATCTGCCAATTCAAATCACTTTTTTGTTTTGTTATTGTTCAGATCAATTCTTTAACATTTTGCTTATTGGAAACTGAAAGGCAGCTCAAGTGTTGCAGACATCAAAGAACTACCAATTCAGGAGTAAATAATCCTATTTAATTTCCAAGTGTACAACAATAGTATAACAATAAGTTTATTCAAATGTAGTCAAGGCAAAATTCTTGGAACATTGTAATGTTTGAGGGAGGTAAGTGTAAAGCCGAATGCCGGGCGACATTATCCGGTTCAATAAAAGCTGTCCGGCATTCAGCCGTGTGTATGGCTGAAGCCAGTCCGACAGAAGCAGGTAATTTGTCTGGCTTCTGTCAGACGAGCATGCTGGAAAACCAGCAGCTGCCTGGCTCCCGATCAGTGCTCTAGGCCAATGGCTGAGAGCTCTGATTGGAGTGTTGTATCGGCTCCCCCCAACAGCTCAGTGGGGGGAGATCAATGTACTAATGTTGTGTCATTAGTACTGCAGCTCCAACCGTAGTTGACAGTTTTTTTTTCATTCAAGCCGCTGGGTTGAATGAAAAAAAAAGTGTGTACCATTCTTTACTGTGTAATTTAGATTTACAGTACTTTTATATTGTCCCCCCATTAATAATACTGCTGAGAAAACTTGGTTGTAGGAAATATTGTACTCAGTTGAGACACCATTTTCCAGAAATAAAAAAGAACACAGGTGGTATTTTCTGACCTATAATGGCGGTCAGGCCAAGGGGTAGGCAGAAGAGGTGGTCACCGAGGGATACTCCTATTTCCGAATGGCTCAGCACCATAGAAAATATCTATCAAAATGGAGGAAACTGTAGCTATCGTCAGGGAATCGACTAAAAAATTTAACCTGATGTGGTCACCTTGGGTGGCGTTTAGGCATTCGGACCAATACCTGCTATTAGAAATGAGATGAGATTGCTGCTGTGACTCTGGTCCTTCCTTCTCCACTCTCCCTGGTAATTTAAGATGGGTCGTTTGGCGCAGTGTCAGCTTCCCCCCCCCACATCCCCTTCTCCCCCTCCCTTTCCTTTTTTTTTTTTCCTTCTTTTTTGTTTTCTCTCTTTTCTTCCTCTCTTTTCCCTCTTCTTTTTTTTTCTTTGCCTTCTCTCTAATTTTCTTCTTAGTATTAGTTAGTAGCAGCCAATATCCTAGGTTGTGATGTGCCATGTGCTATCTTTTGTTATAAGATAAAAAGTTGCTTATTTTCATGTATTGTCAGGTTGTGACTATGGGCCAGATTCAGGTAGATCGGTGAATCTTTATTTTGGAGTAACTTTTCTCATTTAGGTTACTCCACCGAAACTTTAGGAGCAAGTACTGTATTCACACAGCACTTGCTCCTAAAAATGAGCCGGCGGAATTCAAATTGGGCAGGTAAGGGGCGTGTATTATTTAAACTAGGCGCGATCCCGTGGCGAACGTACTGCGCATGTGTCGACTGTCAGTGCACATGCTCCAAATTCTGTCAGTGAACGTCAATGATGTCAATCCCCATTCACGGACGTTTTACGCAAACGACTCAAATTATTTTTTTTCCGACGCGATGACGACGGCCATACTTAACATAGTAAGAAAAAATGAATTACAGCGCTAATTACATTAAAGGAGTTCTCCAAGCTAAAACTTTTAACCCCCGCTGTGCCCGGGCTGTAAAACTATACAAAATAAACTTTCACTTACCTGCCTACGATCTCCTGTTTTTTCGATATCGCCGCCCGTGCACCGGTCCGTGTCAGCTTCCTCTTCCTGCGGGTCAGGGACTCATCCTGCGCTCAGCCTATCAGCGGCCGCAGCGGGACATTGCTGCGGCGATATCGGAACAACGGGAGATCATAGGCAGGTAAGTGAAAGTTTATTTTGTATAGTTTTACAGCCCGGGCACAGCGGGGGTTAAAAGTTTTAGCTTGGAGAACTCCTTTAATAATCTCAAGAGCACTTAGTAAAAAAACAAATAACACAGCTGCTATCCGAGTGTAGCCAGATCAAACAGTGAAAAAAATGTGTAAAAACATTGGCCAATATTGAAAGCAGATAGGCAATTACAGGGAATTCTACCCAGCTTACCAAGAGTGGTGTATAGAAGAGCTCCCACTCTAAGGGATCTGGTAGCCAAAAATATTCCTGACCCACCAATGAGAAATAACCTACTTACCTTTTATCAGGGAAAAGGATTCTTTCCATGTAAACGGTGTTTTGCGTGCAGACAGACTAACTTTAATGGACAAAAATGTTCAAAATGTATATCCACGGTGACGAAGAAGGAATATGACATAAAGGATCTTATCACCTGTAGAAGTGAGGGGGTAGTGTATGTATTGGAGTGTTCCTGCTCTCTTCAGTATGTTGGACGCACCAAGCGACCTATGTGGAAGAGCATTAGGGAGCATGTCCAAAATATTCAAAAGGCCTTCCCTAAACACAATGTGTCGCGACATTTTGATGTCTGTCACCATAAAAATCCTAAAGAAATGAAATTTTGGGCCATTGCCAAATACACTCCACACTGGAGAGGCAGTCACAAAATAAGGCAAATGAGCAAATCTGAGTCTCGCTGGATACATGAGATGCAGACTTTATCTCCCAATGGCTTGAACATTGATTTTGATCTTAATTGTTTCATTTCTGATTTTTAAGACCTCACTTTTACACAATTTATTAATTAATTTTTTAATATTTTTTAATGGTTTTTTAATGTATTAATAATTGATGAATTTCATTTTCTGTGGTTTCTTTACTGATGGTTTTATATAATTATTATCTGTGCAGATTTACATTTAATAATTTAATCTCAATCTATTTTTAATTCAGTAGTCCTTATAACACACTTTAGTATGGCTTATGGTATCATTAGATACGTTCAGTTCACCAAACCAGCCACCAGAGGGCGTACTCAATATATATTTTATATATATTTTAAAAAAAAAGGATTAGTTGTTTAAAACTTTTTTATGGCTCATTTATAAGTGTATACATTAAAATTATGTATGTTTATATGTCTGCATCTGCGCTCACCTAGAATCTCACTATGGGCCAGATTCAGGTAGATCAGAGCATCTTTGCTCTGGAGTAACGCTTCTCATTTGCGTTACTCTGCCGAAATTTTAGGAGCAAGTGCTGTTATTCAGGAAGCACTTGCTCCTAAAGTTGCGGCAGCGCATCGCAAATGAGCCAGCGGAATTCAAATTGGGCGGGTACGGGGCGTGTAGTATTCTAACTATGCGCGATCCCGCGGCGAACGTACTGCGCATGCGTCGAGTGTCAATGCATCCCAGTGTGCATGCTCCAAATTCTGTCAGTGAACGTCAATGACGTCACATTCCCATTCATGAATGTTTTACGCAAGCGACGCGATTTTTTTTTTTTCCGACGCGATGACGACGCCTATACTTAACATAGGATACTCCACTAGGGGGCTGCTTTATCTATACGCCGCATATCGCTTCCGGAAACGTCGTAAAGTCACTGCGTCGCGCCCGAAATGATCGTGAATTGCCGATTCCCGCTCATTAACATATTTTTTGCACGTAAATCGGCGGGAACGCCCCCGGCGCCATTTTTAAGTTGAAGTAACGATGCAATGGCGAAATTCAATTACGCCGATCGCATCAGAACTCCAACCCGGCGTTTCTTGTTTTGTGGTTATAGAAAACAGAAACGCCGGCTTAAAGTGACAGTTAGGCTGGCGGATCACTGGATCCGCCAGCCTAACTCTTCATGAATCTAGCCCAAAGTGTGCAAGTTTTTTGTTGCCTCTATGATGTTTTTTATCCCTGTTGCTCACGTTAACAACGAGGAGGCTATTTAAGCACAAGCCATGCTCAAGCACGTAGTATCCCATGAATAAGTCGCGTGACCGTGACGTAACGCGTAGGGATGAGCTTACGATCGGATTCGAGTTCATCGGATCGGATTGATGAGGACTACACACTGAGCGGCGTTCAATGCTTGCATTAAGCGGGGATTCGTGAGTGCATTTGCTGTTACATTAGGATCGTACGACCGTTTTGCTTTATGTTTGTGCAATGAGGGTTTTTTTCCTTTTTCTTTCATAACACATCCACCTGTGAGTGCCTGCTCAACGGATTGCAGCTTTGGAGTGTTTGGGACTCGCATTCCCAGTGCAGGAAGGCTTTGTAAGATTTTTCCTGTTTGGAACTTTCACATGTGCACTTGGTTTGGACTTATTATTGGATGTATGTTTATACCATTGACTTACAGCACATGGAGTTTGTCTCTCCCTGATCATTTCATATTTTTCACCTATTTATGATTTTGTACGTTTACACTTGTAAGTTAACACTAGCGCATCCATATTTTACACATACTTAACATAGGATACTCCACTAGGGGGCTGGTTTTTCTTTACGCCGCGTATCTCTTACGGAAACGTCGGAAAGTCACTGCGTCGGGCCCGAATACGATCGTGAATTGCCGATTCTCGCTGATTAACATATTCTCGGCGTTAATCAGCGGGAACGCCTCGAGCGCCATTTTTAAAATTGCAGTTCCGATACGACGGCGAAATACAATTACGCCGCTCGTATAGGAACTCCAACCCGGCGTTTCTTGTTTTCTGCTTACTGAAAACAGAAACGCCGGCTCAAAGTGAGAGTTAGGCTGGAGTATCACTGATACTTCAGCCTAACTCTACCTGAATCTGGCCCTATGTGTCTATGTGCGGTACTTATGTACCCTGGTTGTATTTTGTACTCTGATTCTTTTCTATTTCAAATGTTTATACTGATAAAATGTACCATTTTAAGATAAAAAATAAGGTTTAAAATTAAATGCAGCAACACGTCTCTACAAAGTTAGGACAGGGCCATGTTTACTTCGGTGTAGAATCCCCTCTTCTTTTAACAACACTCAGTAAATGTCTGAGAACTGAGGAGACCAGTTGCTGGAGTTTTGGGAGAAGAAAGTTGTCCTATTTTTACCTGAATTCTGAATTATGATTCTAACTGCTCAACAGTTCTGGGACTTTGTTGTATTTTTTGTTTTAAAGCACTAAATGTTTTCAATTAGTAACATGTCTGGACTGCAGGCAGGTCAGTTAGAACAGCAGATGGTAGCAGAGCAGATTTCAGCCAAACTGTCTTTGGCTTTGCCCCTCTTTGCCCAAGCAGGGAGGTTTCCAGGAGAAGTTGCGGATCCCAATATTGTCCCTACTCATCTGAAACCATTCCCTCAGCACAAAAGGCCTCAGAAAGTTATGGTGAATATGTCTCCTGATGGGATTAGATCCTTCTGAGACAATATCATACACTAGAGTTGGAGAAAGGGACTGCGTCTCCACCCAATATGGGGTACGCTCCCATTTAAGTTTCTGTTTAATGCCTCTCTCCATTAAGTGTTAAAGAGCTGGGTGCGTTGCTAAACCAAAAGGGCATGCAATTAAACTCAAACAGTCCCAAGGGTGTAATAAAGGCAGTCTTTTCATGATTCTAATATCTTACCAGGGCTTGCAAGAAGCCGCTTGTCAAGTCCAGGGTAGAGAAATATTTGACATTCCCTAATACAGGGGTCACCCAGGTTAACAGGTAGGCATCCCGATGGATAGAGGCATTCAGCTAGTTCACACAGAACCGCAATCTTCCATCCTTCTTCCTCACCAGAACCACAGGGGCTTCCCAGCGGCTGCGACTCTCTCATGTTACCATGCTTTGTAGCATGTTGCAAAGTCCCAGACCTCCTGGCACAGGGCTGGGGGAATGTTGCAGTACCGATTTGTAGAACATCCCAGTATGTATTGGGTAGTACATGGCCTCCATGTGCCCATAGTCCTCCAGGCTGGCAGCAAACCAAAAGATGCTTCTCTAGCAGTTGGTGTAGCAACCTCTGTTGTGTTAGGAAATAATTCTGGAAGGGAGGGTCTAGATGTTCCAGCAGTAGCTTGTATTGTGACTTATCCAGCGAGGCCATAGCTGCCCGAAGTGGGGCACATGTGGCCTAAGCCCCTGATGGAGCCTCCGATATGCAGTGATGGGGTATTGCATACCTGCTAGGTTAGGTCTGTTAAGGTGGCATGGTTGGAGAATGCAATTAGGGTGGTCCCTAGGCTGATGAGCTGCAGCAGTGCCTTCTCTTTGTGAACCTTGGAAAGGGTGCATGCAACCAGCCACTCTCCAGACACCACTGAGTTCTTGCTAGGTTCTACCATCACATCCTTACAGCTTTTTGTGGGCCCCTATGGAGAGGGACCACACTACCTCTTGGAGAGGTGGCAGTATAAACACTTCTCTTTGAAGGTGTCTGGACAACCCCGACCTGTTAGAACTGTCTCTTGGCTGCTCTCTGGTGAGCTTTGCAAGCCCGGATGATGTTGAGCAAGAACGCTCAAATTTGGCTAGCAAGCGGGGCAAGTCCAAATTTTTTTTACATGCTCATGTCCAAAACAATGGGTACTGAAGAGCTGACTGGGCCACAAGTCACCACCACTCCTACCCGATCCACCACTTGGTTGTCAATCTGGATCTTCACCCAGGTGATACCTTCCACCAGGATGAGCACGTTGTTGACTGCTTTAAGGGATAGCCAGGAGGGGTCCAGATGGTCTAGAATCCTGAACCGCATACTCCATGACTCTGACTTCTGACCCTGTGTCGACTGAGATTTTGTGTTGCCTTACCCGGGGGGGGGGTCATCACTCTGCCCTGTAAGCCACTGGTTTTATGGCAGCCTGCGTTTGCTTTTAAATTTCAGTTCTGCCTCAGTTTTACCTTACATGCCCAAAATGACCACACTACCAGTACTTATGGTCTTCCTCTGGTTCTCTCCGTAGCAGGTCCTCACCCTTGTAGAGAATGGCCAAATCCCATTTGAGTGTGGACACTTGCTGTTTTAGTGAAGCCACATCCAAGGTGAGTTCCCTTAGTGCTGGCCCCTTCTTTAATATGCAGTGGATCATAGATTTTAGTCACCACCACAGTTGCCTATTCCTGTTCTCGCACAACCGCGTCAACCACAATGTTATGGAAATAGATGACAGGTTGAACTCTGATTCCTCCTGCAGGGCCCTTCTGACTAGACCTGCCTTTAGTCCTGCCACAGACTTACACCTTAGTATGTAGCAAAAGTCACATGCATTTTTCTTTATGAGCAGATTCCAGAGATGCTGGACCACCACAACAAAGACTCTTGTCCTCCTGCTGCCTCCAGACATATAGGGCTAGATTCAGGTAGCCTGTCTTATCTTTGTGTGGGTGTAACGTATGTCATTTACGTTACGCCGCCGCAACTTTTTCAGGCAAGTGCTTTATTCACAAAGCACTTGCCTGTAAAGTTGAGGCGGCGTAGCGTAAATGACCCGGCGTAATTCAAATTCGGCGTGTAGGGGGCGTGTAGTATTTAAATCAAGCGTGTCCCCGCGCCAAACGAACTGTGCATGCGCCGGCCGTGCCTGAATCCCAGTGCGCATGCTCCAAATCACGTTGCAAATTGTCAATAAATGTGACGTGAACGGAACTCCATTGTGAATGGACTTACGCAAACGACGTCCAATACGACGAGGTCCTGACGTCCATACTTAACATTGGCTGCGCCTCACTATAGCAGGGATAACGTTATGCCAGGCTTAAGTCTTACATAAACGGCGTAAACAGATACGCCGGCCGGGCACACGTTCAGGAATTGGCGTATTTGCTCATTTGCATATTTTACGATGGGAACGCCACCTAGCGCCCAGCGTAAATATGCAACTAAGCTACAACGGTGTAAGTGCCTTACGCCGCTCGTATCTTAGCAACATTTAAGCGTATCTCATTATGAGCATACACTTAAAGCGGATGTCCGCTCAAAAAAAAATATTAAAAGCCAGCAGCTACAAATACTGCAGCTGCTGACTTTTAATATTAGGACACTTACCTGTCCTGGAGTCCAGTGCTGTCTGCAGCAGAGGACGAGCGATCGCTCGTCACTCTGCTGCTCCCCCTCCATCCACGGTGAGGGAACCAGGAAGTGAAGCGCTCCGGCTTCACTGCCCCGTTCCCTATGGTGCATGCGCAAGTCGCGCTGCGCCCGCAGATTGGCTCCCGCTGTGTGCTGGGAGCCGAGTGTTCCCAGCACACAACGGGGAACGGACGGGATGTCAGGAAATGCCCGTCTTTTGCCCGAGACGTGTGGCCGGAAGTGGGTGCAAATACCTGTCAGGTATCTGACCCCCCTCCCCCCTGAAAGGTGTCAAATGTGACACTGGAGGGGGGGAGGGTGCCGATGAGCACGACTTCACTTTAGGGTGGAGATCTGCTTTAAATTTGCACGGGCTCAGATTAGGACTTATGACGGTGTATCTACTGATACGCCCGTCTTAAGTCTTTGTGAATCTGGCCCATAATCTACACCTCAGCTCCAGGACTGGCTATTTTCTCCAAGCAGGCCCTCTAGGTAGTTTGCTCCAATGTGGTCTGGTCCTTTTCTGGCAGAGCCATCACCATAGAGGATCATAAAGGAACAATGTTCCTCTTGAAATCCTCTCCCTCTTCACTGCCGCTGCTGTTGAGCGCCATCTGCAGTGGACAAAATAGAATGCATGTGCCTACAAGTATGCAGAAATAAGTATAGTGGAATTGATTTTTAGCGAATTACATGTAGAAAATACTTTTAGAAAGTAATGTTAAAAACCACAAAAGTCCAAAATAACAACAATATTATTTTATATTTTCCTAATTATTTTATCCATACTGTTAGCGTTGTTTCATTTATATTTTCCTGCGACACCAAAGAAAAAATAATTGGCTCCAGGTTGTTTAAAGTCTAGTGGCAAAAAATGTTAGACTATTTTTTAAACAAGGCTAATTTTTACTTAAAAAACAGCAAGGTATACAAATTGTCTGACATTTCTTGCCAAGCAACAACAAGATATTAATATAATTGTTTTATCCTTGTATGAATTCTTGCTTAAAGTAGTAACAAAGACATATACTGTACATATACTTTACATTTGTATTTTTCTGTTATTACCAAAATATTTTTTGTAAAAAATGGAGGTGGGGGAAAAAACACGGTAACTAAAGGAAGTTAAGGCCCTGAGCAGAACTGTTGATGTGATAAAGTAAATAGCTGATGGTTTTAACCACTTAAGGACCAAGCCTCTTTCTGAGATTTGCTGTTTACAAGTTAAATTTTTTTTAATTTTTTTTGCTTGAACCCCCAAACATTATACATTGTGCATTTTTTTCCAACACCCTAGAAAATAAAATGACGCAGAGTAAATTGATACCCAACATGTCACGCTTCAAATTTGTGCCCGCTCGTGGAATGGCGACAAACTTTTACCCTTAAAAATCTCCATAGGCAATGTTTAAAACATTCTACAGGTTGCATGTTTTGAGTTACACAAGCTTGGCGTAACGGAGTGAGTTTAAACATTCTTTTTATTTTTTTCTTATTTATTTTACCTTTTATTTTTTATTTTTACACTGTTCTTTAAAAAAAAAATAAAAAAAATGGTGTCACTTTTATTCCTATTACAAGGAATGTAAACACCCTTTGTAATAGAAAACGAGCATGACAGGACCTCTTAAATATGAGATCTGGGGGTCAAAAGACCTCAGATCTCATATTTACACTAAAATGCAAAAAAAAATGTATGTCATTAAAAAATAGCATTGGGCGGAAGAGACGTTTTGACATGGCTTCCGACCAGCAATGGTATGGAGACAGGTGGGGGCCATCTTCCCCTCACTCATCTCCATGCCACAGAGGAAAAAGCACCCGATTGCCTCTCCCGCTACTGACGGCAGAGGGCACCGGAGAGTAGCGGGAGGGCGGCCCTCTCCCGCCACCGATAAAAGTGATCTCGCCATGAATCGGCCGCAGAGACCACTTTTATTGGAAACCGGACCACTCACTAAAGGAGAGGATACCGGGGTTATGGCAGCTAGCTGCTGCCATAACAAAGATATTCCTCTTCAAAGTGTATCAGCGTGAGTTGGTCCGGAAGTGGTTAAAAGGTGCAAGCAATGCGAGTAATAGAGCGTGAAGAAGATGAAGTAATATTTTTTTTTAATATATTGATTTTTAATTAGAACTTATGTTAAATATTCCCAATTTCTTTGTACAACTCCCAGCTAGGATACAATGGGCCAGATTCACAGAGCCATTACTCCGGTCTATCTCCTGTTAGACCGGAGTACTTTCCAATTACGCGCGTCCTATCATTAATTTGAATCCTCAAACCATGATTCGACAGCTTCAGGCTTCGATCCGACAGGCTTACGTCTTCGTACGCCTTCGGAACTACGCTGCAATCTTTTTGCGGCCGCTGGGTGGAGTTCAGGTCGTTTTCCGCGTTGGGGTATGCAAATGAGCTTTTTCCGGCGATCCACAACGTTTCGATCATCCTTCGCAATCTCTTACGGCATCTGTAGTCATCTTTTTGCTGCGTAAAGTTATACCAGCTATTAGCTGGTCTATAGTTAGACGGCCCATGTTAAGTATGGCCGTCGTTCCCGTGTCAAATTTCAATTTATTTTTATTTTTTTGCGTAAGTTGTCCGGGAATAGGAATGTACGTAAACGACGCTACTCAAAAAAAAAAATGACGGAAAAATGCATAGAACAGAGGCAAGTACACAATGATGCAGTGCCATAGGTCATAATGACTGGAGTGTGTGGGAGTCTATGAATTCACTCAGAAACTAAGATAAGCATTATCAAGCAAATAACAAATATAGACAGGCAGGCAGCTGTCAAGCAAGAATATGTGTAGGCCATCATCTTAGACCTGTAGACAGTCTCCAACTCCTGGGGAAAAACTTTTTAGTGCAAGCAACAAACAAGTTACACAAACAAACTGTAAAAGAGTTACAGTTCCAAAGGAGAGGAGCAACAAAATTAAGGTTAATCTGTAAAATACTTGGAGGAAAGAACACCATCCTTCACTAGATGTGCAAGGATGGAAATCATTGCAATAGATGGAGAGTTTCAACCCACAGGGCGGCTTCCTCCAGGACTGTGAAAAACCACGTGGTCCAGCCATCTTGAACCCAGAGCACTTTACTTTACATATTGCCCTTGGAACTAAGCTTGGCTTTGACTCCATCGAATAATCATCGCTAATGGTAGATGTTGACCGAATAGTCTGGAAACATCATCAATTTGGTGTTTTCATAGTGGAGCTCCCTCTGGGTCATGTCCTCCCTGAGCACCAGATCTCAGTCCAGATTATTCAAGATTCAGAATATGAAAATGCATGGGGGAGCCCCCAGAGGGCCTCTGGAAGCAGGCATGCAATGAGCCCTCTCCACCACAAAGAAAAACAGAAGTTGGTGAGGGGTAGCAGGGTACCGAGTACATTTTTGATAAAGCATGGCAGATCAACTTCTTTAGCCCACTATGCAAAGGATATTGTGCCTATTTATATTCTCTGCATCTTCAGCCCATGCTTCATGGTGTTTTACCTTGACTCGCAAAGTTTGGAGCTTAGCCGAGTGCTCCCAGGTGGTGTCCTTCCCGTTGCTTACCTGCTGCTCGACTGCTGCAAAGCTATCCAGATCCTGGCGAATCAGGCCTTTGTTGGTGTTTTGATGCTCCATCTTGGTGGCAAGGACCACCTGACAGTTGTTAATAGCCACCATTAGGGAGGCAAAGTCAGCAGGCTTTGTAGGTGAAGAGGATCCCTGGATCGTCTGGGTAGCCATGTCCTGGTAGGTCTCAATGGCATTGCCACAAGGTTGATCTGTTGGACTTCAGAGCACTTAATAAAAGCTGGAGGACAGAAAGCGAGGTGAAAACTCCAAACGTGAATGCAAATACTAGCATAATTAAAAAATATATGACACAAGAAGGTAGTCCAGGAAGCCTGATAACAGAGCGAAAAACAAGAAGCTAGTAAGAAAAAAGGGTCAGGAAAGAATGAAGAAAAGCATACGAAGCACTCGCTTGGAGAAACCTCAAATCAGTCAAGCACGGACTTAGGAATTAACAGTGACACTGACACAAGAAAGGAGAAACAAGGAACTGGCTCCGAAATGCCAACAAAAAGGGAGATAGCAGATATGTTTGCAAAATTAAAAAAGTCTATAAAAACAGAAATGGCAGCATCTGGGCCATATACCCGCACAAGTAGAGGATACAGAGGGGAGACTGTATGAACATGACCATGAAATAACAAAGCTATACAAAGTAGAAGATCAAGAAAATCGAAAAAGGAGAAATAATTTAGGAATTCAAGGTCTACCAGAAGTGGAAAGGGAAGACTTGAAAAGTGCAATAAACATTTTAAGAGTAGCTCTTAATTTTTGTATCATTGGGATGTAGTTTTTGGCTTCTAGGTCATTGAGATTAGGGGTTAGATGTATACCTAGGTAAGGGAGGGATTCTAATGAATAGGAGAAGTGGAAAGAGGAACGTAAGGATTCCATCGTAGAGGGGGGAATGTTTATCGGCATGCCTAATGATTTATTGACATTGACGGTGAGGCCCGAAATAGATGCAAAGCTGTTGAGGGTCTGTAGGAGGCAGGGTAAGGTAGTTTCAGGTTGAGACAGGAACAATAACATATCGTCAGCATACATACTCAATTTGTATGTGTTGGAACTTGTAGAATATCCTATGATGTTGGTATTAAGCAGGATCGCTGTGGATAAAGGTTCAATAGCTAATGCGAATAGTAAGGGGGAGAGGGGGCAGCCCTGTCTGGTACCCCTGCCTACACTGAAGAACTCTGAATTGCAACCTGGTAAACATATTCTAGTGGAGGGGTTATGGTAGAGTGCATGAAATGCATGTAAAAATTCATTGTTGAAGCCGAATTTGTGGAGTACTGTATCTAGATATGACCAGGTGACACTGTCGAAAGCCTTATTGATGTCCAGGCTGAGCATTAAGAGTGATTTAGAGTTTACATTTGCGTCTTGAATGATGTTCGTGACCAGTCTAATGTTGTCAGTGATTTGCCTGCCTGGGATGAAGCCTGATTGGTAAGGGGAGATTAGGGTGGGGATAATTGTAGAGAGTCTGTTTGCCAGGAGTCTGCTAAAGATTTTGAGATCGTTGTTAATAACTGAAATTGGTCTGTAATTTTGGGGTAATGTGTGGTCCCTTATCACCAGATTCCAATCAGACATTAACAAATTTGTATGGTCAGATTCCCACCCACGCTTACCTAGACCAACTTTATACAAATCCCACAAATGTGGAGGCTTCGGCCTCCCAGACTTTTGGTTATATTATTTATCCGCCAGGTGGACCCAAATAGCACAATGGCATATACCTAATTCTAGATTCCCATGGGTTGAATTTGAGAGAGCTTCAATTTTACCATATTCTCTCTCAGGTTTACTATGGGGGAACAAAATTCCGATTCCCTCTTTGGCCGCCCGCAATCAATTAGTTGCACATTCATACCAACTATGGAAACTACACAACCATAAGTTTAACCTTACCTCCAAATCCCCCCCACACGCCTCATTCTTGGGCGACCCTAAATTCTCACCTAACGCTCGTGAGCCTATAGATCTTACTTGGTGGATAAACAACAACCTGACCTCACTTTCCAAGCTCATTATAGGCACTAATTTTATCTCCTTCTCCACCTTGAAATTAAAATATCATGCCCCAGATTCAGAACTCTCCAATTTCCTCCTTATTAAACAGTTCTTCGATACACATTTCCAGACCCTGAACACCCAACCCCCAACTCTTTATGAAAATCTATGTCTAAACTCACCCAGAAAAAGAGGTTTCATCTCCGAACTTTACTCTCATTTAATCCACAACACAGACGTAAACAAACTCCCATACATGATCAAATGGGAACAAGAAGAGAATTTCACATACTCCACAGTTAATTGGAACAATTGTATAAATAATCTACATCTGTGCACTAAATCCATTGCTATCAAAGAAACGGCCTTGAAACTATTTACAAGATGGTACTATACACCCACCAAACTTCATTCAATATTCCCCTTGTCCTCCCCGTCTTGCTTCAGAAACTGTGATTCCTTGGGCTCATTTTCCCACACATTTTGGTATTGCGACAAAATTAAAAGTATATGGCTAGAGCTAGAGAAATTTGCATCCACAATCTCCGACAAAAACATTTCCCTAACATTACATAACTGTCTTCTTTTTTCCCCAATCACAGGTCTCCCCACGTGTTATATGAGACTGATACACACAATATGCGTTGCCATACACTGGTTGATAGCGTTCCATTGGAAATCTCCTACGATACCTATAGATCCACTCAAATCTAGAATTAACAATATATGCTTAATGGAAAAAATATTCCATACCCTACAAAACACCACCCACATATTCGAAAATAAATGGTCTCCCTGGTTCGAACACTCTTCACAGTTTTTTAATCCCACCTAATCTCCTTAAATGTCTCATATCCCAGATATTACTGTTTTATTTCTCCATGGTGTTTTCTCCTATCATGTATAACTAGATATGGTCCTTACGATCTGCCTTAGGCCTTGTACACAGACTGACTTTGTATATGTCTCACATTTTTCTATATATATACTGTAATTTTTCGGATCTGTACCACCACTTACCTTTCTCAATAAAAGTTTGTAAACAAAAAAAAGTGCAATAAACAAAATGTTCAACCCGCTACTGGATAGACCAATGGAAGAACTATTGGAAATAGAAAGAGCACATGGGATCAGAAAACCTTAAAGAGTATCAGCAGAAGCAGAAGAGATGTAATAGTAAGATTCCAGTTCTATGAAGACAAAGCGCAAAAAAAATGTTACCACATGAAATGCACAGTTGCAAACATATACTGCCCTAATAAGAATCCAATGGTCTATTTGAGACAGGTCCTGAGAAAAATTATTGAATTTAAAATGGGTAATGTAATAGTGGCAGGGGATTTCAATTACCCCATGAACCTACAGCCCGGAGAAGTGAAGCACTCTAACGTAAGTCACTTAAAAGAATGTTATAACAACGTCAATTGATAGATAGCTGGAGAATCCAAGAGAGATTATACATTCTACTTCTTCGGCGCATGGTTCATATTCAAGATTGGATTATATATTAGTGAAACATAGATTATTAGAAATAATAGGTAAAACATCTATTGAAGCAATCACTTTATCTGATCATGCACTAGTGAATGGATGCAATGAAAATGGAGATTACAGAGGTACAGAAAAAGAATTAGAACAATACTTTAAGATAAATAAGACTCAGGAGATATCAGAGGCCATGGTTTGGGAAGCCAGTAAGACCTATATAAAGGGTATACTGATATCAATTGGGACTCAAAAAAAGAAAGAGAGGCCGAACAAAATAAATTAAATATTAAAATAACTATATGAGGTAGAACAAAGGCAGAAAAAAAAGGTAACGGAATAGATACACCTGATAGTGCTAAAAAGAGATGAGTTAAACTCATTAATGCAACAAGAGACAAGGCAAACTTTTAGGCCGGATTCACACCTATGCGAATTGGTTGCGGCTTAAACTGCATCTAATACGCAGAACATTTCTAAATACATTGTTTTCAATGAGGCTGGTTCACATATGTGCGATGCATTCGGACTGTGCATTGCAGAAGAAATCTGTGCGGATTTTATGCCTTGCGGTGCAGTTCAGGTGTGAATTCAGTCCCATTATCTTCTATGGGTACGCAGCTGATTCGCAGATGTGTTCAGTTCTCTTCAGGAATTTCTGTCACTCGTCTCAATACACTTCTCCCCCACTCTCCTCTCACCCGGAACTTCTCCCAGGTCTCCAAATTCGCAGCTAAAACGCAATGGATCTGCTGAACACTTATTTATTTGCAGAGATTACAGAGCTGAAATTCGCACCACACAAGTGTGATTTCGGCCTCAATAAACTGAGTAAAGAAAGATACCAGTGGAGAAATAAATCAGGAAAGTTTCTGGCAAAAGCACTAAGGAAAAAGGGTCCGGTAAGCTTTATAGAAAAGCTCAGGGGAACTGGTGTATACTACATCAGAAATTGCAAGAATATTCAAAAAGTTGTATAGTGCACTATACCATATAATAGCAAATCGATCAGAAAATAAGGATAAGATACAAGCTTATTTAAAAGAGGCCAAATTAACAGATCTACAGAGACCTATAACGCAAGAAGAAATCTCTACAACACTAAAGGAGACAGCCAAATGAAAGAGTCCAGGGTCGGATGGATTCTCCGTAATCTGCTATAAAAATGTAAAGACCAATTAGTTCCAAAATCATGTTCTTACTTGAATTCAATAGGTGAAGGGATGGAAATGAGGAGAGAATCACTGTTGGCCTATATCACAGTAATACTAAAAGAAGGAAAAGATATAATGCGATGTGCCAGTTATAGACCAATATCATAATTAAATGTAGACACAAAACAGTATGCCAAAATATTAGCCACTAGATTAAAGAGATTAATGTCAGATTGGATGCATACAGACCAGGTGGGGTTCATACCTGGGAGAGAAGGAAGAGAAAACGGGTTGGTGACCACATATTAACACTGAAAATTCTGAACGAACACTCTGCACATTGCTATACACCCTTACATCTTTCTAGCAAACCTTTGCATACAGACAGAAATTCTTGAGGTGCATACATTGCAAAACTTGCTCAAGCTGGTGAATATATGTACATATAAACTATATTGTCAAAACTATTGGGACACCTACCTTTACACACGCATGAACTTTAATGGCATCCCAGTCTTAGTCTATAGGGTTCAATATTGAGTTGGTCCACTCTTTGCAGCTATAACAGCTTCAACTCTTCTGGGAAGGCTTTAATAGTTTTTTTCATTGAAACTAAGGGTCCAAGCCCAACCCCTGAAAAACAACCCCACACCATAATCCCCCCTCCACCAAATGATTTGGACCAGTGCACAAAGCAAGGTCCATAAAGAAATGGATGAGCTAGTATCGGGTGGAGGAACTTGACTGGCCTGCACAGAGTCCTGCTCTCAACCTGATAAAACACATTTGGGATGAATTACAGTGGAGACTGTAAGCCAGGCCTTCTTGTCCACATCAGTGCCTGACCTCACAAACAAGTTGAAGCTGTTATAGCTGCAAAGGATGGGCCAACTCAATATTGAACCCTACATACTAAGACTGGAAATGCCATTAAAGTTCATGTCTGTGTAACGGTCCAATACTTTTGGTAGTACAGGCATGTTCAAAAGTTTGTATACCCTGGTAGAAATTGTGACCTTTTGGCAATATTGAATATATGACTGATCATGCCAAAAACTGTCTTTTGTTTAAGGATAGCAATCACATGAAGCCATTTATTATCACATAGTTTTTTGTATTTTAACCTCTTTGCGTCCGCGCTATGGGCTACAGCGTGGACCTGAATTGCCAGGAGGCGGTGAATAGACATTCTCCCCTGCAGGGCGCGCGCGGCTCGCTCTGTGATCAGCGAGTCTATGAGACTCACTGGATCACAGAGCGGTCCTGACCCCTTACCATGTGATCAGCAGTCAGCCAATGACAGCTGATCATGAGATGTAAACTGATAGCGTGAGGAAAAACAAAAAGTTGATCACCGGCGGAAGACAGAGGGACATCGGTCCCGATCAGGGAGAGCTGTGGACAGCTTATCTGTGCCTATGTGTGCCACCTGTCAGTGCCACCTACCGATGCATAACAGTGCTGCCTACCAGTGCCCACCAATGCCACCTATGAGTGCCCACAGTGCCACCTATCAGTGCCACCTATCAATGTCACAAATCAGTGCCTCATAAACAATGCTGCCCATCAGTGTTACCTACTAGCGCCCATCAGTGCCTCCCATCAGTGCCACCCATCAGTGCAATCTTATCTGTGCCCATCAGTGCCGCCCATCAGTAACACCTATCAGTGCCCTTCAGTGCCCATCAGTGCCAGCCATCAGTGCCATCTTATCTGTGCCCATCAGTGTTGCCTTATCTGTGCCCATTAGTACCACCTTATCTGTCCCCATTAATACCACCTTATCTGTCCCCATTAATACCACCTTATCTGTCCCCATCAGTGCCGCCTTATCTGTGCCCATAAGTGCACAGCTTTTTTTGTTTGTTAAGCAAAAAATAAAAACCACAGCGGTGAATAATACCACCAAAATAAAGCTCTATTTGTGGGAAAAAAATTATAAAAATGTAATTTGGGTACAGTGTTGTATGACCATGAAATTGTCATTCAAAGTACATCAGCGCTGAAAGCTGCAAATTGGTCTGGGCAGGAGGGGGGTTTAAGTGCCCAGTAAGCAAGTGGTTAAAAAAACAACACTGTCTTTTTTGGGGAGCAACCAGTATTTCTGAGGTTACCTGTGGGTTTTTCTTTGTATTCTGAGCAATTCTTCTGCCAGTTGTGGCTGCAATCTTTCTTGGTCTACCTGACTTTGGCTGGATATCAGAAATCCTCTAATTTTCCAATTTCTTAACCACTTCATTACCGAGCCTGTTTTTCAGATTCGGTGCTTACGAGACTAAAACAGTTTTTTTTGCTAGAAAATTATTTAAAACCCCCAAACATTATATATATTTTTTTTTCTAACACCCTAGAGAATAAAATGGCGGTCATTGCAATACTTTTTCTCACACCGTATTTGCGCAGCGGTCTTACAAGCGCACTTTTTTTGGAAAAAATTCACTTTCTTGAATTAAAAAATAAGACAACAATAAATTTGGCCCAATTTTTTTATATATTGTGAAAGATAATGTTACGCCGAGTAAAATGATACCCAACATGTCACGCATAAAAATTGCGCCCGCTCGTGGCATGGCGTCAAACTTTTACCCTTAAAAATCTCGATATGCGACGTTTAAAAAATTCTACAGGTTGCATTTTTTGAGATGACGAGGAGGTCTAGGGCTAGAATTATTGCTCTCGCTCTAACGATCGCGGCGATACCTCACTTGTGTGGTTTGAACACCGTTTTCATATGCGGGCGCTACTCGCGTATGCGTTTGCTTCTGCGCGCGAGCTCGTCGGGACGGGGCACTTTAAAAAATTTTTTTTTTGGTTTCGGTTTTTATTTTTATTTATTTTATAATTTTTAACACTGAAAAAAAAAAAAAAAAAAAAATTATCACTTTTATTCCTATTACAAGGAATGTAAACATCCCTTGTAATAGAAAAAAGCATGACAGGTCCCCTTATATATGAGATCTGGGGTCAAAAAGACCTCAGATCTCATATTCAGGCTTAAATGCAAAAAAAAAAAAAAAAAAAAAAATAAGTCAAAATGTAAACATATTAAATGTCTCTTTAAGACGCTGGGCGGAAATGACGTTTTGACGTCACTTCCGCCCAGCAGAGAGAGGGGGACGGCTGTGGGACATTTTTTCCCTCAGTCACATCCCCGGACAGACAACGAGCGGACCCGATCGCCTCCGCCGCTACCGACGGCTACGGTAAGCGGCGGAGGGCGCGGGAAAGCGGCGGGAGGGGGGGGGCACCCTCTCCCGCCGCCGGTAACGGCGATCTCGCGGCGAATCCGCCGCGATGACCGCCGTTATCGTTAACAGGACCGCCCCACGAAGAGATGGATATCTCGGTTGTGGCAGCAGCTGCTGCCGTTACCGAGATATCCATCTTCAAAAACGTGACGTCTTTGGACGTGGGGCCGGTCACAAGTGGTTAATAAGTGATTAAACAGTACTTACTGTTCAAGGCTTTAGATATCTTTTTATATCCTCATCCATCTTTGTAAAGTTTCATTACCTTGTTGCGCAGGTCTTTTGACTATTCTTTTCTACCTCCTCGTGGCTCAGTGTCTAGTCTGCTTAGTGCATCCATGTGAGAGCTAACAAACTCACTGACTATTTATACACAGACACTAATTGTGATTTAACAAGCGACAAATGTGGGAAATTAACAGTTAATTGCCATTTTAAGATGTGCCACCTTCTGTGTCTGCACTAAGCCCAAACATTCCAGAGTATGTCAACTTTTTATCAGGGCCATTTGGGTGATTTCTGTTATCAATATGATTTAAAAAGATAAAAAAAAAAACAATCTGATAATAAATTGCTTCATGTGATTGCTATCCTTAAATAATAGACAGTTTTTTGGCATGATCAGTCATATTATCAATATTAATGCCAAAAATTCACAATTTTATTTTGATTACAGAGTGATAGCAAGGACATTTGGATGTTGGTTTAGCTAAATGGTTAGTAAGTCATCCGTAAAGCCATACTGTATTTCACTTGTGTTTACTAACAGTCACTATGCCATCCCAAAAGGATAATTAGGAATTAGCATAGATGCTAAAGGTAAAAGAGAAACTGAAGAGGCTGTGGATTATAGACATTGGCAGGAGAAGGTAGCAATGGAAGCAATGCTATACAAGTGTAATCCATAGTAACCCTTCAAATATTTTTTCCTACCCATAAGAGAATCGAATACATTCTACTACATCTAATATCTTATATCTAATATTACTAATAATTAGTGCTGGCTTGCGTCCATAAATATTTTCCTGTTTTTTTTTTTTTTTTTAAAGAGTATTTTGTGCGTGAACTCGAGAGAGGAGCCGGACTGCAGGAGTTGTGGGTAGGCAGACCCTCCCCCCAGAGGCAATCGCCATCCTTCTCCATGCCCCCGGTGGCAATGGCGGGTGTGAGGGGGGGCCTCCCACTCACCCCACCTGCTCCACTTGGGAGCCCAACTGGGGCCCAACAGGACCCCAACGGGGCAGAGGGACTCCCCCTATGAGGGAGTGAGGGGGTCTAGCCCACCCAGCCAGCCCCGTAGGTCCTTCGCCTCTCTTTATTTTAGGAGACCGCATGGCCAATGTGCGTGCGTGTTAAACCAATTTCGCGTGCGTGCAAGTGTGGTGGTTTTTGTGAGGGGGGGTGGGCCTACTAAGCACAGGCGTACCTTGCATAGCACACCCACCGGGAGCCGGGCTGAGACCACCAAACTCAATTCACATGTAGCCGAGACCGGGATCCGAACCCTTGGCTGCAGAGGTGAATGGCTTGTCAGCGCAGCGCAGTGCCAATCACGTTGAGCCACCACAGCTCCTCTTTCTCTTCTTACTATTTAAAATTCACGTGATAAATTGTTATAGTTCATATTTTTTTTTTAAGGTTGTATTACATTATCCATAGAAAATCCCAAAAAGCTGAATAGTCAAACTGAATAAGAGATTATAAACAACATCTTAGGCACAAGATGTATGATGCTTACAATTTATTACCATAAGAAATGTAAACATAACCAATAATTCTAACCAGTAATCCTAAAATGAATTACATTTTTTATCTCATTAGTTATACAGAAAAATGTTCTAACAGAGCTAAACCACTGTAAATTGTATCAAACTGAGACTAATATGTGCTTTGAAATCTGAAGCTCAGTTGCTTTAAGGACTGCCAGTGAAGTATGTGATATCTTTGAATGGTAGGTCATAGTGACAGCCCTTTTGGATTTGGGCTGCCACCACAGGAGGAGAGCTATGCTGGAGTATAGATAAACAACTAAACAGATAAAACTATAATACAATGGTCGAGAGTAATATTTAAACTCAGTTACTGGGTGGTATGTATGTGTATATATATATATATATATATATATATATATATATACACACACACATACAGTTTACACATACACATGCACACAGGCAGATAGATATTGTATAGCAGATTTAAAAAAAGCAGCCTCTCGCCTGAAACCTGTGTGGTACAACCAAACAAAGGTCTGAAACATAGCTCAATACTATAACAAAAAATTGGTGAATTTACACAGGAATGGGGATGTTTAACCACTTCCATACAGGGCATTTTCACCCCCTTCCTGCCCAAACCAATTTTTAGTTTTCAGAGCTGTCGCACTTTGAATGACAATTGCGCGGTCGTGCAACGTGGCTCCCAAACAAAATTGGCGTCCTTTTTTTCCTCACAAATAGAGCTTTCTTTTCGTAGTATTTGATCACCTCTGCGTTTTTTTTTTTTTTGCACTATAAACAAAAGAAAGCGACAATTTTTAAAAACAAAATTTTTTACTTTTTGATTTAATAAATATCATAATTTTTTTTAAAAAAAAAACTTTTTCCCTCAGTTTAGACCGATACGTATTCTTCTACATATTTTTGGTAAAAAAATTGCAATAAGCGTATTTGATCGGTTTGCGTAAAAGTTCTAGCGTCTACAAAATAGGAAATATGATTATGGAATTTTTTTTTACTTTTACTAGTAATGGTGACGATCTGCATTTTTTTTTATTGTGACCGTGACATTGCAGCGGACGTTTTTGACACATTTTTGGGGCCATTCACATTTACACAGCAATTAGTGCTATAAAACTGCACTGATTACTGTGTAAATGTGACTGGCAGGGAAGGGGTTAACACTAGGGGACGCTGAAGGGGTTAAATATGTTCCCTAATGTGTGTTCTAACTGTTAGGGGAGGAGGACTCACAAGGGGAGGAGATCGATGTGTGTTCCTCTGTACTGGGAACACACATCAGTCTCCTCACCGCTGACAGGACATGGATCTGTGTGTTTACACACACAGATCCATGCTTCTGCCGTGATTGCGGGCAATCACGGGTGCCCGGCGGTCATCGCGAGCGACGGGCACGCGCACCGGGTCCCAAGGAATGCGGCGGGGGCGCGCGCGCCCCCTAGTGGCTGGAAAAACAAGGACGTCATATGACGTCCAGTCTAAAGGATGAAGGGTCCCCACCGACGTCATTTTACTATGGCTTGGTGGGGAAGGGGTTAGAGGGGTTGTAAAGGAATTTTTTTCTCCCTGAATAGCTTCCTTTACCTTAGTGTAGTCCTCCTTCACTTACCTCACCCTTCAATTTTGCTTTTAAATGTCCTTATTTCTTCTGAGAAATCCTCACTTCCTGCTCTTCTGTCTGTAAATCACCACCGTAATGCAAGTTTTTCTTCCTGGTGTGCAGAAAGCCTTTTGAGGGGGGGGGAGGGGGCAAGCAGGAGTGTCAGGAAACCCACTAACATGCAGCTCCTTTCTCTATCTCTAAAGTAGATAGTGTCCTGACTTGCCTGCTCGCCCCCTCCCCCCTCAGGAGGCTTTCTCCACACCAGGAAGAAAGCTTTGCATTACGATGGTGAGTTACAGACAGAAGAACAGGAAGTGAGCATTTCTCAGAAGAAATAAGGAGGTAAGTGAAGGAGGACTGCACTTAGGTAAAGGAAGCTATTTAGGGAAAACAATGTTTTACCTTTACAACCCCTTTAATCTCTCCAGGAAAGCTGTCTGTTCCCAACTGGGGTAGAGGGCAATGTGATGGGCGATTCAATTGTTTTCTGGTGTGTTTGCAGTGGCAAGCGTTTTACAATGCAGTAAAACACCTGTCACCCCAATGTGTGCATTCACCCTATACACCCTTCACAGACTTTTAACCTTTTCAGGTCCGCGCTATTGACAGAATACGCCAACAGCGCGGACCTGAGGCGCCGGGGTCACGTCTTTGGACGTGATTTACTTGTAATTCCCCTGTGGCGCGCGGCGGGGAAAAACAGTCCCGACGCATCGCCGAGGATCCGATGCGTGTACCCGGCGGCTGCGATGTCCGTCAGGTACACGCGATCGTCGGTGAGAGAGCAGGGACGTAGAGCTCTGAGTGTAAACACAGAGCTTCACGTCCTGTCAGTGAAAGGCGACTGATGCTGTTTCCCTTGTACATAGGGAGACAGCATCGGTCACCTCCCCCAGTCACCCCCCTCCCCCCACACAGTTAGAACACACCCAGGCAATACATTTAACCCCTTCCTCACCCCCTAGTGTTAACCCCTTCAATGCCAGTCACATTTATACAGTAATTAGTGCATTTTTATAGCACTGGTCGCTGTATAAATGTGAATGGCGCCAAAAATGTGTCAAAAGTGTCCGATGTGTCCGTCGCAATATCGCAGTCCCAATAAAAATCGCAGATCGCCGCCATTACTAGTAAAAAAAAAATATAAAAAAAAAAATCATAATTATGTCCCCTATTTTGTAGGTGCTATAACTTTTGCGCAAAGCAGTCACTTATTGTGATTTTTTTTTTTTTTTTTTTACAAAAATACGTAGAAGAATACGTATCGACCTTAACTGAGAAAAAAAATGGGATATTTATTATAGCAACAAGTAAAAAATATATATATATTTTTAAATTGTCGCTCTTTTTTTCATTATAACGCAAAAAATAAAAACCGCAGGGGTGATCAAATACCACCAAAAGAAAGCTCTATTTGTGGGGAAAAAAAGGACGCCAATTTTGTTTGGGTGCCACGTCGCACGACCGCGCAATTTTCAGTTAAAGCGACAGAGTGCCAGAAGCTGAAATTTCGCCTGGGCACGAAGAGGGTTTATGTGCCCAGTAAGCAAGTGGTTAAGGAATGGTCTAAAAGTAATATCATTGGATCTTTGATATTTATTCTCCAGTACTATGTCTATGGTGGAAGGAAATGAAGGAAATGGAGGGAGAATAATAAATTAAAAAGATATGGTTCTAATTAAAAAAAAAAATGGAAAAACTTGTAGCATATTTTATATTCTAACCAATTCAGTTCCAGACCAGGTACCTGAAGCAGTTATGCCCAAGTCTTTTTGCAATTGTTTAGAGTTTCTTTGTGTTGGAAGTCAACTGTTCTCATCTCAAATCATGGGATCGCTGATATTCATTCTCCAGTACTATGTCTAATGGTGGGCCCACTGCAAGGATGAGAAAATAATGCACTAAAAAGATATGGTTCTAATACATTTTTTGGGGGAAAAAACATACCCAGGCGTGTAGCATCTTTTCTATTTTAACCGATTTATTTTCAGACCAGGAACCTGAAGCAGCTATGCCCAAGTCTTTTCACATTTGTTAAGAGCTCCCTTATGCTAAAATGTCAACTGTTCTCATTTCAAATTTGAATTGACTGCTTATATGCATTCTTCCACTGTCAGTGGATGTGGTGATTTTTTTTTGCAATTGATTTTCTAGCAAGAAACACTACTCTACTAAGCCCCCATTTTAGATTAACTTGTTTTTTCAGAATCTCTAGATGCCCCAAATACAAATATATATGGATTACATGCAACACTTGTTTTAAAAGCATAATTAATTTGTTAAACAGCATCTTTCTAATATCTTAACAACTTGTTATCTCCTATGGTATAGATATGAGGAGACAGTGATATCTGTATCCCAAATCAGGAGTAAGCGGGTTAAAGGGGTTGTAAAGGTAAATGTTTTTTTTCCCTAAATTCCAGTTACCTTACTGCAGTCCTTCACTTACCTCATCTTTAGATTTTGCTTTTAAATGTCCTTATTTCTTCTGAAAAATCCTCACTTCCTGTTCTTCTGTCTGTAACTACACACAGTAATGGAAGGCTTTCTCCCTGGTGTGGAGAAAGCCTTTTGAGGGGAAGGGGGCAAGCAGGAGTGTCAGGACACCCACTAACACACAGCTCCTTTCTCTATCTGCAAAGTAGAGAGCGTCCTGACCCTCCTGTTCACCCCTCCCCCTCAAGAGGCTTTCTCCACAACAGGAAGTGAGGATTTCTCAGAAGAAATAAGGAAATTTAAAAGCAAAATCGAAGGATGAAGTGAAGGAGGACTGTGCTAAGGTAAAGGAAGCTATTTAGGGATATATATTTGTTTTACCTTTACAACCCCTTTAACCACTTGCCGACCAGCCGCCGCCATTCTACGGCGGCAGGTCGGCTCTCCTGGGCGAGAGCACGTAGCTCTACGTCATCTACATTTCGGCCACCCGAGTCCCGCACGCATGCCCGGCGGGTACGATCGCCGCCGGGCACCCACGATTGCTCATTACAGAGCGGGGAACGGGAGCTATGTGTGTAAACACAAAGCTCTCGTTCCTGTCACCGGGGGAAATGCTGATTTTATGTTCATACAATGTATGAACAGAAGATCAGTGATTTCCCTCAGTCAGTCCACCCCCCCATACAGTTAGAACACACCCAGGAACACACTCAACCCCTTCCCCGCCCCCTAGTGTTTACCCCTTCACTGCCAATGGCATTTTTATAGTAATCCAAATTTTTATAGCATTGATCGCTAAAAAAATGCCAATGGTCCCAAAAATGTGTCAAAAGTGTCAGAAGTGTCTGCCATAAGGTCGCAGTACTGAAAAAAAAAACGCTGATCGCCGCCATTAATAGTAAATAAATAAATAAATAATAAAAATGCCATAAAACTACCCCCTATTTTGTAAACGCTATAAATTTTGCGCAAACCAATCAATAAACGCTAATTGCGATTTATTTTTACGAAAAATATGTAGAAGAATACGTATCGGCCTAAACTGAGGAAAAAAAAGTATTTTTTTATATATATATATTTGGGGGATATTTATTACAGAAAAAAGTAAAAAATATTGCATTTTTTTCAAAATAGTCGCTCTATTTTTGTTTATAGCGCAAAAAATAAAAACCGCAGAGGTGATCAAATACCACCAAAAGAAAGCTCTATTTGTGGGAAAAAAAGGACGCCAATTTTGTTTGGGATCCACGTCGCACGACCGCGTAATTGTCAGTTAAAGCGACGCACTGCCGAATCACAAAAAGTGCTCTTGTCATTGGGCAGCAATATGGTCAGGGGTTAAAGTGGTTAAAGCGGAGCTCCACCCTGAATTGAACTAAATCTCAATATTACTAATGCTCCAAAACAATGCTAAATCGGATAGTTTTATATAAAAAAGTTTTACTATACCATCTGAACTAGATAGGCTTCCGCCTGCAACCCCTCGGGTTTCCATCGGGTTTTCTGTTTTCTGTCCAGCGCTGTGTCTTCTGGGAGCTTGTATCATAGCTCCCTAATTATCATATTTGGCCCTGTGACAGCAAACATCGCGCAACTTCGTTTAGCAGGAAGTGATGCGGATGTAAACAAAGGAGGAGGGCGGGCGTTTGAACAATCTCCATTATACAGATACTGATCCTGTAATGCCGCGGCTCACAGTGCGCATGCGCAAGATCGAGCGGTAGATGCTGGGACAGCATCCACCGCAAATAGGAAGTCCCTGCTTGTGGGCTTGTAACGCCCAAACCTAAGATGGCAACAGAAGAGAGTTCAGCAAAGCAGTGCTATTGACCATTTGAATGGCGCATAAAGAAAAAAATCGATTTTGCGTGGGAGATCAGCTTTAAGGTAATCGAAGCTGCTCCTCCACAGAATTACTACAGAATTACTACAGTTAGAAAGCATTGTCACCCCTAGACAGGAAGTGTGTTACTGGTGAAAACAAAGTGAAAAAAAAAATTGGAAATTGAAAACTAATATAGCAACCACATCAATGGAGTGGTCAACAGCAATATATTAGACATTTGTTTCTGAGTTTAGATACATTTTAAAAACATTGCTCCTGTATGCAGCCCACCAGGAACATTTTAACAGTGCTGCCTTGGCAGAGCAGACCCACTTTGTCTATTTGGCAAATAAAGAAATTTAAACTAAACTACAGTTATGCATTGAGGTGAGGTGTATTTCCGCGCCAACATGGTAGACAAAATGTTTAAATCACTGAGTGAAATAAAATTAAACTACTTACATAAACAAGCAGCTCCTCTGTGAACAAATATAAATATACATATATATATATATATACCGTGATAAAGGTGTGGAAGAGGGCGCTAGTGAGATAAATCACCTAATGTGAATACAAATAAATCCTGACAGCTGGGACAGACTCACTGGGGAGGATCCTAATTGACAAGGTGAAGCTACTATAATTAAACACTCTATTTGATATGAATCCGACCATCAACCAATCTCTATCTGGATTGGTAGAGATATTCTAAGTGTGCATAAATAAGTCCAAAGTATAAAGTCTGTGACGAAAAATATAGAAATGCAAGGAAAATGTTTCTTGAGAAGCACAATTCATGTGAGAAACCCCTTCGCAGGATGCTTCAATTAGTGTTCATGCAGATATTCCAGGTGGTAATGCAGCCTCCACCATCTATTAAACTTCACCCGAAGTGCTCTTAATAGGGAATGCGCTTACCAGATTGAATGGACCACTTTAATGAAAAAGTAAGTCTGCTACGCTGAACAGGTTACAGTGCCTGTACACTATACATCAGACGCTGGAACTGACATGATGCTTGCGACAGTGATATCCCAGAAATCCACCCACAAAAACAAAAAAGGGGGTAATAGAATAATACCGCTTTATTAAAACATAAAAAATAAAACAAGCGGCACTAGGACTGCGTGCGTATCGCTTGGACCTTTCCTCGGCTGCGCTGGATGCCGTATAGTTAGATGTCCAGGGTGAAACTGCAGAGGCTAGTCGCGGGGTCAGCTGGGAACGAGATGTCAGACCTAAGCCGCCGACATATGTTTCGTGGAATCCACGTCATCATTTCTATATTTTTCATTTCTATATTTTTCGTCACAGACTTTATACTTTGGACTTATTTATGCACACTTAGGATATCTCTACCAATCCAGATAGAGATTGGTTGATGGTCGGATTCATATCAAATAGAGTGTTTAATTATAGTAGCTTCACCCTGTTAATTAGGATCCTCCCCAGTGAGTGTGTCCCAATTGTCAGGATTTATTTGTATTCACATTAGGTGATTTATTTCACTAGCACCCTCTTCCACACCTTTATCACATTACAGTTATGCATTAAATGTTTGGAATATCAGAAAAGGTAATAAATTACAGATACTGTACGCACTAGAGTTTGGTTCACATGTTTGCCCCTGCAAGTATTTTAAATATAACTTCAAATTTTAATTTGAAAACTGAGCAGGAGTAATGAATACAGTTTTGGCTCACACTACACAAAGATGGGTATCATCAGAAGCACAATTTCCACTGTAAAGGATCTACTTTGACCTACTGTTCACTGTACATATGTGTGCGTCTTAAGTATCTTCATGTATTTATTTATTCAAAATCATCCTAATTTTATATTTTTATTGGCTTATAACAATGTGTTAGAGCTCATTTTTATTTGAAGCTAACAAATACCATCTGCTTTCAATTTAAAAAGCATGAAATGTTTCATATATACAAATATCCTTTGCTGTAACCTAGAAACCCATCTTTGCAGTTCAAAAGTTCCTGATCCTGAATAGAAGAGTTTGAAATAATACATGTATATATATCATGTAGTTTCTGTGAACATTGCATTTTGTTTCCTATAATATATGTTAAAACACATAAAAACATATTTAGTTTTAAGTTTCTCTTTGATTATAAACTGAAATGTTTGGTAAAGAGTGAATGCTAAATTACTAGCTTGAAGCGGCAGTATCACGTATTATAAACTGGTACATATTGTGGTGCCACTACCGGCTTTATTAAAGTGATCTTAAATCTTTGGTTTTATTTTTTAATAACAAACATGTTATACTTACCTGCATCTCCAATCCTCTTCTTTTTGGGTCTTCGCCAGCATTCCTGGCTCCTCCCCTTTAAGCCGTGCACCCAGAGAAAGCTGCTTGCCCTGGGGGTACTGTTCCCATAATTTTCTTACATTTGTTAACTTCACATGATTTTTTATTTTTTTTTGGCAGTAAAGAATACGTAAAGACATGTCTCCATTCTCTGCATGGCTTCTTTCACAAGTCCTGTTTAGTTACCAAAAAAAAATATTGTTTAACAAAAAAAACTGTTATAGTAGCTACAGTAACAAGGGTAGACTTTAGTAGTAACCCTGGCAGAAGGCCTCTCTAATTCAGAGTCATTCCGCTTGCACATTCTAGCAGTCTGTGTATCACGTACCTGGTAGCAGAGCTTGATAGGATGAGGTAGGCCTCTCTTACACCTCTGACTTGGGGCCCCTGATAGCATAGACAGGAGGCGCAGGAGTGCAAAGTAGCATGAGTGCCTGGAAGTCTTGCTAGGTTGATTTTGAGCACTGGCTGGATTTAAGTAGTCGGTTTGGTGCCAGCATCTGTCACAGGTGCATGCAATCACTGGCGCACACTGGGATGTGCGACGGCTCATGTGTACACATGAATTCGCACATTGCGCACATCTATTAGCCAGTGCCCAATTCTTATGAGCATGAAAGGAAATCAGTTTCAGCTGGTGCCCAGGAGTTCTTCCAGTGGATCTATTCTGTTTGTTGACATGTAAGTGTCGGAGCAGCGATACCCGGAAGGAAGAGGGTGAAAGATGGACGCTTCATGGAGGCGAGGAAATTGGGGACATTGCAGATTTCGGTTTCAGGTAAGTGACACATAAAGGGCTACTATGCACCTTTGCAGGGAAACAAAAATTAAGTAAACCCATCATTACTTCCTCATTAAGGAAATGGGTCCAACACCGCAGGCTTCAGTAAAGTTATATGAAAGCCAGGGTGGATTTTAGGAGAATCTGGTAACACCAACTCATAGGCAACATCTTTGATTCTTTTCTTCACGGTAAATGGTCCCACATATTTAGGACCTAATTTCTGAGATGAACAGGCTAACTTTGAATTTATTTTGGTCAACCATACCTGATCACCAGACTCCAATTCAGATCTCCCCGCCTCTTCTTATCAAAAATACCTTTTATAGACTTCTTGTGCCTTATGCCGCGTACACACGATCACTTTTTGTGATGAAAAAAACAACGTTTTATGTGACGAAACAAAACAACGTTTTTCAAACTTCATTTTCCAAAACAACGTTGCATACACACCATCGTTTTTCCAAAATGCTCTTGCAAAGCGCGGTTACGTACACCACGTTCGACGGCACTCTGTTCCATTGAAGCTCCGTCTCATAACTTGCTTCTGAGCATGCGCGGGTTTAAAAAAAACGTTGTTTTGCCCACACACCATCACTTTTTATGACACAAAAAATGACATTTTGAAAAACGACACAAAAAATTCAAGCATGTTCGAATTTTTTTTTGGTCGTTTTTTTGAAGACATAAAACAATGTTTTGCCCACACACGATAATTTTAAATTACGTTTTTGAAAACGTAATTTTTTTTCATCACAAAAAGTGATCGTGTGTACGCGGCATTAGCCATAGTTTCTTAAAGCAGCTGATTTATAGAACCAGGGAAGTTCACTGTACATATCTTGAACAGGAAGTCAATGCAATCTCACTATTTACTTTATAAAATTTTGTGCCGTCTCCAAAGCTGATGATGTACCCTTCATGTGTACGAAATGTGCCATCATTTTCCAAAGTCTATCCGAAATCAGCAGAGGTTTCAGCAGACCCCAAGGTTTAGTCCTGCTAGTTTTGTTTCTGATACCTGTAAGGCAGGTCTCAATATATTTCTTGCAATCTACCTTTTGGCAGGGCCATCAAAAGGTACGCTGAAAGAGTTCAGAAGTTTTGCAAGTTCCAAAATGTCCTGCAAGGGCATGGTCATGGCAGAGAGCAGGGACTCGCAAGTTTTTACGTACAAAAATGTTATCCTCATGCCATAACAGTCCATCTTCTACTTGCAGGTGGCAAGATTCCAATAGATGCTTGCTTGATCTGTGACAATAGGTCTCCCTGCAACAGAAGAAAGTTCTCAGAAGGTAGGATGGTATCTGGTGGAGCAGGTTCTTCAGAATCACCAAACAAGAAAGAGAGAGAAAGAGCATCCGGTTTTGTGTTCTTTGACTCCGGCCTATCCTAGCAGTCAGAAAAGGAATAAAGAAAAAGAGGGAGCTCCAGCCTTGTGCATTATCCTTTGATACGTTTTTTATTAAAAACGACTCATAAGCATGTGAAGGAAAAACCGCAATGTAAAAGTCTTTATCTGATGGCAATCGGCCTGATATCAACAGTCTCCAGGTGATGAAGGAGAGAACATGAGGACCACTGCTGGATGATGTGTTTCAAAGGAATACCTTCTTCCTCAGAGCATGTCCTTTCTGCCTCCTTCAGCTACATACATACATATGTGCATCCATAAGAAACATCCCAGAGAGGCCCCAGGGCTAAGGTGACAGCTATAAAATGTGTATATATGTATATGTATAGTGCTAGATTCCCACTGTGTAGTGCAGATTGTATTACACACATACACACTTGAAGATTTACATACCAGGTCCCTATAGCCAATGCAAGAGCCAATCAAGTGCTATAAATGTGAAGATGTTTGGTAACCATCCAAAAATAAATGTAATGCCATAAGGGTCTTGGTCTTACCATATAGGTGTGTTGGTATAGTGGATGTGTCCCTTTTGTGGACTATCAGGATCTTAAAAAACTTCTGGTAAAAGAACAAATATCCTCTACAACTCATTCTTGAACCTTTCCAAAGGCTGCAGAATGCACAAGTATTCTCCAAACTATACCTAAGGGGGGGGGGGGGGGGGGGGTGTATACAATTTAACCAGATTTAGAGAAGGAAGACCGCTTTTCGGACACACTTTGGGCATTTTGAAAAACTGGTGATGCCTTTTGACCTTGCAAATACCCTAGCTATTGTTCAGCATTTTGTTGATAATTTTTTGGGACTATCTTGATCAGTTGGTTATGATCTACTTATGATATTCCTGTTTTTTACACTTCATTAAACATCCACTGGGTCCATATGAAGAAAGTGTTGAACAGACTGAGGGAACATCATCTTTACACTAAACCAAAAAAGTGTGAATTAGAGAAATTATTGTTGAGCTGTCCCTGCCGATAGAACACAGTGATTAGTGCTAGCAGCTATAATAGCCACTAGCTGGTTGTACTTAAATTGATTGATCGATCTACCTGGGTGCATTCAGCCTGCTCATACATGGTTTGAATCTCGGCTGGTCCCTGCTGACTCGGCCGAGATTTAAACCGTCTATGGTAGGTTTAGGAATCTCAGAATTCACCCTGTGTTTCATGTATTTTTATTAAAACAGACTGTATCCTATCCCTTCCCTGATCAGGAGCCAGGGACTCCAGCTCCACTGCTCATTAAAGGGAATAAAGACCATTCTGGATTGCAGAAAGCGGGAGGTCAGACTCAGTTCCTCATTAAATGGATAAGGCTATGGTCAGGAGGATATCTCCTGGGAGCATCCTCTAATGTTCATGCTCTATAGTTGGTGCAAGCTTATCTCTGACTTCACAGGCTCTGGTGGACATTGAGAGGCTGCCCTTAGGGGGGGGGCAATGTCAGGGAATTCCTGTGAGCAGGCTGGCTTGGAGACATGCTCATGGGCATGGTACCACAAAATAACTATGATCAGGCCTGAGGGCATCCACAATCAATGTTGGCAACAGATGGCATCTTTAAAGGATGCTGTATTCAGTGCTGACTGGCCTTCAGCTGCGTATTGAGCCGTGCTTGTGTCCTGTGTAAAACTTCTGTTTCTGATTCAGCCTGCCTCTGACCTGATCCTGGATTCTGCTTATACCTCTGCTGACCTTATCCTTTTCTTGGCTCTTCTAACAACTTTGATCCTGCCTATGTAGCTGTACCTCACTGGCCTAACTGCTGCTGACCTCAGCTATACTTGTGACCACTTTTCTGCCTCTGATCCAGCTTTACAATAATAAAGAGTGCCTGAACTGGCTGTCATCTGCATCTGCTTCAGCCACCACTTTGTGTACCTGGCTGATCTGTCCTGCAGTGCTTCTGTTCCTGACCTAATGTCCTACCGGCCCTTAAGGGCCTGCATCTCCAGCTATCAACATCTGCCAATGCTTAAGTTCCTCCTGTCTCTAGGCACTGCCTGTTTCCTTCCTAGTGGTGCTTGGGCTGAGGATACAAGAGAGGCCAACCTCATCACTTCCTATAAGGTATGTAACACATACATAGTGACCATCCAGATCCTGCGTGGGACAGGTTTTCTCCACCCGCGGTTGCGGGTTTCCCATCTCTTTGGGTGACCACAACCTCAGCAGATGTAAGTCTACTTTTATACCTCCTCTTCTAACTGTGGAATCTCTTTCCATGGTTTTTAACCCCATTTTTGAAGTAATATATCCTGTTTTTGTATAAATCAACTATACTATAAGGACTATCCCATCTCCCTCATTTTTCTTTTGGTAGTCACCCTGACATATACTAGAAATCCCTGGCCACCTCTTCAGGATCCTTCAGGCCATGTTTGACCACCACATCTTATGCTGTGTACACATGGCCGGAATTTCCGATGGAAAAAGCTAGAGAGTAGGTTCTCAATTTTTCCATCAGAATTTCTGTCGGACTTAGCTAGAAAGCAGGTTTTCCCGGAATATTACTTTTTCTCGGCTCATAGTTGTAGGTTACCACATTCTTAACGGTCATAATTTGGTGTGACTGTGTGTATGCAAGCCAAGCTTGAGTGGAATTCCTTTGGAAAAAAATAACCAATTTCCGTTTGTGTGTACACGGCATGAGATCCTACACATTTCACATAAACCCCCATCACTAGAAGACCTTCGTGGAAATCTGTATTGTAAGGATGGCTCTTCAGGGTTATACTGTTTTTCAAGTCCTCTTCTTCTTCAAAAAAAAATAACAAAAATAGTTTGGTATAACTATACCAAGGAGACTAGTAAGGTGTTGAGCCTTTCAGCTATAGAAATAGTAGCCAATATGTTTGTAGCCTGAGGCTTCTAGTATGTCTTATGTAAAAAGATAAAGGTTGTGGCTGGTTGGCTGGTCAAACCTACCGTTTCTCTTACCTATCCAAGATCCTAGGAATTTACTGTATATAGGAGGATGGTCAGGTCTAGTTAAATAGGCAAGCAGAGGGTCAGCCTACCAGCCTACCACTACCCCCAAGCAGTCCACAGCAGGATCTAAGACAGCATTAAAGTCCCCTACATGCAGCAGAGGACCATCAAGTCTGGATAGAAGCAATAGGGGCAATTTAGACAATAACTCAGAGGAAAAGGGGGGGGGACATAAATGTTCACCAGCGTAAAAGACAAGGTGGCAATCTGCATGGTGAGTATAATAAATCAACCCTGTGGGTCAGTCCTGACTATTAGGACCTCCACCGGAAGGAATTTAGCTAGTAAAATAGAGACCCCACGGGAATAGGGGGTATGGTTGGCATGAAAAGACTTAGCCAATCATGCGTGTTTAAGAGCTAGCAATTTTGTATTAGTAAGGTGAGTGTCCTGAAGACAAATTATAAGGAGGTTATATTTTTTCAGGAAAGAAAAAGCCAAGGACCACTTCTGGGGTGAATTCAACCTTCTGGCATTCCAATAAATAATTTGCAGGACTTCACTATGGCCCTTTTTTCTTAATTTTATTCATGGTAATTTCTTCTGTTGGAGTCCATTCCTGGCCAGTCACATCCAGGTACCAGTACAGACCTTAGGCCACCAACTGTACTAAAGCTCCACCTGATGTTTTTTTCATACAAAGGGTCATGGTGGTCTGGTAAGTAGGTACTTACCTTTCACCGGGTGTCGCCAGTTTCATATCTGTTCCGTGGTGATGGTGTCTACTCTCAAGTCAACCATTCGATGCATGGACTTACCAATGCTTATCATTTAGTGAACATTGCTGCATTTTTTGGACCTGTTTGCACCTATTTTTTGATGTTGTCATTATATAAGCACTTGCACTTTAAATCACTATTATATTGTTGACCTTCTAGTTAATATATTGTTTCAAGCTAGAATTTGGAACTTATTTATCACCTACTATTCACGCCCCCTTATAATTATACACAGAAATGGACCAGAGCAAACAAAAAAAAAAAACAATGAGAGTGCCCCACTGGCCAACCGTATTCAGAGGTAAAAAAGAGGCCAAAAAGGAAAACCCAAAAACCACCCCGCTCAACAATCCCAATCACAGCGAGCTTGGATCCAGAAAAGTAACAAAAAACACAAAAATAAAGCTAAAAAGTCATGTGGCCTCGACAAACTGATGGGGGGGGGTTACTGAAGCCGTAAGGCTCAGTGCAGTGGAGGGATAGCCTATGTAGGGTAGAAAGTAAATTTCCACGAAAGGCACAGGGTGTAGAAGACACTTGGGCTGTAACAGGAGAGGGCCTATGAATGAGAGCAAGTAAGGTAGAGTGTTTTCAGTTTCTAAACACAAAGTGGTAGTTGCCCATAATAGCTAGAGAAAGTTAGATGTATCCGCCATAAGATATACATAATAAACAGAAACTTATGTGAGGCTTCTGGCTATATATTGGTATTCCCCTGTAGGCAGAAAAAGCAGCAGGAACAATTGTGCACAAAACAAAACCCCCAAGAACAACCCTCCCAAGAGGAGGGAATGGAGAAATCAGCAACAATAAGAATCAGTTGCGTCAGCCTCGGGGTGCTGCTCCAAACTTGTCATCCAGCCAGGCCATGGCGTCCTTTGGGGCAGTGTATAAGTAAGCTTTTCAGTCGTGGATAATCCACAGCTTAGCAGGGAAGAGCATAGCATAGTGTAAGCATTCCGTGCGCAGACGACCCTTCACAGCCACGAAGGATGTACATTGATGCTGAACTTTAGCTAAAAAAGTCAGGATAGATAGAAACAGTATTGCCCTTTTAGCAGAGTGGACCTCTCTCTTTCTAGCAAGGTGGAGGATAGTGACAATGTCTTTAAAGTTAAGGATTTGTGCAATTAAAGATCTTGGAGGGGTTCCTGCAGGGGGATGGCATGGGGGGTACGGTGTACATGCTCAATAACCATAGATGTAAGAAACTCTTCTGCCCCAATGTATCTTGCAACCAGAAATGATGGAACCGTTCCGGGTAATTTCCCTCAGAATGTTTAGGAAACCCCACAAAGTGTATATTGTACCTCCGGAAATGGCTTTCCAGATCATATCATTTAGCTCTGAGGACCACCATTTCATCAGGGGCTGTGCATACTGTGGCAGATAAAGGGTGAATGGTGTCCTCTATAGAACCAATAGGTTCCTCAGTCATCCTAGTTCTTTCAGGCAAATTTTTCACATCTTGCTTTAACTGCGAGAAATGAATAGCGATTGTTTCAATTTGTGTAGTAAGAGAGGCTTTTCAATCTTGTATGGCAAGCATGATCTGTGCCAGTGTAGGTTCTGCCTAGTGTATAGTAGGATCATGGTCGGGCTCTGGGTTAGAAGGGATGTCCTGGGTGTCCTGGAGAGAGAGGATTTATTGGGGTAGAAAAGACATCAGAGACAGAGTCACTTACCCAGGCTGAGGAAGCATGTGCTACAGAAACCGGAGGCTGCTGCATGATTGCAGGCAGTTCTGTGTAGCCAGCGCCATCTTGCCTCTTAAAATTAGCCAGCTGCTACGCCACGGCTGGGGACGCCTATGGCCCAATTTTCACCATTATGCCGATGCCAGGAGGTGCCCACCAGTATTGGGGAGGACACAGTGCCGTTTGCTGAGCTGTACAGTGCAGGATGCTGGTCAGGATGAGCCAAAGCCACGGGATGAAGCATCTGATCAGTCCGACATGAAGCCACGCCCCTCAACCCTCTTGTTTTGAATTGTACTGTTGGTGTATTGTCGCCCTTTATAGTGTAAAGCACTGTGCAAACTGTTGGCGCTATATAAATCATATGTCATAATAATACTCATCTCTTTTGGTTTCTAAAAACAATGGAGATGATCGGGGAAGGTCTGGTCCCTGAACACCTCTATGATAAGCCAGGCTCACCCAGGGAAGATAAAGCCTGGAGGGTCACTAGGATTGCTTTTACATAAAAAAAATAGTCAGCTACAAAAAAAAACAATACCGGGATAAGGCATGTAGGCATCATTAGGGTTTAACCTTCCAAACTTGCAATGTATTTTTACGTCAGCCGGTCTTCAATTTTTTTTGTGTAAAGTGATTTTATTTTTTACAGAACATATGATCAAATAAGAAGTCAACTATCACTGAAAAGTATTGCTAGCTATACTCAGGAATATACTTAAGGATGGGAGTTGAACAAAATGTCTTGTATGCCCTGGCCTTAATCTTTTATTGAATTATATATTTACTCTAAAACATGATAAATTTAGCCTTAACCCAGATCAGTAAGTTCTTGTGTGTGTGTGTGTGCTGTGTATTGATTGTTTTTAGAACTCAATGCACAGATCATATGCCAAGACAGCTAGAAAAAGATTTTTGACATATGGGAACAGATTGGAGTGAGCACTGATGATGGAAAGGTTGAGAGAACATCTGAGATGAATAATGAAAAAAATGAACATATGTAGGTGGATTTGGCACAGCTGATGTTTGGAAGACGACTAAAATATTTTCGAAGAAAGCTAAAATGATGGAATAAGATATCTATGAAAAACAATATGCCTACCTATAGGAAAGGAATAATTGAGGCAATCAAAGGAATGTGAAATTTAAATAGGGAAACAGAAGAATGTTAATGCAGACAGACCACAACACACTTTTATAATGTTCATTCTTTATTTATTAAAGTCGTTGTAGCAGGATATATTAGCTAAGCCGGAGCAGACTGTTTATAGTTTAAGTCTGCATAGGAATGGTTTTACAAATATGTTGCCTGCCAAGGAAGAAAATTCAAAACACATTTTCTAAAACATACAGACAAGTCTTAATGTTGTTATTATCTTAAATGTTCAAATTGTTCTTTGTTTTTTCCATTAAAACATTACAAGGTAAGAGACAAGCAAATAGCAAACAGCTATGTAGATTAAATAACTGTTCTACCTGTCCACATTAGGTTTGTCATATTAATAAGGTGGAAGGCCCGTTACCACCTGGTACTGCAATGCCAACATTCTGCCTAGTCAGCTCATTTAACAGACGCCCACTGGGCACTGGAAAAAGGCCAACATTGCACCTGCACAAGAAAACACATTGTTGCAGCTATTGTGTCAACTTTCCAAAAAAACAATGCAGAACCAGATGAAGACTAAGCAATCAAACCCATGAAGCCTTGGAGTAATAAGCTGCCCCTTAATGTATCTGGACTGCTGACAACAGATAAAAAAGGGAATTTTCCCCAGTATCCTAAGAATGGAAATAGCTTTACTTGCAATAAAGTCTTAGGGCCGGATTCAGAAAGGTATTTACGTCAGCGTATCAAGAGATACGCTGCGTAAATACTAAGAATAGCCGGCGTATCTTTTTTCTGTATTCAGAAAACAAGATACGCCGGCTTTCTTCTAAGATACGAGCGGTGTAAGTTGCTTACACCATTGTATCTTAGTTGCATTATTACGCTGGCCGCTAGGTGACGCTTATGGCGGTTTTCGCGTAATATATACAAATAAGCGATTTACGTCGATTTCCGAACGTTACCCTGCTATAGGAGGCGTACCCAATGTTAAGTATGGACGTCGAGACAGCGGCGAATTGTACGTCGGTTAAATTGTTCGGGAATGGGGCTCGACGTTAATTACGTTCACTTCGTTTACATTGAGAAAAAGTGATGTGATTTCGCGCATGCGCACTGGGAACGTCCACTACGTCAATTACGTGGGGTCATGATTCATTTACATGAATCACGCCCCCACTTCATTCATTTGAATTGCGCGGCCTTAAGCCGCAACACATACGTTACGCCGCCGTAATTAATGGCTGAATAAAGAACTTGCGCAAATATTTACAGCAGCGTAACGTATCGGGGATACGTTACGCCAGCAGAAAGATCTGTGGATCTTTCTAAATCTGGCCCTTAAAGTGTAACTCCTGTGTTGTTAAGAAAACAACAATCCCCTCTTTGAAAACTATGTGTATTGCAAGCATTTTAACAACCCTTTTTCTGGTTCACATATTTCTCTGCTATGAAGAAAATGCAATTTATGGTAATGTAATTTAACCACATCCTTTCTGAAACTGGATTTGATTTCAGAGCGGGAGGGTCTGATATCATTATAATCACCTGTATTCAAAAATAAAAATAAATCTGCATGACCTTTAGGTGAGTTTGTATCTATTGTGACCTTGTACCTTTACACAATCAAGGCAAAGTAACTGGGCCAACTCTCATCCCACTTATACTTACCTTTGCTACACTCCCCTACTGCTTCATTGCTCCATTGGAACATGTGGCCTCCTCATTGGATGTATTGGTTGGGCTTGAGTGGGCGTAAGAACAATGAACTCATCAACCCTGAGTTATCTCTGACAATATCCGACATATAGTTTACAAAGGGTATAACACCTGACTGTAACAGGGAATGAAAAGGCATGGAAGCAAGGTGAAGATGGATATAGTTATTACAGAGGGTGGACTTTTAAGAGATTTTGTAACTTTGCTCTAAAGCCACATTATACACACTAACGCAAGGCAAAACACAACATTTACATTGCATTAAGTTGCACATTTTAACATGCGTTACTCCAGCGCACATTATTACACATATGATTTGAATGGCACCCTAACACACATATACAATTTGCCACAAAGCATCTGCATTTAGATGCAAACAGTAATTGGATGTGTGTCAATATGAAGAACAGAAGCACATATGGCATAAAGCTTAAAGTAATGACATAAATCTTGTAGATAAAGCGATATTAGAGTTGTATGGTATTACAGTGTTGGCAATAGATTTAAAAGACTTTACAGGTTACCACTTTAGATTTACAGAGGAGGTCTAGTGCTAGAATTGTTGCTTATGATCTGACATTTGTGACGATATCTCACATTTGTGGGACAATCGCTGTTTGCATGTGTGCCTTTACATGCTTGCACGAGGGGAAGGTGGCACTTTAATATTTGTTTGGTAATTATTCATTATTTTTTTTTATTTTTTTTTACACTATTGCTTTAAATATATATTTTTCTTATTACTTTTATTGCTGTCTCAAGAAATGTAAACATCCTTTGTGACAGCAATAGGCATGTGACAGGTACTGCAAGGTTTATTTGATATTGACCCTGCATGCAGCCGCTGATGTCAACGGTGCATGTGCTCTGCAGGTTCAGCATATCCTGCCGAAACTTGTCGGAATGAAGGACTCCTGCTCACATGCACCTGAGTGACGTCACCATGGCTCCAGCCACTCTCAGCGCAAAAAACGTTGAGTGAACAAGTCAGCTCACTCAGCAGTGACTGGGCACACTGCAGGAGCTTCATTCTAAGCTAAGTTTTTTAGAATGTGCTAATATGTGATGCATACTAGCACATTACGCTATGGTCTACTGCTTTAATGAATATCACATAGGTAGCAAGATGCTGTGAGAACTAAGGGTTGAGAGATGGTTACATGTTTCATACTTTAATACATTTAAATGCTGCTGCTGTCCTACAGACTCTTTACCGACTGTCCTTGTCCACATACACAGCAGTGATACCAGGCCACATGTGTTTTTTTCACAGGCCCTATTTCCTAAAAGCTTAACATTTCCTTTGACTGCATGTGACAGGATGATTTACAGGCAGGAGATTGTGGGAGCCAGGGATGGAATGTTGTCACTCCATAATGCCAAGTGTCCAAACAAGGACCTTTATATCAATATCACCTGCAGTCTTTTTCTCATGAAAGCTTGCGGAAAAAAAAAAAAAGTATTTTATGTAATACTACCATGTTAAAACTTATACAGTATGGGCTAGATTCAGGTAGGACTTAAGCCGGTCTATCTCGAGATGTGCCGCCTAAATCTAAATTTGCGCTGGCATATCTATGCGCCGTACCCACAGAACTAGATACGTGCCAAAATAGGCTATTCTTGACCGGCCTAACTTGTCTACGCCTGCACATCCTAGGCGCACATTTAGGCCGTCCGCACTATTGATTTCCTATGCAAATATGCAAATGAGGGAAAAACGCCCGTTCCCCTACATAGCCCCGTTCGGCACAGGCTAGGTGCAGTGTGCCTAAGCTGTATGGCCGGCCTAAAGTTATCCCTCATAAAGCAGGGGTAACTTTGCACCAGACTTGCTCAGCTGGAGAGTAGCTTCAGCAGCACCATTACAGACGAGCTGAGTAACCACACTTGCAGGACAACACATGGCAGCCATGGTCCTAGCACTACTAATGGGTCCCCCGCCACGTAGGAGGAGGAGGGCACGGGAGAGGATATACCGCACGCGCATAAACGTCTTTGGCATGGGTGATTCGGAGGTGTTTTGCATTTTCAGATTCAGCCCTGAAGCCACCCAGGAAATAGCCACAACCCTGCATGATGACATCACCAGCAAGACACACCGCTCACAAGCAGTGCAGCCACTGGTGAAGGTACTAGCAACACTCCATTTCCTTGCCAGTGGCTCGTTCCAGCGTACAAGTGGAGTCGTGGCTGGGATGTCACAATCCAGTATGAGCAGATGTGTGCACCAGTTTGTCCCTGCAATCCTCAGACGCATGTCCCACCACATTATCAAACCCACCCAGGAACATCAGCGGCAGAAGGCAATGCAGGATTTCTACGAAATTGCAGGATTCCCACGCACCATCGAAGCCATTGATTGCACACATGTGGCACTACAGCCCCTCCCGTGCCACAGAGCACATATTTCGCAATAGTAAGCATTGGCATTCCATCAACGTACAGGTGATAGCCGATGCCCAATGTCTCATATGGCACGTCCGTGTCAAACACCCCGGGTCCAGCCACGACAGCTACATATACCGTCAAAGCAACATCCCAACGGAATTCGAACAGAACATGTATGGGAACAGCTGGTTGATTGGTGAGTGACATGGGAGTCAGGCATGACTGTCCGACCCCATGATGCAGACATCACGAGGGGCACATGCATGGCTAACATCCTCCTGTCTTTTCCCTTTCAGGTGACGCGGCATTTGCACTTGGGCCCCATCTCATGATTCCATTCCAGGATTCCCAAGCCAGAGGAGAGAGAAGATACAATGAAGCACATATAAGTACCCGTGCAGTGGTGGAGCGCACATTTGGCCTCCTGAAGTCCCGTTTCCGATGCCTGGATAAGTCTGGGGGTACCCTGTTGTATTGCCCAAACTTTGTGTGTCAGATCATCGGTGCATGTTGCATTCTGCACAACTATGCCATGAGAAAGGGCCTGCAGATTGACATACGTGATGACCTGACCCCCCAACCACACAGTCCCCCCCTGAATGAGGCTACCCCGTCTGTTGAGGGAAGAGCAGTCAGGAGGGTCCTCGTGGTAGGCTTCTTTGCCCGTTAAACACACACATTCATCATGGGACACGGACAATGCACGCATGCACACCACTGTGGTCCCTAGATCACACACACCACATCCACATCACATTGGATTAGCCCAAGTCCAACATGCAGGACTTGGGAGCAGCAACGCCGGCGTCAAGGCCCCAATGATGTCGCTGTCCATTCATATGTCATTCACACGGTCGTGGGGATAACTTCTCCACCACGACCGAGGGTGACACCCCTTACTGGCAGGAGTGCCACCCTCACATTCACACACCATTCACACTGTAGCCTACACTCCTCACCGTGTGCAGATACTACAAAATCAAAAACACTCATGACCTGAGTAGAAAATAAATAAAAACACGCATAACCTGAGTAGAAAAAAATAAAAACTCTCATAACCTAAGTAGAAAAAATATAAAAAAAGCTCAAAACCTGAGTAGAAAATAACCCAAAAAAAAATCACACTCGAGAAAAAAAAATGTCACTCATCTGTCCTGACGTGGGCTTCTCCAAATGTGCCACGGCCCCGGCTCCTTAACTTCCTGGGGGGAGCCACAGATGGGGGGTTGGGCATCAGGAGGTGGAGGCGCATCCCCTGGAGCCTCCCTGGCTGGCTGCCTGCCCTCCAAAGCCAGAGCAATGCGGGTGAGGATGGCATTGGTCTGGGCAAGCATCAGCCTGGTCTGCCTCCCCTCCTCCATGACGGCCTCTGCCATCCTCTTAACCTCCAACGCGAGGCCTGCTGTGGTGACCTGCACCTCCCCCAGGCTGGTGACAATTGCAGCTGAATTGCAGGTCATATCTTGCAGGCTGTCCAGCAGCTGCGAGGACGGTGCCAGGCTGTCAGCCAGACTCCTTATATGGACAGACACGTCACCCACATGGCGGGTCTGCCGGGCCTGATCCCTGGTAAGGGTTTCCTGGAGGGCCTCAGGAACACCGCTGGTTTTATGGGTTGCCTTCCAGGGACCAGAAGAGGCTTGGGACTGTGGGTACGGGGAGGCCCTTGAGGGGTTTCCCCTGATGGGGGAGGAGGGTGGTGAGGGTCCCCTGATGGGGGAGGAGGGTGGTGAGGGAGTTCCTCTGATGGGGAGGAGGATTGAGGGGGTACAGGGATGGTGGATCCTCCACTAAGTAGACCGCTCCCTCGAGGTCCCCGTGCTCCTCCACTACTTCCTCCAGAGGAGAGGTGTGGGCACTTCTCTCTAGCGATGGCGGGGGTCGCCCAGCAGCAGCCGACGATGGCCCAGCTCCCTCCTGCACATCTGTGGATGACACAAAAGATGCACATGTTGGTGGATCCACACACTTGTCACATGTTCCCTTCCCTTCTCCCCACATGCTACACACCAGATAGTAGGTAAAACACACTTACCTGTCCTCAAGGACTGGTCGCCCGAGTCGTACCCCTCCATGCCCTCCACCTGCTCACGCTGCAGGCATTGGGCGATGGCCTCCTCCTCCGTGGTCAACTGCACAGGACATGCTGGCCCTCCTCCCGTGCCGACTAATCTGGGCCAGCTTCTCCTTCACCCTCCCCCGCATGTCATTCATTTTTTTTTAGATATTCCGTTGGGCGTCTCTCCGCATTGCCCACAGCACTGACCCACACACTCAGCTCCCTCAGAATCTCTTGCTTTAGGGCCTTGCTGGTCTGCAGACTGAGGGCACCATGGAGGTATTTATCATACCGAACTATGCCATCTACAAGCATCTCCCTCTCCCGAATGGAGACATTTTTCTTTCTTCTGTCTTTTGGGACAGCAGCCAATCGCAAAACAAAAGTACCTTCCCTGGGGGGGGGGGGGGGCAGGATGTACTTTTGCGCAGGACGGGCGCATGTCTGGGCCTATTTATAGGCTGCGGTTAAGCCGGTTGGGCGTAGTTTCTCTGGAAGCTGGGCCGGCGTTAGTTGTGAGCATGCGCACAAGGGAACGAACGTACTGCGCATGCTCAGTTCATGATACCCCGGCCGGAAATCAGTAATCCACGTTCTGGACATCATTTGCATACAGTCACACCCACTTACAGTTAAGCCGACAAAAATAAGTTACACTGGCACAAAGTTAGGCGCAAGTGCTGCATGAATACTGTACTTGCCTCTCTGAGTTATGTCGGCGTAGCGCTAATGGGATGCGCTATGCCTGCATAAGTATGCGCCGATCTACCTGTATCTAGCCCTATGAGATTTAGTAGTTGGCATTAAATTTAGTTAAAAAGTGCAGACAAGTTCCTCTGCTCCAAAGCTCCCCTCTCTTCCACTCCACAGTACTGTCAGGTGCAAGCCCCAGTAGCTTTTACTCCATGCCACTTGCAAATAGAAAGAATGGGGCATACAGCAATGACATCCTGACAATCTGGTTAATTTATTCATTAGGCTAGGATGACATACCAACAAACATATGCCTCGAAGTGGGAGGTGTTGGTATGTCATTCTAGCCCACTGAATAAGCTAAAAATATTGTCAGCAAGTCGTTGGTGTGTGTCCTGTTCTTTCTGGGTTCAGATCTACTTTAACAAACTATTCCTGAGTTCTTTGAATTGCAGTGCTGGGCTACATTATCCTACGTCTCCTGCCTTTGTGCACAGTTCTGTACACCTATTAGTTCCTTAAAGGACCAATATATATCTGGCATCTGCATCAACTGACTGATAAATGTGTTCTTCATTGAAGTGTACTTTAAATCCAAATAGAAAAGGCAGCCAACAAAGCCTCTGTGTATTTTTCATATCAGTGAAATGAATCAGATGCCCTGTTGGTTGTCATTTCCACTTGTTTTTTCCAATAAGTTTTGTAATAAAGAGCCAGTGAGCAAGTGCAGTATTTATATTGTATCAGGATCAGCATGGGTCAGGGTCAAGGAGGTTGGAAGCCTCTTGGATGGGATGTAGGGTCACTGAGGGCAAAAACATTTGGTAACTATAGACAACACCAAATATTAAGACAAGGTTAAAGAGGTAGACATAGTAGCTAGACAGAACAGAGGTCAGAGCCAGGACTTCATCAATCTAAGTCAAGAGATCACAGGTAAATCAGGCAATAAAAAACAAGTGCAAGTGACACCTTTTCATCTATTGCATGGGGAAAGGCAAACGTGCAGGATCTAAGGGGTACTGTTTTTTCTTTGTAAGAGCATTTAGTGTTGAAAATAGATTTAAGCTAAAAGGCACTCCCATTCTGTGTACCTCATGGTTGTCATGCCAATGAAAGTAAGTGAGGGATATGGAATACAGAGAGTGACAACAAAGAACAGAATTTAGGCTACATTACACAACCGGGGAATGTAAGGGGTTAACAGGGAAAGCCAGGTGAAAACAGAATGGAGTGAGACAGGACTAGTAATGCAGAGACAGGAAACCACAACCAAACAAACATTGGACTGACTGGAAAAACAGACAAGTAAGATATTTAGCTAGATAAATAGCTAAGGCAATGAAAGAAAAATATTGGGTAAAGCCAAGCAATATAACCAAACTGTGTAGGTACTGTAAGAACCAATCCGAGACAAGATTTACAATAGCATGGGACAATAAAACTAAAGGACAAGGCAAGTTCCAAGATTGCAGATTTAAAAAAGGAACACTTAATCTGCCAATATTTAAAGCAACCTTTTACATGGCATGCTTAAAAATGCTACACAAATGTTACTTGCAGGCTAGACAAGGATGACAGTATCGATGGCTAACAGGTGCATTATGGATGTTGGACAATTTGTGTTCGTGAACCCCACAGACAGACTTAAGTGACTGAAGGCTGTCAGATTATATTTGCAAGTCCAAATACCTTCTGATATAAATGGGCACCTTATGGTCATTATTGATTAGTAGTAAACCAAAGACAACTTGAGACACACGGTATCTAAAAGAATGGAAAGCACTATACACATCGGGTGTGGTGGAAGATTTCTTTGAAGATTACAGATTTGAGAGAAAATTTTTTTTTTCGTCTTTTCAACACCTATGAACTGTTTTTTGTCTTAAACACTTTATTTATTCACGGTTCATTCAATTGTTCTATTTATTTATTTATTTATCTATTCATTTTTCTGGTTCACATGTGTGGGGTATCCACATATTAGCGCTGTTTATATATGATTGTAATTTAAACCACATTGTTTGAATACACAATATATACACTGTCACATGTACAGTATGCTGGGTTTTTTTCCGCTGTACATACCGTCTGTAACGGAATGACCCGTGACAGACTGAGATACTCCTATGTCTAGGGTCACCTTATGTCCACTAGGGCCATAGGGTGACAAAGAAATTATATCATGTATTGCAGAAGATGGGACATTAATAATAATTCATATTGCAGGACTGGCATATTACAAGGGGTCCATATTGACACCTGTTACACAGGAGAGGGACATTACAAGCTTATTCAATGCTTAGCGCCGGCTATTGAAATGTTAAGTGACCCGGCTTGTGAAAGACATTTCATTTCTTTGAAAGGTGTTAATTGCATCTACTCTTAGGCCGCGTACACACGATCGAATTTGTCCGCTGAAAACGGTCCGATGGACCGTTTCAGCAGACATCTCCGATTGTGTGTATGGGCTAGCGGACAGATTTGTCCACCCCACAGATTTCATAGCATGCTTTGAAATCTATCGGGTGGGAATCTGTCCGCCCGACATGTCTGCTGGTTAGTACACTTACCAGCAGACATGTCGTCCCGCACCGCCGCCGCACCGCCGCCGAATGGATTCGGCGCATGCGCAGAAGTGTTGTACTTCCTGGTGCGGTGACGTGGCGGCGTCAACGTCACCGCCACGTCACCGACACGTCAGCGCGCCGTCTGCTGGCGGGGATTTTGGTTTGCTCGTGTGTACACGTGAGCAAACCAAAATCCCAGCAGACAGATTTGTTCAAATCTGTCGGACGGACAGATTTGAACAAATCTGTCCGCTCGTGTGTACGAAGCCTTAGACAATACATTGTCTATGGGACACAAATGTGTCAAGCCCTTAGAGACTGTGGGCTAGATTCACATAGATCAGCGGATCTTTTGATCCGCGTGATCTATCTTTTTTACGATCCGCCTGCGCCAGTTTTTGAGGCAAGTGCTGTATTCAGAAAGCACTTGCCTCGTAAGTAGCCCTGGCGGATCGTAAATCCCCTGGCGGAATGCAAATTCCGCGGCTAGGGGGAGTTTACTATTTAAATCACGCGCGTCCCCGCGCCGATCGTACTGCGCATGCGCCGCCGGCTAAATTTCCCAGCGTGCATTGCTTTAAATGACGTCGCAAGGACGTCATTGTTTTCGTCGTTAACGATATTAACGTATGGCCGTATTCCCGAACGACTTACGTAAACAACGTAAAAAATTCAAAACTCGACGCGGGAACGACGGCCATACTTAACATAGGATCCGCCGCACTTACCCCGCATATAGCAGGGGTAACGATCCGCCGGAAAAAGCCGAACGCAAACGACGTAAAAAAAAACGACGGCCGGGCATTCGATTCTGAATCGGCGGTTCTCCTCATTTGCATATTCGTCGCGTATAATAACTGAAGCGCCACCTAGCGGACGGCGGGAGATTGCAGCCTAAGATCCGACAGTGTAACTCACTTACACCTGTCGGCTCTAAGGGAGATCTATGCGGAACCTGATTCGAGGAATCAGCCGCATAGATCCGAGCGTCGGATCACACAGATACGACGGTGTATCAGTAGATACACCGTCGGATCTCTACATGAATCTACCCCAGTAAGTCTGTCTAGGTGTGATTAAGGTTCCTTGTATATGTGTGAAGATTATCTGTGATTGTGTATTATTCAAAAGGGAAAATCATTGTGTGACAGTATTTTGTTTTGATGTCATTATCTACCGGAATGTTCTCTCTGAGTTAAGGCTATTGATGATGCGGTGCCGACGTGTCTACATAATTAGCTTACCTGAATGCCTTTTAGAATGTGATTGAAGCCCCCATGGTGTGAAGGGGGGTGGAGACTGCATTGTCCTGTGATTACTGCCACATGCTTTTAAACTATATAAGAAGCTGAGAAAATACCATTAACCACTTGTACACCGCCCACCGTCAAATGACGCCGGGCGGAGGACTCTATTGTCCTGACATCACGTCATATGACGTGATGTCTTTTTAAAACGGCGGGTGGGCGCGCGCGCACCCGCCGCTCTGCTGAGATCCCGGTGCGAGTGCCCGGCGGCAACGATCGCCGCCGGGCACACGCGATTGCCCAGTAACTGAGCGGGGACATGGAGCTCTGTATGTAAACACAGAGCTCCACGTCCTGTCAGGGAGAGGAGACCGATGCTGTGTCCCTTGTACATAGGGACACAATCGGTCACCTCCCCCAGTCACCCCCCCTCCCCCTACAGTTAGAACACTCATAGGACACACATTTAACCCCTTCCCTGCCCCCTAGTGGTTAACCCCTTCACTGCCAGTCACATTTATACAGTAATCAATGCGTATTTATAGCATTGTTCACTGTATAAATGTAAATGGTCCCAAAAATGTCAGAAAAGTGTCTGAAGTGTCCGCCATAACGTTGCAGTCCCAATAAAAAAATCACAGATCGCCGCCATTAATAGTAAAAAATAAATAAAAAATAAATAAAAAAAATGCCATAAACTATCCCCTATTTTGTAAACACTATAAATTTTGCGCAAACCAATCGATAAACGCTTATTGCATTTTTTACCAAAAATATGTAGAAGAATACGTATCGACCTAAACTGAGGAAAAAATATTTTTTTTTATATATTTTTTGGGGATATTTATTATAGCAAAAAGTAAAAAATATTGCATTTTTTTCAAAAAACCTCCGCTTTAAAGAGCTGAAAAACCACGTCGTTGGCCGACAATTCTTTGACGTTTGTATGCAATACAAGTTCCATGCCAACGCCCTTTAGACAAAAGTCCTACGCTTTGTCTGCGGAAAATCTGATCTTGTGTATGAGGCTTTAGGGTTTACCTATACATATGTTTGACAGGGTACTGTTTAGAAAACTTTTAGGCATGGAGTAACTTTTAACAAATGTGAGCTAGGTAACAAAATCTCTGACATTTAAAAAAGTATGAAAGTATACCTGCTGTGTAAAAAGGGACTTCTGATTTCATTTTCAGATAAAAAGAAAATTCGAGCCCAGCCAGGATGCCATTGACTTACAATAATATTGCAGCAATTGTTGGTACATGAGAATTCACTCCAGTCTCTAATGCCTCGTACACACACACAGGTTTCACGTCGGGAAAACTGCCATGAGAGCTTTTGGTCGGGAATCCCGTGTGTATGCTCCATTGCAGTTTGCCCGACAGGAAAACTTCCGGGGAAAAAAAGAGAACCAGCTCTCTTTTTTCCTGCTGGGATTCCCGGTGGTTTTTAAGCCGGCAGTTTTCCTAAGGGAAAAGACTGTGGTGGAGCATACACACGGCCGGGTTTCTCGACCAAAGCTCTCATGCCAGTTTTCCTGTCGGGAAACCCTGCCGTGTGTAGGGGGACAAAGTAACCGAGCAAGGTTCTTGGTTTTCCCCTCGGGAAACCCATACGTGTGTACTAGGCATAACCCTTCTAACCCAGAATATAGCCATCTATCATAGAAAGGTCCATTTGTATTTCATTAGTAAAATAGGTAAAACGATACTCACAAAGGCAGTCGATACACAAGCTTGAGATAAATGCTATATCAACAGTATCTTTGACCTCTATGACCAGGGAGACCATAGCAACATTGCACAAACCATTGCAAGAATTCTAATGCTTTTTAAGGGACATACATTATTTTTCAGAGCTATCGACCCAGTTGCTAAAATGAGTCAACAAGTGGATCCCAAGCACCTGGCAGAGTTCTGTCCAATTTATCTGCTCATGTTCATGCACTGGAAAGAAACACTGTAGCTAGGGTTTATGGAAAGTTTTTTTTTTTTTTTAAAGAACATATAAAATAACATTGCTACTAAGAATTCTATGTTGCATAAAACTTTCAATGTGGATTTGAATATGTATACATATATCGTACATCGAAAGCAGACCGCCATCCTATTTTGAGTTCTTCAAGAAACACTAAAATATGTTAACTCAAACACAGACATATTTTAACAGCATTTGATGTCCCTTTGATCATAATTATGTCTACTCTAATATTCTCTTTCCAAGAGCTCCAGCTGATCTCATGGGATGGTAAAAAAATGGCTGTGCTTTGATTCATTTTACAGAGCCAAGGCACATATCACTAGTCACTTCCTTTGCTACCACACCCTTTGAACACTTCTGGTTTCCTCACTAACAATCTAAACGGCCTTGGCAAAAAAAATATGAAAGATATGTTTTATCCCAAACCAATTTTGGGTTGCAAAGATGGTCTCATTAAGGAATTACATGTGGTTCTCCTTAAGGACATAAAACGTATACTGTATCATTGTGAATATCTGCATTTTTAAAATAGCTAAGGATGCAAATATTTTTCCGTTAAATTTTTAAAGGGTGAATTGTTTTGCTCTGGTGGCTGACACTGCGTAATTTGATTTTCTTTTGCAAACAAGTTTTACGAATAAAATAAAAAACATATCTTAGTATCAGCAAACATTTTTTTAAATGCATGTCACAAATGTATCACCATGCAATAAAGTAATTAAATTCTAACAAAAATAAATAAAATGGTATTTATAAAAATGTATTAATTTCATATGATTTATACAGTGGTGCTAGTGTTGCTTATACAGCTTTTTATCAAATGCTTTTTAAAAGGACTAAACTAAAATTATCATATTACTATGCAATTTAAAGGGGTTGTAAATGTTTTTTTTTTTTTTTTTCTAAATGGTTCCTTTAAGCTAGTGCATTGTTGGTTCACTTACCTTTTTCATCGATTTCACTTCTAAGGGCCAGATTCAGGTAGATGGGAGCATCTTTAATCTGGAGTAACGTTTCTCATTTAAGTTACTCTGGCGAAATTTTAGGAGCAAGTGCTGTTATTCATGAAGCACTTGCTCTTAAAGTTGCGGCAGCGTATCGAAAATGAACCGGCGGAATTCAAATTGGGCGGGTACGGGGCGTGTATTATTTAAACTAGGCGCGATCCCGCGGCGAACGTACTGCGCATGCGTCGACTGTCAATGCATCCCAGTGCGCATGCTCACAACTTCCGTCGGCACCACTTCCTTGGAAACGACAGCGCAATGCGTTCCGTTGGGCGTTTAAATGCGCCCGTAGATGCGCCATTCCGGCACTAAAGTATATCCTGTTCCCCCTCCCCGCAGTGAAGTTACTTTTGTTCCCCGCAAACATACAGGAGAAAGCTGAACTTTAAAGGCCAGGAGCTGTCAGCCGTCATCTCGGCTATGGAGACCTATGATGTCTTCCTCCATGGCTGTAAAAGTTGACAGACAAGCAGGTACAGAGGTGTTGTCCTGCAAATGGGGGTGCTCAGCTAGCTCTTATCGTCGGTAATGCTGCTGTAGCGGCTCTCCTGCTGACCTGTGGCTGTCTGGAGTAAAGATAAAGCAGCTATTTGTAGAAATAACTTTGCGACGGACGGACGACATATGCGCGGCGCATGTAGCCAGCGTATGGTGCTAATCCGTTCGTGAATTGGGAAAAATCCCTCATTTGCATATTTGCAGGAGAAATCAATTGTCGCGACTGATGCGCCAAGCGAAACTATGCGCTGACGATACTCTGGCGTCGGAAAGTTAAGCCGGTCGGAAATGGCCCGTTTTCTGGCGCATCTAGGTTGGTGGGTACGGCCGCGGAGATACAACGGCGCATCTTCACAGTTACGCAGCGCATATCGAAATACTCCAGCGCAAGTGTTGCTGAATCTGGCCCTACATGTTTTTTTTCTTTGTCTGAATTTCTAACTTCCTGTTTCTCCTCAGTAAGCTTGCCCCCATCATCTGGCTGGGGTTAGTCAGCCAGAACAGCTTACTGAGAAGGAACAGGAAGTGAGAAATTCAGACAAAGAAAAGAAAGAAAACATTTTTTAGTAGAAAATTGAAGGAAAAGGTAAGTGAACCAACAATGCTCTAGCTTAAAGGAACCTATTTAGAAAATAAAAACCAAACCTTTACCACCCCTTTAATCTCTTGTTGGCAATCACATTATCTAGATGACTGAAGGTCAGTGCGTTCCAGAAGAGGTGATGCCAAGAAGATGTTAAAGGAGTTGTAAAGGAATTTTTTTTTTTTGCTTAAATGACAGTTTACAGGGTATAGAGACATAATAGTTAACTGATTCCTTTTAAAACTGATTAAAAATAGATAAAAAATCAATCATATAATGTACCTGTAGTTTCTAGTTTCGTTGTTGCATGTTATTTCCTTGATTAGTGACCACAGAGAGAAAGCTCCCAGTACTGTGGTCATCAGGAAACAGACAAGCAGGAAGTATGGAGATCAGAGAAGAATTACAGCAACTTGAAAGCAAAAATGAACAATGAGGACATGAAAACAGCACTGCATTAAGGTAAAGAAAGCAATTAAGATAAAAAAAAAATCCTTTACAAACCCTTTTAAGACAAATCTTGAGGTTTTTTTTTTTTTTTTTTCAATGTAAATTTACAGCCATGCAAGGAACAAAAATGTACTGAAAACAACATTTAACACTGCAATGATGGTTTTGCCAACCATTATAGGTTATTTTTAAAGAGGACATAAAACATATTTTTATTTCTTTTTGATAGATTTGTTGATAGATACAAACAGGACAGGGAGAGGGGGCATGTGTTACTCCCCTGATTTATGGGCTTCAGTGATTCAGCTCAGTAAACAAGTCTTTCAGTTAAACAATTTAAGCGGCATTAAACCAAAACACAAAAAGGTAATATATTGCAGCTTACCAAACCTTAGTTGTAGTGGCTGCATTAGTTTTCTATTTTCATTTTTTTTTCCTTTACTTCACCATTTAGCCAGTAACACACTTCTTGTCTGGGTGTCTGCATTGAGTAAAGGAAACCTTAAGACATTGGTATTGTCAGTCCATGAATAGGGGAGAGGTTCTTGTTAGACCAGCAGATTTAGATGGACTTAAAAGAGATGTATGTGTTTTTTTCTTATAGAATCATATTTACCTAGGTCTGACGCTGCATTTTTCTCCTGGCATCTCTAAAGCCCATACACACGGCCGAGGTTCTCGGCAGAAACCAGCGAGAACCTCGCTGGGAGCCGCATTCTGCCGAGAACCTCGGCCGTGTGTACGCTCTCGGCGAGCCCCGCCCGTCGGGAAACCCGTCGAGCAAATAGAGAGCAGGTTCTCTATTTGCTCGACGGCCCGTCGGGATGAATGGCTGGTCGCCTTTCCCGACGGGCGGGTCGCCGAATCTGACGGCCGGCAGAGAACCTCGACGGGCGGAACAATGTGTTCCGCCCGTCGAGGTTCTCTGCCGTGTGTACGGGGCTTTACACTGAGAACTGAGTGATCTAACACCGCCAGTCATTCAGTTCTTATGACTCCCTGAGCAGAAAGCTGCTCACTGGAGCTCTGAGCTGTGGAGGAGGTGGGAGCGGTCGGCTCAAGCTGAGCCAGTTGCCAATTCTTTTATTGTCTCAATCTTGCCCGAGCCTGGACAAGCTCTGTGACATCAGACGACAGTGGGCTTCAGCCTGCTGAAACCAGACCCCTAAAACCCTAAAAGCGGGTGGAACATGTAACATATTCCCAAAGGTGAACTTATCCTTTAAGTGATTCATCTCAAACTAGACCTGCCAATTTTCATTATGAATTAGAATAGTACAAAATTATAGAAATAATGAAAATCGAATTTGGCCAAAATTTGAATACGAATAGTTTTCGAATCGTTTTTGAATTTGAAAACTTTTAGAATTTGAATAGTTTTCTAATTTCCAAAGAGAATGAAATAGAATAGAAAACAAAGAAATAGAATAGAAAAAAATATATCTATATATTCTATTCTATTTTATTCTTTTTGAAAATTGGAAAACGATTTGAATTTGAAAACTTTTCAAATTGATTCGAAAACAAATAAACAAAACAAATCCTAAAATTGAATTAAACGATTGAAACAAATTTAGCTAAACAAATTTATGTAAATAACAAAGAATTAAACAAATGTTTTCATTCTGCACATGTCTATCTCAAACCTCTAACTGCTACTTTTTCCGGACAGCTTGGTCTGTTACAATAAGTTGAAAAATAACAGATTAATGCCTCGTACACACAATCGGAATTTCAGGTGAAAAAAGTCAGACGGAATTTTTGTGTATGCCCCATCAGACTTTTTCCGTAGGAAGTTCCAACGGACTTAGAAATTCCATGGAAAACTTGGTGAAAAAAGTTTTATTAAAAGAATTGCACTTACAAACAGGCCAAATAAAATTGTGTGTAGGACAACGGTGAACGTAGCGCTAGTAGCACGTCACTCGATGCACGTCTTTCCTTCCCTACGCGTTACGACACACCGTCACGTGTCTTCATCTGGGGCCCTGTTTGTAAGTGCAATTCTTTTATTAAAACTTTTTTCACCAAGAATAATACACGATTGGAGGCTTTTGTCTTCTCCCCCCTCTTTCGTTTATCATCATTGAGATCCTAGGTACTCATCTCCCCCACCGATCTGTGGTGGCGAGCAGGACCCCCCAGAGAGTCACCCCATGAGGATCATCTTAATGCCTGCATTTATTGGCTGGAGGTGAACGTTCTGGGAGACCAGACCCTGTGTGTGGTGTTTCTTCACATCTCTCGGATCAGTGGGCATCCCTCTAGCATCTTTTACCACATGGACTACTGCTGCACTTTTTGATGTTTTTGCACTTTTTGGACTTTTGTCCCTGATGCGCTTTAGTTTGGAACTTTTGCACTTTAGTGGGTATTGGAATACCTACAATTATTTAGTTGTTATTCGTGTGATTATTTGTGTACACATTTTGCGCAATCACCCTATTGTTTATTTGATTACATGTGAATTGAGTTTGGTGGTCTCAGCCCGGCTCCCGGTGGGTGTGCTATGCAAGGTACGCCTGTGCTTAGTATGCCCACCCTCCCCCCCACAAAAAAACACCACCACACTTGCACGCACACGAAATTGGTTTAACACGCACGCACTTTGGTCATTTAGTCTCCTAAAAAAAGAGAGGTGAAGGACCTACGGGGCTGGCTGGGTGGGCTAGACCTCCTCACTCCCTCATAGGGGGAGTCCCTCTGCCCTGTTGGGGTCCTGTTGGGACCCAGTTGGGCTCCCAAGTGGAGCAGGTAGGGCGGGGTGAGTGGGAGGCCCACTCATCCCGCCATTGTCACCCGGGGGCATGGAGAAGGATGGCAGATTGCCTCTGGATGGAGGGTCTGCCTACTCCCAACTCCTGCAGTCCGGCTCCTCTCTCTCGAGTTCATGCACAAAAATACACTTTAAAAAAAGAAAAGAAAAAAAGAAAAGAAAAGCAATCTAAAAAGAAAGCTGATGCATCCACCACATACAATAACTGGTGAACTGAAATTGAATACGTTTTTGTTTTTGGACTTAATACAACTTTAACCTCTCTGGCAGTGTGATTATGTCTTATTTTTGAATGTCAAAGCGCTATTGTACATTGTTTTGAATGGAAATTTGGCGTTTTATATTGTAGGCCTGTAATTCTTAGGAATAACTCACTTAAATCTGTCCAAACAAGAGTCTAGTAGACATCCCGGGTATGATAAAGTTTAAAACATAAAATCATAAATTATGATATAATATATAACTATAAATAATAAAACATTTTATTCAATAATGTAATCAAATCAAAAACACAGAAATTTGTCCAAACAAGGAGCAATATTACTAACCACTGTAATACTAGACACTGCATATTGGTTTAGTAAAATCACAATCAGGACAATGGAAAACGTCCCTCTACGTCAAAAATGGTTTTAGACCAGCTAGAAAACAACGATAGTGAATTAGAATCACTTGCAGAATTGAGTGATAGTGATTAGTGGGGAAATTTAACATCTGGAAGTGACGGCAGTAATAATTCTGCGTGCTGCGTGATCCGTACCACAGTCAATAGTGCACCAAGTTTGCACATCACTGAGTTCAGTCGCAGAATTATCGCTGTCATTACTTTCAGTGATTGATGACGAATTTCCCCACGAATCAATATCGCTCAATTCTGCAAGTGATTCGAATTCACTATTGCTGTTTTCTAAAATAATTTTTTGATGTAGAGTGACGCTTTTTGGATGCCATGGACAATCTCAAGTTTCCAGGCAGAAGGAACAGTCTATGTAATATAAAAATGCATGCAGGTCACTGGACAAAGCACTAGGGGCAAAACTGAGGTGAAATGATTTGATACAGTAATGTAATTTACAGAATACAATGTATTGTACGTGTTATGTTTTTTGCACCGTTTTTAATCTGCCGCCGGGCTCCGCCCCCATGGATCGCAACACTCGCAGGGAACGGAGCGCAGAACACTGATACAATGGGCGGAGAATCCAGACCGGAGAATACAGCGGGAGGACATTGCAGGATCCTAGGGACAAGATAAGTAACTGTACCTGGATACTGCGATGCAATCCTGAGTGTGGCTCGGGGTTACTGCTATTGGAACTGAAAATTGAGCCCGATCCACAATCAGGATTACCACTAAGGAGGCTAAAGTTAACCTGGTAACCTCTGGTGGAGCCTTCAGTTCCGCCTTCTGGCTGGAAACAGCGGGCCAGTTTCACAGAGCGAATACGCCGGCAATACAGGAGATGCGCGGCGTAAGTCTAAATTTGCGCATGCGTTTCGATGCGCCGCATCCCCAAAGCAAGATACGCAAGAAATCTCCTTTTTTTTGACCGGCGTAATTTCGATAGACCGGCGTATCCGTCCGCGCAAAACTGCGCTAGACACACCATTGATTTGCTATTCAAATATGCAAATGAGGGAGTTACGGGGATCCACAAAAGAACGTTGCTGCAGCGCAGGCTACGCGCTGTGCGCAACAGCTGCATGGCCTGTCTAAAATTAGACCATATAAAAGGTGGTATAAAATTAGACAATCCGTCTACATGTCAGCTAAAGCAACACTGTTAGTGAGGAGCTGAGCAGTCACACTTGCTGCCCAACAAACTGTATGCCAACATGCCAGGGGCATCCATGCTCATAGCTATACTACTGACTTTAGATGAGCAAAGAAGGAGGAGGGCACGGAGGAGGGCACGGAGGAGGGCACGGGAGAGGATTTTTTTTTTCAAAAAATGTTTTTGCTTTTATAAAAATTTTTACAAAAAATATACATACATATATACATCAATACATAACAAACATACAAATTACAAACACGGTCTCACTATCTTTCAATAGCCCTTTAAAACCTTGATGGATATAATAATCTAATCTGATACAAGCCCCTCACTCTTCACTTGATATATCACACACGCATAGACATCTTTGGCATGAGAGATTCTGAGGTGTCTCGCATCTTCAGATTCACCCCTCATGCCATCCTGGAATTAACCACAACCCTGCAGGAGGACATCACCAGCCCAACACATGACACCACCCATGACACCCATGACAGCTACATATACAATCCTAGCCCCATCCCCACAGATTTCGAACAGAACATGTATGGGGACAGCTGGCTGGTTGGTGAGTGACATGGGTGGCAGGCATGACTGTCCCCCCCATGATGCTGAAATCACAAGGGGCACATGCACTACTAACATCCTCCTGTCTTATCCCTTCAGGGTGACTCTGCATATGCACTGGGACCCCATCTCATGACTCCTATACGGAACCCCCCATGGTACCCTGTTGTATTCCCCAAACTTTGTATGCCAGATCATCGGTGCATGTTGCATGCTGCACAACTTCGCAGTGAGAAAGGGCCTGGAGATTGACATAAGTGATGACCTGACCCCTGAACCAGACAATCCCCCCTAACCGAGGCTACCCGGTCTTCTGAGGGAAGAGCAGCCAGGAGCCAGCTCACATTAGGCATCTTTGCACATTAAACACACACATTAATCATGGCACAATGAGAATGCATGCATGCACACCACTGTGGTCCCTAGCACAGACACATCACATCCTCATCACATTGGATTGGCACAAGCCCACCATGCAGGACTTGTGAGCAGCAACACCATGCCACGGCTCCAATTATGTCACTGTACATTCATACACCATTCACACGGACCTGGGGATCACTTCTCCACCATAAATGAGGGTGACACCCCTTTTCCGGCAGGAATGTCACCCCCACATTCCAAAATCATTCACAAACAAAACCAAAAAAAAAAAAATATTGACCAGCAAAAATAAAAAATGCCCAGCAAAAATATAATTTAAAAAAAATAACAACAAAGAAAACACATAAAAGACAAAAATCACTTTGCAAAACAGTCCCCAAATATCTCAAAGACACGTCACAAACAAACAAACAAACGCTAATAAACAACAGAACAAAAGCACCTTGCTGTATAGGAAGGGATACAAAGGGATGTACTTTTGCAAAGGAAGGGTGTTTGTCTCTGTCTATTTAAGCTGTCTGCGTAGTTCACTAAGTTGCCCGGTTCCACTTCCAATTTCACTGATTGCGCCGTTCCCTAGTTGTGAGCATGCGCACAGATGTGCTGACCATGGTCTGCTTCATGTGCGCATGCGCGAGCCGGCCAGCCCTTCATTTGCATGGGGTCACGGCTCATTTCAATGAAACACGCCCACGTCCTTCCCAATTTGAATTACTCCACCTTATGCCTCGGAATTAACGTTACTCCGGCGCTAATTTCTGCGCAAATACTACAAGGATACGGTGATTGCGCCTCTACTTTGCGCCGGTCTAATGTAAAGGAGGTGCGCTACGCTGGTCAAAAAATGCGCCAATGTACGTAAATTTGGCCCTGCATGTTTATCTGACAAAAAAAATAATATATGCAATACAGAATGAAAAAGGGTAATGCTTGAATGAGCTTTGCTACGTACAGAGCTTTTTTTCTCAAAAAATAGGTGCAGGAACTCAACCACGACCCCATTCAAATTTCACAAACAGTAGAAGGGTCTTAAAGGGGCATTAAATACCAGGATTGCATTACATACAGAGTGTAGAGTTCAGGGGGTTACACACAGAGTGCAGAGGTGCAGACTTCTGTGTTTACAAGTGATTGTGGTGAGCAGGCACCAAAGGGTCTGAGCCAAAGGTGGTGGAACTGAGTTCCCCCAAGTTCCCCCTGAAAAAAAGCCCTGGCTACGTACAAACCTTGTCCACCAGTGATCGTGGCATTTTTGCAGATATCATGGAGAAAGGGCAATTTCTCTATTTTGCTGCTCATGTATACAACCACAAATAATGAAAAAGGGAAAAAATTGCGCTACCCCTTAACCAGGTGAAAACTTAAAACAAAAATCACCAAATTAAAAATGTCAAAGGAACAAAGTTAATAATATACAGATATGTAACCAATGACTTATGATATCACATCAATAATGTGTCAACATTAAATGAAATAAATAATGAAAATTATCAGTTGCCATTTAATGCAATCACGTGCCAATCAATACATTTGTGTCAATGATGATGTATAGCTAAAATAAAAATGGCCTTTAAAACCAGTGTATATAAAAATTTATATCGAAAAATAAGCAAAAATATAGTCCATGAATGCTAAATCAGTGAATGCTGTAAACCCGTGCTATGTGCCAAGATCCAACATCTAAAGGAAAAGAGTGTCCAAACAAAAGTGATAAATCCTCCACCAGTGAGTAAAGATGGCTCCTTACTGACTTGCCCTGATCCCTTATGACAGGGGATCGTTGAGCCTGTGTAATTAAAGGTCTCACTCCCACTATGTAGCTCAGGCAAACTCAATCTTTGAAACAGTGGATCTCATCCAGCGATAGTTGCAAATCATCAGCATAAATGCCCTTCTGCCCAGAGCTCAACACCACGCAGAACCCCTCAGGGATCAGAGCCAAAATGGAGGAAAGTCAGATTTCCCACAAAGATTTTACCCGACTTGAGTGAAAGCTGAATGTGCATGAGCTACGCTTGTAGACAAGTGTCCTTTGACATTCTCAATTTGGTGATTTTTGTTTTAAGTTTTCACCTGGTAAAGGGGTAGCGCAATGTTTTCCTTTTTTTATTATATGTTCTTGTACCGACTGTTTACATGCTTATCACAGCTCCCACACTGAATACACTGTAATCTGTGTTACAGTTGTCCCCCCCCCCTCTTTTTAGTGCTTTTAGTGCAGTTTTCTTCCAATTTCCCATCAGGTATACAACCCCTTAACCTCTTGCCGACCGCCGCCATGTAGATATACATCAGCAGAATGGCACGGCTCTATATATACGTTGCTTTGAATTTCGCGCCGTGCGGAGCTGAAGAATGGGGAGGGGCCAGTGTAAACAAGGGCATCTCCCTGTTCTGCCTAGTGACACGAAACTGATCTTCTGCCCCCTGTAATCGAGAGCAGTAATCAATGTTTTGTCAGTCGTAGCCCAGCCCCCACACAGTTAGAATAACTCCCTAGGACACACTTAACCCCTTCTGCTTAACACCTTCACTGCCAGTGTCATTTACACAGTAATCAGTGCATTTTTATAGCACTGATCGCTGTATAGATGACAATGGTCCCAAAATAGCATCAAAAGTGTCTTATGTGTCCACCATAATGTGGCAGTCATGATAAAAAAATACAAATAATAATAGAAATTATTATTATTATACAGGATTTATATAGCGCCAACAGTTTGCGCAGCGCTTTACATCAGGGAAGACAGTACATTCACAATACAAGTCAATACAGAAGGGATCAGAGGGCCCTGCTCCTAAGAGCTTACAATCTAGACATGCCATAAAACTATCCCCTATATTGTAGATACTATGGGCCAGATTCACAAAGCACTTAAGCCGGCATTTCAGGAGATGCGCGGCGTAATTGTAAATATGCGCCTGCGTATCTATGCGCCGTATCCCCAAAATGATATACGCCTGAAATCTAGAAATTTTCGACCCACGTAATTTCGATAGACCGGCGCATCGTGCGCGCAAAAAATGCGCTAGGCACACCATTGATTTGCTAGGCAAATATGCAAATGAGGGAGATACGGCGATCCACCAAAGTAAGTTTGTGCGGTGCAGGCTACGCGCTGTGCGCATCAGCTGCACGTCCTGTCTAAAGTTAGTCCATATAAAAGCAGGTTTAAAATTAGACAATCCGTCTACATGTCAGCTAAAGCAACACCGTTAGGGACAAGCTGAGCAGCCACACTTGCAAGACAACAATCTGTATGCCAACATGCCAGGGGCATCCTTGCTCATAGCTATACTACTGACTTTAGATGAGCGCAGAAGGAGTAGGGCACGGAGGAGGGCACGGGAGAGGATATACCGCACACGCATAGACCTCTTTGGCATGAGTGATTCTGAGGTGTATCGCATCTTCAGATTCACCCCTCATGCCATCATGGAATTAACCACAACCCTGCAGGAGGACATCACCAGCCCAACACATGACACCACCCATGACACCCATGACAGCTACATATACAATCATAGCCCCATCCCAACAGAATTCGAACAGAACATGCATGGGAACAGCTGGCTGTTTGGTGAGTGACATGGATGGCAGGCATGACTGTCCCCCCCCATGATGCAGAAATCACAAGGGGCACATGAACTACTAACATCCTCCTGTCTTATCCCTTCAAGGTGACTCTGCATATGCACTGGGACCCCATCTCATGACTCCTATCCGGAACCCCCATGGTACCCTGTTGTATTCCCCAAACTTTGTATGCCAGATCATCGGTGCATGTTGCATGCTGCACAACTTCGCAGTGAGAAAGGGCCTGGAGATTGACATACGTGATGACCTGACCCCCGAACCAGACAATCCCCCCCTAACCGAGGTTCCCTGTCTTCTGAGGGAAGAGCAGCCAGTAGACAGCCCACATTAGGCATCTTTACATGTTAAACACACACATTAATCATGGCACAATGAGAATGCATGCATGCACACCACTGTGGTCCCTAGATCACACACACCACATCCTCGTTACATTGGATTAGCACAAGCCCACCATGCAGGACTTGTGAGCAGCAACGCCACGCCACGGCTCCAATTATGTTACTGTACATTCATACCACATTCACATGGACCTGGGGATCACTTCTCTCTGGACCTGGGGAGCCCTTCTCCACCACAAATTAGGGTGACACCCCATTTCCGGCAGGAATGTCACCCCCACATTCCAAAATCATTCACAAACAGAAAAAAAATCCCAAAAATGCCCAGCAAAAAAAAATAAAAAATGCCCAGCAAAAATAAAATAAAATAAAAAAACAGCAAAGAAAACACAGAATAGACAAAAATCACTCTCCAAAACAGTCACCAAATATCTCAAAGACATGTCACAAACCAACAAACGCTAACAAACAACAGAACAAAAGCACCTTGCTGTAGGAAGGGAAACAATTGGATGTACTTTTGCAAAGGAAGGGCGTTTCTCTCGGTCTATTTAAGCACTGTGCGTAGCTCACTAAGTTGACTGGGCCTAGTTCCAATCTCACTGATTGCGCCGTGCCGAGTTGTGAGCATGCGCAGAGAGGTGCTGACCATAGTCTACTTCATGTGCGCATGCGCAATCCGGCCTGCCCTTCATTTGCATGGGGTCACGGCTCATTTCAATGGAACACGCCGACGTCCTTCCCAATTTGAATTACACCGCCTTACGCCTCGAAAATTACGTTGCACGTGCGCAAATTTCTGCGCAAATACTACGAGGATACGGTACTTTTGCCTCTAAATTGAGCCGGTCTAACGTAAAGGAGATGCGCTACGCCGGTCAATATATGCGACAATGTACATGAATCTGGCCCTATAACTTTTGCACAAACCAATCAATAAACGCTTATTGTGATTTATTTAACCAATGTATCTACCATACAAAAAAGTAGTGAAGTCCCTGGCCTTCTTTCACTATCTCGGCGCTCAACAGCTAATAAGTTATTAAATAGCTTAATTTCACTAATCACCATAAATAATATCCTAAAAATGGTGTATATAGTGAAAAATAACAATGATATGGTAAAAACAATTAAATTAAATTAAAATAAGGTTAAAATATAAAATCAACCTCAAAAGTTCAGCAGCCGCTTAAAATTATAAACATATATATCAAAAATAGTAAACAACAAGTCCATTCAAGTCTTGTAAATCACTAAAAGCAGCGCTAATCATCACTCCCATCCGACTGATAAATCATTTCCTACGAACAGTTCATAAGAAGTATGGCAGACAAGCAAAGCGTATCACCCCGTGATTAATGTTGGTTCAGAAGGTTTTCTTCACTCCAAAATAACATCCACCATGTATCACAAGCCCCCTTTCGGGTATGTACTCACCAGAAAGCTGAGTATAGTAGGCACTGCATAAAGGTGTCTTTAATCAACTCCAGGCTCACACTCCGTTTGATCTCCCCAAATGGTGCTGTAAGTATCCACACTTGTCCGGGTTCATAAAAAATAAAAGGCTCACAATAGTGTAATCCCGTCACTCTTCATTTATTTAAAAATCTCTCTTGACACAGTGTATAGCATGTACAGTCCCAAATGATTAGAATTACTTTCAATATTCATTATATGGACGCCCCGTCCATCCTGTTTCACACAATCATTAAGCTGGCTTCAATAAAGTTTACTGCGTCCACCGCAGACACTCTCAGCGTTACTTCCCTATGTGTGCGAGTCAGATGGAACGCAGATGGAGCGCACAGCGTCAATAGGTTACTTCCTGATGCCGTGAGGTTATCCCTGACGTTTCGTCTTACGACTTCTTCTGAGGGAGAAGAAGTCGTAAGACGAAACGTCAGGGATAACCTCATGGCATCAGGAAGTAACCTATTGACGCTGTGCGCTCCATCTGCGTTCCATCTGACTCGCACACATAGGGAAGTAACGCTGAGAGTGTCTGCGGTGGACGCAGTAAACTTTATTGAAGCCAGCTTAATGATTGTGTGAAACAGGATGGACGGGGCGTCCATATAATGAATATTGAAAGTAATTCTAATCATTTGGGACTGTACATGCTATACACTGTGTCAAGAGAGATTTTTAAATAAATGAAGAGTGACGGGATTACACTATTGTGAGCCTTTTATTTTTTATGAACCCGGACAAGTGTGGATACTTACAGCACCATTTGGGGAGATCAAACGGAGTGTGAGCCTGGAGTTGATTAAAGACACCTTTATGCAGTGCCTACTATACTCAGCTTTCTGGTGAGTACATACCCGAAAGGGGGCTTGTGATACATGGTGGATGTTATTTTGGAGTGAAGAAAACCTTCTGAACCAACATTAATCACGGGGTGATACGCTTTGCTTGTCTGCCATACTTCTTATGAACTGTTCGTAGGAAATGATTTATCAGTCGGATGGGAGTGATGATTAGCGCTGCTTTTAGTGATTTACAAGACTTGAATGGACTTGTTGTTTACTATTTTTGATATAAATGTATCTACCATATGTAGAAGAATACATATCGGTCTATTTTATATATGTTTTTGAGGGGATATTTATTATAGCAAAAAGTTAAAAATATATATATTTTTTCAAAATTTAAATTCAAAATATGTTTGTTAATGGCGCAAAAAAAAACCGCACAGGTGATCAAATACCACCAAATGTCGCACAACCGCGCAATTGTCAGTTAAAGCGACGCAGTGCCAAATCGCAAAAAGTGGCCCGGTCTTTTGGCAACCAAATCCTCCGGAGCTGAAGTGGTTAAACAGGAGCCTTCAGTAGTACAAATAAAGTAGTATTGCTTTATAAATGTATTTTCCATTTAATATCTGTAAATCTGCTTTTGACTTCTTATATTGTGCTATTCGGATACCTTCTCTTATTAAAAATAACACTGACAGATGACTGAAGCAAGCAAACTATTAGGCCCCGTACAAACGAGTAAATGTATCTGTTCAAATCAGTCGGACAGACCGATTTGAACAGATCTGTCTGCTGGGGACGTATTGGTTTGATCGTGTACACACAATCAAACCAAAGTCCCAGCCGGCAGACAGCACGCTGATGTGGCGGTGACGTCGACGCCGCCACGTCACCGCACCAGGAAGTAAAACACTTCCGCACATGCGTCAAAACCATTCGACGTGTGTGCGAGAAGATATGTCTGCTGGTTAGCGTACTAACCAGCAGACATGTCGGGCGGACGGGTTCCCAGCCGACAGATTTGAAAGCAGACCGTTTCCAGCAGACAGATTTGATCGTGTGTACACGACCTTAAACTATTAAATTCATAGTCACTATTGTGTGCATAGTCTACTGCTAATTGTGAGGTGTGAACAAGACAAAAAGGTCTTCTCACCAGCTTGGCAGAATTTCTTTGAATAAAAGACTGAATAACACAATACTATAGGCCACCTGACCAGTTTGGTGATTTAAGACAAAAGTGTCATTGTGCTGAATAGTCAAATGCCTTTTCATGAACTAAAATAAAGCAACATGCAATAGACGGGAGATACAGGCACTCTGCTGGGAAGGAAGGCTATAAAAAATAATGAGCAGCTTTTTACTTCCTACTTTTATTAACTTTCTGCACAAGACAACCTAGCACTTTATGCCTCAATGCACTCACTACTCTGCGGCACTCTAATAGACTGATGGCAAAATGTCACACAGTTTTCTGTTTATTATTAGGGATGATGAGCCGAACACCCCCCGGTTCAGACAAGAAATTTCAAAGCCTATGGGACACGAATGTGAAAAATCAAAAGTGTTAATTTTAAAGGCTTGTATGCAAGTTATTGCCATAAAAAGTGTTTGGGGACCCAGGTACTGCCCCAGGGGATATGTATCAATGCAAAAAAAAGTTTTTAAAACGGCTGTTTTTCTGGAGCAGCGATTTTAATAATGCTTAAAGTGAAACAATAAAAATGTAAAATTCCTTTAAACATCGTGCATGGGGGTCCCCTTAGTCTGCCTGTAAAATTGCACATCTTCCCCATGTTTATAACAGTTCCACAGAAAAATTAAGGGCCAGATTCTCAGAAGCGCTACCAGGGGGTATCACAGATACCCCCTCGTATCGCCGTTTTTTTGCCCGTGTATCTATGCGTGTGATTCCTAGAATCACTTACACATAGATACAGGTGAAGATCCGCCATGTGTAAAACAATTACACTGGTGGATCGTAGATGTAATGACAACTCCGGCCGCTAGGTGGCCTTTACGTTGTTTTCTCATTTGCCTATGCAAATGAGGCTAATACGCCGATTCCCGAACGCTTTTACGCCGCCATGTTAAGTATGGCCTCGGGACCGCGTCGTGTTGTGCGTCGTTTACGTCGTTTGCGTACGTCGATTCTCAATGGGGCTGGCGTACGCTACAATTACGTTGTTTACATTGAGAAAACGTGACGTCCTTTGAAGCATGCGCACTGGGATTTCGTCGCGGCCGGCGCATGCGCAGTTCAATCGGCACGGGGGCGCGCTTAATTTAAATACAAGCCACCCCCTTTGAATTACGCGGCCGTACGCTGGGCCATTTACGCTACGCCGCCGCTAACTATGGAGCAAGTGCTTTGGGAATAAAGCACTTGTTCTAGTACGATGCGGCAGCGTAGTGTAAATGGCTAACGCTACACCGCCGGAATTCTATGAGAATCTGGCCCTAAATTTCTAAAGAAAAAAAATGTCATTTAACCACTTACCGATAACTCTAGGAGGGCGTACATTAACGTTCTCTCAGAATCACGCTCACGCGCGCCCCCTTGGTCGCGCACACAGGAGTATCTGTGACCGACAGATCCAGCGGCCGTTTGCCACGTGATCGCTCTGTCAAACGACAAAGCGATCACTTGGAATTAAACCAGTGTCCTGTCTAGTTCCTCTCTCCCCTCACTGTACCGATCGGTACAGTGCGAGGAGAGAGAACAGTTGCAGCAGCTGTGGGCTAAATATGTAATGCCCACAGCGCTGCTCTGTGCCCATTACAGCCACATCCATCCATACCCAGCCATCCATACCCAGCCATCTTTCAGCCATCCGTACCCAGCTATCCGTACCCAGCCATCCATACTCAGCCATCCGTACTCAGTCATCTCTCTGTCATACTCATCCACACTCAGAAATACTCATACATCAATCCATGCTCAGCCATCCATACTCAGCATCCATACTCTATCCATGCTCAGGCATCCCACCCACCAGTATTCTAGTCTGCATCTCCCCAAAGTAATATATAAAACCTGGCCTGTTAGTGGGCCCTGAGGACAGGGTTAATGACCACTGTACTAGACTGTATGTATATATATATATATATATATATATATATATATATATATATATATATGTATAAAATACACTGCCACTAAATAACCTGCCTGTCTAATCTAGCTCAATCTATCTTTGTCCACACACAACACATGGCCGCTATGTGAGCAGCCTTATATAGCGTGGGGCATGGACTTAGGCCCCCTGAGCCATGATTGGCCAAAGGCACCGTGCTTTTGACCAATTATGGCTTCCTCAGCAGAGCGCGCTGTGATTGGTCAATCATCATACAGCAATGCACTGTGATCTCACAGCGCTCACACACTCATACCCATATGTTCGGTTAAGTTTAGAAAAAACTAACACTCAATGTTCAAGTCATAACCGCGTGCTAATCCCTATTTATTATATGGAGTATAGCATTGTGCATACACAGGTGGCAACAAGTGTGTAGTCTTGAAAAACATAATAAAAAACTATGTAAACATTACAGTTTAATTCATACAATAAACCAAACACACAAAAAATAATTTTTCTACCATAATATTACCTTAGCTTAGATACTTATTTACCTTAAATGGTGTGTTTAGTGCAGAGGTTTTGAAGCCAAAGGGTGGTCACACCAAATAATTATTAATTTGAATAATTTGATTTGGATTTCTCTTCTGTTCATTTACTTTTCATTTTGTTGATTGATAAAAATAAACTATTAACACTTCTAAGGTAATGTTGCAAGATGGAGCCACACCTGTCTCTGCTCCCTCCCCATCATTTAATAAATTAGTAGAAGTTCTGCTGACTTCCATAATCCAATCATGTGCAAGCAAAAATTATTATTTTTTTTCCTTGCCCGTGATTAAATATACCGTATTTATCGGCGTATAACACACACTTTTTTCCCCTTAAAATCAGGGGAAACTCGTGGGTGCGTGTTATACGCCGATCCCCGCTGTTTCTGAGCGCCGCTGACATAGACGAAGCTGAGCCGATCGTACCGCTGTTTCTGAGAGCCGCCGACATAGACGTAGCTGAGCCGATCATACTGTGTACTCGGCTAGGCTCCACTCGCAGTCACGCCCTGTCCCTCCGAGAGAAACCGAATACACAGGAAATCCGGCTCTGTATAGCTCGGCTGAGGCGCTAAATTTAAAAATACATAATGCTGCAATTCTGGGCAAGGTGCAGATGGACACTTATAAGGCTGCAGATGAACTCTGTGCAAGGCTGCAGATGGATGCTGGACAAGGCTGCTGATAGATGCTGGGCAAGACAACAGATGGACACTGATAAGGCTGCATTGATGGGCATTTAAAATGTAAGGCCCAGATTCATAGAGCAATTACGCCTGTCTAACTGGTGTTAGACAGGAGTAATTTCAAATTTCGCGCGCCGTATCACTAGTTTGAATCCTCAAACCTTGATACGGCGGCTTCGGGCTTCGATCCGAGAGGCTTATGTCCTCGTAAGCCTTCGGATCTACACTGCGATATTTTTGCGGCCGCTGGGAGGAGTTCGCGTCGTTTTCATGCGTCGGGATATGCAAATGAGTTTTTACGGCGATCCACGAAGGTACGAGTGTCCCTCGCAATCGCCTACGTAATTTTTTGGCTACGTAATGTTAGAGGAGCTTTTTGCTGGTCTAACAGTGCGTAACCCATGTAAAGTATGGGCGTCGTTCCCGCGTCGATTTGAAAATATATATATTTTTTTTAACGTAACTCGTTTGGGAATAGGAATGTACGTAAATGACGCTACTACGTCGTAACGACGTGTTTTCGCGCAATGCACGGCGGGAAATTTGCGAACGGAGCATGCGCAGTTCGATCGCCGCGGGAGCGCGGCTATTTTAAATGCTTCACGCCCCCTACTCGCGCAGATGGATTGCGACGGGAGAAATACACTACGCCGCCGTCGTTTACTGGACAAAATCTACCTGGATTCCACGTAGAGCCAGGTAAAAAACGGCGGCGTGGTGTATTTCTGATACTCTACGAGAATCTAATTCTCTGTGAATCTGCCCCTAAGTTTTTTTTTCTTAAACTTCCCTTCTAAGCTTGGGGTGCGTGTTATACGCCGATAAATTCGGTACTTTGCAAAGTGAAGCTTTACCTCATTTACTAAGCTCTGAAGCTACTGCTATTTGCCTTTAGTAAATCACCCTCCTGATGTTTCCTTATTTGCTGCAGAGGGCTGCTGCAAGCATAGAAGCTGCCTCTGTGCACAGACTGTAATGCCGCGTACACACGATCGGAAATTCCAACAAGAAAACCGTGGATTTTTTCAGACGGGATTTTGGCTCAAACTTGTGTTGCATACACACGGTCACACAAATCTTGTCTGAAATTCAGACTGTCAAGAAGGTGGTGACATACAACACTATGACGAGCCGAGAAAAATTAGGTTCAATAGCCAGTGCGGCTCTTCTGCTTGATTCAGAGCATGTGTGGACTTTTGTACGTAGGAATTGCATACAGACGATTGTAATTTCATACAAGAACTTTTCCCGTTGGAAAATTTGAGAACCAGCTCTTAAACTTTTGCTGTCTGAAATTCCGACAGAAAAAGTCTGATGGAGCCTACACACGGTCGGAATTTCTGACCGAAAGCTCACATCAAACTTTTCTTGACGGAATTTTAATGTGTACACGGCATAAGAGGTAATAAATACTTCCCAGTGTTGCAATCACATATTACTTTGCTTGCCGCACTATACTTGAAAAACATTTTTTCTGCTAGATCTACTTTAGTGAAATGTCAGATGTGAGTGCAGGAAGCACCATTATTGCATGTGACCAGGGCTGGATTAACAGAGGGGCTGATGGAGCTGCAGCTCCAGGCCCCTTTTTCAAGATAGGCCCATTTGCCCCAAAAAAAAAAAAAACTTTTTTTTTTTTTTTAGATCGACTTCGGGGGTTGTAGCTCGATGACCAGAGGTCACAGAAACCCCACATTTGGGGGTAGTCAGTTGAAGACCTACCCCACAACTGGTCAAAATATGGGATGGCTATCATTTATTGTTCCGGAGATACGGGCCTGCTTGCACAGCCTGTCTGAAGCTACATACAGAGCAGCCATTATAAATACAAGCTGACACACTGCAGCAGACTGAGAAAAAAAAATGATCAATTGTTTTTTGCTAGAAAATTACTCTATGGTGGTCTTTGCAACTTTTTATGTTGCACGGTATATAGCTGCACGATTCTGGCTAAAACGACAACTGCAAATTTTTTGCTTAGAAGATAGATCACGATTCTGTCACGATTCGTACGGCATAACATCATCTTTCACATTAAAATGAAAAAAAAAAAAATGGGCTAACTTTACTGTTTTGTTTTTATGGTTTTTATTATTCAATGAAGTGGGCACATGCAGCGTGACTGTCCAGATATATTTTTTTGACAGCTGAAAGTCTCTCCACTTGTTATATGAAGGAATCAGCAAACTCTTGGAGATGTCAGGGGGGTTGAATCAAGATCACAATTTTAACGATTAATTGTGCAGCTCTAGCACGGTACTGTATTTGCGCAGCAATTTTTCAAACATGTTTTTTTTTTGGAAATAATACATACATTCAAAAAAACACAGGGTCATGTCAGTGCATGACCCTAGGTTGGTGTCAATTCCAGGGTGGACCTGCTCCTCCAAGTAGGCTCAGGCTGCATCATGCTGCCCCATGACATACAGGGAGGTGAACACTGAAAACAATTACAGTAGTCCTCTTGTCTCTCTCTGTATTGCCACCTACATACAGATGTTCCAGTGCAGGGGACTTGCTAAGCTAACATTAGGGTGCATAATAGTGCCTACTAAATGAGAAGTATAAAGTATAGAACCAGTGTTGAGAGGTGCAGTACAAGCATGTCCCAGCTAAAACGACTTGTCTGCATTTGTTACACATGCCCATCAATAAGAACGTTGGTTCTTAACATGGAAACATATTTATTATGGAAGGTCTACTTTAACCACTTAAGGACCTCCGCACGCACATTTACGGCCACAGAATGGCACGGATGGGCACAAGGGCGTAAATTTACGTCCTCGCCCAGTAGCGGGTCGGGGGTCCGATCGGGACCCCCTCCGCGGCGTGCGGAGGTCCCTGTGTCTCCGGGAGCGATCCGGGACGAGCGAGCGGATGTCGGTGTTTACCCGCCCCCCCGCGATCGCTCCCAGCCAATCGCTGCGCTCCCAGTCTCCTGTCACTTCCTCCTCCTGTGTAAACACAGGAAGGGGGAAGTGATGTAATCTCTCATCGCAGCGGTATTTCCAACCGCTGCGATGAGAGGAACACCTCACAGTAAGTGTGCACCAACACTACACTGACATACACACACATAGGCACACTTAACCCCTTGCGATCTGCCCCCCCCACCCCCCCTGTCACAGTGTCACTGAATGCAGTGATCTAATCACTGCATTTAGTGTCAGTGTGACAGGCAGTGTAAAATCAGTTAGTGTTAGGTTCAGGATAGCCCCCCCACCCCCCCTAATAAAGTTTTAAACCCCTGATCACCACCCTAGTTAACCCTTTCACTCCCTATTGCCAGCGTCACTAAGCGATCATTTTTCTGATCGCTGTATTAGTGTCGCTGTTCCCGCTAGGTAGCTATTTTTTTTTATTGCGATTTTTTTTTTTACTAAAGACATGTGGCTAAATAAATTTTGGCCTAAATGTTTGACTAAAATTTAGTTTATTTGATTTTTTTTTAACAAAAAGTAAAAAATAGTGGGTTTTTTTCAAAAATGTCGCTCTATTTTTGTATATAGCGCAAAAAATAAAAATCGCAGAGGTGATCAAATACCACCAAAAGAAAGCTCTATTGGTGGGAAGAAAAGGACGCAAATTTTGTTTGGGAGCCATGTCGCACGACCGCGCAATTGTCTGTTAAAGCGACGCAGTGCCGAATCGCAAAAACACCTTGGGTCATTTACGAGCGTATTGGTCCAGGTCTTAAGTGGTTAAAGGGGTTGTAAAGGATTTTTTTCCCCCTAAATAGCTTTCTTTACCTTAGTGCAGTCCTCCTTCACTTACCTCATCCTTCGATTTTGCTTTTAAATGTCCTTATTTCTTCTGAGAAATGCTCACTTCCTGTTTATCTGTCTGTAACTCACCACCATAATACGAGGCTTTCTTCCTGGTGTGGAGAAAGCCTCTTGAGAGGGGAAGGGGCGAGCATGAGTGTCAGGACCCCCGCTAACACACAGCTCCTTTATCTGCAAAGTAGAGAGTGTCCTGACTTGCCTACTCACCCCCTCCCCCCTCAAGAGGCTTTCTCCACAACAGGAAGAAAGCCTCGCATTACGGTGTGTAGTTACAGAGAAGAACAGAGAAGAACATGAAGTGAGAATGTTCCTTAAAATTACCCTGTGAACCTGCCAGTAATGGCGTGTACACATGACCGTTTTTAATGTCATAAAAAACAATACAATCTGTACGTGATTCTTGTCAAGCCTGCCTTGCATACACACGATGTGAAAAAAAAAATGCTTGCGCAAAGCACGGTGACGTACAACGCGTACGACGGCACTATAAAGGGGAAGTTCCATTCGGATGGCGCCACCCTTTGGGCTGCTTTTGCTAATTTTGTGTTAGTAAAAGTTCAGTGAGAGACGATCCGTGCTTTTCAGTCTTCATGCTTTTCAGTCTGTTACAGAGTGACGAATGTGCTATCTCCATTATAAACGCTAGTTCTAGTGCTCCCGTCTTATAACTTGCTTCTGAGCATGCACGTTTTTTTTGCCGTCTTTAAAGCCTACACGACGTGAAAAACAACGAGAAAAATTAGAGCATGTTCTAAATTTTTAATGCCCATTTTTCACGTCGAGAAAAATGTTCTGGAGCCTACACAAGATCGTTTTTAATGACCATTTTAAAAAATTTAATTTTTCTCGTCATTAAAAACGGCCGTGTGTACGTGGCATAACACATTTTATGTACTAGGATGGCAACGCTCCCACACCGTACTGTGTCTATGGAGGAGAAATCTTGTCATACTAGGGTATGACTAAAGATAAAGAGCACCTCCCCTTTTCCTTTCCTCCAGAATATGTATGGGAGTTCTGCAGTTTATGGGGACTGCTAGCTGATAACAGTCAACAGAGGCCGAAAACAAGAAAAGTATTAGCTCAGAAGAATTCTGAAAAGATCAACAAGTATTTTTTTCATTTATCGAACAGCTAACAAAATGTTTTTAATGGTATATTTGAAGTACCAAATTGAAGCAAATAAGAGAAGTTTTTTGTTAAGGTTTACACAGACTTTAAGCAGTAAAACCACCCTAATAGGCAGGACTTCCACGTCATTTTTTCCTTATGCAGTCTTGATTCTTAAGAGCAAAATCCCACGGGATTATCAATGTGGCAGGTTCATCTGTCAGTTAACACTTGGTGAATATACATGCTTACATATGGAAGTAAGAGATTCATTAAAGAACTTTGGTCTAATCAATAACCTTTCCATGATTTCCAATAACTGATTTGTACATATATGCTATTAACAACTCTAAGGGCCAGATTCTGGTAGATAGCGGCGTAAGCTATTTACACTACGCCGCCGCAACTTACAGGAGAAAGTGCCGTATTCTCCAAGTACTTGCTCCGTAATTTGCGGCGGCGTAGTGTAAATGGCGCGGCGTAAGGGCCCCCCCGTGCCGAACGAAGTGCGCATGCGCCGGCCGTAAAAGTAGCCCAGTGCGCATGCTCCATAGTACGCCGCAAATACATTGGTTGCGACGTGAACGTAATTAACGCACAGCCCTATTCGCGATGAGTTACGTAAACGACGGAAAAACCCGACGCTGTCCCGACGGCCATACTTAACATGGCGTACGCCAGACGTTACTCCTCATATAGCAGGGGTAACCTTACGCTTACGGAAACGACGTAAACTACGGCGACGTGGCGCAAATACGTTCGGGAATCGGCGTATCAGGCTCATTTGCATATTCGACGCTGAAATCGACGAACACCACCTAGCGGCCAGCGTAGAATTACATCTAAGATCCGACGGTGTAAGTGACTTACGCCAGTCGAAACTACGACGTATCTATGCGTAAATGATTCTAGGAATCAGACGCATAGATACCCGGGCTCAGAAACAGAGATACAACGGTGTATCTGGAGATACACCATCGTATCTCTTCTGAGTATCTAGCCCTAAATGTCTGCAAATATGATAGAAAATATGTATTGTTTTAAATCAGATAAACAGAATTATTTGTTGCTTTCAAAACACCCATAGACATGAGATGACATTTTTGGAAGAGCTCTACTTAGATTTTCTGCTCTGGGGGAACTTGATTTTGGAAATCATTCTCTAATGTCTAAGGGCAGCCTATAGTGATTGGGAGTCAATGGGAGTAATGCAGCATGGCCATTCACACCATTGATGGTCATGATAAGCTGAAGAGTAGTAGTTACTAACTTTTCTTAAGTCGCATTTGTATCTACATAAGACAAGATTGTTTATTTGTGAAACATCACTAGGGTAATGTCATTCATTCTATATACATGTGGAAAATGCTTAGGTGAGCTCTTCTTTAATAACTTGCAGAATCATGACATAAATACTCTTGAGTCTCCCAACCTGTGTTTGCAAGTTTTTATTGAAATCCCTGGTAAGACTCTTGTTGATTATATAACATTATAATTAAGAGTGTAAGCATTTTTTTCAGTGTTTGTGCTGCAGGCATTTCAAATGTTTCCGAAAACCTGTACAGAGGTTATATAAATCATCTCAACAATGTCTTCTAATACATACAACCCTTTTTATACACTATACTTAAAGTGTATGTAAACCATAACAATGAACTTCTTTCGTTTGCTCTCTACTGGTTTGTTAAATATACAGTTGAAAGTATTTTGTTATATCTGTTTGAAAAATGAAACAAAATACTCTTTGATTATGTCACAAATTCAGAGCTGTCCTATGTTATCTTGGGGAGGGTAGTAAGCCCTACCAGTTCTTACCTATGACTACAGAACAATTATTTCCTATATTGTGGAGATAAAAATAGTTGGACGGATTCATAGCAACTAGGAATGGAGTTACAAAGGGTTACAGCATTGCAGAGATGCATCACTTCAATCTCACTTCTAACTCACTTTAACTATTTGCCTACCCAGGCCAATTTTGAGCTTTCAGTGCTGTCGCACTTTGAATGACAATTGCGCAGTCAAAACCCTATACCCAAACAACATTTTTATATATATATATTTTTTTGAGACAGATAGAGCTTTCTTTTGCCACTGGGTTTTTTATTTTTTGCTAAACAAAAAATGTTATAACATTTTGTAAATAAGTAATTTTTCTCCTTCCCTGATGTGTGTAGATGAGACTGCACTGATGGGCACTGATAGGCAGCACTGATGAGGCTGCACTGATATGTGGCACTGATAGGCAGCACTAATGGGCACTGATAGGTGGCACTCATGGGCACTGATAGGCGACAATGATAGGTGGCACTGATAGGCATCACTGATAGGCACTGACAGGCATCACTGATGGGCACTGATTGGCAGCACTGGTGGGCACTGTTAGTGTTGCACTGATTATCAGGACACTGATATTCAGTGCCTTGATTATAAGTGTAGATGTCCCCTGTGTGCATTGCCTCTTATCGGCTCTTCTAACCTGTCAGTTTGAGGAGAGGATTGGACACAGCGATCATAGATCTCTGCCAATGCACACCACAGGCGGCATGGGGGAAGTCCAATCATGGGAGGATATCATATGACTCCCCTTTGGCAATGTGCGACGGCGCTGTAGCCCACAGCTATAGGGCGGCCATGATGAGGTTAAGCACATTTATCTTAAAGTATATCTAAAGTAAAAATTGTATTTCTTTATTTTAGATAGAGCAGGAGAAAACCCATGTCAGTTTCCTGCAGACAGAGCAGGAAGTGAGAGGATATCTCTCTAAAGTGAGGGAAATTCCCTCCTTGACAGCACCTTTCTCTCTTTGTTTTAATGTTGGATCTTCCCTCAATTTTTCTGCCTGTGCCAGTTGCCACAATTGCAAATGGAGAGGGGAATATCCCTAATAGGGACACAAAAAAACAATATAAATTTGATAGGGTCTCTTACTGCTCTCTACTATATCAAAAACACATTTTGGCTTTATTAACACAATTTATTATGTATTTACATTTGTGTATCTGTAAAACACAATCAAAGAAGTACAATGCATAACCTCCATTGGTGTACAGAATGTCCACAGAAATATAATTTATTGCTTGTGTGATTGGCTCACTAATATTCTCAGATGTCTGCACTACAAGTAAAATCTTTAACATCTAATGCTATAGAACTTTAATTTTTGGTTAAAGCTGTAATACATCCAAAATGCAAAACATACTGTAATATATTGCAGCTTACTATTTATTAGATGTGGTGGTTGCATTCGTTTTCCTTTTAGGCTTTTTTTAACAATACAAAAGTTTATTAAAGGTTTTTTGAGTACAATGTATCATAACATGTCGGATATTGTCACAGTTCAAGTATCAAAAATAAGCACTATATAGATTTAGAAGTGCATAGTCTGTATTAGCCCCACAAAAATATAATTCAGAGACAAAAAAGTTGTGGGCAATACAGTGCCAGAATGTACTACTAAAGAACAAGTTCAATAAGTTTTTTTCAATCAATAGTTTTTATTGTAGAAGTTTTCAAGGGGAACAGAAAAGAAAAAGGGGAAACGTAAAAGCACAGGGTGTAGGGGGGTATGCACAGTATTCAAATTGTACATGAAACATAGTATATTACAGAACAAAACAGAAATAAATGCAGTTAAGACAAATAATCACGTATTCAATGGAACAGATATTCGAGGACCTCATCAGTTTTGGGGCCATATGGACCAACACAGATCAAAATGTCTGATCGTCATGGAGTTAAGTGCTATAAGCTTTTCAAAAGTGAAATTCCTGTGGACCTCTGTTATTACATCCGAGATATTCACAGTGTTTTTAGATTTCCAATACCGTAGAATGGACGTACGTGTTTCCAATAAAACGTGTGTAACTACTGTCCTACTGTGGAAAGGGAATCTATCAATGTGTATGTTGAGAAGAGCTAACGCTGGATCTGGTTGAGTCAATATCCCTGTGATGGAGGAAATGAGTTTAAAAACCTGATTCCACAGGCTTCTTACATGTGGACAATACCAGAATATATGCATGAGATTGCCCATTTGACCACATTCTCTCCAACAGTTGGCTGGGGTGCCAGGATAGAATGTGGCCAATCTCAATGGAGTGTAGTACCATCTGTTGGTCAATTTAATGGACAATTCCCAGTGTTTCACACAATGAGATGCTTTATGAATCGTCTGAAAGGCACACGTCCAATCCTCTTTTGTAAATCTAGTACGTAGGTCTACCTCCCATTTTTTCATTGCTGTCGTCTTAGAAAATTTCATCTTATCTTGAAATATATTGTAGAATAGTGATATGCCCTTTGAGGCAGGTTGAGCGACAGAATAAAATTTCCACACCCTCTTTGGAAGGGATATGATCGGGGAAGGTAATGAGTGGAGGAAGCGCACAATTCTGTCACAAGTGTGAAAAGATCTGTCAGGTAAATGGAATTGGGATACAACTATGGAAGGATGTAGGGGTGTATTGTTTGCGTAGAGTTCCGAAATATCAGTCACCCCGTGTGAATTGAGTTCAGAGACTGTCAATCTGGGTATTTTGGCTTCAAGTATTCGCAAAGATAGTCGGAAGTCAATATCCTGAAATTCTTGATGGTCTTGATTCAGTATATGTCTCCACGCTTTTAATGAAGTCTGTATGGTAGGGGGTAAAGAGGTCAGCTTCCAAGGAGACCATTTGTCGCTGAGCAACATAAGTTTCACGTTAGCCGTCGGTGACAGTGTATTTTCTATGTTCACCCAGGGTGGAACGTCTAGGTCATGGAACCAGTGTTTAAGTTGGTCAAGTCGAGCTGCCCACATATAGTCATGTATGTCGGGTAGACCTGCTCCTCCTATTTTTTTTGTGAGACACAAGATTGTTACGTAAACACCGTGCCCTTTTACCTTGCCAAATATACTTCCATCCCAACGTTGTGAGGCGGTTAAGGTAATGGTACGGTACACATGGAATTGCACGAAAGAAGTATAGGATTTGAGGCATAATCAACATTTTAAAAGCTGAAATTCTGCCCATCCAGGACACTTCCTTCTCAGAGATCCTTTTGAGTTGGGTTTCAATTTTTTCAATTAGTGAGGGGAAATTAGCTTTGATAAGCGTAGAGACACTACTCGTAAGGGTGATACCAAGGTATTTGATAGAACCCGAGCTCCAGGTGTAGGGTAATCGGGATAGTAGGCAACTCTTGATATGAGGTGGTACCCCCAGGTCAAGGATAAGAGATTTTGTAAAATTAACTTTGTAATATGAAATCTTTCCAAATGACATTAAAATATTGTGAACTTCATGCAAAGATTTAACAGGGTTGGTCAATAGTAGTATCACATCATCAGCAAAAAGACTGATGGTGTGATTTTCATGGCCAAATTGAAAACCCGAAATCCTTATATTAGACCTGATGGCTTCGGCTAGGGGTTCTATTATTAGATTGAAGATTGACGGGGATAGAGGGCAGCCCTGCCGCGTACCATTTGTTATAGGGAAACACTCTGAAAGAAACCCAGAAGAGTACACTCGAGCAGAGGGACAAGAGTATAAAGCCAATATCGCAGATAAGGTAGAGCCCTGGAAACCAAATTTCTGTAGAACCATTTCCATGTATGTCCAGTGTACTCGATCGAACGCCTTCTCTGCATCAATAGACAACAACAGAGAAGGCGTTCGAGTCTTTCCAGCATGGTGTATAATATCAATGATACACCTGGTGGCGTCAGAGGCCTGTCTCCCCCTCACAAAGCCCATCTGGTCACTTCGAACAAGTGTAGGGATGATATGTTTTAATCTTGTGGCTAAGAGTTTTGCATAAATCTTGGTGTCAGTGTTAAGGAGGGAAATAGGCCTAAAGTTCTCAGGTGTGTCTGGGGTTTTAGCAGGCTTTGGAATTGTTACTATGTGGGCTCTTAACATTTCTTGGGGAAGGGAAGTGGTGGACATAAAATTGTTGAAGACTGTTGACATATATGGTGTCAAAACTGTTTGAAATGTTTTGAAATATTCGTTGGAAAAACCATCGGGACCTGGTGATGTGTATGACTTTCAGTATCTCTTGAGGTGTGATAGGTAAGTTAAGATCTTCCAATTGTTGGGATGTTAGAGAGGGGAGTTTCAGCGTACGAAGAAAAGATTGAATCTCATGTATACTAGGTTGGGGAGTATTGCCATCTTTTTTGAGGTTATACAGAGAGCCGTAGTAATTTGCAAATAGATCAGCAATTTTTTGGGGGTTTGTGACTTTGTGTAGGGAGAATGGGTCAGTGAGGAAAGCTATTCTAGATTTATTGCGCATAACCTTTAATCTATTTGCCAAGTATTTACCTGCTTTATTAGCATTGTTATAGTGGTTGAGTTTAAGCCTCCTCAAGTGTTTATCATATTGTTGCGATAATAGTTCCCTAAGTTTTTCTCTAAGGTCTTTCAATTTGGCGGTCAGGGAAGGGGATGGTGATTGTTTATTACTGTTCTCAGTATCCTTTAGGTCACTGAGGACATCTTGGATTTCTTTAGATCTTTTTCTTTTTTCTATTGCCCCTATTTGTATGATAATACCCCGTATAACTGCCTTGTGAGCATTCCACAAGGTATTGGGATCATTTACAGAATCTGAATTGAGGCGGAAATAATTATTAAGGTGTTCGGTAATGGATTTTTGGTGGTGTGGATTTAGTATAGTCCTATTGTTACAGCGCCAGATGGATGAGGAGGGAGAGACCCCTCTTTCTATAATAGACAAGGAGATAGCAGCGTGGTCAGACCACGTAATGTCATGAATTGATGTTTTATCTATGTCCTGCAGTAGCCACTTGTCCGTCAAGAACATGTCTGTTCTAGAGTAGGAACCATGTCTCCCTGAAAAAAACGTATAGTCGCGTTCATTGGAATGAAGGCATCTCCATGCATCAAATAGTTCTTCTGAGTGTAGAAGCGGTAGAAGTGTTGGAGCTCCTCTTGTCCTTCTAGGTGAGGAGTCAATCATTGGATCTGAAATAATGTTAAAATCACCGCACACCAATAGTCTGCCATATTGTAAAGAATGAGCTCTCTTAAGCACTCTTCGTATGAATCTCAACTGGTGGGTGTTTGGAGCGTAAAGTGAGACTATGGTGTATGGTTTAGCATTTATGTCACCAGCAATTATCACGTATCTGCCTTTAACATCAGTGACAACATCCTTAGGTTTGAAAGCTATAGAATTTTTGAACGCTATCAGGACACCTCCTCTTTTGGCCGTCGGGTTGGAAGCAGTATAGATAGTAGGAAAGTCTCTATGAGTAAATTGTGGAGTTTTATTCGTTTGGAAGTGTGTTTCTTGCACACATAGGATATCTGCGTTAGATTTGTGAACCTCTTTCCATAACGAAAATCTTTTTGCTGGGTGGTTTAGTCCCCTAGCATTCATAGACAAGATCTTGATCACCATAGTGAGGTTGGTACAGCAGTGTGGTTAACAATCGTGGCTTGGTACTCACATATCAGGTAGGGATCGCTGCCGTTGGCACCCAGCAAGACAGTTGTGACAAGAAGAGGTTTGGTACCGGACCTGGTAGAAGAGGAGATGTCCTGAGGAGACATGTGCATATCAAGAAAACAAACAAACAAGGTAGAAACAAAAAAAGCATAAACAGTCAACCAAATAATTTTAAGAAATGGATCCATCAACTGATCCTATCGCAGACGTAGCTGCTATTAAGCTAACAGGGGAAAAAGGAGCTGCCGTGTAGCAACTCTATACCGGAGATATTCTAGGTAGGGCTTGAATTAAACTTGGGCTTTGCTGCCGTTTGTAGATTTCTTATTTTTCTTGCGGGAGACTACTTGCCAATCGTGTTGAATCCCTTGGGGGACATTCATGGTACGCGGATCCGTGGTTTGGTCCGGGACTATTCCCCAGCGGCGTAGTAGTGTCAAACCTTCTTCCAGGTTGGATACTGAAATATCAGAACCATCATGAGTAATCACCAAGGTAGCTGGATATTTCCATTTGTGTGGCACTGCGTGGTTTCTTAACGCTTTGGTGATTGATAATAGATTCCTACGGCGTTGCAAAGTGTGCCTAGAAAGGTCAGGCAGGACTCTGAGATTTCCATATTGTTGGGGGAGGCTCCCTGGTCTACGTGATGTTTGTAAAATTACGTCTTTCACATGGAAAAAATGGATTCTGAGTAAAACATCCCTAGGGATTTCATCATGGAGAAATTACGGTTTAGGGATCCTATGTATGTGGTCGATCAGGAGATCTTGGGCTGTTGCTTCTGGTAGCATTGAGGAAAATAAAGTTTGTGCATATTGGAGGAGTTGATTAGGAGGCACTGTCTCAGGCACACCCCTTAGTTTGAGGTTATTCCTCCTAGATCTGTCCTCGAGGTCCGCCATTTTGTCTTTGATCCATGCGATTTCATCTCTCTGACTGGAATGTGCGTCCACCATAACATTGTGTGATGAGGCAAAATTCTCCATTCTGTGTTCTATTGTGTCCACCCTGGTACCCAGAGTATGTACCTCTCTCTGACATTCAGTTAAACCTCTGTACAGATCTGCTTGTAGGGAAGAGCGAAGAGAGAGCAGCATTTCCTTGAGCATTGTGTCGGAAATTGGTTTATCAGCTGTAGGAAAATTTGCTATGGGATCCCCTTCTCTTTCTCTAGGGTTAAAAGAGGCCTGAGAGTGGGTGGTCATTTCCATGACGCAGTCTGGCCTATGTGGGGAGTCTCTCCTCAGCTTAGACTTAACCGGGCTTCTGGTAGTGGGACTCGGGGTTCCCGAGGGGGTACCACTCAGTGTGCCACTCTGGAGCGAGTCATTATGTGGCATACCTTCATTGGAGCAGTGCGGTATAGCCTGTGTAATTCCTCTCACAGAAGCTGCGCCATGTTAAGGAGTCCCGCTCGCCGCGAGGGGAATGAAATTTTCAGTTTTTTGAGGCTGTAGCGTTTTTTTGCGGGTTTCTTCCCATCACCGATTCATTCAGTGAGGATTCACGAACAAACGGGTCGTCTCAACGATCGAAACGCCCTCAGTGTGCGCTGTTGTGGGCTGAAAATCTCCGGTGTGTCACGGAGCTCCCGGGTTAAGCGGCCATCTTAGAGGCCAGTAACCACGCCCCTCCCAAGTTCAATAAGTTAAACGAAAAAGGGGGAGTGTCAGAAGGAGAAAGGGAAAAAAAGGGTGAGGTAGGGTGGTGTGGAAGGGAGAGGGGGGGGGGGGTCAAATGGAATCCATCCATGCAAACCAGATTTTTTCATATTTAGTTGGGCAGCCTCTATTCATATACTGTAAGTCAATTGATACAGTGGAAGTGCGTATTTAACAACTGAACACCAATCAATGAAAGTGGATGGGGAAGCTAGTTTCAATTTAAGTAGGATTTCCCTCCTGGCATAGTAGGATATGTAGAACAACACCTATTTTAGGTTTTGATGCTGGAATGAGACCAGCAGCTTCCATGGAACAGGAGCATTACACTCTCCTGACACCATCACATTTTAGAATTGGTAAGCTGAAATATAATAGTTTGCTTTTGGGTTTAATACAGCTTTAACTACTTAGAAAGGGATGCCTACACTACAGATTTCCTCATTAGAACACTGAGATCTGCTCATATGGTTACAATGATGCCAGATCATCCCATTCTGAAATCAGTATGAAAAGGACATGTTTCTTTAAAATAGAAAATTTGCTACACAATTCGTTACGATCCTTGCAATACACATTGATTAGTGAGAGAGGATTGTTTTTTTTTTTTTTCTCAACAAAAGTTTTTTTTACTTTAAACAGAATAATCACTGTGTAGATCAACTCATGTACTTTAGTCTATGATTCCCCCGATACTTACTGGGCCCAGCAGACCCCGTACACCATGGTATTATTCGTGTTATAAATTATTTTCTTAAATTTCAAGTTGACCACCATTGGATTGAATGCTACAATCTTCACCCTTTCTTTTTTTCCTTTTTGCTTTCCCCTTACACCAGGGTCCTTTTGATGTAGTATTTCAAGTTTTTCCTTATTACTCCTTCCACCTTAGTCTATGGTGGCTATCATTCTTCAATGTATATAAAAGGATTAAATACTATCTCTAAGGCCTCGTACACACGAGGGGATATGTCCGCTGAAAACGGTCCGATGGACAGTTTAAGCAGACATCTCCGCTCGTGTGTATGGGCTAGGGAACAGATTTCTCCACCCGACAGATTTCAAAGCATGCTTTGAAATCTATCCGGTGGGAATCTGTCCGCCCGACATGTCTGCTGGTTAGTACACTTACCAGCAGACATGTTGTCCCCCACCGCCGCCGCGCCGCCGCCGAATGGATTCGGCGCATGCGCGGAAGTGTTTAACTTCCTGGTGCGGTGACGTGGCGGTGACGTGGCGGCGTCAACGTCACCGCCGCGTCACCGCCACGTCACCGCGCCGTCCAGCGGCGGGGAATTTGATCCGAAGGTGTGTACACGCCATCGGATCAAACTCCCGATCGGACATATCCGATGGAAATGGTCCGCGGACCGTTTTCATCGGATATGTCCGATCGTGTGTACGAGGCCTAAGTTTACAAAGTATAAGGCACAAGAGCTACTAGTGCTCAAGATACACCTTTTTCTCAGGTAAATAACATTATTTAGAAAGCCCTCATTACCCAGTCTTACCCCAGTCTTACCTTGTTATAGCAGTTTTGCTACACATTGCTTTACATTTCAAATTAAAGCCTTGTACAGTATATCATCTACCTTCTACAGTAAATAATCGGTTAGCGTGCTTCACTTTGTCAGACAACTTCTATTTCTTGATTCAACAGGTCTGGAAGTAATCAGGCCAGGGTGTGGCAAGTGAAATTAAACTGAGCTTTCCAAAAATTATGGTTAATCGCAGATCATTCATGATTCAGCATGGGAGGGGACAATTACTTTTTCACAGAACTGTAGTTCATTGTGCCATCCAAAAATGCAAATTAAAGCTCCATCATGCAAAGAAGAAGCCGGGTTTGAACATGATCCGAGAAATGATGCCTGGGCCAAAGCTCATTTAAAATGGTCTGTTGCAAAGTGGTAAACTGTTCTGTGGTAGATGAATCAAAATGAAACAGTCTTTTTGCCAACCATGGGCGCTGTGCCTTGTTATCAGCTCTCAGTTCAAAAACCTGCATATCTGATAGTAGGGTTGTCCCGATACCAATATCGGTATCGGGACCGATACCGAGTATTTGCAGGAGTGCTTGTACTCCCGCAAATACCCCCGATACCTGAATAGAATACTCCCCCCCCCCGCCACCGTCGAATACCACAAAGCCACCGCGTTAATCCCTGTGCATTACAGCGCCGCATTACAGGCACCTTTCGTTTGTACTTGTAATCCCCGCCACGCCATGTATAGACACTCCCCTTCTCGGGATTGGACGGATCTGTCCAATCCCGAGCAACGGGGAGTGTCTATGCGTGGAGCCGTGTGTATAGACACTCCCCCTTGCTAGGGATTGGACAGATCTGTCCAATCCCGAGGAGGGGAGTGTCTATACATGTGCGGCGGGGATTACAAGTACAAACGAAAGGTGCCTGTAATTTTGCGCTGTAATGCACGGGGATTAACGCGGCAGCAGCGGTGGCATCATCATCTACTATTAGGTATGCATCTGTGGGGGACGTGGCTGCATCTATGGGGACAGGACATGGCTGCATATATGTGGGGGACATGGCTGCATCTATGGGGGACAGGACATGGCTGCATATATGGGGGACAGGACATGGCTGCATATATGTGGGGGACATGGCTGCATCTATGGGGGACAGGACATGGCTGAATATATGTGGGGGACATAGCTGCATCTATGGGGGACAGGACATGGCTGCATATATGGGGGACAGGACATGGCTGCATATATGTGGGGGACATGGCTGCATCTATGGGGGACAGGACATGGCTGCATATATGTGGGGGACATGGCTGCATCTATGGGGGACAGGACATGGCTGCATATATGGGGGACATGGCTGCATATATGGGAGACATGGCTGCATCTGTGGGGGACATGGCTGCATCTGTGGGGAACAGGACATGGCTGCATCTGTGGGGGACATGGATGCATCTATGGGGGACAGGACATAGCTGCATCTGTGGGGGACATGGCTGCATATGTGGGGGACATGGCTGGATATATGTGGGGCTGGATATATGTGGGGGGTAGGGATGAGCTTTGCGTTCGAAACGAACGTATGTTCGACTCGAACATCGTCCGTTCGATCGTTCGTCGAATTTCGAACAAAAACGACCGTTCGCGGCAAAATCGAGTGAAACGAAACAACCGTTTTTAAAACTTTTTTTTTCCATTGATACTACTATCAATGGAATTTTTTTTTTAAAACAGTCGTTTTTTCAGGAGTCCTGCTCATGAAAAAACAACCGTTTTTAAGACTTTTTTTCCATTGATACATGTTCCCTGGGGCAAGACCCGGGTTCTGAAAGACGTTTTCCAACAATAAACTGCTCCTGAAAAAACGACCGTTTTTAAGACTTTTTTCCATTGATACATGTTCCCTGGGGCAAGACCCGGGTTCTGAAAGACGTTTTCCAACAATAACCTGCTCCTGAAAAAACGACAGTTTTTAAGACTTTTTTCCATTGATACATGTTCCCTGGGGCAAGACCCAGGTTCTGAAAGACGTTTTCCAACAAAAACCTGCTCCTGAAAAAACGACAGTTTTTAAGACTTTTTTTTTCTATTGATACATGTTCCCTGGGGTTCTGAAAGACATTTTCCAACAATAACTTGAAAATTTGTCTTTAAAATGATCGTTTTTGAATTCGAACGTTCGAGTCCCATAGACTTCAATGGGGTTCTAAATGTTCGTGCGAACAATCGGACTGTTCGACGGTTCTGGTGCGAACCGAACGCGGGGGTGTTCGGCTCATCCCCAGTGGGGGGACATGGCTGCAATATATGTGGGGGGACATGGCTGGATATATGTGGGGCTGGATATATGTGGGGGGACATGGCTGCAATATATGTGGGGGGACATGGCTGGATAAATGTGGGGGGACATGGCTGCAATATATGTGGGGGGACATGGCTGCATATGTGGGGGGACATGGCTGCATTTGGGGACACTTTTTTAAATGTATTGGTATTCGGTATCGGCGAGTACATGAAAAAAAGTATCGGTACTTGTACTCGGTCCTAAAAAAGTGGCATCGGGACAACCCTATCTGATAATATAGGTGTACATCTGGAAGGGCACTATCAATGTTGAAAACAAATATAGGTTTTAGAGCAGTATATGCTCCCATACAGGCAATTTTTTCTTTTTCTGGGAAAGCCTTGGATATTTCCACTGGACAAAGATAAATTGCAAACTGCATCTATGAAAAAGAGTCTTGGTGCTTAACTGGCCTGCTTGAAGTCCAGACCTTTTACCTGTTAAAAATATTTGGCACATCTTAAAATGAAAAATACAACAAAAGACCCAGAACTGTTGGGCAGATATAATCCTATATCAGGCACGAATGGGACAATATTCCTCTCCCAAAACTCCAGCAACTGGTCCTCCCAGTTCCCAGATGTTTATAGAGTGTTGTTAAAAGGAGAAGGGATGCTACACCATTGTAAACATGGCTCTGTCCCAACTTTTTCTGAGACTTTGCAGGTCCCCATAGCTATTGTGTCCTGGTTAGACAGCGCCACTACCCCCACTTTCCTTTTTTTTTTCACATGTTCGCCTTTGGGGAATTTAATAGAGGGGGCAGCACCCTTTTTCATACAAACATCCTAAGCGCAGGAGTCAGGACACTTTTTATATTTTTCTGAGACATGTTGCTGTCATCGATTTCAAAATGACCTTTTTTTTCCATAAAACTGTAAATTTTCTCAGTTTAAGTATTTTATATGATTTCTATTTTGTTTTTTGTTTTTTTATCTTAATTTCTTTTTATTCTTTTCAATTTTAACAAACATTTTATACAGTGACATATTGTTAATATAAATAATTTAATGTGTCTTTACCCCTCCCCACAAATAGTCATGAGCTGTGCTTATTCATTGTCTAAATCTATGCCCTCCCACCCCTCCCTCCCCCCTAATTAATCTAAAAAAGGCAAGAAGAACAAAGAGAAAGGCAGGGGAAGTGTCTTAGTCTGAGGTATCTATTAGACAGTTCAATGAAAAACTCAAGGAGTAGAAGCCAAGGACCCGGTAGGGTATCAAGTGGACATACCTGGGGCCCGAAAAGGGGTTAGGAGGGTTTACTATTCCCTCCACTTCTTTCCTCCAGCTAGGAGGGGGGGGGGGGATGTTGACATCTAAAAGCAGGATATTAGCGGATCTATACCTCCATCATGGTTCCAATGGGACCCCCATTTCCCTTAACCAGGGCCCCCATACTTTTTTAAATTTGTTGTAATTTCCTTTTTTAATAAAGGCCACCTTCTCGCACCATATCAAAGCGTTAATAGTTCCCACCCAGTTCTCTATAGATGGAGGAGCCTGCGCTTGCCATCTCTGTGCTATCAGCTTCCAGGCTTGGAATAAGCACCTTAGTACCCCTTCCAAGACTTCGGCTGGGATGGTGTGGTTTTCCATGCCTCCTAGTAAGCAGGTGGTTACTTCTGGTTCTAGAGAGGTCCCAAAGATCCTATTGATCGTGTTAATCACTTCTGTCCAATATCTAAAAAGCTTAGGACATCTCCAAAACATATGGATAAGATCCCCAGACGCACTGCATCTGGGGCACTCATCTTTCTGTTTCCACCCTAATAAGAAAATTGTTCTAGGAGTGTAATAGGCACGGTGTAGTAGAAATAAATGGGACAATCTCTGAGCTGGAGCAATTGAGACCAGTATCCCCCTGTGTAGAATGTCCTTCCACTGGTCCGGGGTTAGCAGTCCAATGTTTCTTTCCCATTTTTCTCGGCTCTCAAAGACCCCCGTTTGGTTTATAACTTTAGTGCCCAATTTGTGGTACAATAAGGATATTTGACCTTTCGTGACATATGAGTTCTAATTATTGGATGGTTATTAAACTGAGTTTGGAGGGCGTGCCTAATCTGTAGGTAATTAAAAAAGGTTGTATTTGGTATTCCGAATTCTTCCTTCAATTTCGAAAACGTTTTAATGAGATTGTCATCATACATATGTAGCAGCCGTGTTATGCCCTGAGTTACCCAAACTTTAGGGATTTGTATTTCCCTAAGTTCTGTTAAGTTATCATTATGCCAGAGCGGGGTAAATTCAGTTATTCCCGTATACCCCAATAGAGCTTTAGTATTCCGCCACAGTTTATTAATTAAATTCATAGTTGGGCAATGATAATAAAATGATCCTGCTTCCAGGGCTTCTATTATTGTTTTATGAGGGGCCCTTAATAGCATTAGCCTAAAACAATTATTGTGTGGATTTTGATTTCCACAGCCCACTAGGTGCTGTAGCTGAGACGCCATAAAATATGTTCTTGGATGGGGGACCGCTATCCCCCCCCTCGCCCGCAGGTAGCTGCATCGTCTGCAATCTAATTCTAGGCTGACCCCCTTTCCACATCAGGTCTCTGAACAGAGTTTCTATTCTTCTAAACCACGTCTGGTTTACCCAAATCGGAGAATTGTGTAGGAGGTACAGAATCTGGGGGAGCCAGATCATTTTTATAAGATTGCATCTCCCCGCGACCGAGAGAGGGAAGCGGATCCAAATATCTTTTTTCGATTTACATTTTTTTAATAATGGAGCTATATTGTTGATGATGTATTCCTTGGGTTCCTTAGTTATCCAGACCCCCAAATATTTCAATTTTTTTGAGATTTCTATTTTCTAATGTGAAAAAATATGGGTTTATAAGATTTTCAATCATTGCATTCTGTTTTTATGTCGATTTTAAACAGCATCCCAACTTTTTTGGAATTGGGGTTATATTTTAGGGTGTTTTCTTTTTTCCCTTTATCCAAAAATGCTATAGAATGTATGGATATATGTCAAAATTATCCTGCTTTCTGACAAAATGTCCATTCTTTAACAAACATTTATTCTTGTTACTAGGATAAGTCATCATCCAGGAGAGATGTTGTTTTCTGTCCCTAAGCACAGTCTGATATATTGATACTGAACAGAAATGTCATGCAGTAAGCCAAACGGAAATACGAGTGGGTAAGAGAAGCAGGAACGCAGAGCTGGGTGCATTTAAGGTAACTTTGTAAGCAGTCATATAAAATGGATAAAGATTATAATGAGTGCAGGTATGATTCCTGAGCAAGCTTTTAAAGCAAATGTTCTATTAAAACATCTTTATATATGTTGTTAAGGTAAGTCTGTAGTGTTATAAGTTACACAATTACTTCGGCCATACCAGAAGATTCATTAACTCTGACAAACAGCATATGGCTTAAATTAAAGATTTGTTTAATTTTGATTAGCATTTTTGAGAAAACAGAATGCAAAAACTTATGCCAGGGTTTTTTCTTTTTGTTTCTTTGGCAAAAAGATCAAAGGCAAATTAAACACTGTTTAGCCAGAGTACCATCTTACTCCATTGTTTAATTTATGCCACGTTTTGGCCTTTGATATAAAATGCTATACGTTTTACATTTTTAATTTACAAGTTGTATATTTATATATGTGGTTTTACAAATTTACTGTACTATTGATAGTCACATTCTTTTTAATGGTTCATCTTGTTTCAATGATATACATAGTCAATTGTTGTTGCAAAACCAACCATCAGAGAAGGAAGAAGTACACAAACTGTATTTTTGCTCTTCCTTATTTATTTTTTGTTTTCTTTTATCCCCAGGAAAGGGATATAAAAAGATATCCAAGGAATTGAGAATGCTAATGAAACCAAACCATGGTCAGGTAGATCAACTAAAATTTCAGCCACAACTGCCAGGAAAATTGTTTGGGATGCAAAGAAACCCCACAAATAACTTCAGGTGAAATACAGGACTCTCTGAAAACATGTGGTGTGGCTTTTTCAAGATGCACAATAAGGAGGCACTTGAAGAAAGATGGGCTGCATGGTCGAGTCGCCAGAAGAAAGCTATTACTACACAAATGTCACAAAGTATCCCGCAATACCAAATTGCAACCCTAAAACCTCCTGGCAAAAAGTTATTTGGAGTGATGAGACCAAAACATTGTTTTGGGCCACAATCATAAATGCTACATTTGGAGAGGAGTCAACAAGTCCTATAATGAAAGGTACACCATTCCTACTGTGAAACACGAAGGTGGATCGCTGATGTTTTGTTGATGTGTGAGCTACAAAGGCACAGGAAATTTGGTCAAAATTGATGGCAAGATTAATGCAGTATGTTATCAAAAAATACTGGAGGAACATTTGCATTCATCAGCCAGGAAGCTGCGCATGGGACATGTAAACTTATGAGCACAACTGCACATATGATATTCTCCTTAGTATTCTCCTTAGTAGGGTAAGTCTGTAGCTTATAAAATAGTATTTTTTATATTGATTTATATTTCACTGAAGACACCAGGCCCTATCTATAAGCTCCTGACCCCTTTACGCCCAATTATCCACATCTCAAATTTGTTCCTCTCACAATTTCCACTTCCACTGTTCTTCTCACAATTTAATAAATTACACATTTTGCAAAAGCTCCCTTCCAGGGTCTAGAAAAAGTTTGTTTCAGAATTCTCAACCAGGTTGGTTAAGGGGCTTCAGAGAGCTAGAGTCATGGAGAGGAAACTGGCATTTCAGTTTAATCAGTGCTCGGTAAAGTGAGTTTTGGGACGTGGAGCCTGGAGATTTCAAAATGATCCAGGTGGTACTAAATCTCCAATTCTGGGTCCAGGTTTTCAGACCCTCCAGCACACTAATTGGTAAGGCTGTGCTGGGCTATTAGTAGTGACCGTACCACAGGGGCGGACTGACCATTCGGTCATTCGGGCACTGCCCGAGGGCCCCGTAGTGGGGGGGGCCCGGGCCGGCTCAGTCCGCTCCCAAAGGTGCCCGCAGCAGCGCAGATGGATGGCTCATCAGAGCCGTGTGGGGATGTTTAGTGACAGGCGCTCCGGCCATATGTCACAGCCGTTAGTGGGGTACAGTCTGAAGAAGCTCAGACTGGCGCCGCGGCTCCCTCCTCCCCTTCCGGGATCCCCTCTGCTCCATGCGATGTGCGGGGAGAGTGGGGGAGGAGGGAGTGAGGCAGAGACAGCGTGGGTGCTCGGGTTCCGACCGTCCCCACACACACCTCCACACAGCGCGGGCGCGGCCACAACTCTGTTCTCACTGCTGCTTTATCCTCACCATGTGACACCATCCACGCTACAGTCAGCACCTTCTCTGAGGTATGCTACAGGTGTACTTTATTGCAGAGGAGGGGGACATAGTGGGGGGGGGGGCATTTGCAGGTAACAATTATGCTGCCAGGAGTTATTTTAGGTGGGTTAGAGAATGGGTGCTAGGGGGTGCTCTTTGTTTTGGGTTAGAGAGGAGTCATTGTACTAGAAGTAGGAGGAGGCAGATTTGAAGTTTGACCACCCCCCCCACCAAAGCACCCCTAGAACATATCCTTTAATCCCCCCCCAAATCAAAGGTCCCATCCAGCTCCACCCACCCCCCGATCCTATACCCGCTCATCCATCCCCTGATCCCATCCCGGCTCCATTCATCCCCCCTGATCCCATACCAGCTCCACCCATCCCCCTGATCCCATCCCTGCTCCATACAACCCCCTGATCCCATCCCAGCTCTATCCATTCTCCCCAATACCATCCCCCCTCAATCCATTCCTCCCGATCCCTTCCCAGCTCCACTTATCCCCCTGATCCCATCCCTGCTCCATACAACCCCCTGATCCCATCCCAGCTCTATCCATTCCCCACAATCCCATCCCGCCTCAATCCATTCCTCCCGATCCCTTCCCAGCTCCACCCAGCCCCCGATCCCATACCCACTCCCGCTATCCCTCTAATCACATTCCGGCTCTATTCATCCCTGATCCTATCCCTGCGCCATCCATCCCCCCTGATTCTATCCCTAAGCTATCCATCCCCCCTGATCCTATCCCCGCTCCATTCATCCCCCCGATCCTATCCCTTCTCCATCCATCCCCCGATCCTATCCCTTCTCCATCAATCCCCCCTGATCCTATCCCTTCTCCATCCATCCCCCCTGATCCTAACTCCGCTCCATCCATCCACCCTGATCCTATCCCTAAGCTATCCATCCCCCCCCTGATCCTATCCCCGCTCCATCCATCCCCCCGATCCTATCCCCGCTCCATCCATCCCCCCGATCCTATCCCTTCTCCATCCATCCCCCCCGATCCTATTCCTTCTCCATCGATCCCTCCTGATCCTATCCCTTCTCCATCCATCCCCCCTGATCCTAACCCCGCTCCATCGATCCCCCCTGATCCTATCCCTTCTCCAATCATCCCCCCCGATCCTATTCCTTCTCCATCGATCCCTCCTGATCCTATCCCTTCTCCATCGATCCCCCCTGATCCTAACCCCGCTCCATCCATCCCCCCTGATCCTATCCCTAATCCATCCATCCCCCCTGATCCTAACCCCACTCCATCCATCCTCCCTGATCCTATCCCTTCTCCATCCATCCCCCCCTGATCCTATCCCTGCGCCATTCATCCCCCCTGATCCTATCCCTGCTCCATCCATTCCTCGATCCCATCCCTACTCCATCCTTTCCCCTGATCCCATTCCCCCTGATCCCATCCATTGTGGTAGGTTAAGGGGCGGAGCCGCACCGACGCACTAGCCTGCTTAGTGCCAGGGGGTGGAGGTGACACCAAGTATTACCGCACCAGGTAACACTAACCCTAGTGACGCCACTGAAGGAGCTGGAGGCAGAGAGCACTGCACATAGAAAGGAACAGACTGAGTCAGCTTGAAATTTCACAACGGCACCCACACTGACCTGCCTTGTGTGCAGCAGCAGCAGGTCAGTGTGATAATGAAATCACCACAGTTACTGTATCTGTGTCTGTTATAAGAGCCATGCTGAGTGTTACTTTCTGGTTCCTTCCTTATTGCCCTGTGCTGTGCGCCTATATACCAGGTCAGGTGCTATTCACTAATACACACTGATATCTGTTACACTGAATGCCACTCAATGCACACAGTGTATAGATATCAGTGTTATATATAGGGAATAGCACTTAGCCCTGGTTCACATTGGAGCAATTTGCCATGCGATTTGACATGTCAAATCGCATGGCAATGGCACTACCTGAATCAGTGCGATGCCCCATTTGTGGCGCTGCAACGATTCCCAAAAGTAGTTTCTGTACAACTTGACTGACTTTGGGGTGCAATTTCCATAGACACCTGTGCAGCAACCCGCACAGATGTCTCTGAAATTGCCCGCCAAACTCGCACTGACATGCAGGTATGAAATCGTGCGAGTTTAGCTGAACTTGCAGGATTTCATTCCCCTCGTCAGTGTGAACCTGGGCTAAGTAAGTGTTATTCTCTATATATATATATATATATATATATATATATATATATATATATATATATATTAAAATGTATACACTAAGTGCTTTTCCCCCCAAGTCCCCTTTCACTACAAATAGCACCTGAAAAATGTCTTACCTGTAGTGTAAATGTGAAAGCCTGAGTACTTTCACACTGAGGCAATGTGCTGGCAGGGCATTAAAAAATGTCCTGCAAGCAGCATCTTTGGAGTGGTGAAGGAGCAGTGTGTACACTGCTCCTGCCCATTGAAATGCAGCGGCGATTTGCGGGTGGTTTTATCCCTCTTTCAGACACTAGCAGGGGTTAAAAGCACCCCACTAGCGGCCGAATACTTCCACAAAAATCACGGTAAAGCGCCTCTAAAAATAGCCGCCGCCACCCCAGTGTGAAAGCAGCTTAATACTGTCATCTGTACACTAAGAATGCGCCTTACATTGGTGCTCAGTTGGAAGAATGCCCCTTACATTGGTGCTCAGTTGGAAGAATGCCCCTTACATTGGTGATCAGTGAGAAGAATGTCCCTTACATTGGTGATCAGTGAGAAGAATGTCCCTTACATTGGTGATCAGTGAGAAGAATGTCCCTTACATTGGTGATCAGTGGGAAGAATGCCCCTTACATTGGTGATCAGTGAGAAGAATGTCCCTTACATTGGTGATCAGTGAGAAGAATGTCCCTTACATTGGTGATCAGTGAGAAGAATGTCCCTTACATTGGTGATCAGTGGGAAGAATGCCCCTTACATTGGTGATCAGTGAGAAGAATGCCCCTTACATTGGTGATCAGTGAGAAGAATGTCCCTTACATTGGTGATCAGTGAGAAGAATGTCCCTTACATTGGTGATCAGTGAGAAGAATGCCCCTTACATTGGTGATCAGTGAGAAGAATGTCCCTTACATTGGTGATCAGTGAGAAGAATGTCCCTTACATTGGTGATCAGTGAGAAGAATGTCCCTTACATTGGTGATCAGTGGGAAGAATGTCCCTTACATTGGTGATCAGTGGGAAGAATGTCCCTTACATTGGTGATCAGTGAGAAGAATGTCCCTTACATTGGTGATCAGTGGGAAGAATGTCCCTTACATTGGTGATCAGTGAGAAGAATGTCCCTTACATTGGTGATCAGTGGGAAGAATGTCCCTTACATTGGTGATCAGTGAGAAGAATGTCCCTTACATTGGTGATCAGTGAGAAGAATGTCCCTTACATTGGTGATCAGTGGGAAGAATGTTCCTTACATTGGTGATCAGTGAGAAGAATTCTCCTTACATTGGTGATCAGTGAGAAGAGTGTCCCTTACATTGGTGATCAGTGAGAAGAGTGTCCCTTACATTGGTGATCAGTGAGAAGAATGTCCCTTACATTGGTGATCAGTGGGAAGAATGTACCTTACATTGGTGATCAGTGAGAAGAATGCCCCTTACATTGGTGATCAGTGAGAAGAATGCCCCTTACATTGGTGATCAGTGAGAAGAATGCCCCTTACATTGGTGATCAGTGAGAAGAATGTCCCTTACATTGGTGATCAGTGGGAAGAATGCCCCTTACATTGGTGATCAGTGAGAAGAATGTCCCTTACATTGGTGATCAGTGAGAAGAATGTCCCTTACATTGGTGATCAGTGAGAAGAATGCCCCTTACATTGGTGATCAGTGAGAAGAATGTCCCTTACATTGGTGATCAGTGGGAAGAATGCCCCTTACATTGGTGATCAGTGAGAAGAATGTCCCTTACATTGGTGATCAGTGAGAAGAATGTCCCTTACATTGGTGATCAGTGAGAAGAATGCCCCTTACATTGGTGATCAGTGAGAAGAATGTCCCTTACATTGGTGATTAGTGGGAAGAATGCTCCTTACATTGGTGATCAGTGAGAAGAATGCCCCTTACATTGGTGGTCAGTGGGAAGAATGCTCCTTACATAGGTGATCAGTGAGAAGAATGCCCCTTACATTGGTGGTCAGTGGGAAGAATGTCCCTTACATTGGTGATCAGTGAGAAGAATGCTCCTTACATTGGAGGTCAGTGGGAAGAATGCCCCTTACATTAGTGATCAGTGGGACGAATGTCCCTTACATTGGTGATCAGTGAGAAGAATGCTCCTTACATTGGTGATCAATGGGAAGAATGTCCCTTACATTGGTGATCAGTGAGAAGAATGTCCCTTACATTGGTGGTCAGTGGGAAGAATGTCCCTTACATTGGTGATCAATGGGAAGAATGTCCCTTACATTGGTGATCAATGGGAAGAATGTTCCTTACATCAGTGAGAATTTAATTCCTACAATAAACATTTAATTTTGAACATTGTGTAGAGAAATTCTTTGAACGCATGCAATGTAGGCAGTGCAATATGTAGGTGGACTTTGTGTGGATGTAGATTGAACGTGGGCGAGGACACAGGGGGCCCCATGATCTCCTTTTGCCCGGGGGCCCCATGAGCTGTCAGTCCGCCCCTGCCGTACCATGATTCTGGGCTCCACCCTCACAAACAAGAGACTGTTGCCCAGGATTCAGGATGGCTCCACTTAGGATAGAGGTGAGAGCCAGAGCAGCTGGGGTGAGTTGTGTAGGAATATGGTCTGTGGGAGTCAAAGGCCTAAAGGCTAATGCCAGAGCAGAACTGCTGCATGTATAAGCCTGGAGGCTGCATGTTCATTTGTTTTGGTGGAGGATACTCCCCCCACCACTGCCACTTATCCTACCCCCCCTCCAAGGAGTAAGAGAAGGAATAAAAATAGAGAATACATGGAAGAGAGAGGAAAAAAAGGGGGGGACCCATAAGGGGTTTTAATTCTGTTCAAAGTGGGACTCAGGGAGCGCTAAATGTCCATGTGTTGGGGGTTCAAATTACATGTCTTGCCTTGGGTGCTGACAGCCCACACTTCGAAAATAATTTTATTGTTGGGGGTCCCCACAACTTGGGAAATTTTATCAAGGGGCCACAGCACTAGAAAGGTTGAGAACCACTGCTTTAGGGGAAGGTTCCTGCTTGTGCTTGTAGGGAGAGAAATATATAGGAATCTGTCCTGCTTCTAAAATCTAATTACACCAGCACTGCATATGTTACTGTGAGATACTCTGCAAGATACTTTAGGGGAAGGTTCCTGCTTGTGCTTGTAGGGAGAGAAATATATACTAGTCAATCCTGCTTCTAAAATCTAATTACACCAGCACTGCATATGTTACTGTGAGATACTCTGCAAGATACATTTTCTTCTATTGTGCTATTCAAAAAACATCCATTTAGTGAAAAAAAAAATTGCAGTGTTTCCTCCATATCTGTACGTGTGAGATAAACACTTTAGCTAGTGTTCTTCTATTGTGCTATTCAAAAAACACCCATTTAGGGCAAAAAAAAATATTTTGCAGTGTTTCCTCCAGTGTTTGCCGTGTTTCCTCCATATCTGTACGTGTGAGATAAACACTTTAGCTAGTGTTCTTCTATTGTTCTATTAAAAAAAACACCCACTTTGGTGCAAAAATATATATTTTGCAGTGTTTTCTCCAGTGTTTGCCGTGTTTCCTCCATATCTGTACCTGTGAGATAAACCCTTTATCTAGTGTTCTTCTATTGTTCTATTCAAAAAACACCCATTTTGGCACCAAAAAATATATTTTGCAGTGTTTCCTCCAGTGTTTGCCGTCCTTAATTCCCTCACTGGAGCGTGATCGCAAGATGCGCGAGTACAAGCGCACGCTGGTAGACGCGCTGCTGGTGGAATTCCCACCTGACAGCGGGGGCACAGTGGAAGCACAAGGCAAAGGCAGAGGAGGAGGAAGAGGTCGCCAACGCAACCGGGGGAACCGCCAGCACCTCAGAAGGAAGGGTTAGCATGGCCGAAATGTGGAAAAGCTTTGTCAGCACGCCACAACAAACAGCAGCACCAGCTGATATGGAACGTTTTAGCAGGAGGCAGCATTTCACCAACATGGTGGAGCAGTATGTGTGCACACGCCTACACGTACTGAATGATGGGTCTGCCCCCTTAAACTTCTAGGTCTCCAAATTGGGCACATGGCCTGAGCTTGCCCTTTACGCCTTGGAGGTGCTGGCCTGCCCTGCAGCCAGTGTATTATCTGAACGTGTATTTAGCACGGCAGGGGGCGTTATCACAGACAAGCGCAGCCGCCTCTCCAGAGCCAATGTGGACAAGCTTACGTTCACCAAAACGCAAAACTTGCATCTGGAAAAACAACACCGGCTGGTTTAATGACCAGTTGTCGTTGTTAAAGCAAGAGCGCAGAAGAGCCGAAGCTGCTTGGAAAAGAAGCCCTTTGGAGGTAAACCATACTATTTATAAGATAATTACCCAGAAATACCACAAAGAAATCTTCATGGCCAAAAAAAAACATACCTCGAATATCATCACAAATGCCCAAAACCGCCCCACGAACTCTTCAAGCCAGTCACTCAGACCATGAACCCAGCTTGTTTAGAGGCCCCCAATTCCAACTCACAAGAATTCTGTAATGAATTATCAGATTATTTCATTAATAAAATTGAAAAAATCAGTGAAAGTATTCAGCAAAAAAGACCCCTCATCAACCCCTCCCCAAAGCTCAAACCAAATACCCACAAATAACCGCCACAATCAAACATTTTTTCCCTGAAACCCATTTCCATTGAGACCACTTAAAATATCATGGGCACTCTGCGAAATACCACAGTGCCCAATGATATCATCCCCACCAAACTGCTGAAAGAATGTGCCGATATATTGGCACCAGCTATCTCGCAGCTCTTAAACCAATTATTCAAGGAGGGCACAGTGCCCACCTTGTTGAAACAAGGTATAATAAAACCAGTTCTTAACCCTAAACATCCAAACAACCGTAGGCCCATAACAGCCCTAAATGTCTTAATAGATAATAGAGAAGGACGTTGTACAACAGTTACAACAGCATTTAGACACCAGTGTTGAGCGGAATACGCCATATTCGATTTCGCGATATTTCACGAATATATAGAAGAATATTCGCGAAATATTCGTTAATATCGAATATTCGTGATATTTTATAAAAAAAAATGCGGATGCGAAATTTCGCTAATGCGAATGCGAAATTCTCGTCTGCGCATGCGCATGCGCGCGAACAACACGCGAAAACGGAGATCATTTCCTATAGGAAGCACAATGCTAAGCTCTAAGATCGCAATACACAGGTCTGATGCAAAAGAAGGGCAGAGAAAGTATTCGCGAATATTCGTAATACCAATATTCGCATTGCGAATATTCGGCAAAACATAAAAGGATCGCCTCAGCTACTCGGCCCAGGGTCTCTAATCATACCAGCAATGCTTTTAGACGTCGATGGAGATCACTAGGATGTGATCTGTTTTAAAAATAAATTTGAAAAAATACGAATATTCGCAATAGCGAATATTCGCAATAGCGAATATTCGCTGCGATATTCGATTTATTCGCGAATACTCGAATATGCAATATTCGTAACGAATATTGGCAATGCGAATATTCGTGAGCAACACTATTAGACACTCATAAATTACTCGATCCATTTCAATCGGGTTTTGGTCCTGGTCACGGAACAGAAACAGCGCTCCTCAAAATATGAGATGACACCCTCGAGGCAGCAGAAGAAGGAGAATCTTGTCTCCTGGTACTGCTGGACCTAAGAGCTGTGTTCGACTCTGTAGACCATGGATTACTTCTGACTCGGCTAGCTGAAGTAGCCAGAGTCGCGGAATGTGATTTATCCTGGTTCTCCTCCTTCTTGAAAAACCGATCACAAATAGTAAAATTGGGCCCTTTCACTTCTGAAAAACGCACGGTGTCATGTGGAGTCCCTCAAGAATCTCCTCTGTCGCTGGTTCTGTTCAATATTTATCTCCGCCCTCTTTTTGAAATCATCAGAAACCAGAAGTTACCACTCGTATGCAGATGATACACAGTTGTATTTTCGCATTTGCAACAAAAAGGATCATTATCTCGGTCTAGAGACATGCCTTTCCTTAATAGAAAACTGGATGACAGAGAGTTATCTCAAACTTAACGGCTCAAAAACAGAACTTCTCCTGTTCTACGCCAACCGGAAAAATCAGCCAGCAACAACATGGACACCCCCGCCCATTTTGGGCAAAACTATCACCCCTAGCACCAAAGTCAAAAGTCTCGGGGTCATCTTTGACACCTACATGACAATGGATGCTCAAATCGGGTCAGTAGTCAGCGGATCGCATCATCTGTTGCACCTACTACGCCGACTTATTCCATTCATTCCTAAAGAAGACATAGCAGTGGTGGTTGGAACAATTATTAATTCCAGACTTGACTATGCAAATGCACTCTATCTCGGACTCCCCAAATACCAAATCGCTCGCCTGCAACTCGTCCAAATCACGGCCGCTCGATTAGTGACCGGGAAAAAACCATGGGAATCAATCTCACCTTCGCTGAGATCCCTTCATTAGCTGCCAGTAAAGGACAGAATTACCTTCAAGACACTCTGTCTAATGCATAAGTGCATCCACGGAAACGCCCTGCAATATCTATGTGAAAAAATAAAAGTACACAACCCCAATCGTATTCTGCGATCCACCAATCAAAACCTTTTCCAGCTACCCAAAGCCAGATACACGTTCAAAGGAGATCGAAGGTTTGCTGTCCAGGGACCTCGACTATGGAACGCGCTGCTAACCACCACTCGACTGGAGTTAGACCACCTGGCCTTCAGGAGAGGCATTAAAACCCATCTCTTCTGAGGTCACATGTTCTCACTCACAGAATGGATACATCGCCCAGAGGCGATTCAGTTCGCATGTGTTGTGCTATATAAGTTTCTCACTCACTCACTCACTGAAATGACAATGGAACAGATGAATTTGAATGATTTTATTTTCGTTGCCAAGGATTGAGCTTGATGTTTAGTATTAATGTTCCTGTTGTCATCATCTGAGATGTCATACAGTGCATCAAATACCTCAGGTAGGAAATATTGCAATGGTTTAATTGCTGCAACTCTGCTTTCCCATCTGGTATTGGAGAGTGGTTTTAAAGTTAGATTTGTAACGTGCTCCTTGAGTACTTGCCACCTTTGGGTGGATGAGACAAAGAACACATAAAGTTCTTGAATGATGCCAAAGAAATCTATTGTCAGGAATGAAATCTTTGCAGCGTCATTCACCACCAAGTTGAGAGTATGTGCACTGCATGGCACAAAAAAGGCTCTTGGATTGATATTGAGTATTCTTTGCTGCAAACCGTTAAGTTTTCCTTTCATGTTTGCGCCATTGTCATAGCCTTGGCCACTCATATTCTCAATTGCAATGTGATTGTTCTTTAGGTAGGCCAGTAAAAAGGATGTCAGTCCTTCAGATGTTGTATTGTTTACTGGACAAAAATCAAGGAAGTGTTCTCGAACTTCAATTTTTTTGCACTTTGATCTAGAACAACAAATCGGACAACAATACTAATCTGTTCAGTGTGGCTCATATCAGGAGTACAATCCAGGATAATAGAGAAATATTTGGACTCATTTAGGCTTCGTATAATTTTTTCTCTTATTTTTGTGTACTATGGCAATTATCTCATTCTGAATCTTGTAACCAAGATAATGTGGCATTTGTGAATGCTGTGAAATAGAGCACTGAATTCTCTGAATGTGTTCAGATATGATGGGATCAAATTTCCCTATCATTTTAACCAATTTCAGGAAGTTACCATTATTGTTTTGAAACAAACGGGCATCACAGCCACGAAGCGCCAGATTTTGTCCTGCTAAATACTGGATAATGTAGATTATTTGCTGTATGACAGAATACCAGCGTTTCTCTTCTTGTTTAACCACTTAAGACCCGGACCAATACGCTGGTAAATGACCCAAGGTGTTTTTGCGATTCGGCACTGCGTCGCTTTAACAGACAATTGCGCGGTCGTGCGACGTGGCTCTCAAACAAAATTTGCGTCCTTTTCTTCCCACAAATAGAGCTTTCTTTTGGTGGTATTTGATCACCTCTGCGATTTTTATTTTTTGCGCTATATACAAAAATAGAGCGACATTTTTGAAAAAAAAACACTATTTTTTACTTTTTGTTAAAAAAAAAATCAAATAAACTAAATTTTAGTCAAACATTTAGGCCAAAATTTATTTAGCCACATGTCTTTAGTAAAAAAAAAAATCGCAATAAAAAAAAATAGCTACCTAGCGGGAACAGCGACACTAATACAGCGATCAGAAAAATGATCGCTTAGTGACGCTGGCAATAGGGAGTGAAAGGGTTAACTAGGGCGGTGATCAGGGGGTTAAAACTTTATTAGGGGGGGTGGGGGGGCTATCCTGAACCTAACACTAACTGTTTTTTACACTGCCTGTCACACTGACACTAAATGCAGTGATTAGATCACTGCATTCAGTGACACTGTGACAGGGGGGTGGGGGGGGGCGATCACAAGGGGTTAATATGCCTATGTGAGTGTGTGTCAGTGTTGTGTTGGTGCACACTTACTTGTGATGTCTTCTCTCATCAGCAGCGCTGGGAAACAGCGCTGCGATGAGAGAATACATCATTTCCTCCTTCCTGTGTAAACACAGGAGGAGGAAGTGACAGGTTGGGAGCGCGCTCCCATTGGCTGGGAGCGATCGCGGGGGGGTGGGTATTCGCCGACATCCGCCCCCAGATCCCGGATCGCTCCCGGAGCCAGGGGGACCCCCGCACGCCACGGAGGGGGTCCCGATGGGACCCCCGAACCGCACTTAGGCGGGGACGTAAATTTACGCCCTTGTGCCTGTACGTGCCATTCTGTGGCCGTATATGTGCGTGCGGGGGTCCTTAAGTGGTTAATGATCTTTTGATTGATATGATCAATGGTTGTTCCCTATTCCAGAGCTCTTGAAAGATCCATCCATTTCTTATAATTTGTGATATGGATTGTGTTTTTTTCATGTCGGCTTAAATGTCTTGTCAGATGCTGCCAATCATTAAAGCCTTGTTTTGAGGCCAAAGCCATATTGTCACTGTTGAATATCTTGAAAGCAAAGCACTGGACTGTGTTGGTCATCTAAATTTTCAGGCCAGAAAGCAGGATCACTTGAGATTCCATGTGCTGTTGATGGCTCTTCAAGTTCCATTTCAGTTTCATCATCCATAAGTACAATAGACTCAGTGTCTGACTCAGAGGAAACATCAGATATAGCTTCCTCTTCAATGTCAAAATTCTCTGCTGCTGAAACAATGTAACCTGAAGTTACATCTCCAGTTGTTATTGGCTCAGTACAACACTCGGGATCCATGGGTACCAGATCATCATCACATTCTGATTCTTCCAATTGTTTATTTTTTTCTCCTTCTCCCCCATGTGAAATGTCTATGACACTGGACCTTAACTCTTTGCTTGATGTTGATGCATCAGTGCAAAGGGAATCTTGACCACTGCTTAATGAAGACTGTGGCTGTAAGAAAGTTGTAATAGAAGAAGTAATTTTTTTCAAAGCTTCTTCCCTTTTTCTTCGGCGTTGCAGGTTTTGAAATCCTGATAACTTTGTTTTTTTAAGGGGAAAAGCAAATGTATACTACACTGATCAGCCACAACATTAAAACCACTGACAGGTGAAGTGAATAGCATTGATTATATTATTTCAATGACACCTGTCAAGGGGTGGGATATATTAGACAACTACAATGGGGTCTAATGGATCCTGGAGGGGGGGGGGGGCTCTCTAACAGAGGCCCTCTTTGTGACCAAAGGAGAGTCTCTGATAGAAAAGACCTTGAAGATTCTGAGGCCACATTGTAAAGGGTGTTATGGCCTGATGAGACTAAAATTGAATTATTTGGCCTCAATACCAAACAATATGTCTGGCAGAAATCCAGAGCTCACTATCCAAATAACACCATTCCTATAGTAAACCATGGTATAAGGATGTTTCTCTGCAGTGGAAAATCTGCTGCCCGCTGCCAGAAGTTTTTCAATGGGAAGAAGGTTTACCTTACAAAGCACACAGCAAAAATGAGCACATAGTGGTTGAAGGAGAAACAGGTGAGTGTCCTTGCATAGCCTAGTCAGAGCTAAGACTTAAATGCCATTGAAAATCTGTGGAATGACTTGAAGACTCCACAAATGGTCAGCATCAAATGTAACTGAACTTGAGCATTTCTTGCAGTGGAATAACATCCTTACATTATGTCTCCAACTTAAAAGCCAACCTCGATGCTCTGTTTTATTGGGCATTGGGCAACTGTGTGGCAAAATGAGGTTTAATGTTGATAAATGTAAAGTTATGCACTTGGGTCTAAGACTATGCATCATAGATACTAGGAGGAGATCAGCTGGGGGATTAATGATAGTGAAGGATCTGGTATATCATAAGCTCAATAATAGCATGCAATGCAGGGTGGATTCGATTTAAATCACTAGTAAATAGGCTTGATTTAAAGGATCACTAAAGGATTTTTTTTTTAGCTAAATAGCTTGATTTACCTTACTGCAGTCCTGGTTTCATGTCCTTATTGTTCATTTTTGCTTTGAAGTTGCTGTAATTCTGCTCTGATCTCCACAATTCCTGCATGTCTGGCTCCTTATGAAAAATATCATGGCAGCTTTTCACTGTGGTCCAAGCTGTCATTACTGTGTGTCTAAAACCCCTCAGAACCAATCAGATTCATTTTAAAAACAAAACACTGCCCTGTGTTTGTTTTTGTTCTGTGTGTCTCTTTACATCACAGAAACATGAAACCAGTTTAAACGTGAAACTAAACTGCAGGCACATTATATGATTGATTTTTATCTATTTGTAATCATTTTTTTAAAAGGAATGAGTTAACTTTTATGTCTCTATACCCTGTAAACAGTCATTTCAGCAAAAACATTTTTTTCCGTTAGTGACCCTTTAAATCATCTTGATCTGGGGGTGTCATTAACATTGTATTGACACCCGCATCGGTTTGCAGAGGGCAGTATGAACTGCCCTCTAGGGGAGAGATGTAATGAGGGACCCGGCACTGCAATCACGCTGGTTCCCGCATAGCTATAGTGTGAACCTGGGCTAAATGAGTTTTCCCAAAATGTAAATATTGCAGAATATACAGCCTCATGCTACATAACTAAGCTCCATTTTATACCAAAATAAACTAAATTATTAATGCATCTTAAATAGAAAACTATCTTTAGATCGTTTTTTACTCCAATAGGATTTTATTAAAATAAATTTGATAAAAAAAAAAAAAAAAAAAAATCGATAAAAAAAAAAAATTGTTTTATTCATTTATTGATTTATATCCACCCTAATGCAATGCCAAGCTGTGGTTTACAAATTGAGCAAAATCCTTTTTTGTATTAAGCCCCCGGCTAGATCAGCTGTGAGAACAGGTGAGTGAATGGTCTCACAGCCGCTACGTGCCCCGTTTCAGTATTACTGACGGCCACACTGTCCATGGAAAATTACATATACGCGGTACTCAGCGTTGCCAACCCCTACAACTTTTTTAAAACCTAGAAAATGCAAGACAAGCTGTAATTTTTACTTACAACATGAAATTTTACAGAAACTACCGTATTTATCGGGGTATAGCGCGCTCCCGCGTATAGCGCGCACCCCTAAAGTTGCCGCCATTCCTGTGGAAAAAAAGGTTTTTGTACTTACAGTTTTGGTGTCTTGCACGGCGTCCATCGGCGGCTTCGGGTGTCCTCTTCGTCCGGTCCGGCGTCCGTCTGCGGCTTTGGGTGTCCTCTTCGTCGGGTCCGGTGTCCTCTTCGGCGGGTTCGGCGTCCTCGCCGCGTCCTCGCGGCGTCCTCCTCGCTTTCCCGCGCCGAGTTTCAAATACTCCGCCGGCATATACCGAGCGCAGTACACGCGGGTATAGTCGGGCAGACTCGGCTCCTCTCGCGCTGACGTCCTGGACGTACAGGACGTGAGCGCGAAAGGAGCCGTGCCTGCCCGACTATACACGAGTGTACTGCGCTCGGTATATGCCGGCGCAGTATTTGAAACTCGGCGCGGGAAAGTGGCTATCGGCGTATACCGCGCACCCACGATTTTGCCCTGATTTTCAGGGCAAAAAAGTGTGCGGTATACGCCGATAAATACGGTATTCAAAACGATTGACATTAAAACAATATGTAAACTGTTTACAGTAAACATTAGCAATACCTATACAGTAATAAATTATCTGTCTGACTTTACAATTAAATAGTCAGCTTGATAAAAAGTGGAGTGTGACTAAAATTATGAAAAACCTAGGAAAAATAGGTGGGAAAAAAAACACATGCAAAGATTCGTATAGCACAACGTGGAAAAGCGTTATTATGGTCTAAACCTGGGCCTAGTCGCTTTATGCACTGCACTCCTATTCCACAGTCCATTAACCAACACAATTCTCCCAATTACTGTACCACAACTGACAGCCTCACACATACGCCTAGGGCTAGAGGATCCTTTTTTAAAACATTTTAATTTTCAATAACATTCGCACAAAGAATGAAATCACTTTGTCTGAGCCTACCTTACAGAAGAATTTTGTTAAATCAGTAACTGTTGAGAGAATGAACACTTTGGTTAGGACTATGCAACATACAACATGGAGTATGGGAACGAGAGGGGGAGAGAGAGAGTTTTATGTAATACGTGATCTGACACTACTGGGTCTGGGGAGTGCATGTGCGTTTCGATTGGCACAGCACAGTAGCTGCATTTTTAATGGACACAGTGGCTGCGTTTTTAATGAGCACAGTGGCTGTTATTGGACGGGCACAGTGGCTGCATTTGGACGGGCACAGTGGCTGCGTTTGACGGGCACAGTGGCTGCGTTTGACGGGCACAGTGGCTGCGTTTGACGGGCACAGTGGCTGTGTGTTTATGGGCAAAGTAGCTGCATTTTGATGGGCACGGTAGCTGAATTTTGATAGGCACAGTGGCTGCGTTTGGACAGGCACAGTGGCTGTTTTTGGACGGGCACAGTGTCTGTGTTTTAATGGGCACAGTGGCTGTGTTTTTATGGGCACAGAATCTGCATTTTGATGGGAACAGTAGCTGCATTTTGATGGGCACAGTGGCTGCAGTTTGATGGGCACAGTGGCTGCGTTTGGACGGGCACAGTGGCTGCGTTTGATGGGCACAGTGGCTGCGTTTGATGGGCACAATGGCTGTGTTTTTATGGGCACAGTAGCTGCATTTTGACGAGCACAGTGGCTGCGTTTGGACAGGCACAGTGGCTGCGTTTGGATGGGCACAGTGGCTGCGTTTGGACGGGCACAGTGGTTGCATTTAATGGCACACAGTAAGTATTACTTACACAGACAGGGAGGGTGCAGTCAGCACTCAGCAAGGCACTGCAGCAGCAGGCAGATGGCACTCAGTCAGACCAGGCAGAAGGCAGGCTGAGGCTCAATCAGCTGAATCAGGCGGCAGCTGTATGTAATATGCTCGCTCCTCTCCCTCTTAGCCACTCGGTCTGAAGATGGCAGAGGTCACGATGGGTGGAGCCGAGCGGAGCTAAATCTCCAGCCGCAGAGGCGGCGTGCTGTTGATTGCGGGAGCGGCCGTTTGACGTCACATTGTCACATCCCGCTCGGCTCGCAAATTGCTTAAGTGGCTAGGCGGCTCGGATTTAAAAAAAAAGTTTTGGCGGCTCGCTCGGTGCCTTGCGGATGACAGTGCTGGGTGTGGGGCACCCACTGCACCCCGTGTAGGATCGGCCCTGCAAAAGGCAATGTCACCTATAACAGGTACCCGCTATCGACAGGCTGCTTAGTACACTTCCATTACCCTTGGCAACTACTTATGTCTTCGCGTTACTCCATTCCACATGAACACCTTTATACCCTGATGTGTTAAGACTCACTTGTTAAAGCGGAGTTCCACCCAAAAATGCCTTTAGCAGGTATGCTTTCCCACTTCTGGGAGCCTCAGCCGTGGCTATTGAAGTCACGGCGGGGGCTCCCTGCTCCTTCCCCTGTCGCCGGGCCAGTAGGAGAGAGGAACAGGCCTCACTCATGCACAGTAGGGTTCCCAGCGTGAAGCCAAAAGGCTACACTGCCGGGTACCTTTACCCGCAATGGCGGCGGCAGCACCCGACAGCTGATGGAAACTTCAGTTGCGGTGCCGACATCGCTGGACTCCAGGACAGGTAAGTGTCCTATTATTAAAAGATACAAAGAAAGAGGATATGGGAATCCCACCTAGCTGCATTATGTGTAGCTGCTGGTTTCTATTTTTTGAGCAAACCTCCGCTTTAACTGTGTTTGCCGGTTACTTGCAATACATCTCTTTAATAACGTCAGACCAGACAGGGACAATGTTTTAATACTATACTTGTAAACAGTGCAAAAATAGACATTTTACAGTCCAGCAGGCAAGACATAATACTTTCCTAATTTCTATTCTAACTATAGCTTCAGACTCGTGTGCTGCCCTGGCATTTCTGTAAAGGTGTAGTCCAGTAATCATAGTCCTTCAGAGGTACTCTTTTGTACTGGTATCTTCCATGGGAAACCCCAAGTTAAAAGTCTCTATGTCTGGGCAGTAGAAAGCGACATGTTCCTGCTCCCACGGGTCTCATCACCTATCTCCTTCCCCTACGGGTCTCGCAACCCATAGTTGCGCTAGAACTCTCTTGAAACTTTCTAGGGATTCTCTCGTTTCCAACAACCTCTGGAGCAAGAACGCAGCCACATTCACTCCTGATCACTGTCCCTATTTTTTTAATACAGCATAAGTTGGCTGGATCCAGAGCAGAAATTACCAAAAAGACCAAGAAACCAGGAGTGAAATTTACTCTCACCTCTACAGCCGCGACAGCAGTGGCGGTGTGTCTATTAGGGCGCACGGGCACTGCCCCTCTCTCCAGCCAGCTCCTATATATAAAATGGATAGATTCCTGCATTGCACAAATCTATCCATGGTCACTGTAGCCACCCCCTATTCAGTCGTCTGGACCCTTTTCAGATGCCAGGCACCTGAATTCCTGCGGTGGGGGTGTTTTTTGAAGCACTTGATTAGAGCCATAGGCCCTAATAGGCTTCAAAAAAGGTGCAGGGCATTGCACTCGCAGTTCACCCAGGTGGGTTAGCAAAGCAAATGAATATAACAGAGGCTGCATATGATGGGCACAGAGGCTACATATGATGGGTCATAGAGGCTGCATATGATGGGCACACACGCTGCATGTGATGGGCACACAGGCTGCATATGATGGGCATACAGGCTACATATGATGGGTCACAGAGGCTGCATATGATGGGCACAGAGGCTGAATATGATGGGCACACAGTCTACATATAATGGGCACATGCTGCATGTGATGGGCACAAGCTGCATATGATGGGCACACAGGCTACATATAATGGGCACACAGGTTACATATGATGCACACAGAGGCTGCATATGATGGGCACAATGGCTGCATATGATGGGTGCACAGGCTACATATGACGGGTCACAGAAGCTGCACAGGACGGGCCCAGAGGCTGCATATGATGGGCACACAGGCTTCATATGATGGGCACAGGCTGCATATGATGGACACACAGGCAACATATGATGGACACACAGGCAACATATGATGGTAACAGTGACTACATATGATGGGCACACAGGCTACATATGATGGGTCACCGAGGCTGCATATGATGGGCATGTGGCTACATATGATGGGCACACAGGCTACACATGATGGGTTACAGAGGCTGCATATGATGGGCACACAGACTACATATGATGGGTCACATAGGCTGCATATGATGGTCACAAAGGCTACATATGATGGGCACAGGCTGCATATGATGGGCACAAGCTGCATATGATGGGCACAGAGGCTGTATGATGGGCACAGGATGCATTTGATGGGCACAGAGGCTGCATATGATGGGCACAAAGGCTACATATGATGGGCACAGAGGCTGTCTATGATGTTTGTCAGTCTGGTCCTGTTGTAGGAAAATCCAGATCTGTTAAGTGAAGGGGCTAGTGAGTAGTGTTGAGCGTAATAAGCCATATTCGATTTCGCGATATTGCGCGAATATATAGAAGAATATTCGCGAATATTCGCTAATATTGAATATTCGTGATATTTTATCCCAAAAAAAAATTGCGAAATTTCGCTAATGCGAAAATGATTGCGAAATTCTCATAAACGGAGATCATTTCCTGTATTACTAAACTAATATGCACTAAACACTAACTCTACACTAACTCTATTTAAAAGAAAGGAGAATAAGGGGGCAAAAGAAGGGCGGAGAAGATAATCGCGCAATATTCCTATTGCGCGATTATCTTCTCCGCCCTTCTTTTGCATCAGAGCCAATCAGAATAACTCGAATATTCGGCAAAAGGAATATCGCGCAATATTCCGTTTGTCGAATATTCGAGTTATTCTGATTGGCTCTGATGCAAAAGAAGGGCGGAGAAGATAATCGCGCAATATTCCGTTTGTCGAATATTCGAGTTATTCTGATTGGCTCTGATGCAAAAGAAGGGCGCATCAGAGCCAATCAGAATAACTCGAATATTCGGCAAAAGGGATATTGCGCGATTATCTTCTCCGCCCTTCTTTTGCATCAGAGCCAATCAGAATAACTCGAATATTCGGCAAAAGGAATATCGCGCAATATTCCTTTTGCCGAATATTCGAGTTATTCTGATTGGCTCTGATGCAAAAGAAGGGCGGAGAAGATAATCGCGCAATATTCCGTTTGTCGAATATTCGAGTTATTCTGATTGGCTCTGATGCAAAAGAAGGGCCGAGTAGCTGATGCGATTCTTTTATGTTGCCGAAAATTCGCAATGCAAATTTTCGGCAACATAAAAGAATCGCATCAGCTACTTGGCCCAGGGTCTCTCTCTAATCATACCAGCAATGCTTTTAGACGTCGATGGAGATCACTAGGATGTGATCTGTTTTAAAAATAAATTTGAAAAAATACGAATATTCGCCATAGCGAATATTCGCCGCAATATTCGAGTTATTCGCGAATACTCGAATATGCAATATTCGTAGCGAATATTCGCAATGCGAATATTCGTGAGCAACACTTCTAGTGAGGGGGATAGAGATTTTTTTTAAATTTTTTTAGGCAAATATGTAAACTTTAAATGTCCTGTTTGGAAATTACTTTGGAGATATAAAATTGTATTGGAAGCACACTTAGACAAAATTCAATTAAATGAGTAAACATGTAGCTTTTTCTTAAAAGCTTACCAAGGAGGTGTTACTATAAATGGGAAGGTTTACTTCTTTATCTCACACTTATTTTCTTTTTTTACTCCCTACTTATTGTTGTTATATTCCAAAATGATATGAAGTCTCCTCCATATATTAAAAACAAACATATAGGCCCAGATTCACAAAGCACTTACGCCGCCGGTAAGCGCAAATTTGCGCTGGCGTATCTGTGCGCCAGACGCACAAAACCAATATACGCCTAAAAACTGGCCAGCCTACGCCGACGTAGCTTACATATGCCAGCGTAGCATGGGCGCACTTTTTGTTGCTGCTCCCATTGATTAAGCATTCAAACATGCAAATGAGGGAAATACGGCGATTCACGAACGTACGTGCGCCCAATGCATGCTACGTGAGGTGTGCGTAAATTGTACGTCCGGCGTAAAGTTATTCCCCATAGATGAGGCGCAACCCGGCAACAGACATGCAAAGGTCTGCACCAGAGAACACAGGCCGGCGTATTGGGCGTACGTTACATTCACGGTGTAGGTGGTGATCCGGCGTAGCTTAGGCATTTGTGCCGGCGTGGTTGTGAGCATGCACATAAGGGTGCTGTTTCATGCGTCCACTTCATGTAAACGTCACAGCGCATGCGCAGTTCGTGATACTCTGGGCGTAAAACACTGCACCATGCTCAGACTATCATTTGCATGGGGTCACTCCCACTTCCACCTACGTTGGCCTGCGCCTTCGAAACTTACGCCACACCGACGCAGCGCTGGGAGCAATAACTTGCTGAATGCAGTGCTTGCCTCTCCGCGCTGTGTCGGCGCAGCATATGACATTTGCGCTACGGTGGCGTAATGTGCGCCCAACTCTCTGTGAATCTGGGTCATACACTGTATATATAGCTTTCTGAGTGGTAGCGTACAAGAAATGTTTTTTGCATTGTGAAAGATGTTCACTGTAAAAAAAGCAGTGATAGAAAATTATATTACACAATTGTTATTTCCTAGTACTTAATGCATGCAGCACTTGTTGAGAAAATTACACATTTTAAAGCAGATGTAAAATTGTATTATGCATAAAATCCACTGTAGTAGTATGTGTTAGTGATAATTTAATATATTTTTGTTTTATTTCCCTACCAGCTGTTTTCAGCATTTCTTATTGCATACATTTTTTTTTGAGGGGGTGTCTCTACTGCCTAATACAGTACGGTACATAATAAACACATTTTATATCATCTTAGTGCCCCCTAGTGTACACATAAAGTTGTGATTATTTTCTGCATTGAAATAAATCCCTTAAAATGGGAGAACTTAATTATTTAGCATTTACTTAATATTTTTTATGTATTCATCATTTCTTCAGTGCATTTGGGTTAAAGCAAGGAGCTAGATGCAAAGTGCAGTAAAGGTTAATCAAACTATGGTAACAGACTATAGCCTATTAGAATTTGACTATGTGAACTCTGATTGTTTGCCATGGGTCACTGTGCTTTACACATTGCTACAGTCTTTTGAATGATAACCCTTTTACAATTAGCTTCCAGCCAGTTTATAGCAATAAAACATTTTAACTGTAAAAAAAAAAAAAATGTTAAATTTAATATTTGACTCAATAACCCACATTCCATAATGTTTTTCTAATTTTTACTATAAATAGTGCATATAGGACCAGATGGTAAAAATGCTTTTGACTTCTTAATGTTAGATTAACGGCTGGTTATAAGTTATGAGAATGTGTGTGTGTGTGTGGTTTGTGTTTCTCTTACTATGTCCTCAGTCCAATAAAGAAGGCTTTGAGCAACTCCAACAGCTTTAGAGTATCTGCGGAAGTTATTAGAGGCTACATTGGTGGTCCCCAAGTTTAATCTGACTATACCTAATAGAAGAAAAACATGTAAAAATATTTTAGTGTACCTTGAAGACCGCAAAATATTCCAATAAAATGAATATAGACTGTATTTTTCTGCTTGTAGAATATATTCACATGTTCGTGATTATTTTTATGTCAGTATACCCTAGAACAGTTTGAGTTTTGAAATTCATGTGTCAACATAATTTTATTTTGTATTCTGTAACTGCATAGCTTTAATTAGACACTGGCATGAACAGGGCCCCAACTATGCCTTTCATCAAAATATTTATGGTCTGTATAAACACATTAAACTATCCTTGGCAGAAAACAGACAGTGCTAGAAGCTTTGCTGTTCTGAAAGATGGCAGCATAGAGTTAGGTACAAGAATTCTGGTCTACGAATGCAAACTTTTCTGCTCCCTCCAATCACATCCAAACCCATTTTTAGTATGGAAATGAATGTAGATGTACACATAAATATAGGAATAATGCTATGTAAAGTATAATCTTTGGCCTCGTACACACGAGGGGATATGTCCGCTGAAAACGGTCCGATGGACCGTTTCAGCAGTCATCTCCGCTCGTGTGTATGGGCTAGCGGACAGATTTCTCCACCCGACAGATTTCAAAGCATGCTTTGAAATCCATCCGGTGGAATCTGTCCGCCCAACATGTCTGCTGGTTAGTACACTTACCAGCAGACATGTCGTCCCCCACCGCCGCCGCGCCGCCGCCGAATGGATTCGGCGCATGCGCGGAAGTGTTTAACTTCCTGGTGCGGTGACGTGGCGGTGACGTAGCGGCGTCAACGTCACCGCCGCGTCACCGCGCCGTCCGGCGGCGGGGAATTTGATCCGATGGTGTGTACACGACATCGGATCAAACTCCCGATCGGACATATCCGATGGAAATGGTCCGCGGACCGTTTTCATCGGATATGTCCGATCGTGTGTACGAGGCCTTAGTCATCACAACACTGATAAGAAGTGTGGAGGAGCGCACTTTTGAGGAAAGAATACTGTACATGAACTGAATTTATTCTCGCTTGAGAAGAGGCGATTAAAGGGGCATATGATCAACATATATAAATACATAAGTGGTCCATATAATGAATTTGGTGTTGAGTTATTCACTTTCAGGTCATTACAGAAGACAAAGGGGGCACTCATTATGCCTGCAGGAAAAGAGATTTAACCTTCACATAAAAGGTTTCTGCACAGTAAGACTCCTTTCACACTGGGGCCACGGCCACAGACGTTTTAGTGGCGCTTTAGCGCTTTTTGAGCAGCGTTTTTAGGCTGCTAGCGGGGCACTTTTAATCTCAAAGTGCTTTTAAGGTGCTTTGAAAGTGCTTCCCATCCAATCCAATGGGCAGGGGTGTTTTGGGAGTGCTGTATACAGTGTTCCCAACCCGCCCGAAAGATGCTGCTTGCAGGTCTTTTTTTCGGGTCCCGCAAGCGCGCCGCCCCACTGGATGGAATGAGAGGTAGTTTTCAGGTGCATAGCAGAGGCTATTTCCATCACTAAAGCTCAAGAAATACTGTAGTTCTGGGCCACTCAGTATATTCTTTAAAAAAAGAGCGGAATACATTCCTAAATGCACAAAATATTACTGCATATTAACATTATAGGTATTAATGCTAGGGTTAATTGATCCAGGGAAGATGCGATTGCCACTTGGGGGAGCAAGAAGATTTTTTTCCCCATTCTGGAGTAATTTGAGTCATGCTTTACTGTTTTGTTTTTTTGCCTTGCCCTGGATCAACTGTGGGTATAGAACATGGGTAGGCAATCCATCAGTAAAACACATGAGCAGGAGCTTACAGTGGTTGGGCAAAAGAGTAGGGGGGACAGAGGTGGGATAGATGTGCATGAGGTACAGTGGTGAGGCAAATGTGCAGGGGGTTATAGTGGTGAGGCAGATGCAAAAGGGGTTTACATTGGTGGGGCAGATGAGCAGATAAGTTCAGTGTAAGAACAGATGAGAAGATGGTTCAGCGGTGAGACATAAGAGCATGGGGGTATGGCAGTTGAGAAAATGTCCAGGGAGGTAGAGTGGTGGGGCAGATGAGAAAGGGGGACATTGGTCGGACAGATGAGCAGGGGGTTACAGTGGTAGGGCAGATGTACAGGGGGTTAAAGTGGTGGGACAAATGAGCAGGGGTGTACACTGGTGGGGCAGGTGAGAAACTGGGTACATTGGTGGGGCAGATGATCAGGGGGTTACAATTGTGGGACAGATGAGCAGAAGGGTACAGAGGTGGTGCAGATGTGCAGAGTAGTTCAGTGGTGTGGCAGATGGGCAGGGTAGTACAGTGATGGGGCAGATGTGCAGGGTAGTACAGTAGTGGGGCAGATGTGCAGGGGGTTACAGTGGTGGGGCAGATGTGCAGGGGGTATAGTGGTGGGGCAGATGTGCAGGGGTACAGTTGTGGGGCAGATGAACAGGGGGGTACAATGGTAAAACAGATGAGCAGGGGGTACAGTGGTGGGACGGATGAGAAGGGGGGTACAGTGGTGGGACAGGTGAGCAGGGGGGGGTACAGTGCTGAAACAGATTTGCAAGGGGGACAGTGATCTGAGGTGTGAAGGTGCATGAATTTGGACTGATCTGAAGTATGGTGTTGCTTGAATTTGGGCTGCTCTGAGGCTTGAGTGTGCAGGCTGTTAATTTGTCACTATTACTCAAACAGTTTACAGCATTTACTCTATAAAAACAATTATTTTTGTGATTGAGAGTGTTGCCATTTTTTTGTTTTAAAATCCTCACAATCAATTTATTTGAAAAAAAAAAAAAAAAATGGCACACTGAGCTCAAAAGATTGCATACCCATGGTATAGAATATTGTATACTGAGGTTTTCTATGTGTTTGTTTCTTTTTGTTCTATTGGTTGAACTAGATGGACTTTTTTTAACCTGTCTAACTATTTAACTATGTAAGACTGTTAAAATTCTAGAGGGTTTTAGAGCAAACATCAACAAAATCAATAACTACAAATTAAATCAATGTGAAACCACTGCTAGTACTAATTAAAAAAAATATTCTATCAACATTTGCAAGCATATCATTAGAAAAAGTTAACCAAAACCTAGAGGTTCAAGTAGATTTGCAGCACTTTTGGCATGAAGTACACGGTATCACCTCTACATTTTCTGCGTACACTCTAGTAGAGTTGAGCGAACCCGAACTGTAAAGTTCGGGTTCGGTACGGACTTTGGGTTTTTCCCGAACCTGGACCCGAACCCGAATAATTGCTGAAAGTCCGGGTTCGGGTTCAGAGTTCGGGAAAAAATTTTTGCGGAGGTCTCCCCAAATTCAATAACCAGACCCTTTAGGTCTGGTATGGGTATTAAGGGGAACCCCGCCGTCAATTAAAAAAAAAATGACATGGGGTTCCCCCCAAATATCCATAACCAGACCCTTTAGGTCTGATGTGGATTTTAAGGGGAACTCCACCCCAAGTAAAAAAAAAATGGCGTGGAGTTCCCCCTAAAATCCACACCAAACACTTTATCCGAGCACGTTGACCTGGCCGGCCGCAGAAAAGAGGGGGGGACAGAGTGTGGCTCCACTCTCCTGAACCGCACCAGGCCACATGCCCTCAACATTGGGAGGGTGCTTTGGCGTGCCCCCCAAAGCACCTTGTCCCCATGTTGATGGGGACAAGGGTCTCATCCCCACAACCCTTGCCCGGTGGTTGTGGGGGTATGCGGGCAGGGGGCTTATCAGAATCTGGAAGAACCCTTTAACAAAGGGGACCCCCAGATCCTGCCCCCCCCCCCTGTGTGAAATGGTAATGGGGTATACTGTACCCCTACCATTTCACGAAGGAAGTGTAAATAGTAGTTTTCAGAAAAAAAGAACACACACACCGTAGAACAAATTCCAACGGTGAAAATAGACGATCGATTTGGCTCCCTGCTCCAACGTTGTCTTCTATCCAGCGCCGGGTGATCTCTCCAGCGCCAGGTGATCTCTCCAGCGACGGCCAATTGGTCCAGTGATGAGAACATCCATCCATTCAGAGCACAGCTCAGCGAATGACACGCCAGAGCTTTTGACAGTTCTTTTATAGGGGAGGCGGGCCAGGCGTCACGTGACCCCGTCCCCCTCTGATGCAAGGGGCATGTCTGGGCTGTCCCAGTGACGTAGCAGAGTGTGCGTCAGAGGGGGACGGGGTCACATGACGCGGGGCCCGCCTCCCCTATAAAAGAAATGTCACAGCTTCAGCAGCGTCATTTGCGGAGCTGTGCTCTGAATGGATGGATCTTCTCATCTCCTCTGGACCAACCGGCCATCGCTGGAGAGATCACCCGGCGCTGGATAGAGACAATGTTGGAGCAGGGAGCAGCATCGATCGTCTATTTTCACCGCTGGATTTTTATTTGGTTTAATTAATAAAGTAATTTGTTCTACGGTGTGTGTTTTTTTTCCTGAAAACTACTATTTACACTTCCTTCGTGAAATGGTAGGGGTACAGTGTACCCCATTATAATTTCACACAGGGGGGGCCAGGATCTGGGGGTCCCCTTTATTAAAGGAGTCTTCCAGATTCTGATAAGCCCCCTGCCCGCATACCCCCACAACCACCGGGCAAGGGTTGTGGGGATGAGACCCTTGTCCCCATCAACATGGGGACAAGGTGCTTTGGGGGCACCCCAAAGCACCCTCCCAATGTTGAGGGCATGTGGCCTGGTGCGGTTCAGGAGAGGGGGGGCCGCACTCTGTCTCCTCCCTCTTTTCTGCGGCCGGCCAGGTCAACGTGCTCGGATAAGGGGTCTGGTGTGGATTTTGGGGGGAACTCCACGCCATTTTTTAAAAAAAAAATTGGGGTGGAGTTCCCCTTAAAATCCACACCACACCTGAAGGGTCTGGTTATGGATATTTGGGGGGAACCCCACGTCATTTTTTTTTAAATTGACGGCGGTTTCCCCTTAATATCCATACCAGACCTAAAGGGTCTGGTTATTGAATTTGGGGGGACCCCCACGCATTATTTTATTTTTATTTTTTACTAAAAGTCCGTGTTCCATTGACTTCAATGGGGTTCGGAGTTCGGGTTCGGGTTCCCGAACATCCAGGTGTCCGCTCAACTCTACTCTAGAGTACACACCAGCCCAGTACCTTCTATATTACTCATCTTGTAGTGATCAGCCCTACTGTAAATCACTAGCTATGTACATGATTAATGCTGTCAGAATAGGTGGCAATCCAAACAAATCCCAACTACAGTATACAGGAGTGGATTACTAAAATTAACAAAATAGTAGAGATGAAAGAACTGATCCACATAAGCCAAGACAGGCTTGCTAAGTTTACTCCCCTACCCTTAGGTCACATCCCAATCTGCCCCCTTTGCCCCCACTCCCACTCATCTCTCCCTCTTTGTTTTTTGCTTACACAAATTCACCCTGCTCTATGTGCACACCCTTTATCCTTCTTGACCATCTACTCTTTACCCCCCACCCCATCCTCTTTCATAATACTAAGCATTTGTTAAATCCAACCCAACTACAATAACTTTGGAAAAAATAAGTAATTCATACTCTGGCACAGATTTACAAAGCTTCTGTGAGGGCTCAATTGCACCACATTCTCATGGACATTATTAGGATAACGATTGGCGGATCCCTTGAGAATGTGCATGCACACAAAATGTTGCTGTGAGTCGGTTAAACACCGATCTGTGTTGGTGATGTTACATCCAGCACGCCACCAGACTACACCAACTGCATTCGCTGGTGATTTGGAGTCCAATGTCTGTTCTATTGGGGGCCTCTCCATATCACTGACCCTTATGGGTTTCACCAGTGGTCTGTCATCTCTTTTATTGGATGGATGCCCATGGCACCTATACAGCTTTTGGTTGCCCCCAGCACCGGCCTTGATATGCCCAAGTCAGCTTGCCGAGGTTTGGGTAAGATTGAACTTTAATATCAAGCATGATATTTAACATTGATTGTCTGTCAGTCAAGTTTTAACCCTTTCCATTCTTGGAATATTTTAATTTTACAATAAATCTTTTTACACAAACCGTGACATTTTTATGACTTTTTTGAAGTATGCCTGGAGTTGTTTGTAGCCATCACCCCCCAGCGCTGGATATAGAGGAATCCTTTTGTTGTTTGTTATATGTCATAGTAAACATATGGTGAATGTACTATGAAGTGTATGCTCCAGTATGCAAACATACACTAGCATGTCTAAACTAAAACTGTGATTTTTCTAATGTTTTCGGGCTTCTCTGAATTGAAATGGGAACCAGGGACCCCTATTAGCAAAAGTATGTAGGCATAAGATACACCCCCTTAAAGGAGAATTATATAAAATAGTTATAAGTTAAATCAACAAGAGCTTTTTTTTATCACTACTATTTCTTTATATTGGCTTTTGAAATTTACAAATGCAGAAATTAAAAAATTGGATGAAAAGTTTAGCACTGGGAAACACTTTTTGAATTATAAATAGTACCATATTTTCCGACGTATAAGATGACCTTTTGTACTTAAAAATATCCCCCAAATGTCGGGGGTCATCTTATACGTGGGTACCTGTAATGCAGAGTCAGTCAGATTGCGGCTTTGGACGAGAGGACCTCCGTGATAGGCGGAACAGCGAACACAGTCTCTGCTGGGATACTGAGTGTTCCGCCTATCACGGAACAGGGCGAGGAGGCGGCGCGGCTTTTGAACAATGGACGCCCGAAGTCTGACTCTGCATACAGGGATAGGGTATGGAGATCTAGAGATTGGTACAGTGAGGTAGGCAATGAGCCCAGTCAGGTATGCAATGGCCACAGTGAGGTATGCAATGAGCACAGTGAGGTATGTCGGAAGGGGGTCATCTTATACAGCGAGTATATCCCAAAACCTAATTTTTAGTTGGAAAATTAGGGGGTCATCTTATATGCCTATACAGACTGAAGTGAGGGACAAATAAAGCGCAAAGAGAGACAGAAGGACTTTGTTCCAAATTAGATGCCAACATGTTTCTAGTGTTTCAGTACAGCACTGATTATGACTCTGCTGACATGTTTTTGTTGTCTCTGTACAGTACTGATTGTGGTTGTGTGGACATGTTTTTGTTGTGTCAGTACAGTACTAATTGTGGTTGTGTGGTGTGTCAGTACAGAATTGATTGTGAGTATGTAGACATCTGTTTGTTGTGCCAGTACAGTAATAATTCTGTGGACATGTTTCTGGTGTGTCAGTACAGTACGGATTGTAGCTATGCAGACATGTTTCTGGTGTGTCAGTACAGAACTGATTGTGGCTCATGTAGACATTTCTCTGGTGTATTAGTATGGTACTGATTGTAGCTCTGCTGACATGTTACCGGTATGTCATTAGGGTACCGATTGTGATTTTACAGAGATGTTCATGCTTGTGTCAGAAATGTACTGTTTTGAAGCTCTGTGGGCATGTGTCACATACCTGATGGTAGAGCCCGATATGCAGGGAGGGGCCTCTCTTACACCTCTGACCCGGGAACCCCTGATAGAGCAGACAGGAGGCTCAGGAGTGCAGAGTGGCACAAGTGCCTGGCAGGAACACTGATGAAGGAGCAGAACTGTACTTCCAAAGACACCGTGAAGAGACTTGCAGTGCAGATGCTAGCTGAAAAAGCAGACAGGCAGGTGGCAGGAACAGACTATAGAAGCAGGAGGTGTTCTGCGGGGAGGTGTTCTGTATATCAAGCAGGTACAGGCAAGCCGGGTCATACAATGGGAGACAGATCCGGTGCAGGTGCGGTAGCAGAAGCAGAGTCGTGGTACAGGCCGGGTCAGTAACGGACGGGCAGCAGGCAGACCAAGGAAGAGGCAGGAGCGAAGTCAGGACAAGCCAGGATCAAAGGCAGGCAGAAGGCAGAGGTAGTCAGGAATGGGCCAAAACAGGAACAGGTATGCAAAGCAAGCGGGTAGCAGGGGTCACAGGAAACGCTGTAGACCAGACAGCAAGGGTCCTGGGCATCAGTCTCCTTTAAAGAGGACGTAAACCCTCTTGTCAAAAAAACGACAACCTGCAAGACAAAGGCATAGCATACTAGCTCATTATGAATTTCTTACCTGAGATCAAGGTCCCCGCAGTGGCCCTTGTTCGCCTCCTCCGATGCCGCCATGATACCCGGAGTGACTTCCGGGTATTGCTGCTTCGGGGAAGCTGTAATTCGTGAAAAACGAGGACTGCTTTGTGGTGGAGTGAACAGAGTTATTATATGCGAATTCGGATAGAGGTAGTAGCGACACCCAATCGTCCTGAGAAAATGACGAGAAGCAGCATAAGTATTGTTCAAGTGTTAGTGGTTTGTCATTTCCGTCTGGCCATTCGTCTGTGTGTGATAGGCAGAAGAAAAGGATAGATCAATCTTTAGGGATTTTCATAGTGCTCTCCAGAATTTGGAAGTAAACTGTACCCCCCAATCTGATACAATATTTGCAGGAATACCATGAAGACTCACAATTTCCTTAACAGAGATCTTAGCAGTCTCAGGGGCAGAGGGTATACACTTCATTGGCAAGAAGTGCACCATCTTAGTCTATCTACTACCGCAAAGATAGTGGTGTAGCATTCTGATGATGAAAGTTCCACGATGAAGTCCATGGAGATCATCCTCCATGGTCTCTCCCGAACAGGAAGTGGCTTTAACAGATCCCTCGCCTTGGATTTGCTACCCTTATTCTGGATACAGATGATGCATGACATATTTTCTGCAATCCTTCAGTAACTGCAGCCACAAGAACGTGCGCTTTAAAAGTTTGGAAGTCTTGTACACACCGAAGTGGCCGGCCAGCTCATGGTAATGGCAGGACCCAAGTATAGCAACTTGTAGATCTTCCGGTACAATATTTTTATCCTTGTACAACAGTAGACTATCCCTTGCCTGCAGGGCTGTACCCGGAGAAGGAGCCCCAAACAAGGAAGCCTGCCTGATTTGTGAGAAAGCATGAGAACGTTTCCTAAAGACAAGATGGTATCTGGAGGTGTGGAAACTTCTGATTCACTGAACAGAGTGCATCAGGTTTTGTGTTCTTTGACCCTGGCCTGTAAAGTAATATGGGACAAAAATCTGGTGAAGAAAAGTGTCCACCTGGCCTGGCATGATTTTAACCTCTTGGCAACTTTCAGATATTGTGAAAAACATATTCTAAAACCACAAAAATGTGTGTAATAAAATATAAGCAGCGATGTAAACTAGGGTTGTCCTGATACCGATACTAGTATCGGTATCGGGACCGATACCGAGTATTTCCCGGGTACTTGTACTCGGAGGGAAATGCTCCGATGCCTCACCTGATACCTGGGCAGGTAGGGGAGTTGCAAGTCTTTTCCGTGCAATCTTTTCTCCCCCCGTGCTCCGTGCCACTCTTCTCCTCCTCCCACGTGCTCTGTACCGCTGTTCTCCTCCTCCCCCCGTGCTCTTTGCCGCTGTTCACCTCCTCCCCCGTGCTCCGTGACGCTCTTCTCCTCCTCCCCCAGTGCTCCGTGCCGCTCTTCTCCTCCTCCCCCCGTGCTCCGTGCCACTCTTCTCCTCCTCCCCCCGTGCTCCGTGCCGCTCTTCTCCTCCTCCCCCGTGCTCCTTGACGCTCTTTTCCTACTCCCCCCGTGCTCCGTGACGCTCTTCTCCTCCTCCCCCGTGCTCCGTGCCACTCTTCTCCTCCTCCCCCATGTTCCGTGCCGCTCTTCTCTTCCTCCCCCCGCAAAAAAAAATCACTGTAAAAAAAAAGGAAAAAACAATTAAAAAAAATACCGCCACTGTCACATGACATTAAAAAAAAAAGTATCGGTATTCGGTATCGGTGAGTACTTGAAAAAAGTATCGGTCCCAATACCAAAGTGGTATTGGGACAACCCTAACCCAAAGTGGCTCTCTTAAACATGATTCCAGGACCTCTAAAGAAAGTAAAGGAGGATGTGTTTAGGTATTTCATTGTAGCAGCCAGAGCAGTTATTCCTCGATACTGGAAAACAAGGACAGTACCTTCCCTGGGGGAATGGGCAATGGAACTAGACTTTGCTAGAGATTTGGAAGGCCTGCTGGCACGGGAAATGGGAAGGGAAGAACAGTTCTCCCATACATGGTCCGCATGGTCTGAATTCCGAAAATCAGATGAATTCCCTATCTGGGTTAAAGGGAACCTTAACGTTATATAGCTATGGCGGAGGGAATATTATTTATTATTTTTAGCATTTTTTTTCTTTCTTTCTTTCTTTCTTTCTTTCTTTCTTTCTTTCTTTCTTTCTTTCTTTCTTTCTTTCTTTCTTTCTTTCTTTCTTTCTTTCTTTCTTTCTTCCTGTTTTAGTTTATTCTATGGTGTTTCAAAGAGATTTTGATTTTGCATAGAAGATATGTAAGAATTTATATTGTATTCAACTAGTATAAGTAGACAAACATTATATATGTATATCTGTTGGATATAGGGGATACCCCTGTGAGATGAACATAAAAAACAATAAAATAATATTGTAAACAAATTTAATGGCTGACCTGTTGGCTAGATGCACAGAAAGTACGGTACCTTTACTCTAGGTTGCAGAGGAACTTGATACCTGATGGCAAAGGATAAGTCCATAAAACAGCTGCAGGCTCCAGAATCAATCATAGCGATGACCTGGGTATTCCCTCCTGGAAGCTGTAAGGCCGCGTACACACGACCGAGGAACTTGACGGGCGAAACACATCGTTTTCCTCGTCGAGTTCCTTGTTAGCTTGCTTTGCGTACACACGTTAAAGACCAAACCTCCTCGTTCTCAAACGCGGTGACTTCAACACATACAATAACAGGGGAAGTTTGATTCCATTGGCACAACCCTTGGGGCTGCTTTTGCCAATCTCATGTTACTGAAAAGTTTGGTAAGAGACATTTTCACTTTTAAGTCTGTTACAGCGTGACAAATGTGCTATTTCCATTACAAACACTACTTTTACAGAAGGTGCGCGGGTTTCTTAGCATACACATGCTCGAGTTTCTCGTTGCAAACCAGCCCAACAAGAAACTCGGCGAGCCAAATTCAACTCCCGTCGAGAAAATAGAGAAACTGCTCTCTTTTTGGCTCGACGAGTTTCTAAATGGTTTTCTCTGCGAAAAGTGTACACACGACCGGTTTTCTCAGCAGAATACGTCTCCCATCGAGTTTCTTGCTGAATTCTGCCGAGGAAACCAGTCGTGTGTACGCGGCCTAAGAGAATGGGAATAGCCAGATGAGAAGAGTTGTTTGGCAAGTCAGGTGCATGAACAGAAGAGATGGAGAAACACTTTTAGGGCCAGATTCAGGTAGAGTTAGGCTGGAGTATCTGTGATACTCCAGCCTAACTGTCACTTTAAGCCGGCGTTTCTGTTTTCTGTAACCAGAAAACAAGAAACGCCGGGTTGGAGTTCCGATGCGATTGGCATAATTGAATTTTGCCATCGCATTACAAATTTAATTTAAAAATGGCGCCGGGGGCGTTCCCGCTGATTAACGCCGAAAAAATATGTTAATCAGCGGGAATCGGCAATTCACGATCGTTTTCGGGCGCGACGCAGTGACTTTCCGACGTTTCCGTAAGCAATACGCGACGTAAAGATAAAGGAGCCCCCTAGTGGAGTATCCTATGTTAAGTATAGCCGTCGTCATCGCGTCGGAAAAAAAAATTTGCGTTGCTTGCGTAAAACGTTCATGAATGGGGATGTGACGTCATTGACGTTCACTGACAGAATTTGGAGCATGCGCACTGGGATGTATTGACACTCGGCGCATGCGCAGTACGTTCGCCGCGGGATCACGCTTAGTTTAAATAATACACGCCCCGTACCCGCCCAATTTGAATTCCGCCGGCTCATTTGCGATGCGCTGCCGCAACTTTAGGAGCAAGTGCTTCATGAATAACAGCACTTGCTCCTAAAATTTCGGCAGAGTAACGTAAATGAGAAGCGTTACTCCAGAGCAAAGATGCTCCCATCTACCTGAATCTGGCCCATAGAGTTTTGCAGGGCATGTCCTCACGTAATGTCCAGATTCCCCACAATAGAGGCAAAGGTTGTGGACCCGCCAGCGTTGACGCTCCTCAAGTGTGAGTGAGGGGGCGGAGCAGGCCCAACTGCAATGGTTTCGAGGTATCGGTGGTGGCAGTCAATAGAACCATGGGAGCAGGTTTAAGGAGAGTTGGACACTTGTGGTAACATCCAAACTGGATGGGACGGACCAGATGCCCATTCAGACCTTTGTTCCTTTAGATGCCTGTCAATTTGGATTGATAGGATGATAAGAGCCAGTACGTCTTTCAATGGTCTGGAGAGGCCCATACGAAACTGGTATCACAGAGCAGCATCGTTCCAGTTTGTATCAGAACTTCAGTGCCTAAATTCAGATACAAATCTTTAGCCACCTACAGCCTTGCTGGAGAGCGTGCAAAGCTGCTTCTGTGGTGTCAGTCTGCTGAGGGTCCTCATATAGCTGGGACATAGCATGGAAGAAGGTGCTCAAGTTGTTGAGGAAGACATCTTTTTGCTCCAAGAGATGGTGAGCCCAGGACTGAGGGTCACCTAACAGCAGGGAAATAACAAAGCCCACCTTGGTGGTCTCAAGGGAGAAAGTTCGTGGATGCAGGGCAAAAAAGAGTTTGCAGGCATTATGGAAAGCCCTGAATTTATTGCGTTCTACAGAGAATCTTTCAGGGGTAAGGACCTTGGGTTCAGGAGGCAACATTATCATTGAGGGCATAGTAGAAGTCCCAGATGTGGTGGAGGCAGGAGAGAATAATGCCTGGACACGTTATTCCAGTCGGGTATAGCCCTCTTACAGGTCCTTGACATGCTGGGTCAGTCCAGCAAGATGCCGGCAAAGTTCATCCATTGGGGAGGCTCCCTGCACGGGCTCAGACATGGCTGTCTGGTACTGTGATGTACCTGATGGTAGAGCCTGATATGCAGGGAGAGCCCTCTCTTACACCTCTGACTCTGGAACCCATGATAGAGCAGACAGGAGGCTCAGGAGTGCAGAGTGGCACAAGTGCCTGGCAGGAACACTGGTGCAGGAATAGAACTGTACATCCAAAGACACTGTGAAGAGACTTGCAGTGCAGATGCTAGCTGAAAAAGCAGAGGGGCAGGTGGCAGGAACAGACTGGAAGAAGGACACAGTAGTCAGCAGGGAGATGTTTAGTAGATCAGAGTACAAGCATGTACAGGCAAGCGGGGTCATACACCGGCAAACGGATCAGGTTCAGGTGCGGTAGCAGAAGCAGAGTCATGGTACAGGCCGGGTGGGTATCAGGCGGGCATCAGGCAGACAAAGGAAGAGGCAGGAGCGAAGTCTGGACAAGCCGTGACTGCACATGCGTGTGCGCCGTACGGCTCTTTTTGCAGGAAGTTTGCGCACAGATGTTCTTCTGCCATCTTCGTTGCTGGTCTGTTTCTGGTTATTAAAGTTTTATTTTGGCTTTACAGGTTTGTTTCTGTTGTGCCAGTATAGTATTGATTGTGGCTCTGGGGACATATGTTGTAATGTCATTATGGTACTGATTATGGCTCAGCTGACACCTATAGGATGTATCTCACTGGGATTGCTATATTTGATTTAAATGGTAACGGTGTTGATGTAAATGACCTGGTTCCCAGGCAGGCAGCTTCTACACCCCAGAGGATCTCCACTGTCTGGCCTGTAGTACACTTTAACAAAAATAGAAATCGAAAGGGCCGCATTACCGCTAAGAAGTCCAGGTACAATTTATTTCCAGTAAAAGTCAGGAGAACAATAAAAAAAAGTTTCAGTGTGTTTATGGGGTCCAAGATGGACCCTTCAACGGGGCTTGATTGACAACAATGTTAATATAGTAGAAGGGAATTAGACCTTTATGGCAATTTTTTCCAGTTTGATTGCAAGCACAGCCCTCGTCAGCTGTTGTCCTCTGACACAGAGGACACACATGGGTTGCAATATTGCTGGTCACAAAACTTCCTGTTCTCACCAACCTTACAGAAATGTCTAGTAGTCTTCGAAGAGTGGGCAATCAACTTTGTCTGACTCATTATGCTGCCCCTAAGCTAGCAGGCTTTACATAAAACCATACTTCCCACCTGTTTATTAATTACTGCCCACCAAACTTTTTCATGGAACTGGTGCAACATCTTGATATTCCTTATGCAGGTGTGGAGCACCTCCACCCACACAAATTTTTGGCAAGTTAGGTTAAGAGTGAGGAGAGTATATCACCTCTAATGGATTTTGATCACAATGTCATAGTCAAGTCCATAAAGATATGTTGGAATCATTTTTATTCCTAAACAGCTAAAACCCCTTTTACAGCCTGGGAGGATCATCTCTCTGCATTAGTAGGTTTTCCAAAGGTATTCCCAGCAAGTTTTCTGTACTAGTGTGGCACCTAAACCCACAGAAAGTTTGAGGGTGGTGCAGCCCAATCAAAATATCCCCTTCTTAGGGCTTACTAGAGTTCTAGTAGCAGAAATAGCTTTGATTTTACTATTAGCCCATCCAATTCCTTTCCATCTGACTGGACATGGAATGAAAATCTTTTATCTACTCAAAGCTTGCTAGATATTGTAACCTGGTCATATAATTGTCAATATTTTCCCCACTTCGCGTGCAACTTGTCTAAACATTTACTTTCATAAGTACTCACTGGGTCTGTTTATAGTTTTGTCCTAATCTGAAACTTCCTCTGTTCCTCCCACGGTTTCCAAAATGACTAAATTTCATGTCCCACCCAGTTCAGAAGAGATCTCTTAAAGTGTCTGCAGGTGCACTCACTCCTGTTGCTGCAATATAATTATTTTTTTATTTTTTATTTCTTGCACTGTAAAAAAATAAGTAGAATCTCACAAAAAACATGTGGAACGGTTGCTGGCAGATCTAATAACTTCACCATTCTTGCAGCTAATATGCAGTTTATGAAACAGGTAATAAAGTCATACACATAAGGTCCCTTGCTTTATTCTCCATCCAGGCAACACGTTAACACTTTACAGAAACTGGGATGAGTCAAGTGAATGTAACAATTCTGTTTATTTCCCAAAGTGTACGTCAGTGCTTAATTGTTTTGCCAAAAAACAAATTAAAGTAGAATTAAACCTAAAAAATAAGAAACTGCTAGAAAGTAGATAATTTTTTGCAGAAGAGACATTCAAGGTCTCTCTCTTTTAAAAAAAAAAAAACTGTCTCATCGTTTCACTTCCAGCTGTTTTTTTTATTTTTGTGTACACTCTATGGTGCATGGGCCATCCATTGTATACTCTGGCTCTTACCTGCATCTTAGTATCTTGCTATTTCCACATTGAGGGCCAGTTCGCACTGGTCCAACAAGCACTCTGACCTTCGAGAGCACAAGTCACATGACATGTCAAAATCAATGTTTCCCTATGAGAACCATCCTAAAAGGTTCCTGCACTACTTTGGTCCGACTTAACTGAAGTCACATCCAAGTTGCATTAGCATCTTAACTGATCCGACTTGTGACATGCAAAAAAAAAACGGATGGGCCCTCTCCCCCTCCCCCAAGACCATACCAGACAATTCAGTCTGGCATGGATTTTGAGGGGAACCCAACACCAGAATAAAAATAAAACAGCGTGGGGTTCCCCCCAAAATCCATACCAGACCCTTATCTGACCATGCAGCCTAGCAGGCCAGGAAAGTCCTTGTCCCCATGCTGATGGGGACAAGGGTCTCTTCCCCACAACCCTGAGCTGTGGTGGTTGGGGTCTGCGGGCAGGGGGTTTATCGGAATCTCTAAACCCCCTTTAACCCCCAATTCACCCCCAAAAAACTGTGTAGTGTAATAAAAATATGAGGCATTTTTTGACAAGTCCTTTATTAAAAAATAAATAATGACCCCCGATGTAGATCCAACTTCAATCACAATGTCTTCCTCCGCCGAAGCTGACCAATCTGTCAGCTTCTGCATCTGACATTTCTTATATAGTTATGGGGCGTGGTCATGCAGTAATGTAACCTGGAGACCCCACCCCCTTGTGACCTCAAATTCCCTGGCATGATGGGTCAGTGATGTCACAAGGGGGCTGGGTCTACAAGGGGTCAAACGGCTTGGGGGGGCACATTCACATTACTGTAAAAGTGATAGTTTTTAAATAAAGTCCAGGTGCCAAAGTCCAAAACAGTAAATCTGAGTTGTTTTGATCCCTTAACTACCAGGATGTTTTAAACATACTGTACATTGAAAGACAATTGGTTAAAAAACAATTCAACAATGGCAGCTTGCTATTTCCATCCTTAAAGGTTTGCTTACCTTTGTCAACCAAACTACAAGTGGCTAAACACATATCGATTAAAACATTTATTGAGCATTTGATGCAACTGAACTAATTCAACGGAAAAAAAAGCCACCAATTAATTTATTAGATCAGTTTAGTAGGATTGCCTCCTTTTTTTCAAGCCAAACCCAAACACTTTAGCTGCAGATGGCAATTATTGTTGCTGTCTGTCGTCCTAGAAGGAGGCCTCTTCTAAAGATGATGCACAAAAAAGCCTGCAGTTTGCTGCTGATAAGCAGACTAAGGACATGGATTAAAGGAACCATGTCCTGTGGTTTTATGAGACCAAAATAAACGTATTTGGTTCAGATGGTGTCAAGCGTGTGTCGCGGCAACCAGGTAAGGAGTACAAAGACAAGTGTGTCTTGCCTACAGACCTAAACCCTATTTAGCATCTGTGGGGCATCCACAAACGGAAGGTGAGAAACGCAAACTCTAACATCCACCAGCTCCATGATGTTATCGTGGAGGAGTGGAAGAGGACTCCAGTGGCAATCTGTGAAGCTCTGGTGAACTCCATGCCCAAGAGGGTTAAGGCAGTGCTGGAAAATAATTGTGGCCACACAAAATAATGACACGTTGGGCCCAATTTGGACATTTTCACTGTACTCACTTTTGTTGCCAGAAGTTTAGACATTAATGGCTGTGTTAATAAAATAAAAAATACATAATCAAAGTGCCAAAGATAAATACTAATACCAATAATCTAGTTATCAGCTGCAGTGAAAAACTTCCTGTGCAAAAGTACTAGTGAAAATTAATACACCATGCTAAGTGATAAAGAATTAATAAACATTATGTAATATTTCTGCGACGTGCTTGTAACAGTCCCAATTTATGTGGTAAACAGTGCTCGTGCTCAAAAATAACAGATCCGTGCTGCTTGGTGCTCAGACAAGGTGCCCCCACATGGATGTATATCACCCTTCCGTATGGACCAACTATCTCTAGTATGGTCAAACAGGCATGTGGGGAGACCCCTGGAGATATCCTTGTGCTGGCAGTTCCTGAAGTAGATAAGCCTCATGCAAGTAGATATGAAGAAAAGGACCTAATTGAATAGCACACTTGGGTGCCAGGCTACAGGAACCCTTACATGTGAGTTATATTACTTTGCTTGGTGTTAAAGACCATAATCAGGCAGAGGGGAAGGTCCACATACCCTTAAGCTATAAGAAAGAAATAGAGGAAAATAAAGAAATATGGGGCATTTAATACCTAAAAGTAGACACCACCATACCCAGAAAATGCAGCATCATAATGTAACATCAATGCAAATAATAATAGTACCATAAAATAATTTTACAACAAAATATTTTTCTTACAGAAAAAAAAAATATACAGGGGTATACTAAATTTCAAAAAAAATGATAATGCAAATGCGCGGACAAAGTGGCAATCTGTCAAGGCATCAGAGCTGCCCGTTCGCGGCCGTTTACTGCGAGCGCGCGCCCCACATGGATGTAAACTCACCCTTCCGTATGGACCAACTATCTCTAGTATGGTCAAACAGGCATGTGGGGAGACCCCTGGAGATATCCTTGTGCTGGCAGTTCCTGAAGTAGATAAGCCTCATGCAAGTAGATATGAAGAAAAGGACCTAATCGAATAGCACACTTGGGTGCCAGGCTACAGGAATCCTTACATGTGAGTTATATTACTTTGCTTGGTGTTAAAGACCATAATCAGGCAGAGGGGAAGGTCCACATACCCTTAAGCTATAAGAAAGAAATAGAGGAAAATAAAGAAATATGGGGCATTTAATACCTAAAAGTAGACACCACCATACCCAGAAAATGCAGCATCATAATGTAACATCAATGCAAATAATAATAGTACCATAAAATAATTTTACAACAAAATATTTTTCTTACAGAAAAAAAAATATACAGGGGTATACTAAATTTCATAAAAGATGATAATGCAAATGCGCGGACAAAGTGGCAATCTGTCAAGGCATCAGAGCTGCCCGTTCGCGGCCGTTTACTGCGATACCGCGCACGCGCCTAAGACGTGCACGCGCGCGTGCGTGGTATAGGCGCGCGGCGCGGGCGCGCGCACGGACACGCTCTCCATCCGGCCAATCAGTGGCTTAGGCGGGCTATTTAAGCCATCCTCTTCCTCCTGTCTGGTTGCTGGCTTGTCACAGCTTCTAAAGTGTATCTGATACCTACGACCTTTTGATCCTGACCCTTTTTGACCTTTGGCTATTGTTACCGGACTGCTGCTATCTCCTGCTCTTGACCTTTGGCTTGAACTATCGGACTTCCTGATCTCTCCAACCCTCCTGACCACGGCCTGTTTCCCGGAATAATCTTCTGCTTGTTCCCAGCTCCAGCTATCTGGACTTCCGGATTATCTCCGGGTGCGTCCGTCCCTCTGTACCCACTCCAGGGGGCGGATCGCGCTAGGTCGCAAAGGGAGCCGCCCTCAGCATCTTGGCCTTGGTGAGTTTATCTTTAACTACCGTGATAGTACAAGCCAGCCAGATGTCCGAGGCCGACAGGGCGCGCTCTCCCTTTGAGACTCTTTGCCTACAAGTCTCAGCACTAACCGACGCGGTACAGAAGTTGCAGGACGGATACGTACAAATGGATGGTCGCCTCCAACAAATGGCTGTCACGCCTGGACCCACGGCCCCTCCCGCGGCTCCAGCTATGGGAGCATCCACCTCCCAGTCTTCTCCAGGGCCAGCAATGGTTGTCACTCACCCAGAACCTCGCGTCCCAACACCTGAGCGATTCTCTGGCGACCGCAAGAAATTCCGGGCGTTCAAAAATGCCTGCTCACTGTACCTGGCCCTGCAACCTAGAACTTTCTGTTCGGAAGCCGTGAAAGTAGGCTTTGTGATTTCTTTGCTCGCGGACGAGCCACAGGCTTGGGCACACAGCCTACTGGAACAGAAGAGCCCAATACTGGACACTATAGACACTTTCTTTAAAAACATGTCTGAACTGTATGATGACCCCCTACGTTCGGCCACGGCCGAAGCTACTCTCCACCAGCTGAATCAGGGGAGGAGGCCAGTGGAGGACTTTATTGCGGAATTCCGAAAGTGGTCTGCTGACACAGGGTGGAATGAGGCCGCCCTGAAATATCAATTCCGCCAAGGTCTATCAGAGTCCCTCAAGGACGAACTAGCTAGAATTGATCCACCTGCCACTTTGGAAGCATTGATTCAATCAGCTACCCAACTTGACAGACGCCTACGAGAGCGACGTTCAGAACGCTGTCAAGTCACTCATCCCAGCTGGACCCCACCAAGGTTCCCTCCAGCTCCTCCGCCTCTCCCGGTTCCGCCCGCCTCCTCGCTTCAGGATCCTGAGCCCATGCAACTCGGGATGGTCCGGGTTCCCCTTACGCCAGAAAAGAGGCAGCGTAGACGCCAGTCAAATCTGTGCCTGTATTGCGGTGGAGCAGGCCACTTCCTCCGCACTTGCCCCATTAGACCCAGTAAGTCTAGACCATCATCCACCTTCAATTACCACATTACCAACTTACCTCAGACTTATGTTGTCCTCTTTCTCTCCCTACAGCTCCCGGAGGGGGCAACCCGACTACCGGCCATTGTTGACTCTGGGGCCTGCAGCTGCTTTCTGGACTCCGCCCTGGCCCAGAAGCTGCAGATCCCCTGTCGTCCTAAGGACCTCCCCTTACAGATCCATCTGGCAGACGGCTCACTCCCCCGCTCAGGACTTGTTACCCATGAAACCCTACCTATTCCTGCCGTCTCGGATACCGGACACCAAGAGTACCTGTGCCTAGACCTTATCCCATCTCCTCTGGCCCCCATCATTCTGGGGCTTCCATGGCTACAAGTGCACCAACCCAGTATAGACTGGTGCGAAAAGGAGATCAAATTCCCCTCAGTCTATTGTGCTCAACATTGCCTCATACCTACTAAACCCGCTTGTTCTACCTTGATGACGGCGTCAGAAGACCTCCAACACGTTCCCGCAGTTTACTCAGAATTTAGGGATGTGTTTGACAAACAGCAGGCAGACCGCTTTTCTTTGGACCAGTCATACGACTGCCCTATTGACCTGTTGCCTGGTTCTAAGATCCCTTTCGGGAGAATTTTTCCTTTATCAGAGACTGAATTAGTAGCCCTCAAGGCTTATATCGATGAAAACTTAGGAAAATAGTTCATTCGTCCTTCCTCTTCCCCAGCCGGGGCAGGAATCTTCTTTGTCGAAAAAAAAGATGGCTCCCTCAGGCCTTGCATCGATTATCGGGAGTTGAATAAAATAACCATCAAGAACCGGTATCCGTTACCCCTGATCCCCGAACTGTTCCAGCGATTCTGTTCAGCCCGGGTCTTCTCCAAACTTGACCTCCGGGGGGCCTACAACCTTATCCGAATCCGGCCCGGGGACGAGTGGAAGACAGCTTTCAGGTCAAGGTTTGGCCACTTTGAATACTTGGTGATGCCTTTCGGTCTCTGTAATGCCCCTGCCACATTCCAGCACCTGGTAAACGACATCTTCCGCCAATTCCTGGATGACTTCCTGGTCGTCTATCTAGATGACATCCTCATCTTCTCAGTATCCCTTGAAGTGCACCGGGTCCATGTTAAACAAGTCCTGGCCATCCTCAGGCAACATAAATTATATCTTAAAGCTGAGAAATGCGAATTTGAAAAGACCACCATTCAGTTCTTGGGCTTTATCATCACGACCAATGGGATATCCATGGATCCGCAGAAAGTCAAGGCAGTCCAGGACTGGCCAGCTCCGACCGACAAGAAGGGGGTACAGCGGTTTATTGGCTTTGCCAACTTTTACCGAAGATTCATTGCCGGCTTTTCATCCACTGTGTCTCCTATTACCAAACTAACCCAGCAGGGATGTCGTTTCCACTGGTCCCAGGAAGCACAGGAGGCATTCACAAAGCTCAAGACCTTGTTTTCTTCCGCACCTGTTCTAAAACACCCAGACCCAACCTTGCCCTTTATCTTGGAGGTGGACGCCTCGGAAATCGCCATCGGAGCAATCTTATCGCAGAGACAGGGACCTAAATCCCTGCTACACCCTGTAGCTTATGCTTCACGGAAACTAAGCTCACCGGAAAGAAATTATGACGTCGGTGACCGGGAATTACTGGCCATTAAGTTTGCCTTGGAGGAATGGAGGTATCTCCTGGAAGGTGCCCTTCACCCCATTCTGATTTTTACGGACCATAAAAACCTGGAATACTTGCGATCCGCCAAACGCCTAAGACCAAGACAAGCTCGCTGGGCCTTGTTCTTCACCCGTTTTCAGTTCCACATCACTTTCAGACCGGGGTCTAAGAATGGGAAAGCAGACGCCCTTTCCAGAATGTTCACCGAAACGCCCAGCCCGATGGAGCCTTGTACCATCTTAACCCCCAAGAACTTTTTATTAATTTCTCCAATTGACCTACTGACCTCTCTTAAAAGGGCCTCCGACCAATGCACCGACCAACTGGCACTCTCTCTGGAGAAACAAGACGGTTTACTGTGGTCACGGGGCAAAGTCTTTGTACCTACAGAAACAAGGCAGTTGGTGTTAAGCACATTCCACGATCACAAGCTGGCAGGCCACTTTGGAGCACGGAATACCCCGGAGTTGATCGGACGGTCTTTCTGGTGGCCGAAGTGGAAATTAGACTGTAAGACCTACGTGTCTTCTTGTACCCGCTGCCAGCGTTGTAAGGGTCCGAACACCAAGTCCTGGGGCCTACTCAAACCTCTTCCTGTTCCGGAACGCCCCTGGACAGATATTTCAATGGATTTCATTGTGGACCTGCCTCCCTCCGAAGGCTTTACTACGATTCTAGTGGTAATTGACCAACTGTCTAAATTAGCACACTTCCTGCCTATGATTGGTACACCCTCCGCGACTGAGACAGCCAAAAAATGTTTTAAGGAAATCATAAGACTCCATGGGGCACCCAAGAGCATCGTGTCAGACAGGGGTGTGCAGTTTACTTCTAAGTTCTGGAGGGAGCTCTGCAAGTCGCTTGAAATTAAGATCTGCCTCTCGTCTGCCTACCACCCGCAGTCCAATGGCCAGACAGAGAGGACCAACCAAACGTTGGAGCAATACCTCCGTTGTTTTTGTTCATCATCTCAAGACGACTGGGCATCTTTGCTGCCAGCGGCAGAGTTTGCCTACAACAATTCGGTTCACTCGTCTACTAACCAAACCCCGTTTTGGGCCAACCTCGGATACCATCCTTCCTTCCTTCCGGACTCCATTCCTGAAATATCGGTCCCAGCTGTCCAGGAACGTATAGTTGCCATGCAACAATACTTCCAGAAACTCCAGGAGACCATGCACCAAGCCCAAAAGAGTTACAAGAAGTTTTTCGACAGGGGGAGGAAGGACTGCCCGAACTTCGAAGTTGGCGAAAAGGTCTGGTTATCGGCCACAAACCTCAAACTACCAATCCCTTCCCGGAAACTTGGCCCTAGGTTCATCGGCCCATTTAAAATCAAGCGGAAGATCAACCCTGTGGCTTTTGAACTAGAATTACCGGACTCCTACAGGATCCATCCTGTCTTTCATGCATCCCTGCTCAAGCCTTTCATACCAGACACTTTCCCTGAGAGAGAAGAACTCCCACCTCCTCCGGTGGTGATCGAAGGAGAAAAAGAATTCGAGGTGGAATCCATCCTGAGTTGTCGAAAAAGAGGGAGGCAACTTCAGTACTTAATCAAGTGGAAAGGTTATCCTCCTGAGGACAATTCCTGGGAGCCTTCCAGAAATTTACATGCCCCTCGGCTGATCCGAACTTTCCATCGAGACCACCCGGAGTTGATGGACAGTTTGGGCGTCCGGAGCCCGCCCCTTGGGGGGGGGCACTGTCAAGGCATCAGAGCTGCCCGTTTGCGGCCGTTTACTGCGAGCGCGCGCATGCGCGGCTCGGGCGCGCGCGTGCACGTCTTAGGCGCACGCGTGCGCGGTATAGGCGCACGGCGCGGGCGCGCGCACGGACACGCTCTCCATCCGGCCAATCAGTGGCTTAGGCGGGCTATTTAAGCCATCCTCTTCCTCCTGTCTGGTTGCTGGCTTGTCACAGCTTCTAAAGTGTATCTGATACCTACGACCTTTTGATCCTGACCCTTTTTGACCTTTGGCTATTGTTACCGGACTGCTGCTATCTCCTGCTCTTGACCTTTGGCTTGAACTATCGGACTTCCTGATCTCTCCAACCCTCCTGACCACGGCCTGTTTCCCGGATTAATCTTCTGCTTGTTCCCAGCTCCAGCTATCTGGACTTCCGGATTATCTCCGTGTGCTTCCTCGGCTGACCTCAGTGACCTGCTTCCGGATCAGTCTCTGCTCCACGGACCCAGTCTTCGTCCACCTGTCGGTACCGGTGCCTCCCGGTGCGTCCGTCCCTCTGTACCCACTCCAGGGGGCGGATCGCGCTTGGTCGCAAAGGGAGCCGCCCTCAGCATCTTGGCCTTGGTGAGTTTATCTTTAACTACCGTGATACAATCTCTTAATTGAGCAAAACATTATGGCCCGGATTTACAAAGCACTTACGACGACGTATCTCCAGATATGCCAACGTAAGTACAAATGTGCGCCGTCGTATCTATGCGCCGACCCACAAACCAAGATACGTCGAAAAATAGGCTTCAGCCACCCGACGTAACTTTCCTATGCCGGCGTATAGTGGGCACATATTTACGCTGGACACATGTGGTGCTCCCATTGATTTTCAATTAAAATATGCAAATGAGGCAAATACGGCGATTCACGAACGTACTTGTGCCCGGCGCATAATATACGCGGTTTGCGAAAGTCGTACGTCCGGCGTAAAGTTATTCCCCATATAGGAGGCGCAACGCATGCAAAGGTATGGACCAGGGAACGAATGCTGTAGAATTTTACGTAGTTTACGATGTACGTGAATAGAGCTGGGCATAGGTTCCGTTCACACCGTAGGCAGTGATTCGACGTATCTTAGGCAGTTGTTTCGACGTGATTTTGAGCATGCGCACTCGGCTGCGGCCACGACATGATGCATGCGCCGTTCGTTTTAAGTACTTGTCCGGCCCATCATTAGCATGACTCACGCCCACTTCCACCTACGCCAGCTTACGCCGACGAAATATACGCCACACTGGTGCAACGTTGGGAGTATGGCTTTGTGAATTCCATGCTTGTCTCTCTGCGCAGCGCCGGCGTAGCGTAAAGCAGATACGCTACGGCGGTATAAATATGCACCAATGTACAGATACCGAAAGCCAGATACAAGTCCAAGGGAGAAAGGAGATTCGCGGTCCAAGGTCCCAGACTATGGAACGCTTTACCAACCAACATTCGGTTGGAGGAGAACCACTTAGTGTTCAGGAGAAAGATCAAGACTCATCTCTTTTGATACCAAAAGGGACAGGAACACCAAGCGCCCAGAGGCGATTCAGTTCGCATGTGCCGCGCTATATACGTTTTTCATTCATTCATTCATGTATGTGAATCCGGGCCTTTAAATTTATATTCATGGTTTAAAACTGATGAGGCCTGGAGCTTTTGTAGATCAATGTCACCTCCCATTTCCGAACTGGCAGTAAAATCTGATGACCAAAGAGTCAAATTGATGATGTAGACCAGTATGTCTACAGTTTGTATACTCACACTTCTAGTCATCTTGCCATTGTCTCTTGGTTTTTCCTATGTAAAAGGCATTACAATGACATCAAGATATACAACTACTGTTTGGCAGTTGATATTATAGCTGTGTGTCCATGTTTTGACATTAGATTCAGTGCAGTATCTCTTCTATTATGATATTAAGCAGGTATCTAGAAATCTAGGCAATTTGGCTGTATTGTGAATAGTCCCTCAAATCTAGCTCTTGTATATGTAATTCCTGGTCTAGGCCCCATATATTTTGACACTATAGAATCTTCTACAGGTAAACGTCAGTGTCTTTTAGGACTTATTTGTAGTTCATCATTTTGTTAAAAGAAACAAGAAATAATTTGTGTTTGTTGGGAAGTAGATTCCTGTTTCTGAGAATGAATCTTTGCTATAGCCTCTATTGAGCAGTTAGTCACACAATTCCTTAGACCGCACATGGAAATCCTCCTTCCCCATGCAGTTTCTCTTCAGTTGTAAGTATTGTCCATAAGGAATGCTATTTACACTGGTGGTCACTAGATGCATGTAAACTGATATTAGCTGGTGAATTTTTTTTGAAAAATCTGATATTAAATGACCACCATTGTCCACCATATTGTGGATATCCTAAAAAGTGACCTTTTTTGGAATTTCAAGTTGTAATTATTTTGCCCAATTTTAATCTTGAATATATCACATGCCATTCCAGATCGTAAATAGGTTGTTGATGTATGTGTGCCATGACAGGATGGGGCACAGGTCAATCGATGACTCCTGACCAAAAAATAAGTTGGGCTTCCAACCCCCCAGGTACAGTTTGTAGTAGGATGGGGCACACCAAGTCCACATGGCCATCCTCTGAACCTGAAGAAAGTGGAAGCCCTTAAACATGAACACATTCCAAGACAGAATGTATTCAATAGTTCCAAAATGAAGGCATTGTAAGGTCAAGCAGAGTGTTGTTTTTCTGTTAAAAAAAAATCAGCTACCCCTATACTGGGAAATTCTGAATTTGAACCAGGCCTACAGAACCCTCACTTCCAACGTCTGGTATCTAGTGGCCACATCCCTTTTATGGGATTTCGTGGGATCTGATGGCCAGCTCTCCTTTAATGTCTATTTAACTGCCACTGGCCCTCCTCTGGACTTCTGGAGCGTTCCCCAGATCCATAATTTTATTTGTCAGTACTCTCAATCTCTGGGTATCTTTCAAAAGGAAATCACCTGTCACAGGAGTGAACCGACCCATCACTGCCTTTCAACTATCTATGCCTCTCTAAATGGCCAGATGACAGAGTTTGTTCCTGCGTTCCTTTCCAAATGGGAATCTGACCTTGGTACCCAATTCGCTAATGCGCAGAAAGATAAAATCCTCCACTTTGCATAGAAGTCTTCCATCTCCACCAATGTACAAGAGACCAGTAATAATATTTTGACTAGATGGTATAAGGTGCCTACAACCCTGCACTGTCTATTTCCTTGGGTCCCAGTACATGCTGGCAGTGTGGCGCTAAAGGAGCATATCTGCATATCTTTTGAGATTGCCCCAAACTCAGACCTTTCCAAGAGGTGATCTGTACAATCAAACATTTGACCAATGTTGATTTAGAGGGAAACTTTGCGAAATGCCTGCTACATCTCTCTGAGCGACCTATTAAGAAATATAAGGCCTCTTTTACAATCCAGCTTTTAAAAATGGCTAAGGCAGGAATCCCCCTATGCTGTAGGTCTGAGAATGTGCTGTCAAAGTCCCATTAACTTTTCTAAAGTTAATGAACTTAGGGACATTGAGGAGCTCACGGCTACCCTGAACAACCAGGAGGAGACCTTTCGTGACATCTGTAGGCCCTGGCAATACTTTGTCTATACCAATGCCTACCTGTAGGTGGTTTTACAACCTCCTGGACTTATCCTAAGTGCCCTGGGTAAGAGACTGCCTTTCTTACTTCTCTTTTGTGTTGGCCTTGTGTCAGGGACACATGGTCCTCTCCTTCTGCCCATCTCTGCCTTCTCCCTTTTTTTCTACCCCCACCTAGCATATTTGGCATAGTTCTGAGGCATTGTGCCATGCAGGGATCTGATCCTCCATATTTTTTATTGACTCCATGTCCCTTTTTTGGGTTTTATTGGTCACTCGCACTATGGTACAAGGTTTTCTATATATAGTTGTACTTTTTAAGCTCATCAGTGTGTCTTGGAGGTTTCTCTTGATGCTACTCTATGTGCCTTACATGCCCTGTTATATGATGACCAATTTAGAGTCAACAGTGTTGTGCATGATCACCTATACCTTGTTTTACCATGCCTTCATACATTTGATCTAACTGTGAGACTTTCCTTGTTACATAATTATGTTTTGGTTTACACCATAAACTGCAACTTTTTTGAAAATAAAGGAAAAAAAAATTCAGCTACCACAATGCCATGTTGGTGTGGAATAGAGCTTTATAAAGCTGTGGGATTTTTAAATCCTCAATTACTGTATTTAAAATAAATATTTCATATCCTGGGCATACAAAGGCAGAGATAAAACAAAAGGTCTAAAATAATAATCAATAAGTTAACTAGCATGTTCAGAAATACAACCTATTCCTGACACTATGTTGCTCCATGAAAGCTTTGTGAACTTTTAGCAACACATAAAAAGTGGGGGTGACTGGATGTTTAATATTAAAAAATTCTCTAAAATCTCTACATTTATTGTAAACTGCTATTTTATAATGTCTCAACATTTTTCATAAACTGTTACTAATTTGCCCTCTGTAATAAGCCTGTACCAATCTTGATTAGACAATATTTTATGGCACATACTAATATATTGCTGTTGATCCAGGATCCTCACATTTCTTTAAAAATAACATACATGTTTTACTTACCTGCCCTGTGTAGTGGTGTTGCATAGAGCAGCCTGAATCCTCCTCTTCTCAGGTCACTCTTCAGTGCTCCTGGCCCCTCCCTCCTGTTGAGTGCCCCCACAGCAAACAGCTTGCTATGGAGGCCCCAGAGCTGAGCCACATTGATTCAGACATGGAGCCATGACCAGACCCTGCCACCTTTCTTTCTCCCTTGGCTGACTGACTTTGACAGCAGCGGGAGCCAATGATGCCACGCTGCTGTCCTAGCCAATGAGGAGGGAAGTCCCGGGAAGCCAAGACACTGCTGAAACATTGCTGGATCTAGATGGCGCTCAGGTAAGTATTAGGGGGCTGCTGCACACAGAAGGCTTTTTATCTTAATGCATAAAATGCATTAAGATTAAAATAAAAAAAACTTCTGCCTTTACAACTGCTTTAATAACCTCAAAATTATACATTTTCTAGTAAGGGCAAACCCTCAGACCTAAATACAATGGCCCAGATTCACAGAGCGATTACGCCTGCGCAACAGGAGATGCGCGTGCGTAAGTCGAAATGTGCGCGTGCGTTTCGATGCGCGGCATCCCCAGAAGGAGATACGCCAAAAATCTACTTTTGTTTGTCCCGCGTAATATCGTTAGACTGGCGCATCCGTCCGCGCAAAAGTGCGCTAGACACACCATTGATTTGCTAGTCAAATATGCTAATGAGGGACTTACGGGGATCCACAAAACAACGTTGGGGCAGCGCAGGCGACGCAGTGTGCGCAACAGCAAAATGTCCTGTCTAAAATTAGAGCATATAAAAGCTGGTCTAAAAAGAGAAAAAAAGTCTACTTGTTAGATAAAGCAACACTGTTAGTGAGGAGCTCAGCAGTCACACGTGTTGCACAACAATCTGTATGCCAACATGCCAGGGGCATCGTCGCGCATAGCTATACTACTGACTTTAGATGAACAAAGAAGGATGAGGGCACGGAGGATGGCACGGAGGATGGCACGGGAGAGGATATACCGCACCCGCATAGACCTGTTTGGCATGAGTGATTCTGAGGTGTATCGCATCTTCAGATTCACCCCTCATGTCATCCTGGAATTAACCACAACCCTGCAGGAGGACATCACCAGCCCAACACACCGCTCACATGCAGTGCAGCCACTGGTCAAGGTACTGGCAACACTCCATTTCCTTGCCAGTGGCTCTTTTCAGCGTACAAGTGGAGTGGTGGCTGGGATGTCACAATCCTCCATGAGCAGATGTGTGCACCAGGTTGTCCCTGCAATTCTCAGACGCATGGCCAACCAAATCATCAAACCCACCACTGAGGACCTGCGGCTGAAGGCAATGACAGATTTCTACAGAATTGCCAGATTCCCACGCACTGTGGGGGTCATTGATTGCACACATGTGGCACTCCAGCCCCCCCAGGAGACAGAGCACATGTACCGCAATCGGAAGCATTGGCATTCCATCAATGTACAGGTGATAGTCGATGCCCAAGGCCTCATATGGCACGTCCGTGCCAAACACCCAGGGTCCAGCCATGACAGCTACATATACAATCAATGCCACATCCGATTGGAATTTGATCAGAACGTGTATGGGGACACCTGGCTGGTTGGTGAGTGACATGGATGGCAGGCATGACTATCCCCTCCCATGATGCACATCACAAGGGGCACATGCATGACTAACATCCTCCTGTCTTTTCCCTTACAGGTGACTCTGCATATCCACTGGGACCCCATCTCATGACTCCTATCCGGAACCCCCAAACCCCAGGAGAGGAAAGATACAATCAAGCACATGCCCAAACACGAGCAGTGGTGGAGCGCACCTTTGGCCTCCTAAAGTCACGTTTCCGATGCCTGGATAAGTCTGGGGGTACCCTCTTGTATTCCCCAAACTTCGTGTGCCAGATCATCGGTGCATGTTGCATGCTGCACAACTTCGCAGTAAGAAAGGGCCTGCAGATTGCCCTACGTGATGACCTGACCCCTGAACCAGACAATCCCCCCCTAACCGAGGCTACCCGGTCTTCTGAGGGAAGAGCAGCCAGGAGACAACTCACATTGGGCATCTTTGCACGTTAAACACACACATTAATCATGGCACAATGAGAATGCATGCATGCACACCACTGTGGTCCCTAGCACAGACACATCACATCCTCATCTAATTGGATTGGCACCAGTCCACCATGCAGGACTTGTGAGCAGCAACGCCACGCCAAGGTTCCAATTATGTCACTGTACATTCATACACCATTCACCTGGTGATCACTTCTCCCTGGTCCTGGGGAACCCTTCTCCACCAAAATTGAGGGTGACACCCCTTTTCCGGCAGGAATGTCACCCCCACATTCACACAGCATCACAACCCAAAAAAAAAAATTACCTGCAAAAGCAAAAAATTTCCAGCAAAAAAAAAAAGGGGGAAAAACAAATTAATGCCCTTTGCGTGAGCCACGCCTGGGGCGCCCCCGGCCACGGCCCCGGCTTCTCAGGGGAGACTCATGGGGAAGGGGTAAAACCGGGGAAGGAGGAGCAGCCCTGATCTCTGCCCACCTGGCGGCCTCCCCTCCAAGGCCACGGCTATTCTGTCCAGGGCAGCACCAAGTGTTGCCGTGTTGGCCTGGATAGCCAGGGTAAGGGCCCTCACATCCTGCCCAACGCCTGCTGATGTCGTCTGCAGTTCGTTTAGGCAGGTTGTGAAAGCCCGGGAGTGGAAGTCCAGGTTCCCCAGCGTATCCTTGATGGAGGACAGGCTCTCCTCCATCCGCACCAATGTCTGGCTGACCTGTCCCAGATGGCGGGTCTGGAGGAACTGGTCCCTTCTCAGAGTGGCGGGCAGGAGATCGGCCACCCCCCTGGTGGTCTGGGATGACATCCTGCCTCCAGCTGATGCTTGTGGCCGGGGAGAAGGGGAGGCCCTTGTGAGGGGAGCCATGTTGGGGGAGGAGGGGGGGGGCTCCCCCTTAGGGAGGCCTGCCTGCTGCCAGCCAGAGGGGAAGAGTCCTCAAAAGCCAAACGTCCAGTGCCTGACATGGACTCCTCCTCCTCATGATTCTCCTGCTCCTCTTGAACCTCCTCCGCGGACTCCGGCCTTTCTGGGGGGGCCTCATTAGGCTGCTGTCCTGGGGTTGGTGCGGTCAGGCCAGATGGCCCTGCACCCTCCTGCACATCTGTGGATGACACAAAACATTCACAGGTTGGAGGATCCACACACTTGCCACATATCCCCTTTCACCCCCTCCCCCACACATGCTACACACCTGATATTAAAAACAAAAAACTTACCTGGTACCACGGGCTCCGGACTTGAATCAAAGCCGGGCAGGCCCTCAACTTCATGCCGATGAAAGGTCAGGGCCACCGCACGCTCCTCTGCTGTCAGCCTAATACGGCATGGTGAGCCCCCTCCTGTGCCCCTGGCATGGGCATGCATTCTGGCCATCTTCTGTTTGACCAGACGTCGGAGGTCATTGATTTTTTTGTCAATCCCAGACCGGGTCCGTGTCTCCCCCTGCCCCGCTGAATTGACCTGCTCAGTGATCCTATCCAAAATCTCCCTCCTCCTGGCCGGGGTGGTGTTGGCACTCTCTGGGCCGTGGAGGTAACGCCCATACTCGCTAATGGCCCGGGCAAGAATTTGTTTTTCCACAACTGTAAAATTCAGCTTTCGTTTTCTCTCAGTCATCCTTCCAAAAAAACTCAGTCCCAGTCAACAAAATTCACGCACACAAACAAGCCCAACCAATCAAGCAAAAACACACACAGAGAGAAAAATACTCAGCAATAAACAGTCACAAAAAAACAAAACAAAAATACAGCAGGAAAAGAAACAAACACAAATATATCAATCAAACAAACAGTCTCTCAAACACTTATCAAAAACCACTTTCAAAAATCTACTAACAAACACTTGATCACACAGAACACTAATCTGACAACTACAAAACACACCGCAAAGAACAACAGGACAAAAGCACTTGGTTAAATGGGAAGGGACAAAGGGATGTACTTTTGCAAAGCAAGTGCGTTTGTGTGTGTCTATTTATGCTGTTTGCGTAGTTCACAACGTTGCCCTAGTCCATTTCCAATTTCACTGATTGCGCCGCTCCCGAGTTGTGAGCATGCGCACAGCGGAGCTGACATGGTATGCTTCAAGCGCGCATGCGCGAGCCGGCCGGCCCTTCATTTGCATGGGGTCACGGCTCATTTCAATGTAACAAGCCCACGTCCTTCCCAATTTGTATTACTCCTCCTTACGCCTCGGGAAAAACGTTACGCATGCGCAATTTCATGCGCAAAAGCTACGAGAATAGGGTGATTACGCGGCAAAATTGCGGTGCGCTACGCCGGTCCAATAATGCGCAGATGTACCTGAATCTGGGCCAATATCTTTTCCTCCTCTATAGACAGTTTGTAAGAATAAAGATTAATAGGGATCCCGCACTTTGGACAGATTTCCTTTCACTTCCTGTTTTAGTGATGGAACATACAATAAAGGGAAGACTCCCCAAGGGGACACGGATAGCAAGAACAAACGGGGGTTGAAACCCTCCCTTACTCTTTCCAATAAAAATGTTTGCCTTTAGTTCTACTTTTTGAGTCACATGAAATATTTATTTTAGGTAGACATGACCTCTCTATTTCCTTTAATGCAAACACTGGAATGTTCAGTTCACTTTCTGTGGATTGTGATGAAATCGTTGTAGTTTTCTTTGGGGCCAACACTAAGGTGAACAAGCCAGGAACTTCATGCAGAAGATTAGAGAAAAGGGGCAGCAACAGTGATAATAATTTTTAAATTATATTATCTTCACTTCAGTTTTATGTTGCATTGCCTTTAATACTAGCCGAAGCTGAGCATTCTTTAAAAACCTGTTTCAGATGCATAGAAAAAAAAACACTGAAATGTACTCATCTACATCAGCTAGATTTTGATTAAACTATGATCATTTCTGTGATAGAGCCGCATTAATAAAAAAAAATAGACAATGTTACCATGATTTTTTTTAAATTATTGAAAGAATTGTATTCTTGAAAACGTCAGACTTGAACACTGAAGTTCATTTTTCTTACAGCAGATAGCTTTCTGCAAGCACAGCTGCTAATGTTTAAGCATTCCTTACAGACATAAATACTGTATGGCTTGATCTCCATGTTTGTACAGGGTTACATTTATCAGAAACAGAACACAACTATGGCTATTAAAGCCAACATAAACAAAACCAAGAGAAGATTATCCAGCCAGAAGTTCATGAAATGTGAACGTACACATAAAATAAAGTCTACGTTGTAATGCTAAGTAATAAACTTGCTGCCGTAATAATAAAAAAATATAGTCAAACATTTTAGTAGTTATATTATTTAACATTAATGAGGGCCTGAACACCTAAGAAAGCCTAAACAAAAATTACTTTTCCAACCGATGAGTATGGGATGGTAATAAGCAAATACGTACAGTGAAAAATAATTGACACTACGGCGAGCCGAGAAAAATTAAGTTCAATGCTTCCGAGCATGCGTTGACATGATTCTGAGCATGCATGTTTTTTTTCTCTGTCGGAGATGATCGGAATTTTCATTGGAAAAAAATAAAACATGTTCTATTTCTAGACTCCGTCGGAAAAAAGTCAGATGGGGCCCACACACGGTCGGAATATCCGATGAAAAAATTCCGTCTGACTTAAGTCTGACATAAGTGCAATCTTTCCAGACCTTCATACATGATGGACTGTTTTCATCGGACAAAGTGCAAAGTCTTTTTGGCCATGTTATATGGAAAACCTTTTCATTGCAGGCCAGGAAGAAAACAAACATTTGGCTGTGACATTATTTTTACCCTTTAGAAAAAAATATATATTTTTTCCCCACAAATAGAGCTTTCTTTTGGTGGTACAAGAGAAACTGAAATGGAAGGCGAGGACACCTAGTGCATTACCAGAAATAATTTAATAATAAGAAATTTTTGTGTAAAAGTGGGTACTCACAAAATGCAACTGACAAAAGGCCATAAACACAGTGCATGGACATGCACAGAACACAGGGTACAGCTACTGCATTTTGGAGGCGTACCCCCTTCCTCAGAGCTTAGCCTAGCTCTCAGGAAGGGGGTGCTCCCCCAAAACGCATTAGTGTACCCCATGTATTGTGCATGTCCATGCACTGTGTGTATGGCCTTTTGTCAGTTGCATTTTGTGAGTACCCACTTTTACACAAAAATTTCTTAATGTTAAATTATTTCTGGTAATGCACTAGGTGTGCGCGCCTTCCATTTCTATTTTTCTTGTAGTTTGTTTCGGTTTACCCCATCTGAGGAAGGCAGAATCCACGTAGCTTTGGAATACCATATATACCTTTCACACCACCATTTTATCTGATGTCTGTTACGTCACACCTTAGAAGACCTATTAGCGCTGGAAGTGACCGTTTTTTTGTATTTCTTTTGATGGCATTTGATCACCTCTGCGGTTTTAATTTTTTTGCGCTATAAACAAATAAAGAGCAGCACTTGAAAAAAAAGCAATATTTTTTACTTTTTGCTATAATAAATATCCCCCAATAAATATCCCCCAAAAATATATAAAATAACAATTTTTTTCCTCAGTTTGATATGTATTCTTCTACACATGTAAAAATCGTAATAAGTGTATATTGATTGGTTTGCGCAAATTTTATAGCGTCTACAAAATATGGGATAGTTTTATTGCATTTTTATTATTTATTTATTTTTTATTACTAGTAATTGCAGCGATCTGCGATATTTATCATGACACATAAGACACCTTTGATGCTATTTTCCGACCATTGTCATTTATACAGCGATCAGTGCACTGATTACTGTGTAAATTACACTGGCAGGGAAGTGGGTAACTGCTAGGGGAGAGGAAGGGGTTAAGTGTGTCCTATGGAGTGATTCTAACTGTGTGGGGTCTGGGCTACCAGTGACACGACACTGATCACTGCTTCCGATGACAGGGAGCAGAAGATCAGTGTCCTATCACTAGGCAGAACAGGGAGATGCCTTGTTTACAATGGTCCTTTAATGATTGGTACCATAGCCTGTATACTCTATAACTTTCACACAGACCAAATAATATACACCGATTTGGGTTATTTTTACAATTTTTACCATTTTTGATCCAGATTTTGAAAATTTTGTGACACCAAATGGTATAGGAAAAAAGAGAGAAGGCTTCCAATAGTGCAGACGTTATAAAAATGTGGCTTCACTAAATTTTCTAAATCTGGATCACCATTGCTTCTCTTGTGCTGGAACACCTGTCACTGGAGCACCTGAGTGATTGCACTGACCATCGCTACAGAGGGGATAGATAAAGGATCATTCCTGGAGGTCTCCACAGGACACCATTCACGATCATCTGTATCTCTGCAGAGCCTGTATTGACCCCCCTGAGAAGGGCTGTCACAGGTTAGCTGGTAAGCCTCCCCTTACATTCACTGGTGGTGGGTCTTCACATATTTTGGAATAACATTGGAGTAACACAGGATTACATCTTCCTCGCGGGAATATTTCCCATATGAACTTCATATACCATTATTGGACACTATTTTTGTTATAATTATTTTTGAATCATTTTGGCAACATGTGACTTTTTTTAGCACTACACATTTTTTATCCACAAGTAAAACCTTGGTTTGAGAGTAAATTGGTTATAGAGCGTTTTGCAAGACAAGCAAGATGTGTTTACAAATTTTGACTTGATATACAAGCAATGTCTTGATATACAAGAAGCGTCATGTCACAACTGAGTATAAAAGAGAAGAGAGGTGCCTCTAAGTGTGGCAATATGGTTACACTATATAAAGGTATAACATTTACCAACTCACATGGTTGATGATTAAAACAGGCACATCTAAGTATGCAGGCATCTGGGATAAAGCTGTCCACATAGACCGTCCTCCACACCACCACCACGCCATGCCTTCCACGCTGCGCTCCACGAGCACTTCAAGCCTCGCTTTCAGATCGCTCTACTGCAAGGGTAGTCTTCCTGATCACGATTGGAGATTGATAGTGGTGAGAGCCAGCGGTGCGGGGAATGGTCTATGTGGCCAGCTTTACCCCAGATGCCTGCATACTTATATGTGCCTCTTTTAAACATCAACCATGTGAGACGCTAAATGTTGTACCTTCATTAAATGTAACCATATTGCTACACTTAGGCCGCGTACACACGATTAGACAATTCGATGGTGTGTAAGGCCCATCGGACCATTGTCCATCGGACCAAAGTTTTAAAACTTGCTTTAACCACTTCAATACCCAGCCATAGACAATTGACGGCCTGGGATGGGATTTACCATCCTAAGTGGCCGTCAATTGACGGCCTGGGTATTGCAGGCGAATATCTGGACGATGCCTGCAGCCAGAGGCATCATCCAGATATCCATCTCTTCAGCCGGCGATTCTGCACAAAGTAAGAACGATCATAGCGGCGGTTCCGCCGCTTGATCGTTCTTACAGGCCGCGGGAGGGGACATCCCCCCCCTCCCGCCGCCATCCGGTGCTTCTCCGGGCTTACCTGTACCTTCGGGGGCCCGGAGAACGAATCGTCGGCGGCGGCAGGAAGCATAGAGATGACTGGTGACCAGATGGTCACCAGTCATCTCTATGACCGTCGGAGGACCCGGGCGCGATCTGATGACGTCACGCCAGGGTCCCCGTATGTAAACAAAGCCGCGATTGCGGCTGTAAGTCACCATTCATGAGATCGGTGAATTTTTTTTCACCGATCTCATGGTTTCCAGCCTGGAGGTGAGATGTGAGGTCTTATTGACCCCACATCTCTCCATAAAGAGGACCTGTCACACACATTTCCTATTACAAGGGATGTTTACATTCCTTGTAATAGGAATAAAAGTGGAAAAAAAAAAAAAAATATGAAAAAAAGTGTAAAAATAAATAAAATATAAGTAAAAAAAAATAATAAAAGATAAAAAAAAAATGAAAACGCCCCTGTCCCCGATAGCTCGCGTGCAGAAGCGAACGCACACGCAAGTCCCGCCGACATATGTAAACGCCGTTTAAACCACACATGTGAGGTATCGCCGCGTGCGTTAGAGTGCCAGCAACTAATCTAGCACTAGATCTCCTCTGTAAATCTAAACTGTAACCTGTAAAAAATAAATAAAGCGTTGCCTATGGAGATTTTTAAGTACCGAAGTTTGGCGCCATTTCATGAGTGTGCGCATAATTAAAGCGTGACATGTTGGGTCTCTATTTACTCGGTGTAACATAATCTTTCACATAATACAAAAAAATTGGGCTAACTTTAGTGTTTTGTTATTTTTTTAATTCATAAAACAATTTTTTTTACAAAAAAAAGCGTTTGAAAAATAATTGCGTAAATACCGTGCAAGATAAAACTTTGGAATGACCGTCATTTTATTCCCTAGGGTGTCTGCTAAAAAAAACATATATAATGTTTGGGGGTACTGTGTAATTTTCTAGCAAAAGAATGATGATTATTACATGTAGGAGAGAAGTGTCAGAATAGGCCCGGTATGGAGGTGGTATAAAAGCCTAGTATTGAAGCGGTTAAAATCTGTCCAACGGACACCTGTCACGATGGTTAGTACACAAAAGCATCGGACCAAAAACCTGCACATGCTCAGAATCAAGTCGACGCATGCTTGGAAGCATTGAACTTAGTTCTCTTTTATACTCTTCTCTTTTATACTCTGTAGCTCCTGCTGGATTTTGCTTCTAATCCCTTTGTAAGGGCTTCCATTTGTGGATGGACATGTTATGGTTACACAACCTATCACATTGCTATGATCTTTTTATATAGACTCTAAACCGAAAAACCTCTGAATAAATGGTTGTGGAATGAATCATCTGAGTTTCCATTATTTCTTATGGGCAATCCAAGGTTTTACTGTATTGGCTTTTAAACAATTCTGTTAGTGTTAATGATAGTTCTCTGATTTAGTAATGTTCGAGTTAGGTGATGCTGTATCATTTGATGTGTTGTTTTTATCCACCTAATGTTAATTATTTGTGTTCACTTGCTTTATTTGTAATGATCACGATACACATTATGTATTAGGGTTTCATTTTTTGTCATAAGGCAATACTATTGTACATCTGTCATTTTATTTAGTTTTTGCGTTTACTTGTTTAACTTTTATGCACTTACTTAGCATGTTAGAGGGTAGGGATGTACCATTTACTATTCACAATTTCAGTTTATGTGGGAACAAATACAGGTGTATAGCAGCAAACCCCACATTTTGTTAATTATTTTTGCTTTGCACACAGTAGCGCAGGGGATCAGGCACAATAGTACAAAACATAAGTTGCGCCTTGTGATAACTTGATTAGTGAAAAAGCCAAAAAATTGAGTCCATACACAAATGAGAAAAAACACACTGATGAAAGGAAGCAAGTCCAATGAGAAGACACAAAATCTGAAGTTCATCCACCTTCACCCAGGAAGAAAGGAGGGGGTAAAGGAGATATAAGAGAGTCCCCAATTGAAGATCGATCCCACTCAGTAAGTGAGTTCCCTTACCGGATATGGTGGACCTCTTAGATAGCAAGATCTTATGCGCATGCAGGATCAGCCCTCTGCAGGGACAAATGGGTCTCCTATAACGCCAGAATCTCCGTGCTGTATTCAGACCTCCATGATTCTCAGTGGAAAGGAAAAAGCTGGAACTCCAATCTGGGGGTATCACTCTGCTTCTTCCCTTTCACACATTAGTAATTTCACAATGGTGCAGGAACTTTATCCTGAATTTCACACTTCATCTGTGCTGTCTGATATGGCATATGTTAAGTGTGTTGGCGCCAAATGTAGCTACCTGCAGACCATGTGGTAATATAGCACCATCCTATATAAATAAAAATATACACTGTGTGAAAGGGAAGAAGCAGAGTGATACACCCAGATTGCAGTTTCAGCTTTTCCTTTCCACCAAGCATAAGTAAGTTGATTTTTGGGTTTAGCAATCCTAAATCTATGATTCTCAACTGAATAGGGATGGAAACACTACATTTATTTACTTTAATATCCCATGTATTATCGGTTACCTACTTTACTTTAATATCCCATGTATTGGTTTGTTTTTTGTCACCTCAGTAATTGGGAGCTACGATGCGCACCGCGGTGCTCCCCCGGCCCCCCCGTCTACCGACCACGGGGTTGGAGGGACGCACTCACTACGCATCGACATCACGCCCCCATGCACACACGTTCAACATCAATTGCTGATGCCACTTGATGACGCATTGATTTTTTATCAGCGTGCACCAATGGGGAGGAGCTGGGCGCCCGCGTATAAGAGATTCTGCTTGTGCGCGGCTGTCACTCCTCTCTTGCAGGCTGGCGTGACGTTCAGTGGGACAGACACTGGCAGGCATGGTCTTCCTCCTCCTTCACCACCTATACCGACCACTTTCACCGTTCCCTACTTGTTTTCATCTACCCTCAGGTATCAGTCACCTATATCACATTGGTAGTTCTACAGCCACCACTCTGTATGCTTCACTCTATTCACTCTTGTCTCTTACTTGTTTTGATTTAATACAATTTCACTTCTATTTCCATGGTCCCAACTTTTTTAGCCAAGCTCATTACCTTGATGCTTGGCCTTTTTCACATTGTTTTACAGAAGCCCTTTGGGCTCTTACTTGCTACTGTATCATTGAACAAGGTACTCACCACTTCATGACTTTCTACATCTTGAGATTGGATCTCTGCTGCTGCCTATCTGTTGCTACGTCAGCTCCCGCTGGGGTTACTCTCCTCTCCCCTTTGATGCCACCTATCAACATTATTTTTTTTTCTACCTTGTTTTATATATTACTCCAGGTAAGAGTGTTTGGACCACCTAGTTGTGCTCCCCATCTTCCCTCTCTAGTTATCTACCCCTAACTAGTCCCTTACTAATATTTATCTCTTATTATAGGTATCCTTAGCTCCTACTTGCTCCTGATGAGTGGAAAATTTCACGAAACACATCAAGCCTACCTCATAGATGATATGTCACCGTAATCATGGATACCGCCATGGGCATTTGAATGTTCGTATCATGTACCCCTATATTTTACTTTTTATTGGTTTTACTATTTTTTGATATACTGCTGATCACAGTATTGATTATATGTTATATTGTCTATCATGCTACCATTTTAACCTTTCATGATCAATCAGTCATGTCATTACTATATATCCTATACATATTATTGACCCATCATGTATACCTATTGCTGGTTACATTGTTCATTATGTGTTACATTGTCTATCATGCTATCTTTACTATCTATTTATGACTGACTCCACATGTTTTTTTTTTTTTAATTTTAGTTTTATTTTCAATACCATTACTGCTTACTGTTGATCACAGTTATCACTATGTGCTACATTGTTTACGATGTCATTATTGGAACTTTGCAGGACCGATCAGCCATCTCCTCATCATGCACTTTAACATATTTTTTTTGATATGCTATGTATATTTACCATGCATTTGTCCTGGTTACATTGTTTATCACATGTTATTCTGTTTATCATGTTATTATTGGAACTCTACTATGACTGATCGATCATGTCCCCATTATGCATTTCAACATATTATATATTATTACTCATCCAATGTGCAATATATCCTTATCTGCCAATAATAAACAGTTTATTTTATTATACTTACTGATTTGTTCTGCCCTAATGTTTTGTTTCATTCAAAGTCCCAACCTTCCCTTAGTCCCCATTAGTCCCTTTTTGTTCATATTACCAGGGATGGAGGCTTGTGTGCCGGACGGCCACAGTCTCATTTAAAGTCCCACCTTTTTGATTTTTGGGTTTAGCAATCCTAAGTCTATGATTCTCATAAGTAAGTTCGACTTGAACATCAGGTGTTTGCCTGTTCACCAAATAGCGAACGATTTGTGATGTTCGATGCAAATTCGAAAGCTGCGGAACACAGTTTAAAAGTCTATGGAAGATTAACACAAAAGTAATTGAAAAAAACGGCATGGGTTCCCCCCAGTCCATTACCAGACCCTTAGGTTAATATTTTAAAAAGTATAAATAGTAGAAGAAAAGTTGAAGAAGTCACATCATTAGCTGAAAGAGCTGAACATTTTAAAAGTTGAATGGTCCTAATAGCTGAAAGTATGCAGAAGTAACGCAGAGCCAAAAAACGTACGGAATAAAAAGAATAATAAAAAAACGACTAACATTACTGGGAATGCTATTAAGCATTCCCACTAATAAAGGGTCTGGAGGACATTAGTTATGAGGAAAAATTAAGAGCACTGAACTTATTCTCTCTAGAGAAGCTTGAGAGGGGATATGATTTCAATGTACAAATACCATACTGGTGACCCCACAATAGTGATAAAACTTTTCCGTGTAATGGAATTTAATAAGAAACGCAGCCATTCACTAAAATTGAAAAAAAGAAGGTTTAACCTTTAACTGCGTAGAGGATTCTTTACTGTAATGCCTCGTACACACGATCGTTTTTCCTGTCGGAATAAACTCAGACGTGTTTTTCCGACTGAATTCCCTTCAAGTCACACAGTCACGGTCACACCAAATTCCGGCCGTCAAAAACGCAGTAACAAACAACACTACGACGAGCCTAGACAAATTATGTTTAAAACTTCCGAGCATGCATCAAATTATTTCCGAGCATGTGTGTTTTTTTCCATACAGACAAACGGAATCTCTGGAAAAAAAGAGAACATGTCCTCTTTCTTACTCTGTTGGAATTTCAGAAGGAAAAATCCGATTGGGGCGTACACACGGACAGAATATTCAGATAAAAAAATTCCGTCAGACTTTTTCCATCGGAAATTCCGACCATGTGTCATAAGAGCGGCAAAGAATGTGGAATTCCCTTCCACAGGCAGTTGTTTTCAGCGGGGAGAATCGATAATTTCAAAAAACTATTAGATAAGCACCCGAACGACCACAGCATACAGTGATATACAATGTAATTCTGACATAATAACACCCCGGAGGTGTGTGAACCGACTCAATTGAGAGTCAAGCGAATTAGATGCGGGGAAACACGCATACAATTTACATAAGTGTGAACCCAGCCTTAGTCATCAGGGACCTAAAGTACCATATGTGAGAGCCTTAAAACAAACTACCAATTCTTTAAGAATACAATTTGACTAGATCTTATTTTTTCACTTTTGAACTAGACTTTTGGACAGTGGTAGAAATAGGCACGTAGTGTTCTAAACTGACTGCAAATAATAACATCTCACTTGCCAGCACAGATGTTCTAAAACACTCCCAGCAGATGTTAGCAATACTTTAGGATGGTGTGGCTCAAAAGTAGGTTATTCATAGTGCACATGCTATGTAAAATGTCTTTGAAGCACATATGTTGACCAGCACAAATTACAACATAATTATTTTTGCTGCACACTGTGAAAAACATATTTGCCCAAATAAATTCACAATTTTTTTTTTTTTTGTCAGATATTTTTGGCCATACATTTGATAACTGAAAGGGCATTTTGTGATGAGGTATAATCAGAGGCACCTTTTATTTATCTTCTATTTGTACTTACAGTATTTTGAATTGTTTTGACAGGCAGATCTTCAAAGGAAAAAACATTTTTACAATACTAGAGCATTTTATCTGTTCTTGGAAGTGTGTGGCATTCCTTTAAAATGAAGACTTGAAAGAGATGGAAGGAATGCTGTCTGAAGTGTATTCCAATAAGATGTGAACACACAGAACTGTATATCACTTTTCTATTTCTGCCATGTTTGGTGTTAATGTTTTACAGAATACTGCTTAGAAAATCATGTAAAAATGTATGTAATTGTACTTAAGAAATACATATTCTTTTTACGATTTCAACTAATACATTTGTGTTCCAATTTAGCAATATTAGCAAAATGTTTTATTTAGTATTGGTTAATGAAATTTGGCTGCCTAAAGAGCATCTCTAGCAATACAAGAAACTAATCTTTGACCTTTTCATGCTTTCCAGCCAACCCTTCATCTGGACTAAATTTACACTATTCTGAGTATTGTAAGATCCACTGTAGCCAAAATTCAGGAAGAACCCCACATGGTGACTGGTACATGGGCCATGTAGCTTCCTCTATCTCCCTCTGCTTCCTGTATGACTAGTAAGAATGAGCCGAACTCCCCCCAGAACTTGTGAACAGACAAAAAATTTTGAACATGTGAACACTGTTAAAGTCTATGGGACACGAACATGAAAAACCAAAAGTGCTAATTTTAAAGGATTATATGCATGATATTGTCATAAAAAGTGTTTGGGGACATGTCCTGCCCCGGGGACATGTGTCAATGCAAAAAAAGTTGTAAAAACTGCCTTTTTTTGCAAGCAGTGACTTTAATAATGCTTAAAGTGAAACAATAAAAGTGAAATATTCCTTTAAATTGGGTGGTGTCTATAGTATGCCTGTAAAATGGAGCATTTTTCCTGTGTTTAGAACAGTCCCGCAGCAAAATGACATTTCTAAAGCAACTCCGAACCCGAACTTTCAGCAAATTATTCACGTTCGGGTAAAAACAAAAACGAAGTTCAGTACGAACCCGAACTTTACAGTTTGAGTTCGCTCAACCCTAATCTTGGCCCTTTTTTATATATTGGTGCTACATTGGCTTTTCTCCAATCAGCTGGAACCATTCCAGTCAGTAGACTATTCGTAAAAATTAGCAACAATGGTCTGGTAATTATTTGACTAAATTCCTTAAGGACCCATTGGTTGCAAGCCATCTGGTGACTTATTAATGTTACGTTTTTCAAGTCTATTCTATTCCTGTGACGTGTCATGAGGATAAACATTTCTGTTTTGGTTACTGAAGCCCTCCGATTCCCTCATGAAGACTAAGAAGAAGAATACATTTAATACCTTTGCCATCTCACTATGCTTTATGACCAGATTCCCTTCCTCATTCTTTATGGGGCCAATATGGTCTGTCCTCCCTCATTTACTGTTTATATACTTAACCACTTAAGGACCGCCTAATGCCAATATACGTCAGAATGGCACGGCTGGGCACAGGCACAGGCTGGGCACAGGCACGTACAGGTATGTCGCCTTTAAGGCCTCGTACACACGAGGTAATTCATTTGTTCAAATCGGTCGGACAGACCGATTTGAACAAATCTGTCTGTTTGGATTTTGGTTTGCTCGCGTGTACACACGAGCAAACCAAAATCCCCGCCAGCAGACAGCGCGCTGACGTGTCGGTGACGTGGACGCCGCCACGTTACCGCACCAGGAAGTAAAACACTTCCGCGCATGCGTCGAAATCATTTGGCGCGTGTGCGAGAAGACATGTCTGCTGGTTAGCGTACTAACCAGCAGACATGTCGGGCGGAAGGGTTCCCAGCCAAGAGATTGGTAAGCATGCTTTCAAATCTGTCGGCTGGCCAAATCCGTCGACTCGCCCGTACACACGGTCGAATCTGTTTGCTGGGATGGTCTAGCAGACCGTTTCCAGCAGACAGATTTGATCGTGTGTACGAGGCCTAAGAGCCCAGCCGTGGGTGTCGTGTGCGCACGCGGCCCAGTCGGAAGCTCCGTGACAGCGCCCGCGGGACAAGCGGACCATATCACCGCCGGTGTCCCGCGATCGGTCACAGGAGCTGAAGAACGGGGAGAGGTGTGTGTAAAATGGCCTTCCCCATTCTTCTGTGTGTCACTGATCGTCTGTTCCCTGATATAAAGAATGACAATCAGTGACATCACACCAACAGCCACGCCCCCTACAGTAAGAATCACTCCCTTAGGGCACACTTAACCCATTAGCACCCCATAGTGGTTAACCCCTTCACTGCCTTTGTCATTTTCACAGTAATCAGTGCATCTTTATGGCACTTTGCGCTGTGAAAATGACAATGGTTCTCAAAAATGTGTCAAAAGTGTCTGATGTGTCTGCCATAATGTCGCAGTCATGAAAAAAATCACTGATTGCCGCCATTACTAGTAAAACAAAAATATTAATAAAAAATATTAATAAAAATTCCATAAAACTATCCCCTATTTTGTAAACGCTATAACTTTTGCACAAACCAATCAATAAACTCTTACCAAAAATATGTAAAAGAATTCATACCGGCCTAAACGGAGGGAATTTTTTTTTTTATATATATTTTTTTGGGGGATATTTATTATAGCAAAAAGTAAAAAATATTGAATTTTTTTTCAAAATTGTCGCTCTATTTTTGTTTATAGCGCAAAAAGTAAAAACCGCAGAGGTGATGAAATACCACCAAAAGAAAGCTCTATTTGTGGGAAGCCACGTCGCACGACCACGCAATTATCAGTTAAAGTGATGCAGTGCCAAATCTCAAAACTAGCCAGGTCCTTTACCTGCATAATGGTCCAGGTCTTAAGTGGTTAAAGTTTTTTTTTGCTCTCCTCTGTTATGTGTCTTTTGTGTTCTAAGTTTGCCGCCCTAATTGCACCCTTACATTTCTTGTTGCATTCTTTGTAAAATTCGAATGCTGATGATGATCCCTCAGCCTTGTATTTTTTGAAGGCCTTCTCCTTTGCTTTTATACGCATTTTTACATTGGAGTTAAGCAACCCAGGACTTTTGTTCGCTCTTTTAAATTTATTTCCCAATGGGATGCACTGGCTAATGCCCCTATTTAATATGCTCTTAAAGAAAACCCATCTCTCCTCTGTGTTCTTTGTTTCTAAGATTTTATCCCAATAAATATTTGTTTGTAGTTTAGGGAAGTTGGCTCTTTTGAAATTTAGGGCCAGATTCTCAAAAGAGATACGACGGTGTATCGCAGGAAACACCGTTGTATCTCAGTTTTTTTGTCCGGGTATCTATGCGTGTGATTCCTAGAATCACTTACGCATAGATACAGCGAAGATCCGACAGGTGTAAAACACTTACACCGTCGGATCTTAGATGTAATTACTTGGCTGGCCGCTAGGTGGCCTTTACGTTGATTTCTCATTTGCCTATGCAAATTAACCTAATATGCCGATTCCCGAACGTTTTTACGCCGCCTCGTCGTCGTTTACGTTGTTTCCGTAAGCGTAATATGAGGGGTAGGCTTACGAAGTTCCGTCGTATGCCATGTTAAGTATGGCGTCGGATCAGTGGCGTCTTTTTCCGTCGGTTACGTCGTTTTACTAAGTCGTTTGCGAATAGGGCATTGCGTCGGTTTCAACAACGTTTTCCGACGTGAGCTGGAGCATGCGCACTGGGCTTTTTTCCCGGCCGGCGCATGCGCAGTTCGATCGATGCGGGGGCGCGCTTAATTTAAATACAAGCCGCCCCCTTTGAATTACGCGGGGATACGCCGGGCCATTTACACTACGCTGCCGCAAACTACGGAGCAAGTGCTTTGAGAATGCAGCACTTGCTCCAGTAAGTTGCGGCGGCGTAGTATAAATGGCTTACGCTACGCCGCTGCGGATTCTACCAGAATCTGGCCCTAAGGCCTCGTACACACGAGTAAATAGATTTGTTTAAAACGGTCTGTACGACCGATTTGAACAAATTTGTCTGCTGGCATTTTGGTTTGCTCGCGTGTACACACGAGCAAACCAAAATCCCCGCCAGCAGACGTGTCGGTGACGTGGCGGTGACGTTGACGCCGCCACGTCACCACACCAGGAAGTAAAACACTTCCGCGCATGCGTCGAAACCATTTGGCGCGTGTGCGAGAAGACATGTCTGCTGGTTAGCGTACTAACCAGCAGACATGTCGGGCGGACGGGTTCCCAGCCGACAGATTTCAAAGCATGCTTTGAAATCTGTCGGGTGGCCAAATCCGTCTGTTTGCCCGTACACACGATCGAATCTGTCTGCTGAAACGGTCTAGCAGACCGTTTACAGCAGACAGATTTGATCGTATGTACGAGGCCTAAGTGTCTTTGTATTGTGTTTCCTACTTACTGTATGTGATTTATACTGAAGCGAATTGACCTTTGATCGCTGTTTACGAAATTGCCCCGTATTTCCACATACGCTATCAGGTCTGTATTGTTGGTAATCAGTAGGTCTATTAACACTTTGTTTGTAGTTGGTGCATCTACCATCTGACCCATGAAATTGTCCTGCAAGACATTTAGGAACTTGCGAACCTTAGACGAATGCGCGGTTCCTTCCACCCAGTCTATGTCTGGATAATTAAAATCCCCATTGCCGCTAATCCAAATTGTGATAGGAGTTCCGTCTCCCCCTCCTCTCCCAGGCTAGGGGACCAATAGCATACTCCCAGTATTACTTTCCCCTTAGTTTCCTCCCTTTGGAGCTCTACTCATAAGTATTCCACCTCCTCCCTTAGTGTCATCTCTCACATTCACTTGTACATCATTTTTTATAAACAGGCATACCCCGCCCTCTTTTTACCCTCTCTATTCCTGCGATATAGGGAATACCCTTGAATGATTGCCAGCCAAGCATAAGAACTGTTAAACCAAGTCTCTGAAATTCCTACAAAATCAAAATCCTCCTCGAACAACAGAAGCTCTAGTTCTCCCTCCCATCTTGTCCTCCAGACTCCTGGTATTGGTAAACATGTCACGTAGTTTAGACCGGTTGCATACTGTCTCCTTGGGTGTTCTGAGGTTGCAAATAGGACTTGTTACTATACTTACCTCGGGTTTAGGTGCTTTAGTGAACATACCACTAATGCCCCCAATACTCCTCTTTGGAATATGTCCCACACTGACCATCTCTACCTCTAAACCCTCCCCCCGTCGCCTAGTTTAAAAGCCCTCTAACTTTTCAGCCATCTTCACTACCAGCAGATCTGCACCCTCCTCATTTAGGTGCAGTCCATTCCTTCTATAGAGCTGGTGACTGACTGAGAAGTCAGCCCAGTTCTCCAGGAACTCAAACCCCTCCTTTCTACACCAGCTCCTCAGCCACTTGTTTACTTCCCTAATCTCTGTCTGCCTTTCTAGAGTGCTCGAGAATACTACCTTGGAGGCTACCTTTTCCTGAATTTAGCTTCTAAATCACTAAAATATTTTTTTAGAACACTCCACCTTCCTCTGACTTTGTCATTAGTGCCAACGTGTACCATGACAACCGGGTCTTCCCCAGCCCCTCCCAGTAATCTGTCCACCAGATCAAACTTTGTCCACCAGTGTTGAACCCAATTCGCCAGGTAGACAACATACAGTTTGGCGCTTAAAGTCTTTGTGACAGATTGCCCAATCTGTCCTTCTAAGTATTGAGTCCCCTACTACCAGGATCTGTCTTTCCTTTCCCTTGGCTTCACTCCCACCTTCACTGGTAGAAGTTATTCCCCTGGCAGCTTGGGGAGTCACTTAGCTCCAGCAGTGCTGGTCCCTGACTGGTTTCACCAATGTCACCTAATGGGGCATACTTATTGAGATGTTCGAGCCCAGGACCGGCCTCCCTGGCACTTTCCCCTCTACCCTTTCTGACTGTCACCCATCTACTCTGCTTTGATGCTTGCCCCTCTTTATCTCCACCGCCTCTGTGCTAGTAGGTGCGATCCCAACTCTCCTTTAGTGTGGATGGTCTTCTCAGTGTTGACAGTTGCATTCCTAGATTCAGAGCCTGGGCTTCCGGAGAAACAATGTGCTTATATTTTGCACAGCAGTATTCACCCTTGATCGGATGATCAAGGAACACATACACGCCACAAGATATGCATCAAGTCTAATTAGAGCGGAGACTATGAGCCAGGCCTTCTCGTCCACATTAGTGCCTAACCTCACAAATGCGTTTCTGGAAGAATGGTCAAACATTCCCATAGACACACTCCGAAAACTTGTGGACAGCCTTCACAGAAGACTTGAAGCTGTTATAGCTGCAAAGGGTGGGCCAACTCAATATTGAACCCTATGGACTTAGACTGGGATGCCACGGAAGTTAATGTGCGTGTAAAGGCAGATGTCCCAATACTTTTTCTAATATAGTGTATGATGCAGAACTCATAGCTGCCCCAATGACTGCAAGCTGCCTGGGCCCTAAAGCAACCCCAAACCATTACATTTATGCTACCGTGGTTCACAGTTGGTATGGGTATCTACTCTTGAAATACATTTGTCAATGTCACCAAATTGTCCACTGTTAATGTGGCCAAACAACTTTATCTTTGATTCATTAGTCCACAGCACATTGTTCTGGAAGCCTTAGTAAATTGTAGTCTAGCTCTAATGTTCTTTGAACAGAAAATGCCTTTTTCTGGTACCCCTCACCTTCCCCAATGCAGGTTAAATTGCTGTCTCTATCTGATTTTAGATGCATGCATTCTGTCACTTTCTGTTGCAAGAGTTATTTACAGAATCACAAATACATTTTGCATTTCTGGGAGACCTAGCTCTTTGGCTGAGTTTTGTGGCCCAGGCTGTCCTGGACAAATTAACAGTTGTATGAAAGCCATGCCACTAATAAATTATTTTCCTTACAATGAAATTGTCATTTTATTTTGTTTTTAAAAACACTTACCAGACTCATACACAACTTTTTATTTTATTTTTTTATCTCAAAACAAGTTTTATTAAACAGGCCCAATACATCTATTACTAGCTTCAGAGCAATACATTTTGTTATACATTCACAGGTCTTAGTTCCACATGGGGTATTCAATTTTTATTGAAAATGTTTCCAACAATAAACAAACATATGTCACGAGTCACAGAGGAGTCAGGAACATTGCAAGGTTATAAAACAAAGGTAGAGGTCTACAGGTACAACTCAGCATGGAGATAAACAGAGTCCAAATTAAGTTATGGTACACAGGCTGGTGCATTGTAAGCCTTTCTGACAGCTAGTCCTATACTCTCCATCTCAAACAAACGTAGCAGGGCATGTTAGACAAACATTGACTCATGACAGAGGAGAGGGTAGGCAACAAACAATAAACAGAGCGAGTTAAAAAAAAAAAAATTAAATAAAAGGAAATTAAAAGGGATGGGAATAGGATCGAGGATGGGATGGACTTCATATACTGAACAAGATACATTGAGGGTTAATAGTCATACCAGGGTGTTACGAAAACCATTGCTGGCTCTGAGATATCATTAAGGGAGTCAATCGACCAGGGCAAGCTCACTTCCTGTCCCAATTACTCCACGACTGCCATCTTTTATCAAAGCACCTTCTCTGGCCAACCCTAGAGGCTATTAGTGATTCGTATACATAAGAGTCGCGGGTAACATTAATCACCTCTGAGAGATTGGGAACAGTATTAGACCTCCAGTTCCGAGCGATGAGAGTTCTCGCTGCTAGAAGGAGATGTGTCGCTACTGTGCGGACCTGTGGGGGGAAAGCATCAATGTTCAAACTCAACAGGGCCAGCGCAGGCTCAGGCCTAGTAAATACACCCGTAATTGAGGAGATGGATTTAAATACACTGTTCCAGAAGCTTGTTAGATGTTTGCATTTCCAAAAGGTATGCATGATGTTACCTACTTCTCCGCACCCCCTCCAACACAGAGGGGAATTATCCTGAGAGAATTTAGACATCTTGTATGGCGTTAAATACCATCTCAGGGATACCTTCTGGGCTAGTTCCCAGTGGTTGGTACATTTTGAGGCTTTGTATGCAGAAGCGAGAGCACACTGTAATTCCGTGAAGGGGCGACCCAAGTCCTCTTCCCATTTTAGGAATGGGGGGGACTTGACAAATGTGTGTCTGTGCTGGAGGAGGTTGTAGAAGAGGGGGATCCCCTTGGTGGTGGGGTTGGGGGACATTTCCAAATGGGAATCGGGAGAAACACTTGGTGGTTCTTGAGAGAGTTTAGGAAATGGGAGACTTGGCGGAATTTATATTCGTCTGCCAAGGGAAGACCATACTTAGATTGGAGGGATTGGAAAGAGGACATACAATTGTCGCTGAAAAGGTGAGAAATATGGGTTATGCCCTTGTTCCTCCAGCTCCTAAGTCCAATATTGGGGATGGCGCTTTCCAGGGTTTCAATTGGAACCGGTACTTCTACCAATGCGTCCCGGGGGTTAGATATGCCACCCAGAACTCTCCAGGCCTCCAGGGAGGCCCGAATTGACAAGGGAAACTGGTGCAGAGGAAGAGGTCTCATTGTGTCAAGATACAGCAAGGAGATCAGATCTCTGTTTGGGCTAAACGACTTTTCAATGCTGCACCAGGGGGTCGTCTGGGGGTTTGTAAACCATGCCTTAAGTTGACTTAAAAGGGAAGCGCGGTGATAGTCGCAGATATCTGTGAACCCCATACCACCCACCGACCTGTGCCTAGTTAACAATGCTTTCGAGCATTTACGTGGGTTTACGTGCACTCCATACATAGGTCCTAAGGATGGCGTTTAGGGACCGAAGGTGGGGAGGTTTAACGGAAATAGGGAGCGTGCGGAAGATATATAAAATCTGGGGTAGCAAAAGGCATTTTAAAGGAAGCAAGACGGCCAGACCAGGAGAGTTCAATTTTGGACAAGCGCAGAGTCTCTTTAGTGAGTTTTTCTATTAGTTGTGGGTAATTAGCATTAGGTAATTAGCATCCGCCAATCTGTGGGGGTCTGCGGTGATTTGAAGACCAAGGTAGGAAATGCTTTCCTTAGCCCACACATATGGGAATGAGCGTTCCAGGGAGGCCTGTAGAGCGGGCGGGAGGAGCATAGGCAGGATAGTGGACTTGGAGGAGTTGACTTTATAGTAGGAGATATTACTAAAGGACTGTAGCACTGCCTGGACATGGGGGAGTGATTTAGACGGGGATGTTATGGATAGGATAATATCATCTGCGAATAAGTTAATCTTATGCGAGGCACCGTGTATAGAGAATCCTGCGATATGGGGATGGGTTCTGATTTTTTCGGCCAGTGGTTCAATGAGGAGATTAAAAATTGATGGGGACAGAGGGCACCCTTGACGCGTCCCATTTGAAATACGAAAAGATCTAGATAGGCAATTAGAGGTAAAGACCTGGGCGGAGGGATGTGAATAGAGGGCCAGGATCGCCGAGGCAATAGGGCCCCGAAAGCCAAATTTGGATAGGATATGTGACATATAGGACCAGTGGACCCTGTCGAACGCCTTCTCCGCATCCAAGGAGAGGAGCAGAGAAGGCGTTCGAGAGGCCCAGGCGTGCTGCACCACGCCAATAATCCGGCGAGTAGCGTCCGATGCCTGCCTACCTGCAGTGAAGCCGGATTGGTCAGGGTTGATTAGGGAAGGAATAACGGTGAGAAGCCTATGGGCCAGAATCTTGGCGTATAGCTTAACGTCAGTGTTTAAAAGTGAAATGGGGCGAAAGTTGGCGGGTGTATCAGGGGGTTTGCCAGGTTTGGGGATAGTGACTATATAGGCTGATAGCATCTCAGGTGGGAAACCAGCCGAGGATACAGCTTGTGAAAAAACGGAGCATAATGCGGGAGCCAGAGTCTCACCAAACGTTCTGTAATAGTCATTTGGAAGACCATCTGGGCCTGGGGATTTACCCAAGGGCAACTTGGAAATTGTTTTCTGAATTTCCGCGACTGTAATGGGAGCGTTCAGGGTTTGTAGTTGGGAAGGGGACAGAGTGGGGAGGGACAGGTCAGCCAGAAAAGCCTGGATGTCATGGTCTGAGGGCTGAGGAGTGTCGCTATCCTCTCTTAAGTTGTATAGGGACAAATAATAGTCAGCAAAGGAGTTGGCAATATCTCTAGGGTCGTATAGCTTGCTGTTATTGGTTGGGTTACGAATAAAGGGAATTTTCGTACGAGTCCTCTGGTCCTTCAGTCGCCGGGCTAAAAATTTGCCAGCTTTATTCCCAGAGGAATAGTACGTCAACTTTAGGGCTTTCACAAATTTGTTATGGGATTCTAGGAGCAAACGTCTGAGGTCACATCTGAGATTGACCAGTTTGTTTAACAGGCCAGGAGTGGGTGAGGCCCTATTCTGAACTTCGAGAGACCTAATCTCCTTCAAGAGCAGGTCCACTTTCAAAGTTCTCTGGCGCTTCAACTTTGAGCTAATCTGTAGTAGAATGCCTCTAATGAAGGCCTTGTGGGCACACCACAGGACCGAGGGGTCTGACACCGAACCCTCATTTAACTCAAAAAATTCATTTAGGTGTTTGGTAATGTCATTAACCTGTGCCTGCGTCTGGAATACTCCAGCGTTGGCCCTCCAAATGTACGTGGGGCTGGGGGCCACCCCCTCCGCCAGGGAGATAGAAACAGGCGCATGGTCAGACCATGTGATATCATGGATGGCGGAGGAGGAGACCGCCCCAAGCAGGATCCTATCTACCAGAACCATGTCAATACGGGAGTAAGAGTTGTGTCTATTAGAGTGAAAAGAATAGTCCCGTTCATTAGAGTGCTGACACCTCCACACATCATAGTAGTCCTCTCTGATAAGGACTGGGTGCAACGTGGGAAGAGGACGTTTGGATTTCGAGGTTGTGTCAATACCATAATCAACTGTCATATTGTAATCCCCACAAATAATGACATTACCTTTTTTTACAGCAGTTATTTTCTTGAAGACCCTGTTAACAAACCTGACCTGGTTGGTATTAGGGGCATATAGATTTACAATAGTATAGGTACGATTGTTAAATTCCCCCACTAGAATCACATATCTGCCAGCAGGATCAGATAGCACCTCCTCCAGTTTGAATAACACAGTGTCTCTAATAGCCGTAACAACCCCTCTGTGTTTCTTATTGGGGGCCGAAGCAAAAAACAGATGGGTATAGTTCTTGTGCTGAAAGTGAGGGTGTTTAGAGGAGAGAAAATGGGATTCTTGAATACACAAAATGTCCGCCTGCAACTTCTGGGCCTCTTTCCACAGTGCCGACCGTTTTGCAGGGTGATTTAGTCCATGGACATTGAATGAAACTATGTTAAGCACCATGGTGGAGAGGGGTAAAGAAGAGACAGTACCTCAGGTCGGAGGGACCGACGAAGCTCAGATGAATTCCAAGGTGTAGTTTCCGGAGGCAAAGGTTTCGCCACTTCCTGGGCAGTGGGGTGAAGTCCATCTCCTGACGTGGGATAAGAAAAACAAAGGAAGGGAAGGAAAAAAAAAAAATACAAAGCCACCTGGATTAGAGGCGGTCAAACAGCAAAACAGTTCGATCAGAACAAACCGAATAAGTAAAAAGAGAGATTCAATGTTGAATCCGGGAGCAGAGAAACTGCTCATTTAACACAGGGGGGAGATAACAACGTCTGTAGGTAACTAGTAGTGCAATATTGCATACGCAACGGAGGCACTTAGGAGGACCTTTTCTTGTCCTTTTTCTTGCGGGACACCAGTTGCCAAGAATCCTGAGTGGTAACTTTAGAGGCTGCGGGTTGATCACCATCCACTTGTTCTGGGACAATGTTCCAGGCACGGAGGAGGGCCAGGCCCTCTGCTAGGTTGTTGACCACAGAGGAATGGTTGTCTCTTGTGATAGTGAGTTTGGCTGGATATCCCCATCTGTACACAATATCATGGTTGCGCAAAGCTTTGGTGACTGACAAGAGGGCCCTGCGTCTCTGCATCGTGAATTGGGAAAGGTCTGCGAACAACTGGATATCAGCATATTGGGCAAGTGGGCTCTTATTCTTCCTGAAGGACATCATAAAGCGTTCTTTAATTTGGAAGAAATGTACCCGCATCAGGACATCTCTGGGGATGCTATCTGGGAGATGGGATGGCTTGGGCAGGCGATGGATTCTGTCTATTGCCAGGTCTGCGTCTGACAAGTCAGGGATGAGTGACCTCATGAGGTCCTGTGCATATTGCTGCAGTTGGTGAGGAAGGACAGACTCAGGGACACCACGGATCTTAATGTTGTTCCTCCTGGACCTGTCCTCGAGGTCCGAGACCTTTGCTTTTAGCCATGAAAGTTCGTCTGCCTGATCGTTGTGGGCATCAACCAGGGAGTTGTATGAGGAGGCAAACTCCCCCATCTTCTGTTCAACATGGTCCACCCTGCCCCCCAGTTCTTGAACATCAGCTCTGAAACCCCTCATGCAGTCCATCATGTCAGCGTGGAGGGAGCTGCGGAGGGACACCAGCATATCCTTCAGGGTGGTGTCAGACACGGGTTTGTCAGCGGTGGGGAAGGAGTTAATGGCCTCCGCAAGCTCCCTGGTGTCATCCAGGGAGTCCTGTGATATGATCACCTTGCCGCCCGAGCACTCGGGGGAAAGCCGGGGTTTGGACTTTGCTGGGCTGCGTGCTAATGGGGTGGATGCCTCCGGAGAAACCTGCGCCCCTCCCGACTGTGGATTAGGGCTCGCTGGAGCCGAGCATGACCCGGAGGAAGAGGACGGCGAGGCTCCGTCGGCGCCATTTTGGCCTAGGCCGCGCGCGGTCGGAGGAAAGAAGTGAGAAAGCTTCTTTACCTGCGGCAATGTCTTTCGTTTTCGGGCCATCCCGGGAGGCTAGGCGGGCCAGTGAGACGATCAAGGCAGGTAAGGGCTGTTGATGTTGCCTCGGTGTGTCGATTGTACCTACGGTCGGCACGGAGCTCTCTGCTCAGACGTCCATGCAGAAGCTCGGCTGGCCACGCCCCCGGGTACTGAAGGTTTTAAACGAGCATGTACAGTGTATGCATCTACACAAAAAAAACAATAAACCGCAACATCTGACATATGCGCAGAGATCTACTCTGGATCCATACAAAGCTGTACTGGTACAGGGGCAAAGCTCCCACAAGCATTTTTCTCAGGGCCTTAGTGACACCACACACAACAGTAGATCCAAAATATTTGTGGTTAAAATAATACAGGTTCAATCTTCATACTCCTCAAGGAAGTTTTAATTATTGGCACCAATCTGGAACATCTGATTCTTATTTAAGTTATTAGTAGTGGTGGGAAATTTAGGAATGCACTAACTTTTTTCACACAAAAATCTGCATTTTTGTTCATTTATATTAGCATAATAAATATACCATGCCGTTGGTATGTGCCATCTGTTTAAGTATGTAACCTTTATCTGTAGGCACTGTCTGAATGAAGATCTAATGTTTGCCTGTTCATATAATTTGAAAGTGTGGGAAGGCAAAATATTACCAGCTTAAAACTTCAGCTTTGAGGTCTTTGGGCAACAGAAAAGGCAACATTACATTTTAAATTGTGATGGCAATGACAGCGTCAGTTAAGATAAAGCTGTTGATGTCTTAACTGTATGTCAGACTTCTAGCATTTAATTTCTGTTATATCTCTGTATCAGGAACACTGTGACCCACACTTCCTACTGTTTGAATTTTGGCACAGCTTACAAATCTGGGAAACTATACAAACCATAGGAATCCCTTTACTAACAGTATCTAAAATAATTTTCCTTTGTGCTTGCATCTTCTGCTGTAGGTCAAAGATACACGATCAAGCAGCTTATACAAAGGATCTCTGATTCCAACACATCTGTTCTACAAATCCTCCAATAATCAAATTGAAACTTTCCACATTTTGTCATGTATCAGCCAAAAATGTAAATGTATTTTATTGGGATTTTATGTTATAGACCAACACAAAGTGGCACATAATTCTGGAGTGGAAGGAAAATGAGAAATAGTTTTCCATTTTTTTTTACAAAGAAATATGTGAAAAGTGTGGCATGCATTTGTATTCAGCCCCCCTGAGTCAATACTTTGTAGAACCACCTTTCACTTAAAATTACAGCGGCAAGTCTTTTTGGGGATTTCTTTACCAGATTTGTACATCTAGAGAGTGACATGCCCATTCGTCTTTGCAAAATATATCAAGTTCTGTCAAATTGAATGGAGAGTGTCTGTAAACAGCAATTTTCAAGTCTTGCCACAGTTTCTCAATTGGATTTCAGTCTGGACTTTGTCTGTGCCATTCTAACACATGAATATGCTTTAATCTAAACCATTCCATTGTAGCTCTGGCTGTATGTTTAGGGTTGTTGTCCTGCTGGAAGGTGAATCTCCACCCCAGTCTCAAGTCTTGTGCAGACTCTAATGCCCCGTACACACGATCACTTTTTGTGATGAAAAAAATGTCATTTTTCTTCATGAAAAAAAAACGAAATTTTTCAAACTTCATTTTCAAAAATGACGTTGCGTACACACCATCATTTTTGGAAAATGATGAACAAAACGACGGCACTCTAAAGGGGAAGTTCTATTTGCCTTGAGGCTGCTATTAGCTGGTTACTTGTTAGTAAAAGACGATTCCTGCTTTTCTGTCTGTTACAGCGTGATGAATGTGCTTACTCCATTATGAATGGTAGTTTTACCTCCCGTCTCCTAACTTGCTTCTGGGCATGTGCGTGTTTAAAACATAATTTTTTACGTAGTTTTGCCCACACACGATCATTTTTTATGACACAAAAAATGACATTTTGAAAAATGACATAAAAAATTTGAGCATGTTCGAATTTTTTTTTGGTCATTTTTCAGAAGACATAAAATGACATTTTGGCCACACACCATCATTTTAAATGACATTTTTTAAAATGACATTTTTTTTCATCACAAAAAGTGATTGTGTGTACGCTGCATAACAGGTTTTCTTCTAAGATTGCCCTGTATTTGGCTCCATCCATCTTTCAATCAACTCTGACCAGCTTCATTATCCCTGCTGAAAAAAAGGTGTGTTCAGAGTGATATGCAGTGTTAGTTATCCGCCACACATAGCGTTTTGCTTTTAGGCCAAAAAGTACAATTTTGGACTCATCTGACCAGAGCACTTTCTTCCACATTTTTGCCGTGTCTCCCACATGGCTTCTCGCAAACTTCAAATAGGACTTCTTATGGCTTTCTTCTTGCCACACTTCCATAAAAGGCATATTTGTGGAGTGCACGACTAATAGATTCTCCCACCTGAGCTGTGGATCTCTGCAGCTCCTCCAGAGTTACCATGGGCCTCTTGGCTACTTTTCTGAGGAATGCTCTCCTTGCCCGGGCTGTCAATTTAGGTGGACAGTCATGTCCATGGTAAGTTTGTAGTCGTGTCATACACTTTCCATTTTCGGATGATGGATTGAACAGTGCTCCGTGAGATGTTCAAAGCTTGTGATATTGTTTTTTAACCCAACCCAGCTTTAAACTTCTCCACTGACCTGTCTGTTGTGTTCCTTGGTCTTCATGATGCTGTTTGTTCACTAAAGTTCTCTAACAAACCTCTGAGGGCTTCACAGAACAGTTGTATTTATACCGAGATTTAATTTACACACAGGTGGATTCTATTTACTAATTAGGTGACTTCTGAAGGCAATTGTTCTACTAGATTTTAGTTAAGGGTATCAGAGAAGAGGTGGCTGAATACAAATGCACGCCACACTTTTCACATATTTGTTTGGAAAACCTTTTAGAAAACCATTTATCAATTATGTGCCACTTTGTGTTGGTCTATCACATAAAATACATTTACATTTTTGGTTGTGACATGATAAAATGTGGAACATTTCAAGGGGTATAAATTATTTTTGAAGGCACTGTACAAATAATGACTTATAGAAGATACAGGGAGTCCTACTGTGAAACTAGGTAACAGCCGCTTTCCCTTATTTATCATTTGTGTGTCTCCATTACAATCTGGTTGGAATACATTATGTAGTTTATTTTTATCTGCTTCTATTTTATTAGGCTAGCTCCACACTATTGTGTTTTTTTTAACCTAGCCGTAAGGAGTATGTTTATAAAGTGATCAGTGATCGACTTGCTAAATGCATATCAGTAGATTTCTCATACTTGTCGAACACTTTTGCCACCAAAGTTTATCCAACATTTGGATTTCCCATTCTTTGAAATAAAATCTAGGTCTCAGTAATGTTTTCTGCATCTACAATGTGAACAATGTTAATTTCGCTGCCAGAAATCTCTCTAAAACTTTGCCATTTTCAAATAGTGAATTAGTAATTGTGACAATGGTACACTATTAATTTCTATAAAGATCAGCTGTAACTGGGGGCATGGCCTGACACTGCATTGAGTAGGATGCATTCACGAGGAGCTCCGTCCATTACCCCTTATACATCGCAATCGTGTGACTACTAAAAGACCCCATCTATCCTAATCTGACTCTCACACAGCCTGGGACCACCGGCAGCATGTCCCCACCGAAAAGCCAGAAGTCTGCGACCGTGGCAAAGCTTGATCAATACCGCCGCCAGGACAGAGAGGAGGGAGATGAAGATGGTGCTGCTGTGAGGGCGGGAGGTAAGCGGCCGGCGGAAGATACTGACAGGCTGCTGGAAGCAATTACTCTCTGCCGTACATCACTGACGGCTCAGAACGAGGAGGTTAAGGTGGATATCTCCTTAATCAGGCAGGACCTACACAAGCTCTGGGACCGGGTCAAAACTGCAGAGACCAGGCTAAGCACTGTGGAGGATGCCGTCCCCCCCTGCAGGAAATCACAGACCGCATGCAGCGCCAAATCCGCCAGCTATTTACCAAGCAAGATGACATGGAGAACAGGTTGAGAAGGTGCAACCTGCGTTTTATTGAGACAGTGAGAAGGGTTAGTTTTACCCTACTGATGATGTGTTGTCGCAATAGTAATCCTGCTTTACCCTCCGAGGGTGCAGAGGGTAAAGACCCTACAACGTTACTTGAGCAGGTGCTCCTCACTACCTATGGCAAAGAGGCCTTTTCTCCCATGCTGACGGTGAAGAGAGCACACCGCATTCCTGCAAAACCGCCGCCACAAGGAAGCTCCCCCTCACACCTTCATAGCCAAGCTCCTTAACTATAAAGATAGAGATGCAGCCCTGAGACTGGCTAGAGAAAAGGGCAACATACCGCTGGGAAACGTTAAAGTCGCCATCTTTTCCGGATTTCTCGGCTGAGGTCCAGCGCCCTTGACAGGGATTTATGAAGGCCAAGCGTAGGCTGCGCATGCAACACCTCAAGTACGCCATGCTCTTCCCCGCACACCTTAGGGTGGAACAAGAGGGACGTGCGTTTTTTGAGGATCCTGAAGAGGTAATCGCTTGGCTAGAATGCCATGCTGTACCCTAGAATGCAGACTGACACTATCGTGAGTACGGTTACTGTCACTTTCCCCCGACTCTTGGAAGTGGGCTAGTTCCTTTACCACCTATATGGCTATCTAGGGCCTTGTGCCATGTTTAAGCGCCAAGCCAAACGCTCACTGTACTTATTGTTCATTTACTTACGATGCCCCTAAAACAGGGAAAAGGGACAAATGCTTTCTTTATTTTATTTTTCACTTTTTTTCCCTGTCTACTCTTTTGGTTGTCCCATGGTTTTATGCCCCTTAGCCCACTGCCATGTAAGACTCCTTGATGATACATGCCTATCTTGAAGCCCGAGTTTGGCTTATTTTGCTTCGAGAGTCAAAGTGGAATTTTACCCGGAGGGGAGGGGAGGAAATGAACTTGATTTTACTTTGGCTTTGTATATTTTTCTCCATTTCCTTTTTTTCTGTTTTTTTCTTCTTTTTCTTTTTGTAATCCTATTGGGTCTTAAGTGACCAACATGTTGTAACAGAGGCTGGAGCCTCAGGTTTGCACTAGTCCTACCTACCAAGTGCAAAGTGCAGCGAGACTTTCCCCCGTTTAGTACTAGGGAAAACAGTCATGTCGCATGGAGTCACCATAGAACAGAACACCACGGTGCTTGTGCATTGTGGGGCTTGCTATACTCCCTCTATCTACCTCGGTGGCTCTGTTCGATCATTTTTTTTTCTGTTTTTCCAATTCCTACCAAGTAACAATGTTTTATTTTCTAAAGTTTGAACTGTTCAAATTGTTTGGGGATGATGCCGCATTGGTTGTAAGAGGTGCAGGGCGGGGTGGGGGTTGGGGTAGTTTACATATTGAGTAACCATGTGCACAATATTTTCTGGAATTGGGTTCTACAACATACATTCATAATGTTACGTGTCCTATGTAAGATGACTAGCCTCCCATCATTTCTATTGGTTATGTGTATGGCCGATGAGTTGGGACATGTGTGTTCGGGTGGGTTGCACTATTTCTCACGCAGAGCTCCATGGCGTCTAAAAAGTTCCTAACCTGGAATGTCAGGGGTCTTTGTGAGAAAGTGAAGTGCTAAGCGGTTCTTGCGTTCCTTAAGAAGCAGCGCGCTGATATAGTGGTGTTGGTTGAAACTCATGTGGAGGGGAGACTGCAGATGGCCCTTCGTCGACCATGGGTGGGGTGGGCATTTCATTAGACCCACACAACCTATGCACGGGGAGTCTCCATACTTGTTGCTAAGTCTGTTCACTTTGAGCTTTGTGAGGCCTTCATAGACCCACAGGGCCACTTCGTGTTCCTATCTACCAAATTGTACGGAGAGCCCTTCCTTCTCCTGGCCTTCTATGTCCCTCCCCCTTTCTCCATGTCCATAATTCTTGAGGGGATTGCATTTATGGCACAACATCCCTCGATCCAAGAGGTTTAGCTGGGAGATTTCAACACCACACTGAACGCTTCCCTGGATAGGCTCCAACTCGTGAACCCCAATATGGGGACGGCGGGGGACACCACATTTCCTCTTTCCACCTGGCAGATACATGGCGGCATAAGCACCCCGGTAAAATGTAATATTCCTGTTTCCCCTCTACCCAAAATTCCATGTCTAGAATTGACCTCATCTCTATTTTGCAGGGTCTCACACCACGCCTGGGAGAGGCAGCATTCTCCCCCAGGCTGTTGTCAGATCATAGCCCTTACTGGATCACTCTGGGGGTACCTATAAACAAACCACAGCGAGCATGGCATTTGAACCCATTCTGGCTCACCCTGTTGCCTGAGGACGATGAGCTCCTCACGGAATGGCGGTTATATTTCAGAGAGAATGACCATTCTGCGCCTGTGGCGGCAGTCTGGGAGTACTTTAAACTCCATGCCCGCATGTCCTTAACTGCCCGAATAAACCGGATAAAAGCCAGATCCAAGTACCCAGGCTCTGACAGCCTTCAATTAGAATTTTACTCACAGTATAGCGAGGTCCTGGTCCCCAAGCTGTTGGCCTTTTACAATCATCTATTTAAGACGTTTACACTCCCTCCCTCTATGAGAGAGGCGACCATAGTCCTTATTCCCAAACCGGGAAAAGACCCTGGTTACACGGAATCCTATCGCCCCATTTCTCTCCTTCAGGTGGACGTTAAAATTTTGGCCTGGTTGCAACACTTCCTTTAATTTGCGTAAATTATATATCAACCTTTAGGCGACACACAGAAACGTAGGATCCCAGGTGGTGGTGACACTGGACACGGCCAAGGCATTTGACTCCGTGGAATGGAGATATCTTTGGAGGTGTCTGGAATGCAATGGCTTTGGTCCTCGATTCCATAAATGGGTCAGACTGCTCTATCAGGCCCCAATGGCCAAGTTGGTGGCGAATGGCTGGTGTTTGATCTCAGTAGAGGCACGAGGCAGGGCTGCCCACTCTCCCCACTTCTCTACACCCTGGCTGCGGAACCTTTGGCCATGTCCATTCGCATGAACCCAGAGATACAGAGATTGCAGATGGGGCCCTTCACAGAAAAAATTAACATATATGCGGTCGATACATTGTTATACCTCGCGGATTCGGCCCAAATGTTCAAACTGCACTTCAAACGATTGAGTGGTTTGGGAACTTTTCCAGACTCAAGATCAACTGGGGGAAGTCACAGATTCTTCCAAATGATAGTTTCCCGCCACCAGAGTCCCAAAAGGATCTCCCCCTTCAAAGGGTTGACACTATTCGGTACTTAGGAATACACATATACAGAAGCCTGGCTGACTATATTGCCCTTAATATAGAACCATTGTTTTCGTTGGTTAGAGCCAAGATACGGGTTTGGGCACGTCTCCCTCTTGGTGTGTGGGGTCGCATCAACCTGATCAAAATGGTCCTTCTCCCCAAGATCCTATATGTTTTATGGCACACCCCAATATACTTACCCCTAAAGTATTTTAAGTCACTGGAAGCCCTTCTCAAGCCCTTTGTCTGGTGCACCGGCAGGCATAAACTCGCTTGGCGAGCACTCAAAAATCCAACTGATATGGGGGGTACAGCACTACCAGATTTTAATCTCTACTAAATCGCATCCCAACTATCCCAAATGTTTCACATTGACAAAACAGACGTTACACGTTTTTGACTCCTGCTTTGTCCCCGGGTAGTCCGGTGCACTGGGGATCCGCTTTATGCTATATCGGCGGGCTCCAGGAGTACTGAGTCGTGTGGAAATGCAAAGTCCTTGTTGTATCCCTATAGGCGCATTTGGGACCTTGCTTCTCTCAGATTGGGAATACCCCCAGACCACAGATTACACGCCCTTATGGCACAATAAAGATTTGCCTGAATTCCTCCATGTCCAAGGCTCTGAGCTATCGGCCACACAGGGTGTCTATTACCTACATCACTTATTCTCATATGGAAATTTTAAAACCTACCAAATACTTAAAGAGGAATTTTCACTGCACAATCATATGTTTTTCAGGTTTTTACAAGTAAGACACGCAGTCCAGGCGCAGTTCCCACATACCCCCCGCGCGACCCACCTCACACCCCATCATGGCAATAGCTAAAAGTACAGATCCACGTGGATTGATATCTGAGTTTTACCGTTTGCTCACTACCCCTGCTGCCACTAAGCTAGCGTTTGACTTGAAGCCCCGCTGGGAGACTGAGGAGATTTTATTTATAAATAGTTTGCAGGTCAGAAATAAACAAAACAGTAAATTTAATCTTTGACGTCCGGCGCTAAACTAAACAAAAGGATCTCCTCTCTATTGTGACAGGAAGTCAGGTAAATCTGTGTGTGTTGTACCAGTTGGGATATATATTTCTGCGTTGTTTAGACAATACACCAATTACTATTGGGCGTCGGCTGCAGAGATGGCCAGAGAGGTTTGGGGCGTTAAAAGGTTTCAGCTGTTCAGAATTAAGCAATTAAAGCCCCTATAAAGACAGCCTAAGGATAATGACTGATTGCTGGATCCTGGGGCTTTGTGAGTGAAGGAGCAGTCACAAGCATTTCTGAAGAGGTGAGGTGCTGATGGATATTTCTGTGTGAGAAATATCAGAGACTTTTTTGTTGTTTTCTGCTGTAGGACCAGCAGTGTCTGCCCAGCAGTAGGCTGTGCCAGACTCCATAAGTAGATTCCTGTGTTGGGAAGGTAGACGCCCCAAGTGGCAAGGGTTTATTTTATGTTTTGTTTTGTTTATGCTGTTTTTATGCTTGCGCAAGATGGAAAAATAAACCATATCATTTGTTTTCAGTCATCCTCAAGTGCCTTTTTGTACAGTTCAGCATGTAGTGAACCCATAGAGGGGGTCACACACACCCGCTACCGAGTTAATCCCTCACACTATACAGTGTGGGGCTGGTCTCCAAACCAGCCACCTGTTGTGCTCTCTTCCTGGTCTTTTGAAGTCCAGCTGATTGTGGACTCCAGTGGACCCAAACATCCGGACCGGATTCCAGTTCCGTCCCTCATAATGGAACAAATGCGAGGTGAAACGTACCTATTGTCATGTATCGCACCTCGCATACCGTCACATACCCCCCCCCCCTCTGCTCAAGCCCCTGCGGCTGAGCACTTGACCCAACCATACAGTGCACACGGGAGAGGGCATCTGCATTATTTTGGAGCTTTCCCGGCCTGTGCTCGACTGTAAACTTAAAAAGCTGTAAAGCCAGGAACCACCTTGTCACACAAGAATTTTTCTCCCTGTTGTCACACATCCACTTCAGGGGAGCATGGTCTGTGACCAGCTTAAATGACCTCCCCAGTAGGTAATACCTCAGGGAGACTAAGGCCCACTTAATGGCGAGACACTCCTTTTCTACGATGGCATCATTTTTTTCGTGCTTGTTCAGCTTCCGGCTCAGGTATACCACCGGGTGCTCCTCATCATCCCTGTTATGTGACAGTACGGCCCCTAGACCCACCTCAGAGGCATCCGTCTGTACAACAAACTCCTGGCTAAAGTCTGGGGTTACTAGTACGGGTAACATACAAAGAGCCTGTTTTAAATTTTGAAATGCCTCCTCGGCTTCGGGATTCCACTTGACCATGACCAACCCCCTACCCTTCGTCAGGTCAGTCAAGGGGGCGCCAATGGTGGCAAAATTGGGTATGAACCGCCTGTAATACCCAGGAAGGCCCTCACTTGTTTTTTATTGACTGGTGAGACCTGCTTCCCTAAGGGAATCTACCACTGCTTGTACACAGAGCAGATGCGATTCCCAATCTGGGCTGTGGATGACTACATCGTCCAAGTACGCCGCTGCATACGAGCGATGTGACATCCGCTTATACTGAAACGAGCCCTCAGGAGTGGAAAAGGCAGTCTTCTTCTTGGCGGTATCTGCCAATAACCTTTCGTTAGGTCTAGGGTCATTATGTAGCGAGCCTTTCCCAACCTCTCCAGAAGTTCGTCGACCCGGGGCATCGGGTAGGCGTCAAACTTGGACACACTGTTAAGTTTTCTAAAGTCATTACACAACCTGATACTGCCATCAGGTTTTGGGACCAGCACTATGGGACTTGACCACTCACTGTGGGACTCTTCGATCACATCCAACTTCAACATATTTTTTATTTCCTCCGTAACTGCCTCTCGCCGGGCCTCTGGAATTCTATACGGTTTTACATTTACCCGAACCCCTGGTTCCGTCACTATGTCATGTTGGATCGTGTTGGTCAGTCCGGGTAAGGGGGAGAAAAAGTCTCTATTTTTCTGCACGAATGCCCTAACGTCACTTTGTTGTGCTATGGACAGGGAATCCGTGATAGGGACGTCAGGTGTCACGGGTATCTGGTCTGTTTGAGGCAGGGAGGTGGCCAGTAAAGTCTCTCGGTCCTTCCAGGGCTTTAAGAGATTTACATGGTAAATTTGGTGTGGTTTCCTTTTCCCTGGCTGGTAGACTTTGTAGTTTACCTCCCCCACCCTTTCAACAACCTCGAAGGGACCCTGCCACTTGGCAAGAAACTTACTTTCTACCGTGGGAACCAGTACCAACACTCTGTCCCCCAGGCTGAAAGTACGGACCTTGGCACCCCGGTTATAGACCCTCCTCTGGGCCTCCTGGGCTCGCTCCATATGTTCCCGTACCAGTGGCAGGACAGCTGCGATTCGATCCTGCATCAAAGCGACATGCTCTATAGCAACATATGGTGCAACTGCATGAGTCTATAGCAGACCTCGAAGCGCAGCATAAGAATCCCGCCACCAGGTCCAATGATATTCTCCAACGCCTGAATGCCTACCGTGAGGAATTACGGCAGGCTCTTAGGGCAGACTATGACACCTTCTTTAAGCGACTGAAGGTTTCTTATTATTCTCAAAATAATAAGGCAGGAAAACTACTTGCCTCACAACTTAAGAAAAGACAGGCCCGTTCCAATCTTACACACCTTAGGCACCACCATACTAATGCGACATTTCAAAATCCCAAAGATATTGCTAACGTGTTTAGGGATTACTATGAAGCCCTATACAACTTGAAGGCAGACCCAGATACACACCAACCCACGCCCGAGGAGATTGATGATTTTTTGCGGGGTGTTCATCTCCCCTCTGTTGACGATCCTACCTATAATTACCCAGGAAGTTGAAGATGCTATTAGGTCATTGCCTATGCATAAGTCACCGGGTGCGGATGGTTTTTCCGCCGAGTAGGGCGTTCTCTAAGCTGCTCTCCCCGCATCTGGTGGAAATCTATAATATAGCTGCTTCCACAGGCTCCTTTCCAGCAGAAATGCTGCAAGCAGTGATAGTCACCCTACCAAAGCCGGGCAAGGACCCGTCGATCCTGCAAAATTTCAGGCCCATTTCCCTGCTAAATACTGATTTAAAACGATATGCTAAAATCCTGGCAAACAGACTGATGGACGTAACCCCCTCCCTTATAGGACTGGATCAGGTTGGCTTTGTAAAGGGAAGGCATGCGCTGGATGGAACTAGGCGGATGCTGGACCTCCTGAGATTTGTGGAGGCCACGCAGACTCTTAGTGCTTTCCTGGCTCTTGATGCAGAAGCCTTTGATAGGGTTCATTGGGGATACCTGTCAAGGACGCTTCTTAAATTTGGTCTATCGGGCCTAATACACTCGGCGATTATGTCGTTATACTCTAATCCCACGGCCAGAGTTTATTCCTCTAGCATGCTATCTGACCCTTTTAAGCTCTCCAATGGCACTCGCCAAGGCTGCCCACTCTCCCCGATAATTTTTTCCCTAATTATTACATCAGGTCTAGCGAGGAAATAAAGGGCATTGTAATTGGCTCTGAGAGTCATAAAATAGGTCTCTTCGCTGATGACATTATTCTTACGACCTCTAATCCGGTGGAATCCCTACCCGCGATTCAATCTCTACTATGCAAATTCGGTAAAACCTCCTTTTACAAGGTCAACACGTCCAAATGTTACGCTTTAACTCTTAATATGGCCAAAGGTGATAAGTATAAACTGCAAAATATATTCCCCTGTACTTGGGATCCTCCCTCAATCACTTATCTGGGTGTACAACTAACTGCTTATTCGACTAAGCTATTTGCCAGTAATTTCCCCCCCCCCCTATTGACGAAAGTGGAAGCAGAGCTTAATCAAATTAGCGCTCTTCGGCTTACATGGCTGGGACGAATAGCTGCATATCAGATGCAGGTGTTTCCTAAGCTCCTGTACCATTTTAGGACACTGCCCATCCCGATCCCGCAAAGGTTCTTTTTTTTTTTTTTAAAGTGTATTTTTTGTGCGTGAACTCGAGAGAGAGGAGCCGGACTGCAGGAGTTGGGAGTAGGCAGACCCTCCCCCCGGAGGCAATCGCCATCCTTCTCCATGCCCCTGGTGGCAATGGCGGGTGTGAAGGGGGGCCTCCCACTCACCCCGCCCTACCTGCTCCTCTTGGGAGCCCAACTGGGGCCCAACGGGACCCCAATGGGGCAGAGGGACTCCCCCTATGAGGGAGTGAGGGGGCCTAGCCCACCCAGCCAGCCCCGTAGGTCCTTCGCCTCTCTTTATTTTAAGAGACCGCATGGCCAAAGTGCATGTGTTTTAAACCAATTTTGTGTGCGTGCAAGTGTGGTGGTTTTTGTGGGGGGGGGGTGGGCGTACTAAGCACAGGCGTACCTTGCATAGCACACCCACCGGGAGCCGGGCTGAGACCACCAAACTCAATTCACATGTAGCCGAGACTGGGATCCGAACCCTTGGCTGCAGAGGTGAATGGCTTGTCAGCGCAGTGCCAATCACGTTGAGCCACCACAGCTCCCTCCGCAAAGGTTCTTCAATCAACTGGACAACTCCCTCAGGAGATTTGTCTGGGGAGGTAAGAAGCCCAGGATCGTGCTAGCACACATCTATAAACCTAGACAGCTGGGAGGAGTTGGCCTTCCTAACGCGCAATTATATTACAAAGCTGCAATTTTAGATCAACTACGCTTCTGGTCCTCCTGCCAGTCAGATAATAAATGGTCGGACATTGAACGTGCAGTTACTCCCGGCCACAACCTCCCAGCACTGGCGCTGGCTGCGAGTTTACATCATAAACCTGCAGTTCCGCAATATCCGACCATACAAGCATCCCTTGACGCTTGGTCTTATTTAACTAATAATCGCTTTGTAGGTGTCCCCATCCAGACCATACAAATTCCGTTAGCGACGTACACTTATCTTATACCAAATTTTACGGCCCAACCATGGATGAGGGGGGGGGGCACATTACTCCGCACCTCCTCAATCTGAGCAGAGTGCAGTAGACAGGTATAGACTATTCCAAATACAACACTACTCACGAACCAACCCTAGAGGGCCCATCAACATTCCGCAAAACCTTTGGAATTTCCTTCTGAGCAAACCCTACTGCAAACATAAAGGGATATCCCTTTTCTACAAATTTGCATCCGCTCTCTATATTCAGTCAAAAAGCCCTAATATGTTAAAATGGGAATGCGAATTGCAAGCAGAATTTCCCTTACATCAGTGGCACGAGGCGATAAAATATAATGTATAGAAAAAATGAAGTCGCGCTACAAATAGCATACAGTGTAAATAAAATAAATAAATGGTGTCATTAGTGCTAAATGATATATCACATAAACAAACTTTTTGAAAAACAACAATAATGTGAACAGTGAATGTGATATTAAGTCCATATGGTGATTATACAGTCCATCAAGGGATATGTTTTAAAATAAACAGAAAAAGTTTCCCAGTGTAGATAAATCCACGGACAGATGTGAGTAATGACAAACAAAGACCTCCACCGCACAGAAAACACTGACCCTTACCAGAGTCTCTGATCTCACAGAGATCAATAACAGCAAAGAGTGAAATCCATAGTCAGCAGGGAGCAAAGGGGACATCCATTTATTGTAGCCAGTAGATGTATTCAGCTCAAAAACGATCATATATCAACCAGTGGTCCCATATGGAAATCAAAAGAAATCCTCATAGTGTAAAACCATACATTTATTGGGTAAGAAATAAGATTGTGCGCACTTACATCAATCCATAGTAAAAACAGCAAAAACAGCATAAAATTCAGTAAGCCGGCCGGCGTTTGGAGCGTGTTACCCGTCTTCCGGGTCCTCACACGTGATGCGGTGACGTCAGCGCGTCGCCTCCCGACGTTTCGTCACAAAAGGGACTTGATCACGGGATGAGGCGGCGCTCCGAGTCACCGCATATAAGTAAGCAAAACGGGCGGAGCTATCCCCAAGATGGATCCCGGGTGATCATACTTCCGCCATCTTAACTAATGGAAACACAGTGAGCATACCAATAGGTCTAATACAGCAACTAAGGGCAAACCGAAACGGCAGCCCCATTGCAAAACAACACACCATATTGTCGTATATAACGGCAAACGGTGTGTTTTACAAGGTAAATTACTAAATGGTGTTATTATGTTATAGGTATATAGTGAGGCCGGAGGCAAACAAAACCACACATATATAGTCAACAAGCAATGTTTGCACATTATAATGTAATACGTTTCAACTTCCATGCTGAAACATATATAAACATAAAAAATTACATTTTTTCTAAAAAAACGACATATAAAATATAATGGGAAGTCATCGGCGTGTGTAGACCATTGGGATAATGCACAGAAATTGCTACATAGGTGGTATTTAACTCCTGTCCGACTGCATAAAATGGACAACTCTATTTCGTCACTTTGTTGGAGAAACTGTCTCTCAGCAGGTAGTCTGCTCCATACTTTCTGGAACTGCACTTACAACCTTTGTGGGCAGAGGTTCAATCTATCATGAGGAAAGTCGCAGCAGTCAGTCTCACAATTACCTCTGCTCTAGCCCTATTGAGCCTAGGTATTGGAAATTTCCCGCCGCTCACGAGGAAGGTTGTCATTCACATCCTGTATGCTACACGCATATCTATAGCTAAGAACTGGCGCTCGCAATCACCCCCTAGTATCGCAGAGGTGATAGCAAGAGTGAACTCACAGTATACCATGGAAAGGATGCTAGCCTATACAGAAAGGAGATCTCAATCCTTTCATAAACATTGGGAGATTTGGAGGAAGTCTAAATATGCCCCCTCACATTTATGACCACATATGTATGTTTTCACAAAACTTTAATGGTTAAATATCTCAACATCTCATGGTGGTAGGGTATGGTATGGTATTCTCTTCTATTCCATTGAAAGATGGTTATGTTTACAGTTGTTTATATCATTTGATATAACTGTTTCAAAGTTCTATGGTCTGTTTAGTTTCGATCATTATCAAGGTGAGGAAATCTTACTGAACGGAATTGCTTCGGGGGCCCTCATTCAGGTCCCGATGAGACTACATGGTACAGACCTTTCAGGTTGCCTGGTCACAGTTTGAACACACAGGGGGTGACAGGCCCAACCTCTTAAGGAGGTCAATCCAATGAGAATGCTTGTAGCTTATACATAGGTGCTGTATTGTCGTTATGTAAGATGTGATAATACTTTTGCTTCTGTTTTTGTTTTCACTATGTATATTGTGTCCTGTATCTACTGCATTCCTTATGTATACATGGTTGAAAATTTAATAAAAATCTATTGTTTAAAAAAAAAAAGAGAAATGCTCTATGACGCTCCTATATGGGCTGACCTCTCCTTCCCATGTTTCTTTGGCAACATCTAGCAGGCCCCTGGGATGCCTACCATACAAGAGCTCAAAGGGGGAATAGCCTGTGGATGCCTGCAGAATTTCTCGTATGGCAAACATGAGATATGGTAGCAAAAAATCCCAATTTCTCCCATCTTTGTCGACCACCTTTTTCAGCATACTCTTCAATGTTTTATTAAACCTTTTGACCAGACCATCTGTCTGGGGGTGGACAGAAGTACGGAGATGAGAGATTTTGTACAATCTACACAATTCCTTGATAACACTAGACAAAAAAGGTGTGCCCTGATCGGTCAAGATCTCTTTTGGGATCCCTACTCGACTAAACACATGTACCAATTCATTGGCAATAGACTTAGGGGAGGTGTTACGCAAGGGTATGGCCTCAGGATAGCGAGTCGCATTGTCCAGGGTCACCAGGATATGCTGGTGACCTCGGGCAGATTTCACCACCGGCCCTACCAGGTCCATGCCAATCCTCTCAAAGGGGACCTTGATTATTGGTAGAGGGACAAGGGGGCTGCGAAAATGGGGCGACAGTGCTGACATTTGGCACGATTCGCAGTAGTCCTTGACCCCTGCCTGCAAACCGGGCCAGAAAAATCTTTGGGCGATTCTCTCCCGGGTTTTTTCGACCCCGAGATATCCCCCCATTACATGACCATGAGCCAGGTCTAACACCACCCTGCGAAAGGGATTGGAAACCAGTAGCTGTTCTACCTCTTCCTCTCCATGTTTTACCACTCGATATAACAAATTGTTTTTAATTGCCATATAGGGGAAGGACACCATCCAATTAGGATCCACCGGTTCCCCATCCAACATCTTAACATTTTCCCTGGCTCTCATGAGGGTGGGCTCTCGCACCTGCTCGGTACAGAAATCCTCTCTCCCGACCTCCAAGTCGGGTACCAAATTTTGGCTACTCTCCATTACAGGGTCAGGCGGGATTTCCTGTTCGTTACCCTCAGGCTGGGTGCTAGCTTCCAAGTCCTCCGGTTCCCCAGCCATGGCAGGGAAAGGAAGAGGATCTCCGGCTTCCTCGATCCCACCAACATCATGCCTTTCCCTTTGGAAAAACGGGTCTGGTGATAGTTCCCGTGTTTCCCCAGCAGGGGGAACTCTATCTACAAGCCCCCCTTTCCTATAACTTCCAAAAATAGGGAAAATCTCTCCCCACTAAAGCTTCATGGAGCAGTGAGGGTACCACCCCCACTGAATGTGTTACACTGCCCCAGGGGGTATCAACCTCAACCACTGCTGTCTGGTAGTCCCGAGTGTCCCCATAGGGTGTAGTTTTGTGGGGTCTACACAAGCACTCCTTAATAGGGTCACCACACTACCACACTTTTCCTATCAGCATAATCACATTGCATAGGTTCATCATTTAGAGGGCAGTCTGCAGCAATATGGCCTAATGCATGGCAACGAAAACACCATATTTGCCCCACCCCCAGTCCTCTTAACGGTCCCAAAGACCTTACTGGCTTCTGTGGCCAGTCTCCAGGTCTAGGACCCACAGACTCATCTGCTGTAACAGTCTTATCCACTTTCCCCAAGCTTTTAAACCCTGGAACAGTCTTACCCGAACCGCTGGGAGATCTTGCAACCCTAGACACACCGAAGTGGGGCGTAGGTGGGTTTACCAAGTCCTTGGTAGCACTGTATCTCTCCACTAGGTCCACCATTTGGGCTTCGGTGTTGGGGTCCCCCTGTCTGACCCACTTTCTCAGGGCAGCAGGGAGCGCACACAGGTATCCATTACCACACGCTCCACAATCTGAGGGCTGGTCAGGGTCTCTGGCTGCAACCACTTCCTGGTGAGGTGGACCAGGTCAAACATTTGTGACCGGGGTGGCTTGTTGCTGGAGTAGGACCACTGATGCACGCGCTGGACCCGGACTGCCATGGTGACACCCAAGCGTGCGAGTATCTCTGTCTTTAGAGTCTCATAGTCCTGGGCCTTATCTGGTTCTAGGTCAAAATAGGCCTTTTGGGGTTCTCCTGTTAGGAATGGTGCCAATAGTCCCGCCCACTGCTCTTTTGGCCATCCTTCGCGGACAGCGAAAGTCGCCATGTACGCCTCAACATCATCCTCCGGTGTCATCTTTTGCAGGTGGTAGGAGGCACAAACTATCTTTGGTTCCGCTGACACAGGAGGTGTGGATGCTTTTTTCAGTTCCATCAGAGTGTCGGCGAACTGTCGGTTCATCTCCTGTTGTGCTGCAGCGGCCTCTGCGACTTGGGGGTTGGTTTCCCGCTGGGCTGCATTGGCCTGTAGCAGGGCCTTTAAGATTTCTTCCATCTTCAAAAAAGTGCCCGCATTCTCCACCACGTGTGGGAGATTAGCTTGTGGGGATCACCTTTTCTGAATCACAGTCCGGAAGCAGGCACTTTCTTTTAAGTCTGGCGGATGCCAGACTTTATTTATAAATAGTTTGCAGGTCAAAAAAAAACAAAACAGTAAATTAACCACTAGCTGACGGGCGTACGACTTTGTACGGCCGCAGCGCGGCTCTACTTCCCTAACAGGCCGTGTTTTTATGGCGGCTCCTTTCCAGATCGCGGTAAATAGCCAATCACAGCGGCTATTTACAGCGCGATCTGTGCGGCCAATGAGAGATGATCTCATATGTAAACATATGAGATCATCTCTCATTGCCGACTCTCCCTCCTCACACAGACACCGCGTGTGAGGAGGGAGAGAAATCTGTGTAACCAGCGATTTAAAAAAAAAAGTGACCAACCAGTGCCCCCAGGACCACCTGTGCCCCCCACAGTACCACAGTGCCCCCAGGACCACCAGGGCCCCTCACAGTACCACAGTGCCCCCCAGTACCACAGTGCCCCCAAGAACCACAGTGCCCACCAGTACCACAGTGCCCCCCAGTACCACAGTGCCCCCCACAGTGCCACAGTGCCCCCCAGTACCACAGTGCCCCCCAGTACCCACCGTGTACCCACCAGTACCCACCGTGTGCCCACCAGTACCACCTGTGCCCACCAGTACCACTGTGCCCACCAGTACCACCATGCCCACCAGTACCACCATGCCCACCAGTACCACCATGCCCACCTGTTCCCACCAGTATCACCGTGCCCACCAGTACCACCGTTCATATCAGTACCACTGTGCCCACCTGTGCCACCAGTACCACATGTGCCCAGTGCCCATCTTCCACCTCAGTGCACATCTGCAATCAGTGCCCACCTGTGCCACCTCATCAGTGCCCACCTGTGCCATCTCATCAGTGCCCACCTGTGCCGCAGTCAATCAGTGCACATCAGTACCCATCTCATCAGTACCGATCTCAGTGCCATCTGTGCCGCCTCATTAGTGCCATCTGTGCCGCCTCATTAGTGCCATCTGTGCCACCTCATCAGTGCCCACCTGTGTCCACCAGTACACAGGCCTCATCGGTGCACATCAGTACCCATCTTATCAGTACCCATCTCAGTGCCATCTGTGCCACCTCATCAGTGCCATATGTGGGCATTTGTACTTTCCTGGCTTGTTAGGGTCTCAAGAAATGAGAGAGGCCTTCAGTACATCAGGTGTGATCAGATGTGATAATTTTTTATGATTTGCACTATAGCTTGTAGACTCTAAAACTTTCACACAGACCAAATCATTTCCAAAAACTTTGGGTTATTTTTATCAAAGACATGTAGCAGTATAAATTGTGGCCAAAATTCATGCAGAAAAATTAATAATCTGCAAAATTTTATCACGAAACTAAGAAAAATCATTTTTTTCCCAAATTTTTGGTCTTTTTTCATTAATAGCGCAAAAAGTAAAAAACGCAGAGGTGATCGAATACCACCAAAAGAAAGCTCTATTTGTAAGAAAAAAAGGACAAAAAATCATTTGGGCACAGTGTTGCATGACTGAGTAATTGTCATTCAAAATGTAAGAGCACTGAAAGCTGAGAATTGGTCTGGTCAGGAGGGGTGTTTAAGTGCCCAGTATGGAAGTGGTTAAATCTTGCCGTCCGGCGCTAAACTAAACAAAAGGATCTTCTCTCTATACAGTGTGGGGCTGGTCCCCACCAAACACAAAATAAACAACAAAGCAAACCTTTTCTTGCAGTTATTTTTCTATAGAGCTCCTCACACTCAGGTTCCCTCCTAAATCTCCAAACCAGCCACCTGTTGTGCTCTATTCCTGGTCTTTTGAAGTCCAGCTGATTGTGGACTCCAGTGGACCCAAACATCCGGACCGGATTCCAGTTCAGTCCCTCATAATGGAACAAATGCGAGCTGAAAACGTACCTATTGTCATGTATCGCACCTCGCATACCGTCACAATATATATAAATAGAGGCTGCCCAGCCAAGTATGGTAACATTTGGGACCGCTGGTTGAGGGATGCAGAGACCTGTAGCTGATGATAGATTAGTCCTGAGTAGCTGGGGTGTAGACCCTTTGAGAGATATTCCCTCTTGTCCTCTCTCCAATTTGTATACTCATGGCCTTGTTCGAGTTCGCATGATTATTCACTATTTACTGTAACCATTGTGAATGTAGTAACTGATTTCCAGATATCCTTTCTTGTGACCCAAGTGTATGTGAGTGTTATGTTGACTTTGTATGCAGCCTTTTTTTTTTACTCAATAAAAACCTTTGTTCAATATTAAAAAAAAAGATCAGTTGCAGCTAGTCCTTTTCACTCTGTGAGGCCGTGTACACACGGCAGAGAACCTCGACGGGCAGAACACATCGTTCCGCCCGTCGAGGTTCCCTGCCGGCCGTCGAAATCGGCGACCCGCCCGTCGGGAATGGCAACCAGCCATTCTTCCAGGCGGGCCGTCGAGCAAATAGAGAGCGTGCTCTCTATTTCTGCTCGACGGGCTTCCCGACGGGAAGCTCGCCGAGAGTGTACACACGGCCGAGGTCCTCGCTGGAATGCAGCTTCCAGCGAGGTTCTCGCTGGTTTCCAGCGAGAACCTCGGTCGTGTGTACACGGCCTCATTTGCTTTTCTCACCTTGTGACTTATGAGGAGTCAAGAGCCAATCAGGAGTGTGAGTCCTGGAAGAGGCAAGGCTCTCATGGACATTGCTGGAGCAAGAGGGAGCTCGGGTAAGTATTTGGGGGGCTAGGGGTACTGATGCACACAGATGTTTTTTTAACTTCATGCATAATGCATTAAGGTAAAAAAAACCTTGTGCCTTTACAATCACTTTAAGGACTGCTTTTTAATGATAAAAGCTGCAGCTCTTTGAAATTTTTTGCTGATATACAGTATCTCACAAAAGTGAGTACACCCCTCACATTTTTTTAAATATTTTATTATACCTTTTCATGTGAAAACACCAAAGAAATTACACTTTTCTACAATTGAAAGTAATGCGTGTACAGCCTGTATAACAGTGTAAATGTGTTGTCACAAAATACCCTCAACACACAGCTTATTAATGTCTGAACCTCTGGCAACAAAAGTGAGTGCACCCTTAAGTGAACATGACAAAATTTGGCTAAATTAGCCCTTTTCCCTCCCTGGTGTCATGTGACTCGTTAGTGTTACAAGAAATAAATTGTTCCTCTTATGGGACTTTAAAGGGAGAAGCTACTCTGTGGTGAAAAGTATAAGCGTAAACATGAGTAAAGAATATTTATTTTCAAAAACAGGGTGGTAGATATACAAAATCTACAATAGAAAAAATCATATGACATGTACAGTATGCATACACAATGAACATGCAATACATTAACTGACAATCATGGACTCTGTTGCATACAAACACAAAGGGCAATAACCGATGAGTTTCGAGTGTATCTCTTCTTCAAAAGTAATGATTGACATCAGCATGGAATAACATGTCTATAATTGAAAAGAGAGTCACGAGCAACAGGTATAGAAGCAGTGTAATATACCATAAACGTTGTTAACATATTATAATTAATACTGACCATGTGGTATTGCTTAACAATCATATGTTGTTGCATCCAATTAAAAACAAGATGGGGGACATATTGGCAATTCTCTGTGACTGCGCCTGATCCGGAACCAGCAGTTCATGTGTGCCCAAAGAGGAAGCCCCCGAAACTGACTCCCCAACAGGGGGCGTGAATGTACCGACAGTGTGGTCTGTGTCCAGGGATAGGGAAAACGATCGATGTGGAGAGTGAAAAAATGTATATGCTAGGCTGAAAGTGAAATCCATGCATATCCAAGACCACTAGGAGCCCACCCTATCCCAACATATATATTGAGCAGTAGAGTCAGATATAGAAGGTAACCAATGCTGTACCTGTGGCACGACCTGGAGTCAGGGATGCAGTATATTAATGTGATGAGCTAGCCTGTCTTGCACTTGGAGGGTGCAACTGAAGGAGTGAATAAAAACGAATGGAGGAGTACATTTGGTATTGGGGGCGTAATGGGAGGAGAGAGAGCACCCATGGCATATATAGGGGTGAGCAAAAGCAGTGACCCCCTCTCCTCCCCCCGTGGAATGCAGGATGGTGGTGCCCATAAGTGGTTGGCGTTACCTAAGGCGGGATCAGGAATGACACAGGTGGAACCAGGACTGTTCGTTCTGAGGACATAAGGCAGAAGTCCTGGATGCAGTGGCCCAGTTTAAATGTGGTGTGCAGAGGCTGTGGCCAATCCTGTAGGAGCTATGGGCTGTGGCTGGGGTACTGGTACACGCCCCCCCCCCCCCGAGTTTCCAGCGTGTGCACCTGCCCCCTACCATGCAGGGAGTGCATGGGGATGTAACCATGGCTGGTGTGTGTGACACTACCGGGCGCAGTGATGTAGGATGCTCGGCGTGATGACGCGCATGTAAAGGGGAGGAGATGTGTGCCACGTCAGCGGCCTGCTACGCAGGAAACAGGAAGAGCTGCATGTCGGAACACCGCACGTGCTCTTCCGGTGTACGGGATGCCGCCTGTGTCAAAAAGCTTTTTGCACAGGACGTCCCCCCTGCGCCGAATGGGGATATCCTGAGGGGGTGGGTCTGAGCGAGCTAAGCTGCCTCTTGAAACGCGTCGGTTATTCCCCATTTGTGTTTGTATGCAACGGAGTCCATGATTGTCAGTTATTGCATTGCATGTTCATTGTGTATGCATCCTGTACATGTCATATTATTTTTTCTATTGTATTGTAGATGTATTGTAGATTGTTGATTTTGTTTATCTACCACCCTGTGTTTGAAAATAAATATCCTATACTCATATTTACTTGTATACTTTTCACCACTGAGTAGCTTCTCCCTTTAAAGTCCCATAAGAGGAACAATTTATTTCTATATGATTATCAGCATGTGGGTTCATTCTACTCTTTAGCACCTACCCCTTTCTCGTTAGTGTTACAAGGTCTCAGGTGTGAATGGGGAGCAGATGTGTTACATTTGGAGTTATCTCAAACACTGTTATACTGGTCACTGGAAGTTCAACATGGCACCTCATGACAAAGTCGGTCTACATAAAGATGGTAAAGGTTGTATGACCCGAACGGACGCACTGCTCGGAGCTCTGCTGGCTACCTAACTTTTTATCTGCTTCAGGTTGAGATATTTCCCATCATCGGACCCCGGTTTCCTGCAGATGAAACGGCGCTCACACAGAGGAGGTTCGAGTGGAGGAAAGACACTTCGCTTCCCACCGCAGTCTGAGATACCGAGGATTCCCCAGTGGCCTCAGTGAAGCCTCGTGGTGTGTGTCTGGCCAATATTGGGTCCCAGACTGACCTGCCTGCTAAGGAGTCCTCACCTCCTGAATATGTGGGAGACATTATGGCAGCGATTGGTACTTGTCAGGCGACGCTGACCACGAAGATTGAGGCTGTTCAGCTCGACATGGGCATTATGAGGCAGGATGTTAATAAGATCCGGACCCGGGTCTCTGAAGCAGAGCAGCGGGTGAGTGCTGTGGAGGACTCAGTATCTGATCACTCGTCTGCTCTCTGTGTCATCCATAACAAAATTAAGGCTCTGGAATACAAGGCTGATGACGATGAGAACCGCAACAGGAGGAACAACCTCCGGATCATTGGTCTTCCAGAGGGGGCGGAGGGTCAATCTCCTGCGGTGTTTGTTGAGGGGCTGCTGCGTTCGCTTTTACCTGATGCACATTTCTCCCCCTTTAATGCAGTGGAGCGAACGCACGGGGTCCCGCCGAAGCCTAACCCGGCGGGGGGGGGGGGCCTCCCCGCACTTTTATCCTGCGGTTTCTTAATTTTCGTGAAAGGGATGAGGTCCTCAGAGTGGCGAGGGTGCAGGGGGAACTGCGGTATGAGAACACTAAGGTCCTCATCTTTCCTGACTACTTTTTGGAAATGCAGAAGCTGCGTAAGTCCTTCAATCAGGTGAAGGCTCAACTTTGTGCCCGCGCTATTGGCTACAATATGATGTTTCCCGCCCGCCTGCGGGTGCAGGATGGGTAGTCTGTCCATTTCTTCACTTCGCCGAAGGAAGCATCCTCCTGGATTGATACCTTGCAGCCGAACCGTTGATCGGAGGGTGATGTCCCTCTGTCTGTGGGACTCCTTCTGCTTTTCTGACCCCCCTCCTTCTCTTCCAGAATTGCGGACTTATCTGCCCCGTTGGGTCTCTTGCTGTTTTTTGATGCAACTGTCTGGAGTGGGACCTGAGGGATATCATTTGGATGGTGCCGCCTTCTTCTGGCGCCTCAGGTACTGAACTAATCAAGTATAGTGCCCCTGCTTGCAGGAGTAGTTTTTTTGACTGACTTACCACATGCTCCTCTTTTTGTTTTTGTCTTTTTTCTGTTTGATCCTTCTGGTTATTGGGTTGCTTATCAGAGGTTAGGGGTAATCCCATATAATATTATCCGCTGCGATCATAGCCCCGGAGATCTCTTTGCTACTGTTAGCATTGTCGATTGCTTCATGGTGGCCAGCGGCTCTGGTGCTGAACTGGCACCTGAACAAGTATGTAGACCTGTCCGGTCTATGACCCCTCAAGTTGTGGATCTGTTTTAACAGACCTGTTGTCTGGTGTTTGGGGTATATGCTCTCCATAATTGGGATGGGGTTGCGGGGTGGGGGGGGGGTTATTTTTCTATCATACTGCTGTTGCAGTGGGTTGGGAAAAATGTTTGTTTGTTTTTGTGTGACATGACATGCTTAATTTTTTTTCCTTCTTATGCAGGTTCCTGGTTTGTGGGGATGGGGGGTGGTGGGAGGGGTCGGCTCTCTGGGCCGCTGTGTCCTGTCCTCCTGGGGGGTGCTGCTGTTGACTCACTTGGTATGCTTAATAGCGCAGCTTAAAATTGTTTCCTGGAACACTCAGGGCCTCAACTCTACGGTCAAGAGGTCTCTGGTGTTTCAGTTCTTACAGAAGACTGCCCTGCATATATGTATTTTGCTGGAGACTCACTTGACGGGCTCTAGGGTTCTTGCCCTGCGCAGTCCGTGGGTTGGTGCGGCTTACCACTCTACCTACTCCTGCTATGTCCGTGGAGTCAGTGTTATGATTAGGAAATCCCTGCCGTTTTAGTTGTTGGAGGCACTGATCCGGGGGGGGGCAGGTATGTAGTTCTCCATGTTTGTATATTTGATAAACGTTTAGTGTTGGTTGGAGTCTATCTGCCTCCTCCGGCTCATGTACAGTTATTGTATGATTTAATGAGGATCATTCTCACTTTTGATACACATGAGGTATTTATATTTGGTGACTTTATTATGGTTCCTTCCCAGGATTTGGACAGGCTACATTCTGGGACTCGGTCCTGTTTGGACCTCCCCTGATGGGTGGAGACATATGGGCTGATGGATGTGTGGAGGCACTTTCAGCCTCACACCAGGGAATACACGTGCCACTCTGCTACGTATAGAACTCTGTCTCGCATCGATCTAGTATTTGCCTCTAATACTGCCCTTAATTGGGTTTGAGATGCTGGTCATCTCTCTAGGGGCATCTCGGATCATGTGCCGTATGCCTCACTGTGTGCCTTGCGATGGATGAAAGGATTCGGGGAGACGTGGTGAAATCCGTGTGTTCCTACTGGACCTCTAATCAGGGTTCGGCCAGCTCTGGTGCGCTATGGGATGCCTTTAAGGCCTGGGTCAGGGGGGAGTATATTTCCCGGATATCTGCGCTGCGGAGGGAGAGTTAAAAGGAGTTAGTGGACAGGAAGGCAGAAGTCGGGAGGTGTGAGAGAGCGTATGTTGCTGCACCTACTGAGGCTGCTTACTACACTTGGCAACAGGCCCTTCTGGAACTTTCCTTGTACCGGGTTGATCAGACAAAAAAAATCCATGTTGGATTCTGCACAGCCTGTTTTTGAATATGGGGATAAAAATGGGCGGTTGTTGGCTTGGCTGGCTAGGGGGCAGGTTCGCTCTACACACGTTGCCAGAATCCAGGATGTGGGGGGAACGGTGCTTACTTCCCCGGAAAATATTAATAGTAGGTTCTCACAGTTTTTCCGGGAGGAGTAATCATCGAGGGTTAATTATCCTCCTTCTGACTTGCAAAACTATTTGGACTCTATTGACTTCCCTGTTCTGACAGTAGATGCTAGGGCTTCCCTGAAAAAGAGACATTACTCTTGAGGAGGTGCAGGAGGCGGTTGGGGGGTCGCAGAGTGGTAAAACGCCTGGGATAGATGGACCCCTGACCAAATTCTATTCCCAAAACCTGGAATTTTTAGCCCCTAAATAGACATCCCTATTCTCAGAATTTCGTGCCCGGGGTACTCTGCCCGAATCTATGGCAGAGGCAGTTATTGTGTTGGTGCCCAAGCCTGGTAAGGATCCTCTTGATTGCGCGTCGTACAGACCCATTTCACTGCTGAATGTGGACGCTAAAGTTCTGTCAAAAATCCTTTGCGCGGCGCCTGTCGGGTGTGATTTCGGATTTGATTCATATCGATCAGACGGGGTTTATGCCGGGTAAGGGCACCGACATTAATATATGGCAACTTTTCCGGAACTCATGACCGGACTGGTTCTCGCGTAGTGGCCTCCCTAGATGCCGAGAAGGCTTTTGATTCTGTTGAGTGGGTCTATCTGTGGGAGGTCCTGCGCAGATTTGGTTTTGGTCCACATTTCATACAATGAATCAGGATGCTGTATGAGAGTCCGGTGGCACGGGTACGTACCAATGGTTCAAGGTTTTTGGGGGATTTTCGGGAATTAAAATGAATTGGTCAAAATCGGTACTCTTTCCGCTGGACGATCGGGCCCCTGCACTGGCTAGCCCGTCCCCCTTACGCTAGGTATCGGAATTCAAATATTTAGGGGTTGTGGTGACGAGAGACACTGCCCATTACTACGTTCGCAATGTTCTTCCCCTATTGCATACCCTTAAGGAGAAATGCTTGACTTGGTCTGGGCTCCCCCTGAACCTCCTCGGGCCTATTAATATTTTTAAGATGGTCCTACTGCCGAAGTTTAATTATATTTTTCGAAACAGTCCTGTGTGGGTCCCGGTCTCCTTTTTTAGGGCGGCGAATAGTTGTATTACTTCATTTTTGTGGAGGGGGACGGTCCTTAGATTAGCTAAATCTACCCTCCATCTCCCTGTGCAGCTGGGCGGCCTTGCTTTGCCTGATCTCGTAGTATACTTTTGGTCGGCGGTTTTGGTGACGGCCTATTGGTGGTTTGAGGTGGCCCGCTCTAATGCGGCGGTATACCTTGAGGCAGTCTGTCTGGGCTCCCTGATGGACTTGCGCAACCTAGTATACAGGGGGGTGAGGGCGTATGGTGGAGTTCTGGCCCCTACTAGAACTACACTTATGGTCTGGAGGGTGGCTGGGAGACGTTTTACCCGGGTAGATAGATGGACCACGGTCTAACCCTTGTGGGGAAACCCCAACCTGCCCCACCTTAGAATGGTACCTGACCCTTAGGTTTGGGCTAAGCGCGGGATCAGGACTTTGCGGGACATTATGCCGGCTGGTGTGCTGTTGCCATATGCCCAGCTTTGTCAAAAATTCCAGCTGACGGGGTAGATGCTGTGTTGGTACTTCCAACTTCATCATGCGGTCAGGGCGCAATTTCCTTCCAGGCCCCTACTTGAGCTAGATCCGCTTGAGGCCTTATTGTCGCAGGATGACCTAAAAAAACTCAGGACCGATACATCCAGGCTTGAGAGACTCTGGGACCAGTGGAAGACTGACATCTCTTCTCTTGATAGGGAGGACTGGGAGGATGCGCTGGGTAACTGCCCTAGGTTGATAAACTTCTTCAAGTCAAACTACTACATAGGGTATACTTTACGCCTGTGAGGCTGCATAAGATCTATTCTGACAGGGAACCCCATTGTCCCAGTTGTCGGACCCATATTGGTACCCTTATACATATGCTAGAGGTCTTTTGGAGGACAGGGTTTGATATGATTAATGTTCGGTTGGATTTAGCACTCTCCCTGTCACCAGAGCTGGCCCTTCTGGGAATTCCGGATGATGAACAGCGATCTCACCACACTAAATTGCTTATTGGTTATTTGTTGTTTTATGCGAAAAAAGCTATTATTTCCAGGTAGTCTTCTCCTGATCCTCCGTCAGTGTCCTCCTGGCTGGCTATGATCGATGCTGCTTTGCCATTGTATAAAATGACGTATATCGGTAGGGGGTGCACTTGGAAGTTTGACAAGGTTTGGCTGGCGTGGATGTCACCATGAGTGGTCTCCTCCCCAGGTTTTTTTTTTCTTTCTTTTTGGGGATGCCAATTCGGGGATCCCCTTTTTTTGCTGTAGGGTTGGGTTGATTTTTTTTTTGACCCCAAGGAGCCTATGGAGTAGGGATCTTACAGTTTATTCTTAATATGTTTTTCTAATGTTTACTGGTTTTGGTCTGGCTCTCCCCCAGTGGTACGCTGATAGTGTGTCCCAGCTATTCCCTATCTGCCTGTAACCTGCAATGTTCCTGTACTGTATGTTACCTAAATTTACTGTCATGTCATTCGGCTATGTTGGCTGTAGTTTCTGTTGTTATGTTACTGTATACATAAATGTTTAATAAACACAACCTGATTGTTAAAAAAAAAAAAAAGAAGTTGAGTGCATATGCGTCATATACAGAGGTTGTCTTTGGAGATAGACGTATGAGTGCTGCCAGCATTACTGCAGAGGTTGAAAGGGTGGGAGGTCAGCCTGTCAGACCATACGCCGCACACTGCATCAAGTTGCTGTCCTCCCAGAAGGAAGCCTCTTCTAAAGATGCTGAAGACAAGCAGGTTAAGGACATGGATTGCTGGAACCATGTCCTGTGGTCTGATGGGACCAAGATAAACTTATTTGGTTCAGATGGTGTCAAGCGTGTGTGGCGACAACCAGGTGAGGAGTGCAAAGACAAGTGTGTTTTGCCTACAGTCAAGCATGGTGGTGAAAGTATCATGGTCTGGGGCTGCACGAGTGCTGCCGGCACTGGGGAGCTACAGTTCATTGAGGGAAACATACATGCCAACATGTACTGTAACATACTGAAGCAGAGCATGATCCCCTCCCTTCAGAGACTGGGCCTTAAGGCAGTACTTCAACATGATAAGGACCCCAAACACACCTGCATCCTCAAACGAAAGGTGGAGGAGCGCAAGGTCTCTAACATCCACCAGCTCCATGATGTCGTCATAGAGGAGTGGAAGATGACTTCAGTTGCAACATGTGAAGCTCTGGTGAACTCCATGCCCAAGAGGGTTAAGGCAGTGCTGGAAAATAATGGAGGCCACACAAAATATTGACATTTTGGGCCCAATTTGGAAATTTTCACTTAGGGGTGTACTCACTTTTGTTGACAGCGGTTTAGACATTAATGGCTGTGTGTTGAGTTATTTTGAGAGGACAGCACATTTACACAAGCTGTACACTCACTACTTTACATTGTAGCAAAGTGTAATTTCTTCAGTGTTGTCACATAAAAAGATATAATAAAATATTTACAAAAATGTGAGGGATGTACTCACTTTTGTGAGATACTGTATATTGTGACATACAGTAAATGGAATGTATGCATGCAGACTGTATGAGGGTCTGTGTGACCCAGACTTCTAACTGTTAGAAGTTTGGCACAACTAAGATACTAAAAAAAAATGTGCAATCTGTAGGGATCAGTTTACTAATAATATCTAACATTGAATAACTTTAATTCTTCCATTATAACTCTTGCATATATGTGCTCTAAATATGTACTGGCCAGGACAGGCTGTCTAATACATCTTAGTTATTAGCCTCAGTAAGTACTGTGAATAAAGTGATGATCAAAGTGGCCTCAGTTGTCTGAGGTGCACTTCCAGGAAAAGGTAGCAATAGGACTGAAAACAGCCATGCACCAAACCCTGTATTGTGGTCATGAAAATGACGAACATAAGCAAAGTTATATGTTTCCTTTAGGACCTTATTTCCACTTCTAAGAAATCTGACTTGTTTTGCTCTTCAGAGGGTATTTGACTGGCCGTTAGGAAGTGTTCTATCGCCTCCTCGCTGCCTGTTTAAACTCCTTACTCCCTGCACCAGTGTGCCACAACAAAGCAATTTGCATACAGTTGTGGGATGGATGTGGGGTGTCTCTATTCAGTTGAATGGATCACATTTGGAGGGCAGTACTTTAAGTTTTAGGGTAGATGTTAAGGATTAAGGAATGCCAATTAAGCCTTGAAGTCAGCTGCAGCATCCTAATTAGTTTTTGTCAAGAAAGTTCAAAATGAATACATCTCTGATGCTCATATTCTGATCATGTTATACGTATACATTATAATATGTGTAATACGTTTATAATAATAATAGGCTTTAATTCTGTCATAGGTATTTGCAAGAGTGACCAGTGGAGGCTGTAAGGTAGGCAGTACAGAACCCCATGATTTCTAATGGTGACTTTAGCACTGCGTACTGACCCTATAATTGGAAATGTAAGAAGGCATGGCAGATGAAAAAACTCAAGAATACTATTAAGAAGAGAAAATGTAGGAAGAGTATACAAATATGCAAACATCAACACAGATCCAGAATTTCAATTTAATTCCAAAAAAAAACAAGTAGAAACATATGCAATAATAAAGCCAGTGCAACTCCCATAAATATTTTTATAAGTTACAAATATGAATGCAATTATTTTACAATGGGAAACATTTCATATTAAAGTACACATCTTACTTTGTGCAAAACATTTGTTCCTGAAGATGACTTTAGACACAACATAAACATTTATCATTGCAAATTTAGCACCAGATTTTCATGGAAACTCCACCCAGTTTTACTGAAAATGATTGACCACGCCCCCAAAAAAATTACATTTGGCATTTTTGTGTAAAAACGTTATGATTTATTCTCCTGCTACAGTACCTTTTCCAGGCTTGTCTCTTCAGCTTATATGCTGATTTCAGCTAAATTTAATAAATATACATAAGTGAATATTTTATAATCAGTTGTGCTTCTGGTTCAATAGGAGCGGCTGAAATAACTTTGGATTGGTCAATTAGTTAAGTTTGTTCTGGCAATTAACCAGGCAGGGCACACGGATCGCTAGGAAGATCACAAATGTGCTCATTGGAGCAGTGTAATTAAGTTATTTCAGTATAATTAGTGATGTCCATGCATACTGTACATAAATGCACTAAAAGTAACAAAAAAAATATATATATATATATATATATATATATATATATATATATATATATATATGTATATTTTACTTATCTCATTGTTGTTTTGGCAGCATACAAAAGTGAACACTGGGTGGAGTTTCATATTATCCTAGGATTACATAGCTCTATACTACTAAGATACTTTATTCTTTTTGCTACCGAGTGCATCAATTTCAGTTCAACAAAAGGATTTAATGGTTAATGTAGCCCTAAACTTAAGTCGACCATAGACGGTGCTCGATTCCCCCATCAACACAGTCAGTGTTGATGGAGGTGTCCATCCTATCAAGATATTGTGCTCTCCCAGAGGGGGGAGACCATGCCCAAACATGGTTTGAATCTAGGCTGGTTCCTGCTGAACCAGCCAAGATTCGAACTGTCTATGGCAGACTTTAGTACAAACCTGTACTTTGGCATGATTAGGAACATTAACAGGTTCATTTAAAAGCAGACACCACAAGGAATTTATATTTGCCTTCCCTGAGCCTCCCTGCATCCCAATCCACCAGCACAGCCTGCCAATAACCAAGTACATGCAAGAAAGGTGATATGCCCGGCACTTCCCACAACTTACTTTTTAAGGCCTAAGAGGCCTGGGCTGGAATCTGGGGGAGGCCAACTTCTAACAGCAATAATTTAGTATTACATCTTTACTCAATCACTGTAGCAATGCAGTTTACAGTGGCCATAATACTATAGTAACCATGTAGGACCCCTGAGTCAGTGGGGTTCTGGTGATTCAACCTACCACTCCAACCTTGTATGCTTCCTTACACTCAGAATGTTCAGTATAGGTATGGAGAGGGTGAAGACCCCTTTTTTTTTGGCATCTTAATTTCTAGAAAGTTTTGAGATAGTACAATTAATAATATTCAGAGAGGTGCTCTGTTTTTATGCTAAAATTAGATGAATTTATGATAATATCTTGTTGATAGTGTGATAGTTTTATTTGTTACCTCGTATGCTATTTTAAGTGTATACATTAGAGGAAGAAAATACTTTTATAATCTATTTGGATTGTTGTGCGATAAGGCCCTTCTGATATCATAGTATATGTTTCTTGCTTCTACTGTTGGCATATTACTGAATATATTTACTTGCCAAACATTTAAACTTTGGGGTCGCTACTTTGAGTTCTGTTGAAAACCTATTAAAAAGATTTCACATCAGGGGAGACATCAGGGCAGATGGAATAGGCCTAAGCAGGTTTGTACTTTGTGGAAGGAAAAACTTGCACAAGAGTTTTCTGGTGCTCCAAGGGTGGACTTGAACGATGGATGGTAAAGGTAAGTACAGATTTCTTGTGAAGCCTGAAATTGAGTAAATAGTTTACCTTGTTCAACCCAAGCAAAGTACAAGTTTGTTTAAAAGAAAATCCTTTAAAAGTGAAAAGGGAAGGCTGTCTTTGCTGAAATCTACTTAAAAATGCTAGTTGCTTCATTGTCATTATAACGCTTTGGCTTCAATACTTTGATAAATATAAAGATACAGACCCCTGCCTTTTCTCTATTATTTTCTACATGCTTGTTCTAGGTCAGTAATTTAGAAATGCTGAAGCCAAACACAGTCATATTAACATTTTCAGAAGAAGGACAGCAATGGCAGCCTCCCATTTTTCTCAACATACTGTAGATGTACTTTAAGCCCTGGTTCCCACTGGTGCAATTTGACATGCGATTTGACATGTCAAATCGCTTATCAAATCTGCGGCATTTTCCAATGGAACCGTCCTAATCGCTGCGACGCCGCATCTGTAGCGCTGCACCGATTTCAAAAAGTAGTTTCTGTACTACTTTTTGCGATTTCGGCCTGCGATTTACATTGACATCTGTGCAGAAACCTGCAGAGATGTCTCTGTAATCGTGGCTAAAATCGGGACTGACAAGCGGGAGTGAAATTGTGCGAGTCAACACTGAACTGGGCTTAGGTAACATTTTTCCTAATACTACACATAGGATATTAATCACATGCTACTAAGAGATGTAATCACTGGACAGTCACCAAATGTGCAGTGCAGTGTAATAAATGTGCTGCTTATGAGATGACTGTCAAGAAATGGTTAAACTTCTATCAAAAGATTAAAAATGCTTATGTAACCCTAGCATTTTAATCTTTCAGAGTGCAAACATACTAAGATTTATTTACTGCTTTGTTAGGTATCAGCTGCCATGATGACCAGTTGATTACTTTTCATCAAAGGTCAGTTAATAAAATGAATTTTTTTGTCTAATAAACATATTTTGTTAAGAAAAAAACACTAAAAAAAGAGGGAGAAAAAAATATTAAAAATAAAGAAAAATCACTCTCCTTTTAAAAGAAACATAATACCTGAGAATATGACCTGATTAAATTTAATTCAAGGCACCATATTTAATCCATCGGTAATTTTTTTTTCTTGTCTGAGAGAGACATTTGGTTTTGGTTTCTCTGTGAAGGTTTTAATTTATCCAGGTCATGTTAGATCTAATAGTAGTTAACCACATTTAATTGAACCTGATCTGTAATGTACAGTATCTGTAAAACATCTCAATGCTCATACAAGTAACTTCTTGGAAGAGTGGTAAAATGCCTTCAACATTATAGAACAAGTCAGTTAAAAGTAACCAACTACTAGGAGCCTGATTTACTAGTTGCAAAACTGTTTTATCATATCCTTCAATTTAATGCCTCATAAGTTTTCCATAATTTGCAGTAGTTGATATAAATCTAAAAATAATTTAAATAAATACAAAAATATAAGCAAAAAAGTAAGCATATTACATATATATCTTTATAAAGAACTTACTTAAGAGGTAGGGTATGTACTAAGATAATCATTTTATACACACTTGCCAACAGCCCCAGTTGTAGCCATGTCATTGCTCTTTCAGTTTTCAGAAAACATAGGGGAAGGCCTGGTGGAAAAGAGACGCCAACTTGCTGTAAATAGAATTTTGGTGGAACAGAGCACGTGGCTTAATTTTCCCAAATTTTACATTTGGGAATACCAGAAGATCAAATCATTCAGACCAAACAATCCAGGACGTATTGACTGTAGTGTGTGTATGTGTAATTTGTCATAGTAACATATTAAGTAGCTAGAAGCAATACAAGCACTTTGCAGCTGACAACTCTAAACACAGTAGACGTAGTGGTAATTTGCCAGGATGTTAAAGATCATCTACTCTAAAGGCTTATGCACACAGGCATCAGAGACAAAAGCAACTCAAATGCAGTATGCTTGCAGGAAGAAAAATAAATGCTGTTGAATTGTTTTATTTGTCTTTGGCTTGCTCAAGTAGTTTCTTTAAGATGTTTTTAGATGTTTTTTCATTCGCATTGACTTGACTGGCAAAGAAAACAGTTTAAATGCAAACAAATGCCTGAGTACATGAGCCCTAAGTATAATTTAAGGGGTTTTGTGTAGGAAAAATATATAATACTCTCAGAAAATTGCTGGAGATTAATAATGCCTTTAGATATGTTTGCTTCACAGCATGTGCCCATTTTCACATATTTAACAAGGATCTCCCAAGCAGTCCATCACTTGTCTTATATCCTGTTATCCATGTTGTGGGCATTGATACAGTGTCATTTAATGGTAGAGGAGAGAATAGCTTTAAAAAGTCTTTGATATTATAACAGAATGCAGGTGCACAGTAGGAATCCGCCATTGTCAGAGAATATCTTAAGTTCTCTTGTACCTGATCTGAGTCACTGCCCAAACCCTATTGTGCAATTCTAATGCTGCGTACACACGGTAGTTTTTTGTGATGAAAAAAAAACGACGTTTTAAAATGATCGTGTGTGGGCAAAACGTTGTTTTATGCCTTCTGAAAAACAACAAAAAAAATTCGAACCTGCTTCAATTTTTTGTGTCGTTTTTCAAAATGTTGTTTTATGTGTCATAAAAAAATGATCGTGTGTGGGCAAAACAACGTTTAAAACAACGTTTTTAAACCCGCGCATGCTCAGAAGCAAGTTATGAGACGGGAGCTTCAATGGAACAGAGTGCCGTCGAACGTGGTGTACGTAACCGCGCTTTGCAAGAGCATTTTCAGAAAACAATGGTGTGTAGGCAACGTCGTTTTTTAAAATGAAGTTTGAAAAACGTAGTTTTGTTTCGTGAGATAAAACAACGTTTTTTTTTTTTCATCACAAAAAGTGATCGTGTGTACACGGGATAAATTCCAAGTATAGAACAATTGAGTTCATCCCTCCCTCCTCCCAACATGCAGTTCATAATACCCGAGCAACCATTTTCCATGATTAAGAAATGCCATTTCAGCAATATGGGAATATGTACTTACTGAAAAGCTTTTTTTATATAGCAACTTTGGGGATTAAAACATCATGTAAAACATACAGTTTGGTACTATTAAAGACGAAGAATGCCTCATATGCACCAATTGGGTCACTGATTTCTGTGAGCCTGTGACAGATAATATTTAGGAAAGGCAGTGCTTGGAAGATGTAAGCCATACAGAGGACAGCAGTGAGTTGCTATAGGATCAGGATAGAACCTGGCATTCTCTGTACAGATCTGTCAGAGCACTTTAACAATATCTGTCACAAGCAAGATAGAAAAACAGTCATAAAAATATCTTCTGCTTTCCTAGGGGTCCCATATACTTAATTTTCATAGTTGTCAAAATTACAAGTTAAAATAATGTACTTAGTCCATTATAGCACCTCTGTGAAATTGTATTAATCTGTGCTGACAGGACGTCAAAAAAAGTCCTGCAAGCAGGATACACTGCTCCTAAAGTTCCCCTGCCCATTCGAAGCGCCTGCAACGCCGCTAGTGGGGGTTTAAAGCATCCCGATATCGCCCGAAAAGTGCTGCAAAAAACTGGCAGCACTTTACTGCTGACGCCCGGGCACTGGCAGTGTGAAAGTGCTCTAAAAGTATAAACTCCCACATTGATACCAAATGAGGAGTGTCACTGTCCTGAAAATGGACATTGCTGGCTATAAAAAAAATTTTATAGCAGAAAATTTATAACCAGAACTGGGATGTTATTATTTTTTTTATCATTTTTCATGGCAATGTTCCCATGTAAGTAAAAGCACCAATTAAAAATCTAGTAATACGATCCAGTGTTTCTACTCAGATCTGTTGGTTGTTGTTATTATACAAGTCCTAAAACAAATATGATAATGTCTTGAGTTGATTTGTTTACCATCTATACAAGCAGGTACTGGCCCTTTACAAGTCATATTCAATCCTTTGAACTTTACCATTGACCAAATGACAGTTCTTGAAAAGATCTGAATTGAGAACTTTTTTAGGGACACAAACACTATGATTGTTCAGTCATTTTCAATAATCAGAGTATTTATATGTGTCCCATCTGCTCTTTTATTAACGCTCTTGTACTTGAACCTGGAGGCCAATAGCTGAATTGGGAATGCATTTCCCACAATACCCTCCGCATCTTCCATATACTTTAGTCCCATCCTAAAGAGAAAACACACACACACACACTTAACATATGTGTCACATAATATTCAAAGCATCAGAACAATTTCATGGCATTCTTTTTCTCAAGATGTATCAATCTTCAAGTCTTCGTCTCTACATCAGCAACACACAAAACAACAGGCTTCACGTTTTGAAAAAAATGGTCTGTATTGCTCAGAAACAGCCAATCAGTTTTGAACTGCCATTTTTCAGTTCAGTTTTTTTGACTGACAGAGGGAATACACAGACAGTTCTTACTAAGGGTATATTGATAAATTAGGATGAATGCATTTACCAATGATGCGTTCACACTATGCTATCTTGATAACAGCTACTTTAACTGATGAAAACAAGAATGTGTGAAATCTTATCACTACAACAAGAAATTACAAATGTTGACAAATGAAACAATAGATACTGAGGGCTAGATTCAGCAAAGAGTAACGCCGGCGTATCTCCTGATACGCCGTCGTAACTCTGCGTGAGTGGGGTTGTATCTATGTGCCTGATTCTTAGAATCAGTTACGCATAGATTTGTGTTAGATCCGACCGGCGCAAGTCTCTTACGCCATCGTATCTAAGTTGCATATTTACGCTGGCCACTAGGTGGCGTTTCCGTCGATTTACGCGTTGAATATGCAAATGAGCTAGATACGCCGATTCGCGAACGTATTTGTGGCCGGCGTATCTATTTGCATCGTTTACATTAGGCTTACGCCCTGCTATATGAGGCGCAGCCAATGTTAATTATGGACGTTGGGACAACGTCGTATTGTACGTCGTTTACGTAGTTTGCGTAAGTCGATTCAGAATGGGGCTGGGCGTAAGTTACGTTTACGTAGTTTATATTGACTATTTGCGACGTGATTGGAGCATGCACACTGCGATACGTTCACGGCCGGCGCATGCGCAGTTTGTTTGGCGCGTCGTTTACGTTGGGTCACGATTAGTTTACATACCTGCCCTATTTCAATTACGCGGGGAATACGCTGGCACATTTACTCTACGCAACTTACGGAGCAAGTGCTTTGTGAATGCAGCACTTGCCTGTAAAAGTTGCGGAGGCGTAGCGTAAATAGGAAACGCTACACCGGCGCAAACTTATGCACATCTACCCGAATCCAGCCCTATGTTTCTAAATGTGATTTTATTAAGGTCATTGTTGCCTAAAACTCACCTGTGATTTGTGCACATTTACAGTTGCATAATTCCCTTGAGCCATCCACTTAGTTGCATCTGATACTTGAAAATCTGTTCCTGAGAGATTAATGCTGAACTGCCCCTGTAATATTGGAAAGGGATGTAAGACCTGACTTTTTTTCTTCACAAAACATGTACAACATTGGTATGCTCAATTTTTAGCTTCTCAGTAATTGTAAAGAGAAAAAAGGTAGGACTTTTCCTAAAGCAAGATTGCAGGGTATGGCTTATTGCATATCTGAAAAGTCATTATGAAAGCCAAATAAAATATAAATATTGGCATTTCTTATTATTCACTTACTCAAACCAGTGCTTATGGAAGCCATGGTTCACATTACCAGGAACTTGGCAGATTTTTATATGACAAACCTAAGCCTAAAGCAAAATAGTACACAACATTCCTGCATTTTGAGTTTGGAAATATAATTAAAAGAATAAAAATGTTTTAAAATGCTTTAAAGGAAACATGTCAGGGTAGATTTATAAGAGCTGATGTTGCTAACTTTATTTGACATGCTGACAAGTTATTACAGTGCTGTGCATCAGAACACAAGCAGTGCAAGGCACATCTGAAGTTCAAAACAGTAAATAAAACAATGAAAAATATAGGGAGTCTGTGAAAAAAATTATTATGGAACCTGCCAATGCTGGCATATTTTAAAGAAGCAGACTCTGAGGCTGTCATACTGATCCTCATTAGGCAGTGAAACTGGTATCAGGTTTCTCTGAAGACATCAGTATTTTGAACTTATGTGGATTTCTAGACAACAAATGTAGGCAGGCATCCTTTGAAACCTGTGGATACTACTGTCACCATTGTTTTTTTTTTTGCCGTGACCTCTCGTCTCATAAAAATATTATGAAGAGGATACAAAAGTGGACATACCTGTGGACACTTGGCAGCACTGTAGCAGTCACCTGCTGTGGCAAATGGAACAGCTCTACCAAGGATTGTTCGAGCAAACAAAAGATCTGTAGCTTTAAATTAAAAAAAAAATCTTTTCAGACAAGCAAACACAGAATTGTACTACTTAACTATTTATTTAGCTTTTCATTATTTTGTTTAATATCTAATCATATTTTGAACTAATGTATGTTAGTCGGCCCTGTTGGCAAAGTATTATTTTATCCTATTTATGTATGTATATACCATATGACAGTCAGTGTGACTTATCTAAATAAAATACAGCAGCGAAAATACACATGTGGAAACAGTACATCATGCCCTTATGGAGAGACTTTCCTAAGAAAAACATGGAAGCAGCATAACAGCCAAATATATAGCATTTTCAGAAGAACATTAGTAATAGTAGCCTTCGTATTGGCCTTAGAAAGGTTTAAATGCTATTTTTGAAAACTCACTTTTGATTTGCATTGAGATGATATCCAATCGTATTTTACCAAAGACAGTAAGGCCAGCAGCAAGGTAATCATTTTTACACACACAGTCTTGTTTTCTGCTCCCATTAAAAGGACATTCATATGGGTTTTTTAGCCTACAAAGACATAACTGTTAGAATTTACATTTGAAAATGTGGCATACTGATATGGGTGTTACTGGACGGAGGCAATTTTTTTTTTCTTTAGCAATAAGTATTGTACATAAGCATTACGAAATGCTTTGGTTTTAGCACCTTGTTACTATTAAAGAAAAAAATAATATCTCACAATCAGAATTAACTATTTGTATTCCTTATACAGCTAGAATTGTTAAATAGATAAGTACATATATAATATTTCTTTGTTTTAATCAGTTTTTTACATTTCTTTAATTACTTCCTGGTTTCCAGGTCTAGGCAAATGATGTCATACTTCTCCAGAGACTTCAGGAAGGGAGGAGGGGTTTTCCCAGCTAAACACACCCTCCTGTTTGTCATTCCTGAACTTAGGACAGATGGATTGCAGGAAGTAAATGCTACATTAATCATCTGCCCTTACTCAAGATGGCCATGGTCAGAAATGCTGGGTGTGTTTTTCAAAGTGATTTCTCTGCAAAATAAAGCATTAAGTAATAGATGGATGGGGGAGTTTGCTTTGAACATTAAAACATATTGTGGTGCTCAGATACAGTTTAGTTCCACTTTAAGTAAATGTGGGCCAAGAATAAATCATGTAAAATTGAAACAAACTAAGGATATATACCGTACATAAATACATGTTTTTTTTAAAGAACAGTATCAAAAAGTAAAATTAAATATATAAAACATAATATACACTTAGTTAAAGTAGCTGAAAACCCTTTACAACCACTTTTGACTACAGGTAAGCATTACCTGTAGCTACCATGGATATATCCTAAACCTGCACGGTTTAGGAGATATCCCCATGTATCTGCATGTGTTGACGTCATCAGCACATGGGCAGTGAAGCAATGGCACGTCCGTGCCGTTGCTTCAGCTAGTATGCCGTTACCGGTGGCTCCCGCACGGAGTGATATCATTGTGGCTCTGGCCAATCACAGCACCGAAGCCTGCGATACCTGGAAGAAACTCCGGGAGCGCTGTACAAGGACCAATGTGGGTGCTTCGATCTAAGGTAAGTATTTTAAAATGAGCTAGTATGCCATGGACAACAACAAATTAAGCTTACTTTTTGGAATTAGTTCAGATCTGTCAACTTTGGTAAGGAAATTTAGTAGTAAAACAAACAAGGAATACAGATTGGCAAACGTTATACCGATACATAGAGATGAACAAACCAATTTGCCTGATTCAAGATTCAGCTCAGATTGTATCAGATTGCCCGACAATGGATTATTGAAGGTTTACACCAGAAATTGCAGCATCTAAGCATCTTGTAGACAACTGGCTGTCTCAAACATATTGTCTTGTATGTCAAGACATCAGGAACAGCATTCATATAGAAATGTAGCACATTTCCAATTTTCCAAGAACAACTGAGGCTGCATTCAGCTTTGGTGCTGCTCAGAACTCACACAGTGCTTCTCACATTACAATGCACTGCAGTATTTACTACAGCAACTGTTGCTTACAGTTGTCACTTCTCAGCGGTTTAGAATTAGTAACCTAGGTGCAGTCTCTAGTCTGTTAGGCCGCGTACACACGATCAGACCGGTCCGATGAAACTGGTCTGCAGACCAGTTTCATCAGACCAATTCGATGGTGTGTAGGGCCTATCGGACTGTTGTCCGTCGGACCAAAGTTTTAAAACTTGCTTTAAAATCTGTCCGACGGACACCCGTCCGTCAGACAGATTCAATAGTTAGTACGCAAAAGCATCAGACCAAAAACCCATGCATGCTCAGAATCAAGTCGACGCATGCTTGGAAGCATCGAACTTCGCTTTTTCAGCACGTCGTTGTGTTCTACGTCACCGCGTTCTGGTCTGATTGGATTTTTGTGTACACACATCAAACCATCAGACCACTTCAGCCTGGTCCGATGAAAACGGTCGTCGGACCAATTTCATCGGACCGGTCTGATCGTGTGTACTTGGCCTCAGAAACTGGAAGACCTGCAAGTGGTACTGGGCCAATTGACCTAAATAGTGCAGTCCCAGTGTCCATCAGCAGATGCCTTCCAGCAGTCAGCAGGTCCCAAAACTTAGTCTTCACCTGATGCTGGCTACTGTGAGGATATTTAGCCCCTCCTTAACATTTTACCTTGATGCCCAATACCGTCAGTCTGCTCTTTCTAAAAGCCTGTGATCTTGGTCCTGTTGCCTGTACCTGCTCTCTGTCAATCTCCTGATGAAATTGACCCCCAATTTGGCCCTGTACTTGACTTGTTTTAACCACTGTTCCTTGCACCCCCTGCCTGGCCATGCTTTGTCTGATTTCCTCCTATTCCTGTTGCATATAGTTTATATATAGATAGTTACATTTAACTAACTATGACATGAAATCTATCTACAATAAAAAAATATTAACAAAATCAGTGGCAGTATCAGCCAGTGTTGAAATTCCCAAACTTGTCACCAAGCGGCAGAAAGCCAATTGACTGTATCCGTGCTGATGTCATTGCCTTCTGTATAGACTGTTCATCTTTTACGTCTTAAAAAAATCAAATTTTCCATTAAGTATTAAAGTACCAACATACCTGTATCCAAACACCTCAGAAAAGTTGTCAGCTTCACCTTTTATTAAAGTTATATATTCTTTTGGGCTATCTGACTCCATGCCCGCACAATAGATCTACAAGGAATGCAGAAAAAATGCATACAATGGAGTAGCAATATATATAGTAGTACAATTTTGAACAGAATGATCTTTGGTGCTAAAAAGACCTCAAAGACTTCAATTTTAATTTTGTTTTCTTTAATAGGAAACACACGTCACAGGTAAGACATGACCTATTTATAACACTGGTGTTGGAGTCATTAGTCTTGTTTGATTTCTACCAGTTTTTCAGATGGCAAATCATTGATTTGGAGAGAAAGAAAGGATCTTCAGAGGTAAAAGCTCTTAGCCAAACCCAAGGGCTCTTGCAAGGGGCAAAGTCCCTAGCCAAAGTGAATGAAGATATTAAAAGATGCACTTCTCTTTTTTTATAATGAAAAATACAAGGTCTACAGTAAATGTAACTTGACAGGTTTCAGGCTCCTGTGTCCCCTTCTTCAGGGCCAATTGATATGTTTAAACACATCAATTAGAAACACAATGATTAAGGGTGCTCTCCTGAACGATGGAGCACTTATAATCATTGTATTTCTGTGCCATGTGCTGACAATCTTAGACAACTAAGCTATTCTTCTGATGCTCTATGTTTACACACATGAATAAGCCATGAGGAAGCAGAAGCAGATCCCTGAAACTGGTCATATTGCCGTCAGATTTTCAATAAAATAGTCTATATGATGAAAAAGACCAATGCTTCTTTAATTTTCTTTATTCAGCTTGGTTATAGGATTTGCCTCTAGAGTGGAGAGCTTGCAGTATTTATTTAACCTTTGCGTCATACAAAATATCATCTTAAACTTCATTCCACTCAATAAGGATATTAGCCTGAACTTAACATTTGCATATGAATGCATCTGCTCTTTGCATTCGGTACTATGAAACGTAATAAATGCGGAGACAGCACATTAGATAAAATTCTATCTAGGTTTAGTATTTGTTTCCATAATTATACAAAGTGTTCCTTTAACTTATTTACCTTGACTTTTCTGTTGTTAATTTTTAGTGTATATTCACCATCAACTTGTGTGTTTTTAATAAGACGAATTTCCTTGCAGCTCTTGTATTCACCTAGAAAGAACAAAAGAAAGGCACATGAAAAATTCATTAAGCAATAGATGTAAAATATATGCCACACAGAACCAAAAAATTCAGTGGGTTGGCAAACCCCTTTAACCACTTAAGACTCGGACCAAAATGCTGCTAAAGGACCTTGCCCCTTTTTGCGATTCGGCACTGCGTCACAATTGCGTTGTCATGCGACGTGGCTCCCAAACAAAATTGGCGTCCTTTTTTCCCCCACAAATAGAGCTTTCTTTTTGTGGTATTTGATCACCTCTGCGGTTTTTATTTTTTGCGATATAAACAAAAATAGAGCGACAATTTTGAAAAAATTCAATATTTTTTACTTTTTGCTATAATAAATATCCCCCAAAAAAATATATGAAAAAAATTTCCTCAGTTTAGGCCGATACGTATTCTTCTACTTATTTTTGGTAAAATAAGCGTTTATCGGTTGGTTTGCGCAAAATTTACAAAATAGGGGATAGTTTTATTGCATTTTTATAAAAAAAATTTTTTTTACTACTAATGGCGGCGATCAGCGATTTTTTTCGTGACTGCGACATTATGGCGGACACTTCGAACAATGTTGACACATTTTTGGCACAATTGTCATTTTCACAGCAAAAAATGCATTTAAATTGCATTGTTTATTGTGAAAATTACATTTGCAGTTTGGGAGTTAACCACAAGGGGGCGCTGTAGGGGTTATGTGTTCCCTAATGTGTGTTTACAACTGTAGGGGGTGTGGCTGTAGGTGTGACGTCATCAATTGCGATTCCCTGTATAAGGGATCACACGATCAATGACGCCGCCACAGTGAAGGACGGGGAAGCCGTGTTTACACACGGCTCTCCCCGTTCTTTAGCTCCAGGGAACGATCGCCGCACTACAGCGGCGACCGGTTCCGCGAGTCCCGGAGCTTCGGACCGGGTCACGGGGCACGTGCCGCGGGCGCGCGCCCGTGATCCACAGCTGGGTACTAGTACAGGACGTACCTTTATGTACATGTTCCCAGCCGTGCCATTCTGCCGACGTATATGTGCAGGAGGTGGTCCTTAAGTGGTTAATTGTGAAAAAGCATAATGATGGGAAACAATGGGTAGGTCTATAAAGCAGGAAAAAATGCATACATATGTTATGAGCAAATATGGCTGCCCCATGTACATATATTATTACAAATTATTACAAATTACAAGAAACATTTTAACATAACACACACTGTATTGGTAGGAGTATATATTTTAAACTGATCTTTTATACATTTTTATCTAAAACACCAACGGAAAGAAAATGTATTTCCTTGCTAGTGGTTTGTCATTGTTACCAATGTCACAATCAGGACTAAGGAACGATGACTAAATCCATAATAATATGACTACAGCTAAGCAGTAACTGAACCTGAATCTTAGTTAAAAAAATCGAATCATAAACAATGGAAAAATCTACTACAAACACTACTGCCTAAGTAAAAATTATGTTGCAATGTATAATGTCACTCACAAATAGCATTCATGATGAAATAAAGGAAATTGTCCTTACATTTTACTAGAACATAATGCAATGGAAAGAGGCTGCTATGCCTAATTGCCAGTTGTCATTATGAATAAGGACACAATTACCAACAGAGCCAGTAAATCTAAAACTTTAGGCCACTGCAGTGGCAGTAAAGGAGGTCTTCTTTGTGTGACAAACACACTGAGAGCACCTCTCTGTACCCTTAGGCCGCGTACACACGATCAAACTTATCCGATGAAAACGGTCCGATGGACCGTTTTCATCGGATATGTCTGCTGGGCTGTTTTGGTCTGATGGTTGTACACACCATCAAACCAAAATCCCCGCGGACAGACAGTGCGGTGACGTGGCGGTGACGTTGACGCTGCCACGTCACCAAACCAGGAAGTAAAATACTTCTACGCATGCGTCAAATCCATTCGACGCATGCGGGGGACGGGTTTCCAGCAGACAAGTTTTAAAGCATGCTTTAAAACTTGTCTGCTGGAAAAACCTGTCTGCTAGCCCGTACACACGATCGGATCTGTCCGCTGAAACTGGTCTGCGGACCAGTTTCAGCAGATATGTTTGATCGTGTGTACGCGGCCTTAAACTGCTGATTTCTGCTACTGGGCAAGTAGTGGTGCAAAGGATCGTCACTGATCCGTGATACAAACTGGTCACCCTGTTCGGATCGGCAGACCACGCGATCCGTGGAGCGCTCCGCAGCCTCGACCATAGGAAAGTCCTGGAGCGACCACCATCTTGGTACACCCGGCGGCGCTTGTCTCGTCAGGAAGTGACGTTTCGTCGCCACCATCTTGCTCCACCACACACTCCTGCACAGTAATGATAGTGAGAAGGGGGCAAGCGGACATCTTGTTACACCCAACGGAGGTTTAGATTTCACAGTTCTTTTCAACACAAAACGGAGCTTATATGCTTAAATACAGTATTTGGAAATCCAACGGACTGTTTACATATTACATTTTAAAATCAGCAGCAAACCTTACATGCTTGCTAATGTAACAGAACACCTCTGATTTTCACATTTAACCTAATGTGAAAATCAGATGTTCTTTCACATTAGCAAGCATGTAAGGTCAGCAGGTTTGCTGCTGCATTTAAAATTAAAAATTTAACATGTAAACAGCCCGTCAGATTCACATATACTGTATTTAAACACATAAGCTCCATTTTGTGTTGAAAATAACTGTGAAATCTAAAACACCGGTGGGTGTAACAAGATGTCCGCTTGCCCCCTTCTCACTATCATTACTGTGCAGGAGTGTGGGGTGGAGCAAGAAGGTTGGCGACGAAACGTCACTTCCCGACCCTGTTTGCATTTAAAAACATACATTAAGGGACATAATAATGAATACAAAACGTTATCAATTTGGAGTCAGGGGCGGACTGACCATTGAGGAACTCGAGGGCCCCATGCCACTAGGGGGCCCCATCAGGGTTGCCAGGCTCATTAAAACCAGGGACAGTATGTAAAAATCTGTGTTTTTTTTACATCTGTCCCTGATATGTCCAAAACCTACATGCTTTTGATGTGAAAATCTCAAAATTTTAGCTCCCGCCTTTGTACTGCCACCTGGCTTGGTGGCCATCTGTAAGCCTGGGGGCCCCATAATCTTCTATTTCCCGGGGGCCCCATAAGTTGTCAGTCCGCCCCTGTTTGGGGTTTTAATATTTTCTTGGAGTTCTGTTTTCCATAAGTTTCTAACAGTTAACGTGATTGTAGCCTATACTACACCTGTTTGGGCCCACCAATGTATGGTTGATTTCTATCTTATTTATACCCATTTATGAAAATATCCAATGATCTTTGCCTAGAACCAAAACATGTCTTGCATTAAAGGCTTTTTATCTATTGACTGATAAGAATTATATTATTTATATATCATGCATTTATAAAATTCACCCAGTGAAAATGCATGTTTATTTAATCTGTGTGAATGGGACAAAAAACAAACAAATGTTATCAGGCTATTTCCTGTGCTGGTTGAATGTTTTCATTGATTTAAAAGGGGAAAATACCACATTTTCTAGATGGCACTTAATATTGTAGAAAAAGCACATTTGACTTAGTGCCATCTAGTGGTGAAATGCAATATTTTCTATTTTAAATCAATGAAAAACACTTGACCAGCCCAGCCCAGGACAATCTCAGTGAATCACTTTGCAAATTTCTTTATAATTGAACCCCCACATTGTTTGCTGTTCAACATTTATTCACACTGCAAATAAAAAGAGGTCATACATGCTTTTACTAAAAATGTTCTGTGCACTATTTTTAAAGACAGACAGTGACTGTTTATGTATACAAAATTGAATACTTACAGTATTTTGACAAACATGACTTCCTAGATCTTGGTTTCACATGTGATGGACACAGGTCACTTGACTGGTTGTTCTCTGTCATACATACCACTTTTCTTTCGATAATTCCAATACCACATGCAGATGAACACTGTTCAGAGTGGGAAAGTAGATGTTTACAAATCAGAAAATAGGATTTTTGTACTCACCGTAAAATCCTTTTCCCTGAAGTCCATGGACGGACACAGCTTCCTTATATCTTGACATTCGGATTATTTTCCGTCTATTAGGAGAGGACAAGACAGACATGTTAGATACTTAAAAACACGTAACTATACCAAAGCTGAACAGCCCCACCCAGGGGGCGGTCTCTCTGGTCATAACCCCTCACCATGCACTCAGCAGCTCAGTTCATTTAAAAACAGTACAAACTTAAAAAAAAGGGGTGGGTGCTGTGTCCATCCATGGACTTCAGAGAAAAGGATTTTACGGTGAGTACAAAAATCCTATTTTCTCTTTTGTCCATGGACGGTCATAGCTTCCTTAAATCTTGACATTTGGGATGTCCAAGCAGTGTCAAAAAATGAGGGGTGGGCACAGCAATCAAACAAACTTCACCCCAAAGAGAGCAACTTAACAGAGGAGTTGCAACCTTAAACAGCTGCCTGCAAATCTTGCGCCAAGGCAAGCATCCACAGATGCATGCACGTCAACCTTGTAAAAAAAAGTGAAAGTGTGAACGGACGACCAGGTTGCCCCCTTACACACCTGTGAGACAGACGCCTGATGTCGGAAAGTCCAGGAGGCACCAATCGCCCTGGTCGAATGTGGTGTGACAAGGAAGGGAGATGCCCGCCCTTTAAGGGCATAAGCCTGAATCACAATCTGTCTAATACACGAGAAATGGTAGCCGACGAGCCCGCCAGGCCTTTCTTTGGACCAGTCACCGAAACAAATAGTGAGTCCAATCTCCAAAACGAAGCTGTAGCAGACAGATATACCCGCAGAGCACTTACCACGTCTAAAGATTGTAACACAACCCCTTTGGGATGCATCGGCCGAGGACACAAAGATGGAAGCACAATGGAAGCACCGCTTTATCCTTATGGAGGATGAAGTAGGGGGACTTGCATGACAAGGCCGCCAACTCAAAAACCCTCCTGACTGATGTAATGGCCACCAGAAAGGCAACCTTCTGAGAGAGTGTCAAAAGAGGAATCTCTCTGATGTTCTCAAAAGGAGGTTTCTTAAATACCGAGAGCACCAGATTCAAATCCCACGGAGGTAGTGGTGGTCGAACCGGAGGAGCCACATGTCGGACCCCTTTTACAAACATACTCACCAGTGAGTGAGTCACCAAGAGTCAATGAAAGAAAACAGCCAAAGCTGAAATCTGCCCTTAATGGTGCTCAAGGCAAGTCTTTGATCTACACCACGCTGCAGAAACAGCAGGATCCTGGAAACTGAATATGCCCGTGGGCGCCACCCCATCTCCTCACACATAAAGATGTAGGCCTTCCACGTGTGATGATAGATCTTCCAAGAAGATGACTTCCTTGCCCTCAGCATGGTGGAAATTACTGAGTTCAACAGTCCTGGGTCCCTCAGAACCTGGCTTTCAACAGCCATGCCGTTAAAGCCAGCGACCTTAAAGCAGGATGAAGTATAGGACCTTGCGAGAGAATGTCCTCTCGCATCGGCAGTCGCCAAGGTGCATCCGGCACCAGGTGCACTAGGTCGGCGTACCAGGGACGCCAAGGCCAATCTGGGGCAATTAAAATGACCGGAAACCCCTCAGTCTCCACTCTGCGGAGCAGACGAGGAAGAATTTTCTGACACAAACAGATGTTTAACTAATGGTGTGTAGGCAATTCTGATCAAAAATCAGCTTCATCGGATATCTGATAAAAAAATACATTGGTCCGTTTTCATCAGATGAACCGATCGTGTGTACGTGGCATTAGAGCAGCATGGCAGATGGGAACACTGGAGTATGAGGGGGGCGGATACAAATTTTTCCGGATTCATGTAGACAGACAAAAATGAGGAGAGGAATGCTGAAACCAATTTTGGACTTCATATTAGCGAATGGCGGTACATATAGATGGGGACACCCACTGGCTATGCTTGTGAAAAAGGAAGGATGGAGCTTTAGTTTGCGGGAACCAAAGCAGCTTCCTGAGTTATTTCATTTTTTGCAGGGAGAGCCCCATCGAGGTACCCAACTGGTTAGGAATACCAGGACGAATGGAATATACCCCACAACAACACTAATTCAGGAGGACGGGAGACAGAAGAAAAGGACTGAAAGAGAAAATTCAGAGGGAGGTCCCAGACAACTGGGGGTGAATTAGCAACGCAGGAAGAATATAGTTCACTATAGTTTTCTTTTTTCTCTCCCTGAGGAAAAACGTATTTAATAATAAACTGTGACTTTTTGGTTACTTTTTTTCTTGCTAGTATTTCCTATACCCTACCACCCATTTAAGAGGGTGGGGATATGCTAAGGTGAAGGATGTGTGATTTGATACTTGTATTATGTATGAGGAAGCAGACTGGGGGGGGGGGGGTAAAATTAGGCCAGGGGTAAATGGGATGGAGGTGGGGGGGCAAGAATGAAGTAAGGATATAGGATCTGGCCCTGCAGCAATAAGTGAGGGCATTAAATATGGTTGTATGTTTTTTTTGTAGGATTGAGTGTTTTTTTGGGGGGGGATATATATATTTTTTTTGTTGGATTTGACACAGCAGGGTAGTAGGGTACTACCCCATACAATGTGGTGTACAGTTTATAGATTGGCCATAAAAGGGGAATGATGGCACTAAGGGAGGAGGGTAAAGGTCCCGTAGATTACACAGGGAGGAATGGGAAGTACACAAGAAGGATGGGTATAAGGTGGGGCGAGGGGGGGGTAGAGAAGGGAGAAATAAGGAATAAGGGGTGGGAAAGGGATGGCTGCAGGGGGGAATGTGCTTATCCTAACTTAGTCTTATTGAAGGAGAATGGTTTAGGTAATTAGAAATATGCCTCTTCCAAAAAGATGACGTTTTTAAGAAACCGGTTAGAAGTAATCATGAGAGCTAAAGAGAAGGGAGCTGGAATGCATTACAAAAAATGAGTAGTGGTAGAGGTGGGGTGAGGGAGGTTAGGGTAGGGTATACAATGTATATAATATACTAATATTGTTTTGCTCAGAGTACGAAGGATGTACATAAAATATGTTATAAGAGGGAGCTGTGGTGGCTCAACGTGATTGGCACTGCGCTGACAAGCCATTCACCTCTGCAGCCAAGGGTTCGGATCCCGGTCTCGGCTACATGTGAATTGAGTTTGGTGGTCTCAGCCCGGCTCCCGGTGGGTGTGCTATGCAAGGTACGCCTGTGCTTAGTACGCCCACCCCCCCCCACAAAAACCACCACACTTGCACGCACACGAAATTGGTTTAAAACACATGCACTTTGGCCATGCGGTCTCTTAAAATAAAGAGAGGCGAAGGACCTACGGGGCTGGCTGGGTGGGCTAGGCCCCTCACTCCCTCATAGGGGGAGTCCCTCTGCCCCATTGGGGTCCCGTTGGGCCACAGTTGGGCTCCCAAGAGGAGCAGGTAGGGCGGGGTGAGTGGGAGGCCCCCCTTCACACCCACCATTGCCACCAGGGGCATGGAGAAGGATGGCGATTGCCTCCAGGGGGAGGGTCTGCCTACTCCCAACTCCTGCAGTCCGGCTCCTCTCTCTCGAGTTCACGCACAAAAAAAAAAAAAAAAAAAAAAAAAAATATGTTATAAGATGAGCTTATATATTGTGATGGTTTTGTTTTGTTTTTTCTCTTTTTTTTTTACAGTGTTTATTTTATGAGAATATTTAATATAAGTGTGGTATTTGGAAACAAATGTATGAATTATAAGAGTTTAGGTCCTGTGTTTGCTGTTAGGGATGAGCTTCGCGTTCGAAACAAACATATGTTCGACTCGAACATCGTCCGTTCGATCGTTCGTCGAATTTCGAACAAAAAAGATCGTTCGCGGCAAATTCGAGTGAAACGAAACGACCGGTTTTAAAACTTTTTTTCCATTGATACTACTATCAATGGAAAACAAAAGTTTTAAAAACGACGCAAAGAGTCCTGCTCCTGAAAAAACGACAGTTTTTAAGACTTTTTTTTCCAATGATACATGTTCCACTACTACTATCAATGGAAAAAAAAGTTTTAAAAACGGTCGTTTTTTCAGCAGTCCTGCTCCTGAAAAAACGACAATTTTCTAAGACTTTTTTGCCATCGATACATGTTCCCTGGGGCAAAACCCGGGTTCTGAAAGACGTTTTCCAACAATAACTTGAATATTGGTCTTTAAAATGATCGTTTTTGAATTTGAACGTTCGAGTCACATAGACTTCAATGGGGTTCTAAATGTTCGTGAGAACGATCGGACTGTTCGACGGTTCTGGTGCGAACCGAACGCGGGGGTGTTCGGCTCATCCCTATTTGCTGTATAAAGGGGAATAATGGGGTATATATGAAAAATAGGGAAAGGAGAAAAAAAAAGAGAAAAATATATCAGGGAAGTGGTAGGGGATGCTTCGAGGGGGAGGGGAAGGGGGACATGAGAGAGGAAAAAGGGTATAATGAGGGAGGCCGCTACCTCCATGTGCGCATAATCAACACCCCCGCTTGATACGCCTCTCCTCCAAAAGGAGGGAAGTCGGAGGTATTTTTTCAGTTTTTTTTTTTTCGTTTGTCCGCACGTGTCCGGATAGATTCACGAGTGGGGGGATCTCCCGTACACATCCAGACAATTCCTCATTATCTTCCTGTGGCCACAGGGAGTAGCCGGACCACGGGGAAAAAAGTATTTTTTTTTTCTTTTCTTTCTCATCTCTGCTTTTCTCTCCCCCGGACTTTATATTTCTCCCCCACCCGACTCCCTTACCGAGGGTGGTCCCTATGTGACAAATCCCTCTGAGCTTTTCTTGTTGTATTTTTCAGTAACAGATCTAATTGCAGTGTAAAGGAGGAAGGAGACTGGTATATCAAGATGACTAAAATGATTTTGTAATAATGTGAAAGGTTTGAATTTACCAGAAAAACATAGTAAGTTATTTATGGAACTCAGGAGACTCAGATCGCATATTATATTTCTGCAAGAGACACATTTAAAAAAAAATCCAAAGTTGAGAAACTATCGATATCCTATTGTGTATCATAGTGCATCACAGACCTCAAATACAAAAGGAGTAGCAATTATTTTGTCAGGTCAGATACCATGGAAAAAAACAAAGATAATTACAGATGAGGAGGGGAGGCTATTGATTGTAAAGGGCATAATATATGATCAAAAAGTTACTCTGCTAAATATATATTTACCCAACGATGGTCAAGTAGCAGCTTTGGAGATGCATATGAACATAATACATCAAAATAAGGAGGGAATCCTGTTGATGGGAGCAGACTAAAAAAAGGCATTAGATCCAGCCCTAGATGCCTCAAAGGGAACCTCCCATCTGTCGTATATAAAATTAGGAAAAGCAAAAAGAATGCTTCAGGAGAAGTAAGAGATAGTTGGAGAACTCTCCATGTGCACGACAGAGGTTATACTTTTTTTCTAGGGCTGTTACTGATTACAATTTTTGTGTTTGATTAATCTTTTTTTTTTTAAATCAATGAATCGACTAATTTCGATTAATTATAACGCACATACAGATCCAACTACTTTTAGCTGATCTCCTTGTAGGCTGATTCCCAGTGCAGCTACCAACCTCTGGAAAAATGTATAGCAGGATACAAAAAACACACAGGCAGCGCTCAATGGGAATAGCATTAAAACTTTTATAGTCTTCAAGTAGGTAACAAAATAAATATTGCAGAGTTAAATCGATGTAGCTACATAAACTGTAAAAATGGTGTGAGTAATACCAAACGGTAGCAAAAGCAGTCATAAAAACATGTACCTAAGTATGATACTGGTATAAAAATGTGTACAACGATACCACTGCTGAATCCAGATGAGGAGGGGTTAACATCAGTCCGTCGGCATTTAGATGTCCCGTGAAGGGAACTATCACAACTCCCAGTGGATGGTTGTAGAATCCCAGGTTGATAGAGGGAAGTGTAACAACCCTTACATGTGGCAGATAGTAAGGTCCCGCTGGCATGCAGATATGAAGGCAAAGCAAAGGAGCCCTTCAGATGGAGATGGCAAGCCCCGCCGGTGTCCATGACGGCAAAGAGGTGAGTACCAATCAAAAGAATTTTGATTGATCAAAAGAATTTTGATCAATCAAAAAATATAAAGATTGACCAATGAATTATTATTTAATTTTCCCAGCCCTATTTTTTTCACCTAAACACAAAACATATTCCAGGATAGATTATGTTTTTGTATCTCAAAGTGCTCTGCAGTGCATTATGGAGACCTCCGTAGGTTCATTTATGATATCAGATCATTCACCTAATGCACCAGACCACGCATCTAATTAAACTATAGAATGGGGGTCCCGTCACCAGAGAGTGACAGTGGAGGATCAACAAAACCCTTTTAGGCCGCGTACACACGATCAAACATGTTCGCTGAAACTGGTCCGCAGACCAGTTTCAGCAGACATGTTCGATCATGTGTACGGCCTAGCGGACAGGTTTGTAGCGGATAAAAGTTTCTAAACATTCTTAGAAACTTGTCCGCTGGAAACTGGTCCATCAGACATGTCCGATGGTTAGTACGCCCAACCATCGGACCGAAATCCCGCGCATGCGTCGAATTGATTCGACACATGCGTGGAAGCATTGAACTTCCTTTTGCCAGCACGTCGGTGTGTTCTACGTCACCACGTTCTGGTCCACGGGGATTCGGACCTGTTTCATCGGACATGTCTGTTCGTGTGTACGCGGCCTTAAAGGAACAAGAATGCGAAACACAGCTAGCACAGGAATTAGAATTCTTTTTCTTAACAAATAAACCAGGGGAAGTGTCCCCATTATGTGTATGGGAAACACATAAATGTTTTATACTTATATCAGCAGGATCACACAGAAAACGACAACAGGGGGCCAAATTACAATCTTTGCTCGGGGAGATCAGGAGGTTAGAGACTTTTCATAAGAAATCGCAAGCACGTCAGAGCGAGGAGGAAGTGTCTTGCTTGCGAGAGGAACTGAATGCCCTGCTAACAGATAAAGCAAAAGCAGCAATGACTTGAATACGGAAATAAGCCTAGCAGGATGTTAGCGAATGCATTGACAGAGACGAGGATGCGAAACTACATTGAACGTATTAAAACGCAGGGAGATATATTGGTAAATTCATCACAGATGATTGCGAAGGCGTTACGAGACTACTATGTAGGCCTTTACCCACTGGGGGCTCTAGATCAACTTCCTAGGGTATGTAATGAAGAAGAGGTTAGGGAATACATAGCAGCCTCGGAAATGCCTAGATTGACGGAAAGAGAAGTAGAAGACATTGATGGCCCAATCACCATTGAGGAATTCTTAGACGCCTTGAAAACATTAAAACCTGGTCATGCACCAGGCCCGGATGGATTTACCCTATTATACTATAAAACTTTTGTGGAAAAACTGGCACCAAGGTTTGTGGAGGCTTTTAATTCGGTACGAGAAGAGGGGAAAGATTTGGCTCAATGCTCAAGCTATCGTCCAATCTCACTGTTAAATGTGGACTTAAAGATTCTCACGAAAATACTCTCAACTAGACTATTATCGTATGTACCCAATTTAATACACGCTGATCAGGTAGGATTTGCTCCAGAAAGGGAAGGTAGAGAAAATACGCAAAGGGTCATAAGTGCCATACGTTAGGCTCAATTTAATCAAAAAACGCTAGTGTTAGTATCCACAGATGCAGAAAAAGCTTTTGATAGATTAGACTGGTCATTTCTGAGGGCGACTATGCAACACATAGGGTTGAGGAGGGGGATGCAGAACTGGGTCATGAGTTTATATTCCTCCCCAAAAGCTAGAATCAAAATAAATGAGGTACTCTCAGAGCCATTTTCCATTAAAAACGGAACACGACAGGGTTGTCCACTATCCCCTATTATCTTCATCTTAACATTGGAGCCATTCTTAAGAACTATAAGGGCCAACCCAGATATTAGGGGCATTAGATTAAAGGGAAGGGAACATAAACTGGCTGCATTTGTGGATGACCTTCTCTTTTTCATAACCCTCCCAGCATTATCTCTGCCGCCATTACTGTCGGAGATGGATAAGTATGGGAGACTGTCCAACTTTAAGGTTAACTACAATAAATCGGAAGCAATGGGCGTCAAGACGAGTATAGCATTGCAACAACAGCTATCCACCATTTTTGCGTTCAGATGGACATACCCCCATATAGGCTACCTCGAGACTAAAATACCTAGCAGACTAAATAGGATATTTGAACTTAACTTTGTTCCCTTGGTACGACAGATCAAATTAGATCTACAGAAATGGGATAAGGAGGTGTTTACGTAGTTTGGCAGAATTAATATCATCAAAATTAACGTAATACCAAGATTGCTGTATTTATTACAGACCCTACCTTTTAAAGATCCTGGTGGGATATCTGAGAGAGTTGAAAGCAAGATTAGCCAAGGTTCATATGGGCTGGAAAGCCTGCCAGAATCCGTAGAGATATCTTGACCTTACCAAAAGAAAAAGGCGGTGTAGGGTTCCCTGACCCAAAGGGTTATTATGAGGCAATACATTTAGCAAGGGTGCTGGATTTGTGCACATCTCAAAAAGAGAAACCATGGGTACACATGGAACAAGCAATAGTAGAACTACCCCTGGAGGGGTTAATTTGGCTCACGAGCACGACTACACCGCAAGCAGCAAAGCAACAACCGACAGTGGGTGCGACACTTAGTGTAGTCAAAAGGACATTGAAAAAAGTTAAGATATCAACTGTTTTGAGCCCTATGACTTCTATTCTGGGTAATCCAGAGTTTGAACCAGGTCTAAAGGACAAAAGTTTCATGACGTTAAAACGACAGGGCAAAAGTAGACTTATACATACATTTTATGGTAGATAATCAAGTAATGTCTAGAGAAGAGTTGGATTGTGATTTTGGGGAAAGATTGGACCCTTTTAGGAGAATGCAGTTAAATGCTTTTCTCAGATCAATATCTACACGAACGATAGATATAGCCACACCTTCTAAGTTTGAAAACCTATGTCTAAAGGGAGAATCAGTGAGACATGCAATATCGGTATTGTATACCATGGTGACCGAATTGAAAGCCCCACAGAACCTTGGCTTCATACAGGCATTTTCAGAAGCACAAAAAAATAAGTTATTTAGGTTAACACATAAGGCATCAATAGCAACCAGGTATACAAGATTTTGAGCAGGTGGTATAGAACCCCAGAAGTAATGAATCGTATATATATCCACAGGTATCCAATTTGTGTTGGCGTTGTCAAGGAACTGTTGGCACTATGATGCACATTTTTTGGGAGTGTTCAGAAATAAAGAATTTTTTGGAAAATGGTCTCAGAAACAATAGAAGAAATCATGTGTCACTTGAAGATAATCCAGCTGCATTTCTGCTTTTTGACATCCCTCTTTCGACTGAAAATGATAAAAAAAATCATTGTTGAGACATTTGCTTATAACGGCGAAAACATGCATCCCAGCTCCCTGGAAAAGCAATGTCTCTTCAATTAAAGCACAATGGATGGCAAAAATATCAGAAGTCCAATTAATTGAAAATCTCACTATGAGTATGAAAGAGCAGGAAGACAAGTACTGACAGATCTGGGCTCCCTATGTCGCATACATGGAGCTGGTGGGGTGAGGGGAGGAGAAAGGGCGGAGGGAGATTTTTTTCCCTGTTTATAAATAGTGTGTTTCTTTTTTTTTTTTTTTACTGTCCTAAGATTAAACCGGTATTTTCGGTTAATTTCTTTCTTGAGGGGAGGGGTGTATGTAGTGAAAGTGCTAGGGAGATAAGTAACAAAGATATAGTATAAGGACAAACTCAAAACAATACACGCAAAAGAATATAGAGAAATCAACTGCGCTATGAAACAATAAAATTAATAAAGTAAATTGGGAGCAACTGAATGCTCTAAAGAAGCTGCACCTGACTGTACTAACTACAACAGTGAAAACAAACAGTGGAAAAAAACGAGGTGCGCTACAGAAGTGAAAATCAATACATATATCCAAAAAATATTGTCATAAATAATTGTCCATGTATGCATAAAGCAAAAAAAAATTGTGATCAGAGTCTTGTGATGAACAACTTAGATCCAATACACCAGTGAATTAAGGTATGAAAACAAATGCTGTGGTGACAATCTGATGAGAAAGCTGATAGAAGACCCTCCACCGTGAAAATATAAAATCTGCTTACCAGATTTCCGGTGGCCTCCTTCTTAAAAGAAGACCCCAGAAAGCATGTAGCTAGTCACTAGGAGAAGTTGGACCAGACCAGTTGTCAATCCCCGTTCAAGACAGTTGGGTGAAGAACTTGTTATGAATCCACATGGAGAAACACAAAGGGGTGACACCAGACCAGTTGTCAATCCCCGTTCAAGACAGTTGGGTGAAGAACTTGTTATGAATCCACATGGAGAAACACAAAGGGGTGACACCGTAGGATAACATTTATTTAAAAAGAGACAAAAACTCACTTACATTGTAACATAGTATATAGGCATGTCAGTTTGGAACTGCGGCCAGAAGTAATCCAAAAACCAACCCATCCAGTATGTTAAGGAAAAGGTGTAATCAGCGGGGGGTCATCCGATGCAACACAAATTCCGCCCGACCAGTTTCGCGAGATATCTTCGCGAGATATACACGGTTAAAGATAAAGGAGGAATAAGGGATAGGAGAAATTACGTTGTTTTTGTATGGCAAAGAGTGAGTAAGGTCAAATAAAAAGTGTATAAGAGTAACAATAAGTAGAATGGATGTATACAATGGTTTATCTGTAAAGATGTATTATGATTATCTTTGTGAAAGAAAAAAAATACTAAAATAAAGAATAAAAAATAAATAAAGGGCCAAACAACACTGGGCACACAAACAGTGACCCCAAAAAGGCAGACCACCTACATCAGACCGGACCCGGGCACCCGCGCAGCTCCCAGCCAGGGACCGGAGCCCCCCCTCAGGTACCGCCCGGTAAGATACCCAGCAGGCCCAGTCTAGCCTAGGGAGGAGGGATGGACAGGGAGAGAGGAAAGGGAGGACTAGAGGCCCCCTATCGACCACCCCAGGAAAGCCCAGCTGTTCTATCCTGCCAAGACAGGAGGAACTGTACTTACCCGTCCCTGCGAGGACTGCTGGACGCGTTCCTGATAGACCCAAACTGATCAGGATGGAGTGGCTGCCGGACACGGACCACTGTGACTGGACAGCAGTAATAATACAAGAAAAAACTGCGCTAACCAGAAAAATTAATAACCAGGTGTAAAAACCAGAAGGCTGCAATTAAGTGGTACAAATACAAATACAAATAGAGAAAAAATAAAACTGCGCCAACTAATACATATATATATACTCAGCAAGCAAGGCTGGTGTAAATATCACAGTATGAACAAAGTCCAAATGAATGTTGAATATTGAATGGATGCCACAGATAGTGAAAATCAGGACGAACAACACCCAGGTGGGCTTGACATCCGTGGAAACCACCACCACATGGAGAGCAGCTTACCAGATTACAGATAAAAAACAGTGATGTATGATGATCCAACAGCAAATGAAACCAAGGTATAACAGAGCCACAGTAGGGTTGTCCTCAGAATATGGAGACTCAGAACCGTATTAGGCGACCAATCCGTGGGTCATAAACATAATTGAAAGAAACCAGACCATAGCGTGATACCGTTTAAAAAGCAGGTTTAATAAGTATAAAATCTTACTCACAGGCATCTGTGAATTGTAAGCATGTAACAAACAAATGACGGCTGGCAAAATAGCGTTGAACGTGGTGACGTCACTGCACGCCATCCCAGACAGCAGTAGCCCGGTCATATGTGGGCCCCGGAGCATATAGCTCACCGGCAACCCCTGGAGCAAAACAGGGTATGTCGTGGCTGTCCTAGCGCGTAGCTAGGGCCTGCTCACGCTTGATGGCCGGACTGGGGAGACTACAAAGATCTATATTATCCAGCCTGTTACCCAGCCGGCAGTTGATAGTAGATCTCAGGATCCAATAATAAAGAGAAAAAACAAAAAAGAAAAGTAAAAAGTTCTCCAGGACCATGGGCCCTTAGGGAGCCAGGTCCTTCTCCTATACTAGGCAGAAAAAAACTGAGCTGCAGGGTGAGGGGCTATGAGCAGAGAGACTGCGCCCTGGGTTGGGCTGTTCAGCTTTGGTATAGTTACATGTTTTTAAGTATCTAACATGTCTGTCTAGTCCTCTCCTATTAGACAGAACATAACCCAAATGTCAAGATTTAAGGAAGCTGTGTGCGTCCATGGACGGAAGAGAAACACAGTTTTAATATGTTGATTCGGGGAATATCCAATTGCCATAAGGGGAACAAGAAGGACCCCCCTCCCACTGGCGAAAATCAGACCACAATTTATAGGATATTTGCATTCCTCTGGATCAGCTTTGGGTATAGGATTCTGTATATGGATGGTTTCTATTTATTTTTAGTTTTGTCTATTGGTTGAACTAGATAAACGTGTGTATTTTTTCAACTTGACCAACAATGGAACTACGTGAGGCACATTTTTCACAAACAAGATAAATGTCAAATATGTTAGTTCAATTAGAGCATATGTTACATAGCAACTGAAAACAGTGCACACATGATGGCAAATCAATTTTAAAATGTTTATTACTGTTTTCAATTTTTTCAAATGAGTTCCATACACTTGCATTCTGGCTGTCTTTGCTACAGAAAAATGCTGCAGGCACACATCACATCAATGGTAATCTGCAAACTCATATTCTCAGCCAAAGTGTTCAAGAAGCACTTCAATTGAAAAAGCAATGCTTCTCAAGATGGGAACTTCTGAGGTGCTATGGCACCACTCTTTGTTCACTCGCACAGAGCTACTTCATGTGACACAGATTAAAAATCAATTTGCACACCTCTGAAAGATTTAGGGCTTTTGATATAACGCACCTTGCTCCATTTCCCGACTTTCCAAAATACTGTTTGGATGCAGCTCTTTCCATTGCATTTGTGATCCAATGAATGTTGTCGTAAAGGACAGCTTTTATAACTGGCAGTTCGTAAGCCATTCATGTACTGATTTTGCTTTGACAGTACTGTTCTACAATAAGTAATTTTTTGTTTGTGGCCAAACCAGCAACTTCTGGAACACTGAAAAACAGAAATAAATTCATTGTCATGGAATGCTTGCTGTAGATTTGTTTTAAGCAAAGTGCAATTAAACAGTTTTGACAGATACGTTGGATAACTTGTCCCACACACATAAAACAAACTTTCCACACAGGTACAGCAAATACCTTCCATCATTGCTCTGATGGTTTCATATCCTGCCACTATCCGGTATTATTTCAATTACTGCAATACACACAAGGATATTAAAACCGCTGTTTTTCCTAGAGCTTTAAAAACTGCATTAAAATCCAATTGCATTACCATTTCCAAAGGTATAACAGGACAGCCAAAAATATTCTTTATAAAAGCCTATTAAACATAAGGTTCTCTGTATTTCTGTATAGAAAACTATATACTGTTATTCCAGCTTTCAATGAATGCTGATTTCTGGAAAGTAAATCCACAAGTAGGCTTCCTTGTTTAATCCCAATATAACTCTGGTTACAGCTGACAAGAAAAAATGAACTACAAAAAAAATTATATCTGATTCTAAATTCTAAAATATTAATAAAAGTATTCAAATTATTATTTACTTTAATAAGTGATCAAATTATTATTTTACTTTGCAAAAAATTACAAATTATAGTACGTACCAGGTACAACAGAAAAACTTGCATGTGATTGGATGATGGTAGTCAGCTGAACTTACTTTCATTTACTAAGCTCTGGAGAGCTAGTAAATTCCATTTGAAATTGAAGTCTTTAGTAAATCAACTTGTGTGTGTCAGAGAGCCTGTACAATCTCTGATTATGGAGACAATGCGTGTGGTATAGCATTTTCCCTTGTGAAATATGATATTTAAAAATGAATGTCACGGGCCATTAGTGCAGTTCATGCGGATGAACAGTATTACTTGAAGCAAGATGGCGCGCCACCTCACTACCACCGAGACATGGGAGCCTATTTCGATGACATTCTGCCAGGACGCTAGTTAGGACATAGAGGTGCTGTCAAATTACCTCCATGTTCCCCAGACTTACAGTAACACCCCTCAATTTCTACAGTATACTGTAGAAAATAACCTACACTGATTGCACTACGGGAAGAAATTAAAGCATCATGCAAAGCAATTCCTGTGGACACTCTAGTCAATGTTGTTCATGCAGTAGTTTGTGAAAATGAAGTGTCTGGATGCTAATGGTGACCACTTTGAGCAATTAATGTGATTGCATAATTCAAACATGATTTACAGCTACCCTTTGAAGTGTTCCAGAAGAGCTGGACAGCACAGTCAAATGGACTGGAAAGAGAAACAGCATGCTGTCAACAAGGGAGCCAGCCCACATAGTAAGCAAGTTGCAAGTTTGAAAAGGACTTGCTAAGCTGTTGCTAGACTTGCCAGGCTTCACAATATGTGTTGCACAGTTGCAGCAAGTCTGCATTGCATGTCTCTAGATCAACTTTCTTTGCAAATAATCGGCAAATCTGCTGCAAGTTCTGCTTCAATTATATTGTGCAATAGTCATCCCACCACAGAGGTCACTGTGACTGAATTTTCATGCTGTAGACTTGCAAAGCGTTTGCTGCAATGCAACTTGCTCTTGCTAGAGACTTGCCGTGCAAATTCGCTACAAAGTGTCAACTAGAACTTGTGCTTTAAATGCTCTGCTAGCATATAACTTGCCAGTGAAGACGTACAACTTAATAATAAAATAAAACTGGGCTGCCGTGCCCTAAAATACAGTTTCGGACTAGTACAACTCAATCTGACTTTATATATACCTGTATACATTCTACAGGATACAACGGATGGGTACTAGATGGGTGCTATGTGGCACCAATATTCAGGTTTTGGTCCCTTTAAGGGAAGTGTGTGTACCCAGGGGGTTCACCCATGATTGGTGAGGAATTCCAGGGTAGCCATGTAAAGGAGAGGACTGACTTGCAGTCCTCTCTATAATAGTAGAGAGGTATTTGGGACCCTGAATTTTGGAGGATCTGAAGAGATATTCTGGTGGGAAAAGTGCCTTCACTCCTGACTACAGCCAGTCCCTACATAGTCAAGCAGCCTCCAGGAAGCATTACTTAAAACAGGAAGCAATATTAGGTGTGGTGGGGTGAGTAGGATTTGGAGTGAGAGACCTGTTGGAGTGCTGCACATGTGCTGGGAGCTGCCCGATAGCCAGAGTGGGACTGTGCTAATCTTGGCGTAAATCCCATCTATGAACCTTGTATTTCCTTATGTTTCCTTTATGCTGTTTTTGCTGAAGATAAGCAGACATTTTGTGTAGCATTCCGTTTTGCTGTTGGAAGATATTTTGTGTTTGCCTAAAGAAAAATAAAAACCTTTATGTTTAAGACAAACGGCTTTGCACATGGTCCCGTGGAACTTTACCCCTAAATATTACAATATATATATATATATATACTGTATATACAGTACAGGGCACAACATTTCAAGACCTGAGCTACTAGCCATGTCCTACGAGTCACTCGACACCAGCTGCCCCACCCAATCCCTACCCCGTCCCAAAAACTGCCCTAAACACACCCTCGTAAATTATCTCATGAAATTACACTGTTAAATGTTTTATGTAGAATTGTAAAAATAAGTATTAACAACAACTTTAACAATATTAACATAAAGCATAACAGTACCCGTCAGTGCAGCCTTTTCCGTGCTCATCAGTGAAGCCTCATCAGTGCAGCCTTATCAGTGCCCATCAGTGCAGCCCCATTAGTGCTCATCAGTGTCCATCAGTGCAGCCCCATCAGTGCCCATTAGTACAGCCCCATCCATGCAGCATTTCAGTGCAGCCTCATCAGTGCCTATCAGTGCAGCTTATCAGTGCCCATCATTGCACCTCATCAGTGGCCATGAGTGTGACCTAATCAGTGCAGCCTCATCAGTGGCCACCAGTGCAGCCTATTAGTGTCCATCAGTGCAGCATGTCAATGCCCATCAGTGCAGCTTATCAGTGCTGCCTTATCAGTGAAGCCCCATCAGTGCAGCTTACCAGTGCCACCTCATCAGTGTCCTTCACTGCAGCATCATTTGTGACCATCAATGCAGCCTCATCAGTACCCATCAGTGCAGCATATCAGTGCAGCCTCATAGGTGCCCATCAGTGAAGCTTATCAATGGCCACCAGTGCCGCCTATTAGTGCCTATCAGTGCAGCCTATCAGTTTCCCATCAGTGCAGCATATCAGTGCTGCCTTATCAGTGCAGCCTCATCAGAGGCCATCAGTGAAGCCTCATCAGATGCCATCAGTGAAGCCTTATCAGTGCCCATCAATGCAGCCTATCAGTGTAGCCTATCTATATCCATCAGTGCAGCCTCATTAGTGCTTATTAGTGCCAATCAGTGCAGCCTATCAGTGCCCATCAATGCAATAGGGAGGAATCGAGAGGAGAGTTAGCTGGATCACACAGAGCGGGGATCTCCCAGCTTGAAGAGGAAACACCACTGTCAAACAAAGTCCTGCCTCCTGCACTGGCATTGGACCAGTGTGCTGTCTACCATAGAAGCTGGTCCAGGAGGTGGGACTTTGTTTGACAGCAGCAAGAATTTCATCTCCAAGCTGTGTCACAGCGGGAGATCCCCACTCTGTGTGATCCAGCCGGATGTCCTGACAGTTTCCTAGCTGTTCGCTTCTGGCAGAAGCGATGCAGCCCTTTTTACAGGGCATCAGGGGGCTAATTTCCACCTGCTAGTGAACATTTTGAGGGCTGTACATTATTTATGGTCGTGGCCCTCTGACTGAGAGTAATGTGGATCACATAAACAAGCGACAAGACTTACAACATAAATAGACCTGAAGTGTGCCTTGGTGTCTGGTCAGTATGCCAAGAAAAGGGGGCATACCCAAAGTAAGTAATGGGTAGTTAATTGAAGAAAGATCTGTTGAGAAGTGCCCTGAAAAGGGGAAGGGCGGGAGGGTGTCGAATGCGATTGAATGCGCAGACTCACGGACATGAGGTGAGCTGGGAAGAGTCAGCCCAGTGACATGTAGTACTGCACACTGAACCGACAAAGAGCATGTGTGAGTGGGCTGCTTAAATACCCTCCGGGCTCCTCCCATAAACTCAGGCCACCATACTGGCCTTCTTATTTATGGTCGTGGCCCTCTGACTGAGAGTGATGTGGATCACATAAACAAGCGACAAGACTTACAACATAAATAGACCTGAAGTGTGCCTTGGTGGTCTGGTCAGTATGCCAAGAAAAGGGGGCAAAAGACTCAGATAGGGAAATAGCTTATATTGATTTCTTGTATTTATTGAGCCAGCTTGGTAAAGGCTTGTGCCATTTCTTCCTGAGGATTTGGGATGTATGTGGCAAAACAAGGAGACTTCTTATCAGCCTGGTATCTTGATTACGTGATCTGGTACTCCCTGTTGGGAGGCAGTTGAGGCTGCTCTAATTCGAAAAGAATGTCCAGAGAACTGACTGGGGTTTGAAGCCCAAGTTGCTTAGGATTTTGACATGCTTGACAAACTGGCTGCCACTCAGGGAGCTGGTTTTGAAAGGGTAGCAACAAGCTACCATCAGATTGGCTGGGTAGATGGAGCAGTAGTCGGTCGAGCACCGTCACTGGGCGTCAGGCATTGTTAGTGTGAAACAGGTTGATGTCAACCCCCGGGGCTGGTTTGTTGCGTTTGCAGACTGAGAGTGTAGGGGTTCGAAAGCGAGTTGGGTGGCATCAGAGCAGTGTCTGACTGCCGGAGCCACTGACTGTAAATTCACTAGGTCCCTAAAGAGGGCACTCTTGAAAGGTAGGCGCTTGCCACTGACTACAGGTTGGTGCTTCTGTATGCCCTGTAGGAGGGACTTGACTGCATGGGCTCGAGAATACTGACAGTTTACTGGGGTCCTGCAGGGACAGGAAATGCTGGATGCCATCTAGATATGGCGTGATAGTATTGTGAGAAAGGGTCAGCTGCGTGTGGCAATACGATATGAAGGCTAGGACGTGTCTAACATTGCCTATTGCTGCTCCGAGGCAAGTGGCCAAAAATTTGCAGTTAGTGTTCCAAGCAGTGCGATAGACCTTCAGTGTGTTGCGTGCCAAGGAGTGGTTAACAAGCTGGGTTGAGTTGGTGAGATGCTACTTCAGTCCATCGTCAACAATGACCAGGGTGGGACAGGGATGGTTATTGGGTCGGCTCCAGGCTCTTGCTGGAAAAACAAAGTAAGGTTGGAATGGGACAGAGCATCAGCTGCGATTTTTATTTGCCTGGAATATGTCTACGGAAGATATTAAACTGGTGATGGAGTGACAGCTGCGCGAGCCTGCGCAGGAAGGACGTGATGGGGAGAGGCTTGATCTACCTTAATTGATGAAGTTGGCTGTGGCCTGATTGTCTGGTGAAGAACACTGTCTGTCTAGTTCAAGTGTGGCCCCAGACCTGGGCAGCTGCCACAATCGGGTACAGCACGAGGCGTGATGAAGACTGGGTGAAGCAGAAATTTAAGAGAATTTCTGGGGGCCAAGGTTTGGAAAACCAGTGGCGGACGGAAAATGCACGCAAAAGCCTGTGGTGGCTCGGCTGACACTGCCGGGATGAAGATTGAAATGCTGTTCTATCAGGTGGGGAAGTTGTCCCACATAGCTAAGTCTGCTACTGATGCTTGGTCTAGATCTTGCATTGGTGTGAGAAAATCAAGACAATACACAGGTGCTCAACAAGACGATATACGTGCACTCACTGACCAACGTGCACTCGCAGACCAACGTGCACTCGCTGACCAACGTGCACTCGCTGACCAACGTGCACTCGCAGACCAATGTGCACTCGCAGACCAACGTGCACTCGCAGACCAACGTGCACTCGCTGGTGCTGGATGGAAACCTGAACTAACTGCAGGGAAAAATACAGGGAAAAGATGAGTGGCCCGCGTGCCACTAAAGATGAATGGTCAACTACGTGCCACTGTTTGTTTATGTGGCTGATTGTTTGTCACTGAGGTGTGTTTGCAAGTTTAGTTTGTATTTGGGTTTGCACGTGGTGCACGCTGCAAAGTATTTTATACTACTGCAGACAATATTATGTGGTTGCAAGGGTGTCAGTGAGTGTCAGGTTGCTGGGATGATATTGTGTGGTTGCAGGGGCCTTGAGTATGAAGGTTTGTTTTGAGACGGCATTGCGTGGTTGCAAGAGTGTCAGTCTGGTTTGCTGAGACGATGTTGCGTGGTTGCAAAGGTCTCGATGAATATGAGGTTTGTTTTGAGATGACATTGCGTGGTAGCAAGGGTCTCAGTCTGGTTTGCTGAGACGATATTGCACAGTTACAAAGGTCTCGATGATTATGAGGTTGTTTTGAGATGGCCTTGTGTGGTTGCACGGGTCTCAACAAGTGAGGGGTTGCTGAGACGATGTTGCGTTTGCAATGGTCTCAAGTGAGTGTCAGGCTGCTGGGATGACTATGTATGGCTGCAAAGGTCTGAACGGGTGTCAGGTTGCTAAGATGATATTGCGTTTGCAATGGTGTCAAATGAGTGTCAGTTTGCTAAGGCGACTTTGTATGGCTGCAAAGGTCTGAACGGGTGTTAGGTTGCTGAGATGAGATTGTGTGGTTGCAAAGGTCTAGACGAGTGTGAGGTAGCTGAGATGATATTACATTTGCAAGGGTCTCAAGTAAGTGTCAAGTTGCTGAGACAATATTCCTTTTTTTTTTGGCAGTGTTTACAAGCTGTTACAGGCATTGGTGTTTTGAATGCCTCTGAACATCCGACTGAACCCATTTTTTTTATTTTTTTTCCCCAGGAAGGTTTCTAACTCAACTGCCTAGAAACGACTATAATGATCCTGTGTTGATGTACTGATAAGATAACACAGAGGAGAGATTGGGGGCGGCTGAAAAAACACCTGACTGTTCCTAAACGTCCGTTTACCAACAGCAGTGTACATGAGGCCTAAGACAATTTGCCTGGCTGAAAGGATCTCAATGAATGCCAGGTTGCTGGGGTGAGACTGCGTGGTCACAAAAGTCTTTATCGAGTGGGAGGTTGCAAGGGTCTCAATGAGTGTGGGGCTGCTGAGACGGTATTGCGTTAGCAAGGGACTCAACAAGGGTGTCAGGCTGCTGAGACGATTTTGTGTGGTTGCAATGGTCTAAACAGGTGTCAGGTTCCTGGGCCGAGATTGCGTGGTGGGAATTTTTTTTTTTTAGCCTTTTTTTTTCTGCACTTTTATATTTCTTTTTTCTTTTTGCATTTTTTTTAGCCTTTTTTTGTACATATATATTTTTGCGTATTGTAAGGGTCATGTGTTGCAAGGGTCTTAAGGGTGTCAGGCTGCTGAGACGATATACGCGTGGTTGCAAGGATCTCAATGAGTGTGAGGGCTGCTGAGACGATATTGCGTTTGCAAGGATCTTAACAAGGGTGTCAGGCTGCTGAGACGATTTTGCGTAGTTGCAGCAGTCTCAACAGGTGTCAGGTTGCCGGGGGGCTGAGATTGCGTGGTGGCAAAGTTTTTTTTTTTTTTGTGCGTTTTTTTCTTTTTTGCGTTTTTATATATATTTTTTATTTTATTTTGCGTTTTGTAAAGGTCATGTGTTGCAAGGGTCTTAACAAGGGTGTCAGGCTGCTGGGATGATTTTGCGTGGTTGCAAGGATCTCAATGAGTGTGGGGCTGCTGAGACGATACTGTGTTTGCAAGGGCCTCAACAAGGGTGTCAGGCTGCTGAGACGAGTTTGCATGGTTGCAATGGTCTCAACAGGTGTCAGGTTGCCGAGGGGCTGAGATTGTGTGGTGGCAAAGTTTTATTTATTTATTTTCTTTTTTTTTTGCGTTTTCATATATATTTTTTATTTTATTTTGCGTTTTGTGTTGCAAGGGTCTTAACAGGGGTGTCAGGCAGCTGAGATGATTTGCATGGTTGCAAGTTCTCAATTAATGAGAATTGGGTTACTGAGAAAGGATAGAAACACTTGGTTTGTTTGTACCTTAAGCAAGCAGTATAAGGTAGAAGGACAACACCTGTTTGAATCGTAGGTTCCATAGGGGCCACTAATGAACGATATGGGAGACAACGAATGGTAGCAAATTGATAGGACATAAAGAATGTAATAACAAATTTTACTTGCGACAGTGGGCCATGCGAGAGAGTTTGTGGCGGACTGTGGCTGGAGTGAAACATGTAGGAAAGGTGTAGCGTGATGCTATGCATGGGGCAAAACAACAAGGTTTGGTGTAGGAAATAGAACACGAGAAGTGTGTAGGAATATTTTATAAGCTCCACTGTGGGAACCGAACATATGATGCGGGTGACACCATGAGTGGCCACGAATTTTGACATGACAAACAATCTAACGAATCCTACCTGGGACAGTGAACATGCAACTGGGTTTGCTTGGATTGGAGTGGATGTGCAACACATCCGAAGAGTGTGGCGTGGTGTGGTGTGGCACCATGCATGATGCACAGGCAATAACTTTAGTAAATAAATGAGAGAGAAGAACCGTGTACAAACAATTCGTAAGTTTCGCTGCGGAAACTAAAATGCACGGCATGGGGGAAACATAGAATGGCAATGGTGGAAAGTATGCAATGTATATGATACAAAATGGTTATAAAGAGAAATGACTGATACAAAAACGGTTGTAAAATGCATGAAACAAATCCGATACGAATCGGAAGTAAGGAGTGTTGAACAAATCTGCTGTGAATTGGTTGTAGAGTGTATGCTACTCCTTGCTGTGAAACTGAACACCTACCAGCCACCCATCCCCCCAGGCTAATCAAGTGCAGACAAGGCAGCAGGTGAGTTCAATTACCACCTCAATCTGCCAAAGAACCCATACCAACAATACATGCTAATCTCCAAATGAATGAGCAAGCATGGACACTGAATATACAAATAAATAGTTTGCTTGGCAGGAGGAAGTTACAAATGTACCAAGCTTGTAGTAACTAAGATGTTAGAACACGAGCAACAATAACTCAGAGGCAGATTTTTATAAAAGAAATGCAGGATAGGAAGTATAACGAATTGCAAGATTGCACATGATACAAAAGGTTTGAAAACAACCTGCGACAGTAAGCGGGAACCGCCGTCGAAGACCATGAACGGAGAAGCCGCAATGCATTTGCGATGTCGAATGCGATTGAATGCGCAGACTCACGGACATGAGGTGAGCTGGGAAGAGTCGGCCCAGTGACGTGTAGTACTGCACACTGAACCGACAAAGAGCATGTGTGAGTGGGCTGCTTAAATACCCTCCGGGCTCCTCCCATAAACTCAGGCCACCATACTGGCCTTCTTATATATAGATATATATGTATACAGTATATCTATATATCAACATTATTATGTATATCCATATAGATATATATTTATCATCATGTTAGACTGAAGAACCTCAAGGTTTTGCATACTTTTAAAGCAACTTGTGCAACTTGTGAAACTTTGCTTAATAGTTTTGCATAAAGTGTTAACCGTGTTAAAGTTAAGGGTTATTATTTATTTTTTGTGTGATACATTGTGATGTCATTGTTACAAACATTTTCATATACCGTCAGATGACCCAAAACTAATATATTAGTATTCAGTGTATCCTGTCTTTAAATACACTCTACCTTTCTGAAGTTCTCAGGGAAGCAGTGTGACTTGATGGCTGAAGTATCAATCCTTCAGGTGCATTTTGGGAAATATATAAAATGATGATATCATTTGAAGTGCAAGCTGGTAGTATAAAGAAAAGGCAAAGTTCCTTTTGCCAGCAAAGATGCTTTTGATTTGTGAACTTCCAAAGAGTACAGTTGTATATTTTATGCAATGTTGTGCAAAAGTACTGATTATTATAAAGATGATAAATCAATAAAAGAGATGCAAGACTGCCAACTTTAAACTAAAAGCTAAGGCTATGAGTAGCATAATTACTTAATTGCATATGAACATACCTGAGAAACATCTTTAGTGATGAGTATGTATTTGCATGCAGCATTAGTGCATTTCTTAGTGGCAGCTGGTTTAGCCGCAGCATCACAGTATGATTCATTCACTGATCTACCATTGCCCTCCATACATTTTATCTTTCTTCTGGACTCCTCCTGTTTACAGTCTGCAGAACACTAATTAAAACAATTTAATGATGATCATGCGCAATACTGCAGTTAACATAATATGACAACTGTAAATGTTATACAATATTCGTTGATCAAATCTATGTCCAACAATACTTTGCACAATACATTTTCTAAAAGATTCAACAAAAAGACCCCATTACTGCCGCAAACCCTTTCCACAGTATATCCATGTAATGCTTGTTGTTCAAAATGAGTACCTTTATCATTTACCTAACTAAAACAGTCAGTGTATTGTTATTGACTAGTGCAAGCAATGCCAACAATGAAACATTTGTGCTGACTCTCTATCGTTCAATAGCTATACTTGAGTTATTATGGGTGATCCACTCATCTTCTGGCACATTGAAGCCAGTGGGTTTAGAAAAGAACATATGTTTTCATCCAAATTAGAAGACAATTATCTCTCACAGGCGGTAGCCAAGCCAATATAACTTTTGGGTTTATATACACTTTAAATATTAGTACAGCATTACTGTACATTAGCCACGCCAATATAGCTTCTTTTTTTTACACTTTAAATAATAGTACAACTCTGAGGAAGAAGGTACTCCTTCGAAACGCGTCAACTGCAGTGGTTCTGAGATCTTCCCCCGATTGCCACAATTAAGTGGCTTCTACAGTCTTTTATTCATCACGTTTGTGAGAAGGAATTTTACTTTTTTTATCAATAAATTATCTTGGGATAATGCAAAAGGCTGGAGCACCCTCTTCTTTTTATCTTTTTTGTGACTATTAGGATACAGGAGGGGAGAAAGGCCAAAGCAAAGCCAAAGACACTATCCCTTGAGTCACTGCTCACCCGGCTATCACACTTATGCAAGGAGTGTTTGTTTGCTATTTGTATAAGGTGATTGTATAATGTCTGGTAAAAGTCCTAAAAGACTGCATCTTTAATTACTTAAGTTAGCCAATATTGGGTATCACCTAAATTAAAACTTTCTGCATTAAAGTATATGTGAACCTTAACCTTGTAAAACAATCCATTCAGTTTAATTCAGAAATGAAAGGTAAAACAGTTGTATATATATACAAACTGTGGTACAATGATCTTTATAGTGAATGGTTGTTGAGGGGCCAACAAGTCTTGGTCCTTGGAGGACAGGAAAGCTGTTCTTCCAGCACAGCCAGAAAACTGACTACGTTGGGATGGATGGAAACAGGAAAGCAGGGAGGCTGGCAGGATACTTTTTAACACAAGTGCATAGTACAACAGACACATATCAGCCATATGAAATGTTGAGTTAAAATAAAATGTAAACGATGGGTACCATGGTGCAAGACTTTACTACTTGGGAACAAAAAATAAATAAAAAAAGACTTTCTAATATTCCTATATTCAGTACTATCTAAAAGTTATTATTTCTAAAAGATAATATGGGAATGATTTCCAAATTGGAGTTTTGCTTTACTTTTCTCTGGACCAAAACTGCAGGAAGCTGAACTCCAGAAAAAAAAACATCAATGCAAGCAATTATTTATTCTTAAAAAAAGTGTAATCACCTTAATTTGACTTGGTATGTATAACTCCCTGTTATTCAGAGCATACCGTAGACTAAGAGTGGAATGGGCAGCACTAGAAGCCAACTTTACACATGGGCTGACAGGACAGGATAGAGCAGAGTGAGCAAAAATATACCTTTACTGTCAAACCACAGGATGGGGTAAGGTAAGGTGCCCCAGGTGTACTGATTATTTGTATTAAAGAAAACTCCAGACCACCAAACTGTTTGGCAGGGCTGTTTAAATATTATTCGTCAGGAAAATCATGTTTTCTCTCATAATCCAATGTATATGGCTAACTAACTTCATTCAAATACAAATTACATTCCCAAAAGACTAATGAAATGGCTTTCTTATTTATAAAAAGGTGGTAAAAACTGTAAATAAAAGTTGTCAATAGATAATAAATGTACTTACACTAGGCCACTCATCTGCAACCCAATAATACTGAATACAGTCTGGTAATATACAGGATTGTTGACTGTCTGGACGAGCAGTGAGATTGCAAAGCATAGCCTCGATTCGGCCTTGTCCTTTCTTTCTGCAGTACACATGTCTGTGTTGAATTCCCACTCCACAGGTCACAGAACACTAGAAAAGAAAAAAAGATTTATACGAACCTACACACATTTATATTAAGAATTGCCATCAATAAAAGACAACCTTTAGCAGATTAGCAAACTAGTGGTATGCTTTTAGCTGTCAGTGTTAAAAAGAGTAAGAATATATATCATATACATTGTTACATAGGGGCATATTCTCATGAGTGATGTTACATAACTATGCACATCACTTGTAATTGTCTACCTCTAGCACTTCCCCAATCAAAAAAGATCTACGGTATATTATATTTTATCATAGCACTCTGTGTTTACAACAGTAAGGTTGGGCTACCCCATTGTATAGTCTACCAGAGATCAGAAGCCTGTCCCAGACCACCATATATTTAAACATAGAACACAATTTTGTGAAGATATTTTTTGATATGGGGAATTTTTTGTAAAAATAGAGCTATCAATAAAATATATATTTTTTGTATATAAATAATTATATTGTAATTATTTTGACATAAAGATAAGGGCTAGTACTGTAAAATAAATGAGCACTGCTGGACCATTTGGTAAAGAGCTTTTCGCTTACTTCTGACAAGTAAATGTTGTTGGCATCTTGAGGAAGCAGGTCAAATGAATCACATCACATTCCCCACACATATCGGGGTTTATTTACTAAAAGTGGAGAGTGCAGAATCTGGTGAAGCTCTGCACAGAACCAATCAGCTTCCATTTTTTTTTGTCAAAGCTTAATTCACCAAGCTGAAGTTAGATGCTGATTGACTACCATGCACAGCTGTACCAGATTCAGATTTTGCACTCTCAACTTTTAGTAAATGAACCCCAAAGTGTTCTCAATTGATTACAGAAAATACATTTTGAATGTTCCATAGACATATCATGCTGTAATGAAGGGCCATTGCACCCACAAGTGAAAATAAAGGTGGAGTTTAAGAACAAAATTTGTTTTTGTGGGGACTCCAGTAGCTTTCTTACCATTACCACATTTGTTGCTAAATGTGGGAGATTTAAAGTGAATCTCGAGACAAAATATTTCCTCTTGCAGAGGAAACAGAGTAGAGTAGAGAATGGTTAAAATCCTTGTGAGTTTATTCTTGCTGTAATTCATTAACGACATTTCTCTTCACTTCATGTGCTGATGACATAACAGGAAGTGAGAGTAAATCTCTCCAAAGTGTAAATAAATTCACCTTTTTGGAAATTTTTCACCATGTCAGGAGGTGTCCTCGTTGGAAGATTTACCCTAACCTCCTGTTGGAGTAATAGCTGTAACATTTTGATTTTCCCATCAGATACTGTACAGTAAACACATTGTACATAACACTATTAATGAAAAATATTTGGGTTCCACTGAATCTGAGTACACAGATCTGATATAAACGATTTAACAAAAATTGTCTTTTAAGTATGGGATAAAATATATAGACGGGAAAAATGGGAATATAATTCCCCATCAATCCCATTGGCAGGAACAAGTTTTTTTACTCCAGGCAATGGGACACGGATGGGAAGGTATATAGGGGAAGCACAATTAAAAGATATAATGACACAAGGAAAAATAAGGACAAGAGTAGAACTGAGCACAATGCACGGGTGGCAGTCTGTAAGTGAATGGGAGTATACACAACTTAAACATTTGGGGGCAGATTCACGTAGATCGGCGCATTATCATTCCGGCGTAGCGCACCACTTTTCCGTTAGACTTGCGCAATCTAGCCGCGTAATCCGGCGATTCACGTAGCTTTTACGCAAGAGCTTGCGCAAACGTAAGGTTTTTTCCGTAGGCGTAAGGAGGAGTAATACAAATTGGGAGGGACGTGGGCGTGTTACATTGAAATGAGCCGTGACCCCATGCAAATGAAGGGCCGGCCGACTCGCGCATGCGCGCGTGAAGGAAACCATGTCAGCTCCGTTGTGCGCATGCTCACAACTCGGGAGCGGCGCAATCATTGAAATTGGAAATGGACTAGGGCAATGTTGTGAACTACGCAGACAGCATAAATAGACACACACAAACGCCCTTCCATTGCAAAAGTACATCCCTTTGTGTCCCTTCCCATTGAATCAAGTGCTTTTGCTCTGTTGTTCGTTAGAGTGTGTTTTGTAGTTGTGAGATTAGTGTTCTGTGTGATCTTGTGCTTGTTGGTAGTTTTGTGAAAGTGTATTTTGATAAGTGTTTGAGACTGTTTGTTTGATTGATAGATTTCTGACCGTTTGTTTTCTTGCATTTTTTTTTCATCTGATTTTTTTGTGTCTGTTTCTTGCTGAGTGCTAGTGTGATTTTTGGCTGTTCTTTTTCTCTTTGTGTGTGTTCTTGTCTGATTGGTTGTGCTTGTATTTGTGACAGATTTTTGGTGACTGCTAGTGAGTTTGTTTGGAAGTATGACTGAGAGAAAAAGAAAGCTCAATTTTACTGTGGGGGAAAAAAGAATTCTTGCCCGGGCCATTACCGACTATGGGCGTTTTCTCCACGGCCCGCAGAGTGCCACCACCACCCCGGCCAGGAGGAGGGAGATATTGGATATAATCACGGAGCAGGTCAATTCATCGGGGGAGGGGGAGACACGGACCCGCTCTGGGATAGAAAAGAAAATAAATGACCTCCGGCGTGAGGTGAAAAAAAAACTGGCCGCAATAAATGCCCATGCCAGGGGCACAGGAGGGGGCCCACCATGCCGGGTTAGATTTTCAGAGACGGAGCGTGTGGTGGCCCTGACCTTTCACCGGCATGAAGTGGAGGGCCTGCCAGGCTTTGACACAAGTCCGGTCCCCGCGGTGCCAGGTAAGGTTTTTATTTCTCTCAGGTGTGTAGCATGTGTGGGGGAGGGGGTGAAAGGGAATATGTGGCAAGTGTGTGGATCCTCCAACCTGTGAATGTTTTGTGTCATCCACAGCTGTGCAGGAGGGTGCAGGGCCATCTGGACTGACCGCTCCAACCCCAGGACAGCAGCCTAATGAGGCCCCCCCAACAAGGCCAGAGTCCGCAGAGGAGGAACAAGAGGAGGGGGAGGATCATGCGGAGGACGATCATGAGGAGGAGCAGAATCATGAGGAGGAGGAGTCCATGGAAGGCACTGGCCCTTTGGTTTCTGCGGACTCTTCCCCTCTGGCTGCAAGAAGCCTGCCCTCCCTAAGGGTCAGCCCCCCCCCCTCCTCCCCCAACATGGCTCCCCTCACAAGGGCCTCCCCTTCTCCCCGGCCACAACCATCAGCAAGAGCCAGGAGGTCATCCCCAAGCACCAGGGGGGCGCCCAATCTCATGCCCGCCTGTCTGAGAAGGAACCTGGCCACCCAGACCCGCCTTCTGAGACAGCTCTGCCAGACTATGGGGCGGGTGGATCAGAGCCTGTCCTCCATTAATGATAGCCTGGGTAACCTGGACTCCCACTCCCGGGCCTCCACAACCTGCCTAAATGACCTGCAAACTACAGCAGCAGGCGTTGGGCAGGATGTGAGGGCCCTTACCCAGGCTATCCAGGGCAACACGGCAACACTTGGTGCTGCCCTGGACAGAATAGCCGTGGCCTTGGAGGGCAGGCCGCCAGGTGGGCAGATCTCAGGGGCTGCTCCTCCTTCCCCGGCTTTTCCCCTCCCCCATGCGTCTCCCCTGAGGGTCCGGGGCCGTGGCCGGGGGCGCCCCAGGCGTGGCTCAGGCAGAGGGCAATAATTTTTTTTTCCCCCTTTTGTTTGTTTTGAAAGCTTTTTTATTTTTGTTCTCTGCTTTTTTTTGTTTTTTCTAAGCATTTTTTTTTTCAATGCATTTTTGTTTGTTTGACTTTTTTGGCATATTTTGGGTTGTGAATGATGTTTGAATGTGGGGGTGACATTCCTGCTGGAAAAGGGGTGTCACCCTCAATTTTGGTGGAGAAGGGTTCCCCAGGACCAGGGAGAAGTGATTCCCAGGTCCGTGTGAATGGTGTATGAATGTACAGTGACATAATTGGAGCCTTGACGTGGCGTTACTGCTCACCAGTCTTGCATGGTGGACTGGTGCCAATCCAATTTGATGAGGATGTGGGGTGTGTGTGCTAGGGACCATAGTGGTGTGCATGCATGCATTCTCATTGTGCCATGATTAATGTGTGTGTTTAACGTGCAAAGATGCCCAATATGAGCTGCCTCCTGACTGCTCTTCCCTCAGAAGACGGGGTATCCTCGGTTAGGGGTTGATTTTCTGGTTGGGGGGTCAGATCATCACGTAGCTCAACCTGCAGGCCCTTCCTCACTGCGAGATTGTGTAGCATGCAACATGCAGCGATGATATGGCACACGAAGTTTGGGGAATACAACAGTGTACCCCCAGACTTATCCAGGCATCGGAAACGTGACTTCAGGAGGCCAAAGGTGCGCTCCACCACTGCACAGGTTTTGATGTGTGCTTCATTGTATCGTTCCTCTCCTGGGGTTTGGGGGTTCCGGATAGGAGTCATGAGATGGGGTCCCAGTGCATATGCAGAGTCACCTGTAAAGGAAAAGACAGGAGAATGTTAGTCATGCATGTGCCACTTCTGTTGTGCATGACGGGAGGGGATAGTCATGCCTGACTCCCATGTCACTCACCAACCAGCCAGGTGTTCCCATACACGTTCTGTTCGAATTCTGTTCGGATGTGGCTTTGATTGTAGATGTAGCTGTCATGGCTGGACCCTGGGTGTTTGGCACGGACGTGCCATATGAGGCCTTGGGCATCAACTATCACCTGTACGTTGATGGAGTGCCAATTCTTCCGATTGCGGTACATGTGCTCGGTCTCATGGGGGGGCTGGAGTGCCACATGTGTGCAATCTATGGCCCCGATGGTGCGTGGGAATCTGGCAATTCGGTAGAAATCTGCCATTGCCTTGATTCGAAGCTCCTCAGTGGTGGGTTTGATGATTTGGTTGGCCAAGCGTGTGAGGATTGCAGGGACAACCTGGTGCACACATCTGCTCATGGAGGATTGTGACATCCCAGCCACCACTCCACTTGTACGCTGAAAAGAGCCACTGGCAAGGACATGGAGTGTTGCCAGGACCTTGACCAGTGGCTGCACTGCATGTGAGCGTTGTGTTGGGCTGGTGATGTCCTCCTGCAAGGTTGTGGTTAATTCCAGGATGGCATGAGGGGGGAATCTGAAGATGCGAAAGACCTCTGAATCATTCATGCCAAACAGGTGTATGCGGGTGCGGTATACCCTCTCCCGTGCCATCCTCCGTGCCCTCCTCCTTCTTTGGTCATCTATATTCACTAGTGCAGCTATGAGCGACGATGCCCCTAGCATGTTGGCAGTCAAATTGTAGTGCAACACGTGTGTGTGGTCTGCTCCTCAGTAACGGTGTTGCTTTATCTGACAATTAGACTTTTTTTCAAAAGTTAGATCAGCTTTTATGGGCTCTAACTTTAGACAGGACATTTTGCAGTTGCGCACATCGCGTAGCCTGCGCAGCAACTGCGTTTTTTTGTGGATCCCCGTAACTCCCTCATTAGCATATTTGACTAGCAAATCAATGGTGTGTCTAGCGCAGTTTTGCGCGAAGGGAAGCGAATGTCTAACTCAATTACGCCGGACCAAAAAACGTAGATTTCTGGCGTATATTGTTTTGTGAATCGCGTCCAACTATACGCACGCGCACATTTAGACTTACGCACGCGCAACAGCAGTTGCGCACGCGTAATCGCTCTGTGAATCTGGCCCTTAGTAAGCACAATTCCCCAAATAATAAGAGAGGAGAAGACACTGAACCCAATCGAAAAGCTTTGCAATAGCAAAACACCTATGAAACATGGAATCTCTCAAATGTACAATATATTAACAGACTTAGAGGGAAGTGGGGCCCTACCCTTCATAGGAAAATGGGAACAAGATCTTACAATTAAGCTAGACGAAAGACAAATGATAGGAGCAGTATATGACTATGCATCAGATATCACTTCTTACCATTAATTATAAGTGTCTGGTAAGATGGCACCTGACTCCAGGAAGAATTAATCAATTTCAGACAAATAGGTCCCCCAGTGTTGGAGGGAGTGTGGAAAAAGGAGAACAACAATACACATGTGGTGCGAGAGCCCAAAAATAAAAGTTTAATAAATATAGGAAGTATGTAATATTTTTTTTTAAATGTACATGAATCTTGTATTGTATGTTGAAATATTACTTAAATTAAAAAAAAATTAAATTAAAAAAAATACTGTACAGTAACAGTAATATTGGCCACCAAGACAAACAGAAAGGGGACAAATTCTCAGGGGGAACACACAGCAAGAGAGCATGGAGAAATAGGGACCCTTTAGTAAAGGTTGTGGTGTATGTGCTAGTTTGGGAGTTGAAGCACAGAGACCTGTAAGATATATGAAATATATTTTTTATTCTCCAACATGTGCCTAAATCTTATTTTATTGTAAATAATAATAACAATGGGTAATACATTTCTTACCTCTTCCCACTTCCCAGTTTTCCATGAAGGACATCTACCCATCCTACATATCTTCTGCACACGGGGCTTCCTAGTATGTTTACAGTGTAATTCCTCTACAGGCTGGCCATTTAGCATACATAGAATATCTCTAATTTTCACCCCTTTTCCACAGGTGACAGAACACTGAAACAAAAGAAAAATGCATCTGTAAATGGACTTTACATGCCATCAGCCTGTAACCTAAAACAATGTTACTTTTGTAATATGAAGAGTACATTTGTGTCCCAACAGTAATTTATTTTGTAGTTTAACCTAAAGTTCTGTATCCTTTTGTCATAAAAAGCTGATACTTTATTAAAAAAAAAAATTGGACAACATTAAAAATTGTTAACCCCCTAGAAGAAGTTGCCAATTCAGTCTCTGAACCCCGGTCCTATGTGCAAACATTCCCAATGGGCATTTAGGATGGAAGCCAAATAACCAATACTTCTTGACATTGTAGAATTAGACAAGTCCACCCAATTTTGCAAGACGACATACAACCATTAAGACAGCACGAGGTATGGACAAATTCATGATTACAACCAACTAAACTGAAATCTGATGATACCATAAGGTGCGAAACTAAAAACAGAACTACAACATTCCTCATTGAGCAGTGGATGTAAGGTGACAGGAAAGGAGGACCACCACCTTGCCTACATCCAAATATTAAAAAAAAGGGATTGCGAAAGTAGCCTAGACTTTCTCAAACAAAAAAAAATACTTTATGGGCACAACATATGGCAATACATATATAAACATAGTACATTTTATTACAATCATCATTAAGACCACACATAATACAATCACAACACCCACTACTTAACAGTAGTTTAACAGATACTCAATTGCAGACATGAATTGAAGGCATAGATACAATCACATGAGGCATGTAAAAGTCCATATATATATACAAAAGAATATGAACAGATATCAAAAAGTCAGGTCCATGACTCCTCCATGCATGCTTGTCAAACAACAACACTTTATTTATTTATTTACTCCTTCATTCATCTATTTATCTATTTATTCGCAAATATTTATTACATTTTTCTTTCGCACATCTAAATAAATATATACATGAGTGTATGGACACACATATACATTTATACGTATAACCACATTTTATTTATGAGCTTTATGAGCTTCATGTATTCATTCTTTTTTTTATATATACACCTGCACATAGATATTCATTATGGGCACATCATATAATCACAGTTGTTATTTAAGATTAGATTGTGTTCACAGAACATGTTGAGATTTCAGGTGATCAATCAAAATTAATTGGTCAATCAATTAATTAAGAAAATTCTCTGGTCACGTGGTCTATAATGGAAAAGTATTTATACAAAGTTAATTTATGTGATTATTAGCTATGACTAAGCACTGTTAGTGTGAAACACGTCAGCTCTTCTGTCTGTTCTGCTGTGGCATGTATTTTTGTTAAATTTTTTTTTATAAAAGGCAAAAACTTTTGGAGTGTGGCTGTCCAGAACTTCTTCCTGTTTTACATTCATTGCCAACACCTTGACTTGTAAACTGGAGGAGATGTTTTCACCTTTGTTTGACCTACCTAGAGCAGTGATATCCCCTTCCCAAACAAAGCGTTGTATGAATGAATCATGGACGACCTGACTTTTTGATATGCATTCATATTATTGCGTATATCAATGGACTTTTACATGCCTCATGTGATTGGATCCATGCCTCATGTGATTGGATCCATGCCTTCATGTCTGCAATTGGGTATCTGTTAAACTACTGTTAAGTAGTGTGTGTTGTAGTGATTCTATTAAGTGTGGTTTTAATGATAATAAAATGTATTTTGTTTATATATACACGTACCACCTCGTGTTGTGCCCATAAAGTCTGTTTTTTTGTTTGAGAAAGTCTAGGTTACTTTCTTAATCCTTTTTTCTGTATGTGAAGTGATTTGCCACATGCACCATTCCCAAATCAAGTTTAATACAAGTCCTAAAAGAATAGTTTCAGATTCTATTTTAAAAGATACACATAGTATGCCTCATTTACCAACTTGACCATTTTTATTATAGCACTCAAATAGCAATCAAATAGCTTAAGCTTTTTACTTTCCATTGAATGCTTTATAAGGAAAGGAATTGTTGTTATGGGTAATAGTTCTTATATCAGACACTTTCACAAAGGTTATCTGAATATACACACACAGTATTAAAACATTCCTAGTTTAACCCCAACAGCATTGGCCAGCTTTTACTGAACATATGTACAAAATTATAAACATGTTCTCTGTCTTGACAAGCTGTGATTGCGGAGTCTGGCTGCTTTTCAGTTGGTAGTGCTATTTTGGAGGTTGTATAAAGTTATCTGAAAGTGACTTTGCAGTGACTTTGCACACTGCTAATTATTTTAAAATAATATTGGGAACAATTGGGAAATTGTACATTCCAAATAGTATATGTTGAAAAGGTCTAAATAAGAAAGAAAACACAAGAGATTTAAACATGTTTTAATATACATATAATATATATATACATATCAAAAACAATAATTTTTTGTCTTCAAAAAGCAACAATTCTAAACAAGTACAGAAGGAACATACCAATGACCCATAGTAGGCACAAGCAAAATAAGTATTTGCTTTATTCATTTTTTTTTTTTTAATAAAGAGCCCAAGACCAAGACCAACTGGTCCATTGAGTCAACTCTCTTTCTTTTTTTTAAGAAAACAAAAAAGTTCAGGGGCCCTCAGCAATGAATAACAACTAATGCATTTTGTATTGTGAATGTAGATGTAGAGCTCATAAGAATGTATCTAGGTTCTTTGCAATGGGCTATCACACTTAGCAGTTAGTACTTAAAATGGTAATAAACAAAAAACAAGAATGTAATAAACTGGCATTGGCCAGCTTTTACTGAACATATGTACAAAATTATAAACATGTTCTCTGTCTTGACAAGCTGTGATTGCGGAGTCTGGCTGCTTTTCAGTTGGTAGTGCTATTTTGGAGGTTGTATAAAGTTATCTGAAAGTGACTTTGCAGTGACTTTGCAGTGACTTTGCACACTGCTAATTATTTTAAAATAATATTGGGAACAATTGGGAAATTGTACATTCCAAATAGTATATGTTGAAAAGGTCTAAATAAGAAAGAAAACACAAGAGATTTAAACATGTTTTAATATACATATAATGTATATATATATATATATATATATATATATATATATATATATATATATATATATATATATATATATATATATATATATACATATCAAAAACAATAATTTTTTGTCTTCAAAAAGCAACAATTCTAAACAAGTACAGAAGGAACATACCAATGACCCATAGTAGGCACAAGCAAAATAAGTATTTGCTTTATTCATTTTTTTTTTTTAATAAAGAGCCCAAGACCAAGACCAACTGGTCCATTGAGTCAACTCTCTTTCTTTTTTTTAAGAAAACAAAAAAGTTCAGGGGCCCTCAGCAATGAATAACAACTAATGCATTTTGTATTGTGAATGTAGATGTAGAGCTCATAAGAATGTATCTAGGTTCTTTGCAATGGGCTATCACACTTAGCAGTTAGTACTTAAAATGGTAATAAACAAAAAACAAGAATGTAATAAACAATCTTTAAATCAAGTGGCTACATTTGTTTTCTTTTGTTTTTTGTTTTTTTTTCCCTCTTTATTTTTACACGCCTGTCTTAGGGTGTCTTCACACTTGATGGAGGAGCAATGAAGACATCTTTGGAAAGCACCATTGTCAGTCAGTGGACTTGGTAGTGTTAGGTGCACTAGCAGATCTAGGTGTACTAGACAAACAAACTATAACCATACTACAGCTAACACTTTTTGAGCGGACACAGCAATAGTTTTTCTTTTTTGAGATAAGGATTTTACATATAAAAAAGCTGAACATTGTAGGCACCTCTGACAGTGTAGAATGGTTTGTCTCAACCCTATAACTGCCACTTTTACAGGACAGCTTGGTTTGTTTAAGGAAGGTGAAAAAGGGAAGTTGAAACTCCACAAATCACCAGGTAAAAATAAAGGGGGGAAAAGGCTTAAAAATGAAAATGATTGCAGCCACCACATCTAGGGCTTGGTAAACTGCAATAGAATACATTTTAGTTTTGGGGCTAGTACTGCTTTAAAGTCTAACCCTGGGCACCATTATTTTTACTGCTTTTGAGTGCTTACTATGTGTTTACTTCTGTTGTATAGTTATTGACTCTGTACTTTCTAAAACTTGTATCTATGCCTGCTGCTGACATAACTGACACTGGTATTATACTCCTGTTCCCTATAAATCCTTCCCAAAGCACAAGCTCTATAACAGGGGTCCTCAAACTACGGCCCTCCAGTTGTTCAGGAACTACAATTCCCATCATGCCTAGTCATGTCTGTGAATGTCAGAATTTTACAACGCCTCATGGGACTTGTAGTTCCGCAACAGCTGGAGGGCCATAGTTTGAAGATCCCTGCTCTATAATGATGATGCAATCGACCTACTGATGCCAGTGGCAGGCAGAAGTATAGTGAAAGTAGTACTATACGGGAAGCAAAACAGATACTGTTTCATAAGCACTTAGTTCATAACTAAACAGAGAAGGTAAACACATAGTAAGCACTCAAAAGCTGTAAGTATAGGGGTACCTGGAGTTGGGCTTTAAGGGGGCAAAAAAAACTATTGAATAATGTCACTTATGTAACACTGCAGAGTCTAAATTCTTCAGTCGACAATTTCCCTGTCTTCAAACATAAAGTGGGAAAAATTCCCGTAAACCAGACAGCAAACATGGGAATCATTATCACAGCTGCAAGCTATCATGCTCTAGACACGTATATAGAGCACAACAAAAAAAAAAAAGTTTCATGAACATTAATATCTTCAGAAATGCTTCCAGCTTTGCTGACATCAGCAAACAGACATCCAGGCACTTTTCTCAAGATGAATTGGTAAGATACAGTACACACTCACATAATCTGGGCCCCCTTCTCCTCCCCCAGAGATTTCCATCTGCCAAGAAGCTGAACTTCTCAGCAGTAAAGTCTTTACATACAGAACCTCCCTGCTGCACTGCTCATCTCTCTGCACAGGCTGGAGTAGTCCAACGCTTTGCTTTCTTCTCTTTTTTTTACATAAAAACACAGGTAAGCAGCTCAAAGGTGACTTAATAATGACATAATGCATATTTACTAAGCTTTTCTTTAATTTGTGCAATCAATGTATAGTAGGCTGCTTACCAGATCAGGCACAGGCATAACATGATTTTTGCCACCTGGTGTCTTCAGGAATGTTGTGAATATTATGCAGTATTGTTTTATATTTTATTTGCAGTTTTAAGCATTTCAAATGTATATTATTAGAAAGCTCACTATAAGTTTCATTAATATAGTTATTCATTTGTGTTTACATATTCCAGAAATTCAATCATTCCTGCAAAGTGGAAAACTCAAATTTACAAGTAGATGAATCCTTAGTGCATTTATCTAGTGCTGACAGGCATATACAAGGAGTTGTGGTTAGCTACGTCTAGGGATTCACTGTAATCCTTTTGTGAAAACTGTTAACAGTAAAGAGATACAACTGGCAAGGAAACTCCCTTGCATTGGGTTGCCAGTATTTGCTGCGTATTAACGTCAGGTGTGGTCTGTATATGTTCACATTGCCAGCAGAAGGCATTCTGTGAGTACTGCTTCATGATGAAGAAGAAAAGGAGGGGTATTGGGAAAGCTGCTTTTTGCCCAACTTAAACATCTAACAAACTTCCACAATGGTTAGATACATTTTACAAAAAAAATGGTGAGGGAGAGGAAGGAGGGGGGTAGGGAGCAGGTCCCTCTTCTGAACTATCCAGGAGCTAAGTAAGGCTGGTTTCACACTACGATTTTCTATACAGTTTTTGGATACGTTTTTTTTTTTTGCAACCGTACAGAAAACCGTGGCCATAGACTTTACATTAAAAACCGTATTTGCCATAAATCATACGGTTGTATCCGGTTTTCAAACCATACAGTTTTTAACTTTTTTTTTCCTGGAAAAAAACCGTGGTCTACCACGGTTTTTGGTCCGGTTCAAAAACCGTATTTCAACCGTATACGGTTATTTTAACATAGGACTCTATGAGAACTGTATGTCGTTGCGGTTCTGTCCAGTTTTTTCTATACGGTTGTTAACCTTGCTTTCCTTGAAATTTCAATAGAACAACTGAAACTTTATTGAAAAAAAAAAAATCTGTTTAAAAAACGGATGCAACCGTATAGCATACGGTTGAGTACGGTTGGGTCCGTTTTTTAGAATACGTTTTTAAAAAAAAAAACTGTATCCAAAAACTGTATAGAAAATCGTAGTGTGAACCCAGCCTAAAATATGCTCTCCATAGATTTGTAATTATTTTTAATGAACAGGTGTTAAACTTCAGTGATCAATACCTCTCACAGGGTGGCACCATGTGCCACCACACAAGTCCCAATTATATAAAAACAAAGATGTTAAGCATTATAAAAATACATATAATATGATCTTAAATTAGCATATGCAGCCATGTTTATGGTGACAGCATGCCTTAAAAGGCTTAGAATGTCAGAACCAAAACATTTGAAAAAAACAAAACCTTTTAATTTTTGTCATTAAAATTTAATTCAGATTATCTTTTCCGATAAGAAAATCTTACATCAAAAGCATATAAAGCCCCACCTACGGAATAGCAAAAATATGTGTATACAATATATAATATTTACTTAAAGAGGAGTTCCACCCTAAAAAATGACTTTTTTTTAATCCACTCCTCACCCCCTTACATGCCACATTTGGCATGTAATTTTTGGGGGGGGGGGTGGGGGCTTCAGTAGGAGTGGGACTTCCTGTCCCACTTCCTGCTTCTGCCGAGGGGCTGGTTAGGCGATTAAGCCTTAATCGCCTACACCAGCCCCTCCCTGTAGGCGATCACATGGGACACTGTCAGGTTCCATGAGATCGCCTCTCCAATCAGTGCGGCTCGCGCATGCGCAGTGGGTGCCCGGCCGTGAAGCCGAAGGCTGTCACGGCTGGGTGCCCACAGTCGAGATGGAGACGCCGGCTGGGGAGGGGGGAGGGGGGAGAGGAGCGGAGCCCCGGTCGGCGTGTCGCTGGAACGCAGGAGCAGGTAAGTGAGTGTTTATTAAAAGCCAGCAGCTACACTTTTTGTAGCTGCTGACTTTTAATAAACACAATTTTGGCTGGAACACCCCTTTAAGTAAAACAAATATATATTTAGGTATTTTATCATTTAGCTCTGAACTTTATAAAGAAATCCATCATGTGGAAAACTACTCTAGATTCCATTTAGGGCAAACCTGTTATGCTGTCCAATACCCACTTCAGCCTCAGTAAAGAGGTAAACACCACACATATCCTGACTGGTATCTGCACACTGAAACCTAGACTATGTATGTGACTGCAGTTCTGCCTGGTGCCCAGCCACTGAGCACTGCATTGTAGTTGAGCTGGGGAAATTTGATGTGTTTAACCATACCTGGAACTACAAGTATTTTCTAGGTGGCTACAGTCATTAAAGCTCTTTGGGGCACTAGTTGGTGCCTGTTATACTTCAGGGTTTTTTTTTTTTCTTTTTTTACACAGTCACTTTAACTTAATTATACACCACATCTAAAAGGTAAGATGACTGTTATATAGTTATAAAGCTAATGCCGCGTACACACGGTCGTTTTTTGCGATGAAAAAAAAACGTCGTTTTTTAAAACGTCATTTAAATTGATCGTGTGTGGGCAAAACGACGTTTTTTGTCTTAAAAAAAACGACCAAAAAAAAATTCCAACATGCTTGAATTTTTTGTGTCGTTTTTCAAAACGTCGTTTTTTGTTTCACAAAAAGTCACCGTGTGTAGCAAAAACGTTGTTTAAAACAACGTTTTTCAACCCGCGCATTCCCAGAAGCTAGTTATGAAGTGAGCTTCAATGGAAAAGAGTGGTGAACGTAACCTCGCTTTTTGTGAAAAAAACGATGGTGTGTATGCAACATCGTCTTTAAAAGGTGACGTTTCAAAAACGTCGTTTTTTACTTCACAGAAACGTCGTTTTTTTTTCATCACAAAAAGTGATCGTGTGTACGCGGCATAAGTCTGGCCTTCCATGAAAATATAAGATGTATGTATCTTGCAGCCCCACTCCTGAAATAAAAACACTAGCTAAAAGCAATAATTAGATAAAACTTCAAAAGGAATCATTTAGAAAATACCCAATTTATATCTCTGCTCCCATGACACTCACCTAGGCAATGGTGATGTCACTTAGATTCACACTTGGTTCCTAGGAAAGCAGAGGATCTTAAATCCCATAGGAATGCACCCCTCCTCAGTTCTGGACACTGTGTTGCATTATTTCGAACCCCAGATTACCCAGGATTCCGATGAGAGTCCTAGTGGTATCACTGATGCCTACAAGAAGTGGCCAGGAGCCAGGGTATAAGGTAAGCATTTTGTCTTCTTCTTTTGGAGGATGCAAGAAAAGCAGACCTTGTATTTTTACAGCCGATTTGCTTTTAAGGCAGCGTATTAGCTGTCAAAATATTTATAATATATTATAAATTATATTATAATATTTTATTTTCATTTATATAGTACTGTGGCACACATTGAGGTAAGCTGACATATAATGTACAATGTCCGTGAATTCTTGGCACAGATTTATTTAACTGTGGTGGCTCAGCAGTGCATATCAATAAGACAAAACACATAGGGGGAAATGTACTAAAACTGGTGCACTCAGAATCTGGTGCAGCTGGGCACGGTAGCCAATCAGCATCTAACTTCAGCTTGCTCAATTAGACTTTGACTATTAAGCCTCGTACACACGCTCGGTTTACTCGGCAAGAACCAGCAACAAAACTGCTGGCAGAGCTTTCTTGCCGAGTAAACCGATGCCTAGGAAGCTACCGCGCATGCAAAAGTAATTTCGAGCATGCGTGGGTTTCCACGGCGACCAGGTAAGTATACACACTCCTGGGTTTCTCAACAAGAAAACTGCCCAGAATCTAGACAAGAAAAATAGAGAACATGTTCTCCATTTTCTCGTCGTGAGATTCTCGGCAGTTTTCTTGCCGAGAAACCCGAGGGTGTGTATACTTACCTGGTCGCGGTGGAAACCCGGCGCATGCTCGTCGTACGCGATGACGTCGACCCTTTTCTTTTCTTTCAAGAGAACCGCAGTTTTTTTGAAAGGAGAGTCTGTACACTCAGGCGGCAAGAGATTCTTGCCAAGAATCTAGTCGGGAAAGACAATGTTTTTTTCCTGACGAGATTTTTGCCCGTGTGTACAGGGCTTAAAACCTAGAAGCTGATTGGTTTCTTTGCTGAGCTGCACCAGATTTTGCACCATGTAGTTTTAGTAAATAACCCCCATAATGATTCTGCAAAAACAGAGTGCATTTTTTAGATTAAACTAGCTATAGCAGAAGTAAGATGAACTAATTACTGTTGCTTTATATGTGGCAGCTTCTCAATCCAAAAGAACATAACCAGATGTACTCGATAACAATAACTGTAATCCTAATGTGTAAATAATAACCAATTATTTTCTCATCCTTTGCTCTACATATAGTGCTGGACACCCAGAGGTATCCTAAGGTTGTAGACAACTTTCAATACAGTAAATGTATTTTATATTAATCTCTCTGAACATCACATGCCCACTTATTTTTTATTGTGACAGAGAGTTTGCTCTTCACAGAAGTGTTTCAGGACTCTGAAGTCATATGTCATCAACCATGATGGGATTTGGTATCCAACATATCCATGAAAGTTAAAAGAAAACCATTCTAAAAAAAGTTTCCACAAAGCACTGCGTTACACTGCACAATAGGTCAATTGCTGTTTAGAATATTTTATACTACAAATGTATGCATGCTAGCATGGAAACATCAAATATTAATACTTGCTCATATCAAGAATAGTATATCTAAAGGACATAGGAAAGCCATCAGCGCAACTTAAATTTAAGTAGAACTGAATGCAAACTTTTTTTAAATCTTTGCCATCTGTTTGCATATTGAGATTTCTGTCTTCACTTCCTGTCCCATACCCAAAACAGGAGGTGAAAAGAAATCCCCCAAAGTGAGGGAATTCCTGGTTGTCAACAGGGTCACCAGAATGTCACCATGCATTTTTTGCTGTGAAAATTACAATTATACCAAAAATGTGTCAAAATTGTCCGAAGTGTCCGCCATAATGTCGCAGTCACAAAAAAAAACGCTGATCGCTGCTATTAGTAGTAAAACATTTTTTTTTATAAAAATGCAACAAAACTATCCCTTATTTTGTAAACGCTATAAATTTTGCGAAAACCAACCGATAGATGCTTTTTGCGATTTTTTTACCAAAAATAGGTAGAAGAATATGTATCTGCCTAATCTGAGGGAAAAAAAATTATATATATTTTGGGGGGATATTTATTATAGCAAAAAGTAAAAAATATTGCATTTTTTTAAAAATTGTCGCTCTATTTTTGTTTATAGCGCAAAAAATAAAAACCGCAGAGGTGATCAAATACCACCAAAAGAAAGCTCTATTTGTGGGGAAAAAAGGACGCCAATTTTGTTTGGGAGCCACGTCGCACGACCGCGCAATTGTCAGTTAAAACGCTGCAGTGTCGAATCGCAAAAAGGGGCAAGATCCTTTAGCAGCATTTTGGTCCGGGTCTTAAGTGGTTAAAGAGTAACTCCACTTTCGTAGGAAAAAAAATACCAAATAAAAAAAAAATATAGCGTATACAGTTGTGACACAAGTCATATTGTAATTAAATGTTATAAAAAAAATACCTTTTCTTTTCAATCTGAACCGCTGCAATTTTTTATTAAATGCAATGCAATGCAATATGGCTATCTAGAGGCGTTCTGTACACAGATGGTGTGTAACATGTAATTTCCTGCTTGTGCCATTGGCTACACTAGAATACAAGTCAGATTTTAAGTCCACACTAAGATACAAGTCAGATTTTAATTCTACACTAAAGGCGGCCATACACGGTTCTAATTTCTAAATAATTTTCTTTAGAAAATTGTATCAAAGAATTTTCATACAAATTTCGCACCGTTAGTGGGCTGCAGCAACAGCCAATTTTCGTGCGGTGAACAAATTTGAGAAATCCAACATGTTAGACATTTTTTTGAAAAACAAACGATTTTCTGATCAATGATGGGAGAATCGTGAGAGAAATGTAATATAAAAAAATGCGCATGTGCAAGAAAAGAATATTCCCGGAGAAAAAAGAATATTCCCAGAGAGAAAAGAATATTTCCGGCAACATGAAAGTTTGGTTGGCCGAATTTCGAAAATCAATGGTGGCATCATCGGATCACAAAAAAAACGAACTTTCTGATTTTGAAAAGAAAATTTGTTCGAAATTCGACCCTGTATCGCCTGCTTACGTTTCAAGTCCGATTTTAAGCAGCCCTGCAACGAAAATGTCATATTTGGTGAGATGCTCTCAAAGGGAAATCACGTTTAGCCCAGGTTCACACTGGGTACGATTTAGTTCGATTTGAGATGCGATTTCACATGTGAAATCCCATCTCAAATCGGCGGCAATTGCCGGCAATGACACCGTCCTAATCGGTGCGACGCCGCATCTGCGGCGCTGCACTGATTTAAAAAAGTAGTTCCTGTACTACTTTTTGCGAATTTCAGGACGCGATTTACATTAACATCTGTGCAGAAACCTGCACAGATGTCTCCTAAATCACGCCGAAATCGGGACTGCCAGAGGGAGTGAAATCGCGCGATTTCACTCCCGCAGCCCAGTGTGAACCAGGGCTGAAAGGGAAGCAGATCCTGCAGCTTTCCTCATTAGAGCCCTGCAGGTGCAACAGCTGAATTATAATTACAAAACCACTCCATACAGATTTACTCTGCACACGGACGCACATAAATAAATCCCTTTTCTTCAGAATAACAAAAGTTAGGAATCTGCAACAAAGTTTGTTAAAAATCCTTGCAATGTACATAAGTCACCCAGAGGGGAATGTTTTTTCTCAACAAAAGTGGAGTTACTATTTAACTGTCAATTGCTCAGTCATACAACACTTTACGCAAATGTAATTTTTATCATTTTACATAAATAGAGCTTCCTTTTTAAGGTATTTTATCATCAGTGTTTTTTATTTTTGCTATATAAACATTTTTTTTTGTTTCTGTTGTAAAATTTTGCAAACAAATAGTCTTTCTTCATGAATTTAGGCCAAAATGTAGCCTGCTACATTTCTTTGGTAAAACAATAACCCAAATCAGTGTATATTATTTAATCTGTGTGAAAGTTATAGAGTCTACAAACTATGGTGTATATGTATTTGAAAATTGATCAAACCTGATGTACTAATATATACTAATTTATATTATTTTAAGTGGAAGCTGGATTAACAAAACATATGCGACAGAGCAGCGTCTATGGATGTTTTAATTCTCCAACAAATGGCTATATACTGATTCTGGTATGGCGAAACACCTATTCAGCTTATTTGCTTGTAGGAAGCTCTTGGGACAGATACTTATCCCAGTCAGTAAAGTATTGTAAAGACAGATTTCTTTCAAAACTCACAACTGGAATTCATGTTATATTTGTTAGAACATTATTAAATGCACTTTAAATAAAACTAGTATGAACCTGAGTCTATTAGCCTCCTATAATCTCTTACACAGCAGTATTCAGTCTGGGTGAAGGAAAGGTAAGAACTTTGAACCAGAAACGGCTCTATGTCTTTGAACAGCGGTGTCTAAATGCTTGCCTAAGAAAGGTAAGATCAGGGGAATTACCTCAGTTGTTTGAGAATGCACCTTTATTGTTCTGTCACAAGTTGGGGCCGTTAGAACAGGCTTTTTTTTTTTTATCTGAATTCCAGGTAAACCACTACATACTGTACATATGAGACATGCATATATACTAATTGTCTTGCCATTTAATGACAAGTAATTATGTTCAGCCAGTCATATGATGTAGACAATCCTACTCAAAAGCATAGTTGCATCATTGACCATACTTTTATCCACTGTAATTTGGTAGTGCAGTTTGATGAACAGCACACCCCAACTTGCTGACTGGAGAATAAAAAAGCAAGTCAATGTTAATCCCTTTCCTTTCTCTTCTGTAAGCAAATTAAGGAAGAGGGACTGGGAACTCTGTGCAATAGTGTTGACCCTCATTTTTCACTTGATTCCCCCATCAGCACTGACTGAATACCCCCTGTTGGCTTATTTTATTCTGACAGTGTGGTATTTCCCCTCCATCATAATACAATGATTACTGCAGTTGGCTATAGCCGGTAGCAGTAATCGGATGGAAAAAAAACAACAGGCTGGTTGTAGTGAGGTCAATCTAGATAGACTTCATTACGTAGATGGATCAAAATTTGGTCAGTTTCTGCTGAGACTGTTGAATTTCGGTCTGTCTATGGCTGGCTTGACTGTGCAGGGAATAGGGGAGGCTGATATTAAAAAGGTTTAGGTACATATGGTATGTAAAAATATATACCGTGTATATATATATATATATTTTAAATATTAATACATCAGTTGGTAGCAGGTGAGACATTATCAAAGGAGTGGCTGGACAGAAATACAAATCTTTTGAAATTATTTATGCATTTCAATTGTGTATTTTACTATTCACCTGAAAATCAGCTTAAGGCCCCTCTCACACTACTGCGATTTTGCCGCGATTTCAGGGAGACTCGAGATCTATGAACCTGAACTTGCAAAGTCAGACCAAAGTAGTGCAAGGACTACTCTGAAGTCGGCAAGACTTGAAGTCCTACTAATAGGAATGGTAGCCATTGGAAATCATGGGAAATTACTTGTCATGCAACTTTGCAGTCCCAAATCGTGGGACAATTCGTACAAGTGTGAAAGGTGCCTTAGCTGGCCATACATTAATCATTTATTTGTTCAACCAGCAAGTTGAATGAAAAAGATCAACTGATTACATCATCCACATATTTGAAGTGGATGGGGAAATCATTCCTACTGAGCTACCGTATTCTGACAGCAGAGAGACTTCCCTGCCATCATTGTAACAGTGGAGGAATCGACATTACTTGTGTGGATTGAGTAAGCCATTCATTTTTTCAATTAACCTGCTGGCTGAGTGAAAAAAGCTCACTTATATATGGCCTGCTTAAGACTAAGAAAGGGAGGGACTGTACATGGGTTATCAAGAGTTCTGTGTTCACTTTTGCTAAAAATTGAATATGCCAACACAAGATGAGAGCAGATAGATGACTTCATCAGTCCATTGTTCTTCATTCACTGACCAGTCTTAGACTAGAAGCAGCGAGGTGACGTATCTGTGCTGGTTTACAGAAGAGAAAATTAGAATACCAGGTTTGTTGTGCTGTCTGAAAGGACTGTGTAAGGCTCCATGCACACTGAGCTTAAAAAAAAAACGTCTGTTCTTTTTGGAGTAAAAAATGTCCATACAGAGCATTTTTTGTACAAAGTTTAGACAAGTTTTGGAGAGTTTTACGTTTTTTCTGTTTTTTTTCAAGGTTTTTTTCCCTGCCTCTAAACGTTGTTCTCAAAAATATGCCTGTAAACGTCCTAATGTGTATGGACACAAAGGATAACATTGAATTGCTTCTACAGGCAGAACACAAAACTCTTGTAGAAGCAACGCTTTTTATTCCAGTGTGCATGGAGCCTGAGTTTCTCAGAACTGAAGTGAGAGAAACTCAAGTCTTTTGGCAAGTAAGATGAATATCATATATGTATTTTATCTGTGTATTTGGCTGTTTACCTAGCGTACAGCCTTCAGTTGCCTTAGCTTAAGGCCACAAATTTACTTGTGTTTTTATATATGGTTACATGCTGTTAACTAAGAACATTTTAATGATAAAGCACCAATTATTTGACATGTGTTTCTTTTTGGCTAAAACGCACTCTTCAATTTCAGTTTGTTGTTTATAGAATCTAATAAAGGAAATATTGGATGACTGCTTCTCACAACACCAATATAATCAAAACATGGATCATTTTTTTAAGCACAAAAGAAAAAATTAAGAACAGAATGAAGCATGCTCATGCCTATTATTAATACTTTATGTGAACCTCTCAGCCTTTGTTGTGCAGTGGTATACTCAGTGATGTACCTGGTAAATGTTTTGCTTAGTGTACTTATTGTAAGTAATAAAATAAGTGTCTCCATACTACCTAGTCAACAAAAAACTGATTACAGCCTGCACTAAAATGTGTTCCCGCACTAATGGTAAAAATATTCCTTGAAAAAGTGCACTGCAACCACACTATAATAAAAATAAATGCACTACTGGCATGTGTTGATGTGCAAACCCAACTTATAGTGGTTCTATAGGCTCAAGTTTTTTTTACCTTCCTGCATTAAATGCAGAAAGGTAAATAACCTTCTCAGTGCAGCAGTCCTTTAGCCCCTCCTAAATACTTATCTGAGCCCCAAAGCGTTCTAGCGATGTACACAGTCCTCACTGGCTGAGGCAGTAGCAGAAGCCATTGTCTCCCACTGCTGTCAATCACAGCCAGTGAGCCAATGAGAAGAGAGAAGGGGAAGGCCCCAGCCACGGCTCTGTGTGTGAATGGACATGCAGAGCAGTGGCTGTTTGGGTACCCCCATTTCAAGCTGCTTGCTTTGGGGGCACTTGGTAGGAGGGAAGGGCCAGGAGTGCCAGCGGAGTACCCAAGAAAAGGACGATTGGGGCTTCTCTGTGCAAAACCATTAAATTGAACAGCTAGTCTAACATTTTTTTTTGTTTTGTTTATTTTTGTTAGTTTAAAATATCACAGTGTAAAGTGCATATATAAACATAAATAAAAAATAATATGTACAAAAGTCCAATCCACAGTTCAGTTGATATACTCCACAGTGTCCAAAAACAATCCTCAGTGATAATGATTTAAGATAAGTTATTGTGTACACCCAGTGTAATCCACCACCAATTACACTAGCTGTGCACTTCACTGATGTAAAGACAAGCACATTGCCCTTTAACTGGGCTGCAACAGCTCTCCAGAACCCTCCAGATGGGCTCAGGATCTTAATCCCCAACAGGGATCTCCACACTCTCCAGAAAGCAATTAACAGTCTCTTCAATTAAATGGTGCTCAAACTTTTTTTATAATCCTCATTGTGCAGTATTGAAAACCAGACGGCTGGTCCATAAGGGGCACAGGCGTGCAGCCCCCCTAATTTCCATGTGGGGCACTTGACTAATAGGTCTCTATAAGTTATTTTTGTTAGTACAGCTCTGATTGGCTTAACAAAGGTTGGGCTCGGGGCACAGAGTGCTCAGATCCCTACTGCGCATGCGCGAGTAGCACGGCGATTTACCAGTGGTCCCCGCTGTCTCCTGGGACCAGTGTGTTTCCCAGAAGGCAGCGGGGGAGTCATTCCCGGAAGTGGGTGCAAATCATTGCATTATACAAGTATCTGCAACCCCCTCCCCCCTGGAAGGTACCAAATGTGGCACGGAGGGGGGGGGGGGGGGGTCCGAAAAGCGAAAGTTCCATTTTTGGGTGGAATTCCGCTTTAAAACATTAAAAAATCAGAAGAAAATGTATTCACTCTTTAAAAGAATGTTGCCCCCATAAGGAACAATTCCAGCATGGATTTCACAGATCAGTGTGCTTCCTTCCTGCTTAACATGCTGACATCATTGAGGTACGTCCCAACATGTTTTTGCCACGCCCACCATGGCTTCCTCACAGAAATTGTTGATATTTTAAATAAACAAATACATATAAAATTATGTGGGTATCTTGTATAGCCTTTTAATGTTAAAATCAAAGTCCAAACAAAACAGGTATTTAGATCTGCATACATAGCCATTACAACAGCTATACCAATGAGATTTGTTTTAATTACTTTGCTTAAGAGAGAATGTAAAAGAAGGTGTGGGAGCACCCTATGGTGGAAGAAAAAAAAATGGTAGAAAGATTTTATGTTCAGTTCCCAAAAAAATGATCATAAACCTAACAGGACAATCAAAAGGTAAAAGGTAAGTGAGATCTATTCTTAAGCTCTGAAACCAAGCAATGTGCTTTTTATGAAGCCATAAGGCACTAGACAATACACTTTCTAATAATTCCCCAGGTTCTACGCAATATATTCTATACGGTTCTACCAGGGACTAGGGACAAATAGGGGTGGATTTACTAAAGGTAAATAGATTATGCACTTTGCAAGTGCAGTTGCAAAAAGTTCCCCCTGAGCTTAGTAAATGTGGTAAAGTTGCACATTGTAAAGAATACCCAGTCATGCCCAGGGATTTTTGCTTGCACATGATTGAATGATGAAAATCAGCAGAGCTTTACCACATTTACTAAGCTCTGGGGAAAACTTGTGCAACTGAACTTGCAAAGTGCACAGTCTATTTGCTTTTAGTAAATTCACAGCATATTCTATGGGGGGCAAATCAGTCATTGATGCAAAATAATTCTGAGGTTAAGTGAGCGTTAACATTCTATACAAATACATTATATTATGCTATTTAAATATATATATAATTATTTAGAAGGAAGGAACAATAGTGGTGTGATCACACGACAACAATCCCTGAGGACTGAAGAATAGCTGGTACAATATTAGGTTATGATATAAAGATGTATTACACTGATAGCCACTTAGTCAGTGCCACAGTTTTAGTGTTGATGAATTCACACTAACAATCTCTGATCCTGATGTTATCAAAAGAGCTGTCAAAGAAGTATATTCAAACATATTTGCACCACTACTTTCCACCCCTTAGTGGGAAGAGGTCACTGATGCCCTCTAGAGGTTCCACAAAAAGGTGGTACAGCTGCAGCTTAAAATCTCTCAATTTTCCAAGAAAATTAAACACATATGTCAAGAGTCAGTCTGAGGGCCAAACACTCTGATACAATGGAACAGACTTCTACTACAATGAATTGGGTTTTAGAACCACAGACTAGGATAAACCTAGGATTAACCACTCTTATGCCGCATACACACGGTTGGAATTTCGGACAACAAATGTTCGATGTGAGCTTTTGGTTGATATTCCGACCGTGTGTAGGCTCCATCGGACATTTGCTGTCGGAATTTCGGATGACAAATGTTTGAGAGCTGGTTCTCAATTTTTTCGACAACAAAAGTTCTTGTTGGAAATTCCGATCGTCTGTATGCAATTCCGACACACAAAAATCCTACGCATGCTCGGAATCAATTTTAACGCATGCACGGAATCAAACTTAATCGGCTTGTCGTAGTGTTGTACGTGACCGCGTTCTTGACGTTTCAACAACATTTGCGTGATTGTGTGTATGCAAGACAAGTTTGAGCGAACAATCCGTCGGAAAAAAATCCACAATTTTGTTGTCAGAATGTCCGATCGTGTGTATGCGGCATAACAGTATATTTCCATTTATGTAACTGTTGCCTATCTTTTTTTATACTCTTTTTGTGTGAATTTGGGATTGGCCCTTTTTTTTTGCCTTTTTATTAAATGATATCTGAAAATTGGTAAGCTTTATCTCTAGTGCACTAAACTAAAACTTAAATGATCCCCGTCTCTTTGAGGAGCGCTATTTAATTTTAACTTCTGTCATATTCTGGTCTGGCAATAGAGTGTGTTTTACAGTCAAATTTGTTACAGCAGATAATTTATAATTTGTGTGTTTGTGTTAAAACAGATGGTGGTGATAGCAGCTGTTGTATGTGTTAAGTGTTCTGTTAACCGATCCCAGTGTCTCACACTCTCAGTCTGCTGACATATTATTGTCCTATGAGCTGGAAAATAGGGAGGTTGAGGCTATTTAAAAAAAAAGACTTAATTACATTTTTAAATAGCTTCACCATACTTTGTACTACTTCTGGTCTTTGCAAAGGAGACACTTTATCCTTAGGTGTATATGGGTACAGCAGCTAAAATGGTTAAACCTAACTGCCCTTCTGGCTCCTCTGGAACAATTGTTGCATATAAATATTACGTTTTTTGTACACTGTGTAAAGCAAATTGAGAAAAATGGGTGCATGGCTTGGGGTGTGATATAATTATTTGTGGGGCCTAATGAGACCGACTGTCTGTGCTCAAATACCCATGAGATGGAAAAATCAATCCTGTCTTATTTAGGTAAAATATATCTTTATTCGATTTTTAGCCATTACACTTGCATTACAGCAGAATGTTAACAGAACAATAAAAAAATGCAAATGAGAAGGGGGGTAAAGGGAATAAAAAAGAGTGGGAAATAAAATTGGAAAAAGGTGGAAAAAGACAATGGTCAATCATTAATGTGTGTTGTACTAACCATGTCTATTTTAATAGATTTCACAGTTTCTGCAAATTCTTATCTGGGTCATGGACAACCCCTTGAATCAGTTTAAAACCTTCCTAGTTGACATAATAAAGTGTAGCTGCCTACTTCTAAAATAGTTAAATAGATTTTTTACCGTTTTTTGGGGCACATTTTCTTAGCATTTTCTTAGCATTTTTCTCCCAAATTTGTTACCATACACCCACAAAATAAAGTAAACAGCAAATTTGGTTAATTGGTTTATTTTTAACAATGCATACTTTAACTTTTGACTGTGCTGGGGATCAACTAACGTCTATATATAGCCAGCAGATCCTGCTTGCTGCAGCTTGTTGAACGTATAAGAGGTCAGGCTGGAAACTCTTGTGCAATTGCTGCACACTTTGCATGCCATTTCCCAAAGGTGAACAGGTAAGTTATGCAACCATTTCTGTTAAGGGGTTTAGAGACTTAGAAAATTACATTGATGGCTCAGGGCAGTCAGACTGTCCCTGTCTAAATATGGGAAATTGCATTACTTTTTATTGACCGAAAAATAACTTTTCTAAAAATTTGCTATTTTGTTTTTCAGATTTTTTTACACATCATTTTGTTTTTCAGTTTGTCCATTTTTAACTATTTTGCACTACCTTTTTAGATTACTTTATTTATTAAAGTGTTTGTTACCCCAACATTTCATATTGTGGCTGCTGTACCATGTACTTGTATGAAAATAGTATCCTGTTCTCTTAATATTGTTGCCTTTGTGCGAAATCCCTGGTGTTCCTGCCAGCCCCCCTGCTTTCCAATTTCAAAGTGACCACACTAGGCATAGAAACGCATCCTTCACAGTGTGGTCAGTTCTCTAGCTATACTGGGAACTCAGCCTGCTCTCTTCCAATGGTCAGACTTGTCCCCCCTGCACAGCCATTCACTGGGAAGCTCAGTGTGCTACTGCTTCTCCTCCCCCAGCTTTTATACAGTTGAGAACAGAGGGAATGTGATCACTTCTAAAAAAGGGGAAAAAAAGGTATTTATACATTTTTTTTTACTATCTATACACACATGTTGTGCCTTTACTTTCTATTCCAAACTGAATGGGTTGTTTCTCAAGGTTATAGTTTACAATTACTTTAATCCCTAGGTATTTCAGCCACATTTTCACAATCATAATTTATTTCTAATGTGAATGCAAACTGTAAAACGCATAGGTCAGTATTGCACAAAATCTCAGTAGATAACATCTGCACAGAGCTTTGTCTCTATGCAGATCTGCTAAAATGTGTGTTTTGTTCACTTTACAGGTTGTATTTAAAAAGGCGAGGTATATGTGCCGATATGCAAGTGCTAACAGTTCTAAGCAGTACAGGCTTTAATATGGATAAAGCTGTCCAAGCTTTAGTGGAGATTAAGCTGGCTATAGATGGATGATTTTTTTTTCCTAACCAGCTGGCCGGCTGATCAAAAAATGTAATACAAACTGATTTCCCAACCACACATTCAAGGTGAATGGAGAAATCCCTCCGCTGAGCTATTGTATTCTGGCAATGACACCAAAATACACTGATCAGCACTGCCGTTGACCAGCTGCAGCACAGATCTAGAGAAAATATAACAACAGTCCTGTTTATTAGGAGGGGATCACTAGATCAACTCCTCCCAAACAGGAACGCCCACACATGAAGCGGAATTTGTCTGGTTCTGAATTTTGATCCATGCATGTCCAGCTTTAAAAAATTGGGGGACTAACAGAGGCGACAAAAAATCTGAGTGGGGTAAATACATTTTGCAAATGTATTTTTTAGTAAAGCAAGATTGCAGATGGAATACACCTCTGTAAACGGTATTAACTTTGATTTGTAATTGTGTCAAGCTTTTTTGGTAGTTTATACACCTCTGCCAGACAAGACAGCCAAGAGAGTGGAATCATTTATTTAGTTAAGCCAGCAATGCATGGCCCGAGTTTTGGTTGACTACTACAGAATTGGCTGAAATTCTTGCCATTGGTGGCCCTGTTTAAAATTTTCACCTGAACAGTAAATTAACCCTATGAGATGCAGGCAATGTTTGGCTATTCAGCCAGGCTTGCATGAATACAATAGCCAGCTTTTTTTTTTACACAGCTCTCTCTTCCTTTTCTTCATCAGTATGACAAAAGATTGATATGAACCCAGAATCAAGTACTTATGCTCTCTATGTGTAAAAATAAATTTGCTTATTTTTGCAATAAAATATAATGTTGGTAAATGGTGTTTTTTTATGCCTGTTCAAAATAGTTTTGAATGGCATTGGGCCTCTGTAATGTATGTTAATGCTTGTTAAGCACACATTGTGCTTGTGGATGCTTCTTTAGGGACACATCCATTCACCTCTAATGGGTCAGCAAAATTCTGCAATGTGTGCACATAGGAGTGAAAGGGCCTTGGCCAAATCTAACAGATCTTTCAACCTTTAACTAATTTTACACATTTTCTAGGGCATGAGGAAAACATAAACAGATGAGGTCATTGTACAATCAGACTTTCCATGTAAATTATAAAATAGCAAGAGCACAACAGTCTCTAGAGACCAGGGCCCCACTAAACAAGCAGAAGCAAGAGCTGATGTGTTTGTTCTCTCTTCTAAGAGTTCTGAGAAAGAGGGTATACCTTTGAAATACATCTGTTGTTAAGTGGTGTCCTGGTCTCTACATTTGATATTTATCCCCTGAACCTTAGTTAGGATAGTGGTTCGGCCCATGTTATTACGCTTCCAGCCACATGGCATTTGTGAGTATATTTTTTATGCCGTTCAATTTAATATTTTTTGATGTAAGGCACAAAACTGTTGTACCCTTTTTTTGCTATTTTGATGATTAGAACTAAAGATCCCCCAACTGGAATAGGACAGCATAATCTGAAGCATTTCCTGCAAGAGGACTGAAGTCTTGCATCATCAAGTCCTTTACTTTTAGGCTGCCTATTTTTTTTTACATAACTTTAGCATCAATGTGTTGTTTTCATCTGCCATTGGTTCATACTAGATCTGGGTTTATATGAAGAATGATGGCTAAAACAATTTAAAGGTTTAGACACATTAAAACCAAGGAATAAAAGTAAAAGAAAATTCTGACTTGCACTTTAAATGTGTGTTCATCACCAAGGTGAATATGTTCATGTTAATGAACAATGTAACCAAACCACAGATTTAACAAGTCTCGGAAATTCAAACCACAACACCTGGATGCCAGCTGAGTATTTAGCAGATGTTCCACAACTATATACAGTATATTTGTTAAATAAATTGTTATATTACCAATAATACGCTCCTGTTACTCCCAGAACAAATACTGTAAAAATATATTCACATACCAAATTATAGAGTGGTTATAATGCTATACTATAAAACAGTATTAAAAAAGATAAAATATGACCACAAAATGTAACACTACTGTTTATGGACTTACTTTACTGTGAAATATTGTGTCATTGCCAGGAATGAAGAAAAGGTACACATGAAGTAAAATTATATGGAAAAGACTGTTTTACAACCAAATACATGATATTTCTTAGTAAGACACTGCAAGATTAAAAGAAAAAACTCTATGATATACAGGTTTACTGCATCCCATTCTTTTTATTCCAGCATCTGTCTGATTGCTTCTTTACCCTTTTCACTGATGATACTATATATATATATATATATATTTTGCTGCACACATGTCTAAATGCACACATTTTACATGCAAAAGCACTTAAAACTGCAAAAAATATATATACATTTATGAAAGTAGGGGACCTGGAAAATAAAAGGTGGTAGCTACAATGTTTTATGTCACATAATATATGTATTATGGTTTATTAAATCTGTATTTGCAGTCCAGTAAATTAATTTTACTGCACCTAAATATAATAACATTTTTGGAGGAAAATATAAAAGATGAGTTTGTGGCAAGTGAATACATACCAAATATGCTAAGATTCAAAATGGCATAAACTTGTGAAGCCTTTGATACCTAAAACTACCCCTACACTTTAAAAATGGTTGCATTCAGCTTTTTAATTAAATAACAATATAAAACATACATTACCAAAAATTAAATTTCTGTTTTACATCAAACTAGTAGTTGAAAAAAATAATTGACACTTAAAATAATTTATTGTAAGCTATTATAAATTAACATTCCGTGTTTTGTCAATTATGGATATTTAGTTAGGAAAACTTACATGAGTCCTACGAATTGAGAATTGCATGTTGTGTTAGCAAATCGTTGCCTTATTACAGGCACTTATTTAGCATTGAGGCACTGAAGTGCTTACAATCTAAGGTTCCTAGTTCAAATAAATATGCCAATTATCTACGGGGGAAGGTCTTTAGACAGAAACCTATGCAGGCACACGCAAGCAGAAATCTATGCAAGAACCTATGAAAGAAAAATTAAACCTAAGTGGCTTAGTGGTTAGCCTGGCAACGGTAGGGACCAGCATTTTAAACATTGGCCAGGACACTATCTGCAAAGTGTTTGCATGTTCTCCTTTGACTTGCATGGGTTTCCTTTGACAATCCAAAGGCCTTTCTGGTAGGTTAAATTGAAAGCTCCTTTAGGGCAGGGACTAATATGAAAGTATGTAGGGTGCTGCATACAGTTTTCACCGCTATATAATTGCCTGAAATAAATAAGGCATTGTTTTACTAACAAGACATACAATTCTAAATTCCTCTAATGTATGTGTTATAATGTAATAAAAAAAAAACCTGAATGCAAAATGCTGATATAATTATTATAATTTTAAGTAAATCTAACTATTTTTAGAGTGTAGGTGTTATTCAAGATTTGATTCATGATGCCACAGTGCATGTTAATCATATGGTTTGTCTTTTTTGTCCAACAGCCACAAAAAGATTCATATTCTCAGATTCCAACTGTAATATTTTGGGAATGGGTGGGTGAAGGTGAAGTAATACATATATTTCTTAGTACTTAGTACTGAGACTTTGATACAAGAGACCCAGAATGAGGACCTACTTTACCCAAATAGGGACCTCATGCAAGTTCTTGAAAAAGAAGAGAGAAAACTCCTTAGCATTTTAATAAATCTATTTTGGAATGTTATTCAGTTCTTAGTGTGCGCAATATGAATATATATATATATATATATATATATATATATATATATATAATATATATATATATATATATATATATATATATATATATATATATATGAATATATTTATGAAAGTAATCAAGACGTAGCAGATATGATAATTAATCGTATTGATCAATTAGCAGCAGATAAGATAATTTATGAAAGCAATCAAAAAGTAGCAAATTAGATAACTTGTGAAAGAGAGCAAGCAGTAGCTGAATTAAATGATTTATAGAATACTGTATTAAAAAAAATAGCAGATTAGATCATTTATTGAAGTAATCCATGTATAGCAGATTAGATTAATTTATGAAAGTGATCAGGAATTAGCAAATTTATGAAAGCGATCAAGAAGTAGCAGATTAGATAATTTATGAAATCCATCAATAATCAGAAGATATTTTATAAAATTCAGATCATTATTCTTCAAGAAACATGGAATTTAAAAAAAAAGAGTGGACTTTTATTTTTTTTGGCTTTTTTTGCTGTCAAAACTTTTAAAACGACTATTACTATAAATATTTTAATAACATGCGGTTATATTAATAACGGTATCTGAAACCATTTCACAAGCATTTTCCAATGTGGATATACAAGTTTGCCGTTCATTGTATGCAGTATGTCTGTAAGGCTATGGATTTGTTTTATTTCTAGCCAGAACAATTGACCTACGGTACACTCCATCATTCTCTGGAATAAGCACCATCTTCCATGTTTAACTGCATTGTGTATTTACACAACTATGATTGAACCACATATGGGACTTTTAGCTATCGAACATATGGTTCAGGTGATAAATAAATTGATATAATAGATAAGAGATATTGAGCCACTTGATAATGTTTCCATGTGTATAACCTTTTTTTATTTACCTTTTTGCCTCCAGAATAAGAAAAAGCCTTGACTGATATTCTCACACTGTTACCCCGCAATTACTAATGTGGTAGCCTGGCTTTGGCCCAGTGTTCTTTCACAGGAATTACTGAATTAAAAGTGCAAGCAGGGGTTGTGTTTCGTACATTTATAAGGTAGATATGATTAGATACATGTACTGGTAGAAATTGTTCCATCGTCATATTATTCTATTAACTGACAAAACTTGTTATCACAATAAAATGAGGTAGAATTGGTAAAATGTCTTTAATGAGGTAGATCAAAGATTAAGACATTCCTTTGTTTCATTTGCTAAAAACTTAAAGCAGTCTATTCTACGAGCATTGGAATACCAGTGCTGATAATGAATGTATCACATTGGGGGTTATTTACAAAAGGCAAATCCACTACAGGTGCAAAGTGCACTTGAAATTGCACTGAAAGTGCAATTGGAAGTGCATTCGCTTTAGATCCGAGGGGGACATGCAAGGAAAATAAAAAAACTGAATTTTAGCTTGCACATGATTGGATTATAAAATCAGCAGAGCTTCCTCTCATTTCAGATCTTCCCCCCCAGATGTACAGCGACTGAACTTTCAAGTGCACTTTCAGTGCAATTTCAAGTGCACTTTGCACTTTCGTAAATAACCCCCATTATCTTTTTTTTAATAATTGTTTTTATTCCTCTATCATTTATGAGGCTACTTACATACAGTAAGTTGAAATGCACACACTAAAAACTGTACATCCTAAAAATTGATTAATTGCTGATATACTGTAAATCTGGTCATACATGGTTCAGTTTTTTCATTCAGCCAGCTGAACGAAACTCAACAGATTCTCCCATCAACACATTATAGGTGGATGCGGGAATCCTCCCCACTGCACTATTGTATTCAGGCAGTGGAACTCCAACCCCATCAAAAAAGCCATCAGAATAGCCAATGGGCTGCATGCACTGATCACAGCAAAATGTTCCAATAAGCCGATTTATGAGAAGTTGATAGAAACTGCTTAACTGGCAGAATTTCTATCTATGAAAGCACAGTACATGAAGTTTCACAACTTAGGAGTTCGCATTGTAACCACTTATTCTTTACAGCATAGAAGCATTAAACGGATAATTAGCTGTTCTACCGGATAAACCTCAGGTAGCGTTCAAAGGAGCCTCCTCATTAAGAAATAGAGTGGCTCCCAATATCTTCGTATCTTCGATCCCCCTACAAAAAAAGTACATTTTTTAGACCAACTAACTGGATTAAAATGAAAAAAAAAAGTTGTTGGGTATGTTCTTTGAGCAGCTGTGCGCACAGAAGAAAAACTATGTTTGTGTCCATGAGCACACAGTTGAAACATACTATCACTCCATTCATTACCTGTTCTACAGTGGGAGTGGTTTATTTATTGCAGTGCCCATGTGGTCTGCAATATATAGAGTGGACCAAATGCCCCCTACAGGTTCCCCTCAATAAACATATGACAAACAGCAAGTCGGGATTCAAAAAACCGTTTAGTGTTCAAACACATCTTCTTGTACATAAAAAAGATCCCTCCAATACTCTTTTTTGGGGAATTGACAAATTCAGTCCCAATTAGTGAGAGAAATGTCAAAATTTGAGATGTCTTTGATCCATAGGGTAAGGACCTCTGTACCCTATGGGTTAAACATTGACATTGATGTTAATGCTTTTATTGATAACTCCTAGTGGCCTTTGTTGTAAACTTGATCTGAGTCACGTGGGCGGGTTTAACCACTTCAGCCCTGGACCATATTGCTGGTCAATGACCAGGCCACTTTTTGCGATTCGGCACTGCGTCGCTTTAACTGACAATTGCGTGGTCGTACGACGTGGCTCCCAAAAAAAATTGGCGTCCTTTTTTCCCCACAAATAGAGATTTCTTCTGGTGGTATTTGATCACCTCTAAGTTTTTTAGTTTTTGCACTATAAACAAAAATAGAGCTTCAATTTGGAAAAAAAATGAATATTTTTTACTTTTTGCTATAATAAATATCCCCCAAAAATATATAAAAAATAAATACAATTTCCTCAGTTTAGGCCGATACGTATTCGTCTACATATTTTTTCGTTTAAAAAAAACGCAATCCGCGTTTATTGATTGGTTTGCGCAAAGTTATAGCGTTTACAAAATAGGGGATAGTTTTATGGCATTTTTATTAATATTTTTTTTTACTAGTAATGGCAGTGATCAGCGATTTTTATCGGTACTGCGACATTATGGCGGTCACTACGGACACTTTTGACACATTTTTGGGACCATTGGCATTTTTATAGCGATCAGTGCTATAAGAATGCATTGATTATTATAAAAATACCACTGGCAGTGAAGGGGTTAACACTAGGGGGAGAGGGCAGGGTTAAACATGTTCCCTGGGTGTGTTCTAACTAAAGGGGGGGTGGGACTGACATGGGGAAATGACAAATCGCTGTTCATACATTGTATGAACAGACATATGTTTGAACAGACGATAGGTCATTTCCCCCCCTGACAGGACCAGGACACACACAGCTCCCGGTTCTCGCTCTGTAACTAGCGTTCGTGGGTGCCCGGCGGTGATCGTGCGTGCGCCCCTAGTGGCTGATTGGTGAGGGGACATAGATCTACATCACCTCGCGCAGGGGAGCCGACCTGCCGCCGTATAACTGCGGCGGCTGGTCGGCAAGTTAATCATTTAGAAATTCTTTATTCATTATTATTTATTCAATTATAACATCTGTGGTGTATGTGGAATATTGGTTTGTACGCGTTTAAATTATGTGCACTTATGTTTGGCTATAACCATAATGATTTCTAATTATTGTTATCATCCTTCAATTTTTATTTCATTTAATTAAATTAATTTTTACACTTTTACACAATTATATTAATTTAATTTAGTTTAACCACTAAGTTTTTTAGAGGTTATTCTCTATTAATATTGAGACATATATTTCACAATAATTATTTTGATTATCACAATTGTATGCATATGTTTGTCTGATTAACTGGACGTATTCATATGCATAAAATGTTTTAGAGGGTTATAGGTCTATATGTATTCACTAATCTGCTGATCAACCCTATGTTTGGTTGATTAGCCCAATAAATTCTTTGCTTAATCATTGGTACATAATTACTAATACATTGAGATTATTTCCCCTTTTACGCAGTTTTTTGTTAATGCCAAATTTTTCTGTTTTTCATATTTATATCCACTACTTAGTTTCATTAATTACATTATTAGTATATAATATTGGATAATTATGTTTACAGAACCACGGTACATTTTTTAATATTCACAATAAAAATGTGTGTTAAAATCGGTTTATATTACCATTGACAATGAAATCAGACATCCATATTAACCACTTAAGGACCGGACCAATACGCTGCTAAATGACCCAAGGGGTTTTTACAATTCGGCACTGCGTCGCTTTAACAGACAATTGCGCGGTCGTGCGAAGTGGCTCCCAAACAAAATTTGCGTCCTTTTCTTCCCACAAATAGAGCTTTCTTTTGGTGGTATTTGATCGCCTCTGCGATTTTTATTTTTTGCGCTATATACAAAAATAGAGCGACATTTTTGAAAAAAAATCAATATTTTTTACTTTTTGTTATAAGGAAAATCAATAAACTAAATTTTAGTCAAACATTTAGGCCAAAATGTATTTAGCCACATGTCTTTAGTAAAAAAAAAAATCGCAATAAAAAAAAAATTAACTACCTAGCGGGAACAGCGACACTAATACAGCGATCAGAAAAATGATCGCTTAGTAATGCTGGCAATAGGGAGTGAAAGGGTTAACTAGAGCGGTGATCAAGGGGTACGGGGGCTACCCAGGACCTAACACTAATTGCCTGTCACACTAACTGTCACACTGACACTAAATACAGTAATCATACATGTATGATTACTGCATTCAGTGACACTGTGACAGGGGAAGGGGGGGGGGCGATTGCGGGGGTTATATGTGCCTGTGTGTCTGTGTGTCAGTGTAGTGTTAGTGCAGACTTACTTGTGATGTGATCTCTCCTCAGCGGTGGTTGAAAAAAACGCCGAGGGAGAGATCACATCGCTTCCTCCTTCCTGTCTTTACACAGGAGGAGGAAGTGACAGGGCGGGGGGGCGCGCATTGGCTGAGAGCGATCCGGAGGGGGCAGACAAAAACAAATAGCCGCCCCCTCTTGTCGGATCGCTCGTACAGCCGCGGGGACCGCCGCATGTACCGGGGGGGGGGTCCTGATAGGACCCCCGACCCACCTCAAGGCACCAACATATATATACGTTGATGTGCCTGTCGGTGCCATTCTGCCGACGTAAATGTACATGCGGCAGTCCTTAAGTGGTTAACTGCCTGTTTGGTCTATGCATGGTCTTTCTATTGTATGCCCAAAACACCATTCCTATAATGGAGATAATGTTTTGTTGCTCCACTCACGGGGATTCAGAACAAGATGTGGTTTTTGCTTATAAGGTGGTGGATCAGCACGGTACACATTCCCTATTAACAAAGACACATACTTTATGATGAAACGCGCCTGGAGGAGGATACGTGCTGACGTCACCATGCTGTCTCGCTAGGAGGATGGGTTTTCTTTGTAGCCGGCTGGTTCTGCTGTTTTTAATCCGTGATTTTAACTTTCTAAATGTAAGTGCTATAAAGTTTTTATACAATAAATACCAAGTGAAGCAATATTACACTATGGTTGTTTTTTTCTCCTTGGGTTACCACTGAGTTTACTGCTGAACTAATGGTCCTGGATTGCATGGCACCAGTGGTGTTTGGAGATACTTATGAAGCAATCCATCTAAAGCTTACCCTATGATCTTCTATGCAAGCAAAAGCCTTGGCTTACATTGTAAGCTTTTTGTCAGTAGGGACTGATAAAAATGTGCAATATATAACTAAAATGCAACGTAAATTGTCAGTGCTATATAAGTACCTGTAATAAATAAAAAATGTATGGCCAGCATAACATGCATTATCAATAATGCTCTTGTTTTAAACATATATGATCATCAACCTTGTATCCTGCGTGATCCAAAAAGAGAACAGCACCGGTGGGTTTTCCGACCAGTAGAACTAGAGGACTAGGGACCTCCTCCACCATGTTGTACTCTCACCTCCATTCTCTCGTTTGCTAAACAGTGTTTACTTCTCCTGTCAGGAGTACTAGAAAGTTCTTGCAGATATTCAGCTTTACACTCTGAGGGTCTATCACTCTTCTCCCCTCCTTTTTGTGGAACTTCCTCCTACCTCTTATTCTTTGCAATGATACAATGGCAAATTTTGAGCACACAAATTCCACTTATTAATTTTATGATAAGCATTAAGGCCCAGATTCACAGAGCAATTACGCCTGTCTAACTAGTGTTAGACAGGAGTAATTTCAAATTTTGCGCGCCGTATCACTAGTTTGAATCCTCAAACCATGATACGGCGGCTTCGGGCTTCGACCCGAGAGGCTTACGTCCTCGTAAGCCTTCGGATCTACACTGCGATATTTTTGCGGCCGCTGGGAGGAGTTCGCGTCGTTTTCATGCGTCGGGATATGCAAATGAGTTTTTACGGCGATCCACGAAGGTACGAGTGTCCCTCGCAATCGCCTACGTCATTTTTTGGCTACGTAATGTTAGAGGAGCTTTTTGCTGGTCTAACAGTGCGTAACCCATGTAAAGTATGGCCGTCGTTCCCGCGTCGATTTGAAAATATGTTTTTTTTTTAACGTAACTCGTTCGGGAATAGGAATGTACGTAAACGACGCTACTAGGACGTGACGACGTGTTTTCGCGCAATGCACGGCGGGAAATTTGCGAACGGAGCATGCGCAGTTCGATCGCCGCGGGAACGCGCCTATTTTAAATGCTTCACGCCCCCTACTCGCGCAGATGGATTGCAACGGGAGAAATACACTACGCCGCCGTCGTTTACTGGACAAAATCTACCTGGATTCCACGTAGAGCCAGGTAAAAAACGGCGGCGTAGTGTATTTCTGATACTCTACGAGAATCTAATTCTCTGTGAATCTGCCACTAAGAGTTTTATTAATTTCTGACATTAATGCAATGAATTGACGTGCGCCTGCAATGAATTGATGTGCACCTGCAATGAATTGATGTGCACATGCATATGTAACTGTTGCATGTCTGCAAGGTGGTAACAGGTCGTTAAAGTAGAAGAAGTCCAACCTAACACTAAAATCCCTGCATCTACAGACATCAATGGTCTAACACAGGGGTGTCAAACAGGCGGCCCTCCAGCTGTTGCAAAACTACAAGTCCCATGAGGCATTGCAAGGCTAACAGTTACAAGCATGACTCCCACAGGCAGAGGCATGATGGGACTTGTAGTTTCGGAACAGCTGGAGGGCCGCCAGTTTGACACCCCTGGTCTAACACTAACATATCCAACCCTGTAAAGAAGAAATAAGAATACATACCTTCTCTGAAGCCAATATAACCTGATCCCACGCTTCAATGTCAGCTGCGGCTTTGCTGTGGAGAAGGGTGCAGAAGACACATCGACTAACAAAAGCCCCATAGTAACTCTATGGATGAGTTCCCTTTCCATTCATTTCACAGTCGTTGTTGGCTGTGTCCTCTGCAGAGCTTCTGCCGCTGGAGACCAGATCGGATTGGCTTGAAAAAAGGTATGTATACTGGTTTCTTCTTTACAAGATAGATCAGTTAGTGTGAAATAGCGGCTGCCTATAGATGCAGGGATTTTAGTGTTAGGCAGGACTTACAATTTAAGCAAATATTGTGGTTTAGTTGGCATACAAGCACAATGTGTTCATTAACGTGTCTGGAGGACATTAGTTAGGAAGAAAGGTTGCGAGCACTGAACTTATTCTCTCTGGAGAAGAGACGCTTGAGAGGGGATATGATTTAAATTCACAAATACCATACTGGTGACCCCACATTAGGGATACGTTTTCGAGGAAGGGAGTTTAACAAGACACATGGCCACTCATTAAAATTAGAAGAAAAGAGGTTTAACCTTAAACTATGTAGATGGTTCTTTACTGTAAGAGTGGGAAAGATGTGGAATTCCCTTCCACAGGTGGTGGTTTCAGGGGGGGCATCAATAGTTAAAAAAAACTATTAGATAAGCACCTGAATGACCGCAACATACAGAGATGTACAATGTAATACTGACATATAATCACACACATAGGTATTTTTTCAACCTCACCTACTATGTAACTATGTAACATTAGGAAACAAGCATCTCTGTCTCCTGCACCCCCCCCCCACTGTAGTGTCCCCTGTCTCCTTCACCCCCCACTTTAGTGTCTTCTGTCCTCTGCACCCCCCCACTGTAGTATCCTCTGTCCCCTGTCCCCCACCCCACAAACACACACTGTGTAAGTAGAACTCTCCTACCTTACACTGGTGTACAGCAAGCAGAGCAGCAGAGATCACATTAACAGGCTGGTGATTGGTTGCTAGGATTGCTCAGCAACCAATCACCTGCTGTTTAATGAAAATGTACTCCAGCAGTTCCCGCCCCCCATCTAGCCCTGTTATTATAATGGCTGCTCGTCGCTGTCCAATGAAGAGGACAGCGGCGAAAATGTCCGCAGGCCAGATGCCTGTGAATTTATCATAAGCACTGACGGGCCGGACTCTCATCGGTGGCGGGCTACCTGCAGCTGGCGGGCCTCAGGTTGCCGACCCTGAGCTAAGGGGACAATATACAGTACATTACTTCCTAAAACACATAACTAATGACGTTTTACACTTAAAGTGACAGTGAGCCCAGGTTCACATTGGGTACGATTTGCTTCGATTTGAGATGCGATTTCACATGTGAAATCGCATCTCAAATCTGCGGCATTTGCCGGCAATTGTCGGCAATGACACCGTCCTAATCGGTGCGACGCTGCATCTGCGGCGCTGCACCGATTTCATAAAGTAGTTCCTGTACTACTTTTTGCGATTTCAGGCTGCGATTTACATTGACATCTGTGCAGAAACCGGCACAGATGTCTATTAAATCGCGGCCGAAATCGGGACTGGAAGCGGGAGTGAAATCGTGCGAGTTCAGCTGGGGGCTAAAAGATTGAATGTCAGTGGCTCATCTGTTTTTCATCCCGACTGGATTTTTGATGCCAAATAACCACTTAGTTTTGGTAAACCTGGCCTTAGGCCTCGTACACACGGCCGAGAATCTCGTCATAAATAAAACGTTGTTTTCCTCGACGAGGTTCTTGTCAAGCTTGACGAGAATCTTGTCAAGTTTTCCTTGCATACACACTGTCAAGACAAAATCTTGTTGTTCTTAAACACGGTGACGTACAACGCGTACAACGGCACTATAAGGGGAAAGTATTATTCCACTAGTGCCACCCTTGGGGCTGCTTTTGCTAATCTCATGTTACTGCATGTTAAGTAAAATTTTGGTGAGAGACGATTCGTGCTTTTCAGTCTGTTCAGTGTGACGAATGTGCTATCTCCATTACGAACGCTACTTTTACCGAATGTGCGCTCCTCATACTTTATGTTGAGCATGCGCGGGTTTCTAAGCATTCACACAAACACTTTTCTCAACGAAAAACATTTACACGACCATTTTTCTCTGCAAAAATGCTCTGCCTGCATTTTTCTTGATGGATTTTGCAACGAAAAACGGTTGTGTGTACGAGGCTTTACTAATTAGTAAATTATTAAAGAGTACATTTTCCATAATAACCCGTCATATTCACATTTTGGTTCTTCTTTTCAGTTTTGTGCTCATCCCCCACATATTCTGTTTTTCATTTACTACTATTTCTTACATTGTATGAGCTGTGCTTCAACTGGATTTTGTTTGCGTTTAGCACATTTTTGCAGTCCCATATGTACAGTTTATGAAGTAGGTCAAATGCAGTTCAGGAGGAGGTCAATTGCAGGTTAAATGCATTGAATGATCTCAGGAGCATATTAAACTGATGTCATCTATGTCGATACCAAAAAACAAGCTGAAAGCTCATCAACATAGGCCCTTTAGGTATCAACCTATTAAAGATAAAATACCCCTCTAATCTGTGTCTGAAGCCACAGGTGCTTCAGCTGTCATTTCTAAATATAGACTTTAATTTGTTAAGGTTCTACAAACAGCTTGAGGCAATCATTCTCTAACACAGTATGGAGTGAGACATTGAGGGTGCGTTGCTGGAAAATTTAACATTCAGCACAAATTGTCAATGTTGTAGCAGTGTGGAACTTTGTTGAAACTTCGACACAGAAAATTTTCTGACTACACAAAAATAACATAAAAATGGAAGAAAATCATAGCCCAACACAAAAGACAAAAAAGCCATTCAGTTTAAGTTTTTTTTTATATTATCTTAAAACAGCCACAATGCACATGTTAGGAACTGTCAGTCTGCCATTTGAATCAAATTAACCTTTTATATTATTTTTTTTTGTAGGCAAAATGCAAATGTTAAGAACTGTCAGTCTGTAGATTAGGTAAATAATCAGGTTATTTGCAATTTGTTAAAATATATAGTACAAGTTAAAAACACAAGAAACCATGCTCTATGCAAACATATCTTGAACATGAGCTGGATGGCAAACATGCAAGACTATAAATAATATTAAGGCACACTTTCCAATCTTTTTTGAAAATGCGACTTTGGTGATATTTAGTACAAGTAGTTAATATTTCTTTACAAATCTATTTTAATCAATTGAACACAGTATATATATATATATGAAAGAAAACACTAATCTGGTAATTTAGAAAAGCTGTAAGGCATAAGAGAACTGATTATAAACTCTGTGAAATAGCCCATTGAAACAACACATAAATAATAAATACACCCATGGCTGGGTAGCACTGATCAGATGCGGGTTTCTCACTTTATATTTTATTCCTAATAAACCGGTTCAAGGATATTTGCTTTTAACTTGAAAATGGGATGTCACTTCACTAAAGATAAATATTTCCATTTTCAGGAATATCACACAGGCCTTTTTTTCAGGTGCAAATCAGTATTGTCACAGCACTGTAAAAACATAGCTTAAGTTGCCCAGACATCTAAGGTATTCATATTCAAGATATGCTTGAATAAAGCAAGATTGCTACAGTACAGCCAAGTACAACGTTATAAACACAAAATACAACAATTAAAAAAAAAAAAAAATTGACACAGGACAAGACAAACTGAACATTGTATAATTATTTGTTCTGAGCACTACTTGAGTGAATTTCATTTCAACTAACCACCCAGAGTAAGTCAAAACAGTACAATATGAATTTTGATTAGCTGCTATGGGTACTTAACCTCTTGAAGACCAGGCTTTTTCTGGCACTTTTAGTTTACAAGTTTAAATCAGTATTTTTCACTAGAAAATTATTTATAGCCCCCAAACATTATACTTTTTTCTTTAGCAGAGACCCTAGGGAAAAAATGGAGATGGTTGCATTTTTTCATATCACACAGTATTTGTGCAGCGGTTTTGCAAGCTTAATTAAAGAAATACACTTTAATGAATAATAATTTAAAAAAAGCAATATATACCCCAATTTGTTTGAAAAATGTGGAGAAGATGTTGTTACATGAATAAATAGTTACCTAACATGTCACACTTTAAAATTGTGCACACTCAGGGAATAGCAACAAACTACAGTACTTAAAAATCTTCATAAGCAGTGATTTTTTGTTTTGTTTACAAGTTTACTGTTTAGAGTTACAGAGGACGTCTAGTGCTAGAATTAGTGCCCTTGCTCTAATGTTTGCAGCGATACCTCACATGTGTGGTGTGATTACTGTTTAAATATGTGAGCGAAGCTTACTTATGCATTCGCTTCCAAGCAAAACCACAGAGGAATGGGGGCACTTTAATTTTTTTATTTTTAAGTTTTATTTTTACACCGTCCTATTACAGGCATACCCCACTTTTAAGTACACAATGGTGTTTATTTACTAAAGCTGGAAAGCGCAAAATCAGGTTCATTTCTGCATAGAAGCCAATGAGCTTCTAACCTAACAAATAGGGTCAGTAGTCAGCGGATCTCACCATCTGCTGCACCTACTACGCAGACTTATTCCTTTTGTCCCCAAAGAAGACTTAGCAGTCGTGGTGGGAACAATTGTGAACTCCAGATTGGACTATGCAAATGCCCTTTACCTCGGACTCCCTAAGTACCAAATCTCTCGTCTGCAAGTCGTTCAAAATACGGCCGCCAGACTGGTGACTGGGAAAAAACCATGGGAATCAATCTCACCGTCGTTGAGATCCCTCCACTGGCTGCCAGTAAAAGACAGAATAGCTTTCAAAGCACTCTGTCTGACTCATAAGTGCATCCTTGAGAAGGCCCCGCAATACCTATGCGAAAAGATAGAAGCCCACAATTCCAATCGCGTTCTACGATCCACCGACCAAAAACTGGTCAAGATACCCAAAGCCAGATACAAGTCCAAAGGAGAAAGAAGGTTTGCGTTCCAAGGTCCCAGACTATGGAACGCTTTACCAACCAGCATTCGGTTGGAAGAAAACCACCTGAGTTTCAGAAGACAGATAAAAACTGTGCTCTTTTGATGACCAGAGAGACAGAAACATCAAGCGCCCAGAGGCGATTCAGTTCGCAGGTGCCGTGCTATATACATTTCTCATTCATTCAACCTCAGCTTGTTCAATTAAGCCTGGTAATAAAACCTGAAAGCTCATTGGTTTCTGTGTAGAAGTGAGCCTGATTTTGCACTTTTGCAACAACAGGAGAAGTACCAGGTATTCAGAAAAGATCTGAAGACCCTGTTGTTTACTAGGGCCTTTAGTGGTTTGGGGTGAGATATCTCCTTCTCTATCTTTTCCCCTTCCCCTTTTTTCTTTTCCTTTCTTTCCCCCCTCTTCCTTTTTTTTTTTGTTGTTTTTATACAGTTTTTAACGTTGTAATTATGTATACATGTAGTACCAAGTGTTAGAATGTCTATATGTTTATTGTAACTGCCACTCGATTTTATGTTATTTTTAAAGTTTGTTTTCTTGGTATGTTTCTGGTAACGTGACTGGATGGGAAGCAGGCGCATCGATGCAAACATGTTTTGTGAACTATGCGCCTTGTATAAGAAACAAACAATAAACAATAAACTTTCCAGCTTTAGTAAATAAGCACCATTGTGTACTTAAAAGTGGGGTATGCCTGTATTTATTTTTTCTTTGATAACTTTTATTCCTATTACAAGGAATGTGAAAATCCCTTGTAATAGAAGTAAGGATAACAGGTCCTCTTTATGTAGAGATCTGAGATTTTTGTTTTTTACTTTTGCTCTTAAAAAAAAATGATGCTTCGGTCCTTCAAGGCCATAGAGATGATTAAAAAGGATCTAATCTTTGATGACTTGCCAGCAGCACCTTCAGATCGTTCCAAGGGTGAACTGGCGGAAATGGTAGGCCTGAGAGAGACACCAGGGGGGTGTCCTCATGAGCTGCTTGGATTGCTTTCATGAGAAAGCCAGCCCCCGGCAGTGCTTGTGCTGTGTAATCTGCCCCCTCAAAACTGTAAAAAAACTCCCTGAATCTGCCACTTCCTGTATGCCATCTCTGCGCTGACCACGATAATCAGGGCTTATGAGCCTTTACCACCATGGTCAGAGTACGTCCCTGCATCATATGCTGCTTTCCTCTATTCTTTTCTCAGCCCCTTCACCCCCTCTTTCCAGCCTGTCAGTTCCCTCTCTGCATCTGAGTCAGCTATGAGACAGAGCTTCTGTGGGAGGAGATGAGCGGCCACGTGATCTCCCCGGCTGACATCAGGGGGAGATCGTGGCCCTTCCCACAGAAGCCATCCATTGGAGCTGTAAAGCGGGCGTGAGTCATGTGACCGGCCTGAAGACATCTCAAATTCAGTATTTACGACACTCGTTTTAAAAAAAAAAACTTGCATAGGAGGTTATTTACAAATCCACTTTGCATTACAAATGCACTGCACTGCACTGCAATTTTTTTAGAGGCCAATCTGCTGACAGTTTTAAAGCGGAATTAAACAGTTCTATCCTTTACAGCCAAGGAAGCTTCTTTTGTTTGATCTAAAACTTCAGGTCTGAATTTTTGCCTGAATTCCCACCTAAACTGGACCCAGAAATACACAGGACCCTTTTGGAATTTGCACCAGGTCTGTCCCAGACACGTGGAAAAATCGCATCCAATTCACACATATGTAAACCCGGCCTAAGTGTTTCTCCATAATGTCTTTGTTCTCAGGAACCTTTGACTGCCTTTGTCCTGGTTGCAAAATAGCATGCTGGAATGTCATTCAAAATGATTTGTAGGGTTAGGCAACACATAAACCTTTTTATTCACGTGTATTACCTCAATGCATGGGATTGAACCTGCCCTATATGTGTCTACATGCATTAGAAAGCAGGGACCAGTTTATTTTCATGTGGCTTTTACTGATACAATAGTTTTTATTCACTTATCATCAAATAATTATTATCCTAATTGAATTGATGGACTTTCAAACCTATTCTAATTAGAACAATACTCAAGTCACATATCATTATACAACGTAATAACAGGTGGCTTCAAGAAAATGGTGCAGCACTGAATATACTGGGGTTGATTATCAAAGGCAAATAGGCAAGAAAAGGAGAGTCACCGCTCCAGGTGAGCCCTGTGGATAATTAAGGATGGTTGGATTACCAAGGTGCTGGCGATGCAAGTAGCAATAGCAATGAAGAGGAAGAAAATGGACTGCTGCACTCCAGAATAATTTCAAATGAAAAAGTTGTCTTTAATTTAAAAACAGGAACATGTACAGTTACCGCAACCACAGAACAGGACAGCCGTCGCAGTTTGCACTCAACTAGTGCTTAGCCATGACTAAGCACTGGTTGAGTTGCGAAACGCGTCGGCTGTCCTGTTCTGTGGTTGCGGTGACTGTACATGTTCCTGTTTTAACATTAAAGACAACTTTTTCATTTGAAATTCTTCTGGAGTGCGGCAGTCCATTTTCTTCCTCTTCATTGCAAAGGCAAATAGGCTTTTTACTTTGCAGGTGAATATTCCATTAGGTTAGCTCCCATAATGAAGCTTTGCTAACTTCCGTCATCTGTTTATGTACAAGCAAAAATACTTTTTTAAATTGTCATTGCATGTGATTGGGTATGCTTTAAAGGGTACATTTTCACCACATTCACCAAATTAAAATTCCTTTGCAAAGCCTTTTTGGTTTTATTAAATCGACCCCACTGCTTCTTAAAAAATTATATGGTATATAACTGCACGATTTATTGAGATATATGAGAACAATGTATTATAATATGCACATTACTAGTAAAGAAAATGGTGAAATGTCTTTGTTGTCTAATATAGAGCAGACTTGCATAATAATTTTTTTAACAACCTATACCTTTTTTCAACAGATAAACAAACTAACTTTTTAATTTTATATTTTTAGCAAAGCAGTCTTTTAAAACCCTACATTTAGTCTTGATCAAAGGGACCAGCTTTTATAATAGTTTATATTTTCCACAACACCTTTCCTATGCTTTAAAAAATATGTAAAATCCAGTTCCATGGAGTATAATATATATATATTATTTTTTTGCAAAAGTATAATTTTGTATTTTCCCTACCTACCAATATATAAGCTTTGCTTGTTTCCCCCCCCCCCCCCCCTCCGGTGCCACATTTCCTGGCTGCAGCTAGATGCGGCGAGGACCCCTGGAAGTTCAGCCTCATTCCTCTATTGCCCGACCAGTTATAAAGTGCAGCACATTTTGCGCATGCGCAGTAAGGAACCAGCCGTGAACCTGAAAAACACAACTGGTTTCCCTTTCCAAAAATGGCGGCTGCACCCGTGAGCTGATCGAAAATTCGGCTGGAGTGCCGACATTGCTGGAACCCTGGACAGGTACATGTCCTAATATTAAAAGTCAGCAGCTAAAGTATTTTTTTAGCTGCTGACTTTTCGTTTTTGGAGGGGGGGGAGGGTCTGGAGCTTCCTTTTTATTAAGAAACAATAAGACCATATTCAGTTCTGGATAACAACTGTTTTGTTTTAAAGAACATACACATTTAAAGTGCAATTTAGAGGTGATGCAGAACTGTTATGTATTTAAAAACATATTCAACCTTTTTTTTCTTAAATGCTCCCTGAGTCTACATTCATTAACTTTTTGAATTTCAGCATGCAGAGCATTGCAACCATGGTTAGTGGACCCCTGGTGCAGTGCACAGAAGTACCAACCTGTATAAATTGAGACGCTGTGTATTGAGATAAGGGATTCTACCTGTACACAGAATTTCATTAGGGAATAAGCAAAGGTACTTCCAGACACTTCAAGGTACCTGTACTCAGGCAGCAATCTGAATTTATATTACATTTATACTTTGAAAGGTCTCAATAACAAGCTCCAAGCAGCATTTAATTTCCATGAAAATTATAAAAGGACTCTCTGAGTGTGTTTCTTCAAGTAACTCTAGTTTTCAGATTTTTAAATGTTAACATTAGTATGTTCATGGGTAAGTGTTGTAGCAGAGCCCTTTTGACCATGAAAGGGCATCCATCCCGGGGAGCTAGACTAATCGGTAACATTAATGCCACTTCTAATATATATATATATATATATATATATATATATATATATATATATATATAGAAAAAGCTGCCTTTACAACAGTATCTCAAACCTTATGCAAACCTTGGGAATGTCAGAATGTTACTCTGCTGCGAGGGCTGTCTTAAAAAGAATAAACTACTGTTCTGGGGTGTTGGATATTTCCCTGGTTCATGGAAATTTTGATTGTTTGGCTAATGTCAAACAGACTAGAATTTATGTGTATGTTTTATGTTTTGTTTTGTTTTTTTCTTTGGCTAAGGGCAAGCATGTGACATTAAATTGGCATGTGACATTAAATGTTGCATGTGACATTAAATGGGCAACAAAGATGATACTGGACAATTTCTGCAGTATGGGCTCCCACTAGCTAAAAAAAACTTGTTTGAGGCTATCTACAAAAGTAAGGCTGTTGTCATTACAGTGTGATTAGCTTGTAAATATTTTAAATATTTTTAAACCCAATTTATATGCAAGTTACAGCTACTATATGAAATGTAATTTAAATAATAGGAATCTTTTGTTTTTTTATCTTGTATCAGTACATGTTCCAGGTTACTAGACACCACATAATAGGAGTGCTAGTACTGCATATTTTCTCCTGGCATGTAAAATAATTAACTAAAATTAAGTTACAAGACTACAGATAGAAAGTAAGTTACATTACAAATAATTTTACAAAAAAACAAATAATTTTACATCTAAGGATGCTCACATTATCTCAGTGTGTTCTGAATGGTGATAAAAGTGTTCTAAAATAATCATGTGCAAAGAACTGCATATTATGTAAATCACCCTAATTAGTAAAACATTTGTACTGAGCCTTAACTTTTTCAGTACAACTGTTTTACATTTTTTTTTTTAACAAAACCACAAATCATAATTATTAAACTTTTAGAGATCTCTCTCTCTCTTAACATGTTATTAAATATGTGCTTGTCATTTAAATAAACTCTGAAAATGAACATTTACAAATGATTTCAACACATCTCCGTGTAGCTACATATACATATATTTTTTCACAAAGAAATGCCCCAAGTATGAATATATTATTAAAAATTAAATATACTAGATTTAAATAATTATACTGTACATCAGATATTTGTTGATTTCTGCACAAACTGTTTCATAGAAATACCATAAATATGCTATCGTACCGATTTCCATGGACGTGGATGCCAAGAAGCATCAGCAGGGCATGAATGTGTGTTACACTGTTCCACATTTGGTGGTTTATCAAGAATTTCACAGTTTTGATCATCCAACAATTGTCCGTTCGTCAGCTGACAGATTACTAATCTTGTTTTCATTCCACCTCCACATGTCTGGGTGCACTAAAATATAGACGGAATTCAAAGTTTAATATCAGTGTATTTAAAAGAATTACTGATGTACAGTATACAGCTCCATCATCTTCCATAAACTATACAAAATTATATAAACAGGAATTTACTTTTCAAAACTCTTTAGTAAATAAGCCTCACGTTAAAAATGCATCCAGCTACAAGTACCGGTATATACAATTGTACAGCAAACACCCTGTAAATTCACCATACAGTGAGGTAACATCCTGCCTACAGATGCAATCAAGAGAGAGGCACACAAACACAAAATATGTAATTGAATAGGCGGCATATTAGGTAACAGTGTATGTCATTTTAAATTTTGTAGGAGAAAGCAGTGCAAGAATGGGAAATAAACAGAATTAGCTTGCTTAGATTATATCCTTGGCTGAAGAAGCAAAGTTTAAGGGTTTACTTGAATGTAATACATGTCTCAATATACCAAATGAAGCATATATGAGAATTACAAAGATCTGGATAGAATTGTGGATTTCTGACATAAAATCCTCTTTTCTAGGAGATACATCAGGCCTGTGAGTATACTGTATGTTCTCTCTCTAGGAGGTTGAGCACAATGCAAATCAAAATGCACTCTGCTCTGAATACGATTTCTCCTGGCAGAGAAGTTTCTGACAGGAGGCAGTGCAGTACCTGGCTTTGGGAATACGTGGCTATAAGACTGTCAGGTGAAGGAAGGGTTTTAAAACACTATGTGCAACTGTAAGGCCGCATACACATGATAAGATATGTCTGCTCAAACTTGTCCGACGGACAGTTTAGAGCGGACATGTCTCATTGGATTTTGGTCCGATGGCGTGTACACACCATCGGATCAAAATCCCCGCCGGCAGACTGCGCGGTGACGTGGTGGTGACGTTGACGCTGCCACGTCACCGCACCAGGAAGAAAAATACTTCCGCGCATGCGTCAAATCCATTCGACGCATGTGCGGGAAGATATGTCCGGTGAGTGTACTGACCAGCGGATATATGCGATGGACATGTCTCTGGCGGACAAATTTTAAAGCATGTTTTAAAATTTGTCCGCCGGTCAAACATGTCCGCTAGCCCATACACACGATCAGATTTGTCCGCTGAACTGGTCCGTCGGACCAGTTTGAGCGGACAAATTCGATCGTGTGTACGCGGCCTAAGAGATCATCCAATTAACCTAAATCAATAATTTCACTATAAAGAAAAATAATCTACAAGTGGCATAGGTTCAGGCATAGGACTTGCTGACTCAAATTCACCTTTAAGAACTGACCATTTAATGCTAAAAGAAATCTCCATGAACCCCAACATTTCACTGTAGAATCTACAAGTAAGACTTACAACAAAGTGCACAAATCTACAAGAAAGAGATTGCACTTTTTTTAACCTGCATTCTATATGTACGAAGAAATGAATGTGCTGTCAAAAAGAACATTAGAGCAAGACTTCTGTTTGCTATTAGAAACACATAAGCAAAGACCAGGTCTTCTAGAACAATGTGCTATGGACGGATGAATCAAAGATAGGGTTTTATTGCCACAGTAGCTGTAGGCATGTTTGCTTTTCTCATAGATTCACAAACCAAAGTCAGCTTGTAAAGCAATGGTGGTGGAAATGTTATGGTTTGAGATATACTTGGTTGCTCTAAGGCCTGGGCAACTTGCAGTTATCAAGTTAACTGAATTCTCCATCATATCATAGTGTACTTGACAAGAATAAGAGGCCATCTGTCCAAAAGTTAAAGCTGAATTGGAAAGAATATTTCAAAATGTTAATGATCAGACGCACACTAGGAAATCCACCAAAGAATGATTCAGATAAAAGAAAATTAGGTTTACAGACCAGTCAAGATAAAACCCTGATTTGAATCACAATAAAAAGTTGAAATCTTGTGAGGTAATTGAGATGGGCAGTGTTTTCTTATCTCTCTCTAAAGCCTTAAGTCCTGTGTCTTTCTGCTGCTCTGTTCTTCTGTTATAAGCATGATAACTTCTGACAAGTTCTCAGACAGCCGAGATAAAACCAGCCTGAAATTTGTGGTGGGATTGGTGCTATAAATAGATTAGCAGAGAGCTGGTCTATTCACAGCACATTCCTTCTGTCCTCTGCCTATGTTAACTATACATATTAACCAATTAAGCCTGGTTATAGGGTATGAGTATCTTATAGTATGTTCAAACAATTCAAAAGTTAACTGGTCTTTTGTACCAGCAGTTCCAGGGAAGCCATTGTTTATGGAGTTTAGAGTATGCAAGTGTCTCAAAAGCCATTAAGCGTTCATAAGAGTGATGAGCTTGTACCAAAGTTATTGTTGGGATCTTGTTTGTCTTCCAGTGCCTAGTAATAAGCAGTCTTACTGCTAGTAGTATGTGGGTAGTTATCGCCCTGAAATGCAGTGGGATCGAGTCAATGTTAATGTTTAGAATGGCTAGTTGTGGGGTAATATTATATTGCATTTGATTTATGTCAAATAGTCTGTTAGAGATGTCTGACCAAAGCTCATTCAGACATGGACATGTGTAATAAATCAGTGCAGCGCAAAACAATATGTTACAATAAATTACAAAAAGTCCATGAGTGATCATAGAAAAGGAATAAATCAAAAATATATTCATCAAAAAAATATTAATAAGAAGTCCATCAGTGATAGGGTGAACAAGAAATCCAAATGAATTTCAACAAAATGGTGCAGATTCCAGAATAGTGACCATAGAAGGAGATCCTTCACCAGAGAAGAACAAATGGCCTCTCACCTCAGTATTTAAGACATGGACATGACCAAAATATGTGGTACAGAGTTCTTGATTGGCTACAGTTTCTCCAGCATGTGGGTTCAGAGTGGGTGTGGAATTTTCAGATTCTCTGACACACAACTTATGGTTTTTCAAATCGTGCATAGGGCAGTTTGCCATTGTTGATCAGTAAATTGTTGTCGTAGGCCTTCCTCCCATTGCCTGAAGGGCATTGATTTAGTTAATATTTTTTTTCATGTAATATTAAGTAGATTAAGAAAATGCCTTTGCATCTCTGAATGTTGGAAAAGTAGTAGTCCCAAAGGTCAGTAGGTATTGCCCCTTTGAGGTGAGGATATGAAGAGATACAATGGTGGATTCTATGATAAATCAGGAAGTCTTTGGGTGGTGCGTTGTATAATTTATGATATGTGAGCTAGCTTGTCACAAAGGTCTGAGGTAAGAGTAATTTGGTCTGTTATCCAGCCAGGTATGATTAGATCTGGGGTCAACAAATGCAGTGTTTCCAGGGGGATTAGGAGTGCTTTCGTGGTAAGGTGGGACCATTTTGAGAGGTGTAGTGATTTCCAAGCATTAACAGAGGCCTTGATGGTTGGGGCAAGAAATTTGTAATTGGGAGGGTTGACAGCCGTGCTGAACAGCAAAAGTTTAGGATTATCTCCCAGAATTGTAGTGGTTTCCCCATAAAGTCGTAGGGTGTACGGACATCCAATCTTTCAATTGTGTTAGTAGGGTGGCGATGTAGTAATATTCTATGTCTATATAGCCTGAACCGCCGACTAGCCTGTGTTTAATGAGCTTATCATGACTACTTCTGGCCTTTTCTCCCTGTCAGATGAATTAATGGGTGATATACTGAAGGGATTTGAGGTATGAGTGGGATAATGGTATGGGGAGTGTGCAAAATAGATATACGAGTCTGCATAGGAGCATCATCTTGAATGCTTCTAGCTTTCCAGACCAGGTGAATATGGAAAGTTTGGACTATTCTTGAGAGAGCATGTGTTTGAGATTTATATACATATAGCAAAAAGGTTTTTTATGGATCTGGTGAATGCGGTTCTCAGATATGAGATGCCTATGTCAGCCCACGAGAAAGTATACATATTGCAAAGTATATTGCCGGTAATGTAGACCCAGGTCTAAAATGTAAGACTTGCTGTCATTCACTTAATAATAAGAAATAGTACTAAATCTTTGTAGAACTGATTGTACCAAAGCCAGGGATGTGATTGTGTTGGTGATCATCAATATCACATCATCTGCAAACAAATGTATTTTATGTTCAATCTGGAAGCCAGAGATGTGTGCTTGTGGCCCGATGTGTTTAGCAAGAGATTCCATTATTAAATTGAATATGAGAGGTGATAAGGGGCATCCCTGGTGGGATTCGGTTAGATATGTGGAATGTTTTGGATAGCACTTCTGCTGAATAAACTTGTGCTGATGGAGAGGAATAAAGGGCCATGGTGGCTGATAGGATACAACCTTGGAACTGAAATTTGCAGGGTGCAGCTGAAACATATGTCCAATGGACACTATTAACCGCCTTTTCTGCATCTAAGGATAGAAACATAGAAGGTGTTTGAGTGTTTTCTGCATTATGGATGTTAATAACCCTTTGTGTAGTGTCAAATGTTTGACGTCCTGTCGTAATTCCGGATTGGTCAAAGATGGCATTATATCGGTCAGTCTAGTAGCTAACAATTTGGCATAGATTTTTGTGTCAATGTTAAGTAGGGAAATTGGTCTGAAGTTTTTGGGTGAAGTAGGTTCCTTCCCTGGCTTCGATAGGGTTATAATAAGAGCTTTAAGCATTTCTGGAGGTAGAGAGGAAGAGGGAGCAGCTTCATTGCATACTTGAGCCAGAAAGGGTGCTAAGGTTGTCTTACATTTTTTTATAATATTCTACAGTGAGTAAATATGGACCTGGTGATTTATTGGATGGTAACTTTGAGATTATTTCTATCAATTCTTGGATTGTAAATGGGGCATTCAGCAGGGAGAGATGTTCTGGGGAGATTGTAGGTAGATGAATTTCCTGCAGAAATGTGTCTATCTCATGTTTAGATGGTTAGGGGATTGTGGTGTCTTCTTCAAGATTATATAACGTATTGTAGTAATGACTGAAAGCATCACCTATGCCCTGGGGATCAATATGTTTAGCTTTGGTGGAGGAATGGAATAGGTGTGAAATCTTTGTTTTGTTGTGATATCCTTTGATTGTTAGGGGCATGGATTTCCCTGTTTATTGCCCATAGCGTAGTGTAAGGCCCCGTACACACGAGCAAATACATCTGTTCAAATCGGTCTGGCAGACCAATTTGAACAGATTTGTCTGCTGGGGATGTATTGGTTTGATCGTGTACACACGATCAAACCAAAATCCCCGCTGGCAGACAGCGTGGTGACGTGGCGCTGACGTTGACGCCGCCACGTCACCGCACCAGGAAGTTAAACACTTCCGCGCATGCGTCAAATCCATTCGACGCATGTGCGAGCAGATATGTCTGCTAGTTAGCGTACTAACCAGCAGACATGTCGGATGGATGGATTCCCAGCAGACAGATTTTAAAGCATGCTTTAAAATCTGTCGGCTGGCCAAATCTGTCTGTCCGCCCGTACACACGATCGAATCTGTCTGCTGAAACGGTCTGGCAGACCGTTTCCAGCAGACAGATTTGATCATGTGTACGCGGCCTTAGGCTTTACATTTTTGGTGGATTTTTCAAAAGATTCTAGCAGGAATGTTCTTAGTTCCTATCTAAGAAGCACATGTTTTGATTTAAGGGTGGGATTTGGTTTGGATTAGTTGGTCCTTTCTAAGTCTTTAATGGATGATGTAAGGGAATCTACATGTTGTCCTCTCTTCCTCTTCTCCCTAGCACTTAATTGTATAATGCTTTATGGACACTCAAGGGTCTATAATGTTTATCATATGTGTATTTTAAATGATAGAGACAGAATATCAACCAAAAATCCAGAAAAAAAACATATATAGAGTAAAATAAGTATTTGATGCCCAAGCAAAACATTACTTGTCACATTCACCCCAACACAGGTGGTCAGACACTATAGATGTCTATTGTGTGTTTCACTTATAACAGCCCCCTTTCCCATAAAGCAAGCAAGCCTACTGTTAATCAGTTGCCCCAGGACTTATACACAATGCTATAGTGCCTGGCTACCATGCAAGGGTAGATGTGAACTGAGCAAAGCAAATAGATACTTGCAGTTAGCAGGCAGATAATGTGGTTCTATGACAGTCCCTGTAAAAATAATAGTCCAATAATCTAATCCAAAGTAATGCACAGGGCAAATCATAACAAGCAAAGCAGGGCAGACAGACAGGGCGCTTGTTTGTCATACTAAAAGACCTATCCATGACCCATCGTCTGTGTTCTGGCTGAGGGAAGAAGGTTATCATACAAGATTTTACAATACATGGCCCCTGTCGATTGGTCTCCCAATTTGGCAAAGTTGGCCTGTACCTTTAACAGAGCAACAGCCCCAAAGCATAACGTTTACATATCCGTGCTTGATTGTAGAGATTGTGTTCTTAGCGTCATAGTCAGCATTTTTCTTCCTCCAAGCTCGTTAAGTCTCCCTCCACAAGAAGGCACAAGTACAGACCCATCTGAAGTTTGCCAATGAACATCTAAATGATCCATAGAAGGATTTGGAGTAAGTGCGGTGGTCAGATGAGACCAAAATTTAGCTCTTTGGCATTAATTCAACTTGCCGTGTTAAGAGAAAGAAAAATGCTGACTATGACCCTAACAAGTTTCTCTGCTAAAAGTACAGGCCGAATTTGCTACATTGAGGGGCCAATAGGCAGGGCCATTTATTATAAACTCTTTGTGACAAGACCCTTGCTCGCCCAGGTCCTGCTCACCCGACACTCCTATGCTTCTATTGGATCAGATTGCAACATCTGATGGTCCAGTCATCCAAGGTTCCGGGATCCGACCTACAGCTCGGTGCCGATCGGACTCATCAAGAACACACACCAAGCAAGTTGTATGTATGTTCAAACAGGACACAACTTTAATTCCTTTATCAATAGAATTCAATTAACCTTTTAGATAATGACATGCTAATCCAATACTCCTGACAGAAGACTTCAAACCGTTTTATCACATAATAGAAAGGTCTAGGAGCCGATCTGGATTAACACCTCTACACAATGAAATGTCTTTCACAAGCCGGGTCACTTAGCATTTTAAAAGCAGATGTCCTTGCATTGAATAAGCCAACAGCTTGTAATGTCCCTCTCCTGTGTAACAGATGTCAGGTAGAAACACCTTAATATTTCAAGATCCATGACACTCTTGGATAAGATCCTTCATCACTCAGCCAGAACACTGAAAATGGGTCATAGATGGGTCTTCCAGCATGACAATGACCCTAAACATACCACCAAGTCAACAAATCAGTGGTTCAAGAAGAAGCATATTAAAGGTCATGGTGTGGCCTAGCCAATCCTATAGAAAATGTATGGAGGGAGCTGAAACTTCAAGTTGCCAAGTGACATGCAAGAAACCTTAAGATTTAGAGAAAATCTGTAAAAAAAGAGTGGACCAAAATCCCTCCTGAAATGTATGAAAATCTGGTCACCAACTACAAGAAGTGTCTTACCTCTGTGCCTACCAACAAGGGTTTCTCTACCAAGTACTGTCATATTTTGCTTGGGGATCAAATACTTATTTTACTCACTGAACTGCAACTCAATTTATGTATCATGTGTTTTTTCTGGATTTTTGGTTTATATTCTGTCTCTATTACCGTATTTAAAACACCTTTAATAAGAAATATACACCCTTCATTTCTTTGTAAGTGTGTAAACTTACAAAATCTGCAGGGGATCAAATAATTATTATATCTATGGTTTCTCAAAGTGACAACATCTCTGTATGATTAAGATATATACATGTATATTCTTACTTCTCCCCAGCTTCCATAGTTCCAACGAGGACATGGTCCAGAATTACAATGTCTTGATTCTGCAGGCTTGTTTGTCTCATCACAAAAATGACTAATCCTTCCTTCACTATCTTGGCATACAACAACCCGGCGCTCAAAACCACCTGCACAAGTGCTGGAACACTATATATGAAGTTTAAAAGGAATTAATATTATAAATATTAAAACAGTTATCACGTCTGAACAAGGCTGAGATAAAAGATACATGGTAGAAAGCAATGAACGATTAAATTAAAAATGTGTAAAATAAATAGTGTAAAATATAATATTTCTTATAAATATAAAAAAAAAACAAGATCATCACCATCACACATTTTTTAAAGTTTAAAGTGAACTAAGTCACTATACTTCTCTGTTGTTGCACAGGTAAAACTAAAATATGTATAAATGACTAGCAGAAAGACCAAATTATTTACCTAAATCAGCAAAGATAAGAAAGTAATCTAGGACAAAAAATGCTATAAAGGATATGTAAGGTTGGCTGAATTCACACATGCCAAATTCAGTAAAAAAACTTACTGCTCCCCATGGTCCAGTCCGCCACTGGTTCCCTCCAGCAGGCTTGTTTTTTTGGTTGATGGAATTATGTACATCATTTTCTCTAGACTTTTGTGGGCTTTCTGGTTGTGGAAATAGCATTGGATGGTTGTGATTACCAGGAAAATTATTGTGTATTTGACATGGTGCTATATTGCAGTCTTGTTCTATAATAGGCCTGTTCTCAGGATCACAATTTTCATCATCAATCCTTCCATGATAACTTGTGCAAACAACCTGTCTCATAATTTTTCCTTCTCCACATGTTACTGGGCACTGTTGAAATGTAAGAACGTCATTACAGGTTAACTCATTATATAATTAATTGTATATAAAATTATCTTTTTACCTGTACTTATACTTACAGGAGACCAGTCACCAGATTGCCATTCTCCACATGGTGTAAAACAGCTAGAGACTTCAGACGGTTGTGGTAAATATGTACAAAAAGATTCATCAGCTACTCCACCTAGTGCATCTCGACAGCTGACATATCGAGCACGTTTACCCCTTCCGCAAGAGGCAGAGCACTATAATTACACAATAAATTGCAGCATGACCTACTGAAATAGCTCAAAGCTTCATATAAGGCAGTAAAACAGGTGATTACTCATGAGCAAAATGCTGATATTTCAAATTAAAGCACTTTTTTCAGTGCACAAGATGATGCACAAAGATCAAATTTGTAAGTTGAACTGTGTTTCTGTGATTGACAGCAAAACTGTCCTACAAAATGTAAGGGTTAGGACAAACCTGCTGGTTTACAAACTCATAAAAATGGTATACAATAAGGAAACTTGTGTTCACATCATAGTTATTTCTTGTATTTATCTGAAATCTCCTTAAAAAATATATATATATATATGAAAAGTAGATTTTGTATATTCTTCCTGGCACAGCCCATATAATTGCTAGACACAATCAGTCTATGCAGGGACAGATGTGTCCAGACAGTTTGTATTGTAGACCAAATAAGGATTGCATGACACTTACTGGCGTCCATGACCCATATCTCCACTGTGCATTCTTTTGTACTTGATCTGCAGGAGAGATAGTTGGTAATATACGGGACTGTACCGGACAAGGAATCCTTTCACAATCCTGCAGATATAAAACTAACATAAATACAACTTCTCAATAACTAGAACACTAACGCCAATATGAAAACAGGGCAATATTGTGTAATGTGTGCATTCGCTTTTTTTTCTATACTCTTATTTTGCAGCATTCAAATTAAAATGGAAGTGGAAATTATAGTGTGGCTTTGACAGTTGATGGTATGTTGTCAGACATAAAATTGTTAATAATTTGTTATTATTTACATAGTGTTAGTTCTGATACTAGGGTTTAGTTGTACAGGTATTGTTGTTCTTTTTGATTATTATGGTATTCTTCATTTCGTCCAAGCTGATGTACAAGGTTGGGATGAACCCAACTGTGACATATCTTTTATGTAGGTAATGTATACTGTATTTATTGGGGTATAACACTCACTTTTTTACCCTGAAAATAGAGGGTAAACTGTGCCTGTGTGTTATACGCAGGGGGCTGTGGAAAGTTTTTTTTCTGAAACTTCCTTTTTAAAGTTAGGGTGCGTGTTATACGCCTGTGCGTGTTAAACGCCGATAAATACCGTACATACTGTATGCCTTATGCAGATGTTATGCTTTATTTGATATCATTGTATATCATATCCTATGCTAATTTTCCCCTTTCATATGTACAACCATTGTATTTACATTCTCAGTGTGCTTGTAATTGTTTGTACAATCTAAATAAAATGTGTGTGTTAATATAAAAGAAAAAGAATAATTTGCCTGGCTGTCTGTTGGTCGAGAAGCCGCATTGCATTCACGTTCATCCAAAGCTGGCTCATAAGTTCCAGTACTGCACTTTACAGTTCGAAGTTGGTAGCCTTGTCCACATGTAACTGAGCACTGTTAAAGAACATCACAGTAATACTGTTTTTTTAAATATCAAATCAGATATTACAACTGAAAACAATAATATGTGGGTTTTAAAGAAAGATATAAAACAGTTTATATTTATAATGTCAGACCACTAGAAGTGTTTTTAATCTGTTGATTTTTGTAATTCAGACCCTGTGAGGCAAGGGTAAAAGCCCAGTAACCACACAATTGTGGGTCTACGTATTTGGATCACATCCACCTATGGCCAAACCTTGTGTAAAATAGGTACAAAGTAGCTACAGTATATGTACACTATACAACTATTCTAACTAAATATAAAGTGCTATTTACACAATGTAATACATGAACAATGCATAGATTCAATTTATACATACTGGTCCCCAAGGTCCCATATGCCAATAAGCACATTCTTGAAGCTCACAGGATATGACTGACTCAGGTTTGTTGTTTGGGTTACAATAATCATCTTTCAGTTGTTCATCATTCAACTGGCACATCACATGACGGCGTCTTTTACCTTTTCCACATGTCACCAGGCACTTAAAAATAAATAAATAAATAAAAAATAAATAAAAAGATCTTCAGTCTGAAACTCGTACTATAGGATATATGGAGGTTGCCTATTCATGCTTTGGGGTTTATTTATTTTTTAAGGCAAACATCACTTTTCAGGGGCATTTTTTCTTTAGCTTAGTGAATGAAGTGAAGCTCTACTGACTTCCATCATCCAATTATGTGCTATGGTACTGGTGCTGTACAGTAAATGTGTGTTGGTGTCCATATACCCATATGTGAATAGGTTCTAAGTTTGTAATACAGCATTAGGAATTGGGAGACTGTTTGCTACAGGAATAGACCATTAGGCTAAGCTTTAATCAATATTTCCACAGAAATGCCACACTCAAATGTGTGTAACACAATTCAGAAAATATACACCAGAAAAACCCTATGGGTAACATCCATAGTACCCCATACTGCTTTTAGATATATTTTTCACGTGATTTTATTCATTTATTTTAAATAAAGCCTTCATTGGTTTTTTGATCTGCACCATTGGGAGCATTTCTTTTTTCTTTTTCCCATGCCACACATGTTGTGTTGATACATGAGCCTGGCCATCCCTCCATTGGCCTTTTGTTATCCGGGTTCCTGTCCCTAAAGTGAGGTATCCGACCAAGATTGAATCCATCATCTCAGCTGGAGTGACCATCGCTGCAAAACCTTTCACGCACAGAGCCCAGGGTCCGCTGTGACCACCATGCCTGATCTGACTTGCTGTTAGTACTAACATGTGAGTCCACCACAGCTAGTAAGAGTATCCATTTCCATTGATTTTGATAGTCTGAAGGTTGCTACAGACAAGCCATCATTGTTGTCTTAATTTCCTTGAACTGGCATCATATGTGAAGATTTCATTCATCCATTTGGGACACACCTATGAACTATTCATTTTTGTTTATTTTGTTTGGTTGGTTTTTTCACTCATCAGTTTGCCAACATATGTATGGACTATATCAGTATTCCACACATGTTGAGTACAATTGTCTTTTACTGTGCTTTTACATACAATTTTTGTTTGATTTCACATTGTTATGTCATGTGAATTTGGCAGCATTTTCACAAAACTAATTAGTATAGCGCTGCACTTTCTTTCTCCACGTTCACTTTGACTTTGTTTGTCTGTGTGCTGGCTGCTACATTGTTTTTTGTTTTTCTTTGATAATTAGCGCAGTTGTTTTTCCCACTTTCCAAGAGATGTGCAGCACCCAGAGTGTCCTCCAAGCCAACACCACCATGCACTCAATGGATATAAACTTGCACCACGAATATCATCAGATGACAATTACACTATTCCAGAATTACCAGGTCTTTAAGATTTCCCACCGAAGGGACCACCCATGACCAATAGAAAGAATTGCTTGTGCAATAGAGCCACAAAAACTTTACAGTGTAGTATTTTTACTATTAAGAAAGCAATGTAGCTCAATGAAAGTTAAAAACAGAATAATCCTGCCAAATTGGTAAAAATTGCAATAATGTAGCTCCAGGAGTGATTGCATCATAAACTTGCAGAGAAAGCACTTGCTGCATTCTCCTGAGACAATGCCTCTCGCACAAAATGCGTTGAGAGGAGCTATGTGCTGATGTCACACTATCGCTTCCACATCCGGAATCTGTGACCATCTTTGTAAGTGCATTCTCTGCAATTTCATAATATGATCGCTCCTGGAGCAAAAGTGCAATTTTTACCAATTTGGCTGAATTATTCCGTTTTCCTCAGCCTCGGAAATTCTAGATTAGCCTAATTGCCATCTGTTGCATGGTGCAAGTTTATATCCAGTGAGTGCATAGTGGTGTTGGCTTGGAAGACACTCTGGGTGCTGTATGTCTCTTCAGTCATGGAACTCAAGGAATAAGACACCATTATTTTTACATAAAATAACTTTATTGTATTAATTATAGGAAGATTGAACAAAGGACTGTCTTCATTTTGGTGGTGAATCACAAGTTCACCCTGTGGACTTTTAAATCAAAGTTTTTTTATTTTTTGTATACTTTATGTCATTTTGTCATTTACTAGCAATCATATCATGTCAAAAAAATTGTCATGTTTTTTTCCTGGTGTATGGTATATATTTTCTGAATTGTGTTACACATATATGAGCATGGCATTTTTTGGAAATATTCTATATATATTGTTTATATATTGACAATTAATACCAGCTGCCACTCGGTTTCTCTAGCGCTGACTTTTTGAGGTTTAAGCCCCTTTATTATGGGTCGAATCCGTCCGAGTGGATCCACCTACTCAGTGGGGGATCTCTCTGCTCATCCCCGCTGAGCAGGTGGACGGCAGTTCCATGTCTACTCTGCTATGTAGAATGGACAAGGACAGAGCCCGCTCTCCTCTATGGGACAGTTTGATGGTAACGGACTGCATATCCATTTCCTTACGATTGTACTATGAATAGGAGATGAGTGTGCCAGGTATGACAGTAGGCAGTATGTACAGGAGATGAGTATGCAGGGTATAACAGTGGGCAGTATGCACAGCAGAGGAGTGTGGAGGGTTGACAGTGGGTACTATGTACAAGAGAGGAGTGTGGAGGGGATGACAGTGGGCAGTATGCACAGGAGGGGAGTGTGGAGGGAATGATGGGGGCAGAATGTACAGGAGAGGAGTGTGAAAGGTATTATGGGGCAGTATGTACAGGAGACGAGTGTGGAGATAAAGGCAGTTGGCAGTATGTACAGAAGGGGAATGTGGGGGGTATGATGGGGCAGTATGTAAAGGGGAGGAGTGTGGAAGGTATTATGGGGGCAATATGTACAGGAGCTGAGTGTGGAGAGAAAGACAGTTGGCAGTATGTACAGGAGGGGAGTATAGAGGGTACGATGGGAAGCAGTATGTACAGAAGAGGAGTGTGGAAGGTATTCTGGGGCAGTATATACAGGAGAGGAGTGTGAAGAGAAATACAGTTGGCAGTATGTACAGAAGGGGAGTTTGAAGGGTATGATGGGGGCAGCATGTACAGGAGAGGAGTGTGAAGGGTATGACAGTGGGCAGTATGTACAGGAGAGGAGTGTGGAGGGTATGACAATGGGAAGTATTTTTAGGAGAGGATTGTGGGGGTATGACAGAGGGCAGTATATATACAGGAGAGAAAGGTATGTCAGTGAGCAGTATGTACAGCTGCATGGAGGGTATGACAGTGGGCACCATGTACAGGAGAAGAGTGTATGACAGCGGGCACTATGTATAGTAGAGAAGTGTAGAGGGTATGACAGTGGGCAGTATGTACAGGAGAGGAGTGTGGAGGGTATGCCAGTGAGCAGTATGTACAAGAGAGGAGTGTTAAGGGTATGACGGTGAGCAGTATGTACAGGAGAGGAGTGTGGAGGGTATGACGGTGAGCAGTATGTACAGGAGAGGAGTGTAGAGGGTATGACAGTGGGTGGTATGTAAGGGAGAGGAGTGTGGAGGGTATGACAGTGGGCACTATGTGCAGGATAGAAGTGTATGACAGTGGGTAGTATGCACAGAAGAGGAATGTGGAGGGTATGACAGTGGGCAGTATGTCAGGAGAGGAGTGTGGAGGGTATGACAGTGGGCAGTATGTACAGGAGAGGGGTGTGGAGGTTATGACAGCGGGCACTATGTATAGATGAGGAGAATGAAGGAATCTGGGAAGGAAAAATTCAATTTTATTTTAAATATGTTTAGGCACTGGGAAGTGGTTAAGCGGGCCATACAATAATTGAATTTAAGCCAACTAAGTAGAGACCAGCCATAGTTGATCTATGTATGGGTTAACTGGTTGTAAAGAAGTCAATCTATCAATCAACTTGAGTATAACCAGCCTGTCAGGTCTTTCCCAAAACACTGATTACTGTATTGTGTGGGTAGGGAAGGCTCCCCACTGGCAGAACACAATAACCCTGCAGGAGTGATTCCCCCATCCACAGGTCAGCAGGTGAGGGGGTGTGTGGGGACAGGCTGAAGAGAAAGGTCTGTCAAAAGGGGGGTGTGAGGTGGTCATGGAGGGATATCAATCAGCGGGTGAAAGTAACTGGGAGTGATATTTTATGGAGAAGGATCTGTCATCTGCAGGTTGGGAAATGGTCACGTCTGATATAAGTTTAAGGGAGGTGGCTAACATGGGAAGTGGCTGGGGAGTGACATGGTTGGTGGTGAGTGTAAAATGGATGATGTGTTTCAAGTTTCTATCACGTTTCAAGTTTCTATCACATTTGTGGTAATGCTTACTGCCCCCCTGAAAAGTGATCTGTGAATTGCTTTTCAACGAGCGGTATAGCAGCAGCTGACAGGTGTTCACGAGGTGCTATTTTTTTCTTTTCATTACTGAATGGTATTTTTACATTGTTGGACTTTGCTGCTACTGCGAGCGAGTTTGGCTTGCAGTTGCAGAGTGGCCCCATTGAAATCAATAGGCGAGTTTGACAGTGCTGCCTGTCAAACTCTGCATTCTGAGTTAAAGATGCTGCAGCTAAAGAAATTACAAAAAAAAAAAGTCGCAGCTGTGAAGTAAAGCTTGCCCAAATGTATTTTTAAGATTTGGGTCAGGGACGTGTGGTGAGGTGAGTGGCTGGTGAGGCACTGGCTAGTATCAGAGCCAGATACACACAGGTTACATACGCCGCAAACGTTAGAGCGAGAAAGATAATTCTAGCACTAGACCTCCTCTGTAACTTTAATTACGTAACCTGTAAAAAATGTAGAGTCGTCTATGGAGATTATTAAGTACTGAAGTTTGCGCCATTCCAAATGCGTGCGCAATTGTAAAGTGTGACATGTTAGATATCTATTTACTTGCCATAATATCATCTTTCACATTATATAAACATCGGGCTATCTTTAGTGTTTTTTTTTTAATTTTATTTTTATTCCAAAAAAAAAAACTTTCAAAAGATTGCTGCGCAAACACTGTGTAACATAAAAAGTTACAACGACCGCCATTTTATTCCCTAGGGTGTCTGCTAAAACATAATATATAATGTTTGGGGGTTCTGAGTAATGTTCTAGCAAAATATTTAAACATTTTTCCACGTAGGAGAGAAGTGTCAGAATTGGCCTGTGTGGCAAGGGGTTAATTACCATAAGTAATATACAAATAATTATTATATATTGTTTTTAAGGTAATTTACTATAGTTTCAAAAACTGTACTCAAGCAGATGGCCATGAGGCTGTTTTCCTATGCGAATAAATAAAATTACAAACAATAGAGCAGAATATAATTAAAAATGTAGGGTTTAGCTGGCATACGGTCAGATGCTGGAGAGTAGATTCCACTGCAAACTACTCAAATACTTGAATTCTGCAAGTATACAGTTTGCTTGTTCATGAAAGACAGAGTTATAGGAGAAAACATGGTACTTTATGGTTACTGTAACATGCAACATATAGTGGCACTCTAGGGTTTCTAAGGTAGAATGTCGGTACAGTAGCTTTCTTCTACATTGGCAAAATGAGCAAAGCATATACTTCTATGGTGTGTACTTGCCTCTATCTGAGGCACATAATTTAATTGCTCTCTACTGTCTCTTCCCTTTGCTATCTGCATGATTCTCTCCAAATAGGTAAAGCCAACACAAGAGAATCCCAGGTGACGGCCAACCCCACCTTCAGCACACAACAGTTGACTGACAGTCTCAGCTGTGTATATTTCCCTATGATTCTATATGAAGGGTGGTGTGTCGGTGTCCATTGCCTCCACTCAGGTTTTACTGATCCCTCTACTCTGGCTGTGAAGTGTGTGTGAGATCAGATCCCTGTACCCTGCCTTCTACCGTGTTTCCCTGAAAATAAGACCTAGCGCTATTTCCCAGGAGAGCTGCAATATAATCCCTACCCCAAAAATAAGCCCTAGTTTAAAATGCTTGTAAAATCCTATAATCCCCTCTATTACAGTAGTATATAATGTACTATGTAAGTGTTTATGTAATATAATTGAAGGGAAGAGAGCTCCGGCGGGTCACAGAAGTACAGAGCAGTGCTAATAACAAAGGTATTTGGCACAATTATATTACAGAAACACACACATTGTACATTATATACTACTGTAATAGAGTGGATTATAGGATTTTACAAGCATTTTAACCCAGTTCCCACTGGGGATTCCTGTTAGGCAGGGAGAGAGAGGGGGAGAGAATACAGCACATTACATGTTAAGACCTACCCCAAAAATAAGCCCTACTGTGTCTTTTGTTGCCAAAATTAATATAAGACCCAGGCTTATTTTCGGAGAAACATGGTACTGCTGAGAAAAATCCTTTGATCTATGCACTTTGCATTTTTGAACATCAGCATTGTAATGGTTATACAAATAATAGTTATTTTTGACAATACAAAATAGGCTTAATTGAAAAATCTATATGCGTGTGTGAGTGCTGCCTGTATGCTTGCTGTCTCTTTCCACAACTTTCTGCATCCTCTACATGCTTTGCAGCTTCCACTTTGCTGTTTACTTTCGATTTCTAAGGACTACTTATCCCATGGTAATTTACTGCCTGCAATTAGTGTTTCTACTATCTACTATAATATCTGCCTCCTGTAACTCCTCTTCTGAGCTCTGTAGTTCAGAAGATAGGCTTTGTGAATCCTGTAATACAGCAATGCCCACTTTTCATAGAATTCAAGGAAGTAAATGTGTGGGGATCTTCACAAAGTTTACAAACTTTAAGGCCACGTACACACGATCAGACCGATGAGACTGGTCCGACGGACCGTTTTCATCGGACCATCGCTGAAGTGGTCTAATAGTCTGATGTGCGTATACACCATCAGTCCAAAATCCCATCGGGCCAAAACGCAGTGACGTAGAACACAACGACGTGCTGAAAAAACGAAGTTCAATGCTTCCAAGCATGCGTCGACTTGATTCTGAGCATTCGCGGGTTTTTGGTCCGATGCTTTTGTGTACTAACCATCGTTTTGGTCTGACGGACAGGTGTCCATCGGACAGATTTTAAAGCAAGTTTTAAAACTTTGGTCAGATTGACAATGGTCCTATGGGCCGTACACACGATCAATTTGGTTCGATGAAACTGGTCTTCAGGCCAGTTTCATCGGACCGGTCTGATCGTGTGTACGCAGCCTAAGATTGTTCAGATAATATGAGTAAGCTAGAAATTATTGAAGTATAATGTGGAAATTAATATATGATTTTATATTTTGAGCATAGATATGCTTTTAGAGAATTCACAGTTCCAAACAGTCTGACAGGCCTACATCATCTGTAGTAAAGTGTGCAAATACAACATACTTAGCTGTAACATGTAACACCTTTAGGATATGAGTTTATCCACAAAACCTACCTCACTCCATTCACTGGTAATCCAGGCAGGGCAAGAGTGTTCGTTACAGGTCTGGGTTACAATTTTATGATCTTCATTGCACTCTCGATCAACCAATCGGTGTCCAAGGTTGTTCATACAGTAGGCTTCTCTTGACTGCACACCATTTCCACAACTCCGTGAGCACTGAAAAAGCATTTATCATTATGTATATGCACAGTTCAATAAAAAATACAGCGTCGAGGAGAGGAGGGGGAAAGGTATGGGCCTCCTACTGCTGACTTCTAATAAACGAAAAAACAGCGGAACTCTGCTTTAAAAAGTGCTCTAATCTATTGCACTACAGGGTACAGGAATTCACGCAAGTGGCTGGTGGGAGGCCAGGAGGGATTCCACAGCAAACAACCCTGTGAAGTTCCCTGTACTGTCTGTGTTGAAACTTCCCTGGGCTCCCAAGTTTGCACATTCCAGCACACTAGGAGTTAACACAATGGAATGTGCAAACGGGAAGCCGGGGAAATGTCAACACAGACCACATGTAGGAGGAGAAATAATACTGCTGTTAAAATACCAGTTTTGTAATGCATGCCGTTATAATCCATTAAGTGGCCACCGCTGTATGTGTTTTTTAAAATATTTGTAGCTTCTCATACCTGCATTTCTGTCCGTGCATACTCTGTATATTCCACTCATGCCACTTTGTCCAGCCCGCCTCTCACCTCTCGTTCTACTCTTTCCTTTCCCAGTGGGGGCTGACATCAGGAGAGACGTGGGAGGTGAGAGGCGGGCCAGAGCGAACTCATATGAGCGGAATATACACTGTATACAGACAGAAATGCAGGTATGAAACACAGTATATTTTAAAAAGCACATGCAGCGATGGCCACTTAATAGATTATAACAGCATGTATTACAAAACAGGTAATGTAATAGACATGCTCGGAGCGCTCTCCCGGGAGTGGCAGGGTAAGTTTGGATGACGTCACCCGACATATTGGGGTCACATGCATCGATGCCACATCGGGGACCCCCGAAACGCAATGCAACGATTAAATTCAGCACCCCTAGTAGCAATATACTGCCTGTTCCTGATCATGATGCCTGGTTGCTGCTGAACTTGACTCTGTGACCTGACTCCATAATGCCACTGAAAGGACTCCTATGTTTCTAAGCTCTAGTTCACTGTTTCAGATTCCCAGCACCTGAACCCTTCCACTGTCCTAGCTGTACCTGTCTTCACTACCAGGGGTACTAGACTAGAATTGCACAAGAGGCCACCCACATCATCTTGGGCTCCACAGTCAGATATATGACACTACCACTCATATATTTGGGGAACCATCAGTGTTGTGTCACCAGTGGTATCAAAATAACGCTGTTAAATCTCAACAAGCACTTGCTGTATACTATCAGTGCCATTGTTCAGTCAATATTGGCCTTATTCTTGCCATTGATTTATTTTATGGGAGGACCTCTATAGTCCACTAAAAAGGCTACCTGAAAGTCAGCTAGAAGACTTAATTCTGATCTTGTGACAACTATGGAGGCATCTGACTGCCTATACTTAATTATTATATGATGAGTGTTAGTTATTGCACAGTGGTTTTTGTTGGACATGGTCTTATGTCATTTTAGAGAAAGATGTTCTCTGAGCACTATTGAGACAATATAGTTTATGTTGTCTATGCCATATTATTCATTATGCTTTTCAGTATTATGACATATTTTAGGCATGGTTTTGACTGTACTGGTTTTCTTTATACAAGCACTTTTTTCATTCCTCACTGCACATCAGAACAGTTATCTTCTTGCCCAGGGAGTTTGGGCTGTTAGTACTGTTGAGAACAGCATATAGGAGAGCTCTTCTAGGAGGGAAAAAGGGAGGAGGGGGATGTGGTGGAATTTTAATTTTAATTTAACCTGTTATAACCTTGGCATTTTTTATTTATTTTGGACAATTAATTGTCAGTAGATGGGGACATGATTATTAAATGATATTTTTTTTTAATTTCTCTTAGGATATTAATTGTTATTGCTATAATATAACTGTATGTTGAAGTCTAGCCTTGTTGCGTTTGTCTTGTTTGTCTCTTTGCTATAAAAGCACTGAGGACTCGGGACTGGTGAAGGGTTTGTAGGCCTATAGTCTGGGTTTGTACTTTTTTGTGTTACATATTACATTTATGATTTCTGCGTACACACCTGGGACCATTCTGAATAACGCCAGTTAACAGAGTGGCAGTCCCCATGGCAAGGTTCTCGATGTGCAGGTTTAGGATAGTTGTTGCAGTACTTATCTTCTACTGGAGTAGTCAGGCCTCTTACAGAAGAATATTTTATGCAGCGTATATCTAAAGATCGATGTCCAGGTCCACATTGTGATGAACAGTCACTTTTACTAATCACATACCACCTGTAAACATAAGACATTAGACAGAGCCAAATAGATGTATATTTATATAACCACTATACATGCTGTCCACCCCCTGTGCTAAAGAAATTAGTTACTGGTACATCATTGTATCTTTTAATGGTTTACAGGTAAAACAGAAAACACATAACTGGAGAAGCAGTACTGGGTAATAGTAAACTGAGCAGTAGCAGCCAATGCTGTAAGCTGTAAAATAATTCTAAGTTATAATTCCGTATGTTAATTGTACAGTCAGGGCAAAGAAAGACAATTGCTTTGATGCCCTTTTCAGCAGCAGCACATACAGTACACACACCTTTCCTTTACTCTTTTTTTCATAATGTTTAGCTGCTGAAAACAAAGACAATACTTTGTTATAAAGGAGCATGTGACAGAAATAGTGCTTGGTGACTGACCAAAAGCTGTAACAAGGTGGTTAGAAGACAACCCTTAGCCCTTTTGCAAGCTGCAACTAGAGCAACTTAGAGCTTACACACAACTTCCTTTCCTTGCTCACTGAGGCCGATGGAACAACAAGAGAAAGGAGGGAGAGACATATCTAAAGTATCTAAACACTGCTTCAACGTTAACTCACATCACAGGACTCAACATCCAGCATATTAAGGGTGGCAGCCAAGCTCGAAACTGGCCTTCTTATGTAATCTTTAGTAGAACAGTAAATTCATAAAAGCAGTCAAAACTGACAATAGACGGTGAGCGAAACGGTTGACACACATTGTGCCTGGGTCCTCATAACTTGAGTAAGCCCTGAGTGCTCATAACCTAATTACTGATAACATGAGTAAGTGGTGAGAAGAGCACAAAATGCATTAAAGGGAGTTGTAAAGGCAGAAGGTTTTTTTATCTTAATGCATTAAAAAAAAAAAAAAACGTCAGTGTGTAGCAGCCCCCAGCAACCCCAATTACCTTTCTGAGCCCCTTCTCTCTCCAGCGATGTCTACGATCCCCTCAGTCATCCAGGACACTGCTCCTGATTGGCTGAACAGAGCAGCATTGCCATTGGCTCCTGCGGCTGTCAATCACAGTCAGTCAGCCAATCATGGGAGAGAAAGGGTGGGGCCAGGTCTGGGGTCCGTGTCTGAATGGATACACAGAGCTCTGACTCAGTCTGGGTACCCCCTGTAGCAAGCTGAGGGGCACACAAAGGAGGAAGGGACTAGAAGCAGCAAAGAGGGACCCGAGAAGAGGAGAATCCGGGCTGCTCTGTGCAAAACCAACTTCATAGAGGAGGGAAGTATAACATATTTTTTTTTTTAACCACTTAAGACCCAGACACATACGCTGCTAAATGACCCAAGGTGTTTTTACAATTCGGCGCTGCTTCGCTTTAACAGACAATTGCGCTGTCGTGCGACGTGGCTCCCAAACAAAATTTGCGTCCTTTTCTTCCCACAAATAGAGCTTTCTTTCGATGGTATTTGATCGCCTCTGCGATTTTTATTTTTTGCGCTATAAACTAAAATAGAGCGACAATTTTGAAAAAAATCACTATTTTTTTACTTTTTGTTATAAAAAAAATCAAATAAACTAAATTTTAGTAAAACATTTAGGCCAAAATTAATTTAGCCACATGTCTTTAGTAAAAAAAAAAAATCGCAATAAAAAAAATAGCTACCTAGCAGGAACAGCGACACTAATACAGCGATCAGAAAAATGATCGCTTAGTGATGCTGGCAATAGGGAGTGAAAGGGTTAACTAGGGCAGTGATCAGGGGGTTAAAACTTTATTAGGGGGGGTGGGGGGGCTATCCTGGACCTAACACTAACTGATTTTACACTGCCTGTCACACTGACACTAAATGCAGTGATTAGATCACTGCATTCAGTGACACTATGACAGGGGGGTGGGGGGGGCGATCACAAGGGGTTAATGTGCCTATGTGAGTGTGTGTCAGTGTTGTGTTGGTGCACACTTACTGTGGATGTCTTCTCTCATCAGCAGCGGTGGGAAACACCGCTGCGATGAGAGGTGACATCATTTCCTCCTTCCTGTGTAAACACAGGAGGAGGAAGTGACACGAAGGGGGAGCGCTCCCATTGGCTGGGAGCGATCGCGCGGGGGGGGGGGGGGGGAACACGGACATCCGCCCGCTCGTCGGCGATCGCTCCCAGAGCCAGGGGGACCCCCACACGCCGCAGAGGGGGTCCCGATGGGACCCCCGAACCGCACGAAGGCGGGGACGTAAATTTACGCCCTTGTGCCTGTACGAGCCATTCTGTGGCCGTATATGTGCGTGCGGGGGTCCTTAAGTGGTTAAACAAGCTTTTACAATCACTTTAACTTTTTCTCTCTCCCTTAACTGTTCGTTTTGACTGCTTTCATGGATTTACTGTTCTAATAAATATTGCTTAGCTCATTGACATTAAACAAGACTACGCAACATTTCAGAGTATAATGTAATTACTGTGCAAGACGCTATTTAAATTTCAGTTTTATTGTACTTTGATAATGTATGCAAGCACACATAATGAAGGTTTATTAAAGTAGATAATGAGGGAGTATACAAGCATCCTATATGTATATTTTACCTTGTCTGACAGTCTGTATTACATGGCTCAGTTATGGATTCTGGGCGAGGTAAATTCTCACACCTCTGTTCAGAAACAACAGCGCGGTCATTTCTACGTAGGCAAGTCACCTTTCTCTTGCGGACACCTAAAGGTTAAATATGATAGATTAAATACCTATGACAGTAAATGTATGATTATTATTTGTAGTAGCACAAATAGGAGTTTGACGTTTTGCGCGATTTCACCTGCTCTGCAATTCCCAGGAATCCTCCTGGAAGGGTGGTGACATCATGTCCATCAATGCGGAAGAAAGGGGTAAAGTATATACTAATGCCCTTTTTTCTTTTCAGGTACCTTTAGCACATACTACGAGTTAGTGATGTTTACAGGGGGAGGGCCAGATATTAGAAGCAGATCTTGCAATTTACTGCAACATTTTTGCTTTAAAACACAAAATATCTGCTGCTGTAACTTTTGGGGATAGAGGGAGGGGGCAGCCATGGATATCAGTATATATTTGTATATATTTTGTAGACTGTTGAAGGTGTTAATTTATGATTTCTGACTACACAAGGTTTGCACTAAACCATTAATATCATCCCATATGTCAATGAACAAATTTGTAAAAAAGAGCATGCCACATAGTATAAGGTAAAAATCAGGCTCATGGAGGCTTATATACTAAACAATTTAAGAATATTCACATGATGAACTGTGTTTATAGCCACTTGCATTCTCCAGTCATGTGCAGATAAAATAAGTAAACGATTTCCTTTTCACATGATTGGATAACTGAAGTAAATCTTCACACATGGTACTGTATTAACATCCTCAAATCATTTAGTAAATTAGCCCATCGGTCTAAGCACCTACTTTTCACATACCTTCCAAAATACAAAAATATATTTAAAAAAGTAAAACCTCAGCATTCATATTGCAACAGCTTTCAGAAGTTCTAGATCATTACTGTCAACCTTACTGATATAGACCTTTATTTTCACGTCACCAATCAAATTATGAATTTATAAACATTTAAAATTTATGACAGCATGACACGATTTAGGTATATTTTAATCTTTCAATATAATCATTTAATTTGTGCTTAAGAATGTTATAATTTGCAACACAGGAATTTGTTTCAAAGTGTAGCTTGATATCAGTACCTTGGCATATGTTATTGCAGGGTTGCCAAGGTCCATACCAATCCCAAGAAAACTGGTTACTTTTATCTTCAATGGGAATATTAAATGTGTACCGTACATCAGGATTGTATAAATTCCCAACACATAGGATCTGAAAAACAAACATGAACCAGCAATATTTCATATCCCTAAAACAAGTATAGGTTACAAAATAGAAAAATCAATTGATTTGCTCCTGAAAGCTAAGGAGAAATAGTGCTACTTTTAAATAAAGACTAATGCATACAATCACAAAAATAAATCAACATCTAAAGCAGCCCTCAAAATTTCCACTCGCCTACTAGCATTTGGCGAGTGGATTTAAGCTGGGGGCGAGTGTTGACAGGGCTGCATGACCAATCTCCCTCCAATCTGTGCCTACACTTAGAGCCCCGATGCGATCTGCGGCCAAAGAGGAAAGGTGCATGCTCGGGAGTAGTCTGGTGAGCCGCGCACAGGCAGAGCAGTACACAGGTGCTCTCCTTACAATTCTCATTAAGCCATGGGACCTAACAGTATGACCTCTCTGAGCCTGCCCCCTCCCGCCGACCAATGTAGCTTGAGAGCAGGAAGTAATAAGTGAGGTGGAGGATTGCGAAAATTAGCACTCTGGTGCAGCGCTCACTGAAAGTTGCCCTGACATGAGAGCGGCAGCCTTACAGTTTGTGCAGTTTTCTTCTCCTTGTGCTCTATGTAAGTGTCCAACAGTTCAGCCTGAGCACTGCAAACAGACTGGTCTCAATGTGTGCTGTGCGGTGTCAGTGTGTGCTGTGCTATGGTGTCAATGACTGTGCAGTTGTGTGGATCTCAGCGCTGGATTGTACTCCCTCCCGCTGTGCTGCAGCTTCTCTCCTCACTGCCAGCCTGAATAAAAAGGGGAAGTGGGGACATGCAAGCGTGGAGCCGCACACACAGGCTCCTGATGATGAGATGAATGGGAGAGGGAGAGGATGGATGGGAGTTGCAGAGGAGACAGCAAGTGAATGGAGAAGAGACCCAGTTCTAGTGCCCTGTCTCTCTGGTCTGCCCCCAGTGCCCTGTCTCTCTGGTCTGCCCCCAGTGCCCTGTCTCTCTGGTCTTCCCCCAGTGCCCTGTCCCTCTGGTCTGCCCCCAGTGCCCTGTACCATGTTGTTAATATTTAATTGTGTAATATGATTCTGCATAAAACATTTGTGTCATTCCATGAGATAATCTACGAGGGCGTGTTTACGGGTGCAAATAGGCGCAGGGCAGTGTATGAATTAGGTGGGGCAACGGGTGGCGAGTAACTCTTGAGGCCTGGCTAGTAGCTCAGGGCTTGAAATTTTGAGCCCTGATCTAAAGTCATACTAAGGCTTGGCTGCAAGCAGCATAAAGTGCCTCCATTTACCTTAAAGTGTGTTCCATTAAATATTATTTTTTCTATGTGTGTGCTCACATATGTGTAAGTGTTGGGCAAACATTCCAGGCTGAGCAAAAGTTCGGTCCGAACATCACCCTTTCGTAAAACACCCCAATTTTCTGTGCGTTCGGCAGGATATTAGCCCGCCGAACGAACAGTAATTATGTTGTTAGGGAGTGGGACTGGGAAGCCAGTGGCCACGTCTTTAACAACTAATGAGTTGGGCTTCCTCACTCACAGCCAAAAGAAAAATATAATTGTCCTTTTTATGGCCAATAACTTGCATATAAACCTTCACAAATTTTGATTTTTCACATTCAGGTCCTATTGACTTCAATGGGGTTTGGTGTTCGGTTCTAAACCTTTTGCGTTGTTCGGCTGTTCTGGTGGGAACCAAACCGTGGGGTGTTCAGCCCATCTCTGACATATGTGTATTTTCTAAATTATAGTCATAGTCATCATTTTCATGTAATTCTTCTATCTGAAGTAATTAGTTGATTCTGTCAGTCACCTTTCTTTATTGTTATAAACTGACCACACAAAGCAAAGAAGATAATCTGTGCTTGCATAATCAGTTTTCACCATTTGGCTAGCCATTTAAAAAGTATGGCACACTGTGCAGACACACAGAACGTTTGGTCATACCTGTACACTGCCTCCTGAATACAGTATGCCGTGCCTACTAGTTAATCTCAAGATCTGAGCACTGTAACATGGAATGTCCTAAGCCTTTGAAAATACTAACAGCCACATAACTAGTTTAAAGGGCACTTTTAGGAATCATTAGCAGCACATGGAGGGAGTTAGGCAGTGCAGTAAAGGCAAGACAAGGCAGTAAATGCAGGCACCTCATTTTGTGTTCTATTCTGCCTTAGTTAATATTTTTGAATTTTGAATGGCAAAAGAGGAGGGGGGGGAGCAAATACTGTAAATGCATTAAGGTAAAAATGCTCATTCTTTAGCAGTGTATTATTTTAATATAAAAAAGGTTGTGTGAATTTAGCGGTTTTAAGGTGGGATATTGACCTCCACATCTAATGGTGCTATTTTCCTTATATGTTTTCACTTTGTCTAGATTCATATGCTGTATTATCTATATATAGAGTTTGGCAAGCAGTTTTTTATAAATGTTGATGTGTTTAGATATGTATTCTAGATCCCGTTTGGTAATTCAGTTTAGTGATTATCTTTGTCTTGCCTACCTTGGTGGGTAGGGGATCTATCCATACTTTGCTATGACTAAAGCTGGTATTGGCTGAAATGCATTATCATCTGTATGATTTTTATCCTGTACTCAATATGGAGAAATATTATTGCATTGTTGAAACTTCAAAAGTGCTGGTGTTTTGTTGATCGTTAATTTGGAAATGTGTTGTCATGCTTTTCTGCAGATGGTACTTGTAATGGTCACCACCGTTTACGACCTTCCATCCAACCACGACAAGCTTATCTGACACACTCCGACAATCCTACATACATGATCCATATCAATTCCCCAGAAAATGAGACTGACTGCTCTATCTTCTGGTTTCCAAATGTATGAACACTTTATTGGTTTCTTCTCACCTTTTTTATACAGTTACAAGCATGTGACAGTAATCAAAGTGACAATGCCATCTCCACCCCCCTATTCACACACTGAGGCTAATTATCTAATCAGTAGCTAGAAATGTCGGCACCGCATCATCAATAGACTTAACTCAGAGAGAATGACATTCCTGTAGATAATGACATCAAAACAAAATACTGTCACACAATGATTTTCCCTTTTGAATAATACACAATCACAGATAATCTTCACACACAGAAAGGGAACCTCAATCACATTATCTAGACAGACGTATTGTCTCTAAAGGGAAAGTTCTTACCTCTGAGTATCAATACATTCCTAAACATAATTGACATGCTAATTCAATACATCTAAATGGAAAGGTCTTCTAGGAGCCGATGTAATTAGCACCTTTTTAACAGAATGAAAGGTATTTCACAAGCCTGGCTTCACTTAACATTCACTTAACATTTCAATAGCCGGAGCTAAGCATTGAATAAGCCTGTAATGTCCCTCTCCTGTGTAACAGATGTCAAGTAGGAACACCTTGTAATATTCCAGTCCTGCAATATGAATTATTATTAATGTCCCATTTCGTGTAATATATGATATAATTTCTTTGTCACCCTATGGCCCTAGTGAACATAAGGTGACCCTAGACATAGGAGAATCTCAGTCTGTCACGGGTCATTCCGTTACAGTACTGTTTTACCTCTGAATATATGATGAACTGAGCATGAGTTTCCAGTGACATAGCAAAGCTAAATTAGAGGAGGGCACAGAAGAGCCTTAAACGTGAGCATTTGTGGTGTCTGCTCTTAAATAGGACATTCATTTTTGCAAAGATCAATGTTTAGCAAGCTTCATATTAAATGCTTTTGTGATGGCGAACCTTGGTGCCCCAGATATTTTGGAACTACATTTCCTATGATGCTAACGCACTCTGCAGTGTACTGGAGCATCGTAGGAAATGTAGTTCCAAAACATTTGGGGTGCCAAGGTTCGCGATCACTGCCATAAAGTGTAGCTATTGGAAAATTAAACATTACATACATAATGCTGCCTGTCAGCAGCATTAAAACCCAGTTTTTGGTTTTCTGAGTCTCTCTTATAATATACTTGTATTATTTGTTTATAATGGCAATACATACTTTTTATATTTAACGCTGTTTAACAGCGTGACAATACTGTTTTTTTTTCAGTAAAATTTTGCATCAGCAAGGGTAGTCTTAAGCCACCCATAGATGGTGCAACAAATAGTTGCAGGATAGAAAATAGCTTGCTTCCCCCATCAACACAGTCAGTGTTGATGAGGGAATCCCTTTTGTGTTCTCCTGGTGGGGGGAGCACACAGTGATTATTGCTAGTGGTTATAGCTGTTGTCAATAATCGCATGAAAAATAAGACATGCTGGTCAGCCTGCCAATATATGGTTTAAATCTTGGCCAATCTCTGCTGAACCAGCTGAGATTTAAATGTCTATGTCCAGCTTTCTTTTTTACTGTACCTTTGTTGTCCCTTGTTTTTTTTTTTTTTTCTTTATTATTAATCAGCTGCACCAAAGCCCCTAAAAGTGACAGAACCATTATCCAGAGATCTTTAGTGTTCAGCTTCAAAATGGCAGCTTTATACTGTAAGTGCCACAGCCCCTTTTATTCTTATGGGATACCATACTCATGGAGGCCTCAATGCTTGTTTGGAATACAGCTCACGCATAAAAATGAATAGGGCTGCAGAGGAAACGCTGTACAGCTCCAAGTAGGGCTGCACAGTGCAGATCGCTGGATCGGGGTTGATGGTAATTCTAACACCTAATGAGGAGCATTTAAGGGTTGTTACAACTAATTAAATAACAAAAAAGGTCAACAAAAGTATAGTTGTCTTTTAAATAAGAGAGAAACAAATTGCAACCCAGCTCTGGTTAGCACTTTTTTTTTTTTTTCTGTTTTTTTTTTTTTTTTAAAGTGTATTTTTGTGCGTGAACTCGAGAGAGAGGAGCCGGACTGCAGGAGTTGGGAGTAAGCAGACCCTCCCCCCGGAGGCAATCGCCATCCTTCTCCATGCCCCTGGTGGCAATGGCGGGTGTGAGGGGGGGCCTCCCACTCACCCCACCCTACCTGCTCCTCTTGGGAGCCCAACTGGGGCCAAACAGGACCCCAATGGGGCAGAGGGACTCCCCCTATGGGGGAGTGAGGGGGCCTAGTCCACCCAGCCAGCCCCGTAGGTCCTTCGCCTCTCTTTATTTTAGGAGATCGCATGGCCAAAGTGCGTGTGTTTTTTTAAACCAATTTCGTGTGCGTGCAAGTGTGGTGGTTTTTGTGGGGGGGGGGGCGTACTAAGCACAGGCGTACCTTGCATAGCACACCCACCGGGAGCCGGGCTGAGACCACCAAACTCAATTCACATGTAGCCGAGACCGGGATCCGAACCCTTGGCTGCAGAGGTGAATGGCTTGTCAGCGCAGTGCCAATCACGTTGAGCCACCACAGCTCCCACTGGTTAGCACTTTTTAACCACAATCTTTTTTTTTTTTTTTTTTTTTTTTTTTTACTTTTGAGAAAAAAAGGTTAAAACCATATGGATAAAAATTGTTTTAAGCACATCCCTCAGTGTTATTTGTTTTTTTTCAAATGCCACTTTTTCCAAACAATTGGTTGTTAAAGAAAATGGAAAAGAATGAACATAATGGCAAGATCAACAGCCAATACAGTTATGTAACATGGGGATGAATAAGGATGAATGACTTTAACAATGTGATAAATGTAAAAGCCACATGGTTATTTAGTATTTTTATTATACAACATTTAATGAGTTACCTGAAGAATTAAATCCTCCTCCAGACGGTCTGTGCAGTTTATTCTTTCTACAACATGGTCAGAACCACTATATTCCAAAACAGCACCTCGGGCATTTATTTCCCTTTTAAATCTACTTACAACAAAATTGCCATTGAGGACAAAATTTCCCTGACTGTCAGATAAAGCTGAAATAAACATATATGAATGACAATATTAGAAAAATATACCATATCTGTTACATAATAGCCTTGTTCTAATATAATGTGCTGTCCCTTACCACGAAGTGACAATTCAAATACGTCTTTGCCTCTGTTAGCTTACAATACCACTACTTGCTATACTATTACCTGAATGAATAAGAACCTTCACAGACTCTTCAGTGAACTATTTATAGGAAACCTTTAACCCAAGTATGTCTTCTTTAAGAAAATAATAAAATGTATTTTCAAATATGGCTAATAAAAGCATTAATCTTTCATTATCTTAGCTTTCTCCCTTGTACAGCAGTACTCAAAATTGCAAAAGGGCGGGTCAGTGCTCTCGGCCATGTAGATCAGGGGCTGGATGCATGGATAGGGGGAGCGGCGCCTGTGTGCTCTCTATGGATGGGTCGCCACTAATGAATCTTTAAGGGCATGAGCTCCTAACATGTTTGTCTGGTGCTAAAGACAAAAGGCAAATGATTGACGATTATAAGAACTTACACATTTAAAAAGTGACCAGATATTTAAAACAATGTTTTTTTTTGCAAATTTCATATTATACTGGACTACTTTATCATATGTCAATGCATTACATGCACAGCTTTGTAGACTTCTCAACAGAGGTCTCCAAACTATGACATTCCAAGCCAGTTAAAGTGATTCTAAATATACTTTTTGTTTTCCTTTAAAATAACAATATGTCATAAATACCTGCTTTAGTTTTCCCACAGAGCAGCCCTGATTATTCTCTTCTCAGGTCCCCTCCCCCTACCAAGTGTTTCCATAGCAATTTGCCTGCTATGGGAGCAAATGTGCAGACTCTGCCCCACCCCTGCTCTCTCATCACTGGCTGTAATCACCAGCAGCATGAACCAAAGGTGCCTGGTGCTGTCTCTAAGCCAATGAGGAGGGAGAGAGCAGACAGAACCTCTGCTTCCATGCACATCTCTAGATCAAGATCACGCTCAAGTAAGTATAAGGGAGGGCTGGGGGAAAAATGCATGCATAAGGTTTTTTACCTTAATGCATAGAATGCATTAAAGGGACACTAAAGTCAGGGCTTTTGTTTAAAAAAAATAACAAACATGCTATACTTACCTCCACTGTGCAGTTCGTTTTGCACAGAGTGGCCCGGAAACCTGTCTTCTGGGGTCCCTCGGCGGCTGTCTGGGCTCCTCCTCGCAAAAGCTTTCCCTCTTCATGCGAGGGCGCTCGCATGGAGGAAAGCTTTTGCGAGCGCGCTCCCGTGATACAGCGGCAGCCATAGCCGCCGACTGTATCACTCGGCTCCGCCCCCGGCGCGCCGCGTCATCCGCTCTGATTGACAGCAGCGCTAGCCAATGGCTGCGCTGCTATCAATCCGCCCAGCCTAGCCAATCAACGGCCAGGCTGGGAACCGAAGAGGACGACGTGGACGGGAGATTCGAACGGTCAGGTAAGTACAACGGGGGCTCGGGGGGGGCCGGTGCTGTGAGATGTTTTTTTACCTTAATGCATAGGATGCATTAAGGTAAAAAAACTTGTACCTTTACAACCCCTTTAAGGTAAAAAAATGTTTTCCTGTACATGCACTTTAAGTACTGTTGGTTGCCATAAACCGGTCCCTGCAATGAAATTCATATACGTCTTTGCCTCTGTTAGCTTACAATACCACGACTTGCTATACTATTACCTGAATGAATAAGAACCTTCACAGACTCTTCAGTGAACTATTTATAGGAAACCTTTAACCCAAGTATGTTTTCTTTAAGAAAATAATAAAATGTATTTTCAAATATGGCTAATAAAAGCATTAATCTTGCATTATCTTAGCTTTCTCCCTTGTACAGCAGTACTCAAGATTGCAAAAGGGTGGGTCAGTGCTCTGGGCCATGTAGATCAGGGGCTGGATGCATGGATAGGGGGAGCGGCGCCTGTGTGCTCTCTATGGATGGGCCGCCACTGATGAATCTTTAAGGGCACAGCAGCATTTATTGCTCCCACTCATCACTAACACTGGTGCATTTATTACACCTAATTTTGACAAAATTAGAAAGAAAACTCAAATCTATGCTAATGTAAAACTAAATAAACACAAAAATATAACAGCAGCTTTTGGAAAGATTATTACATAGAGTCTGGTAATATCTATATTGACATTAATTATTCCTACTTACCAGGGATGCACCGGTATTTATCATTCCCACTGACCTTCGAAACTGAGGTCTTTATTTAATCCTACTGACCACAGTCCGGCCCCCCAAGCAGCCTGAAGGACAATTTACTGACCCTTTGCATAATAAGTCTGAAGACCCCTACTCTAAAGGTTATTTGAATAACACTAGACCCACTTAGCCCCATGATCAACAAATTGTGATATAAATGTTGTTTGCATATAATTACCTAAGTAATTGTCATCATCAGTTCTTCCTGAATAACTATGCTGATGCACATCAATATTTGTTGCTCCAGCTGGAATTTTAACAATGGTATTATATCCTGAAAAAACAAAGATAGTTAAAATTTTCTGTTGGTGATATGAGCCGAAAGATAGCTAAAGGAATAATTGTCTTTTTTTTTTTTTGCAAACGAATTACTACTTACTGACAAAAATAGTTGTTTTTTTTTACCTAAGGAGCAAAGTGCACTACTGTGTAAACACTGGCATTAGTGACGACTAAAATATGTTTTTATGCCATATGGAATAAACCTTATCTATCTGTTTTTGACATCAAATGGTTTCAATGTGTTTTATTCAAAATAAGCTAACAATATTTTGAGTCACATCACAGATATAAACATTTGTACAGATTATAAATGCATGTACTAGCAACACAACCAAAGGCATAAAACCACATTCATAGTTTTAAATAGCGAAGTTCCAAATTTTTGCAATCTCAAAGATAACACTATATTTATCCTTACCTAGATAAATCACTGTGAAAATAAAATTGCAAACAATATATTTGTGAAGATTTACCACCAGATGGCAGCAGTGTCCAACAAAAAAACTAGGGGTTATAAATAGAGCACAACGTTTAACAAATATAGCTTTCAAAGTTTAGTTCTCTTTGTAATTTATATATTATCCTTGTTAGTAGACAAAAATGTCAGTTAATAATCAATATTACTGGAAAAACAAATATGAAGTGTACAATGTACCATATTATGGCTGTTATTTAGATATTAGAGAGAAAGTATTAGAAAAAAAATACAAATTTTTCAAATATATTTGTGAGTAGGGAAGGGCTAGTATCTCTGCTGGATTTTTATTTATGTCTATGGGCCTTTTAGAAAGACTTACCTTCTCCATTTATTCTGGTAACCAGCAAGACAAAAAGTGCTGGAAATTAAAAATGTTATGGTTGTCACTGGAACCGAAGGTGAGGGGAAGTCATCAAATGATGGCACTAGTTTCAGTGACAACACAATGAAAAACCGCAGCGCCAATCTAAGTGTAGCATATACAGTAATCACAATTACTTGAAAAGTACATGAAAATGAATTGTGACCACTCAGGGATCCCTGAAGAAGTCACGTGAGAAGTGACGCAATGCATTGGGTGGGGCCAGTGACGTAATTTCCGGTATCTCCAATACCCAGAATTTGCAAAGAGGAGGCGATCAGCCAAGTTATTTCTGGTGTAATGCAATGTTTTAAGATGTTTTAATTGTGTGTATACATTATACTCTTTAAATAAAAAATGGATGGTTTTAGCAATATTGCGCTGTAAACTCCTGAGAAACGGGAGCTGTGCGGAGGGGATCTAGATAGTCCCAACAGGGAGACTGCTGGTGAGAGGAGTGGTGTGAGGTAATTCCCAACAGGACCACACAGGCCACGCAGGACCAGAAGACCTTATTATATGTATAAAGACGCTGTTTGATAGTTCACTTCATTCATGAAGGTGAGGGGCTATTTCACTTAATGGTGGCTGGGGAGGTACATATTTCACAAATCTAGGATTTGGGCACGTTCAATAAGAGGGGCGAATCTCCTGTGGATGAATTACCTGCACATTTTTATTGGATCATCACAAAAAGATTTAGATTTTTTTGATGTTTGTTGTCTTTTAAATAAGTGCTAATATTGCATACTGGATATGGACATCTTTTAGTTTTAATTCTTGTAGATTATTAATTCATCGAGTATTTCTTCTATATCCATGATATGGTATCGGGTTTTTCTTTATATGACACAAGGATTTTGAATCAGCGCACCATTTATAATTATTTTTTTATTATCACACCACTTTGTTTAGCCAAACAGAGCTTTCCTGTATATTTGCATTTTTAGTTCCAATGACAGTGAATGTCTATGAGGAGATTTCCCCTGACTTAGGAAATATTTTTAACTCCTTAAAAACATATTTTATCACAGTTTATTCCTATTACAAGGAATGTAAACATCCCTTGTAATAGAAATAGGGCATTAATAGTCCTCTTTATAAAGAGATCTGGGGTCTATAAGTCCTGGATCTCTACTCCATACTAGAAAGCCTGAGATTAAAAAAAAGATCTTTCCAGTGAAAAAAAATTACAGTGTTTACATCTGCTGGCACCGGAAGTGACGTCATAACATCACTCACAACCTCCAAGGGTCATCTGGTCAGCTCTATGGTAAACAGCCGCCACCAGCCAATTAATTCTTCAGCTCCCCGATCGCCACCCGTAAAAAAAAATTTTTTTTATTTTCTGCTATAATATACATCCAAAAGAAAATAAAAAAATATAAAAAAATATAAAATGTCATCATCAATTTAGGTCAATGCATATTCTTCTACGTATTTATTTTTTAAATCCCAATAAGCGTATGTTGAATGGTTTGCACAAAACTTATAGCATCTACAAAATATGGGATAGATTTATGGACTCAATTCTTTTAATTGTTTTTACAGGTAAAGGCGGAAATCAGTAATTTTTAGTGGGACTGCTACATTGTGACTGACAAATTGACACTAAGTGACACTTTTTGGGGACCAGTGACACCAATACAGTGATCAGTGGTAAAAAAAAAAAATACACTGTTATGCCCCGTACACACGATCGGATTTTCAGTCGGAAAAACCTTGGATGGTTTTTCCGACGGAATTCCGCTCAAACTTGGCTTGCATACACACGGTCACACAAAAGTTCTCTGAACTTTTGTCCATCAAGAATGCGGTGACGTACAACAATATGACGAGCCGAGAAAATGAAGTTCAATGATTCCGAGTATGCGTCAAATTTTTTCTGAGCATGCGTCGGAATTTTACGCTTCGGAATTGCTACAGACGATAGGGTTTTCCGATAGGAATTTTTTCCGTCTGAAAATTTGAGAACCAGCTTTCAATCTTTTTCTGGTGGAAATGCTGACAGCAAAATTCCGATGAAGCATACGGTCGGAATTTCCATTCAAAAGCTCACATCGTACTTTTGCTGTCGGAATTTCTGATCGTATGTACGGGGCATAATTGTATAAATGACACTGGCAAGGATGGGGTTAACATCAACGGTGATCAAAAGGTTAAGTGTGTTCCCTGCTAGTGTTTTCGAACTCTGTGGGGGATGGACTGACAGGAAGAACACAGAGATCGAATGTTCCTGCTTACAAGGAACAGAAAAGCTCTGTGTACTTTCATGTCAGCCCAGAGTATCTATTGGACAACATGACATACAGGTTCATTATTTCATGCAATAGAGACGCCCGGCCGCAGTGTATATATATAGGGTGGGTGGTCTTTAAGTGGTTAATCAGTCTACAAATTATGCAATGGTTAAAAAAAAAATCTGAGAAATAGTTTACTTCAATTGACCGGAGTTTTCATGTATGGTATCATTTCTGCCAAAAACTTCATTGTGAAATGAGTTGTTTAGATGATACAAAGGCACCATTATATATGGCCATTAACATCACACTGAAACTTAGATATATATGGCTGCTGTGCAGTAGCAGTAGTCAAGCAAACAAAATCTATTTGACTATTTACAAAATATACACCAACATGAGCTCACCTGACTGTTTAACTTGGAACTGCACAGTAATAAAACATGCCAAGCTTTGTAAACCCAGTGAGGATACTGCATATCAACATACCATACTGAGCTTTATTGAAGGTTCCTGCCACAGTTTTACAGGAGGAATTATCACCGCCACAAACACCACATTTATCTTTTCTTGCTTTGGAATTTAAAACATGATCACAACCTGCTTGCTAGAAGAAATGAAAACAAGGTGATGAAATGCAGAGCATAGCACACATGAAATACAACCTGCAAACTCAATTTCTTTTTCTTTTTTGTGAAACTGCCTCTATAACTTGGATCGGTACTGCAAGTTATCATTGAAAAGTACTTAGTTCATTGAATTTTCCAACTACTACAGTTATAAAAGTCACCCAGTGAACAAGTTTTATGATATAATAAATAGCAGGAAATGATGTGTGAACAAACCAAGAATTAAAGGATAAGTACACTTTTACCAACCCCTTGCCTCCTCCAACACTTTGACTATATCTTTCCCAGATCTTGACTTTGCATCTTGCCTCATGCCACACAGGGGTCAATTCACTAACGTTTACCGCATGCGTTAACGCAGTCACATAACTAAATTATCGCATGCGGTAAAGTAAGCCTAATTCATTCAAAAAATAACAATAATGGTGGATATACCGCAAAAAAAAAATGTGTCAGTAAATATTTTATTAAAAGCTTTTACTGTAAGCTCAACTAACACTTTTTCATTATTCTTAATTGTCTGCAATTCATTTTTTTACATTCAGGTGTCAGCAAGGAACCCGCCGACAGCTGATGAGTGAGGCCGTGTACACACGACCGAGGTTCTCGCTGCATTCCAGCGAGGACCTCGGCCGTGTGTACGCTCTCGGCGAGCTTCCCGTCGGGAAGCCCGTCGAGCAGAAATAGAGAGCACGCTCTCTATTTGCTCGACGGCCCGCCTGGAAGAATGGCTGGTTGCCATTCCCGACGGGCGGATCGCCGATTTCGACGGCCGGCAGGGAACCTCGACGGGCGGAACGATGTGTTCTGCCCGTCGAGGTTCTCTACCGTGTGTACACGGCCTCAGCCGTTGTTAAGGACTCAGCATTCAGCTTCCCAACCCGCTCCTTAGAAACCGGCTCAATGCGGTAAATTACTGCAATAAATAATGCAGTAATTATGGCTCAATCTAACAAATGCTGCATTCTTTAACGCAAAATTCTTAATGAATTTAACACTTGCACAATTGTTATTGCATTTTATTAGCCGTTATTTAACTCTTAGTGAATTGACCCTGAAGAATTCAGCCAGATGCTGTGTGGCACAAGTCAGGTCGCATATTTAATATCTGAAGACAGATGTTGTAGGTAAGTATATTCTAAGTAACTGGAAAAGGGGATATGAGTAGAAAGGTATAACTGTACTTCTAAACTTTTCTACCGTTCCATCTACAAATTGAAGGACTTGGCAGTTTTAAGATAAATCAAAGCTGAACTGCTGTTTCTGATAACAGGAGAACTGTCTTTGTCTTATATAATATTTTCTTGGGAACTGAGGCAAAGGGTGCCTCATAATTTTAATTTTTAATTTTCAGTTCGACCTGAATATCTATTTATTTTTAAATTAGTTTGTCTTATATTTACTTGGAACTGTCTGTTGGAAGTTTTTAGGCAAAGCATACATGGAACTAAATGTAAAAAAGTGTATTCAAGGCATGTCAGCATCATCCCTAATGCTTTAGCCTGTCCTAAGTGGAACAGGGCTATTTAGAAATACAATGGAAGCACATGTGAAATGTAACCCATCCATCTCTATCTCAGTCTTAGAACTAAGATAGGAGTGTTCTGCAAAAAAAAGGCTGACATCACAGAGTGGGTCCAGGCTCTGCAGGGATCCCAGCAAAAATATTGGGATCTGCCCAGATCCCTGACTTGCAGCTGGATCACCCTCCCAGCATACCACAAAGAGCCTGAGGCAGCCACTCCTGCCCCCTCCAAAGCCCAGTGCTCCAGTGAGCACTGAAGGGGCAGAGCAGAAGGTTGGTGTAGAGAAGGTGGGGGACAGATGCAGCATTGGATCCATGGATCTACATAGGTAAGCATGAATGTTTATAGAATTGAAAAGATACACATGGGAAATATGGTGCTGCTCACCCCTAAATAATAGAGAAATAGGAGAGACCCCCCAGTGGGGATTTTAGGCAGCAAAAAAATTCAGCATGAATGTTTATTTTTTTAGAATCCCACACTTTCATGTAAATAAAAGAAGGCAGTAAGCGCAGATAAATGTGGAATTGCCTAAAACACAAAGGCATGGTTAAAGTGTAGCTCCCCCCAAAAGTGAACTTCGGCTTTAAGGCCCCCTCCCCTGCTCCTGTTTGTGAAATGGAGCTTTTGGAGAGGAGGGGGAGCAGGTACACGATTTTGATAGGCACCTGCTCCCACTTCCGCTCTGAGCACTTAGGTGATCAGAAGCAGACATTCCCCCCCCCCCCACAATCTTCGGGGACACGTGAAAGGTCCCAGAAGTCTGCAGGACAATACACAGTGCCCAGCGCCACTCGTGCATGCACAGTGGGCACCCAAGTGTGAAGCCATAAGCTGTCACAGCCAGGGGCCCATAGTAAAGATGCCAGCTCTGGAAAGAGAGAACATAGGGTGAAAATGTCTGGGCCAAACAGAGTGCTGGATCGTAGCTGTTTATTAAAAGCCAGCAGAGCAGCTACACTTTTTGTAGCTGCTGACTATTAATTTTTATATAAGAGACTGAAGCTCCTCTTTAACCATGTCCAAACAAATATCTGAACTAGATGTAAAAATGGCTTACACGCATGAGTGCATTCCCTGTGTCACAGGCATGCTAAATTCAGCTGACAATGCTTACGCATAAGGTGAAAATGAGTGATCAAATAAAGCATTGAACTAAACACTGATATACCAGGAAGGTCAGCAAACACCATCTGCATCACACTCATAAAACACATCTAGTGCTGTCATATTGAATGCAAAAAATGTTTGGCACAGTAACCAAGCAATCATATCAGTGAGTAGAATACATAATACACTTTAAGCTTTTTAAATATTCTGCCATTAAGTGAACTTAATGACAAAATAAAACATGTAATAATAATAATACACAGACACATATATACATAGTACATACACACATTTTTATTCATACCCTGCACAACCCTTGAACACACAAGTCATCCGTTTCAGGACCACAAGGAGTACCATCAACAACTCTGTCTTTCAGCTGGTAATAGGACGACGTCCCAGAAACACGACAAAATAGCTTGCAGCGATCTTTCATTAAGACTGTACAAACAATACAACATTTTATTCTGTTACTGTGAAGCCTCTGCATCAAGCGCTGTTTTTATTTTTAAGGAAAAAAGATCCCTTTTAATACTTACTTCCACTATATTTTGGAATCCAGCGTACATTAGTCGTAAGGCCATTGATGTTGAAATGTTTGCCATCATATTGAGAACACTGCACCTCTCTAAAATCTTTCTTTCCTTTCGGACAGAAATCAGTGCTACAAGATCTAAATTTTAATCTCCTCCCTACGCAATATTTGCCACCATTTTTTGGTCTGAAATAAAAGAAAAAAATTACCGTCAACCCACATTTTCAAATGTGAGCACAAACATTAAAAATTGTAAAAAAAAAAAAAAAAAGGTTAAAAAAAATGGGGTGGGCATACGGTGGCTTAGGTAGATGCACATGGAGTAATAAAAGCATAAAGCAATATTATGCAGCAGTTAAGTTTAATAAAGCGGTAAATAACCAGGAAAATAGAAAAATGCATCTTAAATAGTTAAAGGAAGCCAGAACTACAGTTCTTCTAAGTTATTGTCAGTCTACTAAGATGGGACATGAAAGAAGTACACTACATCTGATTCTTTCTATGATTGTACAAAGCAAGCCAATTCCAGTTAAAGTTAACCATTGCTCCATGTCAAAAGCAGAACAGGCTATGTATTTTACCAAATAGCTTACAATCTAGGTACATTGGGGCATTAGAGATTATATACAAGAATTCTGGTTAAAGAATAAAATAGTTTTTAATAGGCTAACGAGTTCCAATGTAGAGCACAGGAGCTTAGGTCAAACACTAGTGTGAACAATTATAAACTCCTATAGCAGACTAATATCAAGTTGGAAACGGTTCTGGCAATGAACAATGTACTAATTGTATGATTATTAAAGCTTTACCTCGGGAACAGTAACATAAATAATGCATAATACATCTTGTAAATCTTACTCAGGTTGATTGCAGCTTCTAGAAGATGTTTTAATTCCACCTCCACAGGTTCTCGAACATGAACTATATGGCTCCCATGGTCCCCAACCACCATCCACAGAACGAGCGTCAACTTTGTCCACACAAAGGCCACTGCGACAATGCTGGTCAGTGCAAACATAAAAGCAAGGGTATTTCAGAGACAGACAATACATAATAAGGCGTTGTTGTAGAGCATCTAAATACAAGAAAGATATACTATTTTTGGTAAACACTTGATGAAGTCTATTTGTAAAAAAACACGTTGGAAGGAGGAGCAGGTGGCCAAGGTGACGTAGCACTTTTGGTTTTCCAAGCTGAGGAGCCACTGATCGACCAAGCTATATGCCAGCAGCGAAGTCACGTTGAAAAAAAGGTAGCAGTAAGCTTTTTATGTGTGATACAGCTAGTGTTTGCTAAAGCACAGTGCTTTTCATACTGTTTTTATACCTTTAATTAATGATACATGGATGAATCTAAAAGCAATAACAAGTTAAACAGTAGGAATATAAAGTATAAAAGTACTTATAAAATGTCTGTATAATGAAAATAGATAAGAGACAATGAAGAAGCTTACCCTTCCATGTCCACAGTCACTTCCATCAGCCAAAGGCATGTGATGTGTAAAACATCCGTTATGAGCACCTTCAGTACTGGTGCACCACAGTCTCTTGCACTGTTTCTGATATAAAAAAAATAACTATGTTTATTAACAAAACAAATACAATGCTTTGAAAAAGTATTCATATCACTTGAAAATTTCCACATTTTCTCCTGTTACAACCAAAAACGTAAATGTATTTTATTGGGATTGTATGTGATAGACCAACACAAAGTGGCACACAATTGTGAAGTGGAAGGAAAATTATAAATGGTTTTTAACATTCTCTCTGATACCCCTTACTAAAATCTAGTGGAACCAATTGCCTTCAGAAGTCACCTAATTAGTAAATAGAGTCCACCAGTGTGTGAAGCCCTTAGAGGTTTGTTGGAGAACCGTAGTGAACAAACACCATCATGAAGGCCAAGAAACACACCAGACAGGTCAAGTGTCACAGATCAGCTGCGGAGCTGATCTGTGTCTTACTGGCTGAATACGTGTTTTACCTTTTACTGCTGTAGGTCAGCTGGCACCTGTGGTTCCACAAGCTTGTGTTCAGCTCTTGCTGCACTTAGCAGCTATAGGTGTCACTGACTTTACCTGATTCTTAATATATCTTCCTTCCTGCTACTTCAAGTCAAGCATACCATGTGCCTCTCTATTTAAATTCCACTCAGACAAGTTTCTGGTTGCTTGAGCAACACTTGTTCCTGAGGTCCATTCGTGCAAACTCTCTTAACCTGACTTCTCGTAAACTGATCTCTTGTGTACCGACTCGGAAAGTTCTCCTGATTACATTGTCTGCTGCCCGCCCTGACCTTGGCTTGCTATCCGTCTCTCCTTTTGCTCCACCGTCCATCCATCCGTGTCTGACAGTGTCTTCAGGTACTCTCCTCGCGAGCAGGGTGAACCTGGGGAGCCCAAACTCCCATGAGGGGGTCCCTGGCAAAATACTGTCTGACCCTTAGATTCCACACCCTGGGGGATTCCGTGTCACCTGCTCGCCTGTGGGCTCACACCAGTAGCACCGTGACATCAGGGGCCAGATTCAGGTAGTCCAGAGCATCTTTGCTCTGGAGTAAAGCTTCTCATTTGCGTTGCGCTGCCGAAATTTTAGGAGCAAGTGCTGTCATTCACGAAGCACTTGCTCCTAAAGTTGCGGCAGCGCATCACAAATGAGCCGGCGGAATTCAAATTTAGCGGGTACGGGGCGTGTAGTATGCTAACTACGCGCGATCCCGCCGCCAACGTACTGCGCATGCGTCGAGTGTCAAAACATCCCCGTGCGCATGCTCCAAAATCTGTGAATGAACGTCAATGACGTCACATTCCCATTCATGACCGTTTTACGCAAGCGACGTTTTTTTTTTTTTTCCCGACGCGATGACGACGCCTATACCTAACATAGGATACTCCAACCCCATGTAGGTATATCTATGCGCCGCGTATCCCGTCCGGAAACGTCGTATCGTCATTGCGTCGCGCCGGATTTCGATCGTGAATTGCCGATTTCCGCTCATTAACATATTTTTTGAGCGTAAATCGGCGGGAACGCCCCCGGCGCCATTTTTAAGTTGAAGTAACGATGCGATGGCGAAACTCAGTTACGCTGCTCGCATCGGAACTTCAACCCGGCGTTTCTTGTTTTCTGGTTACAGAAAACAGAAACGCCGGCTCAAAGTCACAGTTAGGCTGGCGGATCACTCGATCCGCCAGCGTAACTGTTCCTGAATCTGGCCCCAGGGATACATTTGTGGAGAAGTTTAAAGCAGGGTTAGGTTATGAAAGAATCTCAAACTTTGAACATCTCACGGAGCACTGTTCAATCCATCATCCGAAAATGGTAAGAGTATGGCACAACTGCAAACCTACCAAGACATGGCCATCTACCTAAACTGACAGACCGGGCAAGGACATCATTAATCAGAGAAGCAGCCAAGGGGCCTATGGTAACTCCAGAGGAGCTGCAGAGATCTACAGCTTAGGTGGGAAAATCTGTCCACCGGATAACTATTAGTCACGCACTCCACAAATCTGGTCTTTATGGATGAGGGGCAAGAAGAAAGCCATTGTTGAAAAAAAGCCATAGAAAGCCATGTGGGGGACACAGCAAACATGTAGAAAAAGGTGCTTTTTGGTCTAAAAGCAAAACACTATGGCCCGGATTCACAAAGCACTTGCGCCGGCGTATCTTCAGATACGCCGCGTAAGTACAAATATGCGCCGTCGTATCTGTGCGCCGGACCCACAAATTAAGATATGCCTAAAAACAGACTTCATCCCACCGACGTAACTTGCCTACGCCGGCGTAGAGTGGGCGCATATTTACGCTGGACGCATGTGGCTTTCCCATTGATTTTCTATTCAAACATGCATATGAGGGAGATACGCCGATTCACAAACGTACTTGCGCCTGGTGCATGATTTAAGCGGTTTGCGTAAGTTTTACGTTCAGCGTAAAGTTATTCCCCATAGATGAGCCGGCGTAGCGTAAAAGAGATACGCTACGGCGGCATAAATATGGCATAAATATGCGCGGATGTATGTGAATCCGGGCCTATGTGTGGCGGAAAACTCACTCTACACATCACCCTAAATACACCATTTCCACAGTGAAATTTGGTGGTGACAGCATTATGTTGTGGGGATGCTTTTCTTCAGCAGGGACAGGGAAGCTGGTCAGAGTTGATGGGAAGACAGATGGAGCCCAATACAGGGCAATCTTAGAAGAAAACCTGTCTGCAAAAGACTTGAGACTTGGGCGGAGGTTCACCTTTCAGCAGGACAATGCCTCTAAACATACAGCCAGAGCTACAATGGAATGGTTTAGTTTAAAGCATATTCATGTGTTAGAAAAGTCCAGATCTAAATCCAATCTGTGGCAAGACTTGAAAAATTGCTGTTCGCAGACACTCTCCATCCAATCTGAGCTATTTTGCAGAGATGAATGGGCAAAAATGTCACTCTCTAGATATGCAAAGTAGGCAAAGACATCCCCAAAAAGGCATGCAACTATAATTGCAGTGAAAGGGGGTTCTACAAAGTATTGACTCAGTGGGGCTCAATACAAATGCACGCCACAATTTTCACATATTTATTTGTAAAACCATTTATAATTTTCCTTCCACTTCACAATTATATGGTACTTTGTGTTGGTCTATCACATAAAATCCCAAACAAATACATTTACCTTTTGGTTGTAACATGACAAAATGTGGACAATTTCAAGGGGTATGAATACTTTTTCAAGTATTTTTCAATCATTTTTTATATATATACACAGTATCTCATAAAGGTGAGTACACCCCTCACATTCTTGTAAATATTTTATTATATCTTTTCATGTGACAAAGAAGAATGAAGAAATTACACTGTACTCACAAAAGTGAGTACATATATATTATCTATTCATATGCCATCTACATATCTGTCCAGCAAAGTGGTATTTATTTTGCAAGTAATCAGAGCAACATTGCAAGAAGCAAAAGGTAATAGCCTGCTCCATAAAATATGTATTCCTAGTGAAAGTAATTAATTTCAGGAACATACTGTAGCTTCAAAGTTAACCTGTGATTTGCACATGTAGAATATAGGGAAGCACTGTGTGAAGCAATTGTTTGGTAACGCACCAGTGCTGCCACTTAAAGGCAGGGAGAGAGCACTCTGTCCTGTGCAAGCTTCAACCATGATTAACATGTCAGTCACACAGAGATATTTCTCCTTGATCCTGGAACTAAGTGACAAGAGAACAGGATAAATATAACTTGCTGCGGGACCCCAATTTTAAAAATGAATTCTGGGCATGGTATATTTTTACATAAGTACATTGGTTCAGCTTGGACCAATGTAGCTACAGTGCATTGAAAAGGTATTCATACCCCTTGAAATGTTAGGCCTCGTACACACGAGCAGACAGATTTGTTCAAATCTGTCCGTCCGACAGATTTGAACAAATCTGTCTGCTGGGATTTTGGTTTGCTCGCGTGTACACGCGAGCAAACCAAAATCCCCGCCAGCAGACGGCGCGCTGATGTGTCGGTGACGTGGCGGTGACGTTGACGCCGCCAACGTCAACGCACCAGAAAGTAAAACACTTCCGCGCATGCGCCGAATGCATTCGGTGGCGGTGCGGCAGGGGTGCGGGACGACAAGTCTGCTGGTAAGTGTACTAACCAGCAGACATGTCGGGCGGACGGATTCGCACCCAATAGATTTCAAAGCATGCTTTGAAATCTGTCGGGTGGCCAAATCCGTTGGCTCGGCCGTACACACGATCGAATCTGTCTGCTGAAACGGTCCAGCGGACCGTTTCCAGCGGACAGATTTGATCGTGTGTACGAGGCCTTACACATTTTGTCATATTACAAGCAAAAACGTATTGTATGTATGTATGTATTTTAGAACCACCTTTCGCTGCAATTACAGCTACAAGTATTTTTAGGTATGTCTCTACCAGCTTTGTACATCTAGAGAGTGAAATTGTTGCCCATTCTTCTTTGCAAAATAGCTCAAGATCTGTCAGATTGGATGGAGAACATCTGTAACCAGCAATTTTCAAATCTTGCCACAGATTCTCAATTGGATTTCGGTCTGGACTTTGACTGGGCCATTCTAACACATAATTATGCTTTGATCTAAACCATTCCATTGTAGCTCTGGCTGTATGTTTAGAGTTGTTTTCCTGCTGGAAGGTGAACCTCCGCTCCAGTCTCAAGTCTTTTGCAGACTATAAGGCCGCATACACACGATCAGACCGGTCCGATGAAACTGGTCTGCAGATCAGTTTCATCGGACCAGTTCGATGGTGTGTACGGCCCATCGGATCGTTGTCCGTTGGACCAAAGTTTTAAAACCTGCTTTAAAATCTGTCTGACGGACACCTGTCCGTCGGACAGATTCGATGGTTAGTATACAAAAGCATCGGACCAAAAACCCGCGCATGCTCAGAATCAAGTCGACGCATGCTTGGAAGCATTGAACTTAGTTTTTTCATCATGTCGTTGTGTTCTACGTCACCACGTTCTGGTCTGATCAGATTTTTGGTCCGATGGTGTGTACACACATCAGACCATCAGACCACTTCAGCCTGGTCCGATGAAATGGTCCGTCGGACCAGTTTCATTGGACCGGTCTGATCGTGTGTACGTGGCCTAAGAGCTAGCAATTTTGTATTAGTAAGGTGAGTGTCCTGAAGACGGATTATAAGGGGGTTATATTTTTTCAGTAAAGAAAAGGCCAAGGACCATGTTTCACGGTGTGGATGGTGTGTTCAGGGCGATGTGCAGCGTTAGTTTTCCATCACACATATCGTTTTGCTTTTAGGCCAAAAAAGTTAAATTTTGGTCTTATCTGACCAGAGCACTTTCTTCTACATGTTTGCTATGTCCCCCACATGGCTTCTCGCAAAAACTAAAAACAGGACGTCTTAGGGCTTTCTTTTAACAATGGTTTTCTTCTTGCCCCTCTTCCATAAAGGCCAGATTTGTGGAGTGCACGACTAATGGTTGTCCTGTGAACAGATTCTCCCACCTAAGCTGTGGATCACAACAGGTCCTCCAGAGTTACCATGCACCTCTTGGTTGCTTCTCTGATTAATGTTCTCCTTTCCTGGCCTGTCAATTTAGGTGGACGGCCATGTCTTGGTAGTCTTGCAGTTGTGACATACTCTATCCTTTTTTCGGATGATCGGTTTGAACAATGCTCCTGTTCAAAGCTTGGGATATGTTTTTAAAACCTAAACCCTGCTTTAAACTTCTCCACAACTTTATCCCTGACCTGTCTGGTGTGTTTCTTAGGCTTCATGATGCTGTTTGTTCATTAAGGTTCTCTAACAAACCTCTGAGGGCCTTACAGAACAGCTGTATTTATACTGAGATTAAATTACACAGGTGGACTTTATTTACTAATTAGGGTGTCCGTTTATGAAGCAGTGAACAGCGGTGATCCCAAGGATCACCACTGATCACAGCCCATAAACAGTTTATGAAACAGAGATAATCGGGGGGAGAAGTGTTTGAATTTGTTCTCCCACTGATTATCTCCACACACAGAGAAGTCTTATAGACTGACAAAGAAACGGCCAGTTTATGAAGCTGTGATCTGAGAGCTTCATTGGTGATCTGAGTCAGAATTTTACACTCCCAGATTCACCATCTCAGAGCTGGTGAAGCGGGGAGTGAAGGGGGAATCCCACGGGTTCTGAGATGGAAGGAGGAAGATTTTTAACTTCCTTCTACCTCGTTCTGAGCCCCCAACACTGTAACCATGTCCCTCTGTCATATTTATGTGTATGCATATATATACATATATATACATACATATATATAATGGGCCAGATTCAGGTAGATGGGAGCATCTTTGCTCCAGAGTAGCGCTTCTCATTTACGTTACTCTGAAGACCCTTTCAGCGCAAGTACTGTTATTCACATAGCAGTTGCGCGTAAACTTGCGCCAGAGTAACGATAATGCGCTGGCGTAACCCGACGCAAGGGGAAGTGGGTGTGATCATATGTAAATGATGGGCGGAGCCCAGCGCAGAGGCTTACGTTCAGCGCATCAACCACGGAGCATGCGCAGTGAGTGAGGCTCCACTCGCCCCCTTTGTGCGCATGCTCACAACTTCCGTCGGCACCACTTCACGGGAAACATCAGCGCAATGCCTTCCGTTGGGCGTTTAAATGCGCCCGTAGAAGCGCCATTCCGGCACTAAAGTATATCCTGCTCCCCCTCCCCGCAGTGATGTTACTTTTGTTCTGAGATGGCTGCTCCCGTTCCCCGCAAACACACAGGAGAAAGCTGAACTCTAAAGGCCAGGAGCTGTCAGCCGTCATCTTGGCTATGGAGACCTATGATGTCTTCCTCCATGGCTGTAAAATTTGACAGACAAGCATGGACAGAGGTGTTGTCCTGCAAGTGGGGGTGCTCAGCTAGCTCCTATCGTCGGTAACACTGCTGTAGCTGCTCTCCTGCTGACCTCTGACCGTCTGGAGTAAAGATAAAGCAGCCTTTTGTAGAAATAACTTTGCGCCGGACGGACGAGATACGCGCGGCGCATGTAGCCAGCGTATGGTGCTAATCCGTTCGTGAATTGGGAAAAATCCCTCATTTGCATATTTGCAGGGGAAATCAATAGGCGCGACTGATGCGCCCAGCGAAATTAAGCGCTGACGATACTCTGGCGTCGGAACGTTCCGCCGGTCGCAAATGACCCGTTATTGGGCACATCTAGTTTGGTGGGTACGGGCACATAGAAACGACGGCGCATCTTCACAGTTACGCGGCGCATATGGAAATACTCCAGCGCAAGTGTTGCTGAATCTGGCCCAATGTGTACATGTATATATATATATTGTGACAGGGTACACGATTGTATGTACACCAGTGAGAGGCTGGAAAGGTCAGTTTTCCCTGCCCTGGAAGGGGTTAAGCCTGGCCAACAGGTAAACCTCCTCTCTTCCCCCTATTAATTAACAGTCACCTGGTAGGGAAGAGGGAAGGGAGAGCTCAGTGTGAGAGGTATGCTGAGCTGGGCGGTCAGGTTGGAAACTGTCTGCATTGAAGGAACAAGGTCTGTCATAGATTTGTTTATTTTGAACTGTTATTATGTTTGTTTTATACTGGAAGCTGGAATAGCCCCTCCAGTACAGTGTAGTTAGGGACACTTCTGTCAGTTAGCCTCCTAAATTGGAGTAGGCCATTTTGTTTTTTATTATTTATTTTGAGTGCAATAAAGCCGTATTTATTGCTTAAGATCAGCGACTTTGCTGCATAACATTATCGCTATTTCTACGACTTGTCACAAGTGGTGTCAGAAGTTGGATGTTTGCTGTTGTACCGGTCAATGTACAGTTACAGTGGCCTTAAAGGTACAGGACCCAGAAAATGGAAGATATTGTGAAAGCCCTGTTACAAGCTGTCTCTGTGCAGCAAGAGACTAATAGACAGATAGCGGCCTCAGCTGCAGCACAACAAGAAACTAATAGACAGGTAGCTGCAGCACAACAAGAAACTAATAGACAGCTAGCTGAAGCACAAAAGTCAAACCATGCTGTTCTCAAAGCAACCCTGGATCACATGACTACCCAAGGGTCTTCTAACCCACCAGCAAGGGGGGTAAGCCAAATATGTGCCAGCAGCTGTCTGCAGAAAATGACCCCAGATGATGATGTGGAGACTTATCTACTGGCGTTCGAACGGACCGCTACCCGAGAAGGCTGGGCCCTGGAACAGTGGGCTGGAATCATTGCACCCTTCCTCTTGGGAGAAGCACAGAAAGCCTATTTTGATTTGGATGAGGTGGCTGCTGCAGACTATCCAAAACTGAAAGGAGAGATCCTAGCTCGCTTAGGGGTGACTTCCACAGTGAGGGCCCAGCGTTTCTACAACTGGAGGTTTAAAGAAGGAAAAGCGCCAAGATCCCAGATGTTCGATTTAATTCATCTGGCGCGGAAGTGGCTCAAACCAGAGACTCAAATCCCTGCACAGATTATAGAAGCGCTTGTACTGGACCGTTACGTGAGAGAGCTTCCAAATGGCCTCCGGGAGTGGGTCACTCAGGGAAATCCCCTGGACTGTGATAGTATGGTCGCACAAGTGGAGCGGTACCTATCTACCAAAAGTTTGGACCGATCTCTCTCTAGGACGATCGGGAAAATACAGAGACCAGGAGACCGGAGGAGTGGGGTGGAAGCAGACTTCGGATCCAGAGCCCGTTTCTCCAAAACAGACTTTAGAAGTCAAAACCCTGGGAAAGAGGACCACCCTAGGAGAAACTCCATAACTTGTTTTGAGTGTGGCGCCAAAGGACATGTCAGGGCGAGATGCCCCAATCTTCCACAATGCAGTGTGGACTAGGGGAAGATGCCTCTGACTTTTGTGGGCTCATTTGTTTAGCAGGCCTGGTAGAAGGGGGACATACCTTCCGAGTACCTGTCCTGCTGGACAAACAAGAGACAGTGGCCCTGGTGGACTCTGGCAGTGCCCTGACTTTGGTAGCCAGTAAATTGGTAAAACCTTGTTGGATTCAGAAGCATAGAACCATGGGGGTGTTGTGTATTCATGGGTGTACTGTGCGGTATCCTACTGCCAACATAGAAGTGTCAGTACAGGGCAGTTTGGTAAGGATCGTAGCTGTGGTAGTTCCTCGTCTACCATATCCTTTGATAATAGGAAGGAATTTCCCTAATTTCCACGCTCTGTTACAGCCCCCTGTGATGGGAGAACAAGGGGAACCTGAAGTGGAGCAGAGAAATATAGGGGTCCATGAAGTATTTCCCTTTGCTCATCCTGACTTGTATATCTCTAATCCAAAAAGAGGTAAAACAAGACGGGAACGCAGGGAGAGCAAGCGAAGATTTAATAGGGCTGTCCAGGAAGTCCTGTTGAATCAGCGTGGGGAGCAGTCCAGGAGAGGCGGGGCCCCACGACAGACAGAAGATGAGGCAGAGGTTGGTCAACCGGCACCCGCCCCAGAGGCTACCAGTGAAGACGATGAGGGGGATACAGATATCCTGGATATCTCGGGTAGTGGCTTTGGCCATGACCAGGAAGATGATCCCCTGCTGCAGGAAGCCAGGAGTAATGTTGTAGAGGTTAATGGGGTACCAGTAGAAGGGGTAACAGGAAAGGCCTATCCCTATTTTATCCTTAAAAACAATCTTCTTTACAGAGTAACCTCCGATGAGGGACAAGAACTTGAACAACTGGTTGTGCCTTCAACATACACCCGGAAAATCCTGGATTACTCTCACTCTCATTTGCTGGGGGGACACTTAGGGGTGGAGAAAACACAAGAACGGGTGCTCAGGAGGTTCTTCTGGCCTGGGGTATATGAGGGGATTAAAAGGTATTGTGCTTCTTTCCCGGAATGCCAGCTGGCATCTCCCAGACCGAAGTTGAGAGCCCCACTCATACCTCTCCCCATAGTTGAGGTTCCGTTTGAGAGGATTGGCATGGACCTAGTGGGTCCCTTAGAGAAAACAGCTTGAGGGCACCAGTACATCCTTATCGTCGATTATGCCACCAGATACCCGTAGGCCATTCCACTACGTAAGGCGAATGCTAAAAGTATTGCAAAAGAGTTGGTTCAGATGTTTACACGGGTGGGGATACCCAGGACGTTGCTCACGGATCATGGGACTCCGTTTGTCTCCCGTATTATGAAAGAGCTATGTCAGCTATTTAATGTACAGACTCTGAGGCCGCGTACACACGATCGGATATATCCGATGAAAACGGTCCGCGGACCATTTCCATCGGATATGTCCGATCGGGAGTTTGATCCGATGGCGTGTACACACCATCGGATCAAATTCCCCGCCGCCGGACGGCGCGGTGACGTAGTGGTGACGCGGCGGTGACGTTGACGCCGCCGCGTCACCGCCACGTCACCGCACCAGGAAGTAAAACACTTCCGCGCATGCGCCGAATCCATTCGGCAGCGGCGCGGCGGTGGTGGGAGCCGACCTGTCTGCTGGTAAGTGTACTAACCAGCAGACATGTCGGGCGGACAGATTCCCACCGGATAGATTTCAAAGCTTGCTTTGAAATCTGTCGGGTGGAGAAATCTGTCCGCTAGCCCATACACACGAGCGGAGATGTCTGCTGAAACGGTCCATCGGACCGTTTTCAGCGGACATATCCCCTCGTGTGTACGCGGCCTGAGAACGTCAGTGTATCACCCCCAGACAGATGGGTTGGTAGAAAGGTTTAACCGGACCCTAAAGGGGATGTTGAGGAAAGTCGTTAGCAGGGATGGGAAGGATTGGGGCTTGTTACTTCCTTACCTGTTGTTTGCTGTTCGAGAGATTCCCCAAAGTTCTACGGGCTTCTCCCCGTTTAAGCTTTTATATGGTAGGCATCCCAGGGGTATTCTGGATATCCTAAAGGAAACCTGGGAAGAACAGGGGGTAACTGGGACCAATGTCCTCCAGTATGTTGAAGATATGCGGGTGCGTATGGCTCAGATTGCCCCTCTTGTTCACCAGCATATGGAGCAGGCGCAGAGTAGGCAGAAGTCCTACTATGACCAGAAGGCCCTAGTGAGACAGTTTATAAGAGGGGACAGAGTAATGGTTCTAGTACCCACCGCAGAAAGCAAACTTCTAGCACAGTGGCAGGGACCCTATGAGGTGTTGGAAAAAGTGAGCCCAGTAAATTATAAAGTTAGTCAGCCGGGACGCCGGAAGAAGGAGGCCGTGTTCCACATAAACCTTCTTAAGCCATGGAGGACTAGAGAGGACTGCATGGCCACAGTGGGGGACACCACACCTGGTCCACAGGCACCTAGTCCTTCGGTGACAATCTCTCCAGAGCTGACACCTGAGCAAATAAAAGAACCTAGAGGCTTGGTTGAGAGGAATAACAATGTTTTCTCCCCCAACCCTGGACAAACCCGAGAGATTACCCATGACATTATTACAGAACCAGGGGTTGTCGTAAGAGTGAAGTCTTACCGCATTCCGGAGGCCAAGAGGGAAGCTGTAAGGGCTGAAATCAGGAAAATGCTTGAGCTTGGAGTGATAGAGGAGTCTCATAGCCAGTGGTGCAGCCCCATTGTTCTAGTGCCCAAACCTGATGGGTCCATCAGGTTTTGTAATGACTTCAGGAAGTTAAACGAGGTGTCTAAGTTTGACGCCTACCCCATGCCTAGGGTGGATGAACTAGTAGAGCAATTAGCCAAAGATAGGTTCTTCACCACGTTGGATCTGACAAAGGGTTATTGGCAGATCCCATTGACAAAGCACGCCCGAGAGAAGACAGCCTTTGCCACTCCTGATGGCCTATTCCAGTACAGGATCATGCCTTTTGGCCTCCATGGGGCTCCAGCCACTTTTCAAAGGCTAATGGATAAGTTGCTCAGGCCCCACACTGAGTATGCAGCCGCATACTTGGATGATGTGATCATTCATAGCCCGGACTGGGAAAGCCATCTGGATAAAGTACAGGCAGTCTTGGACACTCTTAGAAGAGCAGGTCTGACAGCTAACCCCTCTAAATGTGCCTTGGGTCTAGCAGAGGCTAGATACTTGGGTTACCTGGTTGGCAGAGGACTTGTTAAACCACAAATGAACAAGATAGGAGCTATACAGAGCTGGCCCAGACCATTGAGGAAAAAACAAGTCAGAGCTTTCTTGGGGATTGTAAGCTACTATCGGAGGTTTATTCACTTTGCTACGAGGGCTGCTCCGCTCACTGACCTTATTAAAGCCAGAAGTCCAGACACTGTAAAGTGGAACAGCGAGGCTGAGGAAGCCTTTGCTGGTCTGCGGGCAGCGCTTTGTGCCCAACCTGTGCTTGTGGCTCCTGACTTTGGAAAGGAGTTCTTTCTCCAGACCGATGCCTCAGAGGTGGGTCTGGGTGCAGTTTTGTCCCAATATATGGATGGTGAGGAACACCCTGTGCTGTATTTGAGTCGGAAGTTGTTACCTCGAGAACAGCGCTATGCCACAGTGGAAAAAGAGTGTTTGGCGATCAAGTGGGCAGTAGAAACACTCCGCTACCATTTTATTGGGCAGGCGGTTTACCCTCGTCACAGACCATGCTCCGTTAAAGTGGATGCACACCAACAGGGACAAGAACGCTCGGGTCACGAGGTGGTTTCTGTTCCTACAGCGCTTTACTTTTGTGGTACGACATAGGGCAGGTCTCCTCCACAGTAATGCAGATGCTCTGTCCCGAGTACATGGGTTTGTAGAGATGGCCGCTTCCCACCCAAGTGTTAAGCTGGGGGGGAGGATGTGTGACAGGGTACACGATTGTATGTACACCAGTGAGAGGCTGGAAAGGTCAGTTTTCCCTGCCCTGGAAGGGGTTAAGCCTGGCCAACAGGTAAACCTCCTCTCTTCCCCCTATTAACTAACAGTCACCTGGTAGGGAAGAGGGAAGGGAGAGCTCAGTGTGAGAGGTATGCTGAGCTGGGCGGTCAGGTTGGAGACTGTCTGCATTGAAGGAACAGGGTCTGTCATAGATTTGTTTATTTTGGACTGTTATTATGTTTGTTTTATACTGGAGGCTGGAATAGCCCCTCCAGTACAGTGTAGTTAGGGACACTACTGTCAGTTAGCCTCCTAAATTAGAGTAGGCCATTTTGTTTTGTATTATTTATTTTGAGTGCAATAAAGCCGTATTTATTGCTTAAGATCAGCGACTTTGCTGCATAACATTATCGCTATTTCTACGACTTGTCACAATATATATATATATATGTGTGTGTGTGTGTGTGTGTGTATATACATGCATATATAATGTATGTGTATACATATATATATATTATGAAGGGGGACTCGTTATTTTAATTACATTACCCACAGGGGTCTGTCAGTGTACTGAGCGGTGATAATTTATCACTGCTTAATAAACTGACATCTCAGTGTTTCTGTGAATTTCTGGTACTGTAATCTCGTAAAGTCTCACGAGATTCCAGTATCAGGGGCAGTTCTCCACTGTTTGAAGCGATGGAAGATCACTTCACTCCTCCAAGGGTGAAGCCATCTTCTCTGGTTCATAAACAGGCACACAGAGGAGAAAAATCTTCACTGTGAATGCCGGAGAACGAAGCAGTGAATAGAATTCACTGCTTCATAAACGGACACCTAGGTGACTTCTGAAGGAAATTGGTTCCACTAGAATTTAGTTAGGGGTATCAGAGTAAAGGGGAATACAAATGCACGCCACACTTTTCAGATATTTATTTGTAAAAAAAAATTGAAAACCATTTACAATTTTTCTTCCATTTCAGAATTACGTGCCATTTGTGTTGGTCTATCACAAAAAAATCCCCAATAAAATACATTTACGTTTTTGGTTGTAACACGACAAAATTTGGAAAATTTCAAGGGGTATGAATACTTTTTCAAGGCACTGTATGTATATACAATACCTAGCTGATGCCCTGGATGCTGGAAATCACTGAAATAGACAGCGCTACTCTACTACGGCTCATGTGTAAGGTAAGGTCTACAGGATTAGATATATCAGTTTGTAAATGGATAGAAAACTGGCTGAAAGACAGAATTCAGAGAGTTGTGGTTAATGATTCTTACTCTGAATGGTCCAAGGTTATCAGCGGTGTACCCCAAGGTTCAGTGTTGGGTCCCTTACTTTTCAATATATTTATAAATGATATTGGGTCTGAGATCAAAAGTAACATTTCTGTTTTTGCAGATGACACCAAGCTATGCAGTGGAATAATGTCCTTGCAGGATGTCTCCAATTTACAAGCCGACCTCAATGCTCTGTCTAATTGGGCGACTAAGTGGCAGATGAGGTTTAATGTTGATAAATGTAAAGTTATGCACTTGGGGGCTAAGAATATTCATGCATCATACATGCTAGGGGGAGTACAACTGGGGGGATCTGTAGTGGAGAAGGATCTGGGTGTTTTAGTTGATCATAAGCTCAATAATGGCATGCAATGCCAAGCTGCGGTTTCCAAAGCGAGCAAAGTCCTTTCTTGTATTAAGAGAGGTATGGACTCCAGAGATAGAGATATCATTTTGCCCCTGTACAAATCATTAGTAAGACCTCATCTGGAATATGCAGTCCAGTTTTGGGCACCAGTTCTCAAAAAGGATATCGGAGAACTGGAGAAAGTGCAGAGAAGGGCAACCAAACTGATAAGAGGCATGGAGGAGCTCAGCTATGAGGAAAGATTAGAGGAACTGAATTTATTCACTCTTGAGAAGAGGAGAATAAGGGGGGATATGATCAACATGTACAAATACATAAGAGGTCCATATAGTGAACTTGGTGTTGAGTTATTCACTTTAAGGTCAACACTGAGGACAAGGGGGCACTCTTTACGTCTGGAGGAAAAGAGATTTCACCTCCAAATACGGAAAGGTTTCTTCACAGTAAGAGCTGTGAAAATGTGGAACAGACTCCCTCCAGAGGTGGTTCTGGCCAGCTCAGTAGATTGCTTTAAGAGAGGCCTGGATTCTTTCCTAAATGCACATAATATAACTGAGTACTAAGTTTTGTAGGTAAAGTTGATCCGGGGTAAATCCGATTGCCTTTCGGGGGATCAGGAAGGAATTTTTTCCCCTCCGGTAGCAAATTGGATCATCGCTCTGCTGGGTTTTTTTGCCTTCCTCTGGATCAACTGTGGGTATGGAGTTGGGTGTATGGGAGGATGTACTGTGTTTTACTTTGTTTTGTTTTTATTTTTTTTTATGGTTGAACTGGATGGACTTGTGTCTTTTTTCAACCTGACTAACTATGTAACTATGTAACTTGCTTCTGAATCCTGTGGTGAGTTGCTAGCTCGATGCATTCTGAACACAAGAGATCAGACGCTCGGCATGGGTGCCATTCAGGGAATGTTTTGCATTTTCTGAATGACTGCAAAGTGTTCTTTGATTGGATCAGACAGAGAGGTGGGACGGTGACATTGGCAACGTATACATAGTTAAAGTACATTGGTCCAAACTGAACCAATGTAATTATGTAAAAAAACATACCATGCCTGAAATATATATTAACATTTTTAAAGAACAACTAGGGGAACATATTGTAGTCTGTCAGTTTGTCTACAAATGCCTTCTAGGTCTTAACCATTCCTTTTACCAGGGTGACCAGGCACCCTGGAGTGCCTTCAGGTTTCTTCACGGGTTCCTTGGCAAATGTCTAAAATTGCCCATAAATTGTATACAAGCCAGCAGGTGGATCAAGCCTGCCCTTTTGTTACATAAAGCCACAGGGTTTTATTGCGAACTCTTACAACCTTCGAGTTGCTGGCATCCTAACAACCAATGACGTAATCGGGTGATAAGAATGATGTTGGGGGACCACACAGCATCCTTATTTACCTCTCTCCTGCTCCTCTCTGTCAGCACTGGGGTCACATTAACAGAGAGAAGGAGGAGAAACACTGGAAAATTAGTCAGAACCAGTGTGCAAAGATGCATTTATTCTGAAAGAAAAAATCTCCTCTAATGTTGGGTGTCCTACGAGATTGGATATTGCTGCATTATGTCAAATCATTTGTTTAGTTTTTTTATTCATTTATTCATGACCAGGCCAAATTGATTTTCTTTTTTCCCCACAAATAGAGCTTTGGTGGTATTTGATCACTACTTCGATTTTTTTTTTTTTTTTTTTTGAGCTATAAACTAAAAAAAGGCAGCCAGTTTAAAAACAACAAACAAAAAAAAAAAACAATATTGTTTACTTTTTGCTATAAAACATATCCAATAAAAAATTAAAAATAAATCGAATTTCTTCAAAAATTTCAATCAATATGTATTCTTCCACATATTTTCAGTAAAAAAAGTCCCAATAAGTGTATACAGTATATATTGATTGGTTTGCGTAAAAGTTATAGTGTCTACAAACTAAGTTATATATATATATATTTTTACTAGTAATGGTGGCGATCAGAGACTTATAGTGGGACTGCAATATTGCAGTGGGCATTCTGACACTAACACTTTTTGGGGACCAGTGACACTAATACAGTGATCAATGCTAAAAGATATGCACTGTCACTCTATTAATGACACTAGCTGGGAAGGGGTTAACACTTGGGGTGCTCAAAGGGTTAACTGTGTGCTTAGGGAAAGAAATGGAATTTATTCTCTACTTTGCAGGGGCACAAATTCCATTCTTTCCCTCCTGTCAGAACAGCGATCTGCTTTGCTTACTTGGCAGATCACAGTTCTGGCTATCTGCCTAATAATCAATGGGTATCGGTTGACATTGGGTACTGTGCACCTGCCAATCAGCTTCCTCTGTGTATAATCACAGCAGAAGCCAGCCGCCAGTGGCGCACATGTTTGTCCCCTACCCGGAAGTGTCGGATCACGTATAAATGTAGCAGTGAGGCCGCGTACACACGATGAGACATGTCCGGTCAAACATGTCCGACGGACCGTTTCCAGCGGACATGTCTCAGCGGATTTTGGTCCGATGGCGTGTACACACCATCGGACGAAAATCCCCTCGGGCTGAGGACGCGGTGGTGACGTTGACGCCGACACGTTACCACTCCAGGAAGTAAAATACTTCCACGCATGCGTTGAATCCATTCGACGCATGAGCAGAGATTTCTGTCCGCTGGTGAGTGTACTAACCAGCGGACATATCCGACGGACATGTCTCCGGTGGACAAATTTCAAAGCATGCTTTAAAATGTGTCCGCTGGGAAAACATGTCCGCTAGCCCGTACACACGATCGGATATGTCTGCTGAAATGGCCCGTCGGACCAGTTTCAGCAGATATATTCGATCGTGTGCACGCGGCCTGAGACTGCAATAGCATGGATGGGAAGTGGTAAAAGGATGCCTTAATAGAAAAAAGTCAGAGAAACACTGCTCTAAACAAATACACATACATTCTGAATGAAACAAAGTTTCAACAGACCTAAATTATGGTAAATAGTTTTCATGGAAACCATAGTTTTCTAACATTCTACCAGTAATACTATTTCAATATCTTTACTAATTTAAACCTACTTTCATCTATGAGTGCTGTTAAAACTAAATTGGAGCCAGCAAAACCTTAGAAAAATAGAATACTGCTTTTTAATCTTTCTTACTCAAAAAGTCAATTTTTTTTATTTCAAATTTACAAATATTTTTCGGAAGAGTTTTATTTATAATTTTAAAAGCACATAATTAAAAATGTGATTAAAGCAACACATATCAACAACCATGGCAGATTTAAACTGAAAGACATGCATACACATTTATCCTTCCACTCTTTCATCTTAACAGTAAACACAGAGAAGGTGCATTGGGCAAGCAATCCACATCTTTTTTAGCATCATTAACTATTGCAGCTTTTCAATAACTTACCATATAGGGACAAACTTGTGAGCCGCTGCCAAACATCAGTTCACATTGTTTAGTAGCATCATAAACTATACCAGGTAACTGATGTGAAAATTCATAAACTCGTCCACTAGGCTTATCAAGTAGACATTCCCCATAACCTGTGCTACAATGAAAAATTATAAGATTAATATATATATAAAGAAACAAAAACAATATAATATTGGGCATTAATAAGTTGGAAAAAATTGATTCTTCTTCTCTAAGCAACTAATGCTTATTTTTAGACACACACTGGGAAAAAAAAACATGATTCTTATGCCGCGTACACACGGTCGTTTTTTGCGATGAAAAAAAAACGACGTTTTCTGTGAAGTAAAAAACGACGTTTTTGAAACGTCACTTTTCAAAGACAATTTTGCATACACACCATCGTTTTTTCTCAAAAAGCGAGGTTACGTTCACCACTCTTTTCCATTGAAGCTCGCTTCATAACTAGCTTCTGGGCATGCGCGGGTTGAAAAACGTCGTTTTGAAAGACGTTTTTGCTACACACGGTGACTTTTTGTGAAACAAAAAACGACGTTTTGAAAAACGACACAAAAAATTCAAGCATGTTGGAATTTTTTTTTGGTCGTTTTTTTTAAGACAAAAAACGACGTTTTGCCCACACACGATCAATTTAAATGACGTTTTAAAAAACGTCGTTTTTTTTCATTGCAAAAAACGACCGTGTGTACGCGGCATTATAGCTAATGCAGTTAAAGTGATATTAAAGGCAAAAAAATAAAATAATAACAAACATGTCATACTTACTTGCTCTGTGCAGTGGTTTTGCAGAGAGTAGCCCCGATCCTCCTTTTCTTGGGTGCCCCACCAGTACTCCTGGCCCCTCTCTCCTGCCAAGTGCTCTCACAGCAACAAGCTTGCTATGGGGGCATCCAAGCAGGCATACACCTTAGCTGCTGTTCTGCGTGTCCATTGAGGCTCAGCCTTGTCCCCTCTCTCTCCTCATTGACTGTGATTAACTTCCTGTGCTCTCTGCTACCTCTGCTGCACAAAAAATCCCAAGCAGTGTTATTAGCCTTGCCTAGTTCATCTCCACCACCTCTGACTAAGGTCTGATTCACACCTATGCAGGTTGCGTTTTTCAATACACATTTTTGATCCATTGAAGTCTAGGGAGCCAAAAAACTAAAAAGAAAGCCCTGGCCCTTTCCAAAAAATGCACAGATGGAAACTAAATTCATAGGGAACCATGTTAAATGGACTCTAGTGTGTTTCTGCAAAACTGAAAAGGTACAAAAAAATGCAAAGGTGTGAACCAGGCCTTAAAGGATAAGGTCTTAAAGGATAAGTTCACCTTTTCGGCAGAATTCCTATTTTTAAAATGTATTTCAAATTTGATTACTTCCTGTAGATAATTTCTCAGCATTTACTTCCTGTTAGGTCATCTCCCAGGAGCCTTCACTTCCTTGTTGCATCACAGAAAAGGGTCTGTTAGGGTGTGTTCACCTCTGTGGACCACACCTTCATTACTATACCATCTTCTACCCGGTTTCTATACAATTTGATTGTACAATTTCCTTTAGTACAAGGGCTTGTCTGATTGAATACAGATTGAATGGATTGTACAGACATGTCCTCCTGTTCAGTAGTTTTGGTAAATCTAAAGGAAATTGTACAGAGATTGTACAATCAGATTGCATAGTGTATGATCAGCTTTATACAAGTACATAGAAAGGGAGTCAGGCCTCATTCACATTCCCACATGTGTTTTTTTTAGGTGCGTTAAAGAATTTTCACTCGTAACGTATAAGGCAAACAATTTGCTTGAATGTGCTGCAACAATCTCCCCAGAAAAGCATCATTACTTTTTTTAGAGCTGCAGTTTTCGGGGTGTTACCTGCACTTGGGGAGACTTTAATATGTAATGACAACACAAACACAATGCACATTTGCAGTGTTCCTAAAACGCATGGCAAAGCACGCATTTTCTGTGCGGTTTGCCATGCATTCATACCTAGAGTAGTGGGAGCACAGGTTTTTTGGCTTGTTTTTCCAGCGACACACATAGGGCAGCCCATTGATTTCAAAGGGCTACACTACAAGTGGCAAAGTAGCTCATGGGACATTTTGGCATAGTGCGAGTAGTCTCCTTTATATTTACCAAATCTATATTACAGGAGGATGCAACATCTATCCATTCACTCTGTATCCAATCAGGCAGGCTCTTGCACTAAGCCAGGGTTGTCCCATGGGCTGCATGCGAACGTAGAGAGTTTAGCATGTGGCCTGAGCCCATCTGGAGGGGTACTAGAGAAACCAGGCAAATGCACACATGGAGTTGATGGGTTAAGGGTGTGTGCTAATGAGGTCAGCTGGTAAACTCCTTCCTGTTTCTTACTGGTTTCTCCATCCCAAATCTACATACCAGCAAGTGATGAAGCTTTCTAAAAAACATAGCAAGGGCTAAGGTAAGGCCTTGTTCTCAAAATCAAGGTAAACTTTTATTTTTCTGAAACTGAGATACATTGAGGCTCTAAGTTTTGAACCCTACCCGATTCACAAAACATGTTAACTGGCATCCTTCTCAAGGCAGCCGGTTCACACATGTGCAGCCACGGTACAGCCTTAAAGTGGATGTAAACTCTACAATGTAGAGTATAAGATTTCCCATCATCTGTGCCCAGTCTTGCCACACAGAGTTAATCCAGCGCTGAGTAATCCTCTTTTAATGTTCAGTGCAAATTAACAGAATTCTAGATAAAAACTTGCCAAATTATAAAGTCTGTTTCTCTGTTTTTGCTTTCAGTGACATGTTATTTACAAATCTAGCTTGGACATGTTTATCATATGCTATGTTTTGTTTATCATAACATGAGGTGATCCAAAGTTCATTGTATATTACCAGGATGTGTTATGTGGGGGAGGGGTGGATTTCTCACTTTTTATACCTCATGTTATGATTAACATAACATATGATAAACATGTCCATGTAAATAACCTGTCACTCAAAGCAAGAAGAGAGAAAACTGACTTTTTATTTAGGCAGGTTTTTATCTGGAAGGCTGTTCATTTTACTGCACATTGAAAGAGGATTACTCAGATCTGGATTAACTCTGTGTGGCAAGACTGGGCACAGATGATATGAAATCTTATACTCTACATCAGGGGTGTCAAACTGGCGGCCCTCCAGCTGTTGCAAAACTACAAGTCCCATGAGGCATTGCAAGGCTAACAGTTACAAGCATGACTCCCACAGGCAGAGGCATGATGGGACTTGTAGTTTCAGAACAGCTGGAGAGCTGCCAGTTTGACACCCCTGCTCTACATTGTGACATCCACTTTAAGAGTCCTGTGTGTTTTTCAGTCTGGTTCAGGTGCAATTTGGTGAACAGAACCGCACCGGACTCCTGCGCTGAAGCCACGACCGCATATATGTGAACGGAGCTTAAAGATATATTGGTACATAGGGAAGCTGTTTGTAGAGAGAAAAAAATGATTTTTTTTTCTTTGTAATCTAAATTAATAGTAAGCATTCTAGCGTGACACCACTGAGTGAGTGTTTTCAAATACAGCAAATGTATTTTCTAAGGACCATTGCATTAAAGAGAAACATTGAATATGCTGTAAATAGGAGGGGAGTTACTGGTAATGAAAGTATGTTTGATATTATAGATGGTTTTCCTCCCTGTTTCTATATCTTTCAATCTTTCAGCTTTTCGCAAATATGTCTTCTTTTACATAACTGTCAGTCTGTGTCTGACTTTGTTATGATCTGTCTACTCTACAACGTCTCCCAAATTATCTTTACAGTAATTCTTGTGCATGTCTGTCTTTCAATATATGAATATCTATAGATCTGGCTGTCTGACATTTTCTTTTTAAAGTGCACATAATCAGTCTCAGTATTTCACAGTATGTAATTTTACCTTCAGTAATGTGTAGATTTCAATAAATGTTATTTGTCTTGGAAATTGCAAGACTTATTTGTGGCTGTGAATTCAATAGCTAAAGTTCTGATGTGAGAGAAAACAAATCCTAAACAAGGATGCTTGCCTTAAAGTGGTATTAAACCAAAAAACAAAAATGTATTACAGTACACCTTACCAATCATTTAATGTGGTGGTTGCATCAGTTTTGTTTTCTTTGGCTTTTTCCCCCCTCTATTTTCACCTGGTGATCTGGCCAGTAACACACCTCCAGTGTTAGTGAGACTCAACTCTGGAGGATCAAAGAGGCACAGCAGAGAGCAGCATTGCCAGTCTGAGGGGGGTGGTGGTAGTGCAAAATGTATTAGCAGCAGTGCTTTTTTTTCTCAGAAAAAAGTGCAGGAACTCAAATACGACCCATTCAGATTTCACAAACAGTAGAAGGGTCTTAAAGGGGCATTAAATGCCAGGATTGCATTACACACAGAGTGCAGAGTTCAGGGGGTTACACACAGAGTGCAGAGCTGTCACTTGTAAACATAGAAAGCAGACTTCTGTGTTTACAAGTGATTGTGGTGAGCAGACGCCAAAGGGTATGAGCCAGAGGTGGTGGAACTGAGTTCCCCCAGGTTCAACCTGAAAAAAAGTCCTGATTAGCAAATTTAATTACGCTAAGAAATTGAAGCAAAACTGGATCACACTTTATAATCAGTTACAGCACACATTATTTTTTTTAATTTTGGCATAAAGGTTTTGCATGAGTAAATAAAAGCTGATAATTTTAACAACCCCTGCCAGTGTTAAGTGTTTTGTCTCATCCATGTAAACTAATGCATTCTGCTGGAGAGCTTGAGCTTGAGAGAAACAACAGATTTGCTGGGTGGATCACCAGATGAAAATAAAAGAAAGAAAATGGAAACTAATACAACCATCACATCTAACAATTGGTAAGCTGCAATATAATAAATATTTGCTTTTTGGTTTTATACTGCTTTAAAGCTAATATTAAAATAATGCAGTTTGTGCTTTTTAATATTTCACACAAACACACACTTTAGCTTGTACACTGCACTGTAGCTTTAAAAAAAAACAAAAAACATCCAGACAACTATAGACTGTATATATTTATATCTATATCTATATATAGATAGATATATAGAAATATATACACACAGTATCTCACAAAAGTGAGTACATCCCTCACATTTTGGTAAATATTTTATTACCTTTTCATGTGAAAACACTGAAGAAATTACACTTTGCTACAATGTAAAGTAGTGAGTGTAGAGCTTGTATAACAGTGTAAATTTGCTGTCCCCTCAAAATAACGTAACACAGTCATTGATGTCTAAACCGCTGGCAACAAAAGTGAGTACACCCCTAAATGAAAATTTCCAAATTGGGCCCAAAGTGTCAATATTTTGTGTGGCCACCAGATGGTCACCAGTCATCTCTATGACAGTCAGAGGACCCGGGCGCGATCTGATGACGTCACGCCCGGGTCCCCGTAAGTAAACAAAGCCGCAATTGCAGCTGTAAGCCCCCATTCATGAGATTGGTGAATTTTTTTTCACGATCTCATGGTTTCCAGCCTGGAGGAGAGATGTGAGGTCTTATTGACCCCACATCTCTCCATAAAGAGGACCTGTCACACACATTTCCTATTACAAGGGATGTTTACATTCCTTGTAATAGGAATAAAAGTGGAAAAAAAAATAATGAAAAAAAGTGTAAAAATAAATAAAAAATAAGTCAAAAAAATAAATAAAAGATAAAAAAAAATTAAAACGCCCCTGTCCCCGATAGCTTGCGTGCAGAAGCGAACGCACACGCAAGTCCCGCCGACATATGTAAACGCCGTTTAAACCACATAAGTGAGGTATCGCCGCGTGCGTTAGAGTGCCAGCAACAAATCTAGCACTAGATCTCCTCTGTAAATCTAAACTGTAACCTGTAAAAAATAAATAAAGCGTTGCCTATGGAGATTTTTAAGTACCGAAGTTTGGCGCCATTCCATGAGTGTGCGCATAATTAAAGCGTGAGATGTTGGGTATCTATTTACTCAATGTAACATAATCTTTCACATAATACAAAAAAATTGGGCTAACTTTACTGTTTTGTTATTTTTTTAATTCATGAAACAATTTTTTTTACAAAAAAAAGGTGTTTGAAAAATAATTGCGTAAATACCGTGCAAGATAAAACTTTGGAATGACCGCCATTTTATTCCCTAGGGTGTCTGCTAAAAAACCATATATAATGTTTGGGGGTACTGTGTAATTTTCTAGCAAAAGAATGATGATTATTACATGTAGGAGAGAAGTGTCAGAATAGGCCCGGTATGGAGGTGGTATAAAAGCCTGGTATTGAAGCGGTTAAAATACTCACTCTAGGAACTCAGTAACATATTTCTGGCTGCATTTAGACCATGTCCATGGGCTTGTGTCATGACTTAAAATCGCAGACATCACATGAAATTCATTTTTAATTCCAATGTCTTTGCATTTTGAACTGTCATCGTGCGGCATATTAAAACTAAAACAAAAAATAATAAACAAGCCATTAGAGCAGACTGACACAATTCAAAAAATAAATGTTAACTTGTTAAATGAATCCCTTAAGTGTTAATCAACAGAACAAACAGAACAAAATCATTCGTTTTTCAGCTCCTTCACTTTCACATTTTGCAAACAGCAACATATTAGCTGTATGCAGCCAAATAGTGTAATGCTGCTCTGTGTCTGAGACTTTAGGGGGAATAATACATAACCATGCACAGAAAGAATTATTTTGTGGCTAACAGTACAGTATAAAACCACTTATTGCATAATGCATATTTTATATCTACAGTTGACAGTATACTCTAAACATCCTTAAAGTTTAACTGAAGACTAAAGCTGGTCATGGAAGGCTCGGATTTCAGCAAATTCTGGCCAAAATTCAAGCCTTGGGTATCCCTGCATTTAAAAAAATTAGTGGAGTAGGAAATGATCAGCCAATTAGTGACTACATCTTGTCAGATGCAGTCATTGTTAAGCAGCACCACTATATTTCAGCATCCATGGCTACTGAATATAATAGTCAGCAATGGGAACAAATTGCTTTTCTCTTGTTCTGCCCATGGGCTGAATGAGAAAAAAACAGCCATGTATGGCTATAGCCTTTTTTTTTTTTTCATTTGTAGTTCTGTACCACTGTATGTTAAAATTTTACAACTGATTTCCATTTGTAAGTGCCTCAGAATCAGTTTGTTATTGGTGAAAATGTGCTTTCTACCCACCTACTCCAGTACTCTATGCTGGCATAGATTAGTACTGATCATAACCCTCCTTGCAAGATTCCTCATGCAGACTTGTAGTACAGAGAAAGACTGGGGGGTGTTGGTGCCTCACCAGTTCTGCTAGATTATGTAGTGTACTGGTCAGTGCAGTCAAACTATGATAAATATTAGGCTGTGCAATCATATTAAGATATATTGCACAATATTAAGATATATTGCACAACTGCTAAGTGGGGGGAAATGGAGGTAAAAATATGTTGATTGTTAGTATAATGTCTCTCTGACTAAGTATGTACCTCTAGGACTTCAGTTGGGCTTTAAGCTAAAAAGGTTATTAAGTATGTAACGTAACATCAGTAATGAAATACTAAGGGAAACTTGCCATCTGAGAAACACAAAGGCTGCCATTACTCATACCCTTCCAAAAGGCCTGACTCCAAGACTCTGCCCCCCGTATCCCCCCACCCCATATCTTCTTTTTTTTTACTTGATCTGACACAGCTGTAGCTAGTGCAGTCAGAAGACATCTGATTTTTATACTTGATTCAGATCACTGACGTAGAAATTTTTTAAGCATTTGGATCAGCATAACAGCTAGAAGTTAACATTTTTCAAACAGAATGTTTACTAATTGCAGCCTTCACTTTTTTCGTAGTCCAATTTTCCTTTAAATAATTAAAAGAGAATGAAATATGGATTTAATTTCTGTACATTTTTAAATTGGTTTATCTTTTATACTCCAGCCAAATTTGCATTCAAGGAACACGTTGCCATTTCTTGACATCAAAAAGGTAATACTCACACATGTCCAAGTTCATGCGCTATAGTGAATGCAGCACCTAAGCCATTTTCTTCACTGATAGAGCAGCTGCGGTGAGGGTCACACATTGTACCTAATTCAGCCAATCCTGTAAAAGTATATGCAGAATAATTTATTGGACTGTTCTTAGCATAATCCCTCAGGGTCAGTTTATGAATACATTTTCTAAGAAACTATTCAACTGTGCCTGAACATAAATATTAACATTATGCATTTCTGAAGTCAGTAATACTCCTTAAGTCCATAAAGCATTAACTCAACATCTCCTGTAAACATGCTGTCAAAAGAGGACTTACCTAAAGTATCACATTTATTACTGGCTCTGCATATGTCTTCCCTGCAGAAAAGGGACACATATGTTTGTTAAAGTAATTCATAAGTTATATTTAATGCTATTTTATATTCACAGTACGTCAACGTCAATGTATACAAGCTACATCCATTAGCATGTCGTTCTCTGTTATAATAAAATGAATATGGCCTATGCTAAGAATTATTAGCATCTACAGTAAACTAACCGCAATGCATACAATACTGTTTATGAGGTTTCAATACATATATTACCCATACACCAGAATTCAAAAAGCTATAATCTGCTTCCACTTGTTATATCATGTCCACTTGTTATATCTTTCCTAGGTTGGAGAAAACAGATACAATATTTGTACCTTCTTCGGCTAGTAAAGTGTATATTACTGTAAAAATACCCATTACATTTATGCAATTCAACATTTTTTGCCATGTTTTCATATTTTTAAATCTACTGTAAGTATTCTTGGGATTTTGGTGCAGCAAAGTCAGCTTTGTGAGTTTACTACACAAAGATAGGCACTCACTGGATTTCTGGCAGATTTAATAGATGTTTTTTCTTTTGTACTGCAATGTATTAAAAACAGCATGGGGAACTGCACATATACTTCAGAAATATAGTGAATACTTTTTTTTCACTAAACATACAATTTAAAAATTCACTGTGCAATAATGACTGGAGAGGCAGATACCATTTGTACATCCACTGACCAACTGTTTAAATACACCTACCAAGCAGCTCAAAGGCAAATGCAAATCTAGTTAACCACTTGACCACTGGGCACTTAAACCCCCTTCCTAACCAGACCAATTTTCAGCTTTCGGTGCTCTCACAATTTGAATGACAATTACTCAGTCATACAACATTGTACCCATTTGAAAGTTTTGTCCTTTTTTTCACACAAATAGAGCTTTCTTTTGGTGGTATTTGATCACCTCTGGGTTTTTTATTTTTTGCGCTATAAAAGAAAAACGACTGAAAATTCTGTAAAAAAAAAAAAAAACTTGTTTCTATCATATTAGCAGCTTATTTCTCACACACAGCATATGCATACCACAAATTACACCCCAAAACACATTCTGCTATTCCTCCCGAGTATGGCAATACCCCATGTGTGGGACTTTTACACAGCGTGGCCACATACAGAGGCCCAACATGCAGAGAACGCCAACAGGCGTTCTGGAACACCCACACCAATTCTGACATTTCTCTCCTACATGGAAAAATCATCATTTATTTGCTAGAAAATTACATAGAACCCCAAAACATTATATATGCTTTTTTAGCAAAGACCCTAGAGAATACAATGGCGGCCGTTAGAACTTTTTATCTCGCATGGTATTTTCTTTTTTCTTTTTTTAAATAGGCGGTATTGCGGGCGTGGCCTGAGGGTGCATGGAGTAGGACGTGTTTTCCAGAGCTCTGACCGTTGATCCTGCTATCCCTATCATCCTGCCTCTCACGCTCGGAATCGACCCACCAAACCTACCTAGCTGGATCCCTCAGAGTCGGGCCATCATGTCGCCACCTAAATCTCAGAAATCCACCCAGGTGAAGTTGGCACAATATCGCCATGATTCGGGGGAGTCGGTGGAAGATGGCGGAGCAGCCCTGGTGGGGGAGACGCGGTCGGCGGGAGACACTGCCAAACTGCTTGAAGCCATCAACCTGTGTCGCACCACTTTGGCCACACAGATAGAGGAGGTTAAGGTTGACATCTCCCTCCTTCGGCAGGATGTGAATGCCATCCGGGACCGGGTGAAGACCGCGGAGAACCGTCTCAGTGTGGTGGAGGATGCCTTGCCGCCATTACAGTCAGACACCGAACACATGCAGCATCAGATACAGCAGCTGTTTGCCAAGCAAGATGAAATGGAGAACAGACTCCGGAGATGTAACATTCGTCTGATCGGCCTCCCGGAGGGTGCTGAAGGACAAGACCCCGCCACGTTTCTGGAGCAGATGCTTATCAAGGCCTACGGGAGGGAGGCCTTCACTCCCATGCTGTCAGTGGAACGTGCCCACCGCATGCCGGCCAAGCCACCGCCGCAGGGAGCCCCACCACGCACGTTTATAGCTAAAATGCTCCACTTTAAGGATCGGGACGCTGCCCTCCGTATGGCCAGGTTGCGGGGAAATATAGACTATGAGAACGTCAAGGTGGCTGTGTTCCCGGACTTTTCGGCAGAGGTACAGCGCCGTCGTCGCAACTTCATGGAAGTTAAACGCCGGCTGAGGATCCACAACTACAAATATGCCATGCTTTTTCCTGCCAGGCTCCGGGTGGAACATGATGGGAGAGCCTCTTTTTTTGAAATTCCAGAAGACGCGATTGCCTGGCTGGAACGTCGCTCCCCCCGGGTGGCGGGGACTGAGATGTTTGTGAGTACATGACCGCAACCCCTTTAGCTTACACAGCTTGTATCCTCTGATATACTGACTATCTATAACACAGTCTTGACTGCCATATGTCTAGTTGGTCTAACGGACTCCCCTGAATCCCACTAGTTTTCTGTGGGTCCTTTTCTATGCTTTTTCTGTACTGCCCACCGCCTGAGGCTGGGCGAGGCGTGACCTATCCTTGAATTTGACTGCAATGGGTTGATTTGGAGCTTGAGAAACGTTCTATGTTCTGTTTATGACATTACCTATGAGGCCTTTTACAGGGCCCGTGTATACTGTGTGCTGCATTCGTAGCGGGAGCCTGGAGCCTACCAGCTGCGTGCACGGTACAGCGTGGATACCCCCCATGCCCATCCCGGTCTCTGGACTTATGTGCGGGTGATGGCGAAGGCACTGCCCGAACTACTCAAATCCCGGCCCCAGATGCCTGTTTCCTTCTAGGATGTACGCTCTTCAATTTTTTCACATTTGTTCTGTCTGCTGGGATGGTCCAGACCCTGTGGTCCTGGTGCTGGAGGCTGCCTATTTCCGCATATCCATTTTTTCCTTTTTTTTCTTCTTTTTTTATTTCTTCTGTCATTTTTTACCACGGGATGGGGATGTTTGTTCAGTTTTGGGTTCATGCCCGCACCATGTTTGGGAGGTGCAGGGCGGGGAGGGGGGAGGGGAAGGTTATAAATGTTTGTATATATTGGCATGTATGGTATTTAAACTGCGGTGCAGAAATAGCAATGTATGGTTTCACTGGATAATGTGTATTCTCCTTCTATCGATATTATTACACCTGTATACTGCGGGGGTTGGGCTCCTGGTGTGGAGAGAGATATCTATCGCTCTGATTGGGTCAGCCTCATGTTGGGTCATAGGTCCATGGCGTCTGTAAAGTTTTTGACATGGAAAGTCAGGGGGCTGCGCAATAAGGTGAAACGCACTGCTGTCCTAGCATTCCTTAAAAAACAGAGGGCTGATATACTGGTGCTTGTAGAAACTCATGTGGAAGGGAGGTTGCAGATGGCGCTCCGTCGTCCGTGGGTGGGATGGTCTTATCACTCAACCCATACTTCCCACTCCAGGGGGGTGTCGGTACTCGTTGCCAAGTCCGTCCACTTTTCTCTTGAAGAGGTTCGCACGGACCCCCAGGGTCGCTATGTTTTCCTTTCAGTCAGGCTATTTGGAGAACCATTTCTTATTTTGGCCTTCTACATACCCCCACCATTTACTATGTCCGCTCTGACTGAGGGCCTTGCCTTCATGGCCCAACATCCCTCGATACAGGCGGTGTGGCTGGGCGACTTTAATGCTACGATGGACGACACACTTGACAGATGGTCCCCCTCCCAACCCCTTACCCGTCCACCACCGACATCCAAATTCTCTAAATTAGTTGATACCCTACACCTGACTGACTCCTGGAGATTTAGGTTTCCCCTGGCCAGGGCATACTCTTGCCACTCAGCCACACATGGTACGCTCTCCAGACTTGACTATATCCTCCTTTCTGGTGGTCTCCGGTCGCGTCTGTTGGATGCGACCTTCGGCCCCAGATTATTATCGGACCATTGCCCATACATGATCACCCTGAGCGTACCCCGGGAAGGGCCCCCTCGGACATGGAGATTAAACCCTTTTTGGTTATCCCTCCTTCCAGAGGAGGACGATCTCACTGATGAATGGAGGGTATTCTTTGAAGATAATGACGGCTCTGCGCCCCCCTCTGTGGTCTGGGAGACATTTAAACTACATGTTCGAACTCGTCTCACAGCCCGCATTAACCGTATTAAAGCTGACTCCTTAGCGGTGCTAGATTTAGCGACCACAGAACTGTCTGCTGCTGAACGTGCCTACATAGCCGCTCCATCGGATGCGGCTGCGGCGGTGCTGAAACAGCGTTCCAGGGTAGTAGATCAAATTCATTATGCAAAGGCTAGGCAGAAATTATTCTTCTCCAGACAAAAACTGTTTGAATTAGGAGAAAGGGCAGGCAAAATGCTAGCATACTTGGTTCACTGCGAAGACAGGCCGCCAGTTGTTATAACCCTACGGGATCCGGGGGGAACGACAGTATCGGACCCACAAATAGTAAGCTCTAGATTTAGGGATTTTTTCTCAGACTTGTACAAGTCCACGGCCCCGATAGATAAGGAACCTATGAATAGTTTTTTGGAGATGATAGCTTTCCCTCAACTAAAGACCGACCAGGTGGATCTCCTAGAATCCCCCATTACTGTAGAAGAGATAGGGGCTGCTTTGGCGGGCTTTGCCCGCTCCAAAACCCCTGGGTCTGATGGGTTACCGATAGAATTTTATTCACACTATGGAGAGATGCTCACCTCCAGACTCCTTGCACTCTACAACGACCTTTTCCAGACCCAAACACTCCCACCCTCTATGAGAGAGGCAACGATAGTTTTGATTCCCAAACCGGGGAAAGACACAGGACTCCCTGAGTCCTACCGCCCCATCTCACTATTACAGGTAGATGTGAAAATTCTAGCTAAAATCCTGTCCATGCGCCTTAATCAGGTCATACTCTCCCTCATCCACCCGGACCAGGCCGGGTTTATGCCGGGCCGTAACACCTCTTTTAACCTCCGCAGATTGTTCATGAATCTACAGGCAGAACACGAAGAAGTGGGTACGCGAGTGGTGGTGTCACTTGACACCGCCAAAGCATTTGACTCTGTGTAATGGGAATACCTCTGGAGCTGTCTCGGATGCTATGGCTTCGGGCCAAATTTTATTAAATGGACACGACTCCTCTATCAAGCCCCTTCGGCCCGGGTGGTTGCTAATGGATGGCCCTCGGAGGCCTTTGCCCTCAGCAGAGGCACAAGGCAGGGGTTTCCACTTTCCCCACTCTTGTATGCCCTGGCGGCGGAACCCCTGGCCATGGCTATCCGAGCAGACTCCGAGATTAGGGGATTCAGGGTGGACTCCCTTGACGAAAAAATCAGCCTGTATGCGGATGACGCGTTGCTATATTTGGCGGACTCTGGCCTATCACTCACTAAAGCTCTCAATACCATAGAACGATTTGGCATTTTTTCCGGACTAAAGATCAACTGGGACAAATCCCAGATTCTGCCATTGGACAGTTTTCCCCCACAGGAGTCCCAGGCTGGCCTGCTGCTACAGAGGGTGGAGAGGATCAAATACCTGGGGATACATGTATCTCGAAACCCTTCTGACTATACCACCCTTAACATTGACCCGCTCTTCTCCATAATCAGAACCAAATTAAGCGCATGGGCCCGCCTGCCGTTGGGTGTCTGGGGGAGGGTAAGTCTCATAAAAATGGTCCTCTTACCTAAAATTTTATATGCCCTGTGGCATTCCCCCTCGTACCTCCCGCTTAGATATTTCAAATCACTAGAGGCCCTTCTTAGACCTTTTGTATGGGGTAAGACCAGACATAAATTGGCTTGGAGATCACTCAAGAACCCGACGGATATGGGGGGACTGGCCTTGCCTGATTTCAACCACTACTACATTGCAGCCCAGCTCTCCCACCTCTTTCACCTGGATAAGACGGATAGTGACCGCTTCAGGACCTTGATATGTCCTAGATGGACACGGTGTACTGGTGACCCATTGTATGCGATAGCGGTGGGGACGAGTACCAATGTATTGGGTGGAGAGGTCAAACCCCTTCTGTACCACTACAGGCGGGTGTGGGACCTGGCGTCCACTAAGATAGGCATACCCGTTTATAATGACTGCTCTCCGCTATGGCATAATAAACATCTGACAGAATTTTGTACGGTTCCGGACCCCGGGGGTTGGGGCTCACGGGGCCTATTGTATCTTCACCAATTGGTGCGGAATGGCGAACTTAAAACGTACAACATCCTCCGGGAGGAATTCTCACTCCCTGACCACATGTACTTTAGATTCCTACAGGTGCGTCATGCTTTCAGGGCACAGTTCTCACAGACGACCCCGCCACCCACTCCCAATCCTATCATTGCAATAGCTAGGAGTCTAGACCCAAAAGGCCTTATCTCTTCATTTTACTCTATGTTGTCCGCCCCTGGATTTGGTAGAGTGGCTTACGCTCTTAAGCCCCGGTGGGAGAGGGAAGTGGGCCCAATGGATAATGAGGAGTGGGAAGAGGCTATGGACTCATGCAAAGAGGTATCCCCGAAGCTCTCAGATAGACTCACCCAGGTCTACATTCTCCACCGATCATACCTGACTCCAGTTAGAATAGCTAGATACAACAGGGAACAGTCAACCTTATGCCCAATGTGCAGAATGGGAACGGGCACCTTTTTCCACCTCCTATGGTCTTGTCCTATACTCCAGGGCTACTGGACCCAGATTGTTAACTTCCTACATGATGACATGGGCTCCCCGGTCACTCTGGACCCCAAACAGTGTCTCCTTGGAGTCTTCCCTACCCTAATGGATAGGCATACCAAAACCTTCCTACAGGAGTCACTGTTTTTGGCCAGAAAGATTATTGCGAGGAGATGGATGAGGCCCACTCCACCCACATGGACGGAGTGGAAAAAAGAGATAAACGGAACGTTACCGTATAAAAAATTCTTATACATAAATAGAGGTTGTCCGGAGAAATTTAACAAAGTTTGGGACAGATGGCTAGATGACCCTGAAACATGCACGTAAATGAGGTGGACAAAGTTTGTCCCCTCACTGTGATATCTGATTCCTGCTCATATAATATTTATCTTAATCCGGGGAACCGCAAGACACTTCGACCCCTCCACAATATCTACAATGTCAATGTACGACACCATCCCTGGTATACCGTGGGGCCTAACTCTCAATGTACTGTACCGAGCTCTGTGGTGTATTATTTTATTCTTGCATGTGCGTGCCTCCCCTTCCTCCCTCTTTTCTTTATCCCTCTGTTGTAATCACTACTCCTATACTTGCAATATTGTCATTGTTTACCTGAAATATATTCCTGAACCAAACAACCTTCATCACTTTAGGGATAGGTGGTAATCTGAGCTTCCTACTCTGTTTACAATGTTGATATGTGGTATCACTTCTGAATGCACTGTGGAGCCTGACCCATGATGGTGTACTCTAACTTGTACTATACAATACAATGTTATATTATTTTTATTTGCTTCTTTTATAACCATCGTTGCTGTAATTGCTTTGCATACTTCTGTATACATGCCAATGTTTCTTTCTCAATAAAACTTTTGTTCAAAAAAAAAAAAAAATAGGCGGTATTGCAGAGTATTGGGGTATTGCAAAGTATCATGCAGGGTATTGGGGTATTGCCGAGTACTGGGGTATTGCCGAGTACTGGGGTATTGCCGAATATTGGGGTATTGCCGAGTACTGGGGTATTGCTGAGTACTGGGGTATTGCTGAGTACTGGGGTATTGCTGAGTACTGGGGTATTGCTGAGTACTGGGGTATTGCTGAGTACTGGGGTATTGCTGAGTACTGGGGTATTGCTGAGTACTGGGGTATTGCTGAGTACTGGGGTATTGTTGGGTATTGTTGGGTACTGTTGGGTACTGGGGTATTGGGGTATTGTTGGGTATTGTTGGGTACTGGGGGATTGTTGGGTACTGGGGGATTGCTGGGTACTGGGGGATTGCTGGGTACTGGGGATTGCAGAGCTGGGATGGATTGAGGGATGGCTGGATCTGTGACTGCATTTGTCACAGATCCAGCCACAGCTCAGCTGATGACACCCCGCTCCCCCCCCTCTCCTCGCACACTGTACCGAACAGTACAGAGAGGAGACGCAGGAGAGGGAGGAACCGGCGTCATCAAATGACGCCGGTTTGTTTACAAGTGATCGCGCCGTCATTCGACAGCGCAATCACGTGGTAAACGGCCGCTATCAGCGGCAATTTACCGTGATCCGTGATGTGCCGGGTCTTCTATACCCGGCGAGCACGGACACTTTCGCGAGCGCGTCCCAGGGGACACGCAATCGCGGAAGTGAAGGACGACGTCCCAGGGACGTCGTCCCAAGATAACTCCACCGCGCCGTAGCAGTAAAATGCTTATGGCGCGGTGGGAAAGTAGTGAAAGAGTTGATCAGCAGGGGCAAAAGTAGCACTACTCCCTCTAAACATAATTTTACACTAAGGGCTCATTTACACTAGGCTGTTTTAGTGGGAAACAGGGATGATGCATGTCATCCCTAATAGCACCCATGTCCACCTGCACTGTACCACACCGCAATGCATGGTGTCCTCAAGCCTATTAATTTTTTATGGGCTATCCAACACATTGTGCCATAAAGCACCCTTAAGTGATTGTAAAGTTTATTTTTTTTCAATAAAAATAACAAACATGTTGTACTTACCTGCACTGACTGTGCAATGGATTTGCACAGAGCATCCCAAATACTCCTCTTCTTTGGTGCCTCTTTGGTGCTCCTGGCCTCTCCCTCCTGTTGAGTGCCCAGCAAGCGCTGCCGTGTCTTAGCCAATCGGGAGGGAGAGTTTTAGATGGCTGAAACACTGGTGGACATCGCTGGACAGAGATGGGGCTCAGGTAAGTATTAGGGTGGCTGAGGGGGGCTGCTGCACACAGAAGGCATTTTATCTTAATGCATAGAATTACAACCCTTTTAACTACCTCCGCCCAATCTAAATGGCTAAATAGTCATTCGATTACTTCTGCGGATGGTGGAAGGGGGTCCCACCCACCGTCTCTCTCTAGCTCTCCTGTCTCATCGCGGAGGCCAGGAGCGCTGCAACTGGCGGTGATGGCTACCCTATACAGAGAGAGAAAGGAACTAACATCATTCCCCTCTCTCTGTAACCGTGGAAACCTGGAGCGATGAGTAGTTTGTCACTTTCGGTTCTGCCCCTTTGTTTACTTGGCCACCAGCGGCCAGGGGAGCAGCCGATCAGACTGATCTGTGTCTGATCGGCTGCATGGGGGGCCAGAGGAGAGATTTGGGGTCTAATAGACCCCAAACCTCTTCATAAAGAGGACTTGTCATGAACCATGCTGTCATAAGGGATGTTGTTCATCCCTTGTGATGACCGTAAAGTTAGTACAAAAAAAAGTGTAAAAAACAAATTTTGTATAAAATAACATATATACCTTGAGTATAAGTCGAGTTTTTCAGCACTTTTTTTTGTGCTAAAAATTCCCCCCTCGACTCAGGTCACCTTTTTGCGCCTGATCTCCCGGACTTTGGGGACCCGGTACCGGCCGGCCTTAGATCCCCTGGACCCCAAACTTGGCACACATGCAGCCCCAGTTCCCCTCTACAAGTGTGCTGTCTGGGGGACCTACAGCCGTGGAGCACCAATTTTTCAAAGCCGGGCCCCCCTTCTTTATACTCCCATGTTAAAAGTCTAGTCATGGGCACAGTGAGGCATGGACACAGTCAGGCATTGGCACAGTGGGGCAACGGCACAGTGAGGCAACGGCACAGTGAGGCAACGGCACAGTGAGGCATGCGCACAGTGAGGCATGTGCACAGTAAGACATGCAGATGGACACCCTAGGCTTATACTCGAGTCAATACGTTTTCCCAGTTTTTTTGTGGGGTAAAATTAGGTGCCTCGGCTTATATTCGGGTCGGCTTATACTCAAGTATATACAGTAAATAAATACTTACAAAAACAATGTTTTTAAAGCACCCCCATCCCACCATGCTTAAGCGCAAATGGGAACGCATGTGTTACTCACGTACGCATAAGTAAACGGTAATTGCACTACATATGTGAGGTATTGTCACAAAAGTCAGAGCAAGAACAATAATTCTAGTACCAGACCTCCTGTGGAACTCTAAACTGGTAACCTGTAAAGGCGTATGAAACATTGCCTAAGGAGAATTTTAAGCACCGTAGTTTGCCGCCATTCCACGGGCAGACACAATTTAAAAATGTGACGTCTTAGGTATCTTTTTAATCAGTGTAACATCATCTTTCACACTATACAAAAAAATTGGGCTAACTTAATTTTTTTTCTTATTCATGAAAAAAATAATTCCCCGAAAAAATTGCGTTTGAAAAACCGCTGTGCAAATACCATGTGACATAAAAATTGCAACACCCAGCATTTTATTATATAGGGTCTCTGCTAAAAAAATATATATATATAATGTTTGGGGGTTCTACCTAATTTTCTACCAAATAAAAGTTGATTTTTACATGTAGGAGCAAGGTGTCAGAAATGGCCCGGGTACACAGAGGTTAAAGTTATTGTAAAGTCTTTGTTTTTTTTCCCTAAAGTGATTTTGCACAAAACAACAAACGCCTGGGGAATGCCCAGGAAAAACCCAAGCCTACTTACCAACCAGCTTGCAGACAACCAATTAACCCGTCTGACAATATGCGTTAGGACTACAGATTCCACGGTGCCGTGGTGTGGCTCACGCATGCGTTTACAAATGCGTGTGGACAAAACCCCTGTTTTTAACGAATACTGTTAGACAGGTTAATTGGTTGTCTGCGAGCCGGCGCATGTGCCCGGCGGCTGTGATTGCCGTCGGCACCCGCGATTGCCGGTGATCATGGCAGGAGTGTGGATCTGTGTCTGTAAACACACAGATCCACCTCCTGTCAGAGGTGAGGAGACCGATGCTGTGTTCAAAGTACAGAGGAACACACATTGGTCTCCTCCCCTTGTGAGTCCCCCTCCCCCTACAGTTAGAACACACTTTAGGGATCATTTTAACCTCTTAAGCGCCCCTAGCGTTAACCCCCTCCATGCCAGTCACATTTACACAGTAATCTGTGCATATTTATAGCACTAATCGCTGTATAAATGTGAATGGTCACAATAAAAAAATTGCCGTCATTACTAGTAAAAAAAAATTACTAAAATAAAAATGCCATAAATCTATCACCTATTTTGTAGACGCTAGAACTTTTGCGCAAACCAATGAATAAATGATTATTGCAATTTTTTTTTACCAAAAATATGTAGAACAATACGTATCAGACTAAACTGATCTTTTTAAATTGTGATATTTATTAAATAAAAAAAGTAAAAAAGTAAAAAGTATTGTGTTTTTTTTTATTGTCACTCTTCTTTTGTTTATAGCGCAAGAAATAAAAACCGCAGAGATGATCAAATACCACGAAACAAAAGCTCTATTTGTGGGGGAAAAAACAAAGATTTAATTTGGGTACAGTGTTGCATGACCGCGCATTCAAAGTGCAACGGCGCTGAAAACTAAAATTTGGTCTGTGCAGGAAGGGGGTGAAAATTCCCTGTATGGAAGGGGTTAAAAAAAAAATTATAAAACGTTTTCATGAGACACAGTGCTTGACATTATAAAGGTCATCCAGTTAGGGTTTCGTTCTAACACAATAATAATTTAGGATATTTAGAAGAAAAAAACCTGCAGCAGCAATCAGTCTTATAACATTTCACATATTTTTTGATAGCTCTTTATTTATCAAAAAGAGTCCCTTATGACAGTTTACGAACACAAGGCCACAACCAAAATATGGTAAATCCCATCAAGTAATTATACTTAGTAATTTTAAAATGTAAATTCAGTACATTAAAAGCTACAGTCCACTATAAGAAAAGTAGTAGTTGGGGCTGTCTTCTGGGAGTAGCAGAAATCAAGATATGTCTTTCAGTAAACTTTAGTAAAAATTAGGACGTCCTCCAATGACAAGTAGGAAGTGAAAAGAAATGCAGATGTGTGGGTCCACCGGTCTGGTAAGGGGCGCTTCCATAGATTTACGCGTCGAATATGTAAATGAGCAAGATACACCGATTCACGAACGTATTTGCGCCCGTCGCTGATATATATGCCGTTTACGTAAGGCCTACGTCCGGCGTAAAATTACCCCTGCTATATGAGGCGCAGGTAATGCAAAGGTATGGGCCAGGGAACGACGCCGTCAAATTTTACGGCGCGTACGCCGTTTACGTAGTACTACGTGAATAGGACTGTGCGTAGGTTACGTTCACGTCGTAAGCGTATCTTAGGCAGCTATTTCGACGTAACTGTGAACATGCGCACTGGGATGCGTCCAAGAGCCGACGCATGCGCAGTTTGTTTTTTGAAGCTCAGCCCATCATTTGCACGGGGTCACGCTTCATTATAATATATCACGCCCACTTCCAGCCCACTTCCACCTACTTTGACTTACGTCGGCTTACGCCGACAACTATACGCTACGCCCGTGCAACGTTGAGTGCATATTCTTTGAGAATAGCATGCTTGCCTCTTAACGTTGTGCCTGCATAGCATAAAGATGTAAAATATATGCCGCTCTACGTGAATCTACCCCTTTGTGTTTACTCTGAGTAAAGGATTCCTCCTGTTTAATGGGATGCAGGATATTGCTGTGTTAAAGAGGTGGCAGAGGATCAATTTTCTTACAGGGATGCAAGAGTTATGTAAAAGAAGAAAAAAAGATAGGCCTTCAGGAGTAAGGAATGGTCCTGACTATTCTCCAAAAAGACGGCGGCCCGGATTCACGTAAGCTTTACGCCGGCGTATCTAGAGATGCGCCGTTGTAAGTACAAATGTGCGTCGTCGCATCTCTGTGCCGATTCAGAAAGATAGATACGTAGAAAAACAAGGCTTCAGCCGCCCAACGTAACTTGCCTACGCCGGCGTATCATGGGCGCATAGTTACGCTGGACGCATTCAGCGTACCCATGGTAAATATGCAAATTAGGGAGATATGCCGATTCACGAATGTAGATGCGCCCGGCCGCTTCATATACGCGGTTTGCGTAAGGCTTACGTCCGGCGTAAAGTTATTCCTCATATAGGAGCCGTAACTCATGCTAAGGTATGGACCAGGGAACGAACGCCGTCGAAATTTACGTCGTTTACGCCGTTTACGTTGTAAGGTAGTAGGGCTGGGCGTAGGTTACGTTAATGTCATAGGCAGTGATTCGACGTATCCTAAGGAGTAGTTCCGACGTGATTCTGAGCATGCGCACTGGGATGCATCCACGGGACGGCGCATGCGCCGTTCGTTAGAAACATCTGGCTGGCAGTTCGGCCATGATTTGCATGTTTCACGCCCACTCCCACATACGCCGGCTTACGGCGAGTAAACCCAGCGCAGTTTGGGAGGCAAGTGCTTTGTGAATACTGTGCTTGCCTCCCCACGCTGCGTCGGCGTAGCGTATATTAGATACGCTATTCCGGCATAAAGATGCGCCGACGGCAGTGAATCCGGCCAGGCAATTTTAAACAAAACCAAAACATTTGGAGAATGGTCCCCTTTTCCAGATCACATCCAACAGCAAAGTGATATACCAGTGTAACATTTGTGAAGGACAGTAGGGGTCCTGTGCCACTTTGTTAATATTTTGTAGTTAGTCTTCTGATATTTGAGCAGATATAGAATTTAATGGAGAAACACGGCATTTTCTGATGCTGTTCTGTAGTGAAAGATTGTTTTAAGCCATCTTCCCAGTATTGCAGGTAGGGGCCCTATATTGCTGATGTGGAAAAGAGAAGATGTTATACAAGATGAACAGTGAGAACTGGATGGTAAAGAAAATAAGAAGTGTTGCATCTGTAATGTGTAAAATTCATGTGCCTGACTGATATAACCCTATTCACCAGCGGTTCCTGTGGGGGTAGCGTTGCAAATGCTTTCCACAGATTTAAACCAAAAGTGCCATCGGGGGTAGTCAAATCACCCCTGGAAGGCCAGTGCCAGATTATATGAAATTAGACACTTGAAATTTTCCCAGGGAACTCAAAGCTCAGCCTGGGCCATCTCTTTTACCCAAAGAGAGGTTTAAGAGACCATTTAAAGTGAGGCCATGGCCATCAGCCTCAATTTAGTGAAAAAGTGTGTTGACCTGTTTTATTTTGTTAAGTTTGTGTTTGTGAGGATGTTGGCTGACATAGCTTGTATGAGATATAGGAACTTGGCTGGATTGCCATTCATATTGCAGTGGTCAAACCATGAGAACATCCCCCACTGCCACCCCAACAGCAGGGTCTGAATCTTGTGAAAGTGTCACCAATCCAGAGACCTGAAATAATTAGATTGAGCTAAATTTTGCTGAGAAAGTGTTCAAAAGTAAGCATTAACAAGAGAATGGGCAGTGGGCATGCCTGTTTTGTTCTGTTGCATATGATCAAAGAATCAAAAAGGATCCACAGACGAGGAGATTGAGTGGACCACATTGATCCACTTTAACATATTCTTCTCAAGCACAAATTGTTGCAGGACAGATGTGATGAAGGCATATTTGACCCTATCAAGCACCTTCTTGTCATTCTTTGATGTACTGTAGTTGCCACAGGCCTCACAAGTTGGGTTAAAACCCACTTGATCAAAATGCACTTATTTGGTTAGAAATAGGAGAAGGTGATTAACCAATTCATTTGTGAGCCATTGAAGATCTATGTTCAAAAGTGAAATGGCGTGGAAAGAAGTACAGGAGGTCTTGTCTTACTGTCTTTGGGACATTCAGGACCTTAGGATGCAGGAAGAGTAATTTGTAGCACTGTGTTGTGAGACCATCCAGACCTGGTGATTTGCCTGATTTGGGTGACTGTATCCCAGCTTAAAGCGTAATTCGAGGCATTGGCATGTTATACATACAGAGGCACATTGGTATATGACATACCTGACTAAAAGCTAAAAATCCCTGAAGTAGATAATGCTACTTCAGTGATCTCTGCTTCTTTCTGAGCCCGTGCCAAGTGGCTGCTCTCCCACATTGTGAACACAGTAGGTTGGTCAAGTAATTCGGGTGCCATTCAGAAATTCAGCTCATCACACAGCTTCCTTTTTTCTTTTTGCAGAAACTTTATACTCTGTAATGCTTCATTCATGTCACTGTACAGCAGTGGATGCGCTGGCCTGCTCTGCAGTGACAAGGCATCATGTACAATGCGCTGTGATAAAATGCAGCATGTCTGCATTTTATTACAGCTTGCTGCAGCACAGCTCCCGGCTGTGTTGCAGTGTGAATAGGACACACAGAAAACAATTGTTTTCACACTGCACAGTGTAAATTAGGCCTAAATTTAATCCACTATAATAGGAGAATCAAACTTCAATCATAGGAAGGAATCCAATTTCAATGGGTAAGATAGGTTTGATTGTGTTGACTACCGTTTGGCATATTACTGCTGGGGCGAGGGAATGAAAGTTATGTAACTAAGAATATAATTCCCCAAATGTGTTAGCTATCTCTTTGGGGAGATGGAGTTTCCTGCGCCCTTGGCTGTAACAATGTAGGGAACATACTGTAGGACAAAGTTTCAGTGGTCTTGGACATCTGTACCTAGAAGTTGGCCTCATTTATTGCCAGGTACTAGGGGAGGGAAAGTGGAACAAAGAGAGTAAAACTGGTAAATACTTTTCAGAAGGTGTAGGCACTTGTGGCCTATGTAGGGGGGCCTATGTTAGGGAGGTAGGAAACATTTATAAATGAGGAAGTGGACTGCAGGCAAACATCCCACGCAAAATAATCATTAAACAGTTAATCCGAGGAAGAAGTTTAAGAACTGCAACTTTTCCTTCCCCCAAAAACAGATGCATTGTGAATGTAAATTAATCACAATCCTGCAGTTTGTTTGTAACTTACCTCCTTGGGCCCCCCTTGCCTGCAAATGATGTGCAAGCTTACGGAAACATACCATGCCCAAAATCACCTTGCAATAGAGGGAAGGCACCCCCAGTAAATCATTGCAGTCAAGGCAGCCGCCCACCACTTCTTCCAGTCCAGGTTTCTAGGCCTTCATGTGGGTGGTGAAAGGTGTAAATATGTCATACCTCCTCCTGTGTCATTCCTGTCTTGCTCATGCCAAAGAATAATGGCTTACTGCAAGAGTACAGAGAAAGGGCTATGGGATGTTATTATGAAGGTGTTTCCTTCAGATGAAAATGAATCACTTCACAGAGAGCAAGGATCTGAGAAGGCAGGATCTGAAGGGCGGACTCTCCCTGTTCACACTGGTTGGCATATTTAACTGGCAGGATTGAATTCTAATTGTGATAATTATGAAGGTGTTTCCTTCTTGAATAATGCTGTGATTTGTGAGGTGAGACTTGGGAGGTGTGTACTCTTCCTGTAGGTGTGACTGGGCAGGATTGAATGTTAATTAGGATGTATTCAATCCCATCTACCAGCAGAGCTCTGAAGGAAAATACATAATTTTCAGAGTCTAGAAGACTACAAAGGGGAGTGTTACAGACTCTAGCTGTTGCAGTAAGCATTTGTGGAAAGGACAGAGTCTATCAGCAGGAAATACAGAGTGTCACCTGATACTAGGCCACAACTAAACCCAGAAATTCAGGGGATCTGCAGACAACAGAGCAACGTGGCACCGAGGTATGAATTTATGCTTGGATTGGTCATTTTATTCAGTTCTAGTGAAAAGAAAGTTAGAATTCAGCTTTAACCACTTGACCACTGGGCACTTAAACCCCCTTCCTAACCAGACCAATTTTCAGCTTTCGGTGCTCTCACAATTTGAATGACAATTACTCAGGCATACAACACTGTAACCAAATGAAATTTTTGTCCTTTTTTCCCCACAGATAGAGCTTTCTTTTGGTGGTATTTATTCACCGTTGAGTTTTTTATTTTTCGCGCTATAAAAGAAAAAACACTGAAAATTCTGTAAAAAAAAACTTGTTTCTGTCATATTAGCAGGTTATTTCTCACACACAGCATATGCATACCACAAATTACACCCCAAAACACATTCTGCTATTCCTCCCGAGTATGGCGATACCCCATGTGTGAGACTTTTACACAGCGTGGCCACATACAGAGGCCCAACATGCAGGGAGCACCATCAGGCGTTTTGGAACACCCAGGCCAATTCTGACATTTCTCTCCTACATGTAAAAATCATCATTTATTTGCTAGAAAATTACATAGAACCCCAAACATTAAATATGATTTTTTAGCAAAGACCCTAGAGAATACAATGGCGGCCGTTACAACTTTTTACCTTGCATGGTATTTTCGCAGACATTTTTTGAACGCGTGTTTTTAAAAAAAAAAAACAGTTTTGTGCTTAAAACAAAACAAAACAGTAAAGTTAGCCCAATTTTTTTCATAATGTGAAAGATGAAGTTACGCCGAGTAAATAGATACCCAACATGTCACACTTCAAAATTGCGCACACTCGTGGAATGGCGCCAAAAATCATAAACATACTTAAAAATCCCCATAGGCGACGCTTTAATTACTTTTACTGGTTACATGTTTTTAGTTACGGAGGAGGTCTAGGGCCAAAATGATTGCTCTCGCTCTAACGTTTGCAGAGATACCTCACATGTATAGCTTGAACACCGTTTTCATATGTGGGCAGGACTTACGTATGCGTTCGCTTCTGCATGCGAGCACACGGGGACAGGGGTGCTTTAAAAAAAAAAAATGATTGTTAATTTTACTTTATTTACTTGATTTTTACACTTTTCCCCCCAAAAATACATTTTTTATCACTTTTATTTCTATTATAAGGAATGTAAACATCCCTTGTAATAGGAATATAGCATGACAGGTCCTCTTTACAGTGAGATATGGAGTCAATAAGACCCCACATCTCACCTCTAGGCTGGGAAAAATATATCTTGGCTTTGATCGTAGTGGTGAGTCTGTAAAAGCACCGGAGAGGGGCAGGAGGGGGGGACGTATTGCAGAGTATTGGGGTATTGCAATGTATTGGGGTATTGCAGAGTATTGGGGTATTGCAGAGTATCGCGCAGGCTATTGCAGAGTATCGAGCAGGGTATTGGGGTATTGCAGAGTATCGCGCAGGGTATTGCAGAGTATTGCGCAGGGTATTGCAGAGTATCGCGCAGGGTATTGGGGTATTGCAGAGTATTGCAGAGTATTGGGGTATTGCAGAGTATTGGGGTATTGCAGAGTATTGCAGAGTATTGGGGGTATTGCAGAGTATTGGGGTATTGCGGTATTGCAGAGTATTGCGCAGGGTATTGCTGAGTATTGGGGTATTGCTGAGTATTGGGGTATTGCAGAGTATTGCGCAGGGTATTGCAGAGTATTGTGGTATTGCAGAGTATTGGGGTATTGCAGAGTATTGGGGTATTGCAGAATATTGGGGTATTGCAGAGTATTGCGCAGGGATAGCTGAGCTGGGATGGATGGCTGGATCTGTGACTGCATTTGTCACAGATCCAGCCACAGCGCTGCTGCTGACACCCGCTCTCCCCCCTCTCCTCTCACACTGTACCGAACGGTACAGAGAGGAGAGGTTTGTTTACAAGTGATCGCGCCGTCGTGGTAAACGGCCGCTATCAGTGGCAATTTACCGTAACCCGTGACGCGCAAACACGGAAGTGCACAAGGACGTCCCAGAGACGTTGTGTCACAGCAACTCGACCGCGTTGTAGCAGTATTTTTGCTATAGCGCGGTCGGCAAGCGGTTAAAGTAGAGATCAGACCTAATAAGCTGGTGGTATTAAAAGGAACGAGAGAAGGCTGGGATAAAAGAAATCAGTAGAATGCAATGACATTAAAAACTGTCAATATCATGTAGTGGGTGGCCCAAAGAGTACTGACAACACAAATCAAGCAGGTTCATCAAAGCACAGCCGTGGGCCTCACAAGTTGCCATCCCAAGCAGGCCATCCAATTCCAAGTCTAAACCGAGCTACCAGGTCAGGGAGGAAGTTCCACTTCCACCTCACAAATATCACCCTGCTGTGCAGCCTTGAATTTTAGTATCAGAACTACATAGGAATCAGCATAATTCAACCTTGTGCAAAAATCTACAAAATATACACACTGAACAGCTGTTTTCTGACATGTTGATTGTCTTCTGTAGACATTAAAAGCCAAATTATACCTTGTAAGGAGGACAGCTGTATCATAATGAGATGGATGAGAATCATCAGGCATATTTTGCGTTCTTTGCCAAACACAAAAGTTGTGAAGAGTTGTAGCTGCATTAAAGCTGATTACTGGTCCATCCTAAAAAAAAAAAAGAACAAACAAAAAGAAAGAAAGGAAGTTACATTCCTATATACTGTGTGTGTGTATGTATATATATATATATATATATATATATATATATATATATATATATATATACACACTGAGGAAAATTATAAACATGGCACTTATGTGTTTGCCCATATTTATCATGAGCTGAACTCAAGGATCTACGACTTTTTCTGCATACATAAAAAGGTCTATTTCTCTCAAATATTGCTCACAAATCTGTCTTAGCCCAGGTTCACACTGGGCTGCGGGAATGAAGCCGTGCGAGTTCAGCTTAACGTGCACGATTTCACTCCCGCTTGTCAGTCCTGATTTTGGCCACAATTGCAGACATCTGTGCAGAAACCGATTAGGAAATCGCATGTCAAAACACAGCAGTGTGAACCAGGGCTGAATCTGTGCTAGTGAGCACTTCTCCATTGCCAAGATAATCCATCCACCTCACAGGTGTGGCATATCATGATGCTGATTAGACAGCATGGTTATTGCACAGGTGTGCCTTAGGCTGGCCACAAATAAAGGCCAGCCTAAAAAGGTCTTTCAGATAAGGGTGAGCTGAACACCCCCTTGTTCAGTTCGCACCAGAACATGCGAACAAATGTTCGTGTGAACTTCAGAACCCCATTAAAGTCTATAGGACTCGAGCGTTTGAAATCTAAGGTGCTAATTTTAAAGGCTAATATGCAAGTTATTGTCCTAAAAAGTGTTTGGGGACCCGAGTCCTGCCCCAGGGGAGCAGTGAATTTAATAATGCTTAAAGTGAAACAATAAAAGTGAAATATTCCGTTAAATTTCGTACCTAGGGGGGTGTAAAGTATGCATGCGCAATAGCGCATGTTTCCCGTACTTAGAACTGTCTCTGCACAAAGTGTCATTTCTGAAGGAAAAAAAGTAATTTAAAAATGACTCGCGGCTATAATGAATTGTCGGGTCCCGGCAATTCAGAGAGAATTCATTCATTAAAAAAAAAGTGTGGGGGTCCCCCCAAATTCAATTACCAGGCCCTTCAGGTCTGGTATGGATATTAAGGGGAACCCCGCTTCAATTAAAAAAAAAATTATGTGGGGGTTCCTCCCAAATATCCATCCCAGACCAGGGGAACTCCACCCCAAATTAAAAAAAATGGCTTGGAGTTCCCCCAAAAATCCACACCAGACCCCTTATCCGAGCGCGTAACCTGGCCAGCCGCAGAAAAGAGGGGGGGACTAGAGAGCGCCCCCTACTGAACCATACCAGGTCACATGCCCTCAACATGGGGAGGATGTCCCCATGTTGATGGGGACAAGGGCCTCATCCCCACAACCCTGGCCGGTGGTAGTGGGGGTCTGCGGGCGGGGGGCTTATCAGAATCTGGAAGACCCATTTAACAAAGGAGACCCCCAGATCCTGCCCCCCCCATGTCAATTGGTAATGGGGTACATTGTACCCCTACCATTTCACGAAGGAAGTGTAAATAATTGTAAAAAAATACATACACAGTGGAAAAAAGTAATTTATTAAAAAGAAAAAAAAGAAAAAATCCAGAGGTGGTAATCCACTCTCGATCCCTGCTCCAATGTTGTCGCCAAACACCCTGGTCCCCAAACACTTTTTAGGACAATAACTTGCATATTAGCTTTTAAAATTAGCACTTTAGATTTCTCTCATAGACTTTAACAGGGTGTTCTGCGGCTTTTCGAATTTGCCACGAACACCCCAAATTGTTCGTTGTTCGCCAAACAGGCAATGTTCGAGTCGAACATGAGTTTGACTTAAACTCAAAGCTCATCCCTACTTTCAAATGCCTCCAATCCTGCTGTCTCTTCATGTAATCCCAGACAGACGTGATGATGTTGACATCAGGGCTCTGTGGGAGCCAAACCATCACTCCCAGGACTCCTTGTTCTTCTTTACACTAAAGATAGCTCTTAATTTTACACTCTACTCTGCTGAACCATCTGAAATTGCTGTATTGTTTTTGGTAAATGTCTTCTGCTGCCATATCTTTAAACTTCTATATATAATGCTAGCTCTATAACAAACATACTGCAATAGCAATATTACTGGTGATTGATTCTCAACCCCATTTGGATTGAGTGATCAAGTGAGTTAATTAGCTTTACGACCCTAGCCTGTGTCTGTAGGTAGACTGGTATTGGCCATTTCCTCTCCCATATTCAGGTGTTTCAAATCAGACCCTATAATTAACAATTGAGAAATGCATGCCTGCTCTGTCTCCCTATAAATTGAAAGCAGCCTATGGGGTGGTGCAGACAGGGGCAAGGCGCAGACACCATGGCTCTTTCCTGAGTGGCTCTGTCATGAGTAATGCGCAGTTTCACCGCCGCAGTTTAATGAAAGCAGGATAACTAAAGCTGGATGAAGATACAACAAGAACTCTGTTTCACTCTGAAAGACGACAAGCAAACCAGCATTTGGCATTTTTTTGTATATGGAGTCAGATTCCCATGCTCTATCCACTAACATTCTCCTTCTCTTCATTTTCACACCAGTGTCTTTGATTATCAAATTATCCTTACTCTACCCCTACTCTCTAGCCTGCAGCACGCGCATATCACCCTCACTCCTACCATCTCCCTACTACTGCACCCATCATTTCCTACATTTACTGCACCCACATGCTGACTTAAACAGGGCCATTAGACACGTGCTCTCATGCACATCCCACTCCCATCCTAATGCTGGTCCATCATTTTCCAACTGCAAACCACATATACAATACCCCTCCTCTGGCAACCACCAGAATCCGCTAAGTTTAGAATCCCTCTGCTTCCTCAAAGCAGGTCACCAATCTCATGCGCCCTTTGGAACACACGCTCTATATGTAACAAGCTAACATCTGTGCATGACCACTTCATCTCACAACATCATCAGTTTCATTGTATCCTTGTCTCCAACCACCCATCCCTCCAAGCAGCAAACAATTACTTTTAGGAACCTTTGCCACTACCTCGTCATCCAGTCCCCATTGGCTCTACTCAACCTTTAACTCTTTGCTTCATCCCCCACCCCCTCTACCCACTAACTCACTTACTGCCCAAGAGATTGCCAATCACTTCAAAGACAAGATTGATGCAATTCGTGAGGACACTTTCATTGTGCGTACATCTTCACCACCCAACATACCTTGCCTAAAAGCACATTCAACACTCTACTTCTTTGAATTGGCTACTATTGAAGAGGTTACACATTTTTTCTCAGATGTCCACCTAACCAATTGTGCCTTGGATCCTGTTCCCTCACAACTACTACGGTCACCCTCTTATTCTATCCTATGCTCCCTCACTCACATCTTCAATCTCTCCCTTTCTAGTGGCACCTTCCCCTCCCCTCTAAAACATGCACAGATCACTCCCATACTTAAAAAGCCCTCACTGGACCCCACCAACCTGAACAACTTAAGATCTCATTGCTCCCAGTTACCTCTAAACTTTTCGAACGATTAGTCTACAACTGTCTTAGCTCCTACCTCAGTGAAAATAACCTTCTAGACCCTTGGTTTTCGCTCGCAGCACTCCACGGAAACTGCCTTACTAAAACTCACTAACGATTTACTAACTGCAGCCAGTACTCCATACACCTTGGTGAAGTAAGTTATTACGAAACGGACATAGGGCGGAGCGGCGTACTGACAATACTTCGAGCTCCATACGATTCCCCAGTAGGACGGGTGTCTGAGTTTGTGTACTGGCCGGCACACCAGACTATAGGTCTATTTAAACTGAAATATTGTAAGTGTATTACCAAACATTTTAATACATTTCTTTATACAATTAAATGCACTATGTGGGGCATTTATTATTTTTCATATATCGGTTATATCTGCTGATTCCTGTTCGCTATTGGATGAGAGTTACTGTCTAAGATCGAATTTGTTTTGGCTGTTTTCTGAAGTGAGAATCTTGATTACATGCACATAGTGATCCTCTGCCATAGGGGATCATAGCAAGCTGGTAAGAAGTAATTGTCAGAAACACAAGTACTTACCGAGGCCGAGATGCTGAGGACGGCTCACCTTTACGACCAAGCGCACCTGCCCCCTGGAATTTGAGACAGGAGGCAGAGGCACAAGGAGGTACCGGTACCGGCGGGTAGGTAGATGGGATGCAGGTACTGGAGGTCAGCGGCTGAGATGTGCTGCAGGTGCTGGAGAGTCATCAAGGCGGATGAAGGTGGTAAAGTCCCAGGGCACAGTTCAAAGCCAACAGACTAATGGTAGCAGATCCGGGGTACAGGTAAAGAGTCCGGGTTCCGGGTAGAGCTAAGACAAGTCCAGGTATGTAAGCCGAAGTTCAAGGGCAGGAGACAGAAGCAAATCCAGGTCACGGTCCGAGGTCAAAGGGTTCAAGAAGGCAGCAGAGTCCACAAACAGGCCGAGGTCAGGTTTCCAGGCGAGAGCTGAGTCGGGAAGTAAATCCGGGTCAAAGGGCACAAGTCAAAGTGTCAAAACTTTACTCAGAGCTGACGATAAACCAGCAACCTGTGCAAGGACAGGGGCTGGTTTAAATAGGGCTGTCAGGTCTGTGATTGGTCCCGGGAGGAGGCGTGCACGTCTGCGCGCTCGTGCACGTCCGCGCGCTCGTGCACGCGCCGCGCCACGCACGCGCGCGCGCCCCAGGTGCGCGGGCACGCGCCGTGACGCGATTCTAGCGTGCCTGTGCACGGATTGAGCGCTGTGAGCGCTGGGACCCTGACAGTGCCCCCCCAAGGGGCGGACTCCGGACGCCCAAGCTGGACATAAATTCTGGGTGTTCCTGATGAAAAGTTCGGATTAGACGTGGAGCATGCAGATTTCTTGCGGGTTCCCATGAGTTATCTTCCGGGGGATAGCCCCTCCATTTAATCAAATACTGAAGCTGTCTACCTCTTTTCCTACAGCTGATGATGGACTCAACTTCAAATTCTTCCTCTCCCTCGACTTCTACTGGTGGAGGCGGAGGTCTTTCTCTTCCTTGTAAAGGATCAGGGGTAACAGGCTTCAGGAGAGAGGCATGGAATACTGGATGGATCCTGTAGGAATCCAGCAACAAGAGTTCAAAGGCCACCGCGTTGATCTTGCGCTTGATCCTGAAAGGGCCAATGAATCTTGGACCCAACTTTCGAGAGGGGACCGGTAATTTTAAATTAGTAGCAGATAGCCAAACCTCTTCTCCGACTTCAAAAGTAGGACAATCCTTCCTTCCTTTGTCGTAAAATCTTTTGTAGTCCTCCTGGGCCCGTTGCATCACTCTTTGTAATTGTAGAAAGTTTAATTGGATAGCCGTTAAATGCTCTTGGGCCGCCGGAACAGGTGTTTCTGGGAGGGCATTAGGAAGAAAGGGTGGGTGAAAGCCATAGTTGGCCCAAAAGGGTGTTTGATTCGTGGTGGCATGGACGGAATTATTATAGGCGAATTCAGCGAAAGGTAAGAGGGACGACCAGTCATCTTGAGAGGCGGAACAGAAACATCGGAGGTACTGCTCCAGCGTTTGGTTAGTCCTTTCCGTTTGGCCGTTACTCTGGGGGTGGTAGGCAGAGGAAAGGCAGGTCTTGACTTCCAAAGATTTACAAAGTTCCCTCCAAAATTTTGAGGTGAATTGAGAACCCCTATCTGAAACGATGCTCCTGGGCACCCCATGGAGCCTGACGATTTCCCTGTAGAAGACTTTGGCTGTCTCTAGGGCAGAGGGAGTACCGATCATGGGCACAAAATGTGCCATTTTGGAGAGACGATCTACTATGACTAGGATTGTGGTGAAGCCTACAGAAGGTGGTAAGTCGACAATAAAATCCATAGAGATTTCAGACCAAGGCCGTTCTGGAACTGGTAGAGGCTTGAGTAACCCCCAGGTCTTGGTTTTAGGACCCTTATTACGTTGGCAAGTGGTACAGGATGCAACGTAGGCTTTACAATCTTGTCTGCAGCTTGGCCACCAAAAGTATCGTAGAACCATCTCCGTGGTCTTTTGTGCTCCAAAATGACCTGCTAGTTTACGGTCGTGAAAGGTGCTCAAGACCAGTTGTCTAGATTCTGATGGAACGAAAATTTTCCCTCGGGACAAAAAGATATCGTGATGTTTTACCAATGAAGACACCTCTGGATCAGAACATTGTCTGGATGCAGCCTTAATAGAATTTAACAGGTCGATTTGAGAGACTAATAGAAAATTCCGAGATGACAAAATGGTGCTCGGTTCAGTTGTGGATGGAGTTTCAGGGAACATTCTAGAAAGAGCGTCTGCTTTTCCATTCTTTGAACCAGGCCTGTAAGTGAGATGAAAATTAAACCGAGAAAACGTTTTAAACGTTTTGCTGTCCGCAGATATTCAAGGTTTTTATGGTCGGTAAAGATCATTATAGGATGAGCCGATCCTTCTAGCAGATACCTCCACTCCTCTAGAGCAAATTTGATAGCAAGCAGTTCCCTGTCTCCAACATCATAATTCTTTTCGGGCGGAGTTAGTCTCCGAGAGGCATAGGCCACAGGGTGTAGTAGGGACTTTGGCCCTTGTCTCTGAGATAGCACGGCTCCTGTAGCAGTCTCAGAGGCGTCTACTTCCAAGGTAAAAGGCAGCATTGGATCAGGGTGTTGCAGAACAGGAGCGGAAGAAAAAACTGATTTTAGTTTCCTGAATGCTTCTTGGGCCTCCGGTGACCAGCAAAAAGGATGACCCTGGCGGGTAAGCTGAGTGATGGGGCTCACGATGGAGGAGAACCCCACAATGAACCGTCGATAAAAATTGGCGAAGCCGATGAACCGCTGCACCCCTTTCTTGTCCACTGGGGCTGGCCATTCCTGAATAGCTTTAACCTTTTGAGGGTCCATGGCGACGCCACTGGTGGATATAATGAATCCCAAGAATTGCACGGAAGATTTCTCAAATTCACATTTCTCAGCTTTTAAGTAGAGTCTATGTTCTCTGAGTATGGTAAGCACTCTTTTTACATGGCTCCTATGTAGGTCTAAGGAAGGTGAGAAAATGAGGATGTCGTCCAGATACACGACCAGGAAATCGTCCAGGTGTTCATGGAAAATGTCGTTAACTAAATGCTGAAAAGTGGCTGGGGCATTGCAAAGTCCAAAAGGCATAACAAGATATTCAAAGTGCCTGAATCTTGACCTGAAGGCGGTTTTCCACTCGTCTCCTGCCCTAATTCTGACAAGATTATAAGCACCCCGTAAGTCCAACTTAGAGAATACTTGAGCTGATCGGAACCGCTGGAATAATTCTGATATGAGGGGAAGCGGGTATCTGTTTTTAATCGTAACTTTATTGAGCTCTCGATAGTCAATACAAGGTCTAAGAGTTCCATCTTTTTTCTCAACAAAAAAGATTCCCGCTCCAGCCGGGGAAGACGAGGGACGAATAAATTTCTTTTGCAGATTTTCGTCAATATAGGCCTTGAGGGCTTTTAATTCTGTCTCGGACAGCGGAAAAATGCGGCCAAAGGGAATCTCGGAGCCGGGTAGAAGGTCAATGGGGCAATCATACGGTCGGTGGGGCGGAAGGCAGTCGGCTTGCTGTTTGTCGAACACATCCGTGAATTCCAGGTAGACGGAGGGAACGTTCCGGAGAGTTTCAGGTGAGGTTTTCACGGCAGAGCAGGAAACAACTGGAGGTGGAAGGCAATTCTGTGAACAATATGAGGATGTAAAGTTGACCTCTTTCTTTAGCCAGTTTATGACCGGTTGGTGTGCTTGTAACCAGGGAAGACCCAGGATGATGGGAAACAGTGGGGAAGGAATGAGGTCCAGACGTAGAAATTCCTGGTGGCCGGAGTCGGTGGTGGCACAGATAGGTGCGGTTTCTTGCGTGATAAGTCCAGATCGGGGTAGAGAACCGTCAGCTAAATGAATTTGAAAAGGATGGTTTTTGTTGCGAAGGGGTACATGAAGCTTTTGAGCCAATGTAGCGTCCAGGAAACAGCTGCATGCCCCTGGAATCAACTATGGCCGGTAGACGGGTTGCCCCTTCTGGTAACTGCAGTGAAATGAAAAGAACAACGTGAGCCTGAGAAAGGTTTGCAATATTGTAACTGAGAGTAGGTTGTAGTTTGGACTTACGAGGCCTTGTTGGACAGGAGTGAAGGAAATGACCGGCTTCTCCGCAGTACAGACATAAGTTGTTTTGACGTCTCCGCAGTCTCTCCTCGGAGGTAAGCAGGGTTCGGACCAATCCAACTTGCATAGGTTCAGGATCCGGGAGGTTTATGTTTTGAGGAGCTGCAGGTGGCTGTGGGGCCGGAGTGAGCCTTGGATGGGCCCAGGTAGAGCGTGGAACTTGATATCGTTCAGAACGACGTTCTCTCAGGCGTCGATCCAGCTGCGTGGCGGTTTGAATCAGGTCTTCCAGAGTGGCCGGGACTTCTGTCCGAGCCAGCTCGTCCTTAAGAGACTCGGACAAGCCTTGGCGAAACTGGTATTTTAGCGCAGCCTCATTCCAGCCTGTGTCGGCAGACCATTTTCGGAACTCGGCTGTATAGTCCTCGATAGGCCTTCTACCTTGGGTAAGGTTATGGAGAATGGTTTCGGCAATGGCCGTACGCTGTGGGTCATCATATAACTTCGCCATGTGTTCAAAAAAGGTGTCTATTGTGTTTAGGATTGGGCTCTGTTGCTCCATTAGAGTGTGAGCCCAGGCTTGTGGTTCTTCCGAGAGAAGAGAAATGACGAAACCCACTTTCACAGTCTCTGAACAAAAGGTTATGGGCTGAAGAGATAAATATAAGGAGCAAGCATTTTTAGTATTTCCGGCGCTCACCTGAAAAACGTTCCGGGATAGGCACACGTGGTTCCGGGTGGGTCACCATTACGGCCGAGCTAGGGGCTGCTTGAGGTGCTGTAGCTCCAGAGGATGGTGGTGCAGGTGGAGATCAGGGTCCAGGAATCACGGCCAGCTGTTGGAGACGGCCATCTATTTGGAGGTAGCCATCTTGGAGCTTTTGAACTGCGTCAGTAAGTGCGGACACTTGCAGGCAGAGTGTTTCAAATGGTGAGCGCGCCCTGTCGGCCTCAGACATCTGGCTGGTTTATACTGTCAGAAACACAAGTACTTACCGAGGCCGAGATGCTGAGGACGGCTCACCTTTATGACCAAGCGCACCTGCCCCCTGGAATTTGAGACAGGAGGCAGAGGCACAAGGAGGTACCGGTACCGGCGGGTAGGTAGATAGGATGCAGGTACTGGAGGTCAGCGGCTGAGATGTGCTGCACGTGCTGGAGGGTCACCAAGGCGGATGAAGGTGGTAAAGTCCCAGGGCACAGTTCAAAGCCAACAGACTAATGGTAGCAGATCCGGGGTACAGGTAAAGAGTCCGGGTTCCGGGTAGAGCTAAGACAAGTCCAGGTATGTAAGCCGAAGTTCAAGGGCAGGAGACAGAAGCAAATCCAGGTCACGGTCCGAGGTCAAAGGGTTCAAGAAGGCAGCAGAGTCCACAAACAGGCCGAGGTCAGGTTTCCAGGCGAGAGCTGAGTCGGGAAGTTAATCCTGGTCAAAGGGCACACGTCAAAGTGTCAAAACTTTACTCAGAGCTGACGATAAACCAGCAACCTGTGCAAGGACATGGGCTGGTTTAAATAGGGCTGTCAGGTCTGTGATTGGTCCCAAGAGGAGGCGTGCACGTCCGCACGCTCGTGCACGCGCCGCGCCGCTGCGCTACGCACGCGCGCACGCACCGTGACGCGATTCTAGCGTGCCTGTGCACGGATTGAGCGCTGGGAGCGCTGGGACCTTGACAGTAATTTCTGCTGATTGGTGGAGGATTCATCACGTTTTTGGACACAATATTTATCAGCTTATGGACTTTTTGCACTAAGCATTGGTGTTCATTATTTGGTGTTCATTATTATCAATCATTTATGGGCTATATATATTTTTTAGGAATCTTTTTGAATCATATTTATTGGTCATTATTAATATATTAATTCATTTTTCATGAGATCATCACTTTTGAATTAAGGCAATTGTTTAGTTTATGTTAACTGACATAAGTTAATTATTGTTTATCCCTAGCCTGGTTTTGGGTATATATTATTTTTTTGGGTGATTTCGTTTTCCAATTTATTATTTATACCACATGGTTAGGGGATCAGCGATTTATTTATCTTTCCACTCCATACACCTACCACTTGACCTCTCTGTGACCTTTGATACTGTTGACCGCCCGCTCCTTCTCAAACAACTCTATTTCATTTGGCCTCCAAGATTATGCTCTATCCTGGTTCTCTGCCTACCTATCACAGCACTCCTTCAGTATTACCTAAAACTCTGTCCCCTCCTCTCCATTGACCCTTTCTGTGGGGGTTCCCCAAGGCTCTGTTCTTGGGCCCCTTCTCTTTCTACACCTCTTCGCTTGGTCACCTGATAACCCCCCACGGCTTCCAATACCACTTATATGCCGATGACACCCAATCAACAATGCAACCATTATTCCCTCCCCTCACGCAAAGGGTACTAGGTGTAATCCTAGACTCTACTTTCAGCCTCAAATCCAATTGTCAAAAGTTTGTAGAATTTACCTCTGTAACATCTCTAAAAATGTGCCCCTTTTAAAAAAATTAAACCACCAAACTCCTCATTCACTCCCTTGTTATCTCTCGCCTCGACTATTGCAACACCCTTCTCATTGGCCTGCCTCTCCATAGACTATCCCCTCGTCAGCCTATCATGAATGCTGCTGCCAGACTTATCCACCTTACCACCCGCTCAGTGTCTGCCAACCAACTCCTCCAATCTTTACACTGGCTCCCAATCGCCCAGCAAATTAAATTCAAAATACTAACCACAACATAAAAATCCATTCACAAGTCTGCCCCGAGCTACATCACCAATCGTGTCTCCAAATACCATCCAAACTGTCCTCTCCGCTCTTTTCAGGACCTCCTTCTCTCAGTCTCTCGTCTCCTCCTCCTCCTATGCTCGTCTCCAGTATTTTTCCAAAGCCTATCCCATCCTCTGGAACTCGCTACCTCAACCTGTCCAGTTATCCCCTACTCTTGCTACCTTCAGATGTTTCCTGACTACTCACCTCTTCAGAGAAGCCTATCACTTCTCCAACTAATCTTTTACCACTTCCATCAGCTCACTCCTCACAGTTACAACCTTTTGTACCACCTGCCCGCCCTATTCGATTTTAAGCTCTTCTTAACAGGGCACTCTTAATCCTCTTGTATTTTATTGTATTAGAACTGTATTTCCTCCCTTTTATATGGTAAAGGCCTGCGTAAATGGTTGGTGCTATATAAAGTCTGTATTATAATAATAATAATAACTCCTTGATGCTGGCTGCACGCATTTATGCAGCTACTTGGCGGATAGGCCTTAACACTGCATATGAGCGGCCCTGTTAAAACCATTTATTATGCTGAGAGCGCTCTCCCTGTGTGCTTCCAGCATGGTAGTTGGCGGCTACCGGAAAGTTCCTGATGCATACTAGCGATCGGGAGCTTTCCAATCATGTGATCGCTGTAACAGCCAATCTTGGCAGTCACATGACCAGAAACCCCACCCCAGATCCCAGCACCTGAAACAGCTAAAAGGGCCCGGAGCCAATAGCTTCAAGGGGTAATAACATTGCCTATATGTTTGGGGTTGTTTTCCTGCTGCAGAATAAATTTGGAGCCAGTCACACGTTTCCCTGATGGTATAGCACAAGGATCTCCAAACTACGGCCCTCCAGCTGTTTCGGAACTACATTTCCCATGAGGCATTGTAAAATTCTGACATTCACAGACATGACTAAGCATGATGGGAATTGTAGTTCCTGAACAACTGGAGGGCCGTAGTTTGGAGATCCCTGGATAGCATGATGGGTAAGTATCTGCCTGGATTTCTCAGCATTGAGAACACTATTGATCCTGACCAAATCTTCAACTCCATTTGCAGAAATCCAGCTCCAAGCTTGAAAGAACCTCCACCATGCTTCGCTGTTGCCTGCAGACACTCATTGTTGTACCGCTCTCCAGCCCTTCCCAAACAAACTGTCTTCTGCTACAGCCAAATATTTCAAATTTGAACTCATCAGTCTAGAGCACCTCTGCCATTTTTCTGCACTCCAGTCCCTAAGTTTTCGGGGATAGTTGAGTCACTTAGGATTGATTCCACGTTAGAGGTATGGCTTTTTGGCTGTAATTCTTCCATGAATATAATTTCTGGCCAGACTTCTCCAGACAGTAGTTGAGTGTACCTGGGCCCTACTGGTTTTCACCAGATCTGTGCTAATGACACTGCTGGACATATTCCAATGTAAAAGGGAAGCATTATGTGTATCTTCTGCATTAAAGGATCACTAAAGGAAAAACAAGTTTTAGCTAAATAGCTTCCTTTACCTTAATGCAGTGCTGTTTTCATGTTCTCATTGTTCGTTTTTGCTTTGAAGTAGCTGTAATACTTCTCTGATCTCCACACTTCCTGGTTGTCTGGCTCCTTATGAAAAAACTCATGGCAGATTTTCACTGTGGTCTAAACTGTGTGTCTAAAACTCCTCAGAACCAATCAGATTAATTTTAAAAACAAAACACTGCCCTGGATGTGTTTGTTTTTGTTCTGTGTGTCTTCCCTACTTCACAGAAACATGAAATCATTTTAAAAACGAAAGTGAAACTAGAGGCACATTATATGATTGATTTTTATCTATTTTTAATCATTTTTAAAAGGAATCAGTTAACTTTTATGTCTCTATACCCTGTAAACAGTCATTTCAGCAAAAAAATTGTTTTACTTTAGTGACCCTTTAAGTTTTATTGGTCAACCACTGTATCTAGATTCCTCAATATTGGCCAAACAATGGTGTCCTCAAAGCTGAGAAATATAGGCAGACACTTATCAATCATGCCATACCACTAGGGAGGTATGTGATTGGCCCCAAATGTATTCTGCTGCAGGACAACAACCCCAAACATACAGACAGTGTCATTAACAACTATCTTCAGCATAAAGAAGAACAAAGGGTTCTGGGGGTGATGGTTCGGGCCCCACAAAGCCCTAATCCCAACATCAAGTTTGTCTGGGAAAACATGAAGAGACAGATGATTTGAGACCTCCACAGAAGTTTGGAACAACCAACCTGCCGAGTACCTTCAAAAACTGTGTGCACAAGCACTGTGTGTACCTGAGAGAACTGATGCATGTTTGAAGCCAAAGGTTAGTAACATCAAATATTGATTTGACTTAGATTCTTCTGTTCGCACACTTTACATTTATAATAATCAACAATTCAAATTTATATATTGAAAACATTCTATTCTTACTATTCTTACTAGCATTTCTTCACACCTGCCTAAAACTTTTTTACAATACTGTATATTATTGTATTATTGGGCATCATGCAGAGAAACATTGATATACAGAGTACAGGCACCAAGTGTCTAAAGGATAACTGTACTTTCAAACAAACAACAACAACTATCTTGTTTTCCACAGCCTCCCCTTAAAAATAATGAACCTAACTTTTCCCACCCTAGATGCATACTTACATGAATCCGACAAGCGCAGCCTGTAGCATTCTTCCCTGCCTCCAGCCAAAATATTTTAGCCACTGGATGCTTAAGCACAGTTAATCCCCATAGACTTTTATAGACCATCTCCTGAGCATCTCTTGTATTGGGAGACAGCTCCATAAAGGTCTATGGGGATTGACTTTGTAGTCACAGCCAATGGCAAGAAGATTTCAGCCAAATGCTGTGAAGATTGCTGCAGGCTGTGTCTGTCAGGTGCAGGTAATTATGTATCTGGGGCAGGAGAGAGTGGCTACATTTTGTTAAAGGGAAAGCTATGTAAAATAAAGTTATCCTCTAAAGACAAAGCATGTTGCTAAGCAACATACATACAGTTCTTAGTCAATTCTGCAAAAAAAGCTTAGTCTTCAAGGCCCCTGTCAAAATATAGACACCATACGATAAGAAGATAACATACATGCTTACATTTAGTTAGATTCTGATGCTTATTGAAACCAAACTGGTCTGAACTTTTTTTGTAAGAAAGTAAGCAATCAAGTACTAATATAGCATACCTGTTCACTGTGAATTACTATAAGCTTTACAATCAAGATATTAATGAGATTCCCAATGCTTGGATCTTTATAAATAGCAGAAACCTGTCAAAAAATATGCAAAAATGGATTACTGAACTAAAAACTCAACATCTGAATTGGTAATACAAATTTTATTGCATTAGTTAAAAACAAAAACACCAAACAAACTTCCCAAATACCCAGTCTATTCTTTCACACTACTCTAGCTGTATTCCAGATGTAAAATCTTGTTTCTGTTAGGGCCATTTACAACTTTGTGGTGTGTTAACACATGCATATTAAGTAACGTGATTTTTCATAATAACATTTTGCATTTAGGCATCTCATTCAAAATGAATGGGTAGCCAACACAGCCTAACATGCTTAAAATTGTGACCCTTTTTTCTAATGCAACTTACCAACGTAACACATGTGTTGCCTTATTGTTTTGGGATGCCATTAAAAATGACTAGCAAACCAATACAGTAACAAATACAGTAAAGAAGTGTAATCTGGAATTAAGGTAATTGAGGACATATGATGCTGCAATACAGCTGTTGAAAAACATACTGCTAATGCCACATAAATAACTTATTTGAAGAGAACATTTGCACAAACCTCATAAAACAGCAGGTTCACTGCACAGAAGATACTATAGGCAGGATATACTTACCATTCATATGCTCCCTCTTACTGCCTTGTCCAGTGTCAGAACTCTGAAAACACCAGATACGTCTAGGTATAGGGCAGGGATATGCAATTAGCAGACCACCAGCTGTTGCAGAACTACAAGTCGCATGAGGCATTGCAAGACTCTGACAGCCACAAGCATGACACCCAGAGGCATGATGGGACATGTAGTTTTGCAACAGCTGGAGGTCTTCTAATTGCATATCCCTGGTATAGGGGAACTTGTGATAGTTATCAGTATCTCCCACAATTCATCATTCAGTGCTTGACTGAAAGAAGCTGAAGAGTCAGCCCAGCCAAAAGTATTTTTTTGTTTTGAGTGGAGCGTGGTTTCTTATGTTGTCTGCATACTCCAACTGAAATATCTCCATACAATTGTTCTTGTACATCTAGGAGTTTTGCATGTTCTTGCCCACATTTGTACATTCCAGCATCTCTAGGAGAGTATGACTCCATAATAATGTGAACAGCAGTTTTACAGATTTAATAAGGCAGTTACTTTACCAATAGGGTCTTTGAGAGATATAAGAAATTGCTAGGTGATTTATATCTCCACATCTACCAAAAGATTACTCTAGTTTTGGGTTGACTTAGTATTTATTACTGGTGTCAAATTCACATTATCTCCACCTCAAATTTTAAAAAGGCACCATTGCTGAGCAGTAAATCCATCCCATAGAAACACAGGTTCTGAGGATTTAGAACCCTGGCAAGTACAACCATTTTTTTAAAGCCTTTTCCAGTATCACATTTTGAATTCAGAAAAACAGATGTCACATGGCAGCAGAAAACAGACAATTTCGAAAATCACATGCGCTGCAACAATCTAAGAATAGTAGGTCTACTGCAGAAAGTGGAGGGGGCTTAACCCAGGGGACTTTATTGAGAAGTGGTTGAAAAATAAATTTCCAGATATGGAGGTATCAACAGCATTTGCAGTGGAACGGCACACAGGGTTCCTGCAGCATTACCAAAACCTGAGCTTCCCCCTAGATAATTGTTGGCACGACTTTTGAATTGCAGAGACAGAGATACGATTCTGCAGAAAGCAAGACAAAAGGGAGAGAATTATTATGATAACAGTAAAGTGTCAATATTCCCAGACTTTTCTTTAAAGCTACAAAAGCAGCGTGCAGCTTTTTATGAGATAAAACGGAAACTAAAAGAAGCACGAATAGTACTCTATGGCAGTGTTTTTCAACTCCAGTCCTCAAGGCACACCAACAGGTCATGTTTTCAGGCTTTCCATTATTTTGCACAGGTGATTTGATCAGTTTCACTGCCTTAGTAATCACCACAGCCATTTCATCTAAGGGAAATCCTCAAAACTTGACCTGTTGGTGTGCCTTGAGGACTGGAGTTGAAAAACACTGCTCTATGGCATATCCCGCCCTGGTTGAGAGTGGAGGAAAGACTATGTATTTTAGTACACCGGAACAAGCCAGAGAATGGATTTGGACAGCTAAACCTGCATCTAAATAATGGGAAATAGGGAGCTGTGAAAAATCCTAAGATAAAGACACTAACATGATAAAGTATTGAAAAATACGAGGGGATGGAGGGAGGATTTTTTTTTTTTGGGAGTAAGCTCCCCCCCTATGTACCCTGCCTGTTGTTTACTGTGGGGGGGTATGCGGGAGAATTTTATTTCTCCCTTTTGCTGTCTTTTTTGGGGGGGTTTGCTTGGTAATAGTGTTTGATATGACAGAAATGGGACAAATACACAGCGAAATTTAAAAAAATATAGGAAACACAACATTAAGGATAGAAGGGGAGGGAGGATATTGAGAGGAGGTGGGGGAAGGAGAAGGTGGGAGTGACACCAGGATGGAGCAACAGAAGAGGGAATAGGAACAATGGACAATGGAAACACAGGAATAAAAAGGGGAGGATAACATATACTATAAGCACATATATAGAGATAAATCCACGCACATGAAAGTACAGAAGAGGAAGATGGGGAGGGAAGAGATCTTGGTCCTTTTTTTCCTGGGATTTTGTTTTTTCCTTTGGTTTACCCTCTCCTGGGATGCCGGGGGTGGGGGGGGGGGGGTTGAGGAGTAGAAGGGCATCTAAGAGTAGATGCGATATGTTGGTAATGCCCTTAATTTATTGGTGTGGAAGAAGGATAAATAGATGAATGGAGGGAAAATGAGATTATGATTACTAAGAAAAGGAGAAGATTTAGAAATCGGTTTCTTGGTTAAAGAATGGGTATGAATGGCTAGCCAGTGCACCTTTTTGTCATGGAACGTGAGGGGTATGGGCACGCAATTAAAACGTGCACAGGTCTTCACAGAACTTAGAAACTTTCAGGCTAAAATAAATTTGTATCCAAGAAACACACATGGTTAAAGAAAGACTTGACTATTTAAAAAAGCCTTGGATACAATAGTCATACCACTCATGCCACACAAATTTTTCAAGAGGGGTCTCCCTTATGGTGCACCGGGCAGTGGCGTGGGAGTGCATCAGGGTAAAGAGAGACCCAGATGGGCGATATGCTTTTGTCTTTACCCTGGTACACTAACTGCTATTTGTCATTATGGGGATATATAACCCTCCCCCAGCTACAATGGGAGTATTGAAGGAAGCAATGATATTTATGTCACAATACCCAGATGCACATATATGTACGGGAGATTTTAACATGTGGTTAAACCCAAAGATGGATAGATTTGGGGGAAAAAAAACAAAAAACAAAAAGGGAGGAGAGGGGTCTAATGTACTGGAAAAAAATTATAAAGTAGGTTGGATGGTCTGATCTATGGAGGATGCATGTCTAGAATAGACCTGGCCCTGGGGAATGAGAAGATACTCCCAATGGTGCAATCGGTTACATATATACGCTCAGGGGGGGTGTCTGACTACTCTGGGTTGATCTTTGATTTGAAGTAGGAAGACGTTCGGGATATAGGATTCAACCTTATTGGTTAACCCAGATTGGATCAAACGATCAAATACTGGAGCAGATAGTAATGTTTCTGGAAGCCCATGAGGATAGAATAATTGGGGGTATAATCTGGGACACCTTTAAGGCGTATTTAAGAGGGATAGTAATATCCACAATATCATATATAAAACGCACAAAGAGACAGGAAGAAGAGGAACTGGCAGAGCTATGCACGGAGGCTGAAGCACAGTTTATGAAAAAAAAAACTCAAATATAAACCAGATAAGATGGGCAGGAACAGCGCGGCAATATAAGAACCAATTAATAGTTAAAGCTAAACGTAAGAGGTTACAGTTAAAGCAAAAAACTTTGCGCAAGGATATCAAGCTAATCAGATAGTAAACTACCTGATAAAACAACAAACGTCTACATTAGCTATTGCAGAGGTGAGAAATTAGAAAGGGGAGATAGTTAGTTAACACAGTGGAGGATATTCTTGCAGGCTTCCATAGATACTATACCATGATAAGATGTATACATCGACATTGACATGTACAAGAGAAGAAATAGAGAATTACTTATAGGATTTAGAATTTTTGAAGTTAACAGAGGAAAAAAAAGCGGAGGTGGAGAAAGATATTGGGGTGGAGGAGGTCAGAGAAGCCATTAATTCTATGGGAAAGGGCAAATCGTCTGGACCGAACAGCATACCGTTGGAATTGTACCAGCGGTATGTGGAGATTATGGCCCCAACCCTAACCAAGATGTATAGGAAGACATTCCTCCAGGGAGAAATGCCCCCCTCTATGTACGAGGCAACAGTAATATTGATACCAAAACTAGATAAAGATAGAACGGACTGTGCGTCGTACAGACCAATTTCATTATTACATTTTGATTACAAAATACTGGCAAAAATATTGGCGAAGAGGCTTAATGGGGTAATTCTATCTATTGTATCAGATTATCAAACAGGATTTATGTCGGGAAATCCACTACAAACAATATTAGGAGAACCCAGTTTATGGTACAGTTGAGGGAGTGTTCGTTGAATACGGCCAAGTCATTTGACTCCATAGAATGGAAGTTTCTGAAGACAGTGTTGAAAAAAAGCGGATTTAGGGAAAGATTTAGAAAATGGGTGTGAATATTGTATAAGCAACCATGTTCCAACCTATAAATACATGGAATATATCCCCCACAATAAAAGTACATAGGGGAACTAGACAGGGGTGCCCATTGTCCCCCCAATCATTCTCCTTGGCAATAGAAGCACTGGCCAATAGATTTAGACAATCAAAAAAGTATAAAGGGATTAAGGTAGGGGAAAAGACTGAACATATAGGCTTATATGCCGATTATATCATATTATTTATGGAAGATGTGCATACCTCTCTGGGGGAGGCAATGAAAATAATAGAAACATATGAGATATTCTCTGGGCTTAAAATAAATTGCCAGAAATCTGCATTGATGCTGCTTGGGCCAGGTATGGAAAAGGAACCTCAGACCCCATTAAAAATAGTTGAAACATTTAAATATCTAGGAATAAATATTACTCTGGACCCAGAGGAAGTCCTGAAAGCAAATATAGACCCCTTGGTAGAATATGTTAAGAATAAATTGGGAATATGGAAAAGAATTACCCTTATCAATGGCAGGAAGTATACAGTTGATTAAACCCATTATATTGCCGAAGTGTCTATATGTGTTTGCGCATTCTTCGGTAAAGATACCAAAACACATTTAAAAAATTTAACTCCCAGCTGACCAGGTTTATCTGGTCATATGGGAGATGTAAAGTAAAAGTTACGTTACAAAGACCCAAAACTGCAGCAGGGTTGGAAATACCAGACTTATATTTATATTATCTGGTGGGGCAATTAAAACATTTCAGAACCTGTGTAACGCAAGGATGAGAAACAAGGGTGGAGGAATACTTGCTAAATAAAATGCAGGTAAGAAAACCTATTGGTAGGACTAGAAATAACAGACTTGAGGAGGGTCGGAGTAAAAATTCCCCTTCTAAAACTGGCTAGGTCAGTTTGAAAGGAGGCAAAAAAACTGACGGGATTCAAGGATTTTTCACCAGAAACTGCCTTGTGGAATAATCCAACATTCGAGCAATTGGAAGTGTTTGAAGATAATAAACTCTGGAAATTTAACAACTATTAGTCAGATGTATAACAACCAGTGTTGCTCATCTTACTTTAAAAAAGTAATTAGTTACAGTTACAAATTACTTCTCCGAAAAAGTAATTGCGTAAGTGACTCAGTTACTACATTGAAAAAGTAATTAGTTACTCAGCAAAGTAACTAACTTTTTTTTTTAATACCGACAAGCGTCCCCCCATATCAATATAAATGGAGTGCATTAACCTGCAGTGTTGCGAAGGATCCCTTATTGTGCTCACCAATAGAAGGGGGAACCTACTCAGTACAGGCATTTAATGATAAAAGGACTCAGACTGGAGGTTAACTATTTAAGGTGGAACTCTTAACAACAAACTATTATTTCCTGAATGGGAGACGAATGGAAGCCCACTAATTTCTTTTAGGAGAGAGCTCATTTTACTTTTATATGTCTTGGTTAGATGTTTAATACATTTTAGGGCAAGCACCAAGAACAAGAGACCACCCCCCCTCAAAAAGAAAACATAAAATGTATAACATTGCATCTATTGTATGTAGAAGGCCTGTCCTTCCTGAACACTCACGGGACACATTCACCTAATGGATCCATGCTGCCCAGTGCCCACCACAAGAGGCTCACTACAGAGCTGCAACAAAAGCCTGGACGTGCACTCCGCCCCAGCACGCTAACAACTACTTCCTGCCTCTTCCGAATACAAACAACCGTACTGACAACACTATAAAATACAAACACAAAAATAGAGAGAGAGGCTGGTACCTGAGACTCGGACATAGTGTTCTCCCGGTGACAGCTTCTGCCAATACACACAGTAGCCGCCTCAGAATTGGCACTCTGGACGGGAGGCGGGATCACCGAATTGTCCTCCAATCACAGTAACTCTAGGGGGGAGAGTGCATGTGCGTTCCAACTGAGGATGAGAAGGCTGAACACTAAACAGAGGCTCTGCTGGGAAAATCAGTGTTCCGCCTATCACAGAACAGTCAGAGGAGGAGGCGCGCTTTTTTAATAATGGATGGCCGCCGTCTGAGTCCAGGTAGATGTAATTGTGGTAACGCCACCCAAGTAATGGGAACAGCGTTACCACGAGGGGAAGAGTAATCAGGTAGATTACTCGTTACCCTCAAAAGGGGCTGCGTTAGGTGACAGCGTTTATTTTAACGCCGTTACTTATAACACTGATAACAACCATATAATAGTGTCATATGAGAACTTGTGTAAACAATATAACCTCCCATGTAAACAGTTCTATAGGTATATACAGCTTTGACATTTACTACAGGTACAGTTTGGAAGAAAGGAACTAAGAATATCTAAATACCCTCTTATAGGTATCTTGAGATCGCAAGGACGAAATGGATTGATATCCAAATTATACTTGCACCTGTTACAGAGTAAAACAAGTGGAGAACCGGTGGAAGCATGGGTTAAATGGCAGATAGTCATCCCAGATATGAGTGATCAAGATTGGGATGAAATCTGCTCTTCTAACCTGAAAGTATCCCCATCAATGAACAACAGGATAATTCAATTAAATATAATACATCAGACATACCTGATTCTGAATAGACTGTACAGAATAGGGAGAATGCCTGCACCAAACTGCTCAAGATGTGGGCAGGGGGTGCAGACTTCCTCCACTTGATGTGGCACTGTGGGAGTATAGGGAGATATTGGCAACAGGTGGTCAGTAAATAAGAAAAAGTTATAAATAAACCTATTATGGCCACAGTGGAATTTTGCTTGCTGGGGGTTTTAAAAGAAGAAAGAGTGTGTAGATACACTAGGATATTTCTGCAAGAAGTACTATTCCTGGCACGAAAACAAATAGTGGAAAAATGGATTCAGCCAAAACCACCGACAATAAGTCGATGGGTGAGAGCAGTAAACCAAATCATACCACATGAAAGAATAATGTATGAACAAAGGGGAAATGTGCAAAAATATGAAAATATTTGGGCAAAGTGGAATAGATCATACCTAACAACTGATACAGGAATACCTGAAAATATAGTATAAAGTGAATAGAAGGGGGAAGGAAATAGTGACTATAAGGCCGCGTACACACGATGAGACATGTCCGCTCAAACATGTCCGACGGACCGTTTGCAGCGGACATGTCTCATCGGATTTTGGTCCAATGGCGTGTACACACCATCGGACAAAAATCCCCTCGGGCTGAGGACGCGGTGACGTGGCGTTGACACCGCCACGTCACCACTCCAGGAAGTAAAATACTTCCACGCATGTGTCGAATCCATTCGACGCATGAGCGGAGATTTCTGTCCGCTGGTTAGTGTGTTAGCATGCTTTGAAATGTGTCTGTTGGGAAAACATGTCCGCTAGCCCGTACACGCGATCGGAGATGTCTGCTGAAACGGTCCATCGGACCAGTTTCAGCAGATAAATTTGATTGTGTGTACGCGGCCTAAGATGGATGAGTAGGAAGGAATGAGTAGTAAGAGTGAATGAAAATGAAAATATAAATATATGTTAAGATATTGGAATAAAACAAATGTAAAACAATGAATTAATTTGAAAGAAACATTTGTAATAAAGGGTTTATAAAAAAAAAAAAACACTATCAAATGCTATAACAAGTATTATACATTCTCCTGAAACCTGTACTGAAAAAGTCATAAGCAGAGGTGGCACATGTTTTATGTGCTCTTAAAAGCAATGTGAATAGTGTGGTATACTTTTGCAGCGCATGAAAATACTTAAATAGTGAGACCCCAGTTAATTGCAGATCCACTACTCCCAGAGGAGATCAAAGAGGGAATCCCTTGGCCTATGCAAGCTCATCTGGATCACTCTCTATGTTTAATTAGTAGCAGCTATTTACTGCATCTTCTGGCATGTAGTTGGGATTGTAAGGTTGAGCACATGACTGGCTGTGACTAAAATTCCTTTAGCATAATGTCTAATTATACTTGTGACCTGAGAGGAAACAATACTATTGTACTATGAGACAAACAGACTTTGAAAAAAAAAAAAATTTTGAATAGCTAAATACAGGTAAAATGATTTTACTCCATGAAAAACCTTAAGGTTGCAAATTATGTCAGAATTCTAAAATATTTGTGTCTAAAGAAGGACTAAAAAAAAAAAAAAAAAAGCTATACGTTTATCAGCTAAGTGACATATTAACCTAAAATGTTTATTTCCAGATTTATTTAGGGTAAGACATATCTTAGCATTTAAAACTAATATTGATAGAATAGTATCTAATGGTTATTGATATATGATAAGAATTGAGCTATATCATTTCAATAGGAATTGAGCTCTGTCATTTCAAAGCCATTGTTTAATTTTTAGGAACTCTTTAATGACTGGACTAGTACCACTGGATTGGCGTAAGGCCAATATGGTGCCTATATTTATAAAGGGATCAAAGTCTTTACCAAGTAACAATAGACCTGTTAGTTTAACTTCTATAGTCAGGAAGACATTGGAGAGTTTAATAAAAGACCACATAGATGGGTTCTTGCTGGAAAAAAAATATTCTAAGTAACAGACAGCATGGATTCATGAAAGACCAATGTTGGCAGACAAATCTGATTTCTTTATATGAGGAGGTAAGTAAAACCTTGGACAGAGCTGTAGATGTGGTATACTTGGATATTGCAAAAGTGTTTGACACTGTTCCCTACACACAGCTAATGTGTAATGTAAAGCCTATAGGCCTGGAATTTCTTTTTGTAAATGGTTAGAAAACTGGCTATAAGACTGAATTCGGAGAGTAGTGGTTAATGACTCTTACTCTGAATGGTCTAAGGTCATCAGTGGTGTACCCCAAAGTTCAGTGTTGGGACCCTTACTTTTTAATATATTTATAAATGATATAGAGTCTGGGATTAAAAGTACCATTTCAGCGTTTTCTAAGGACACCAAGCTATGCAGTGGAATAATGTCCTTACATGATGTCTTCAACCTATAAGCTAACCTCAATGCAAGGTTTCATTGGGCAACTGTGTGACAAATTAGGTTTATTGTTGATAAATATAAGTTATGTACTTGGGGGCTAGAAACATGCATGATTCATACTTACTGTAAAGGGGTTGTAAAGGTTTATAAAAAAATATATTGCGCTAAACTATAAATTATGGGTGAAAATATAAATAAACAAATACTACAAATGGTGAGGCAGCCAGCACAACAATAGGAAAATATTGTGAAAAGAATATGGAAAAAAGTGCAGCGCCAAAAACTGTGGTCCCCCAGTTAGGGGATCCTCAAGTGGTGAAGAAACAATAGACCTAGATGTCACATCTGGTCCACAGTGAATATAAATCACAAAACAAATATATAAATTGGGTGAATAGGTGAGGGAACAATTGTACCCCCAAGGTAGACTGTAATAAGGCTTCCAGTCAACTAGATTATGACAAATCAATGCCAAAGGTGTGTCTGCAAAGTGTGACAATATATTCCCAAAGTGCAATAATCAAAGTGCAGATATCTATATGCCCACAAGGTGACAAACCAAATCAATACATTCTAGTATTTAAAGAGGTAAAGTCCAAATACAGCACACAAAAAATGGTATGTGATATTCTCATGGGTTGATGAAGATATCCCCTCTACAGTCCCATTCAAACACATAGGAGTGTTTATGGATTCTCTCAGGTGGGTAATAGAACAATATCCCCTCTTATTTAATCTAGGCAATTCTCCTGGCGAGAATTTGTTTAAGGTAAGAGTAAATACGCTTACCAACTGGTGTAGACCCACAGCTCACCATACGGTGGGGGGTCCTTAGAGCGTGTATGGGCCGACTGCCTTCCTTGGTCTCTGTCTCAGGTATGTTTCCTTGTGCAGGCAATCCAGAGTCCCAGGGGAGTGGCCAAAACGTAAATATCGGTAGTGTATGTCTTGTAATGGACGGTATTCGTACACTCCTTTACATAGAATTTGTTCCTAGATGTGGAATATTGCTGTGAGTTGATGGAAAACTTTTTTATGTGGATCTTTATAAGTGTGACTTTTTGGATTTCCTGCTTGGAACTTTTTAAATGTACTTTTTAATTAAAACTTTTTACGCTATGAGGAGGTGTCCCCCTCTCTCTTTTCTCCTTTTTTTGGCTTCTCCCGATATTTACGTTTTGGCCACTCCCCTGGGACTCTTCTGGATTGCCTGCACAAGGAAACATACCTGAGACAGAGACTGAGGAAGGCAGTCGGCCCATACATGCTCTAAGGACCCCCCACCGTATGGTGAGCTGTGGGTCTACACCAGTTGGTAAGCGTATTTACTCTTACCTTAAACAAATTATTGCTGGGAGAATTGCCTAGATTGAATAAGAGGGGATATTGTTCTATTACCTACCTGAGAGAATCCATAAACACTCCTATGTGTTTGAATGGGACTGTAGAGGGGATATCTTCATCAACCCATGAGAATATCACATACCATTTTTTATGTGCTGTATTTGGACTTTACCTCTTTAAATACTAGAATGTATTGATTTGGTTTGTCACCTTGTGGGCATATACAGTGCGGAAAATAAGTATTTGAACACCCTGCTATTTTGCAAGTTCTCCCACTTGGAAATCATGGAGGGGTCTGAAATTGTCATCGTAGGTGCATGTCCACTGTGAGAGACATAATCAAAAAAAATAATTCCAGAAATCACAATGTATGATTTTTTAACTATTTATTTGTATGATACAGCTGCAAATAAGTATTTGAACACCTGAGAAAATCAATGTTAATATTTGGTACAGTAGCCTTTGTTTGCAATTACAGAGGTCAAACGTTTCTTGTAGTTTTTCACCAGGTTTGCACACACTGGAGGAGGGATTTTGGCCCACTCCTCCACACAGATCTTCTCTAGATCAGTCAGGTTTCTGGGCTGTCGCTGAGAAACACGGAGTTTGAGCTCCCTCCAAAGATTCTCTATTGGGTTTAGGTCTGGAGACTGGCTAGGCCACGCCAGAACCTTGATATGCTTCTTACAGAGCAACTCCTTGGTTATCCTGGCTGTGTGCTTCGGGTCATTGTCATGTTGGAAGACCCAGCCTCGACCCATCTTCAAAGCTCTAACTGAGGGAAGGAGGTTGTTGCCCAAAATCTCGCAATACATGGCCCCGGTCATCCTCTCCTTAATACAGGGCAGTCGCCCTGTCCCATGTGCAGAAAAACACCCCCAAAGCATGATGCTACCATCCCCATGCTTCACAGTAGGGATGGTGTTCTTGGGATGGTACTCATCATTCTTCTTCCTCCAAACACGGTTAGTGGAATTATGACCAAAAAGTTCTATTTTGGTCTCATCTGACCACATGACTTTCTCCCATGACTCCTCTGGATCATCCAAATGGTCATTGGCAAACTTAAGACGGGCCTTGACATGTGCTGGTTTAAGCAGGGGAACCTTCCGTGCCATGCATGATTTCAAACCATGACGTCTAAGGCCTCGTACACACGAGGGGATATGTCCGCTGAAAACGGTCCGATGGACTGTTTCAGCAGACATCTCCGCTCGTGTGTATGGGCTAGCGGACAGATTTCTCCACCCGACAGATTTCAAAGCATGCTTTGAAATCTATCCGATGGAATCTGTCCGCCCGACATGTCTGCTGGTTAGTACACTTACCAGCAGACATGTCGTCCCCCACCGCCGCCGCGCCGCCGCCGAATGGATTCGGCACATGCGCGGAAGTGTTTAACTTCCTGGTGCGGTGACGTGGCGGTGACGTGGCGGCGTCAACGTCACCGCCGCGTCACCGCGCCGTCCGGCGGCGGGGAATTTGATCCGATGGTGTGTACACGCCATCGGATCAAACTCCCGATCGGACATATCCGATGGAAATGGTCCGCGGACCGTTTTCATCGGATATGTCCGATCGTGTGTACGAGGCCTTAGTGTATTACCAACAGTAACCTTGGAAACGGTGGTCCCAGCTCTTTTCAGGTCATTGACCAGCTCCTCCCGTGTAGTCCTGGGCTGATTTCTCACCTTTCTTAGGATCATTGAGACCCCACAAGGTGAGATTTTGCATGGAGCCCCAGTCCGAGGGAGATTGACAGTCATGTTTAGCTTCTTCCATTTTCTAATGATTGCTCCAACAGTGGACCTTTTTTTCACCAAGCTGCTTGGCAATTTCCCCGTAGCCCTTTCCAACCTTGTGGAGGTGTACAATTTTGTCTCTAGTGTCTTTGGACAGCTCTTTGGTCTTGGCCATGTTAGTAGTTGGATTCTTACTGATTGTATGGGGTGGACAGGTGTCTTTATGCAGCTAATGACCTCAAACAGTTGCATCTAATTTAGGATAATAAATGGAGTGGAGGTGGACATTTTAAAGGCAGACTAACAGGTCTTTGAGGGTCAGAATTCTAGCTGATAGACAGGTGTTCAAATACTTCTTTGCAGCTGTATCATACAAATAAATAGTTAAAAATTCATAAATAGTTAAAAATTCATACAAATAAATAGTTAAAAATTCATAAATAGTTAAAAATTCATAAAATTCTCACAGTGGACATGCACCTACCATGACAATTTCAGACCCCTCCATGATTTCCAAGTGGGAGAACTTGCAAAATAGCAGGGTGTTCAAATACTTATTTTCCGCACTGTAGATATCTGCACTTTGATTATTGCACTTTGGGAATATATTGTCACACTTTGCAGACACACCTTTGGCATTGATTTGTGATAATTTAGTTGACTGGAAGCCTTATTCCAGTCTACCTTGGGGGTACAATTGTTACCTCACCTATTCACCCAATTTATATATTTATTTTGTGATTTATATTCACTGTGGACCAGATGTGACATCTAGGTCTGTTGTAAAGGTTTGTTTTTTATTTTCTAAATAGGTTCCTTTAAGCTAGTGCATTGTTGGTTCACTTACCTTTTCCTTAAATGTTCCTTCTAAATGTTCTTCCTGTTTCTCCTCAGTAACGTGTTCAGTAAGCTGTTTTAAATGACTTTCTACCTCTCGGGTGATAGTGGAAAGCTTACTGAGGAGAAACAGGAAGTGAGAAATTCAAACAAAGAAAAAAACATTTAGAAGGGAAATCGAATGAAAAGATAAGTAAACCAACAATGCACTAGCTTAAAGGAACCTATTTAGAAAATAAAAGACAAACCTTTACAACCCTTTTAATAAGAGTACAGCTGGGGGAGTCAAAGTTGGAGAAGGATCTGAGGGTTCTGGTATTTCATAAGCTTAATAATGGCATGCAATGCCAAGATGCGGGTTTCCAAAGCAAGCAAAATTCTTTCTTGTATTAAGAGGCATGGACTGCAGAGAGAGAGATTGAGAAAAGTGGTCACAATGAGGGACCACTGCCTTGAGATTGCGGCCTCCCACATGTTATGGCAGTTTAGGCACAGATAGGGTTAATGCTAATGTAACAGGCTGGTATGAGTGTGAGGTGAATGTCCCTTTAAGAGTGAGCTAGCACGGGAAAGATTAGCTAATCCGGGCTGGGGGAAAATTCAGGAAGCATGGGAGTGAGGCTATATAAGGGCCAGCAGGTACAGGTGTGCTCACTCTTTCCCTACAGTCAGCTGAAGAAGTTTCAAGCTGCGGAAGAATTGTCAAGCTCTCAAGCACAAGTTGCAAGCCCCCCCCTGCTCCTTACCTCATGGAGGCACTGTTAAGGCAGCTGGTGGAGAAGGCGGACAGCGCTAGAGGAGAAGCCTGGCTAAGACACTGCTTAGCAGCAGCGCCGTCAGAAGAGGCTCAGTTGGACTCCCAGGAAGGAGGTGCGCTGGCGGCAGAAGAAATGGCGGGGCATGGAGACCTCGAGCCCGCCCCATACATGAGAACGCAGAGGAGCGCGCCGCCGGAGAGAAGACCCCTGGCTACAGAGGTAGCCAAAGATGGTCGTACACCGCGGGAGGAGCCGAACAGTGACGGGAGCAGCATGATGTCACTAGGTCGCCGCAGAGGCTAGAAGAGGCGGACAAACTCACAGTCGCCAGCCAAGAAGAGCCTGTGGCGCGTCCAGCCGCAGAAGTCAGCACACGCATCAAGAGGTAGAACCACTGCGGCTCAGTCAACCAGGCAGCAGCCGGCAGATGCACAGGCACTGAGAGCGGAGGCGCAGCATGCACAGCAGTCTCCTAGGTCAGCTGGAGCAGGATGCTCAGATTCAAGCACCACAGCAGGAAGTGGGTGAGTGTAACCAGCTCCACTGGTCTGGTTGGTTCTCTATCATCATTAGTGCAGTCTCTGTCACATAAAGCTGCACCTGCTGCGCAAATGTCTATAGTCTCTATGCCTCATGCTGTTTCTCCTACCCTGTCTGCTCTACCTGTCAGCTCTCCCTCTCAGCAATATAGTATGTTAAGTAATGTTGTGCAGCTTGACGGGCCAGCTCCTGAGGCATTAGATGCTAGAGTAAGTGTTCCAGAAGCATTCATGAAGGATGTCATGCCATGCAAAATGTCCCCTTTAGGCTTTCATTTAAGCTCTGCCGTTAAAGAAAAGATTTGGAAAGGGGAATATATTGACATTCTTTCCCTCCTTCCTGCGCACAAAGAATTTGTAGTTAAATCAGAAAGGAGGGGGAGGATAGAGGTGAGGAGGACAGACGCAGGTTACCCAGGTCATTTAATAATTTGCTGCAAGCCTTCTGTATCTACTCGGGGTAATGGCAGAAAAACACACTGATAGATGTGGGTTTTTTTTTCAGCATATTGATCATATCCTTGAAGCATACAAGAGTTTTGGGGGCCTGGGGTGGTTTTTCTACGACAAATCCTTCCGTCAGAAGTTGTCTGTTCACCCGTCACTAAAGTGGGGTATGAAGGATGTGGGCCTGTGGCTTATCTTGTTAGCACCACAGAAATCAGGATTGCCCAGGCAGCAAGCAGCTAATCCGCCGACAGCAGCCTTTAGAAAAGGCTGTTGTTTCGCGTTCAACGATAGCCAGTGTAGGTGGAAAAATTTGTGCAAATACAAGCACGAATGCTCTGTTTGTGCCGGGGTAGTGTTTCAGAAGGAATACCACGGCTGGCCCTAGTCAGGTGCAGCATATTTTTCCCAAGAGCCTTCACGCCAGTGAGGCTGGAAAAAATATGCCAGTGGTTGGACATCTACCCAAACAGGGAGAAGGCCCATTTGCTTAAAGAAGGGTTTGCCCATGGTTTCCCGTTACCTTCATTCTCAGGGGTCGGGTGCAAATTGGTGGGGAATTTGATGTCAGTAGCTCAGTTTCCGCAGGTAGTAAGGAAGAAGCTGTGTAAGGAATTAAAAGAAGGGAGGATTGCAGGTCCCTTTGATCAACCTCGCTTTATTCATTTCCGTATTTCCTCGTTGGGAGTAGTACCAAAACGGGAGCCCAATGAATTTCGGTTAATCCACCACTTATCCTTCCTCAAAGGTGATTTCTTGAATGATGACATTAACAGTGATTTATGTTCAGTGTCATACGCCACGTTCAAAGAAGCGGTTGGTAAGATCAGGCGTTTTGGCCAAGGGGCCCTGTTGGCTAAAGCCGATATAAAATCTGCTTTCCGTCTCTTGCCAGTTTCCCCTGCAGCTTTCAATTTTTTGGGTTTTTATTTTGAAGGGAGTTATATTTTCAAAATGTGTCTCCCGATGGGGTGCGCATTGTCCTGTTCTTATTTTGAATCCTTTGCTTCATTCCTTCACTGGGCTCTGAGTGTTCGGTCAGGGTCAGTGGGCATAGTACATTATTTGGATGACTTTTTGTTTGTAGGCCCAGCGCATTCGGATGTGTGTCTGAAATTTTTGACAACATTCCAGGAGATGTCCTTGGAGTTTGGCATACCGTTGGCGGTCGAAAAAACTTGTTTACCTAGCCCAAGGTTGGGGTTTCTAGGCATCGAGATAGACACCATCAGTTTGGAATTTCAGCTACCAGAAGCGAAGCTGGTAAAATTAAAGAGGCTCATTAACTCAGCATTGTGCAAGAAAAAGTTGTTGGTAAAAGATATGCAGTCGCTCCTTGGGACTTTGGCGTATGCGTGTAGAATTATGCCAGTGGGCAGGAGCTTTCTCGGCAACTTTACCTGGCAAAAGCAGGTTTGAAATCTCCATGGGATCACGTGAGATTAACCAACCACTTGAAAGAAGATTTAAAGATTTGGCCCAGCTTTCTCGATTGTTACAATGGTAAATCATTTTTTCAGGCCGACTTTGTGGTTGCGCGTGATTTCCATTTGTTTACGGACGCGGCGGGTTCAAAAGGATTCGGTGCCATCTGGAGGACGCATTGGTGTTGCGCGGCATGGCCGGAAGTTTGGGTAAGTTCGGGAGCAACTAGGAATGTAGTTTTGCTCAAACTTTTTCCGATACTGGTGGCGTTGGAGCTGTGGGGCCCAGAATTCGCCAACAGGAGAATCTTAGTCGAGACCGACAACAGAGGTGTCTGTCAACTAGTTCTGTTTGGGTGATTAAGATTCTGAGGCAAGTGGTGTTTAGATGTCTGAAATTCGAAATATGGCTAAAAGCTAAATACCTGCCAGGGATCTCGAATAATTTAGCAGATTCTTTATCTCGATTCCAGGAGGATCGTTTTCGGCTGTTACTTCCAGAGGTGGACGGGGTGGGCACACCGTGCCCCGGCCCATCTGTGGGGCATGATTTTAGCAAAGTTTCGGATGCTATCAAAAGGTCATTGGCCCCTTAGACATGGGCATGTTACTCTGCGGCTTGGAGCAGCTGGATTGCATTTGCTAATATGGATGGATTTCAGTTTAATAGGCCTTCAGAAGGCGCTATTCTGAGTTATGTATCTAATTTAATGCGGCAGCGCTTTTCTAGTAGCCATGTGGCTAGAACAATGGCCGGCATTTCCTTTTTCTTTCGCCTGTTAGGTTTCAAACCCTGTACTGGTTATTTCTCTGTCAAACAGGCACTGAAGGGATATAAGAAGGCAAATTTTGTTACGGATGAGAGGCGTCCAATTTTCTTTGATATTCTCAGTGGCCTTGGCAGAGTTATGCCAAGGGTTTGTTACTGGCCCTACGAAGTCTTATTATTTAGGACGCCTTTTGCCCTGGCCTTTTTTGGCGCCTTTCACATATCAGAATTGGTACCAGCCAACAAGCGCGGGGGCTAATGGAATTAGGTCGGAGCAGGTTGTGGTGGATCAGTCAGGTGTGCACATTTGGCTGCGCCATTCAAAAACAGACCAATTTGGCAAGGGTAAATGGGTGCATTTAAGGGAGCACGATGACGGAATCATGTGCCCAGTATCTCTGGTAAAAGAATTTCTGGGGCTTAGGTCTCCCGGGGAAGGTTTATTACTAGTCCATGAGGATTCACTACCCCTGACTAAGATCCAATTTGGTGCAGTTCTAAAAAGGAGCTTGGATATTTTGGGTTTAAAAGATCTCAAGTTTTCTTCACATTCGTTTCGTATAGGAGCTGCCTCCGAAGCGGCAAGATTGGGTTTCCTGGAAGCTGACATTAAATCACTGGGGGAGGTGGAAGTCTAACTGTTTTAAGTTATACTTGCGTCCTAACTTATTTGTTTGGGTCACTCCTTTGTTTACTGGGTGCAAAAGAGAGCTGTACATCGTAATTACTCTTCAAATTTATCCCTGCATCGGGATCAGTTTCAAATTCTTTGGAAAGGCATAAGAGGCCTCCAATGGTTTCAGTTGAACTTTCACCTAAATAGGTTATGTGCAGTATGGCCTTTGCCATCAATATTAATAATTCATTTAGGAGGAAATGATGTGGGTAATGTCAAAACTTTGGATTTATTATTTGTGATTAAACAGGATTTACATCATTTTCGTTCTATCCTCCCTGGTACAACAATAATATTTTCCGAGGTGGTGCCTCGTCTTTCATGGCTCTCATCGGCTCAGAGGAGAGTCATGGAAAAAATGAGGAAGAGAGTAAACAGGGCCCTGGAGAAGTTAATGCCGCAGATAGGGGGCTTTTCATATCGGCACGTAGATCTTGAAGGGGGTTTTCCAGGGCTGTACAGGCGGGATGGAATCCACCTATCGGAAATCGGTAATACCATATTCAACTTGGGCTTGCAAAATATCTTTGAAAAGGCCGCTAAGCTTGGGGTGGGCCGGGTTTGATGCTCAAGCCGGTGTGTGGGGACTGTATTTATATTTTAAGTTGAGCTACTGCTCGAGTTCTGACAACTGATCAGGTAGGATATGTTTTTGGAATGTTTTTCAAAATTCTTGTGTGTTAATAAAGTTCATGATTTGTTAATGATTTGTGAAAAACCAATAAAGGTGTCGCAGTCAAGTTTTTGCCAAGATAAAGTGGTCTGTTTTTCCTTAGTCATTGGTACCAGGGGAGGTTACTAAGGGTAAAGGTGAGGCCTGCAAAGCTCAATCATTTTGCCCCTGTACAAATCATTAGTAAGACCTCATCTGGAATTTGCAGTTCAGTTTTGGGCACCAGTTCTCAAAAAAGATATCGGGGAGCTGGAGAAAGTGCAGAGAAGGGCATCGAAACTGATAAGAGGCAAGGAGGAGAGCAGCTATGGGGAACAATTAGCTGAGCTGAATTTATTCTCTCTTGAGAAAAGAAGATTAAAGAGAGATATTAACAACATGTATAAATACATAAGTGGTCCATAGAGTGAACTTGGTAGTGAGTTATTCATTTTAAGGTCATCACAGAGGACAAGGGGCACTCTTTATGTCTGGAGGAATATAGATTTCATCTTCAAAATACAGAAAGAGCTGTGAAAATGTAGAATAGACTCCTTAAAAAGCTAGTTCTGAAAAGCTCAGTAGATTGTTTTAAGAAGAGCCTGGATTCTTTTCTAAATGTACATAATATAACTGGATACTAACATTTATAGGTAAAGTTGATCCAGGGAATATCTGATTGCCTCTTATATAATATATATCTTTTTTTTTTATTGGTTGAACTAGATGGACTTTTTTTGGTTGTAGGGGTCTGCAGGCTGGGGCTTACTGGAATCTAGAAGCCCCCTTTAACATAGGTGCCCCTAGATCCCTCACCCCCCATGTGAATGAGTATGGGATACATTGTACCCCTACCCATTCACCCCCAAAAATGTAAAAAATAAAGACAGGAGGCAGTTTTTAACCACTTAAGACCCGTCCCTTTAGGCAGCTAAAGGACCTGGCCAGTTTTTGCGATTCGGCACGATGACAATTGCGCGGTCGTGCGACGTGGCTTCCAAACAAAATTGGCGTCCTTTTTTCCCCACAAATAGAGCTTTCTTTTGGTGGTATTTGATCACCTCTGCGGTTTTTATTTTTTGCGCTATAAACAAAAATAGAGCGACAATTTTTACTACTAATGGTGGCGATCAGCGATTTTTTTCATGACTGCGACATTATGGCGGACACTTCGGACAATTTTGACACATTTTTGGGACCATTGTCATTTTCACAGCAAAAAATGCATTAAAAAATGCATTGTTTATTGTGAAAATTACAATTGCAGTTTGGGAGTTAACCACAAGGGGGCGCTGAAGGGGTTATGTGTGACCTCATATGTTTTTCTAGCTGTAGGGGGTGTGGCTGTAGGTGTGAAGTCATTGATTGTGATTCCCTATATATGAAACACACGATCAATGACAGCGCCACAGTGAAGAACGGGGAAGCTGTGTTTACACACAGCTCTCCCCGTTCTTCAGCTCCGGGGACCGATCGCGGGACTCCAGCGGCGATCAGGTCGGCGGGTCCCTAGGCCACGGAGCTTCAGGCCAGGTCGCGTGCACGCGCCGGCGGTGTGCGCGACCCCACGGCTGGGCTTAAAGGGCCACGTATAGGTACTGTGACAGGAAGTCAGGTAAATCTGTGTGTGTTGTCCCAGATGGGAGATGTTTTTCTGCCTTGTGTAGACAATACACCAATTACTATTGGGCGTCGGCTGCAGAGATGGCCAGAGAGGTTTGGGGCATTAAAAGGTTTCAGCTGTTCAGAATTAAGCAATTAAAGCCCATATAAAGACAGCCTAAGGATAACGACTGATTGCTGGATCCTGAGGCTTTGTGAGTAAAGGAGCAGTCACAACCACTTCTGAAGAGCTGAGGTGCTGATGGATATTTCTGTGTGAGAAATATCAAAGAGATTTTTTTGTTTTCTGCTGTAGGACCAGCAGTGTCTGCCCAGCAGTAGGCTGTGCCAGACTCCATAGGTAGGTTCCTGTGTTGGGAAGGTAGACGCCCCAAGTGGCAAGGGTTTATTTTATGTTTTGTTTTGTTTATGCTGTTTTAATGCTTGCACGTTTATCCCGCAAGATGGAAAAATAAACCATATCATTTGTTTTCAGTCATCCTCAAGTGCCTTTTTGTACTGTTCAACGTGTAGTGAACCCATCCAGGGGGTCACATACACCCGCTACCGAGATAATCCCTCACACATGGTGGAGAATGCGGGCAGTTAAAGTAAAACCAAAATGGAGAAGATGCTGAAACAGCTGATTATAGCAACAACAGGCTCACCAAGAGAGCCTTGCAGCTCACCAAAAGAGCATTGCAGCTCAACGACAGGCTCACCAAGAGAGCATTGCAGCTCAACGACAGGCTCACCAAGAGAGCCTTGCAGCTCACCGAGAGAGAATGGCAGGTTGGGAACAGAGACACCAGCAGCAAATGGAGGCCATCGTGAAACTATTTGAGAGAACAGAGGAAAAGGATAGCAAGCCCTCTCTGATTGAGAATCCAGAGGACCATAATGCTATGGAGGTTACCACATCTGTTGTTGAGACGGAATCATCACCGGAGTGTAGTACTTCACCAGAGGAACAAGAAGTGAAGCCAGAGGAGTGTGCCCTTGCAGAGCCTGAAACTCCCAAAGTGAAGGAGCCACCATTAGTAGTAGAAGAGTCTGTAGAGCCTGTTGAATCCAATGTTGTGAATGGTGTTCCAGAGGTCAAACCAGACGAGACCAAACCAGAAGAGAAAGACCCTCATGTACAAGAAGATGCTGAGGAGGTCCCGGCTGTCCCGGCAGTAGCAGCTCCTATGAAGCTGAATCGACGGTCTGACAGTTCTGCTAAATACAGTAGAGAACCTTTAGCAAATACTTTGAAGAAACTTGATGATCCAGCTACCAAAGCTGTTACCTTGGACCTGGAACGCAACAAGTTTAAAGGCAAGATTTTGGATTGCTCCAAATTTTTTCGCAAAGCCAAATTGCTGCATTACCATATGAAGTATTTCCCTGGCGTTGACAAGTCAGAGCAGGATCAGAGTCCTGTCACGAGGCATATGCATACAAGAGGCTCTTTAGCTCACGAAAAGGCCAGTCAGCAAAGCTCAAAGAGAAGACGCACCACAACCAGTTCAAGTTCCCACCGACTGTCCCTAAAAGACAAAAGCAAGGAGAACTTAATCCAGTAGTCTCATCGCAAGCCAGACAAGCTGTCTGAAAGTGTAAGAGACAAATTCAAAGATTTCTTGAGTCTGAAGTCAAAGAAAAAAAAAGAAGAAAAAGAAAGCAAAGTCAGAGCTGTCTGGTAGTGAAGAGAACATAAAGGTTTCTAAGGAGCTCTCACCAAAAAATGTACAACCTTCAAAACTCAACAGTAATTATAAGGTCTCGTGTTCCGGTAAAAGCAGCGATCATGGATGCCGTACATATACAAGACTAAGTGATGAGGAGACGCTCAGCGATTCTTGCATGGAAAGCTTACTTTGGAGTGATGAGGATTACAACGAAGAGATCGTTGTCACGCATGCTGATGGTTTTCTAAATGTTGACTGCAACAGTAGCAAGTACAGCTCTGCCAAGCAAAGACTTGTGAGGGACAGTATGGATGAGAATGCTATGGATGCAAATATGGGCAAACTGTTAGAACTCTGCTCTGGAAAATTTGTCTGTCATAATGATGGTTCAAATCAAGAATCTGTTAGTTGTACAAAGGCTCATGCTGAAAATGAGAAAAGTGACCTAATGTCTGAAGCAGTTGCTCTCTGTTCCGGTTCATCAACAGAGAAAATAAAGAAAATGAGGCCGGGCTTTAGGATTTCCATCTTCTACCATGTGATGATTCTGACAGCGAAGAGCTTGCAGAAATTGAAAGTGGTGCAGAAGATGAAGAGGAGGATGACGCCCTGCAGGATGAGGCGTCTGCTGTCCTGACTGGGAGCGATTCCGAAAAGTGCTCCTACCCCCTGGGTTATGTGAAGAGACAAGCGCTGTACGCCTGCAGTACCTGCACCCCGGATAAAGAGGAGCCTGCTGGGGTATGTCTGGCCTGTACATACAAGTGTCATGAAGGCCACGACCTGTTTGAGCTCTACACCAAGAGGAACTTTCGCTGCGATTGTGGAAATGCCAAATTTAAACAGCTGGAAGGCAAGTTATATCCAGATAAAGAGAAGAAAAACCTGGCTAATAATTACAATGGCGATTTCTTTGGCATGTACTGCACATGTAAGAGACCGTACCCTGATCCTGAGGATGAGACCCCAGATGAGAAGATCCAGTGTGTGGTGCGTGAGGACTGGTTTTGTGGTCGGCACCTCGGGGCAGTTCCATCGGAGCACGTTGAGTTTCATGAGATGGTGTGCCAGGGCTGTATGGATCACTGTTCATTTCTTTGGGCCTACTCTGCCAAGTCAGGAGTTCCTGGTGTCACCAAGATTACCAAAGCAGAAACGGAACATGAAGATGTTAAAGTTGATGATTTTCCTACGGAAACAGCCAACACTCAGAATGGACTAACAATAAATAATGAAGAATGTGTGGAAGATAACGATGATGAGGAGGAGGAGGCAATTCTTAGAAAGCTAAATCTGAAGGACTTTATGGAAAATGAAGCTGAACTTTCTGGAAGTGATGTTGAAAGTGAAATCCCTGACCGCTTCAGGGCAAATGAAGTGGCTGAAGTGCAGGAAGTAGAGGTTTGCACATCTTCAGTTCTCAGTCAGTTGCTTGATGGAAATAAAGCTGAAAAACTTAATTCTGACACTGCACTAAATGATGTAGAAAAAGTGTGTCCAATGTCCACTGAGCCTTGTGGGTGTGGTAGGGCAGGTGATATTCATGACTTTCCCATAGTTGATGATCGGCAGAGCAGGGTCATTGAGGAATCTGAATTGCAAGAAATATGCAACCAGACTGAAGCTATTTTTGCATCTGTGAATTATTTGCATGTTGAAGAGCAGTGTGTTAATTTTTATGTTAATGAAATGAATGCAGTAAATACAATTTCACCCCTACCACAGGCAGGATCTGTAGAGAGGGGTTTGCTGTCCACCGAAGTAAAAAAGAGTTGTTTTGGGTCTTCAGAATTAATGGTACCAGCATGTCATGATCGGAATAGAATTCAGGAAATCATCTGTGATACCTTAAATCGGCAGAGTGAAGACATCTGTGACGTTGAATCTGGAAAACCACGCTCCCACAGTGAGGATATTGCAAAGTCTGATATAACCAGTGCAGTTTCTGTCCAAGACTTGGATAGACCGCCCTCTGTGGTTGAAACACAGTTAGATGATGCAGGGAGCCATGTAGTACAGTGCTGCCAGTCCATACATGATGAAATCCGATTTGAATATAAAAGTAGTGTCACATCCTGTGAAACCCAGTCTTTGGAATGTCTTCTGTCAGAGCCAGTGAAGCAGGATGATACTTTGGACTTGACCACCAGGATTCCTTGGGAAGTAAAATCTATTTTTCAAAGTGTAGAATCTGTAATGGCAGGTGAGCCCTCTGAACGTTGTGAAACCTCCATCACTGAAGTGGTCAGAGAGGTTAAATGTACTAATTTAATGGATGCTTTTTCCAAATGTCTTGAAAGGAATCAAGAATATGAGAATTTGTGTCCAATAGTCAATGGTTTCAAAGAAACAAATACTAAAACATTTTTGGGAGACTATGAGGCAAAGATAGCTGAACAACTAGCCATAAAAATAAGTTCAAAAGTGATTGTAGCTGTTAGACAAGAAAGGTTGTCTAGCTCAGTTAATGATGTGTCCGATAGCAGTTGTCAAGTTCTTGGTGAGAATAGGGATGTGCGAACAAGTGATGCACAGAGTAAGCAGTTGGTTCAAGAAAGTGACAAGGATTCAGTTTCTGAAAACCTGACATTGGGTTTGGTAGATTTTCATCATACTTGTGAGTCTGAACTATCACAAAGTAAGAAACTTGGAAATACAGAATTGACAAGTAATAATTTCCCTCTAGAGCACCAAAGGGAAGAAAAACCGCCTAGTACATCGGTTTATCAGAGGTCATATGCGTCAGACTTTAGTCCAGTTCATAGAAGAACAGATTTTTTGAAGTGTCACCATGCCTTGGAGGATTGCAGTCTTAGTGTGTTTACATCTAAAGAAGGTATCCACATGGATGATCCATTGCAGAGCACAGTGTTATCAGCTCTTGGTATTGGTTATGACTTGCTGAGTTCTTCAGGGATTGAGCTATCGAGGGAAATCTTTGTGTCCATTGAAAAACCAATTAAGGTTTTGCATGGTTACAACTGAAAATGAGTATATTACAGAGCAAAGAACACCCTCTTATGTACCTCAGCCGAAATTTGAAGAACAGTAGGAAAATAAATAGGTGGTTCCTGGCCCTTCAGGAATTTACTTTTTTCGTAACGCATCGCCCCGGTGTTAAAATTGGGAATGCAGATGGTTTGTCCCGAGTACATGCGTGCCTGGCAACCTGTGTCCCAACCCTAGGGTTGAAACAAGAGGGGGGGGGTATGTGACAGGAAGTCAGGTAAATCTGTGTGTGTTGTCCCAGATGGGAGATGTTTTTCTGCCTTGTGTAGACAATACACCCATTACTATTGGGCGTCGGCTGCAGAGATGGCCAGAGAGGTTTGGGGCATTAAAAGGTTTCAGCTGTTCAGAATTAAGCAATTAAAGCCCCTATAAAGACAGCCTAAGGACAACGACTGATTGCTGGATCCTGAGGCTTTGTGAGTGAAGGAGCAGTCACAAGCACTTCTGAAGAGGTGAGGTGCTGATGGATATTTCTGTGTGAGAAATATCAAAGAGATTTTTTTGTTGTTTTCTGCTGTAGGACCAGCAGTGTCTGCCCAGCAGTAGGCTGTGCCAGACTCCATAGGTAGGTTCCTGTGTTGGGAAGGTAGACGCCCCAAGTGGCAAGGGTTTATTTTATGTTTTGTTTTGTTTATGCTGTTTTGATGCTTGCACGTGTATCCCGCAAGATGGAAAAATAAACCATATCATTTGTTTTCAGTCATCCTCAAGTGCCTTTTTGTATAGTTCAACGTGTAGTGAACCCATCCAGGGGTCACACACACCTGCTACCGAGTTAATCCCTCACAGTACGTGGATGTGCCCAGCCGTGCCATTCTGCTGACGTATATCGGCGTGTAAGGGTCCTTAAGTGGTTTACATTTCCTTTATTAAAAAAACAAAAACCAATGTCCCTCAATGTAGATCCATCATCAATCACGATGCCACCGGACCTGAAAAAAGTAAAAAAAATGCTGCGCCTGCAACGAAGGCTAACGCACAATGCTTGCTCTGCCATTTGACAGTTCTTAAATAGGTAGAGGGTGACGCCACCCTGTGACGTCACCTGGTGGCACCACCCCCTTTTAATGTTACTGACTCAGCATGCACCAGATTCCAATAAGCACCCTGCCCAAAGACTCCCACAACCACAGCCCAGGGTTGTCGGAAAGAGGCCCTTGTCCCCATCAACATGGAGACAAGGTGCTTCGGGGCAGGGGGGGCTATGTTGAGATCATGCGGCCTAGTATGGTTCAGACCTGCTCTGATAAGGGCCTGGTATGGATTGGGGGATGACTCCCACCCCGTTTTTTTAACATTTTTGTATTGCCAGTAATAGTATGGTATTGCCGGCAATTTAAATGTATTTTTTTCTTCATAAATGTTAGTTTTGCTGCAGCAAGTTCTGTACATGGTACAGATGCACCAATTTACAGGCAGAGTAAGGAACCCCCCCTCCCGACACTATATTTAAAGGAATTTTTTATTTTTATTGTTTCACTTTAAGCATCATTAAAATCACTGCTCCAGTAAAAATTATCTTTACTAAAAAAAGAAAATTGATACATGTCATGTCCCCCAGGGCAGTACCTGGGTCCCCATACCCCATGTATGGCCAAAACCTTGCAAATAAGCCTTCAAAATGTCAAGATTTTTCAAGTTCGGGTCCCATAGGATTTGCGGTTTAGGGATGAACTTTTTCTATGTTTTTCTGGCATGAACAGAACCGGGGGGTTTTCGACCCAACTTTACTCCCTATATAGTAGTGGCTGGGTTCCAGTGTGTGGATTTTCGATCTTCTGTCTTCAGATTAATTTATACAAACTCACACATATCTCAGCAGTGAAACTCAGAAAAGGGTCACTAGCTGTAAGCACTATAGATCAGGGAGACAACTCCCTGCAGCAAAATATTACTGTTATATTTGGCAGCTCCTCTGATAGAAGAGCTCAATTTGATGATGTGCTTGGATATAGTAAAAAATACTCTGCGAGTGATCTGAAAATAATCTAGTTGCAATCAAAGAACAATTTTGTCATTCATTGATGTAGACGCATTATAAAACAGTATATAGACTTGCATTTGGCAAATAAACCCTACAATAATCTGTCCAATAAATTCTCATTGGTTTACAACCAAATAGGCAAAATAGGTGATGCCACTATCAGGGCCGCCATCAGGGGGGTACAGGCAGTACACCTGTAAGGGGTCCGAAGGTCCCCAGGGGCCCGGAGGCCACCAGGGCCCCAGGTGGCAACCCCCTCTTTTTTTATTTATTTTTTATAAAAAATATATATTTTTAATCCCCAGGGCCCCAGATCACAATCCTCCCTTTTTTAAAAAAAATATATTTTTAATATAATTGTTTTATTTCTTTTATTTTTATTTTATATATATAAAGAGCCCAGAGGTCGCCAGGGCCCCCGGATGACAACCCTCCTTTTTTTATAAATGTTTTTTATATTATTTTATTTCTTTTTTTTCCTTTTTTTTTCTCTTTTTTTTCTTTTTATATATATAGATATATTTTTATTAAAGGGCTCAGAGGTCCCCAGGGCCCATGTGTCAAACCCCCTTTTTTTTAAATGTTTTTTTTATTTTTGTTTATATGTTTTCTTTATTTTTATTAAAAAGCCCAGAGGTCCCCAGGGCCCTGGAAGGCAACCCACTTGTTTTTTTTTTTATAAATGTTTATTTTTTTATATATATATATATATATATATATATATATATATATATTTATTTTATTATTAAAGGACCCAGAGGTTTCTTTTTATTAAAGGGCCCAGAGGTCCCGGATGGAAAGCCCACTTTTTTTGTAATTTATTTTTATTAAAAAAAAATATTAAAGGGCCCAGAGGTCCCCAGCGCCCCAGATGGCAACCACCCTTTTAAAAAAAAAAAATTATGTATATATATATATATATATATATATATATATATATATATATATTTCTCTCTTTTATTTATTTTTATTAAAGGGCCCAGAGGTACCCAGGGCCCTGGATGGCGACCCCCCTTTTTTACATATATTATTCTGTATTTCTTCTTTTTGTAAAGGGCCCCCCCGCTTCTCAATTCGCGGCAGCCCCCCGCTTCTCTGCTCCAGGGGGCCCATGCCTGAAGCTGTGTAAGGGGCCCCAAAATTCCTGATTGCGGCCCTGGCCACTATTATGAATTGTTCTACTTTCTTAAGAGCAGCACACTCCAAAAATATTGTAGAATAAAGACAAATAATTGTGACCACCAATTCTTTGCTAGTTCTGTTATTTGGCACACATATAAATGTATCATGTAAGATGCCAGGGAATTGTGTTTGATATTCTGAGGCATTGGAACAGCTGGAAAAAAAATCACCAGTATATCTACAAAAATACCATTCAGATGAGGAATTTGAAAGGGTTATCAAAAGTACACAAAAGTGCACAAAACTTAGCGGAGAAGTAACTGGTGGTAATTTTCAATCTGTTCAAAATGTTACAAAATGTCAGACAAATGAAAACCTTTTGATTATAAAGCAGACAATGAATAAATCACTATGGTAAAACAAGTTATTTTTCCCTGTTCTAGACTGTGCACAGCATCTAATAATGTAACATTAACTGCAGATAGAAACACAACAGAGGATTTGGATTACTCTGTAAAAAAAATAAGTTATTTTTTTTATCATAGGTGTGCACAGACATTTGCATTAAGGTGTGCACCCCAAAGCTCAAACACACATGCCTTTCTCTGCAGCCTCAGCTGCACTGGACAGTGAATGAATAGAATAGAATACACTCTGTGCTGAGTGGATTCCTGTTCATTCACAAACTGAAGCACAAAATACAGCTTACTATGCTTCAGTTATGATTGAACACACTGGGGTAGATTCATGTAGAGATCCGACGCTCGGATCTATGCGGATGATTCCTCGAATCATGTTCCGCATAGATCTCCCTTAGAACCGACTGGTGTAAGTGAGTTACACTGTCGGATCTTAGGCTGCATTCTCCCGCCGTCCGCTAGGTGGCGCTTCTTTTTTTCTACGCTATGCAAATGAGGAGAACCGCCGATTCAGAACCGAACGCCCGGCCGTTGCTTTTTTTTTACGTCGTTTGAGTTCGGCTTTTTCCGGCGGATCGTTACCCCTGCTATATGCGGGGTAAGTGCGGCGGATCCTATGTTAAGTATGGCCGTCGTTCCCGCGTCGAGTTTTGAATTTTTTACGTCGTTTACGTAAGTCGTCCGGGAATACGGCCATACGTTAATTGCGTTAATGTCGAAAACAATGACGTCCTTGCGACGTCATTTAAAGCAATGCACGCTGGGAAATTTAGCCGGCGGCGCATGCGTAGTACGATCGGCGCAGGGACGCGTGTGATTTAAATAGTAAACTCCCCCTAGCCGCGGAATTTGCATTCCGCCGGGGGATCTACGATCCGCCAGGGCTACTTACGAGGCAAGTGCCTAATGAATACAGCACTTGCCTCAAAAACTGGCGCAGGCGGATCGTAAAAAAGATAGATCACGCGGATCAAAAGATCCGCTGATCTACATGAATCTACCCCAGTGACTGAGTGTGTTCACTGTGTTCAATTAAAAAAGGAAGGCGCTGGTAAATTACATATTTACTAGCCTCTTCCCCCACTCTACCTCCTGAATTATCCCCCGCAGTAGCTGGGGGGTAGAGGAGAGGGGGGAGCCAGCAGCACTGCGGGGCTGGGGGCCAACACAGGGGATGCCCAGGCAGTAGAGGGAATCAGCACTCCATGCAGAGATTAGGGTGTGCCCAGGCACACTCCCTGCACAGGCCTATGAATTTTTATATATACTGTGATTCTGTACTTGCCACATATGCTGCATAAATCTCCCACCACTAAGTCTGGCTGCAGCCATTTTAACTGTGGGCAGTTCACGAGAGAGAGAGAGAGAGAGAGAGAGCTGTGCATGATGTTATAAGCCTAGGCTAATGACCAGACAAGAAACAGGAAGTGGGCTGTATAAGGTATTTACTGGCAGAAAAAAATGTTGCTATCCAAAGTTAAAACAACAAGGGCAGAAGATTTAAAGTGGAGGTTCACCTAAAAAAAAATGTTTTCATTGCATTTAGGCTATTTAGTAGAATGAGAATCGGCGTTTGTTTTTTAAAAATGCTAGCGGGACATACCTTTTTCTATATGGACGATAAACGCGGCTTCCGGGTATGGTCGTCGGGGTTGGGCGTTCCTAATTGATTGACAGGCATCCTGACCGACGCATACAGCGCGTCACAAGTAGCCGAAAGAAGCCGAACTTCGGTGCGCATGCGCTGTATAGAGCCGCACCGACGTTCGGCTTCTTTTGGCTATTCGTGACGCGATGTATGCGTTGGTCAATCAATTAGGAACGCCCAGTCCCGACGACCATAGCCAGAAGCCGCGTTGATCATCTATAAAGAAAAAGGTATGTCCCGCTAGCATTTAAAAAAAACAAACGCCGATTCTCATTCTATTAAATAGCCTAAATGCAATGATAAAACATTTTTTTTAGGTGAACCTCTACTTATAGATAGAAAGTTATAAAAATTACTGAAGGTCCACTTTAAGTGCTTGGCAACTGAAGAAATACACCCTCAAAGGAATCAGATGGAGAATATGCTTTCTTAGAACTAACAATTTTATATTGGCACGGCTGACATTTTAGTTGAAGTTTTCTATAGATTTAAGGCCGCCTCCATAATAATTATTATAACAACATTTTTAAAAACTAAATAAAATATTATTTAAACTGAGTTATTTTTTTGCAGAACTAAAAACCAGCTGTCAATTTTTAGCCGAGTAGACACTCTACAATTTTTTACAGCATCAAGAACAATGTGTAAGGCATACATAGTTAATTTTCGTGCTGGCTGTGATTATCAGAATCTCCGAGTGCATTAACTTTACACAACAAAACCAGCTAAGCAAATTCTACCTACTGCACAGCCTGCCATGGAGATCTATGACTAGCAACTAAAACCCTGAAAAGTCTCCCTGTGCCCCCTTCCACAACTTACATCCACAACGCTCCAACCCTTGCATTGTTGCCCACCATTCACCTCTGCACCCTTCATCCACCACTCAAAACTGTACCCCTTACCATCTACTCACTTTTGAACCTCTCGTCCACCATTTACCTCTGCATCCCTTTTCTACCACAGCACCCCATTCACTTGAAATCCCACGATTTGAAAGCCGTATGTCAGAGTGACCTCAGGTGCATCTTGGGTAACATCTGTGCAACTTCATGCACAGATGTCTATGCAAGTTGCACCTGAAATCACCAAAAGTTGTACAGGAACTATTTTTCCGGATCGGTGCAGCACCACAAAGTTGGAGTCGCACATTTTAACAGTTCCATTGCCGTCAATAGGGTGTGACTTGTCATGCAATTTGACTTGTCAAAATTGCATAACAAGATGCACCAGTGTGAATAAGGATGAAGATTCTCAATTCCTTTAGCAACTAAACCTAATTTTGTTAGTACTTAAAGGACAAGTGCACTTGCTTGCTCAAAGTCACTTAGGCTAGGATCAGCAAAAGGGAGGTTAGGTTTTAGGTTAGAAATTGTAGAGAAAAAAATTGCGCTTGTTAAGGTTACACAGTAGAAGCAGCGATCAAAAAGATGTTATACCACATCACACAGAATATAAAAGGAAAAAAGATCGCGCTAAAAAAAATATAAAATTGAAAATAAAGTCCTTGAAACTATATAGTCAGGTGAACATTGATTGGGTAAAGTTTGTGGACAGTGTATTCAGGTAAAAGGTAATCACAGAAAAAAACACAGTCCACCAAAGGAAAAATCATGGGTAATCTTCACCAGGTGCAAAAAAGGCCGTTTCACACTAAACCAGTGCCAGAAAGATGAGAACCTCCACCAATATGGTATATATACTCTTACCAAATAGGAATGATCCCTGGTTAAAGGAGATCATATACAGCGTGGTAAGAGCCTGGGATCGAAGATAGCCGGGACGGTCAGTGTCCTTAGTATGTGGATGGCACTCCCAAATGATTAATCCGAGGGTCTTGTTCCTTCCATGCAGACAGTTTCCAACCTGTCCGTCCAGCTCCTGGACGGACAGGTTGGAAACTGTCTGCATGGAAGGAACAAGACCCTCGGATTAATCATTTGGGAGTGCCATCCACATACTAAGGACACTGACCGTCCCGGCTATCTTCGATCCCAGGCTCTTACCACGCTGTATATGATCTCCTTTAACCAGGGATCATTCCTATTTGGTAAGAGTATATATACCATATTGGTGGAGGTTCTCATCTTTCTGGCACTGGTTTAGTGTGAAACGGCCTTTTTTGCACCTGGTGAAGATTACCCATGATTTTTCCTTTGGTGGACTGTGTTTTTTTCTGTGATTACCTTTTACCTGAATACACTGTCCACAAACTTTACCCAATCAATGTTCACCTGACTATATAGTTTCAAGGACTTTATTTTCAATTTTATATTTTTTTTAGCGCGATCTTTTTTCCTTTTATATAGGTTTTAGGTTAGGCCTGCTTTCTGTAGCTTCGGTACTCTATCCCATAACTGGTTAGTGGTTAGCACTCATGCTTTTCGGGACTTGAGTCCTTTCAAATAGTAATCAGGATGTTACTTGCACGGAGTTTGCATATACTCTCTGCGATTTTTCCCACAATCAAAAAAGATGCTGGTAGGGAAGTTGGCTCATGTCTAAATTAACCCTAGTATGTGTTTGCATGCATATGAAGTAGGGACCTTAAATTGTAAGTTCCTTTATGGCAGGAATTGATGTGAATGTACAGTGTGTCGTGCTGCATTAAAATAGTGGTGTTATATAAATGCCATAAATATCTGTAATAATAAATACATTTCATAAATACCCATATCCTTTCCCTTTCTCCTCTCTCTATCAGGTCCTTCTCAAGTAGAACTGTGGGTGGGCATGTTATGAACATTTGTTTTTTCTTACAATGCTTGAATGTCCCCCTTGCGCTGGTTGTGTTATTTGAAATGATAAGTCCTCTACCTCTCAAAACTCCCACAGCTGTGCTCTTACGGTGTTGTGGGATTAATACAAGCAGCTGCACCTCTCACCTTGTCAAAAGTGCTAACTATGCCGCCCCCCCCCCTTCCACCTCCTGCTCCATTCACAGAAGTTGTACTATCACTTCTCACAATGAAAAGCCCTCTGTGAATGGAGGGTGTGGACCTTTAATTCATCTGCCCATCATCCATTTATACAGTATGGTTCATTTCATTGTGGGAACCAATAGTACAGCTTCTATGAATGGATGGAAAGAGTGGTACTTGATGATTGCCTATGTCGGCTGCATTCACTCATATTAACCCCCATGGCAACTGAAGACCATAGCTGAGAGGATATCCAGGGGAAGGGCACTGAAGACTTCAAGCAACACAGCAGTCACCAGCACAAGAAACACTCTTCATTCACTGTAAGTACCATCCCTGATGCTGTTTTAAAAAAATCACTAAACCTAAGCTCTAAAATATGCCTTTACTGGCTGCTACTGTATAGTTGAAGGCATTGTGGAGTCATTCAACCTCAAACTTCACCATAAAATAAGAAACATTTTTATGGAGTATATTTGAGGAAATACCTCAGTTTAGTCTGTGTTTTTCATATAATGCTCTATCTACTTCCTTCAAACTCCAGTCAGATATCCAGCAAACATTGGTTGGCAACAACAATATTTCATCAAATTACAATCACAGTTATTCTCAGATGCCAGAGTCACTTGCCATTTGATAGATGTCAGAATCACTTCTCAGAGTCAGGTGTCAAAAACACTAGTATGTGTTGGGTATGAGGGTCAATAGTCAGTGTTGGTTGTCAGAGTCGATAGTATGTGTCAGGGGGTTAGAATCACTAGTCAGTTTCAGGTGGTAGAATTACCATCAGGTGTTACAGTGAATGGTTAGCGCCATGTGTCCTATATGGTGGAATAACTTTACGCCGGACGTAAGCCTTACACAAACCGCGTATATGAAGCGGCCGGGTGCATCTACGTTTGTGAATCGGCGTATCTTACTCATTTGCATATTTAAAATGGGAACGCCGAATGTGTCCAGCGTAACTATGCGCCTACGATACGCCGGCGTAGGCAAGTTACGTCGGGCGGCTGTGTCGTATCTAGCTTTGTGACTCGGCGCAGAGATGCGACGGCGCACATTTGTACTTACGACGGCGTATCTTTAAATACGATGGCGTAAGTCCGTCGTTAATCCGGGCCATTGTGTGCTCTGTCCTCCATTTTGGTAATGATCACCAAAGTGGAGGATAAAGCACATGAATTAAAAAAGAATGTGGGTAAACTAAATGGCATGCATTGTATACCTAACTAAATTAAATTGCATATTAAAAAGTAAAACATATTTTTGCATTTCATTTAAATTTTATGGCTTTTTTCTAAAATATATATATTAGTTTTGATGAAAGATAGAAGCCCTCTGACCCAGACAGCCCAGCCATCCCCGAAAGGGAGCGATAGGGATGTTCTAGGTCACAACAATACAAAGATAGTGTGGAAAAAAGAGAAATCATAAACAAATACAAATCTTAAAACATCAAAACATAAACCTGGCTTCCAGGAAAATTGCCTATATATAGTATACAGTGCTACAGAAGAATCAATTGTACCATTCTGTATACTGAAATGTGGCCATAAGGAGGCAGATAGAGTATGTTCCATAAAAAGCTTCCATCTGGCAAAGAAGAGTTTGGTAGGCTCACAGTTTAATTTTGCACTATGGTATCCAGGGAATTTGATTTTTTCTTTTTTACAACCATGACATATGGTGCTGTTAGAGAAGTCCACAATTTGAGAATTGCTCTAAGAGTTGCCAGTATTTATGGCTTTTTATTATGACATATTCAACTCTAGAGGTTGGATTACCTATAATGAGACAATTTAGGGGGCCATTAAAAGCAGACAAGAAGAGAAAACAGGACAAAGGGAAGGAGGGTGGAGTAGGGACGTGGAGTAACAAAACTAGTGACTGACACGTGAAACAATTAACTCTGACTCTTGACATTAACTGTTGACTCCTGACAAAGGACTCTAAATTAAAGGAGTAGTAAAGGAAAACATTTTTTTTTGCTGAAATGACTGTTTACAGGTTAAAGAGACATAATAGTTAACTGATTCCTTTTAAAAATCAATTATATAATGTGCCTGCAGTTAGTTTCATTTTTAAACTAGTTTCAGTTTGTTCTGTGTGTACAGAGACACACAGAACAAAAACAAACAAGGCAGTGTTTGTTCTTAAAATGAATCTGATTGGTTCTGAGGAGTTTTAGACACATAGGGCCAGATTCAGGTAGAGTTAGGCTGGAGTATCAGTGATACTCCAGCCTAACTGTCGCTTTAAGCCGGCGTTTTTGTTTTCTGTAACCAGAAAACAAAAAACGCCGGGTTGGAGTTCCGATGCGAGCAGCGTAATTGAATTTCGCCATCGCATCGTTTCTTCAACTTAAAAATGGTGCCGGGGGCGTTCCCGCTGATTAACGCTGAAAAAATATGTTAATCAGCGGGAGTCGGAAATTCACGATCTTTTTCGGGCGCGACGCAGTGACTTTACGACGTTTCCGGAAGCGATACGCGACGTAAAGATAAAGCAGCCCCCTAGTGGAGTATCCTATGTTAAGTATAGGCGTCGTCATCGCGTCGGAAAAAAAAATAATCGCGTCGCTTGCGTAAAACGTTCATGAATGGGGATGTCACGTCATTGACGTTCACTGACAGAATTTGGAGCATGCGCACTGGGATGCATTGACACTCGACGCATGCGCAGTACGTTCGCTGCGGGATCGCACATAGTTTAAATAATACACGCCCCGTACCCGCCCAATTTGAATTCCGCCGGCTCATTTGCGATGCGCTGCCGCAACTTTAGGAGCAAGTGCTTCATGAATAACAGCACTTGCTCCTAAAATTTCGGCAGAGTAACATAAATGAGAAGCGTTACTCCAGAGCAAAGATGCTCTCATCTACCTGAATCTGGCCCATAGTAATCACATCTTCTTGATCATGGACCACAATGAAAAGCTACCATGAGTTTTTTCATAAGGAGCCAGACAAGCAGGAAGTGTGGAGTTCAGCAAGGGATTACAGCAACTTCTAAGAAATAACGGACATGGAGGACATTAAAGCAGGACTGCTATAAGGTAAAGCAAGCTATTTAGCATTAAAAGAAAAATCCTTTACTGATCCTTTAAGTTTGAAGAAATAACTTTTTGGTTGCAAACCTACTGCACAGTACCTGCAAATACAGAGGTCAGTGAGGGCTTGTTTTAAATGTAATGCCCTGTTTATAAAAATATGTAAATATTTGAATGTCCATAGTCTGGCTACAGTTTGCACATTCGACGCAGAAATCGATGGGAACGCTACCTAGCGGGCAGCGTAACATTACAACTTAGATCCGACGATGTAAGTGACTTACGCAAGTCGGATCTAAGCAAAACCTATGTGTAACTGATTCTAAGAATCAGTCGCATAGATACCCAGGGCCAGAAACAGAGATACGATGGCGTATCTGGAGATACACCGTCGTATCTCAGCTGAGAATCTGGCCCAGGATGTACTGTATATATACATGAGCGGGTCCTTAAGTGGTTAAAAAAGTATATATACACTTTCTCTAATCTTTGCTTAATTATACATTTTATATTTGATCATTCTAACCAACACACATGTATTTCAGTACCCTAGTAATTGAAATAACTTTCCTGAAGTGTTGATAGGAAAAAGAGCTTGAAAGGTCATCAAAAAAGCAAGAAGAATTAATACTGTGTTATTTTAAAATGCAAAGCCTCGAAATGTACTGATTTAAGTATGCATTTCCTTATCTAGTACTGCTGCCCACTGCATTTCATTGTGCGTAGAGTACAGAGACTCTCAATCATGGGTGGGTGCAAGCCTCCAAGGAGAAGTGATCATATCAAATGTCACACTACGTTCCTTGTAACACACAACATAGAATTTATATATAGAATCCATCTACTCATTCTACTGCCAAAATATAAATCATATCATTCTGTGCAGAGAAAAGTAGCAGCCTGCTCATTGAACTGTTAGGCCTCGTACACACGAGCAGACAGATTTGTTCAAATCTGTCCGTCCGACAGATTTGAACAAATCTGTCTGCTGGGATTTTGGTTTGTTCGCGTGTACACACGAGCAAACCAAAATCCCCGCCAGCAGACGGCGCGCTGACGTGTCGGTGACGTGGCGGTGACGTTGACGCCGCCACGTCACCGCACCAGGAAGTAAACACTTCCGCGCGCATGCGTCGGATCCATTCACAGGATACGACGCATGTGCGGGAGGATATGTCCGCTGGTTTCCCGTACTAACCAGCAGACATATCCGACGGACAGGTTTGTAGCGGACAAATTTCAAAGCATGCTTTGAAATTTGTCCGATGGACAAATCTGTCCGCTAGCCCGTACACACGATCGGAGATGTCTGCTGAAACGGTCCATCGGACCGTTTTCAGCGGACAAATTCGATCGTGTGTATGCGGCCTTAGACGTGCAGTCACATCAGCAAGGTTAACTATTGCTAGAAACATAAATTACCTCTATATTTTACAAACATTTTAATTAGGTCACCTTAATTATGAAAAATATGCAAATATGTGTGATTTAGTGCAGAGGACAGCTGATAAAAGTGCATGATCTATATACTGTACAGTACATAAGATAATAACATTTAAAGAGATCAACAACACACTGAACATGTAACATGTATAATGCTGCAGCTTACAAATCATTAGATGTGGTGGATGTATTAGTTTTCTTTCTTTTTTGGCTTTTTTCCCTCTGTTTTCATCTGGGGTCTGGTCAGTAACAAACTTCCTGTATTATACAGACACCGCTCTGGATGAAGGAGCACAGGGGACAGATTTGGACAGCAACATTGTCAGTCTGGGGGAAGGGGAGTTTTAGATGTACTAGCAAATTTAAATACAGTAACAAATTGAGTTTGAACGTCAACTAATACTTTATAATCAGTTACAGCAAACATTTTTTTTACCTTTGGGGATAAAGGTTTAAGAATAATAAATAAAAGCTCATTATTTTAAGCACCCCTGACAGTGTTAAATGATCTGTCGAATCACTGTAAGTGCAAAAGAGCTTTTCTGTTGAAAAAACAACAGACTTACTGGCTGGATGACCAGATAAAAATAGAAGAGAGAAAAAAAAAATACAGCCATCACATCTAATGCCCTGTACACACGATCGGTTCATCTGATGAAAACGGGCCGATGGATTTTTTCATCAGATATCTGATGAAGCTGACTTTCATCAGTCTTGCCTACACACCATCGGTTAAAAATCTGATCGTGTCCAACGCGGTGACATAAAACACAACGACGTGCTGAGAAAAATTAAGTTCAGTGCTTCCGAGCATGCGTCGACTTGATTCTGGGCATGAGTGGATTTTTGACCGATGGATTTCCCCACAGACGATCATTTTTTTTCTATCGTTTTTTTAACCTTCCGAAAATTTTAAAACAGGTTCTATTTTTTTCACTGATGGGAAAAAACTGATGGGGCCCACACACGATCGGTTCGTCTGATGAAAACGGTCGATCGATCCATTTTCATCAGACGAACCGATCGTGTGTACAGGGCATACGAATCGATAAGCTGCAATAATAATGAATTTGTGCTTTTGGGTTCAATACTGCTTTAAGCTATTTTCTTCTTCTGGTAAGAACAGCTGTTCCTCTTTTGCTTTTATTTTATTTTCACCAGAGTTTAAATAAAACAGCTCCAGTGTCTATGTTGATAATCTCTTTTAATGTAAGTATTTTATGTATGTAGACACACCTTATATCGCTATTGCATATCCTCCGACCATACATTGCATGCCACACATTTTAAAGCAATTGTTTTCCAAAAAGAAGCTCACCAACATTTGATATTTGGAATATATATAGATATATTTAAGGAATTATGTCATTGCAATGCTACTGAATCTAAGGAATTTTGAGCACTAAATTCCACCGCATTTCTGGAAAGACTTGTCAAATTAATAAAAGTAGGCAATTCCATTATATTAAACCTGCAACAACTAAGTCTTGCAGAGTGGAGGTCAACTAAATCTAAACAATGGAAGCAATCATTGTGCAAATAGTGTTTTAATTTATTTTTTGAACATCATGTTTCTTTAAAACTGATGATAGAATATTCTCTTTTCAATCGAAAAAGCAGCATGAGACCTTGATAGCACTTGCATCACAAATATCCATCAGCCATATGCGCCAACGGCTGTAAAGGGGACATTTTGATGTACAGCTGGCATATCTCTCAGATATACTTCCCCACAGGGCCGTTTAAAGGAATAAGGGGGCCCCAAGCAAAATGGACATGGAGGCCCCCCCCCCAGTGTGCCAGTGTGCCCATCAATTGTCGATAGTGTCCTATCAGATGCTGCAAGTGTGCCCATCAATTCTCGCTACTGTGCCCCATCAGATGCTGCCAGTGTGCCAATTAATTCCCACTACTGTGCCCCTTAAATGCTGCCAGTGTGCCCATCAATTGCCACTACTGTTTTTCATTTGCTTTGCTCACCCTTTTATCTGGACTCTTTGTCACTCAGTCTGGTCTGGCGGGGCAAACTTCAGCTTCTCGTCCTGGTTCCCTGGTCCAGGCAGGCAGTCGGCCGGGCCGCTCGGGCAGGAGGAGGAGGAGGTCGCGTCAGAAATTTGCGTCCCTGGGCTGCAGCGGAGGTCCTCGGGAAGGGAACAGCTGGCTGAGCCGAGCGGTGGATCTAAGGCACTGGTTTGGCATGGCAGAATGCCGCCGCCCGCCGAGCTGACTCCGCCGAAAGGTCTCAGAGTCAGCGGTGAGTGCTGCTGCTCTCTGTCTGCTGCTGCTGCTGCACACTGAGTGAGCACTCAGTGTGCACTTCCTGTCAGTCCAGCCGGGAACAGGACACTGAATCTCCTGTACCGCGCGGTACTCGGCCGGACTGACAGGAGGAAAGAAGAGGAGCTCGGGAACGCTACAGCCTGGAAAGGGGAAGTTGGGGGCCCCAGGCCAGCTCTGGGCCCCAATCAATTGTTTGCTTTGCCTGTCCTGTAGCGACGGGCCTGCTTCCCAATATAGACCGTGGGCAAATATAAAACGTTAATTGAAATCAATAAAACATTTTTTAAAGGTACATGTAATTTTTTTTCACATGCTAAGATTCTTTGAATGCTCCATCTCAGACAATTGTATGGCTATTTTCAACTTTGTGTCTCGGGATTCTCCAGTCCAGGTATCTACAATTCTGCCTACCAAAGTCACTTTGAAGTCTTAATATGTATACCCCCTGATGTATTTTTATTCTAGACACAGACATAAACATTCAGAAGATGCGACCTCCAAGCTATAATTGTAAGTAACAACTATAGCATAAACTTCCATGCTTGTACTCGCTGAGTTAGCTTATTTATGCACAGTGGAGATATCTCCAACGTCGATTCTTCCTGGACAAAAAAAGTGAAAAGTCCATTCCAACCAATGATTTCTTCCTCTGTGATGTATCAGCTTAGATTTGTCTGCAAAGTTCTGGGTAGTCTATAGACATACAATTGTCTCCCATCATGTCCACATGTTCTTTCACTAATTGTGCCTTTTGGGACAGACATGTTTCAATGTGGAAGTGTTTTGCTATGTGGCATACATGAATTGGTGGGAATATTACACTGGAGATGAAATGAAGATATAATAGGACTGACTGATGCAATTGTTGGTCATCTCATATTCAAAATACAAACGTGACTGCTGAGATAGAAAGCCGTGCTGTCTTCTCTTCTTTTTTATGATGTTGACATACTAAGTACATTACATTGCCTACTTGTAGGAGCGGTGTCTACTGCGGGAGTGACGGTCTGTGGAACAGTAATGTTGGTACCGGCAAACTGGGATACTGCTGCGGTGATGTGACAGACCCATTAATTTTACAGCGAGCGTTGTTTGACCACTCTTTATTGGGGGCTGTTATATTCTAGTAAGTCCCCACCTGCTGCACTTGGGTGGTGTGATCTGCTGAGTTGCTGGGATTAGAGGGCTCTCTGATCAATGTCTGCTGCTGACATCTATCGGTTTCTCATAAGATTATTTTCATCCTTTTGACTTTTTATTGGGACCTGTATCACTATTTATGTGACTTTAAATTTTCTGGTATTTTATTAATTAATGCATGGAGATGGACAATATATATATATATATATTTTTATGTGACACATTAAGTATATCGGTCACTATTTGAAGTTTTGGGATCAAGTAAATATTTCATGCTTTCACCTTTATATCTATTTTTATTGACCATTATTCATTAAATATGTGTCTGCAATCGCGATACTAATTATATTGTGAAAAGAAACACATTAACAGCGCTTTCGGGCTATATAAAGCTCAGAAAGGGACAATATGCTGCCATATCCTGCTATATATCAAGTCTCTAATAGGCTATACCAAAAATATTAGCACTTATAAATAGAGAAAAATGGTAAATAGGTCCTCAGTGAGGTATCAAAAACTCCAGCAGGCTAAAATGAATCATTAAATAAACTGATAAAAGTCCATCCAATATCCCTGGAAGAAAATCGCATCAGCTATTAAAATGAGATCTATGGGTTGACACGTCAGGGATCCCCTGCAGGGTCCTCACTCACCAGATAGAAGTCATCATGGGTTAAACCACATTGCAATAAAATCACCCTTGTATATATTTTTATTATTCTCTTTATCATTTATCATGTATAAACTATACTATATTTAATACATTTTGTATTTTTGGATTATTTACTTGTTGGTATTTATCTATAGTCCTTCTTGTTCTGGTTCTCTTACCGGAAAGCTTTTCTATATATGCAGTTAAGGACTGATATACCGATATCTATTATACATGATATATTTTGTTAGCCTCATTTCTCCAAAATTTCTACATATGCTCAACCGGATCACCAGTGATCCATTCTAGAGGCACCACTGTGAATAATAACATAAAAAACAAGGGTTTTTTACTTAACACCCCAAAAGTTTAGATAGCAAGTCAACCATCCTTTTAATCGAATTTGCCTTGTAACGATATACAGCAAAAAATCTTTGGCCGTTGATCCACTTATTATTTACTATTATTCTTTAGTTTTACATTTATTTAGGGACAAATGATAGATGGCATTTGTCTTAGGAAACTACATAGACTTGGAGATCAGACAAGCTTTTCAACCTGACTCAGTGACCAATGTAAGTCAGGAAGAAGAGATAAAGATAAAATTCAAAGAACATAAAAAACTTTTGATTAGACATCTGAATAGGAAATGGGATGTTTCCTTTTTGGAAACATATATAGAACAAAAAATAGTACCAAGGGGCCTGAGAGACAAAGGCCGTGTACACACGATCAAATCTATCTGCTGGAAACGGTCGGCCCGACGTCCCAGCAGACAGATTCAATCGTGTGTACGGGCGAGCCGATGGATTTGGCCAGCCGACAGATTGGAAAGCATGCTTTCCAATCTGTCGGCTGGGAACCCGTCTGCCCGACATGTCTGCTGGTTAGTACGCTAACCAGCAGACATGCCTTCTCGCAATGGTTTCGACGCATGCGCGGAAGTGTTTTACTTCCTGGTGCGGTGACGTGGCGGCGTCAATATCACCGCCACGTCACCGACACGTCAGCGCGCTGTCTGCTGGCGGGAATTTTGGTTTGATCGTGTGTACACGCGATCAAACCAAAACGGCAGCAGACAGATTTGTTCAAATCGGTCGGCCCGACCGATTTGAACAAATCTATTTGGTCGTGTGTACACGGCCAAAGTAGTTCCTGCAGAACATCTTCACAACGAGAGATTTCTGGAAAAATGGAAAGAGCTCTGTATTGAGCACGGAATCTCGGTTATGAAGCTGATCGTAAAAGAAGAAAAACTCCAACTAGACGCTCTAACTATTTCAATTGCCACCAGTTCACAAGATTTCACTAAACAAAATGACCTCATAAAAAAAGAAGTAGAGAGAATCCAATATAATTTAAAAGTAACCAAGCAATCCAAGTTTCACCAGGACCTTAAAGACTGGGAAAAAGGGGAAATCTTTGATCTCACGATACGAAGGAATAGAAGTAGATCACGTAAGGGACGTCAGCATTCTAGAGGGAACAGAGCTCCACAGGATAACTGCGAAGAGGACAGTTTCCCCAAACAGGTCACTTTTTTAGAGAAAGGAGGGGTGGGGGAAGTGGATCCAGGGGGCAGGCGGAACCCAGAGGACATAAACAGTTACAAACAGCTATCAAGAGGACAACATCAGGTGGACAGGGGTCGCAACTCGGGCAAAGCAGGTCCAAACACCAGAAGCCAGAAGAGCCAAAGGGGACATTGAAAGAGCAATTTGGCACACTTGATATGAAAATTATCAACCTTTCTACCTTCCCTCTAGAACCGAGACACACCAGCCTTTTGCAGAAGAGAATGTCTTTCTCCCCTATGAGCACGATGGACGAGTTTGTAGTGTATAAGGACATAGTACTTTTCCTCAGAAAAGTATTCTTTAGACTGATACATACACATAGTAATGACAGTGAAAACTCTAACACTAATGCCATCAGCAATGATGAGAAAATACTCCAAATACTCAACTCCCTCCTTGAGGAGAATGAGCATTATGAAGATGTTGACCCTGTAACAATGTCCAAAAGACCAACCAATCTTAGAATAAGATCAACCAAAATGCCACCCATACATAAAAACAAATGGCTAAGTACTTTCCTAGATCTGGTACGTACAGATCTAGCCAAGATTGATTGGACAAAAAAAGATAGCGACAATCTACAAACTATGGAGAGACGCGCTATATATGAACTAACATCGGCCAAAAAACTCATCATAAAACGAAGTGACAAAGGAGGAGATGTTGTCCTCCTAGACGAGGACCTATATGTCAAAGAAGTTAACTGTCTTCTAAACGATGAGAAAACATACAAAAAAATGGATATGAACCCTCTCCCTGAACTTGTAACCTCTCTCAACCGTAAACTAAAATTTGCCAAAGAAGAGGGCCTTCTTAGTAAACGTGAACTAGAGTATCTTATGGTTAATGATTTTAATATACCTACCTTCTACATCATACCAAAGGTAAACAAATCATTAAAGAAACCACCGGGTTGTAACGCCATCTGCGTTACTATGCTTAGAACGAGCGCAGCTGTAACCTATTCTGACAGCTGCGCTCCGTTTCACTCAACGCCCGCGTCACTTCCGGTGCGCGGGCGTCTGCGTTCCACGCTGGAACGCGGAAGTGCGTCCCAGCGCGCTCCTCGTTCCAGCTGGGTTATTTAAACTCCCTGCTTTGGCGGCAGGGTGTTCGATTATTCCCGTGGGACGTCTGCCGCCATCAGGGAGTAGAACCAGCTTGTACCAGCCTGAGTCCTCAACCGTCCTGACCCATAAGTACTGGGGTACTTGGTTGCGGCTCAGTCCAGCAGCTCCTCCATCTGCACATCCTCTGCCTGTGCCAGCACTTCAGACCAGTACTCAGCTCTTCCATCTGCAGATAACAAGGGATCACCTAAACACGTCTCTGGAGAACCACCATAACCGCAAGTACCTCTGTATAGTGAGAACTAACTTGTACTGCCTAGAATTCAGGAACCTGCTTACTGCACCCTGTAATACTTAGTTGCATGAACTTGGCTCCTACTCTAAGAACCGCTAGTACCATTCCTATCAAATACTAACATCCAGGCACAGTAGTAGTTAATGGACTCTGATCAATCTGATAAGATCTAAACTGCCAGTCTCTACGGTTCTCCCCACCTTGGGGTCTATATGTGTTACTTGGTACTATCCTCCTGGTGATATCAGCAGCAACGCACATTCGTATAAGAGCCATCCTCACACTACAGTCCTTATATTTATTTACTACCATTCTCAGTTGTGCTTATGCCAGAATAAGCTATCTGTGAGTAATTACTGTTCTCGCTGGAGGCTGTGATGACCTAAACCCCAAACTCCATGCATTAAGGAGTGACATGGTGGTTAAGACCTGAGTAACCTCCGTAGCAGAGTTCCAGACCTCTAGTCATTGTATATTGAAATCAGCAGGGTCCTTACACGGGTAGACCTATAGTCTCTGCCATAAGGGGACCTCTTGATCGGATAGGGAAGTACCTGGACAATATGATGATAAACATGGTGATTGAACTTCAATCATATGTGCAGGACACCCGCGACGTATTGTCATCCATTGATAGGATTCAACTTGATGAGGATGTCTTACTAGTGGGAATAGACGTCGAATCCCTTTACACCTCAATACCGCATGAATGGGGTCTAAATGGGGTCTAAAGGCGGTCGAATATTTCCTAGAGAAACACTATCCACAATGTGGACCCCAGAATGAATTTATAATTATAATTTTTTCCAATTCCATAACAAATATTACCAACAAATCAGGGGCACCTCAATGGGGGCACCCTGGGCGCCCACATATGCGTGCCTACACCTGGGCATGTGGGAGGAGGATGGAGTTTTCACTCATTCAATGTACCTGGACCAGGTACATACCTGGCTCAGGTACATTGATGACGTCCTGATGGTCTGGAGAGGTGACATCGCCTCACTGGAGACTTTCATGGCAGCACTCAATCAGAATGACAGAAATATAAAGTTGACATTCACATATGACAAGAAAACTATTTCTTTCTTGGATCTTAACATAACAGTGGATGGTTGTACCCTTACTACCTGCACTTTTAGAAAGGAAACAGCAGCTAACAGCCTACTTAGGGCGGAAAGCTACCACCCTAAGAAACTGAAGGATGGGATCCCAGTGGGACAGTTTCTAAGAATTAAAAGAAACTGCTCCAACCCAAAGGAATACCAAAAGGAAAGTAGAGACTTATACCTTAGATTCAGAGAAAGGGGCTATTCCCATCGTCAGCTTAGGAAAGCAAAAAGTAAAGCAGGGAAGCGAGAACGTGTGGATCTAATTCAAGGAACAAAAACGACTGCAGGCTTTACCGCACCCAGACCAGTCAGATTGATCACACAATATGGGGCACAATGGGAGACAGTTAAAGAAAACCTTGGAAAACATTGGGAAGTCCTAACAAACACCCCAGGCCTTGCTAAAATCGTAGGCCCCATCCCCTTAATGACAGCTAAAAGGGCCAAAAACCTGGGTGACATACTTATCCATTCTGAGTTTACAAGTTTTTTGGACAGTAATTGGCTCACAAACTATCCCAGAAGCAAGGGCACTTTCACATGTGGACATTGTCAACTGTGTCCCTTTATAGAAAGAACAGATACCTTCTGGGACAGTGATAATAAACAGAACTATGTGATTAAGGATCTGATCAATTGTGCCTCTTCATGCGTGATATACATGCTGACTTGCCCCTGCAAGAAAATCTATATCGGCAAAACAAAACGCCAAATGAGAATTAGATTGGGAGAACACATGCGAGAAATCAGGGAAAAGGACCCTGAAAAACCACTCGCTAAACATTTTGCCCATGTCCACAATGGCAAGCTAAGTGGGATGACAGTAAAGGGCATCTACTCACTAAAGCTGTCACCAAGGATAGGTGACTTTCCTTTTCCTTTTCCTTTTACAGAAGGAAAAGATGTGGATTTTTCGGCTCAACTCTCTAGCGCCCCATGGTTTAAATAGTGAACTGAACCTTCAGCCTTTTTTGCCAATATAAAACCTTGTTCCTCCCCATGTATATATACGTATGTATATGGGTTGTGAATATGAATTAAATGAACTACACGTACTCAACCATAAATTTACTCCATGACCCCCTGCCAATCAAATGGCATATCCCCATGCATATATTTCCGGATTCTCCGGCTCATTTCTCCAGCGCCCCGGGGGTTAAACAATGAACTCAACCTTTAACCACTCTAGTCTATCCATAACCCCTTTCTTCCCCATACACACACATTTGAGTACCACACTAGGACTAAATTAACCTCATCTATTTATTTATTTGGTTACTTCATTACACCTTATCAATCAAATGGCATGTTTTTATATATGTAACTATTGCATTAACGTTTCACTCACTCTCCATTGGGACAACGTCCAATCGTTATTTATAATTTATCATTGCAGCTCAATTCTAATTGCTTACACAGAAAACAGTCGTCATATTAAGACAATTGCAATATAAAATATGTACTGCAACCTGATATACGGGCGTCATCCCTGTATGATCTATGTAGCAATCCTTCCTAAAGAGATCCACGGATATGTAAAATGTGAAACCTAAATCAAGAGCTGGGTTGTGACTGGTCAGCAAGACCTTGATTTCACCGGTTATGCTTACCACGATAACCCAACTCTTTATGCAACCTATACAGTGAAATATTAATACCTGTCATAGAAGTGTGTGTATGGATGTGATTCCAAAGAGAACATTTCCTCTATGCCTATCCCTGTCTTTCTGAATCTTCCCGAACTTTATTTCACTTTAACTTTACTTTTGTTTCCCCTTTTACCAAACATACGTAATGGTATGCACAAATGTCTATCTTAGAACAAGCAATTTTTCCCTAATTTGGACAATTTGTTCTATGAACAACTAACTGCTGTCTGAACATTCTGGTGTTAATTAGTAACACGCTCCTATACAATTATCCAAGTCCTTGGTCTTTGCCTTCTTTCCTCTTCTCCAAATTGATTAACTCCCATTTGCAATCAGGAAAGGACACCATAAAGAGGAAGTTCCTGATTTGCACGGACACGCCCAGACAAAGCTATGCAATAATCTGCGAAACTAGTCAGCGAGAACCCCCCTGACTATCCGGTCGTCATTCAGACCTAGTGTCTGTATGATTCTCTCACAGTGAGCCTAAGCTACAGGTGAACTTATGGGGACTTGTCTCCAAAAAGCCAAATAATAAGCCGTGGAAACAGCGACTGACACTGAACTATCCCACTTTTGACATTCCACCTATATGCACATTATCTTGGCAACACTACCCAAGGCTTAAACCACAGTGACGTGATCGTCTTTGCAACAACCGATCAGTACTTTGAAGTCTACTGAAGCCTGCTTACGTCTCAGCTGGACTATACAGCTTCATACGTTTAAAAATGGACCTAAGATCTATTCAGGCTGCCTGAGACGGGTATATGGAAGCTATGAATGTGGGTTTGAACTTATAACCCTGCCATTTGGGTGAATTAGATCTCAACAACCCTGGAGTGGTAAAGTATCGTATATGCAACAGTGTCTTTTTCCTTATATAATGTGAGACAGCCGATACACTATCTGGATTTCATTACATCTATTGTTCCATCTGGCTCCCAGAGACACTGTGATTACATATCTGAAAGATTTCAGTAATTCTAGTCTCAACAGTGGTTTTTCACTACATATATTTTTGTGTTAATATTAGCATTGGGATTATCTAATCCCTCTAATTACGGCTGCAGCCCAGTGAATCAACCCTCTCTCGTTTTCACTTACTTTTGGCTTCTCTGTCTTCCTAGTAGCTGGAGCTCCAGAGAGCTTGATAGGATAATATATCTCATTTATTTTCTCTATTGATTTTCTTGTACATACACACAGGGATTTCCCTGAGATAAATATCCTTCCACCGCTATCTGATGACCGGATTGTCCCCCTGTATGTGTTTTTGTTATGTTGTTTTGTTGGAATGTGTGTATTACAGTGTTGGTTAATTTCTTACCCTGATGGGTTAAACCACATTGCAATAAAATCACCCTTGTATATATTTTGATTATTCTCTTTATCATTTAACATGTATAAACTATACTATATTTAATACATTTTGTATTTTTGGATTATTTACCTGTTGGTATTTATCTATAGTCCTTCTTGTTCTGGTTCTCTTACCAGAAAGCTTTTCTATATATGCCGTTAAGGACTGATATACCGATATCTATTATACATGATATATTTTGTTAGCCTCATTTCTCCAAAATTTCTACATATGATCTGCTTCCTCCTGGATGGCTCTGGTGTCGTGGGGATTCCTTCTCCTCAGCAAACCACGATAGCAAACCAGTGAGAGCCGCTCAGCTGGTGATTGTGACAAGCGCTGCTACCATACAAATTGCTGTAAGCATAACTTTTAAGAGCGTGTGTTTTCTACATAAAACGTTTTTACACTATGTGGAGTCTCCCTCGTATCTTTGCATGACTACATCCATACATGCACTATCTATGAGAGACACCAGAGCCGTCCAGGAGGAAGCAGAGCAACATAGGAGTGATCCAGCTGACCTCCATTTAACCCCTGAGAGACAGCCTGCTTTTTGCCCCATGATGACTTCTATCTGGTGAGTGAGGACCCTGCAGGGGATCCCGATGTGTACACCTATAGATCTAATTTTAATAGCTGATGCAATTTTCTTCCAGGGATATTGGATGGACGTTTATCAGTTTATTTAATGATTCATTTTAGCCTGCTGGAGTTTTTGATACCCCACTGAGGACCTATTTACCATTTTTCTCTATTTATAAGTGCTAATATTTTTGGTATAGCCTATTAGAGACTTGATATATAGCAGGATATGGCAGCATATTGTCCCTTTCTGAGCTTTATATAGCCGGAAAGCGCTGTTAATGTGTTTCTTTTCACAATATAATTAGTATCGCGATTGCAGACACATATTTAATATTTAGTCTATTTTTTTATAACAGCTGCTCACACTGCTCAAACACGAGTATAGATCGAGAACACATGCAAGTGTTTGGATCCTATTACCAAGTTCCATTAATGCGCTGGGTTCAATATTAGTCAGCTGTCTATTTAGAAGTTTTAGTATTGATTTTCTTTATTATCAATGACCATTATTCATTTAGTTATTTTAGCGCTGCACTTTTTTAGCTCAAATTTTGCTGCATAGAAAAGGAAAAAATGTTCCCGCAGTTCGTCTTTCTACTTTTCCATCCGTCTGGCGGATCGGTTCGGGTGAATATGGACAGACGGTCCGTGTTCATCCGATCCCCCATAGGGGAGAGCGGAGAAAAGACAGGGCGCCCTGTCATCCGCCGGCTCAGCGAGGATCAACGGAGTGATCCCCGCTGAGCAAGCGGAGGTTCACGGGGGGGATAATTACTGATCTGCCCCATGTGAAAGAGGCCTTAGACTTTCTTAATTAGACTTCAAAGTGACTTTGTGAATCTCTTGCAAAGTTTCTTACTTGGAGATCCACCAGTAACAGAACTTCCTGTTGGAGACATATAATGCTAATTTACTGTCTTGCTATTAGCAGCAGCGAGGTCTGCTTTTTGTAAAAAATGTCTTCACTTGGCAATTGGGATGCCCATTTGACAACCCTGATAGGCACCCTGTCAAGTGAAGAAGTGTGCGTGGGCAGCCTAAAAATGCTGCAATCTATTGAAAGACAGTGGCTTTACAGCAGATTCAAATGTATGAGGTGAGGAACTTTGCGAAACATACTAAGAAATATATATTTGTTTACATATGCTTTAACAACTTGCCTAAACTATGCATTTATAGAAGATATAAACATCAATATTGGAAATAAAAGAAAAAAACTGAAATGAGTAATAAAAATTAAAGGCTTAGTTTTGTAAACAAAATAAAAAAATTAAACAGCAAGGGGACAGTATTTATAGTCAATGCAGAGTGTTCCTTGTGATTATTGCGATTTTTGTTAAAAAAAAATCTAAATTCTCTGATCCCCTCCTTCCCCCACATTGGAAAAATCCAATGGGAATTTGGCAGCAAATGACTGCTTAACTGGTAGCTTTTCACTTGATAAATATGCCCCTCATTTATGTGTCAATTAATATGTGTAGATCAGTATGTGTCTTCATTTATATTAATTTTCTTTCACACAACTTAGTTTTGTAACCATTTCTCCCAGCCACTTACTATTGACATCAGAGTTAAAATGTAGTGCTGTAAATTTCGGCCGTGATGTCGCACCATTTTTACGTCTGCTGCAACCATGAGTTCTACATATCTGGGATAAGATATAAAGCGTTTTCTTCTGATGTGTATCCTGTTTACATCCTCTTCTTTTGTGGAATTTTGTAGTAAAGTCAGAGAATGTTCCAAATTTGTAAACATGGCAATATCTTCTCCTAAGTTACTTGAAACATGAACAGGCACCACATCGTTCTTCATTTCAGACTCTGCAAATAAATCATAAGATAGCATTATGATATTCTGACTTTATCAAAATATATTTAAAAACTTGGTTTGCAAAAAAAAGTAAAAAACTTACAAATAATTCAAAATGCTCTTTATATGGAGATACAGCCATGACCTGTTTTCATAAACAGTTTAAACACTATACACAAATCAGTTACCAAACTATCACACCAGTTTGTATCTTAAGTCTCCTGTACTACTTGGATTCAACTCCCATGTGCAGGAGAGAAGCTTTAGGCCCCATACACACGAGCAGACAGATTTGTTCAAATCGGTCGGACAGAACGATTTGAACAAATCTGTCTGCTGGGGACGTATTGGTTTGATCGTGTACACGCGATCAAACCAAAATCCCCGCCGGCAGCGTACTAACCAGCAGACATGTCAGGTGGACGGGTTCCCAGCCGACAGATTTGAAAGCATGCTTTCAAATCTGTCGGCTGGCCAAATCCGTCGGCTCGCCCGTACACACGATCAAATCTGTCTGCTGGGACGGTCTGGCAGACCATTTCCAGCAGACAGATTTGATCGTGTGTACGTGGCCTTACACTCTACCACATTTTTTACAAAGCATAAGCATGCTTTTCTTCTGGCTGGGATTTTTATATACCTTCATCTAAAAGTTCTAAACAAGCCAAACTTTTAACAAAAGTGTTTCTTAAATCAAATGGGTCATTACAGTCATTTACTAGTAATGGCGGCGATCTGCGTTTTTTTTTTTTTTTTGGTGACCGTGACATTGTGGCGGATATATCGGACACTTTTGACACGTTTTTGGGACCATTCACATTTACACAGCGATTAGTGCTATAAAACTGCACTAATTACTGTGTAAATGTGACTGGGAGGGAAGGGGTTAACACTCTACCAAAAAGAAACAAAACAGCAAAAAACTTGACTCTCCAAAAACATGTATACATGCGTAAGGCAATAAAGCATTAAATACGGCTCAGAGCAGTGGTTCCAACCCTACCTTACGAGAATTTAATGTTTTATGTATTTTAGAAAAAAAATCATAAGCCAAAATCATTACCAGTAACTTGGTGCAATTTACTGTTTCACCTGTTATTCTGGTAGGAGATGTGGGAAACATAAATCTGAAAAGAAGAAACATATTCAGAAATGTGGTGAACTCCTGCTATATTCAACAGATGGAAATACAAGAGGTTTACAAGAAGCTGCAGCCCTTTCCCACAGCACAGTTTTTAGAACATTACATCATGTGTACTATAAAGAATAAAAAGTATAAATGTCTGGCATGGAGCCAGCTGTCAGTTTTAAACAGAACCATGCTTTGTTATCAGCTGTGCAGTGTCAGAATTTTTTAAATACCCCTTAGCAGTGGCTACATGAAATGTAACCAAAAGAGACACTAAAATGATGTGAACAAAGACTCAATGACATTACCCCTGTTTCTAAAAGTCAGTAATTTGGAATGTGTGTATAAAAAAGATTAGTTTTGTTTCTAAATAATAAGAACAAAAAATTTAAATAATTGCCTGATTTAAATTTTTATGCTGTACGTGTATTTTTTCGCGAATTTGCTTAATAGATCACAAACCATAAGCAACCTTTGTACTCCTGTGAAATAAGCCAGTGTTTATTTTGTGTATAGACTGAAAAGCTAAGCAATAAGAGAAAGTTTTAAGCAAAGTTCAATTAAAAGAAACTACATACTAAACTAATTATATGCATTATATCTATAATTAAATGTTATAAGCAAGTATTTTGTTTTAGCAGCACTAAACGTTGGTCACATGAACTATCTCTAAGTTACAGATTGAAATGACAAATGTGTGGCTAACATGCTGGTATGATGAGCAGTGGTCTCAGTTTCCTGCCAAATTCAAGGTATTCTGTAACAGGACGCGTGCAGGCACAAGATCAAAACTAGAGATGTAGAAATAGTTCAAGCTACTACAGAGCATTAGGCAGTCTAAAAGCATGGCAGGACTACATTTAGTATCTGAAAAAAATTACACTGTGGGTCCATTCAGATTTTGCCAATACGCTGGGGTGTGTTACTGCCTGCACAATAATGTGCAATGTTTTGTATTTCAATGTTTTTTTATTAACCACTTGTCGACCGCCCTATAGCTACAGGGCAGCAGCTGTGAGCAGAATCACGTATATAAACATAATTTTGCAGGGGGCGCACACACGTGCTGCTGGCTGATTCTGCTGAGATGATTCCCAGCAAAAGCTGATCTCTGGGTCTTGGGGACTTGATGTCCTCTGGCACCCGCTGATGTTTAGTAAAACACGGAGAACTGAGATATGCCTATGTAAAAAAGGCTTATCTCAATTCTGACAGGGGGAAGGGATGATCCTGTGTCTCTGCAAAGCACAGACTAGAATAGATGTCTTCCTCCAGTGAAAGCACCACACTGGGTAAAAAACAGTGTCATTAGTACGACAGTGCATATTTTTTGCACTGATCACAGTATCAGTGTTACTGGTTCCCACAATGTGTCAAAAGTGTCAGTTAGTGTCCAATAGTTCGCCACAATATCACAGTACCACTGTAAGTTGCCGATCACTACCATTATTAGTATATTTAAAAAAATCCATAAATACAGTATATCCCATAGTTTGTAGACGCTATAATGTATGTGTAAACCAATCAATACAAGCTTATTGAGATTTTTTTACCAAAAACTTGTAGCAGACTACAGTGGGGCAAAAACATATTTAGTCAGCCACCAATTGTGCAAGTTCTCCCACTTAAAAAGATGATAGAGGCCTGTAATTGTCATCATAGGTAAACCTCAATGAGAGACAAAATGTGGAAACAAATCCAGACAATCACATTGTCTGATTTGGAAAGAATTTATTTGCAAATTATGGTGGAAAATGAGTATTTGGTCAATATTAAAAGTTCATCTCAAAACTTTGTTATATATCCTTTGTTGGCAATGACAAAGGTCAAATGTTTTCTGTAAGTCTTCACAAGGTTGTCACACACTGTTTCTGGTATGTTGGCCCATTCCTCCATGCAGATCTCCTCTAGAGCAGTGATGTTTTTGGGCTGTCGCTGGGCAACACAAACTTTCAACTCCCTCCAAAGGTTTTCTATGGGGTTAAGAGCTGGAGACTGGCTGGGCCACTCCAGAACCTTGAAATGCTTCTTACGAAGCCACTCCTTTGTTGCCCGGGCGGTGTATTTGGAATCATTGTCATCATTGTCATCGTTTCATCTTCAATGCTCTTGCTGATGGGAGGAGGCTTGCACTCAAAATCTCACTATACATGGCCCCCATGCTTCACAGTAGGTATGGTGCGCTTTGGTTGCAACTCAGCATTCTCTCTCCTCCAAACACGACGAGTTGTGTTTCTACCAAACAGTTCTACTTTGGTTTCATCTGACCATATGACATTCTCCCAATCCTCTTCTGGATCATCCAAATGCTCTCTAGCAAACCTCAGACGGGCCTGGACATGTACTGGCTTAAGCAGGGGGACATGTCTGGCAATGCAGGATCTGAGTCCCTGGCGGCGTAGTGTGTTACTGATGGTAGCCTTTGTTACGTTGGTCCCAGCTCTCTGCAGGTCATTCACTAGGTTCTGGGATTTTTGCTCACCGTTCTTGTGATCATTTTGACCCCACAGGGTGAGATCTTGCATGGAGCCCCAGATCGAGGGAGATTGTCAGTGGTCTTGTATGTCTTCCAGTTTCTAATTATTGCTCCCACGGTTGATTTCTTCACACCAAGCTGCTTGCCTATTGCAGATTCAGTCTTCCCAGCCTGGTGCAGGTCTACAATTTTGTTTCAAGTGATCTTTTGACAGCGCTTTGGTCTTCACTATTGGAGTTTGGAGTGTGACTGTTTGAGGTTGTGGACAGGTGTCTTTTATACTGATAACAAGTTCAAACAGGTGTCATTAATACAGGTAATGAGTGGAGGACAGAGGAGCCTCTTAGGCCTCGTACACACGAGGGGATATGTCCGCTGAAAACGGTCCGATGGACCGTTTCAGCAGACATCTCCGATCGTGTGTATGGGCTAGCGGACAGATTTGTCCATCGGACAAATTTCAAAGCATGCTTTGAAATTTGTCCGCTACAAACCTGTCCGTCGGATATGTCCGCTGGTTAGTACGGTAAACCAGCGGACATATCCTCCCACACATGCGTCGTATCCTGTGAATGGATCTGACGCATGCGCGCGGAAGTGTTTACTCCCTGGTGCGTGACGTAGCGGTGACGTGGCGGCGTCAACGTCACCGCCGCGTCACCGACACGTCACCGCGCCGTCCGCCGGCGGGGAATTTGATCCGATGGTGTGTACACGCCATCGGATCAAACTCCAGATCGGACATATCCGATGGAAATGGTCCGCGGACCGTTTTTATCGGATATGTCCGATCGTGTGTACGAGGCCTTAAAGAAGAAAATACAGGTCTGTGAGAGCCAGAAACCATGCTTATTTGTAGGTGACCAAATACTTATTTTCAATAATTTGCAAATAAATTCTTTCCAAATCAGACAATGTGTTTGTCTGGATTTGTTTCCACATTTTGTCTCTCATAGTTGAGGTATACCTATGATAACAATTACAGGCCTCTCTTATCTTTTTAAGTGGGAGAACTTGCACAATTGGTGGCTGACTAAATAATTTTTTGCCCCACTGTACAAATTGGTCTAAATTTATCAATACATTTGATTTTAAACATTTTGATTGGATATGTTTTATAGCAGAAAGCAAAACAGATTGTGGTTTATTTTCAAAACTGCTGGTCCTTTTTATAGCACAAAAAATAAAAAAAACAACAGTAATTAAATTTTAAATTTTCTATTTTTGGGAAAAAAAATAACATACATTTTATTTGAGTACAGTGTTGCATGCATGTGCAATTGTTAGTTAAATTAACGCAGTGTTGTATCGAAAAAATAGCCTGGTCATGAAGGGGGGCTAATCTTCCAGAGGTCAAATGTTAAAAGTAACAAGAGTACAAAAGTACAATAATAAAACAATTAATTTGTGATGCATGGAAAAGTGATCAAAAAATCATTATAACACAGAAATAGCAACTAGAGGTCCCTTTGTAGGACTCATTAGGTAAAGAGATAGGCAGCAACCACCATCACTGACCTGATATAGATAACATCAATCTATCTACGTTGAACTGAATTAGAGTGAGAGAATACTTTGGCATCAGCACATGAAAACCGTAACTTATTGGTACAGAAAATAGGACGGGGAGGGTGACATGGGGGACCAGAGGGAAAGCAAACTTCTAAACACATGAGAATATGACCATAGAAGCAGCCAAATAGAAAGACAAATAAGCCTGGAAGTAAGAACAAGACCGAGAATTGAAAGTAAGAAGCAAGAAAATAGAAGAAAAAAATGTAGAAGAGGGTCAACCATGGACTCAGTAAGGGACAGAGAGGTATTGAATCTTTGGGTCCCACAATTTATCAGGACCTCCACAGGATTTTTTTTTGAAAAGGACTAATTCCGGGGATCTAGGAATATTCACTCCCATCACCGAATGAATGAAATGAAACATCCGAATCCACACAATCTGCATACTATAATGTGTGATATTTTGCATGGTAATGTGCATTGTGGTAAGGCACAAAATGAATGGGCTGCTCATGCACCACACTGCTAATATTGACAGACACACACTTTTTTTTTTTTTTTTTTACCACAACCCACAATGCAAAGATGGTATGCTGTGGAGCTCTAAAATGCATGTATGTTTTTATTTCCTGTTACTGTGTCCTTTTGCAATTTTCTGTATAAATGCACATGGGAAAAAAAGACAAATGTTATTAGTCTATTTCCTGTGCTGGACACATTTTTTTAATTGATATAACACCTTCCCGCCCAAGCTTTAGTAAAATTATGGCCTGGGGGGACCTTTGCCGCTCTGGGTGGACGTCATATGACGTCCGCCCCAGAAAGTGCCACGCCTGCGGCAAGATGACAGATCAGTGTACCGGCCCGCTGCCAGTACCATGTGATAACTGTGACCAATCACAGTAGATCACACGACAATTGTACATAATGGATGATTTCTTTCATACCATAAATTGTGTACTATTGTGTTGATCTTTGTCAATGGTCACAGTGATCAAATAGTTCAGACAAGGTACTGAACATCTGTGGCCATTCACAGGTAATCACAACAGTAAGCTCTGAATGAATAGTTTTCATTCAGAAAAAAAATGGTTGCTTATAAGGCTTCATTTCCACTGGCGTTTTTACAGCCACTTTTCTGAGCGTTTTTTACAGCTTAAAAACGCCTGTCCATGTTTATTTTAGAAAACAGCTATTTTGGAGCTTTAAAAACGTCGCGGCCGCGTTTTTGAGCGTTTATGCGCATTTTTGAGCGTTTTTTAATGTCTGGCGTTTTTACAGCTCTATTGCTGGAGCTTCAGAACGCACTGGTCCCGCGTTTTTTTTGCAGCTTAGCCATCTACAGCTCAAAAACGTCATGGTGGGCATGAGGCCATAGACTAACATGGACAGGCGTTTTTAAGCTGCAAAAAACACTCAGAAAAGTGGCTGTAAAAACGCCAGTGGAAATGAGCCCTTAAAGTGAAATTTACTGCAAGCAATTAACTAAAAAATACTGATCACCTCCACAGAATAGTAGTATTACTATGGTAACACTGTATAGCACTGGTCACAGTATGTAAAAATGTTAACAAAAAAAATAATCTAATAAAAAGAAAAAAATGTAATTCAATTATTTTTTATTTTTTTAAATACTCACTAGTGATCACTGCCACACCAGTTATATGATGATGCTGTACTGCACTGGTGACACTATGTACACTACACTTCATTTCTTAATTTTCCCAAAAATTGTGACAAAAAAATACAAATTGATAAACTTTCCCTGCCTCTTACTAAATACCTTGTACTACTTTCCAAAAAGGGGTAATTTAGGAAATATTTACACCATGTTCCAAATGAATATGCAAATTCTATTTCACAAAGATTAAATATTTTGTTTTTCAGTTTAACTCATAGATGGCATTGTGTTTCAGGGCTCTTTTGATCACTGAAAACAATCTCAGACACCTGTGATAATTAGCTTGCCAGGTGAACCCAATTAAAGGAAAGCACATTTACGTCGGCAGAATGGCACGGCTGGGCACATCAACGCATATATACGTTGATTTTAGTACCCAGCCGTGGGTCGCGGGCGCGCGCCCGCGACCCGGTCCGAAGCTCCAGGACCGCGGGATTCGCGGTCCCGATCGCCGCTGGAGTGCGGCGATCTGTCCCTGGAGCGGAAGAATGGGGAGAGCCATGTGTAAACACGGCTTCCCCGTGCTTCTCTGTGGCCGTAGCATCGATCGCGTCATCCCTGTAATAGATGACGTCACACCTACAGCCACACCCCCTACAGTTGTAAACACAACACATAGGTCACACATCCCCTACAGCGCCACCTGTGGTTAACTCCCAAACTGCAACTGTCATTTCCACAGTAAACAATGCAATTTAAATGCATTTTTTGCTGTGAAAATGACAATTGTCCCAAAAATGTGTCAAAATTGTCCGAAGTGTCCGCCATGATGTCGCAGTCACGAAAAAAATCGCTGATCGCCGCTATTAGTAGTAAAAAAAAAAAAAATTATAAAAATGCAATAAAACTATCCCTTATTTTGTAAACGCTATACATTTTGCAAAAACCAACCGATAAACGCTTATTGCGATTTTTTTACCAAAAATAGGTAGAAGAATACGTATCGGCCTAAACTGAGGAAAAAAAATGTTTTTTTATATATTTTTGGGGGATATTTATTATAGCAAAAAGTAAAAAATATTGATTTTTTAAAAAAAATTGCGCTCTATTTTTGTTTATAGCGCAAAAAATAAAAACCGCAGAGGTGTTCAAATACCACCAAAAGAAATCTCTATTTGTGGGGAAAAAAGGACGCCAATTTTGTTTGGGAGCCACGTCGCACGACCGCGCAATTGTCAGTTAAAACGACGCAGTGCCGAATCGCAAAAAGGGGCAAGGTCCTTTACCTGCATTTTGGTCCGGGTCTTAAGTGGTTATTAACCACTTAAGACCCGGACCAATACGCTGGTAAATGACCCAAGGTGTTTTTGCGATTTGGCACTGCGTCGCTTTAACAGACAATTGCGCGGTCGTGCGACGTGGCTCCCAAACAAAATTTGCGTCCTTTTCTTCCCACAAATAGAGCTTTCTTTTGGTGGTATTTGATCACCTCTGCGATTTTTATTTTTTGCGCTATATACAAAAATAGAGCGACATTTTTGAAAAAAAACACTATTTTTTACTTTTTGTTAAAAAAAAATCAAATAAACTAAATTTTAGTCAAACATTTAGGCCAAAATTTATTTAGCCACATGTCTTTAGTAAAAAAAAAAAAAAATCGCAATAAAAAAAAATAGCTACCTAGCGGGAACAGCGACACTAATACAGCGATCAGAAAAATGATCGCTTAGTGACGCTGGCAATAGGGAGTGAAAGGGTTAACTAGGGCGGTGATCAGGGGGTTAAAACTTTATTAGGGGGGGTGGGGGGGCTATCCTGAACCTAACACTAACTGTTTTTTACAGTGCCTGTCACACTGACACTAAATGCAGTGATTAAATCACTGCATTCAGTAACACTGTGACAGGGGGGTGGGGGGGGGGCGATCACAAGGGGTTAATATGCCTATGTGAGTGTGTGTCAGTGTTGTGTTGGTGCACACTTACTTGTGATGTCTTCTCTCATCAGCAGCGCTGGGAAACAGCGCTGCGATGAGAGAATACATCATTTCCTCCTTCCTGTGTAAACACAGGAGGAGGAAGTGACAGGTTGGGAGCACGCTCCCATTGGCTGGGAGCGATCGCGGGGGGGGGGCGGATATCACGGACATCCGCCCGCAGATCCCGGATCGCTCCCAGAGGTAGGGAGACCCCCGCACGCCGCGGAGGGGGTCCCGATGGGACCCCCGAACCGCACTCAGGCGGGGACGTAAATTTACGCCCTTGTGCCTGTACGAGCCATGTTGTGGCCGTATATGTGCGTGCGGGGGTCTTTAAGTGGTTAAGCAGAGCACCATTTTCAAGCAATATGGGGAAGTAAAAGAACCTCTCTGCTGCCAAAAAGAGTGAAATAGTTCAATGCCTTGGACGAAGTATGAAAACATTAGATATTTCACGAAACCGTAAGCGTGAATAACCGCACTATTAAGAGATTTGTAGCTGATTCAGAGCACAGGTGGGTTTCGTGCAGTTAAAGGCACATTGGGGAAGATTTCTGCCAGATCCATGCATCGGATCAAGAGAGCAGCTGCTAAAACACCATTACATAGCAGCAAATAGATATTTAAAGCTGCTGGTGCCTCTGGAGTCCCACAGACATCAAGGAGTAGAGTCCTCCAGAGTCTTGCAACTGTGCATGAATCTTCCATTTGGCCACCACTAACCAATGCTCACATGCAGAAAAGGCTGCATTGGGCAGAAAAATACATGAAGACTAAGACCCCTTTCACATTGAGGAGTTTTTCAGGCGGTACAGCGCTAAAAATAGCACTGTTATACCACCTGAAAAACTCGCCCGAGGACTTTTTACACTGAGGCGATGCGCTGGCGGGAGAAAAAAAAATCTCCTGTCAGCAGCATCTTTGGAGCGGTGAGAGGAGCCGCATGTATACCGCTCCTTCACCGCTCCTTCCCATTGAAAAGAATGGGAAACCGCGGCAATATCACCCGCAATGCGTCTCTATAGAGGCGCATTGCGGGCGGAATTAACCCTTTCACGGCCGCTAGCGGGGGTTAATACCGCACCGCTAGCGGCTGCAACTCGCGGCTATTCCGGTGGTATAGCGCCGCTATTTTTAGCGGCGTTATACCGCCAGCGCGGCTCCCACTACAATGTGAAAGGGCCCTAAGTTTCAAACAGTCATTGATTAGTGCTGTGCAACCCTGGATGGTCCAGATGGATAGAGTAGTGGATGGTTGGTGGACGGCCACCCTGTTCTAACAAGGCTGCGATGTCAGCAAGGCATGGTGGAGTCATGTTTTGGGCCAGAATCTCGGGAAGAGAGCTGGTCGGCCCCTTTAGGGTCCCCGAAGATGTAAAGATGACCTCTGCAAACTATGTGGAGTTCCTGACTGACCACTTCCTTTCCTGGTACAGAAGGAAGAACTATGCTTTCCGTAATAAAATCATTTTCAGGCATGACAATGCACCATCTCATGCTGAAAATAATATCTCTGCATCAATGGCTGCTATGGGGATAAAAGGAGAGAAAGGCATGGTGTGGCCTTTATTCTCCCCTGACCTCAATCCTATTGAGAACCTTTGGAGCATCCTCAAGCAAAAGATCTATGAGGGTGGGAGGCAGCTTACATCCAAACAGCAGCTCCAGGAGGCTATTCTGACATCTTGCAAACAAATTCAAGCAGAAACTGTCCAAAAACTCACAAGTTCAATGGATGCAAGACTTGTGAAGGTTGTTAAAATGTAACCTGAGATGTTAAAATGTTTAGAAAGTTAAAATGTTGTTCATAGTTTGATTGAAATAGCTTTTGATTTCAGTAAATATGCAGCAAACACAACAAATGACAATTTTTAGTTATTTACAACCTATAAAGTGTTTTGAAACTTATTGTGCTTAATAATTTGGAACAGTGCACTGTAAATTCTTTATTTTGAAAAAAAACAAAAAACTGTTAAGGTTGTTTGTTAGATAAAATTTGAATTGTACTCCTTATAGTTGATAACATGAGAATTATGCTGACTGTTGTTTACATCAATTATTTAGTTAAATGAGAAAAATATCATTGGCATAATAATTTGGAACAGGGTGTATACTGTCCTGGCATTTTTTACCTGAAAAAATGAGGCTGTCAGTACATCACGATTGATAGATTTTAGATATATACAGGTGCATCTCATAACATTCGAATATCATCAAAAAGTTTATTTATTTCAGTAATTCAATTCAAAAAGTGAAATTGTGTATTTTATATAGATGTGTTACACACAGAGTGATATATTTCAAGCATGTGTTTCTTTAAATTGTAATGAATATATTTTACAGCTAGTGAAAACCCCAAATTTTGTATCTCAGAAAATTTGAATATCACATAAGACATAAAAGAAAAGGATTTTTAATACAGAAATGTTGGCTTACAGCAGTGTTTCTCAACTCCAGTCCTCAAGCCCCCCCAACAGGTCATGTTTTCAGGATTTCCCTCAGATGAAAAGGCTGTGGGAATTACTAAGGCTCCTTACACAAGGAGCGGTCCGTTTTTCGGTCCGCTCTGTGTGTCCGTCAGCTCAGCTCAGCTCAGCAAGTTTATTTCCTGCAATCTGTGGATGCAGGAAAGAAATTTGTACCGTATATTACCTGTCTAACTGAAAGTGAAAGTAAATTGTGAATGTTTGAAAGAACAGGAGAGGGGGAGGGAGACAGATGGGGAAGGGAAGGAATGGACATAATGCAGTTCAGTGATTACAGTGTACTGCAGTCTGCAGTGCAGACACTTACCCACGGTCCAGACTAGAATCTCAGGCATCATTCACACACAGCCAGGAATGCTGCTGATTTTCATATTTCCCGCCCACACATCCCCTCTCTTCAGATACAGCACAATGGCATAGTGTGGGCGGGACTGAAAGGAGGAGGAGCTGTATTCCTCCCTGTTTGTATGGGAGGAGAGTGAGGGGGTGGCTGGACTTGCTGGGCTGTGAAAGAGTGTCATAGACTGACACTGGGCTCAGCTCTCCTGTCTTAAGGATGGGAGAGATCAGTCTGTTTTAAAGTAACTGAGATGAAGGCTTGCCCCCCCCCCCCCCACAGTGCTCATGGAGTCCTCTTCAACTCGCTCTTCTCAGTGCCAATGAGGATGTAGGGGAAGGAGCAGATTGGGCAGCTGTGGTTGTGTGAGCGCTCACATTATGCAGTGTCGGCGAGCAGAGGGAGGGGGAAGGAATCCCCTGAAGAGCTGACTGGGGACGCTCTCCCTCTCAGGAGAGACTGTTACTCCAGCGGCGGCCCGAGCAAAATACAAAACCAAAAAAAGTTGGGGGGTCAGGGTCCCCTCTGGCCCCCCCTAGGGACGCCATTGAGTGTGGGCAGGAACCAAGTCCTGCTGGAAAATTCAATCAGCATCCCAATTAAGTTGGTCAGCAGAGGGAAGTATGAAGTGCTCGAGAATTTCCTGCTGGAGGGCTGCTCTGACTTTTGACTTGATAAAACACAGTGGACCAATGCTAGCAGATGACATGGCTCCCCTAATAAACACTGACTGTGTAAAATTTTGCATTTCATTTGGAAATCAAGGTCCAAGAGTCTGGGGGAAGAGTGGAGAGAATCCAAGTTGCATGTTCAGTGTGACGTTTCAACAGTCAATGTTGATTTTGGGAGCCATGTCATCTGCTGGTGTTGGTCCACTGTGTTTTATCAATTCAATTTGTTAAATTTAGCACAGGTATAACAAAAGAAACAGATTGTATCCTGCTGCAAATCCTGCACTGGGCTATCATATGCATTGGAATCTCAGGACCAGAATACAACTGGCTTAGCTTTACCTTGGTTCTTTCTAATAAAAGATTAACATGACTTGAAAGTTTCATTCAGTAAACAGACAGCCTACTGATGATAGCTGAAAAGACACAATAAATACACAGCCAAGGCAGACAGGATTTTGACAACCATCCAGGGTAGTCTTTCACCAGATTCTCAAATTTCATTCACAGCAGTTTAACAACAATGCAGTATGGGTATTCACGTATGCGAACCTTGGGTTTTAATTGTTTCTATTTAAATCTAAGTATTATACTCCAAAATTGGTCAGATAGGTGTTAAAAAAAAGAAAACTTTCCAATCCAGCACTCAGTATCCTAAGTTTCCATAATGTAAATATAGCGTATATGAAAAATAATTTACCTTTTTGGGATTGTTCACGTTTTAATGCCATAGAACATTAAATCACAGTGAATATCATTTTATTTTCACTGATCAAGAGGAGGTTTATTTGTATCAAAGTGAAATAGATCTCTGAAAATGTATTTCATAATCCCTTAAAGCAGACCTTTAATCTCCAGATCTGTTTTAGTTACCTGAACTTCCTTCCTATTAAACAAAATAAACAGCCATTTTTTTTTGTTTGTTAATGTTTTTTACTATATTTGTCCTATGAAAGAATAAAGTGTCCCTGCTCTAGCAGTATACTAGGATATGCATTTAACATATCCCATTAGTCTACAACAGCATGAACACACAGCAGCTGGTGAGTGGAGCTGAAATTAGTAATTTGAATAGAGAACAACCCTGGATAACAGGTAACTATTAACCACTTAAGACCCGGACAATTATGCAGTTTAAGGACCTTGCCCCTTTTTGCGATTCGGAAATGCATCACTTTAAGCTGACAATTGCGCGGTCGTGCGACGTGGCTCCCAAACAAAATTGGCGTTCTTTTTTTCCCACAAATAGAGCTTTCTTTTGGTGCTATTTGATCACCTCTGCGGTTTTTATTTTTTGCGCTATAAACAAAAATAGAGCAACAATTTTGAAAAAAATGCAATATAGCAACTTTTTGCTATAATAAATATCTCCAAAAAAAGATGTAAAAAAACATTTTTTTTCCTCAGTTTAGGCCGATATATATACGTATTCTACCTATTTTTGGTAAAAAAAAAACGCAATAAGCAATAAGCGTTTATCGATTGGTTTGCGCAAAATTTATAGCGTTTACAAAATAGGGGATAGTTTTATGGCATTTTTATTAATAACTTTTTTTTACTAGTAATGTCGGCAATCAGTGATTTTTTTCATGACTGCGACATTATGGCAGACACATTGGACACTTTTGACACATTTTTGGGACCATGAAAAGTGCAATAAAAATGCACTGATTACTGTGAAAATTATAAATGGCAGTGAACCACTAGGGGCGCTAAAGGGTTAAGTGTGCCCTAAGGGAGTGCTTCTTACTGTAGGGGGGCGTGGCTGTAGGTGTGATGTCACTAATCGTCGTTCCCTATATCAGGGAACAGACGATCAGTGTCACTGCCACACACCTCTCCCCGTTCTTTAGCTCCTGTGACCGATCGCAGGACACCAGTGGGGATCGGGTCCGCGGGTCCCGCGGGCGCGATCACGGAGCTTCAGACTGGGTCGCGAGCGCGTTGCCAGCGGCAGGCTCGCGACCCCGCGGCTGGGCTCTTAAAGGCAACATACAGGTACGTGCCTGTGCCCAGCTGTGCCCTTCTGCCAACGTATATCGGCGTGAAGGGGTCCTTAAGTGGTTAAGAAAAAAATAACAGAAGGAGAGTGAGATTCCTCCTAATGTCAGTATTTATTAAATTTACCATTTGAAAAAAAAAGACTGCCTTGATTCTACATGGGTGATTCAGCTTTGCAAATCTGAACACTGTAGTTTTTCCCCATATTATTTTCAAGTCCAGCCTCAAACTCTGTATTGGATTGCGATTTCTACTCTGCCGTTCTAGGACATTATAACTGTTTTAACCATGTTTCTGTCATTTTGGCTTTATGTTTGGGCTCATCATCCAAATATTCTTTCAAGGTTTGGGTTTCCTGCAGATGGCATCAGATTTTACTTTTGTCCTCACAAGCCTTTCAGGGTCGAGTGCAGGGAAACAGCAACCTCCACAGTATGGTACTGCCAACAACATGCTTCACGGTGGGGATGACGTATTTATGATAGGAAAACAACAGCTACATCGGTTTCAACTTTGAAAGTAAAGAATCTATTTGTGTTCAACAGTATAAAAAGAACATCTTAGGCGCCGTACACACGGCCGAGGTTCTCGCTGAAAACCAGCGAGAACCTCGCTGGAATGCACATTCCAGCGAGGACCTCGGCCGTGTGTACGGTCTCGGCGAGCTTCCCGTCGGGAAGCCCGTCGAGCCGAAATAGAGAGCACGCTCTCTATTTCCTCGACGGCCCGCCTGGAAGAATGGCTGGTTGCCATTCCCGACGGGCGGGTCGCCGAATTCGACGGCCGGGAGAGAACCTCGACGGGCGGAACGATGTGTTCTGCCCGTCGAGGTTCTCTGCCGTGTGTACGGCGCCTAAATCCACTGTGATTTGATGTGCTATGACAATAAAATATGAAAACTTTCAAAGAGATGAATGCTTTTTATAGGTACTATAAAACGACGCAGTGCCGAATAGCAAAAAGGTGCCTGGTCCTTTAGCAACAATTGGTCCGGGGGTTAAGTGGTTAAATACTGTATGCCTGGACCACGACTTAATTACTGCATAAATTTAATTATTAATTTCCTTCTGTGAATTGGGTTTAACTCCTTTTATTTTAGTTTTTTTTTTTTGCGTTTTTAGCATTTTGTGGTAAATCTCGCAAAACAGCTTACTGAATTGACAGTTTCAGGATCGCATGTGCTATTTAGGGAAAATGTATCCAGACACCTAAATACTGCATGTGGTCTGCTTTAGTGAATGGAGCCCATTGCATGACCAATGCTCTAAAAAAACTTAAAGGGACTTTCATAACATTCCATATAGGCCGTGACTTTGATTGCTGCAATCAAATATGTGATTCAGCAGGTTGTTCTATTTTCATAAAAAGAAGCCGAACAGGAAAACCTCAAAAGCCCAAGAATATTTCACAGATTTTCAGAAATCCAAAAACCTTATTTACCAATCATATTTTGCAGATTCATGGAGATAACTCTAGCTATGCATAAAGATTATATCTACTGCTTATCACCATATAAGTCACACTCTCGCACAGACCACAGTTTTGTTTGAAATCAATTCTTGCAATGTTCAGTGTTCATCTTCGCAGATCACATTCAGACCCTTATTTTTGTAGGTGTTGTTACTAACTAAACCTAACCCCAGCTTACTGGTCCACTAGCATACTTTTATTTATCTAAGACACTAACAGACCCTGTATCAATATGCCCACCCTTTACAAACAAAAGGTGGAAAGATGTTTGGCAGTACCCCATATTGCCAACTACAGTCTGACAGCCCAGATAGTCCCCTTAACCACTTGCTTACTGGGCACATAAACCCCCTTCGTGCCCAGGCGAAATTTCAGCTTCCGGCACTGTGTCGATTTAACTGACAATTGCGCGGTTGTGCGACGTGGCACCCAAACAAAATTGGCGTCCTTTTTTTCCCCACAAATAGAGCTTTCTTTTGGTGGTATTTGATCGCCCGTGCGGTTTTTATTTTCTGCGTTATAAACAAAAAAAGAGCGACAATTTAAAAATATATATATTTTTTTTACTTGTTGCTATAATAAATATCCCATTTTTAAAAAAAATATATATATATATTTTTTTCTCAGTTAAGGCCGATACATATTCTTCTACGTATTTTTGTAAAAAAAAAAATCACAATAAGTGACTGCTTTGCGCAAAAGTTATAGCACCTACAAAGTAGGGGACAAAATTATGATTTTTTTTTAATATTTTTTTTTTACTAGTAATGGCGGCGATCTGCGATTTTTATTGGGACTGCGATATTGCGGCGGACACATCGGACACTTTTGACACATTTTTGGCGCCATTCACATTTATACAGCGACCAGTGCTATAAATATGCACTAATTACTGTATAAATGTGACTGGCATTGAAGGGGTTAACACTAGGGGGTGAGGAAGGGGTTAAATGTATTGCCTGGGTGTGTTCTAACTGTGTGGGGGGAGGGGGTGACTGGGGGAGGTGACCGATGCTGTCTCCCTATGTACAAGGGAAACAGCATCTGTCTCCTTTCCCTGACAGGACGTGGAGCTCTGTCACCGCCGATCGCGTGTACCTGACGGACATCGCGGCCGCCGGGTACACGCATCGAATCCTTGGTGATGCGACGGGACTGTTTTTCCCCGCTGCGCGCCACCCTGTGGCGCGCGCGGGGAATTACAACTACATCACGTCCAAAGACGTGACCCTGGCGCCTCAGGTCCGCGCTGTTGACGTATTCTGTCAATAGCGCGGACCCGAAGTGGTTAATGGTGTTAAATGCAATTAGAGAAGCAAACCAGGGGGGCATTTTCAGTGCAGTTGATTGTCACCTCTAACTGCTATCTCTTCGCTACTCTTCACAACCTTAAAGGCTAAGTTTATCTTTGTTCACTTTTTTTTATTTTAGCTTCCCTATGTACCCTTATAGTGTTAATATACTTATTTTGTAAAAATAAAACAACTTTTCATTAATTATACACAGACAAATAAATACAAATATTGCAGCTGCTGATATTTAATATATGGACGCTTACCTGTCCAGGGATACCAATAACACTTAAATCTGTCCACACAAGAGTCTAGTAGACTTTCCGGGTATGATAAAGTTTTAAACGTGAAATCATAAATTATAATATAATAAATAACTATAAATAATTATAAAAATTAATATAATAATACCTTTGATTCAGTACTGTAATCAAATCAAAAACGCTGATGACAAATTTCCCCACAAATCACTATCGCTCAATTCTGCAAGAGATTCTAATTCACTATCACTGTTTTCTAGCTGGTCTTTTGACGCAGAGGGACGCTTTGTGGATGTCCTGGACATTCTCAAGTTTCTAGGCAGAAAGAAGAGTATATATAATACAAAAGTGCAGGCAGGGCACTTGACAAAGCACTAGGGACAAAACTGATGTGAAATAATTTGATACAGTAATGTAATCTACAGGTTACAGTGTATTATGTGTTTTATGTGTTTTGTACTTTTTTGAATTTCTTGCCGGTCTCCGCCCCAATGCATTGCGACATTCCCAGGGAACGGAGCCCAGAACAGTCCTACATCAGGCGGAGGATACAGTGGGAGGATATTGCAGGATCCTAGAGACAAGGTAAGTAACCTGTACCATGATACAGGGATGCAATCCCGAATGTGGCTTGAGGTTACCACTTTTGGTAATGAAAATTTACCCAGAGTCACACTCGGGAATACCGCTAAGGAGGTTAAAGAGCTTAGTTCATGGGGGTTACAATTAGTTGTATACCTTGGGTGTACGTACTGTATATTTATACAAGCACACATATTCTATTTGTTAGCTTAAATGGAAGTGGTGTTTTTTTTGTATTCATATCACCCTTGTAATTTCAAATGGGATGCACCTTATAAATCTACTATAGTAAGCCTACCCACTGTCCTTATAGCAAATACTTTCACAGCACCACCTGTTCAGAGTGTAAAACCGATAGGACTGAAGATATCAGGTCAGCAAATGTCACAACCAAGTTCAGTTTCAAAGTGTGATCACTGAAGCCCAGAGGAAGGAAGAAGTAGTGTAATAGTAAATGAGATCCACTGAATGGATATGCAATAGACTCACATTTTCCTATGTTCATTTTGCCAGAGAGGCTAAACAGAAAATAAATATACATACAGTATATTAATATTTATAATGTGTACTTTTTTTTTAGTAATTTTATTTCGACAAAGGTGTCCAGCACCCTGCAAGTACCAAAGTGTGTTTAGTTAACCACTTTAGCCCCGGACCATATTGTTGTCCAAAGACTAGAGCACTTTTTGTGATTCAGCACTGCGTCGCTTTAACTGACAATTGCGCAGTCGTGCGACGTGGCTCCCAAACAAAATTGGCGTCCTTTTTTTCCCACAAATAGAGCTTTCTTTTGGTGGTATTTGATCATCTCTGCGGTTTTTATTTTTTGCACTATAAACAAAAAAAGAGCGACTATTTTGAAAAAAAAATGCAATATTTTTTACTTTTTTCTGTAATAAATATCCCCCAAAAATATATTAAAAAACGTTTTTTTCCTCAGTTTAGGCCGATACGTATTCTTCTACATATTTTTCGTTTAAAAAAAATCACAATTAGCATTTATTGATTGGTTTGCGCAAAAGTTATAGCGTTTACATAATAGGGGGTAGTTTTATGGCATTTTTATTATTTTTACTAGTAATGGCGGCAATCAGCATTTTTTTTCAGTACTGCCACATTATGGCGGACACTTCGGACACTTTTGACACATTTTTGGGATCATTGGCATTTTTTTTAGCGATCAATGCTATAAAAATGCATTGTATTACTATAAAAATGCCATTGGCAGTGAAGGGGTTAACACTAGGGGGCAGGGAAGGGGTTAAGTGTGTTCCTGGTGTGTTCTAACTGTATGGGGGGGTGGCTTTACTAGGGGAAATCACTGATCTTCTGTTCATACATTGTATGAACAGGAGATCAGCGTTTCCCCCGCTGACAGGAACGAGAGCTATGTGTTTACACACATAGCTCCCGTTCCCCGCTCTGTAACGAGCAATCGCGGGTGCCCCTAGTGGCACGCGCCCCCTAGAGGCCACGAAAGAGCCGACGTAGCATGACGGGCTCTCGCTCAGGAGTGCCGACCTGCCGTCGTAGAATGACGGCGGCTGGTCGGCATGTGGTTAAAACTGATATTTTGATAAAAATCTCTATACTTTAGTAACCTAATTGTAGTGAAGTATGTACCCAGGTATGCGTCCTCAAGATGAGGCTGTTGTACAAGGTTGTACCCTTTCTGTCAAGCTCTGCCAGAATTGCTGTAGTTAGAGCACTAGTCTTACCCCATTTGGATTACTGCAATGCTCTCTTCATGGGCTTGCCTCAGACCCAGATTAGACGCTTGCAGAAAATCCAAAATCAGGCTGTTCGGCTGGCACTCAGGCTACCAGGGCGGACGTCCACCTCCACCCACCTGAAGAGCCTCCATTGGCTCCCAATACGGGAGAGATCAGAATTTAAGGTTCTTTGTATTGCTTACAAAGCCTTTAATAATCTAGGCCCATGTTATATCCGCAAGAAATTGCGGCGACAGATTGTGACGAGAACCTTACGGGCCACGTCACAAACTAGATTGGTGGTTCGGCCTTATAGGCTGAAAAAATGGGGGGGCAGAGCTTTCTCAGTTCAAGCTGCCCAGTTATGGAATCTGCTTCCATGCCACCTGCAACAACAGGAGAAGTACCAGATATTCAGAAAAGATCTGAAGACCCTATTGTTTACTAGGGCCTTTAGTGGTTTGGGGTGAGATATCTCTTTCTCTACCTTTTCCCCTTCCCTTTTCTCCCTTTCCTTCTTTCCCCCCCCCCCCCCTTCCTATTTTGTTGTTTTTATGCAGTTTTTATCGTTTTTATTATGCATACATGCAGTACCGAGTTTTAGAATGTCTATATATTTATTGTAACCGTCACTCGATTTTATGTTGTTTTCAAAGTTTGTTCTCTTGGCATGTTTTTGGTAACGTGATTGGACGGGAACCAGGCGCATTGATGCAAACATGTTTTGTGAACTATGCGCCTTGTATAAGAAACAAACAATAAACAATAATAATAATAATAATAATGTCCTGTATCATGCAGGCAGCTGAATCCTGTATACATATTTTGTGCAGGGGAGCCCAGTCCACTTTCTGCTGCTAAAAATGGGAGTTATTAGCTCCATGGCCTCTGTGAAGCCACAGTGAACAAGCTCCCAACTGGGACCCAACCCTTCCTCCCTCCTCCTGCTCCATTGGGAAAAGTGTTTTCTTTGTGTACAATGCATGTAACATGATCTCTAAATGGGGAGAGCCTGATGATCTGTTAACATTTTACGAGGAAGCTCCACCTAGATAGGGGGAGGCCTGTGGATGTGATGTATCTGGATTTTGCAAAAGCATTGCATACAGTTCCCAATAAATGCTTAATCTACAAAGTGAGGTTTGCAGGCATGGACCATACGGTTTGTTCTTGGATAGAAAACTGGTTACAGGGGCGCATCCAAAGGATGGTGATAAATAACGTGTACACAGAATGGTCTGGAGTGGTAAGTGAGGTACACCTAGGCTCTGTCTAGGGACCAACTCTGATTTATTTATTCATAAATGATATAGAGGATGGGATACATACTGTAGCTCAATCTCAGTTTTTGCGGACAACACAAAAATAAGCAGGGCAATAACTTCCCAGCAGGATATAGATATTTTACAGAAAGACCTGAACAAAATAATGGGGGGGGGGGAACTACATGGCAAGGTTTAATGTGGAGAAATGTAAAATAATGCACTCGGGGGCTAAAAACACAAACGCAATCTACTCACTAGGGAGAGAACCTCCGGGGGAATCAAGGATGGAGAAAGATCTGGGGGTCCTAGTAGAAGATAGACTGTGCAATTGGATGCAAAGTCAAGCTGCAGCTACCAAAGCCGGCATAATATTAGCATGTACAAGAAAAGGGGATATACTCCAGAGATAAAACTATAATTCTGCCACTTTATAAAACTCTGATCAGGCCACATCTGGAGTATTCCGTCCAGTTCTGGTCACCAGTCCTCCGAAGGGATGTGCTGGAGCGAGTCCAAAAAAGGGCAAAACAATTATTATGGGCATTGGAGAACCTAAGTTACGAGGAACGACTACAAGCACCCAAATGTATTCTTGCTGGAGAAGAGACCCTTGAGAAGGGACATGATAGCAATTTACAAATACTGCAATGGTGATCGCGGTGTTCTGGCGAGCTGGTTCCTACCATCGATATGGTTCCCGAGCCGACGGAAAACTCTGAGCGGGAACAGCTGTTCATCAGCTGTAGACGTGCTTGCTCCCGATGGCTGATTATACACTCTATACAAGCCGCTCTACACAGCAAGGCCCAGCAAGGGGCGGATGTGGTATTGACCAGTGTTTTTTTGATTGGTTATCCACGCCGCTCTTTACAGCAAGGGGCGGATGTGATACAGTCCCTTGCTTTATAGAGCGGCGTGGATAACCAATCAAAAAAGCACTGCTCAATATCACATCTGCCCCTTGCTGTGTAGAGCGGCGTGTACTAGTGTATAAGCAGGCTTCAGGCAGCGGGAGCGAGCTTGTCTAAGCTGACGATCAGCTGTTGAGGCTCGGAGATTTCCGTGGCCTCCTACTACGCCTGCGCAGTCGAGGCAGGAACCATATCGATGGAGGAACTAGCCCGACAAGACACCAGCATAGGAAAAAAAATATTCAGTTTAAGGGAGTGTAGGAGGATAGAGGGCCACACAATTTGGAGGAGACATGGCTTTACCTTAAGCTGCGCATGGGGATGGGGAACTCTATTCCATAATTGGTGGTGTCAGCAGGGAGTATTGATATTTTTCAAAGACTCTAGGATGTGCATCTTAATGAACACAACATACAGGGAAATGGGAACTGATTATCGACACTGACACACGTACACCAACACAGGTTCAACTGGATGGACTATTGTCTTTATTCAACCTTATGTAACTATGTAACATGCATTTGTTCAAAAGGAAATGTATGTAATCAATAAAATGTTGGATTATGGATAAGAATGTAGGTACAGCTTGAACAATCATTCTCTCCCCTCCCACTTTCCCACCTCCCATGGGTTACACATTGCAACACCCCAAAGGACTACAAAGACCACCCTTTAATACACCCCATAAACTGTCGGATCGGTGTGGTCCTATGACCCCCCTCAGATTAAACCCTGACTTTGCCCCAGGAATGCACCCTGCTTTCTTGGCCGAGGGCTGGCCCCATACAACCGAACGGGCTGGTCAACTCTTTGTCTCAGGACGACTCATGTTACAGTCTGAGCTTGCTGCCAAAACTGACAAGGACGAGTTCCCATTCTGGACTTACATACAAATCCAACAATTCTTGGTTAGAACGGCCCTTAGTTCACACTGGTCCAGGCCCTACTCCTCCTTTGAAAATCTCTGTAACAGCAAGGAACCGCAAAGACACCTTATTTCGATTATATAGGGTTCACTGTTCACTCACCCAAAATTCATTGGGCCAATCAACAGTGTGAACGTGACCTCACACTCGACCTCACGGAGGCAGAATGGGAAAACGTATACAAACTTGCCCATAAGGGATCGATTAATGTCCAGACACAGGAGCATGCATACAAGCTCCTCTCCAGATGGTATAAAACCCCACTCAAATTGCACCGTATTAATCCTGCCCTTCCAAAGGTTTGCTGGAGATGCCATCTTGTGACGGGCTTTTTTTCTCCACATTTGGATGAACTTGTCCCAAAATCCAACCCTACTGGATGGAGGTCCACAAATACATAACCTGTGTAACTACCGACAATTTGGAATACACGCCTGCTCAGTTCCTCCTTCACAATGCCAAGTCGCTCCCGAGAGGTTACTGCCGGTCCTTAGCCATGCATATGGTGAATGTCACCCAGATGTGTATTCCTCTCAACTGGCTCTCCCCTCATCCTCCGTCTTTAGCAGACTGGTTTAAGCGCCTTCAGAAGACAATGGAGATGGAGGATCTGATCCATCAAACGAACGATACCCCCGCAAAGTTTGCGGAGACTTGGGCCTGTTGGATACATTTAACTTCAACTGACGAATACAAGAGTATCAGGCCCTGAAGATGTTGACCGTGGATCCTTACCTCCCACATTCTCATTGAGCTGTACCCCCCATAACACCCCCCTCTTGTGACGGGATACCCCCTTTTGCCCTGAATCCTTCTCCCCCACCCCCCCTAATAAGTAGGAAGGTATTAATAAGTGTCCCCATGAGCGGTAGTGAGACGTTAGAGAGACCACCCTGGGAAATGAAGGAATGTGTGGTCAGTTATTTGTTTCTAGTTTACCAACAGCACCAATACAGACACCTAGAGTTTGGAGCAAGTTTTATATACCCTGGCGCTGCTTTTCCCACCCTTTGTTGTACTCTGGGTGGGCGCAAGTGGCACCAAACACCGTGTCTTGATTAGAGACTACGCTCACGCCTACTACTGTTTACTGTTAACGTTTACTGCTAAGATAGCGAGGATCTCAGATACCTATTTCTATTCTGTGCATAGTATGGCGGCTGCGCCCGCCTGTATTCATATTGTATGTTTATAAATACTGCTATTATAATTTTGACTGCCGAAGCATGAATAAAAACTTTTGGGAAAAAAAAAGAATGTAGGTACAGATAAACTTATATTATTTATATTTTTGATATTCATTTTTATCTGCTTTTCATATGTGTCTGCAGTGCCTTGCTGTTTATATTTTTATCTAATGTTAAAAATGGGGGCACAGCACAAATAACATACTTAGCAAGTATGAATATTAGGGGTGCAACCGATCGTCATTGATCCGTGATCCAAACGGGTCAACGTCTGCGGATCGGCACACCATGCGGTACGTGGATTGAGCCCATAGGAGAGGCTACAGCTTCGGCTTAGCTCTGGAGCGGCAGCCATCTTGGTACACCCGGCAGCAGCCTAGGTGAGCTTCCCAGAGCAGCGCTGACTGGGGAGATGTAGACATTACAGTGGGGGAAATAGGGGGGGGGTTGACATTACAGTGGAGGAGATGGGGGGAGATGTGGACATTGCAGTGGGGGAGATGTGGACATTACAGTGGGGGAGATGTGGGGAGATGTGGACATTACAGTGGGGGAGATGACATGGACATTACAGTGGGGGAGATGACGTGGACATTACAGTGGGGGAGATGATGTAGACATTACAGTGGGGGAGATGATGTGGACATTACAGTGGGGGGAGATGTGGACATTACAGTGGGGGGAGATGTGGACATTACAGTGGGGGGGATGTGGACATGTCAGTGGGGGGGGGGTGTGGACATTACAGTGGGGGGGGAGATGTGGACATTACATTGGGCGGAGATATGGACATTACATTGGGGGGAGATGTGTATATTACAGTGGGGGCTATATATGGTGGTGATCCGAAAAATGATCCGACCTATGGCTCTGATCCGAGGAACGATCCGAACTGTGAGTTTTTTGATCCGTTGCACCCCTAATGAATATATGCAAAATTTGAATCTTACATTATAAAAAATAATAATTCTGAAGTTTAAAAAGCAAGATAGACACTATGGGCCATCTACAGTATCTTACAAAAGTGAGTACACCCCTCACATTTTTGTAAATATTTTATTATATCTTTTCATGTGACAACACTGAAGAAATTACACTTTGCTACACGTACTGTAGTGAGTTTACAGCTTGTATAACGGTGTAAATTTGCTGTCCCATCAAAATAACTCAACACACAGCCATTAACCACATCAGCCCCGTAGGATTTGGCTGCCAAATGACCGGGCCACTTTTCAAACAAAATTGACGTCCTTTTTCCCACAAATAGAGCTTTCTTTTGGTGGTATTTGATTACGTCTTTTAATTTTTTTTGCACTATAAACAACAATTTAAAAAAAAAAGCTAAATGTTTTACTTTTTGCAATAATAAATATCCCCCAAAAATATAACAAAAAAATCCTCCATTTAGGCAGATACATATTCTTCTACATATTTTTTGGTGAAAAAAATGTGTTTATTGATTTTGCGCAAAAATAGCATCTACAAAATAGGGGACCGGCAGACATCATGCGCACCCACACGGTGGCAAATTTAAAGGGACGTACCTATATGCCTATTTGCCTGTCCGTGCCATTCTGCCGACATAAAAGTCTGTGTGTGGGTCGGCCAGTGGTTAATGTCTAAACCACTGGCAACAAAAGTGAGCACACCCCTAAGTGAAAATGTCCAAATTGGGCCTAAAGTGTCAATATTTTGTGTGGCCACCATTATTCACCAGAAGCTTCACCAGAGCTTCACAGGTTGCCACTGGATTCCTCTTCCACTCCTCCAAAACGACATCATAGAGCTTGTGAATGTTAGAGACCTTGTGCTTCTCCACCTTCCATTTGAGGATGCCCCACAGATGCTCAATAGGGTTTAGGTCTGGAGACATGCTTGGTCAGTCCATCACTACTGGCAGCTTCTTTAGCAAGCAGTGGTCATCTTGGTGGTGTGTTTGGGGTCATTATGTTGAAATACTGCCCTGCGGCCCAGACTCCAAAAGGAGGGGATTGTGCTTTGCTTCAGTATGTCACAGTACATGTAGGCATTCAGGGTTCCCTCAATGAACTGTAGCTCCCAGTGCCGGGGGCACTCATGCAGCCTCAGACCATGACAGTCCCACCACCATGCTTGACTGTAGGCAAGACACACTTTTCTTTGTATTTTTCACCTGGTTGCTGCCACACACACACTTGACACCATCTAAACCAAATAAGTTTATCTTGGTCTCATCAGACCACAGGACATGGTTCCAGTAATCCATGTCCTTAGTCTGCTTGTCTTCAACAAACTGTTTGCGGGCTTCCTTCTGGGACTACAGCCACGCAGACCAATTTGATGCAGTGTGGGGCATATGGTCTGAGCACTGACAGGCTGACTCCCCACCGCTTCAACCTCTGCAGCAATGCTGGCAGCACTCATACATCTATTTCCCAAAGACAACCTCTGGATATGATGCTGAGCACGTGCACTCAACTCCTTTGGTCGACCATGGCGAGGCCCTGTTCTGAGTGGAACCTGTCCTGGTAAACCGCTGTATGGTCTTGGTCACTGTGCTGCAGCTCAGTTTCAGGGTCCTGGCAAACTTCTCATAGCCTAGGCCAAGGGTCTCAAACTGGTGGCCCTCCAGCTGTTGTAAAACTACAGTTACCATCATGCCTCTGCCTGAGGGAGTCATGCTGGTAACTGTCATTCTTGCAATGCCTCATTGGACTTGTAGTTTTGCAACAGCTGGAGGGCCGCCAGTTTGAGATGCCTGGCCTAGGCCATCTTTATGTAGAGCAACAATTATTTTTTTCAGATCCTCAGAAAGTTCTTGAAAAGCCAAGTTGAACTTCCACTGACCAGTAGGAGAGAGAGAGCAATAACACAAAATTTAACACACCTGCTCCCCATTCACACCTGAGGCCGTTTAACACTAACGCGTCACATGACACCGGGGAGGGAAAATGGCTAATTGGACCCAATTTGGACTTTTTTACTTAGGAGTGTACTCAATTTTGCCAGTGGTTTAGACATTAATGGCTGTGTACTGAGTTATTCTGAGGGGACACTCACTACTTGTAGCAAAGTGTAATTTCTTCAGTGCTGTCACATGAAAAGATATAATAAAGTGTACAAAAATGTGAGGAGTGTACTCACTTTTGTGAGATACTGTATATGAAATCTCTGCCTTGGCAGATAACAAAGAATCCAATGTTGCCTAATATCTCAAAACTGCTTTGATAATTGGTGATCTCAAGCTAGTTGCACAGGGCTGAAGGTCAACTATGTGTATGTGTTTGTATGTACACGTTCCACCTTCATGCTTATCCATAGTTTTTAATAGAAACAAAGGATATAGGAACTATTCAGAAATAAAAGCCTTTAGCAAGATATAGAAAATAAATTTACATTTCTAACTAGTTGTTAGGGTTTGTTGTATTCCATTGGGCATATTCCGAGTGTTGAATTCAAATATGAGCAACCAGACTATCTGAAAATCAGCTTTTTTCATCTGACATATCCAGTGTTAGGTAAAGAACAGGCGAATTTTTAATGAATCAACCAAAATGCTCAATCCCAGGACATTTGTTATCAACATCAGCCTCCTAAGATACTCTTTTTTAATTAATAGAAAAAGAAAATTGCGCTAACCAAAAATACAGGTGATAATGATGTCAGAAAAGCAAAGGCAGCAGTAAGCATGTATACCACAGTAACATATAAAAGAGAAAAAAAAAACTGCGCCAATAAACATATACAACAATAAAGTCCTTATAGGATGTATATATATTAAAGTCCACAAAAGTGCATGTAGTTAAACGACACCCAAGTGATTGATATGATCCAGTGAGCCGCCACCATATGGACAGAGGCTTACCAGCAAGTAGTGGGTTAACAGCATATCACAGCTCCACAGCTGTTCACAGGATGAAGACAGAAGACAAATGGTGAGACCCAAAGTCAGCAGACGACAGGAAACCAGCAGACATCCAACTTAAACAGCCGCTCAAGGGTCAAGCAGATGACAGTAATGGAATCCAGAGTGTAGTCTTATAGATGGTCCTCAATGCAGGTGCAGGTAAGGCCAAACATAATGAAAAAAACGAAGGGACCGCACATAGTGTAAAACCATCAGGGAGATTTAATATCGAATAATAAAAACTACTTACAAACGAAAATGAGATTCGATCATAAAACGAAAAATTGGATACGATCCTTAAAACGAATGCCGGCCGGCAACTAGAGGAGCCCTTCCTTACAACGTCGAACGCGGTGGCGTCACTGCACGCCAATAACCCAGACGCGTTTCGTCACAGAATGACGTTATCAATGGGGAACAGAACAGATGGTCTGAACACTATGAGTTTCCTCATATGTGTTGTCTCTTGGATGTTATTGCATCTTTCCGCAATCCTGTGTGCAGGTGTTTGTTACATCGCTGGCGAGGAGATATATTGTACTGCGCTCTTATTTTGCATCCTGATGTAAGTATAATTTTAACATTTTCATAAATGATTTTAAAGGGTTTTATGCTATTGGAGCACTTCGCTTTGCATGTCCATAAACATTATTTATTGAGAGGATGTTTGGCGGAAGATTATTCTAAGTTCATGGTCCCCTCAGACAAAAGGGTTGGAGTCTCCTTTCGATGGTCTGTGACTGGATTTTTTTGTTTTGAGCCCTTATGACCTCTCTGGAGATAGAAAGTAATATAAAGCTGGTAAACATGTAATTTCTCTACAAGTGGTGGTGGTTTACACAAGGATGCTATCTGTTATTGGATGATGGACATTCACTAATTCAATGAGCACTTAAGAAGAAGATTTCTTAATGTATGTGGACTTTTTATAAACTTATGTTTTTTTCTTTGTTTTTCATTCATTTTTATTACATGGTGTATATTTATTAATTTAAAGCGGATGGCCCATTAATATATTAAAAGCCAGCTGCTACAAATACTGCAGCTGCTGAGTTTTAATATTAGGACACTTACCTGTCCTGGAGTCCAGCGGCGTCCGCAGCAGAGGACGAGCGTTCGCTCGTCTCTCTGGTGCTCCCCCCTCCATCCATGGTCAGGGAACCAGGAAGTGAAGCGCTCCGGCTTCACTGCCCAGTTCCCTACGGTGCATGCGCGATTCGCGCTGCGCCCGCGGATTGGCTCCCGCTGTGTGCTGGGAGCCAAGAGTTCCCAGCACACAATGGGAAAAACACGTATTTTGCCCGAGACTGCGGGCCGGAAGTGGGTGCAAATACCTGTCTTTAGACAGGTATCTGCACCCCCCTCCCCCTGAAAGGTGTCAAATGTGACACCGGAGGGGGGAGGGTTCCAATCAGCGGAACTTCACTTTAGGGTGGAGATACGCTTTAAGCCTTGTTGGTAGATTTTAGAGCACAGCTCTTGATTTAAAGATAATTTTAGCACTGTGTTGAATATTCTGCGGTTGAGTTTGCTGCTTTATATACAGTATTATTGTTTTTCATATTTATAATTTTTGTGTTACATATTTGGTTTAGATACACAAGCGCAGTTTCTTTAGTAATTTTTCAAATGTCTGAATGGGATAGCAGGGTCTGTCACACAAAAGATACAAGATTTTGGTATTAATCCAGATCTTCACAAACCCATAATTTCTTAGACAAAGGCCACATATTAAACATCAATGCAAAAACAAACTTCTAATAAGAGATAACGGAAATTACTAACACTTCTTCAAGTCTGTAGTGTTTATACATTTTTTTAAACTGTTATAATTACATTTTAGACTATTTTTTAACATTTATAACTTTTATATATATATATATATATATATATATATATATTAATTTACAGGAAAACATATCTTGGTTGAGGAGAATTTATTTTGTTTACTGTCTTAAAGGCACAACAAAATTTTCCGGCAAACCCCATAACCAAATGATGGCTACAGCGCAGTTGTTTAGTTCTGGGAGGCCATCATATGACTGCGGCATGCTCTGTGACACTGTCTTCCGGACACTGCTGATCACAGATTGAGGGAAAGAGCCAATTAGTGGCTCTTTACCATGTGATCAGCTGTGTCCAATCACAGCTGGTCATGGAGGGAAAAAGAAGCTGGTTATCCAAACTCTTTTCCTCATGCTGACAGCACAAGGTGACGAGAAGAAAGGCGATAACTGTCTTGTGTAGAAGGGACATGTACACTGATAATCAGGGCACTGATTATCAGTGCCCTGCATATCAGTGCAGTCCCAACAGTGCCCACCAGTGCTGCCAATCCATGTCCAGCAGTGCTACCAATCATTGCCCATCAGTGCTGCCAATCAGTGCCCATCAGTGCCACCTATCAGCGCAGCCTCATTAGTGCCTTATTATCAGTGCCCATCAGTGCAGCCTATCAGTTCCTATCAATGCCCATCAGTGCCGCCCCATCAGTGCCCATCAGTGTAGCCTATCAATGCCCATCAGTGCATCCTCATCAGTGCGCATCAGTGAAAGAGAAAAATTACCTATTTGCTAAAAAAAATTACAAACTATGGAAAGTTTTTTGCCTAATCTCAACTCTGAAGACATTTGATAGGGTAAGATTTCTGATTTCTGACCCAGGGATAGCTGTCAATAGGACAGGAAAATATCTCAAACAGCGACACACCAATAAGAACAGGAAATGGGTTCTAACCCTTTACCACTCGATGCAAAACAAAACTTTTAAAAGTTCTTTAGAATTTAGTTTAATTTCTTTTTAACATGCTTTATATTGCAGCATGCCCCACATTTTTTTTTAACAACTTGGGTGATTACACTGCAAATGCAAGAACAGAGCCCATGGGAGGTCAGAAACACAATCAAATGTTTAGAAAGTTTGAAACTTTAGTTGGATTCCCCACTATTTCTTGTAAAAACACCAGCGACAAACACTACTTCCTGTTGAGGATTAGTTGCTATGGGTTACAACATATAAGGTTGACTACACAAAGCTTTAGGCTCTGTTCATATCTTGGCATTCTGAATTCGAAATAGAGGCAAATCACGGGAAGCCTGTGTGTTCCCTGTCACTTCCAATGGCGCCCCAATTGCAGCGCGAATTTGACGTGTGGCAATCATTGTAAAATCGCTCAAACAAGCTCTTGTATTTCCTTTGGGTGATTTTACCGCGATTGTCGCCCCGACAATCACAGAAAAATAACGCTGTGATTGGGGTGCCATTGGAAGTGACAGAGATTGCACGGACATCCCGCTATTTCAAATTCAGAATGCCAATATGTGAACAGAGCCTTAATACAAGCTTAAGAATAATGATTTTATCCACATGACTCTAATTTTGAAATCTTAGGCCCAGTACACACGATCGGACCGGTCCGCTGAAACTTGTCCGACGGACCGTTTTCATCGGACCACGCTGAAGTGGTCTGATGGCCTGATGTGCGTACACACCATCGGACCAAAATCCCATCGGAACAGAACACGGTGACGTAGAACACAACGACGTGATGAAAAAACGAAGTTCAATGCTTCCAAGCATGCGTCGAATTGATTCTGAGCATGCGCAGGTTTTTGGTCCAATGGTTTGTGTACTAACCATCGAACCTGTCCGACGGACAGGTTTCCATCAGACAGGATTTAAAGCAAGTTTTAGAACTTTTGTCCGACGGACAACAGTCCGATAAGCCGTACACACCATCGAACTGGTCCGATGAAACTGGTCCGCAGACTTATAGTTCTCAGCTAAAAACAATTAACTTTTTTTTTTTAAATAAGAATCTTTATCCTGGTGTGCTAGCTTTGTGAATTGCACCTACTAGCATATTGTTCCTTGTCTTGCTAAAGAAAGCCTAATAATGACATCTGAAGATTACAGAGAAAACACTAAGCTGTCTGTTTGAGTTTGTAAAAGACTATCATTGTCTGCCTACAAAAGGTTAAATAATGGATGTTTTATAATATTAAACATGACATTTTTAAAGAAACAAGGAAATAAATAATAATGGTAATTACAGTAGATACCATCAAAATATATTGTAACAGAAAAGATATTAATTTGTAAAGTCGATTCCAGCATTGCAAGCTTCTGTTCTCACATTTCACCAAAGTCTTATTACTCTTCAACATTCATGACTGTGTCTTTATTTGTGAGTATGAAAGGAAAAAAAGAACTAGGTCAACCTGCTTTTAGAGTCTAGAAACCAAAGTAAAAACAAGTGAATTGTCTGAAGAAATAGCCGTGATGTGCATGGTGATCTAGTTCATATTACCTCACTGGTTTCTCAATTAAGTGGACCCCATGGCAGTACACTACAGTACTATAACTAAAAAATAAAATACAGGTGTAAAACCCTTACTGAGTTGTTATTTCACAAAGCCAAAGATTCACTTAGACCAACGGCAGTCTGATAAATAGGAATAAGCAAACCTGTCTGGGTTTTGGTTCACGAACAGTTTTTCAAATTTCACTCAAAGTTCACAAACTTCACTCAAAGTCTATGGAGTGGCAAAAGTTATATAATTCTGGATATCTATAGGGGTAATAAACATGCTATTGTCAAACAAAGGGCATAAAATACCATGCAATGCCATCAGGGACAATTAAAAGCCCAGTATAACAGAGTATCTCTCCCTATACAGAATTGTCAACTTTTCTTAAAGAGGTAAAAGTAAACCCTCGTAAAAAAAAAAACCTGCAAGACAATGGCTGCGTGCCTTGAAGCAACAGCACATGGGTGCCATTGCTTCAGATTGCCCCAGTGCGCATGTGCCGATGATATTGGCACATGCAGGGGACAGGCGATATTTCCTAAACTGTTCAGTTTTACGAGATATCCTGGGTAGCTACAGTTAAGCCTTATTATAGGCTTACCTGTAGCATAATGTTGTAAAAAGGGGTTTACAACCGTTTTAACCACTTAACGACCGGCCTATAGCCGAATTACGGCTACAGGGCGGTTCGTTAATTCTGGAAAGGGCGTACATTGACGTCCTCCCAGAATCGCGCTCTCGCGCGTCCCCTGGGGCTCGCACATGGTAGTGTCCATGACCGCCGGGTCCTGGGGACCCGGCACATCTCGGATCACGGTAAATGGCCGCTGACAGTGGCTGTTTTCCAGGTGATCACTCTATCAAATGATGGCGCGATCACTTGTAAACAAACCGGTGTCATGTCATGACGCCGGTTCCTCTCTCCCCTCATTGTACCGATCAGTACAGTGTGAGAGGAGAGGGGGAGATATCAGTGGAAGAAGCGCTGTGGGCTAAATTTTTAGTGCTCTGTGACAATTGCAGTCACCTCCAGCCATCCATCCATGTTCAGCCATCCCTCCATGCTCATCCATACTCAGTGATACCCAGCCATACTCTTCCATACTCAGTGATACCCAGCCATGATCGGTGATACTCAGCCGTACCCAGCCATACCCAGCCATACTCTGCAGTACCCAGCCATATTCAGCCATACTCGGTGATACCCAGCCATACTCAGTGATGCTCTGTGATACTCAGCCATACCCAACCACACTCAGGAAAACCCAGCCATACCCAACCATACTCAGCCGTACTCAGCCTCTCTACTGTATGTGGCCAGGCTGTGAAAAAGTCTCCCACATGTGGTATCGCCGTACTCAGGAGGAGTAGGAGAATCTATTTTGGGGTGTCATTTTTGGTATGTACATGTTATGTGTTAGAAATATTGTATGAATAGACAACTTTGTATAAAAAAAAAAAATGCGTTTTCATTTTCTTTCCAAATTTTCCAAATATTTGTAGAAAGAAAATGTTCAAAAGACTCATTATGCCTCACAGATTATACGTTGGGGTGTTTTATTACCAAAATTGGGTAATTTTTGGGGGTTTTCATTGTCCTGGTGCTCCAGGGTCTTCAAAAGTGTAAGGCCTCGTACACACGATCAAATCTGTCTGCTGGAAACGGTCTGCTAGACCGTCCCAGCAGACAGATTCGATCGTGTGTACGGGCGAGCAGACGGATTTGGCCACCCGACAGATTGGAAAGCATGCTTACCAATCCGTCGGCTGGGAACCCGTCCGCCCGACATGTCTGCTGGTTAGTACGCTAACCAGCAGACATGTCTTCTCGCACACACGCCGAATGGTTTCGACGCATGCGCGGAAGTGTTTTACTTCCTGGTGCGGTGACGTGTCCCTATACATGTTCTGTTCGAATTCCATTGGGATGGGGCTCTGATTGTAGATGTAGCTGTCATGGCTGGATCCGGGGGGTTTGGCACGGACGTGCCGCGTTGATTTCCCATTCAAATATGCAAATGAGGGAGATTTCCTGATTCGCGAACGGATTAGCACCAGACGCTGGCTACATGCGCCGTGCGTATGTCGTCCGTCTGTCGCAAAGTTATTCCTACAAATAGCTGCTTTATCTTTACTCCTGATGGCCACAGGTCAGCAGGAGAGCAGCTACAGCAGCAGCGTTACCGCCGAAAATAGCAAGCTGAACAAACACACTTGCAAGGACAACACCTCTGTGTGCCAACATGCCAGGGGCAGCCGTGGTCCTAGCACTACTAATGGGTCCCCCGGAACGGAGGAGGCGGACACGTGAGAGGATATACGGCATGAGCCTCTTTGGCATGGGGGATGAGGAGGTGTATCGCCTCTTCAGATTCAGCCCTGATGCAATCCTTGAACTAACCACAACCCTGCAGGATGACATCACCAGCCCAACACACCGCTCACAAGCAGTGCAGCCACTGGTGAAGGTACTGGCAACACTTCATTTCCTTGCAAGTGGATCATTCCAGCGTACAAGTGGAGTGATGGCTGGGATGTCACAGTCCTCCATGAGCAGATGTGTGCACCAGGTTATCCCTGCAATCCTCAGACGCATGTCCCACCACTTCATCAGACATACCACTGAGGACCTGCGGCTGAAGGCAATGCAGGATTTCTACAGCATTGCCAGATTCCCACGCACCGTGGGGGCCATTGATTGCACACATGTGGCACTCCAGCCCCCCAGTGCCACAGAGCACATATACCGCAATCGGAAGCATTAGCATTCCATCAACGTACAGGTGATAGCCGATGCCCAATGCCTCATATGGCACGTCCGTGCCAAACCCCCCGGATCCAGCCATGACAGCTACATCTACAATCAGAGCCCCATCCCAATGGAATTCGAACAGAACATGTATAGGGACAGCTGGCTGGTTGGTGAGTGACATGGGTGGCAGGCACGACTGTCCCCCCCCATGATGCTGACATCACAAGGGGCACATGCATGACTAACATCCTCCTGTCTTTTCCCTTACAGGTGACTCTGCATATGCACTGGGACCCCATCTCATGACTCCTTTTCGGAACCCCCAAACCAGAGGAGAGAGAAGATACAATGCGGCACATATCAAAACTCGTGCAGTGGTGGAGCAAACATTTGGGCTCCTGAAGTCCCGTTTCCGCTGCCTGGATAAGTCTGGGGGGGCCCTATTGTATTCCCCTACCTTTGTGTGTCAGATCATCGGTGCATGTTGCATTCTGCACAACTTTGCCATGAGAAAAGACCTGCAGATTGACATACGTGATGACCTGACCCCCCAACCAGACAGCCCCCCCCCCCCTGCCAGAGGAGACCCATTCAGCTGATGGAAGAGCAGTCAGGAGGGTCCTCGCCGTAGGCATCTTTGGACACTAAACAAAAACATTGATCACACGGACAATGCACGCATGCACACCACTGATGTCCCTAGATCACACACACCACATCCACATCACATTGGATTAGCCCAAGTCCAACATGCAGGACTTGGAAACAGCAACGCCGGCGTCAAGGCCCCAATGATGTCGCTGTCCATTAATACACCATTCACACATCATTCACACAGCCGTGGGGATAACTTCTCCCCAACGGCCGAGGGTGACACCCCTTACTGGCAGGAGTGCCACCCCCTCACATTCACACACCATTCACACTGTCCCCTGCACTCCTGACCGTGTGCAGTTAAACTCAAAATAAAAAGCTCATAACCTGAGCAAAAACAAACTCAAAATAAAAAACTCATAACCTGAGCAAAAAAAAAAGCCCTCATCTGGGCTGACGGGGGCTCTTTCTTGTGGGCCCTCTCTGGCTCCTCAGCTGCCTGGAGGGAGTGGGTGGGGGTGGGGGGGCATCTGGAGGTGGCTGATCCCCGGGTGGGCCAATCCTGGCAGGTGTTGGCTGCATGCCCTCCAAGGCCACGGCAATCCGGCTGAGATAGTGGTTGGTCTGGGCCTGCATCCTTAGCTGGCGGGTCACATTATGCCGCTGGTCACGCTGCCTCTGCCTCCCCTGATCCCGGATGGCAGCAGTGTTGGCCTGGATGGCTGCAGTGAGGTGCCTAAGATCAGCCTGCACCTCCCCCAGGCTGGTCACCACTGCAGCGCAGTTGCAGCTGACGTCCTGCACTGCCTCTGACATTTGTCCCACGGAGGCCAGGCTGCCAGCTACCCGGTCCAGATGCCCAGAAATCTCCCCCATCTGCTGGGTCTGCTGGGCCTGGTCCCTCGTCATTTGGACCACGTCAGACACCCCCCTGGTCTTCCGGGTCGCCTTCCTGGGGCCAGGAGATGGTAGTCCCCGGGGGGATGGAGTCGCCCTTAAGGGGCTTCCTATGATGGGGGAGGGGATTAGAGAGGGCCCTGCAGAAGGGGAGGACTCCTCCAAAAATAATACAAAGTCCTGTTCGGGAATAACAGGCTCCTCTTCAACCATCTCAGCAGGTGAGGTGTGGGCACTCCCCTCCATCTCGTTGTCTTCACCACCCAGGGGGTCGGGCACAGGATGCCGTTGGGGGGATGGGGTGGACTGGCCGCCGACAGATGATGGCCCAGCTCCGTCATCTGTGGGTGACACAAAGCAGACACATGTTGGGTGGTCCCACACACTTGGCACATGTACCCTCCCCCCCCACATGCAACACACCAAATAGGGGATAAAAAAACACTTACCTGTCCTGGAGCCTTCCTCCACGGAATCATATCCCGGTACCCCCTCCAACTGCTCCCTCTCCAAGCAGCGGGCGACCACCTCCTCCTCCGTGGTCAGGCTGACCGCACATGGGGGTCCACCACCCGTGCCCCTCTCATGCCTCCTGATGGTGGCCACCTTGCCCCGGACTTTGCGCCTCAAATCGTTTATTTTCTTGCCGATATTGGCAGCAGTCCGGGTGGAGTAGCCCAAAGCATTGACCCTGCCAGCAATGCTCTCCAGGATGCCCTGCTTCCTATCCCGGCTGGTCTTCTGACTTTTCCTGCTGTGGAGGAAGTCGTTGTAGGTCTCCATAGCGGAGATCACTACTGCCACCTCCTGGGCATTAAAATTAAGGTTTCTCCTCTCTTTGCGGGGAACGGGAGCAGCCATCACACAGCAAAAGTAACTTCCCTGGGGTGGGGGGAACCGAATATACTTTTGCGCCGGAAAGGCGCATCTGCGGCCGCTTTTATACGCGCAACGAAACACATTGCGCTGCCGTTTACCATGAAGTGGTGCTGACGGAAGTTGTGAGCATGCGCACAGGGGAGCGAGGGGAGCCCTCCCTCACTGCGCATGCTCCGTGGATGATGCGATGAACGTAAGTCACTGCGCTGGGCTCCGCCCATCATTTACATATGATCACACCCACTTCCACTTGCGTCGGGTTGCACCAGCGCTTTTTCGTTACTCCGCCGCAAAGTAACGAACATGCGCTTGGTGAATACTGGACTTGACTCGCTAGTTCGCGTCAGCGTAACGTATATGCGCTGCGCTACGCCAGATAAAATATGCACGCATCTACCTGAATCTGGCCCTATATGTATAAAAGTCTCACACGTGTGTTATCACCATACTTTAGGAGTAATAGCAGAATGTGTTTTGGGGTGTAATTTGTGGTATACATATGCTGTGTGTGAGAAATAACCTGCTAATATGACAATTTTGTGGGAAAAAAAAAATCTTGATTTTGTAAAGAATTGTGGGAAAAAATTATAACTGTAAAAAACTCACAATGTCTCTAACTAAATACCTTGGAATGTCTACTTTCCATTTGAGGGGTATTTGTACTTTCCTGGCTTGTAAGAGTCGGTTCACACTGGGGCGACACGACTTCCAGCGCGACTTTCAGAGGCGACTCCGACACGACTTGAGCATGAACCACAGGGCGATCTGGGGCGATTTACAACACGACTTGAAGTCATCTCAGGACAGGAGACATTCCAGTGGCCAATAAAACAACAATCAGCTGTGGGAGAGGGAGGGGGAGGGAGGGGTTTGCCTGAGAAATGTATGTTATCTTATCTGGAAAGTAGCTTCAGTTAAAACAATGATCCGACTTGGAGGCGACTTCCATTGAAATCAATGGGTACAAGTCGCCTAGAAGTCGGATTGAAGTCGTACAGGAACCTTTTCTGAAGTCGGAGCGACTTGAGTAGTGTGTATTAACACCGCTCCCATTCACTAACATTGCTTTTCTTTACAGCGCGACTTGGGACGACTTGAGGCGACCTCAAGTCGGATCCCAAGTCGCCCCAGTGTGAACCGACTCTTATGGTCTCAAGAAATGAGATAGGTCTTCAGTACATCAGGTGTGATCAATTTTCAGAGATTGGCACCATAGCTGGTGGTGTGGACTCTATGGCCCAGATTCAGGTACAACATGCGCATTATTGGACCGGCGTAGCGCACCGCCTTTACGTTAGACTTGCGCAATTTTGCCGCGTAATCACCCTATTCTCGTAGCTTTTGCGCAGCAAATTGCGCATGCGTAACGTTTTTTCAGAGGCGTAAGGCGGAGTAATACAAATTGGGAAGGACGTGGGCGTGTTACATTGAAATGAGCCGTGACCCCATGCAAATGAAGGGCCGGCCGGCTCGCGCATGCACGCTTGAAGGAGACCATGGTCAGCTCCGCTGTGCGCATGCTCACAACTCGGGAGCGGCGCAATCAGTGAAATTGGAAATGGACTAGGGCAACGTTGTGAACTACGCAAACAGCATAAATAGACACACACAAACGCACTTGCATTGCAAAAGTACATCCCTTTGTCCCTTCCCATTTAACCAAGTGCTTTTGTCCTGTTGTTCGTTGCGGTGTGTTTTGTAGTTGTCAGATTAGTGTTCGTGTGATCAAGTGTTTGTTAGTAGATCTTTGAAAGTGTTTTTTGATAAGTGTTTGAGAGACTGTTTGTTTGATTGATATATTTCTGTTCGTTTGTTTTCCTGCTGTTTTTTTGCTGTTTGTTTTTGTGACTGTTTCTTGCTGAGTAGTTTTCTCTTTGTGTGTGCTCTTGCTTGATTGGTTGTGCTTGTTTTTGTGAGTGATTTTTGTTGACTGGGAGTGAGTTTTTTTGGAAGTATGACAGAGAGAAAGCGAAAGCTCAATTTTTCTTTGGGGGGAAAAAGAATTCTTGCCCGGGCCATTAGCGAATATGGGCGTTTCCTCCACGGCCCGGACAGTGCCAACACCACCCTGGCCAGGAGGAGGGAGATTTTGGATATGATCACTGAGCAGGTCAATTCAGCGGGGGAGGGGGAGACACGGACCCGGTCTGGGATTGACAAAAAAATCAATGACCTCCGGCGTCTGGTCAAACAGAAGCTGGCCAGAATGCATGCCCATGCCAGGGGCACAGGAGGGGGCCCACCATGCCGTATTAGGCTGACAGCGGAGGAGCGTGCGGTGGCCCTGACCTTTCATCGGCATGAAGTTGAGGGCCTGCCCGGCTTTGACTCAAGTCCGGAGCCCGTGGTGCCAGGTAAGTATTTTTTTTAAATATCAGGTGTGCAGCATGTGTGGGGGAGGGGGTGAAAGGGAATATGTGGCAAGTGTGTGGATCCTCCAACCTGTGAATGTTTTGTGTCATCCACAGATGTGCAGGAGGGTGCAGGGCCATCTGGCCTGACCGCACCAACCCCAGGACAGCAGCCTAATGAGGCCCCCCCAACAAGGCCGGAGTCCGCAGAGGAGGTTCAAGAGGAGGAGGAGAATCATGAGGAGGAGAATCATGAGGAGGAGGAGTCCATGTCAGGCACTGGACGTTTGGTTTTTGAGGACTCTTCCCCTCTGGCTGGCAGCAGGCAGCCCTCCCTAAGGGGGAGCCCCCCCCTCCTCCCCCAACATGGCTCCCCTCCCAAGGGCCTCCCCTTCTCCCTGGCCACAAGCATCAGCTGGAGGCAGGATTTCATCCCAGAACACCAGGGGGCTGGCCGATCTCCTGCCCGCCACTCTGAGAAGGGACCAGGCCCTTCAGACCCGCCATCTGGGACAGGTCAGCCAGACATTGGTGCGGATGGAGGAGAGCCTGTCCTCCATCAAGGATACGCTGGGGAACCTGGACTCCCACTCCCGGGCTTTCACAACCTGCCTAAACGAACTGCAGACGACATCAGCAGGCGTTGGGCAGGATGTGAGGGCCCTTACCCAGGATATCCAGGCCAACACGGCAACACTTGGTGCTGCCCTGGACAGAATAGCCGTGGCCTTGGAGGGCAGGCCGCCAGGTGGGCAGAGATCAGGGGCTGCTTTTCCTTCCCCGGTTTTACCCCTCCCCCATGAGTCTCCCCTGAGAAGCCGGGGCCGTGGCCGGGGGCGCCCCAGGCGTGGCTCACGTAAAGGGCAATAATTATTTTTTTCCCCTTTTTTTTTTTTTTTGTTTTGCTGGAAAATTTTTGCTTTTGAAGGTAATTTTTTTTTTTGGGTTGTGAATGCTGTTTGAATGTGGGGGTGACATTCCTGCTGGAAAAGGGGTGTCACCCTCAATTTTGGTGGAGAAGGGTTCCCCAGGACCAGGGAGAAGTGATCCCCAGGTCTGTGTGAATGGTGTATGAATGTACAGTGACATAATTGGAGCCTTGGCGTGGCGTTGCTGCTCACAAATCCTGCATGGTGGACTGGTGCCAATCCAATTTGATGTGGATGTGGGGTGTGTGTGCTAGGGACCACAGTGGTGTGCATGCATGCATTCTCATTGTGCCATGATTAATGTGTGTGTTTAACGTGCAAAGATGCCCAATGTGGGTTGTCTCCTGGCTGCTCTTCCCTCAGAAGACGGGGTAGCCTCGGTTAGGGGGGGATTGTCTGGTTCAGGGGTCAGGTCATCACGTAGGCCAATCTGCAGGCCCTTTCTTTCTGCGAAGTTGTGCAGCATGCAACATGCACCGATGATCTGGCACAAGAAGTTTGGGGAATACAAGAGGGTACCCCCAGACTTATCCAGGCATCGGAAACGTGACTTTAGGAGGCCAAAGGTGCGCTCCACCACTGCTCGTGTTTGGGCATGTGCTTGATTGTATCTTTCCTTTCCTGGAGTTTGGGGTTTCCGGATAGGAGTCATGAGATGGGGTCCCAGTGGATATGCAGAGTCACCTGTAAGGGAAAAGACAGGAGGATGTTAGTCATGCATGTGCCCCTTGTGATGTGTGCATCATGGGAGGGGATAGTCATGCCTGCCACCCATGTCACTCACCAACCAGCCAGGTGTCCCCATACACGTTCTGATCGAATTCCATTCGGATGTGGCATTGATTGTATATGTAGCTGTCATGGCTGGACCCTGGGTGTTTGGCACGGACGTGCCATATGAGGCCTTGGGCATCGACTATCACCTGTACGTTGATGGAATGCCAATGCTTCCGATTGCGGTACATGTGCTCTGTCTCATGGGGGGGCTGGAGTGCCACATGTGTGCAATCAATGGCCCCCACAGTGCGTGGGAATCTGGCAATTCTGTAGAAATCTGTCATTGCCTTCAGCCGCAGCTCCTCAGTGGTGGGTTGGATGATTTGGTTGGCCATGCGTCTGAGGATTGCAGGGACAACCTGGTGCACACATCTGCTCATGGAGGATTGTGACATCCCAGCCACTACTCCACTTGTACGCTGAAAAGAGCCACTGGCAAGGACATGACCTTGACCAGTGGCTGCACTGCATGTGAGCGGTGTGTTGGGCTGGTGATGTCCTCCTGCAGGGTTGTGGTTAATTCCAGGATGAAATGAGGGGTGAATCTGAAGATGCGAAACACCTCTGAATCACTCATGCCAAACAGGTCTATGCGGGTGCGGTATATCCTCTCCCGTGCCATACTCCGTGCCATCCTCCGTGCCCTCATCCTTCTTTGTTCATCTAAAGTCAGTAGTATAGCTATGTGCGATGATGCCCCTGGCATGTTGGCATACAGATTGTTGTGCAACATGTGTGACTGCTGAGCTCCTCACTAACAGTGTTGCTTTATCTAACAAGTAGACTTTTTTTCTCTTTTTAGACCAGCTTTTATATGCTCTAATTTTAGACAGGACATTTTGCTGTTGCGCACACTGCGTAGCCTGCGCTGCCCCAACGTTCTTTTGTGGATCCCCGTAAGTCCCTCATTAGCATATTTGACGAGCAAATCAATGGTCTGTCTAGCGCACTTTTGCGCGGACGAATGCGCCAGTCTAACGAAAATACGCGGGACAAAAAAAAGTAGATTTTTTGCGTATCTCGTTCTGGGGATGCCGTGCATCGAAACGCACGTGCACATTTCGACTTACGCACGCGCATCTCCTGTTGCGCAGGCGTAATCGCTCTGTGAATCTGGGCCTATAACTTTTATAAAGACCAAATAATTTACACCAATTTGGGTTATTTTTACCAAAGATATGTAGCAGTATACATTTTGGATAAAATTTATGACGATAAATTACTAATTTGAAAGAAAAATTATTACAGAAAAGAAAAAAAAATTTTTTTTTACAGAATTTTCAGTCTTTTTTCTTTTATAGCGCAAAAAAATAAAAAAACAAGCAGTGATGAATACCACCAAAAGAAAGCTCAAAAATGTCATATGGGTACAGTGTTGCATGACTGTCATTCAAATTGTGAGAGCACCAAAAGTTGAAAATCTGTCTGGTTAGGAAGGGGGTTTAAGTTTAAGAACACACACTGACAATTTGGCTGCTGTGATTCACCCTTAAGGCCGCGTACACACGAGGGGACAGATTTGTTCAAATGTGTCGGGCCGACCGTTTCCAGCTGACGCAGCAAATCTGTCTGTTGGTCTGCTGTGCGTACACACGATCGGATAGAAATCTCCCCGGACCAGAACGCGTGCACGTAAACCACGTACGACGTCACTATAAAGGGGAAGACCAAAGCTTACGGCGCCGCCCTCTGTTCCTCTTTTGCTAGTAACGTGTTAGCAAAGGTTTGGTTAGAGCCGATTCGCGCTTTTCGGTCTCCGCGCTTTGCAGGTCGTATTCTCTGGTTCAGTGTGTGCTTGTGGGTGCGTATTTGGCAGTCAGTGCTGGCTGTCAGGTCGTTTCTGCTTTGCAGTGGCGTTCTGTCCGCGGGTATCTGTTTGTCGAGCGTATTTTGCAGGTCTTGCTGGATTAGGGGGTGCTTTCTGTTTGAGTGTGTTCTTGACTGACCAGCCGGCCGGTTTGAAGCCATTATGGAGCAGCAGCGTAACTTTGCTAGAGTTCGTGCTGGATATGGGCTTGCTTCTGGATGTTATAATTATTCCAGACCTTTGGCCAGGAACAGGGGGAGGAGGAGTTCCTGGGCCAAGAATTGGTTGCGCCAGCGTGACCGATTCTCTCATATGCCTCTGCTTAGGGAAATCCAGGAGAATAATCCTGATGACTTCAGGAACTTTCTCCGTATGACGGACCCCGTTTTCAACCGTCTGCTGGATCTTCTGTCCCCCTATATCACGAGGCAGGACACTGTGATGCGCCAAGCGATCACGGCCGAGCAGAGGCTTATTGCCACGTTGCGGTACCTGGCGACTGGGAGGAGCCTGCAGGACCTCAAGTTCTCAACAGGCATCTCTCCCCAGGCGCTTGGGATCATCATACCGGAGACGTGTTCTGCTGTCATACAAGTCATGCAGGAGGAGTATCTGAAGGTACGTTTCCTCTTTTCTGAAGCATTCTCTGTCTTTATAAATGGTAGAATATTTTTTTTTTGGCATTTGTTCCCTATAATGACCATGATTTTTCCATGCTGAGTGTTGAATGTTGCCTTTTCTCCCCATGCATGCATGTTGTTAAGCTTTCCATGTTCTTTTTGTTGGCCTACCTACATATTTTTTCCTTGCATCACTATTAACCTGTCCAGCATGCTATCCTAGGGACAAACACACCTAGCCTTTTTTTTTTTGGTGTGTGTGGCATATTTTTCTTTGCTGCATTGTAGTTCAACCCCAACCCCCCCTAAAATGTTGCCCCATCAGAGGGGTGGGGAGTGTGATAATAACTGGGATTTTTTAGTGGCCACAACTCCACCCCAATAATAAGATAAAATTGTTAATACTGTGTGATGGTGCACAAGTATGGTTTTTGTATTGTGTTTGCAATGTTTATGTGCCTAAGTACTAATTTTTGAATTTTTTTTGTCCCCACAGTTTCCCTCCACGCCACAGGAATGGCAGACTGTGGCTTCCCAATTTGCCCTGCGTTGTGATTTTCCAAACTGCGGAGGAGCAATAGATGGGAAACACGTCCGCATAGTGCCACCACCCCGTTCGGGGTCCTACTATTTTAACTACAAAGGTTTTCATAGTATCGTGTTGATGGCGGTGGTGTCGGCACACTACGAATTTTTGTATGTGGACGTGGGGAAGAACGGCCGGCTGTCTGATGGGGGAGTGTTCGCGCGGACCGAATTTTACAGGCGTCTACAAACTGGTGGTCTTGAACTGCCACCGGATGAAGACAATGTGGAAGGACTTCCGTTTGTTTTTTTAGCGGACGAAGCTTTCGGGCTTGGACCTCACCTCATGCGGCCTTTTCCCCAGAGGACTCTTACCCCGGAGAGGAGGGTGTTCAATTTTAGGCTAGCCAGGGCCCGGAGGGTAGTCGAGAATGCCTTTGGGATACTCGCCAGCCGGTTCCACCTGTTCCTGACAGCGATAAATATGGCGGAATATAAATTGAACCATATTGTTTTTGCCTGTTGCATATTGCATAATTTTTTACGCAGGCATTCCCAGACGTACCTACCCAACATCGGTGCTGAGGCAGGACTACCCTCAGATACCCTTCCTGGGCTGGACACTGGTCGCGCTGGCTCGGCCACCCAATCTGCTCGTGAGGTACGCGACAAATATGTTGAGTACTTCATGGGTCGGGGGGCCATAGCTATGCCAGATCATATTTCTTTCTAATTCGGCCCCCAAAAGAAAGAAATATTACAAAATATAATAAATAATTTGACCATTGGACTCTATATACAGTTGTTTGTCATTATTGCTTTTTCTATTTTTCTCGGTCTTCTTGGTTCTGAAACTAGTGCACTTCTAGTGCCAAATGTAGTTGTCATGTTTTAGTAAATAACCACAATTGGACATTACAGGCATACCCCACTTTTAAGTCCACAATAGAAGGGTCACTTCTGCACACAAACCAATGAGCTACCAGCATTTATAAAATCTGGCTTAACTGAACAAGCTGGTGTTGGAAGAATATTGGTTTTTATCCAGAAGTGAGGCTGATATTGTGATTTGCAGCGGTAAGAACTAAACGCTAGTGTGTACTTAAAACCGGGTTTATGGCTGTAGTTACAAGTCACTCATCTACAAACTGGGTATTGAGCATATATAAACAACAAGCCACTCATGTTAGGGTACAAAATTTTTTATCAAAAATTTTTTGGTTTGCGACCATGTAACATTTTTGGAGTAAAAACTTTTTTTTTTTTTTTTTTTTATGAAAAACTGAGGATTATACCAAACGTATTTTTTATAAAAAATATAAAATATTTAACAAAACCACTAAAAATACTAAGTACAACAAGGTCATTACTACAACAGTCTCCCAATGTCACCCCGGAACACACACCAAACTTGGAAGATGCACACATTCTTGTGTGTGAGTGAGAGGGCCCAAAAATGCGGATTATATCAAAGGTCCACATGTGCTATCTGGCATCATGGGTGATCAATGCATGTGTTTTGTGGGTGCAAACCCTTCCCTCTTACCTGCTTGAGAAGGGAGGAAGGGGGTGTACCCACAAAGCAAACACAATCCATAACCTGTGATGGCAGATAGCACATGTGGACACACTGTGTGTGCATCTTCCTATTTTTTAAATACCTTTTTTTTTGTTTGCAAGACGGATGGGTGATGGGGGGGGGGGGGGGGGGGGGGGGGGGCAGGGGGATTTAGTCTTTGATACGGCCCATCATATCAATAATATTTTTGTAATTTTGATCAATTACAACCATTCTTTGCCTCATATTATCCATCTCTGTGCTACACTCCATAATTTGTTGGATGACAATTTGTGCACTTGCACGTGAAAAAGGTGGACTACTGGATGTGCTTGCAACATCTTCATCCCCTATAAAAAAAAAAAAAAAAAAAACATTAGTAATGTGCAGGCCTATCTACACCTCTTTCTCCCTGTGTGAAGCTGCGGTGACACTGACCTGTTGTGCTACTAATCTCCACCTCTCCATCATCCACAACTTCGCCTTCTTCCACAATCAATCCTTCTTCAATAACTCCTCCTTCTTCAATAACTCCTCCTTCTTCAATAACTCCTCCTTCTTCAATAACTACTCCTTCTTCTACAACAACTCCTTCAATAACTACTCCTTCTTCTTCTTGACCAACTCCTTCTTCTTCACCAACTCCTTCTTCTTCACCAACTCCTTCTTCTTCACTAAATACTCCTTCCACATTTTCGTCTTCCTCATCTCTCCCTTCCACCACTCCTTCTTCTACCTGGTCCTCCTCCTCCACATGGCTAGATTTTTTCTTATGAGAGAGTTTGGGCCTCCTTGCCTCCTCAAAATTCTGTCCTGTTCTTTCCCCTAGAAATATCAGAAAACAAAAGGTATACTTATCTGCACACAGATATTTGAGGAGGGCATTAATAAATCATAATCATTGTGTCAAAGTGTGTTATAAAATTTGGATTATTGTCTTCCGCCACCAAACCTTAACCTTTGTTTTTCTAATGACTTCTCCCAAGCTGTGATAATGACCCTTTTTAGCGAAGGGACACACATGGAAGCAGGGCCGGACTGACAACTCATGGGTCCCCCGGGCAATAGAATATTAGGGGCCCCCAGGCTTACAAATGCCCACTAAGCCAGGTGGCAGTATAGAGGCGGGGCAGCTACAATCTCAGTCAGTAGTTTCACATCAAAAGCATGTAGGCTTTGGACATATCAGGGACAGATGAGCTAAATTTGCAGATTTTTACATACTGTCCCTGGTTGAAATGAGCCTGGCATCTCTGATGGGGCCCCCTAGGGGCATGGGGCCCTCGGGCAGTGTCCGATTTCCTCAGTGGTCAGTCTGCCCCTGCATGGATGCCCCTCCCTTAAAATTAGGTGTCACAGACTGTTAAAAATGAATCTCATTATGGGGGAGACACAGGTGCTCTTGAGTCCAGATGTGAATCCAGCTGCTTATTATCACTGTGTGAATGTGAATGAATCCTGTTTGTCTTTTCACATTCAAATCAGTTAGGAAATCTACATAATTTTATCCAAAATGTGTAAAAACTTTTCTCTATAAATGGCAAATAGCCATGTCCTGGTGTGCTGTTCCTTAGGACATAGTATTTGGATGAAACGAGGTGATTGAACGATGTTTCTAAAGACCGATCGTGCATAACTTCTTATTTGGTGTGTGTGTGTTTTTTTTCTTATTACAGGAAATATCCCAAAAAAATTCTTACAAAGTACAACCATTCCAACAAGGCACATGCATAAATATACATATCAAACAATGATATCACACAATTGCAAACCACCCCCCCCCCCCACAAAAATAATACCTACTTTTATCCAGGATTTTCTTTATCTTCCGAAACTGGTGTGGCTCACGCAACTTCAAATCGGACCAGCGCTTGCGTAGCTGCTCTTTGGACCTGCTCACCCCAAAGATCTCAGTAAGCCTCTTCGCCACCTTGTCCATAATTTTGGCCTTACGGCGATTCGGGGTGCTGTATGGGCCATAATCCCCATCATAATCCTTCCTGCGCAGGATGTGTACCATCTCCACCATCTCCTCCAAACTCATATTCGTGGCCTTGTACCGTTTGCTCCTTGAGCGTGACGTTCCTGATTGTGTCCCTTCCTGATCCTCATGAGAGGGTAATGTTCGCTCGTGGGACATGGCCATCTTTTCGTTTCACACTGATAAGGGGCGTGGAAAAGAGGAAAAGTTCCGTCATGGGCGTGGACGAATACATCGTGTTTACGCGGAGCTTACGCGCGTGTTAAAACGATGACATACACATATGCCGGTAACTTGCAATATGAGGCCCTGGATGTTGAAATGGGGGGGTTAAAAGCGGGCGGAGACATTGCGAACGAAGAGGGCGGCGGTATAGCTTTGCGCGGCCTATATAAGGATATCGACGTGATTACGTCGGTTACGCGGAGATTACTCGAGCGTACGCGAGGAGCTACAGACACGAAGGTAAATTACAACATGGGATCAGCAGAGGCGTCTCAACTTTGAAACCCCATGTGGGGGTGGGAGTTTGGAATGTTGTTAGGAGCGTTTGCGCTATTTAGGTAGCTTGGGGCCACCAATGCAAGTTTTGGCCAAAAATGATTGAACACATCACTACATATATATATGACAATGCTCTACCTCTTTATTTTTGTCTTGTGGATTCACATCATGCATGTATTGTTCTGTATTGTTTGGACAGAGGTAATTAGGTTGTGTATTATCTCCTCAATGCTGTGTGAGGTGCATGATATCTACACAATAACTAGTGGCTTCATTTTTGGAAAAAGCCCTGCTGAGGAAGTAGTATTACGATACGCGTCCGGGGTCAGGAACCATCCCATGTCACTCCTTGATGTCCCACATCTTCATTTGAGCTGCCTGATATGGTGTTTTATGCCTGTATTTTCTACTTGAATGTGAGTACCCTGCACATTTTTTACTCATTAAAGAGACCTGGTTTATATGGAAGCTCTTAGATCTGGCCTTTTTTCTTTGCATATTGATTCGTTGGTGCCACTGAGGATACTTGCATATCTCCGGGTCCTTCAGCTGACAATTGCACATCTTTGAGCCATCTGGATTTCCTGCCATTTGTTCTAAGCGTTTTAGACCTTTGGTAAAACAAGGGTCTTGGTGTGAGGTGAGAGTACCCATCTTTACTGGTGAAGGGATCACGTTTGAAATATTTGAAATATTGGTTTTCCAAGTCACATGGTGGAGATACTCTGACTGTTTTGATCACAGGATTTGTTTGCACTTTGCAAATGTGGACTTTCTTTTTATTTTATTTTATTTTATTTTTTCACTGTTATTAATTCAATTATGTCTTCACCGGTATGAGCATATTCGTTTTAATATTAATATTATGCTATTTAGGTTTGCGCTGCACTGCTCTGTTTGATATATTTACTTCAGGAATTTTGTGATTGTTCTTTTGGTGTTCAGCTTGCATCCATATGAAATTCACTCTTTGAGTATTTTTCATTTTTACACTTATTATTTTTATTTTTTTCTGATCTTTATATTTTTGCGCTGATTGCACCCCCCCTGTTTTACTAAATATTTATTAGCTTCTAATTTGGGTTTGAATCTTGAGTTAGTATTGTTAACATTCTAACGTTTGGACCAACAAAAAAAGGCGTGTGCAAAAAAATAGGGATCTCAGGGATGCCAACTGAGGGGTCTGAAGGACAGGCAGGTCGATTTAAATAAAGAAAACAAAAAGAGTCTAGAGCCAAATAATGTGTGTGCTTGATTGAGCAAAATATTACAACATGTCCCTTTTTTTGATACAGGAAGAGGCCAGCCAGGAGGTGGCAGCTCCTCAGGACCATGTCAGCCAGGGGGAAGGGGTGAGTGGCAGCCAGGAGGAGGCTGGGCCGAGTGGAAGTCAGCATGTCCCCAGGCTCAGCACCATAAGCCAGGTCCCTCCCCTCCAGATGAGGCGACCAGGCCAAAAGAGGCGGATGAGGCAGATGGAGGAGGAGAGCCTCAAAATGATGAGGGAGGCTGCAGAAATAATGAGGGCCCCCCTCAACCCCACAGAAGCCTTCAGTGCCTCTGTGGCTCATGAACTGAGCCGAGCGGAGGAGGATCAAAGGGACCTGGCTAAGGACTTGATCAATAAGGTCATCTTTTGGATGCACAGGGGCATGCTGACCCGGGACACAGACCTGAGTGACCCAGCCCAGCCTGCTCCCCATCTTCTGCCTCCTGCTGCCACATCATCTGCACCTGCAAGGGGCCATGGATGGGCCCCTGGACGTTCCGCTGCAAGGCAGACAGGAAGGAAGGCTGGAAGTAAGAAGAGAAGGTGATTACCTGCCTTCCAGTTCATTATTCTAAAATGTGAGCTTGTTGGAGTACCACAGCTTGGGTTTGTTTGCTCATGTGCTGCTGATTCAGATTTTATTTGTTTTGTGTCTCCTGAGATTGTTAATTTTATCCTTCATCATGTTTTGTGGAATGCACAAGTCTGCATGTAGGTTGCTATCTGATCAAGTGGTGCAGATCATGTTTATTTTAATTTATTTTCTTGCCAAAATAAATGGCTTTTTGTATTTACGTTAAAACCTTGTCTATTGTGTTTTCTACTGTGGTGATTATGCCCCAAACCTTCTAAAAATACAAGGTGGAATTTTGGAAGGACACAAACTCCTGGGTGGGGGGGTAGGTTTGGAGTGACAACTTGGTAACCCATGGAAACCCCAAAAGTCCAACATTTTTCATCATTTGCAAAGGCAAAAAACACAAAAAATGCATTGAAAAAAAAGCAACAAAAATAAAAAAAAACGCATTGAAAAAAAAGCAACAAAAAAAAAAAAACGCATTGAAAAAAAAGCAACAAAAAAAAAAAAAAACGCATTGAAAAAAAAGCAACAAAAAAAAAAAAAGCATTGAAAAAAAAGCAACAAAAAAAAAACGCATTGAAAAAAAGGTTAAAAAAATCCTAAAAAATGCATTGTAAAAAAAAAGGTGAAAAAAAAGAAACAAATGCATTGAAAAAAAGGACAAAAAAAAAAAAAAAACATTGAAAAAAAGGCAACAAAAAAACAAAAAAACGCATTGAAAAAAAGGTTACAAAAATCCAAAAAAATGCATTGTAAAAAAAAGGTGAAAAAATAAAAAAAAATGCATTGAAAAAAAAGGTACAAAAAATCCAAACAAATGCATTGAAAAAAAAGATACAAAAAAAAAAGCATTGAAAAAAAAGGTGAAAAAAAACAATAAAATGCATTGAAAAAAAAGGTACAAAAAAACCGAAAAAATGCATTGAAAAAAAAAAGGTGCCAACAAAATAAACAATTAAGCTTTGAAAACAAACAAAAAGAAAAATAAATAATTTAAGCACAAAATAAACAGCAGATGAGAAGGTAAAAATTTATTAGAAGAACATTAAAGTCCAAAAAAAAAAATATAGTCATGTGGAGGAAAGCTACAAACAATTAGGAGATGCAGCAACAAAATAATTACAAAAAGACAACGCGATATACTACAATCAAACTTTGCTAGATTGGGACAACTCAGTCTATATAAATGGCATCAGCAATAGAACAGCTTGATTATAGCAAGAGAACGAAGAAAGGCAATAAACGATACACTATAGATAGTTACAATGACGAATGTGCCAACTCACAAACAAACACGAGGTTTACCTGAACGAGCGCTCCCGTCCCCTCCTTTTGTCTGAGCATGCGCGCGATTTTGGTCCGATGGTTTGGTGTACTAACCAGCGGACATATCCGACGGACAGGTTTGCAGCGGACAGATTTCAAAGCATGCTTTGAAATCTGTCGGGTGGACAAATCTGTCCGCTAGCCCATACACACGAGCGGAGATGTCTGCTGAAACGGTCCATCCGACCAGTTTCAGCGGACATATCCCCTCGTGTGTACGCCGCCTAAGGCCCCGTACATACGAGCAAATAGATTTGTTCAAATCGGTCGGACCGACCGATTTGAACAAATCTGTCTGCTGGCTGTTTTGGTTTGATCGCTGTACACACGATCAAACCAAAATCCCCGCCAGCAGACAGCGTGGTGACGTGGCGGTGACGTTGACGCCGCCACGTCACCGCACCAGGAAGTAAATTACTTCCGCGCATGCGTCAAATCCATTCCATGCATGTGCGAGAAGATATGTTTGCTGGTTAGCGTACTAACCAGCAGACATATCGGGCGGACGGATTCCCAGCTGACAGATTTTAAAGCATGCTTTAAAATCTGTCGGCTGGCCAAATCCGTCGGCTTGACCGTACACACGATCGAATCTGTCTGCTGGGACGGTCGGGCCAACCGTTTCCAGCAGATAGATTTGATCGTGTGTACGCGGCCTTAGAGTGAATGGGCTGGTTTACCCATTTCTTTAGATTATTGGCTCTTGTGACTCAGCTGTCTGTAGAAATGGCTATGTACTGAATTATGAGGATATACTTATTTCTGGTATTAAACCCGCAATGTTTTTGCCAAAAGTTCACAATTTGAAAATCCAGTAATCTCTGTGGATTTCCGGCAAACTTAAGGTAGTAACAAGTGCTAAGTACTCATTTTAGTTTGCTACAATTAAAACAGTCTAGTTCCAGGGACCATCTGGCCCCAGGAACTGACAAGCGATTATAATTAGAGGTCTAAATAAAGAGGTCTTCTGCTTTTTGGCAAATTACACATAATTATCCAAGTATACAATTAGAAAATTGCATAGATTTGTAAAAAATGCAACAAATCTTTCCCTATTGTAAGAACATACTTGTACATGCTTGTTGACTGGTAGTTTTAGAATCATCAAGTTACACAAACAAAATTGGGGACACGTGATGTAAGAGGCACACCGCTGGGAACACCTGATGAAAGAGGCACTCCGCTGGGGACACCTGATGTAAGAGGCACTCCACTGGGCAGGGCCGGATTAACCGTGGGGCTGATGGAGCTGCAGCTCCAGGCCCCCATCATATTATAGGCCCAAACTTAATTATCTCACCAGGGCCCGGCGGCCGGCCGACGACCGCTATATAATAAATCCAGCCTGCATCTGCATTATGATATATCGATTAGCTTGATTAGGCCCAATTGACACAGTGTAAACCTTTAATCACGGACCGTGGGCCGTGAGCCGCTGCTATGATTCCCAGCAGAGCCGCAGCTATCCACAACAACACAGCCTCGTAGCGTGGGCGGTGCCAGTGCGCCGAGGCTGAGCGTGCTCCTCCCCTTCAGTACTGTACTGAACACAGACACAGACTGTAGGCGGAGCTTGACGTCCCCCGGCGGCGTGACGTCATCCAGAGGCTGCCCCCGGCGTCCTAGGAGACTCCATTGCCTTGGGGGGAAAGGGACAAAAGTAGGGGGGCCAACTATAAAATGCAATTATATATATATCTCCTGGGGCCCTTTACTACGATCCCACAAAGAGCCCTTTTACATGTTCTGCAGTGAGCTCCCTTCCTACTATACTGGGGCCCCCCAGGGTGGCAGAAAACAAGAGATATATGTCACCAGCACACCAAGAAAATATAAGGGTCCAAAGCAGTGGGAGAACTTTAAGGGTTGCAAAGGTTGTCTGGTGTTCTGCCACTGTAGGGTTCCCCAGCTGTCCTGTCCCTGCTATTGACAGCACTGGTCTGGCATCTGTCTCCTTGGCAGTGGCGGAAGTCTATTAGGACCTAGTGCTGGTGACATTATGGGTGCATGCAGGGGAAGGCTGGCACTATTGGTTATAGAGGGCTGAGCCCCCAGCTGGTCACCTAGCAGCAGTAATGCTGTATAACCTTCTCTGCATGCTGATCGGAATGTGATCCAGGTAATGCTCCCAGTCAGATCTAATAAACACAGTATTTATTAGCATCAAGAGTACAACCACACATTATATATATATATATATATATATATATATAAAATCAAACATATGTTCCGCAGCCATGTGGGCTCTATGCCTGTAAAGTGTGGGCTTTGATCAATAAAATAACTGATATTTAACATTAGGATTTGACTGGGAGCATCACCTGGATTGCATCCCGATCAGCATGTCAGAGAAGGCTCCACTGCTGCTAAGCAACCTGCAGGGAGCTCAACTGTCTACAACCAATAGAGATGGGCTTGGGTGTGTTTGAAATCCCACATGCCCAATCCCACCAGGAAGCCAACACTCCACTGCGCTAATCACAGGCAGTGAGACATTTCCTGATCTGTACAGCAGCGGACCGGGAAATCTCTCACTGCCTGTGATTGGCGCTGTGCAGTGTGGGCTTCCTGGCAGGCTCTGGCATGTGGAATTTTGAACATGCCCAGCCCATCTGTAACAACAAATTGTGCTGGCCCTCCTGTACATCAGCCCCATAAAGTAACCAGCACTGGGTTCCAATGTGCTGCCACCACTGCCAAGGAGACAGAGACCAGCGCTGTGAATAGCCGGGACAGGAGAGCAACTCTGGTTATTCCAGCACTGGTCCACACTGGGAGGATTCCCCCGTCCACCTATAATGTGTAGATGGGGGAATTGGATCATTTCTTTTTTTTTTTTTTTTCATTCAACCTAATAGTTGAATGAAAAAAAGTGATCAATATATGGGCTGCCTAAGAGCTAAGACCAGCCATAGACAGTTTAAATCTCAGCTGGTTCAGCAGGAACTGGCTGAGATTTGAACCATTAATGAGCAGATTCTCTTATGATTATCACTAGTGGTTGCTGTATAGCAACTAGTGAGAATCACTGTTTGTCGGGAGAATACAATTGCTGGGCAGGAGGGATATTCCCGTCAGCACTGTCTGTGTTGATGGGGGAATCATGCAAGTTTCTTTCCTGCAATCTGTGGATGTAGGAAAGAAATTTGCCCTGTATATTACCTGCCTAACTGAAAGTGAAAGTGTAACAGAATGGCCGTGACACCCAGAGACTTTTGAAGGATGGGGGGTACACGAGTGCCAGCATCACTAATGACTCTTGGGTCTAGGGTCATTCTGTGCCCCTTTTGGGCATAGGGTGACTGATAAATGATAATGATAAATTACATGGGATGGGACATTACTGATAATTCATGTTTTACAGGATATCTTGAAATATTACAAGTTGTTAAAGTCTGACTCCGACAGGTCAATAGAGTGTTTTCATTCAATGTGGGGACACATGGTTTTGAGGTGTTAATTGAGTCTGCTCCTAGACATTCCTTTGTGTGATGCTAATACTGTTTTGTGTCCATTGTGCTAATTAGGTCTGCTCCTAAGACCTGTTCATTGTGTATGCTGACATGTGGAATGTGACTTGTCAAGCTGTAGTAATTAACCCCTCTAAATGCAGAGCCAGACCGTCTGGGTAATGAGTAGTAATTAACTAATCGGAATGTCATTATTTAAAAGAATGTGTATGAAGCCCCCCATTGTGTGATGTGTGGGTGGAGTGTGTCTTTGTCCCTGTGATTAACTGTAACATGCTTGTACTGTATATAACAAAGCTAAGTTACCATTAAAGGATTCATTCGTTCATTTTGGAACCAGTACCAGAGCTTGTTTTGTCTCGGTTATTCTGGGAAATGAAATGGGTCATGTCTGATGTCTGTCGGATAAGCTGTCGATGGATGGGGCGATGGAATGGAATATCGTAAACGGTGGTGACCGTTACAGAAAGTAAATTGTGAATGTCTTGAAAGAACAAGGGAGGGGGAGGGAGACAGATGGGGGATAGAAGGGATGGAGATAATGCAGTTCAGTGATTACAGTGTACTGCAGTCTGCAGTGCACACACTTACCCACGGTCCAGGCTAGAATCTCAGGCATCATTCACACACATGCTGCTGATTTTCATATTTCCTGAACACACATCCCCTCTCTTCAGATACAGCACACCGAGATAGTGTGGGCGGGACTGAAAGGAGGAGGAGGAGGAGCTGTATTCCTCCCTGCTTGTATGTGAGGAGAGTGGGGGGGAGGTGGCTGGACTCGCTGGGCTGTAAAAGAGTGTCAGATTGACACTCGGCTCAGCTTGCAGTCACCACTCTCGGAATTTACAGGCTGGTTCTTCTGTCCTAAGGACGGGAGAAATCAGTCTGTTTTTTCAGTAATTGAGATGAAGGCTTGGGCCCCCCCTCCCCCACAGTGCTCATGGAGTTCTTTCTGCAACTCGCTCTTCTCCGTGCCAATGAGGATTCAGGGGAAGGAGCAGATCGGGCGGCTGTGGTTGTGTGAACGCTCACATTATGCAGTGTCAGCGAGCTGAGGGAGGGGGGAGGAAGCCCCGCAGAGCTGACTGGGGACGCTCTTCCTCTCAGGAGAGACTGTTACTCCAGCGGCGGCCCGAAAAAAGAAAAAAAAGCAAAAAAAAAAATGTTTTTTTTTGGGGGGGCACATGGTGCGGCACAGCATAATGTTGGGGGGGTCAGGGCCCCCTCTGGCCCCCCCCTAGAGACGCCTCTGCCTATCAGTGCCATTTGGATGGCACTGATAGGTGGCACTGGCATTGAATGGATGGCACTCATAAATGTGGCACTGATGAGATGCACTAATAAGCTGCCTCCCTGCACTGATGCACTAATGGGCACTGATAGGTGGCACTGGCACCAATGAGCTGCACTGATAGGTGGCACCTATATATTTTTATAGCACCAATTTAAAGGTCTCCTCTCTGGTCCATAATTTGCTCTATTTCTTTATTCTTCTGCAATTTGATCTTTATGCAGTTACCCTCTATGTCTCACACGTCTGCTGGATACAACATGTACCTGAAATGGGCCTGGAATAAGAGAAATGGAGTGGGAGGAAAAGGGATACAACACAACACAACAGCCAGTGCCATCTATCAATGCCGATTAGTGCATCTCATCAGTGCCACCTTTCAGTGCCAGTGCCCTCTATCAGTGGCCATTAGTGCATCTCAGTGCCACCTTTCAGTGTCAGTGCCCTCTATCAGTGCAGATCAGTGCATCTCATCAGGGCCACCTTTCAGTGCCAGTGCGGGGCAGAGTCCTGGAGGGAGTGTCAGGCTGCTGGTGGCAATGTGCAAACTGTATCTGGTGGCAGGCTGTGGGCGGCAAGTGGCACACTGTATCTGGTGGCAGGCTGCTGGTGGTAATGTGCATGCTGTATCTGGTGGCAGGCTGCTAGTTGCAAGTGGCACACTGTATCAGGTGGCAGGCTGCTGGTGGCAAGTAAAACATTGCATCTGGTGGCAAGTGGCACACTGTATCTGGTGGCCAGGGGCCTCATTGTATCTGGTGGCAGGCTGCTGGTGGCAAGTGACACACTATATGGTGGCAAGTGGCACACTGTATCTGGTGGCAGGCTGCTGGTGGCAATGTGCAAACTGTATCTGGTGGAAGGCTGTGGGTGGCAAGTGGCACACTGCATCTGGTGGCAGGCTGCTGGTGGCAATGTGCATGCTATATCTGGTGGCAGTCTGCTAGTTGCAAGTGGCGCACTGTATCAGGTGGCAGGCTGCTGGTGGCAAGTGACACACTGTATCTGAAGGCAGGCTGCTGGTGGCAAGTGGCACACTATATGCTGGCAAGTGGCACACTGTATCTGGTAGCAGGCTTCTTGTGGCAAGTGGCACACAGTATCTGGTGGCAGGCTGATGTTGGCAAGTGGCACACTGTATCTGTGGCAGGCTGCTGGTGGCAAGTGGCACACTGTATTTGGTGGCAGGCTGCTCGTAGCAAGTGGCACACTATCTGGTGGCAGGCTGCTGGTGGCAAGTGGCACACTGTATCTGGTGGCAGGCTGATGTTGGCAAGTGGCACACTGTATTTGGTGGCAGGCTGCTCGTAGCAAGTGGCACACTATCTGGTGGCAGGCTGCTGGTGGCAAGTGGCACACTGTATCTGGTGGCAGGCTGCTGGTGGCAAGTGGCACACTGTATCTGGTGGCAGGCTGATGTTGGCAAGTGGCACACTGTATCTGTGGCAGGCTGCTGGTGGCAAGTGGCACACTGTATCTGGTGGCAGGCTGCTCGTAGCAAGTGGCACACTATCTGGTGGCAGGCTGCTGGTGGCAAGTGGCACACTGTATCTGGTGGCAGGCTGCTCGTAGCAAGTGGCACACTATCTGGTGGCAGGCTGCTTGTGGCAAGTGGCACACAGTATCTGGTGGCAGGCTGATGTTGGCAAGTGGCACACTGTATCTGTGGCAGGCTGCTGGTGGCAAGTGGCACACTGTATTTGGTGGCAGGCTGCTCGTAGCAAGTGGCACACTATCTGGTGGCAGGCTGCTGGTGGCAAGTGGCACACTGTATCTGGTGGCAGGCTGATGTTGGCAAGTGGCACACTGTATCTGTGGCAGGCTGCTGGTGGCAAGTGGCACACTGTATCTGGTGGCAGGCTGCTGGTGGCAAGTGGCACACTGTATCTGGTGGCAGGCTGCTGGTGGCAATGTGCATGCTATATCTGGTGGCAGGCTGCTAGTTGCAAGTGGCGCACTGTATCAGGTGGCAGGCTGCTGGTGGCAAGTGACACACTGTATCTAAAGGCAGGCTGCTGGTGGCAAGTGGCACAATATATGCTGGCAAGTGGCACACTGTATCTGGTAGCAGGCTGCTTGTGGCAAGTGGCACACAGTATCTGGTGGCAGGCTGCTGTTGGCAAGTGGCACACAGTATCTGGTGGCAGGCTGCTGTTGGCAAGTGGCACACAGTATCTGGTGGCAGGCTGCTGTTGGCAAGTGGCACACTGTATTTGGTGGCAGGCTGCTCGTAGCAAGTGGCACACTATCTGGTGGCAGGCTGCTGGTGGCAAGTGGCACACTGTATTTGGTGGCAGGCTGCTCGTAGCAAGTGGCACACTGTATCTGGTGAGCAGGCTGCTCGTAGCAAGTAACATGCTGCATCTGGCGGCAGGCAGCTGTGAAAAGTGATACACCACATCTGGTGGCAGGCTATGGGTGGCAAGGTAACGAGCTGCATCTGGTGGCAAGTGACAAGCTGATTCTGCATTATGGGGAGTTCAACTATTTCACTATATATTACGATGTAGTAATAGAAATAATAGAATTTGATCATCCTGACACCATATCAAGCATGGTGTCAGGATGATTTTAAGCACTAACACCAGCCATTTGCCTGACAAATCACTCCCATTGCCGATTTCCCCATCAACCCCAAGACTACATCCCTACCCCCACCCTCATCTTTTTTTGGGAAGGGGGTGTCCCTGAATGGCAGTTTGGAAATGTGGTCTCCCTATGTTGCTGCTGGTGAGAGACTGCATAGCAGGTGGTATTGGTGGTGTTGCTGTTGCTCAAAGGTTGCACGGCTGGTACTACTGGTGAGAGTATATTTCATTTTATATATTTCGTTTTAGCAGAAAAAAAAATTGCATTTTGTTTCCATAAAAAGGCCCGCCAAAATCCTCAGCTCCAGGCCCATGATGCTCTTAATCTGGCCCTGCCACTGGGGACACCTAATGTAAGAGGCACTCCACTGGGGACACTTGATGTAAGAGGCACTCCACTGGGGACACCTGATGTAAGTGGCACTCCGCTGGGAACACCTGATGGCATCTGGTGGCAGGCGATGGTGGTAAGTGACACGCTCAGGGCTTTCACCAATTCGGCATTATGGTGAGTTGAAAGATTTAATTTTATATTACAATGTAATGATAGAAATAATGTGCTTCAATCATCCTGACACCATAACAACCATGGTGCCATGATGATTGAAGCACTAAACACCAGGTATTTGGATTATCTTTATCTGCTGATTGTTAAACTTTCTGTAATACACATTTTTCTACTGTGGTGTAGGATCTGGGCCTGTTGTCCCTTCATCCCTCTTTCTTTCCTTCTATCTTTCTTTCTTTTGCTGGCTTTCACCCTTTGTTTCTCCCCTCCATCCCTCGTTTATCTCAGACTCTAACCACACCTCCTTTGAGTCACCCCCTTTTAAGCCACGTCCAAGATTTAGCTTAAACCACGCCCATTTTTCACTATGGCATGCACCACATTTTTATTTTTATTTCTCCGCCACACCTCCAAACGAATGACCCGCCCCTTAATTTTAAGACTCCGCCCACAGACAAAAAAGTGTCCCTTTTTTTTCTTCAATATTAGCAACTATATATATATATATGCCTCTACATTATTCTAAATGCTTTGCCAGTGTTATAGCCTATGGGGTTGAATAGACTGTTCACTTTACAAGAAAGGTTGCACTTTGGGAATTATCCCATTTTTAATTTTCATTTAGTGGGGAATTTTTTGCAAAGTGAAATTTCACTGCATTCACTATGTTCTGGGAAAATTCCCTTGTACATTGCAACTGCCTTTGCATAGTAAACAGCCTCTTTGTCTTTAGCAATCAACCCCCATTTACTAACTTTTGTATCTCTTAACCACTTGGTTCCCTGCCTATCGTCAAATGACGGCGGCAAGGTGAATCTGAATATCCAAGCCGCCGTCAATTGACGGCATCGTGTTCTCCGGCCACTGGGCACGTCCCCGAGATGCCGATGCGCGTGCCTGGCGGTCGCGATGTCCGCCAGGTACCCGCCGATCGGCAGTTTTAGAGCAGGGACGTGGAGCTCTGTGTGTAAACACAGAGCTCCACTTCCTGTCAGGGAGAGGTGACAGATGCTGTGTCCCTTGTACATAGGGAGACAGCATCGGTCACCTGACCCAGTCACCCCCCTCCCCCCACACAGTTAGAACACACCCAGGACTCACATTTAACCCTTTCCTCACCCCCTAGTGTTAACCCCTTCACTGCCAGTCACATTTATACAGTAATTAGTGCGTTTTTTTAGCACTGATCGCTGTATTAATGTGAATGGTCCCAAAAATGTGTCAAAAGTGTCCGATGTGTCCGTCGCAATATCGCAGTCCTGCCAAAATTCGCAAATTGCCATATTACTAGTAAAAAAAAAATGTCAGAATTCTATCCCCTATTTTGTAGCCACTATAACCTTTGCGCAAAACAATTACTTTACGCTTATTGGAATTATTTTTTTTACCAAAAATATGTAGAATACATATCGGCCTAAACTGAGAAAAGATATATTTTTTTTTCCAAAAAATTGATATTTATTATAGCAAAAAGTAAAAAATTATGGGCCAGATTCAGGTAGATGAGAGTATCTTTCCTCTGGAGTAACGCTTCTCATTTACGTTACTCTGAAGACCCTTTCAGCGCAAGTCCTGTAATTCACATAGCAGTTGCGCGTAAACTTGCGCCAGAGTAACGATAATGCGCTGGCGTAACCCGACGCAAGTGGAAGTGGGTGTGATCATATGTAAATGATGGGCGGAGCCCAGCGCAGAGGCTTACGTTCAGCGCATCAACCACGGAGCATGCGCAGTGAGTGAGGCTCCACTCGCCCCCTTTGTGCGCATGCTCACAACTTCCGTCGGCACCACTGCACGGGAAACGTCAGCGCAATGCCTTCCGTTGGGCGTGTAAATGCGCCCGTAGAAGCGCCATTCCGGCACTAAATTATATCCTGCTCCCCCTCCCCGCAGTGATGTTACTTTTGTTCTGAGATGGCTGCTCCCGTTCCCCGCAAACACACAGGAGAAAGCTGAACTTTAATGGCCAGGAGCTGTCAGCCATCATCTCGGCTATGGAGACCTATGATGTCTTCCTCCATGGCTGTAAAATTTGACAGACAAGCATGGACAGAGGTGTTGTCCTGCAAGTTGGGGTGCTCAGCTAGCTCTTATCGTCGGTAACGCTGCTGTAGCTGCTCTCCTGCTGACCTGTGGCCATCTGGAGTAAAGATAAAGCAGCCTTTTGTAGAAATAACTTTGCGCCGGACGGACGAGATACGCGCGGCGCATGTAGCCAGCGTATGGTGCTAATCCGTTCGTGAATTGGGAAAAATCCCTCATTTGCATATTTGCAGGGGAAATCAATGGGCGCGACTGATGCGCCCAGCGAAAATAAGCGCTGACGATACTCTGGCGTCGGAACGTTCCGCCGGTCGCAAATGACCCGTTATTGGGCGCATCTAGTTTGGTGGGTACGGGCACATAGAAACGACGGCGCATCATCACAGTTACGCGGCGCATATCCAAATACTCCAGCGCAAGTGTTCGTGAATCTGGCCCATTGTGTTTTTTTTTCCAAATTTTCGCACTTTTTTGTTTATAGCGCAAAAAATAAAAACCGCAGAGATGATCAAATACCACCAAAATAAATCTCTATTTGTGGGAAAAAAAAGACGCCAATTTTGTTTGGGAGCCACGTCGCACGACCGCGCAATTTTAATTTAAAGCGACGCAGTGCTGAAAGCTGAAATTTTGCCTGGGAAGGAAGGGGGTATATGTGCCCAGTAAGTAAGTGGTTAATAAAAGACAACTTGTAAACCAACCAACAATAAATTAATAAACTTAAAAATACTACTACATTTAGGGCACCCATATCAGTGACATCTGCATATCAATTTACATTTCAAGGCTGGAAACTCTGTATTTTTGGAGCTATGATCCCTGGCTGCTGTTAATGAAAATGCTTTTTAGAGGTATACTGTGGAACAACTTGATGCCTAAAGTGGATGTAAATTTAATGAAGACTTCTACCTGGTACAGTAGGGAATTTCCATTCATCTGTGCTCAGTCTTGCTATTAAGAGTTAATCTAGCTCTGAGCAATCCTCTTGTCTTTTTTTCAGTAAGATAAAAAACAAAACACAGATAAGTTTGTGTCACCACATCCCCCACTGCTGTGACTGACATGAATGAGCATGAGAGCAGAGAATGTGCTGTGATTCCATCTTCACATCCCTCTTCCTTTCTTCTCCAGCTCTCCTAGGATTGGCTGCTCCAGACTCCAGCTTGATTGGGCATGCTGAAGTCATGTGGTGCCTTTCCTGAGTTTTGACTGGATGTTACTCATCACGGGGCATGATCAGTGTGACTGAGGAGGCTATTCATGGTGCAGTCAGCTCCCAGAGCCAGCAGAAAGAGTAGGAGAGTGTAGAGGTGGTCAGAAAGTCTTGTTATATCACAATTCCACCCACCGAGCTCCAGCAAAGAGACCCACCCACTGATTCCAGATTTTGCAGGGCTCCTCCTGCTGAATGGGGTGATGTTTGCAAGGTAGGGATACATGCAGGAGGCTTGCATGTATATTTACATTAATACTGTGCTATTAGTTTATACTGGGTGAGTGGTGGGTTTACATCCACTTTAAAGTATATCTATATAAATTAAAAAATTATTAATTTTGGATAAGGTAGGAAAAAAAAGAGTACATTTTATCTACTGTCTTGTAGACACAACATGAAGAGAAACAACCTCTCTAAAGTGATGGAAATCTGTTAGACAATTGTTACTGAACCAAATGATCAAAAGGACTCCCCTTAGTCCTGTTCCACTGACAAATCAATGTTGGAATTTCCCTCGTGGTAATCCCAGTAATAGTTGTAATTGGGCAAATAAAGAGAGTAAATATCCCTAGCGAGGGCACAGACAGCAAAAACAAACCTGACAGACATTTCAACCGTTCCCTGCTTTTCACAACAAGGAAAAGTATGTTTTTGAGCCACAATTTTACAATGTAGAACCTCACAGAAAAAGAGGGCAATACTCATAATGAAAGGCTTGCCTACTCTTATTGTAATTTAAACTGTTAAATACTATGTTTTACATGAACTAAGGAATTAAATGTCTTTACTTTTACATTTTAGTCTATAAAGTAACTGTACCTGTAATCTCACAGTTTGGATCTGATTTTCCAGAAGGCTCTCCTAGCTTTTGTTGCTTTTTGTAGAGAAGATGTGGTTTGCTTTGCTCATCTTCATGTTCTTCATCATCATATTTTATCAATGGTTCTAAAAAATATTCCCCATCATGTGCTTTAAAAGTGCCCATCTACAAAAAAAAAAGGTGGTGGGCTTTTACTAGAATCATACTAACAATATATTTTTTATACAATCTTTATTTTATTTTTATATTAGCAGTAACAGGTAAGAGACGGGCGTGCATTTCACAATTCAAGCATTTTATGCAGTTACCTGTTTCAATGAAGAATGTACACCTGTATTTATCTAGTACATAAACATCACTGCCTATATTACCTCTACAATAAATAACAATTTACTTCTAAGAACTCCATACTGCTTCAGTGTGCATCCTGACAATGCCCCACTGCAATGGGTGATATATTTGTTATCCATTATCCTCTCTACCTAATAAGTTAAAGTGTTTGTTAACCCACCAAAAAATATATGCAGATTCTGGTCCCTTAAAGCAGATTACACAGCACAGCGCTTGTGCTATGTAATCTTCCCCCATCTAAACTGTAAAAAAAAAAAAACTGAAACTGGCACTTCCTGTATGGCCTCTCTAAATAGACCACGCCCTGATCACTGTGATCAAAGTGCCTCCCTCCATGATAGGCTGCTTGATCTCTGCTCTCCTCGCTCCCCCCTATTAGTTTTAAAAAAACTAGCCGTGTAAACACCTAATTTGAGCTGTAATCAGGTCGGTCACGTAACTTGTGGTCGCTTTACAGCTACGATACACAGCTTCTGCGGAGGAGATGAGTGGCAATAGATAAAAGCTGTAAAGCAGCCGTGAGTGATGTGGCCAGCCTGGAGACAGCTGAAATTAGGTATTTACACTGCTCATTTTTTTTTTAAACTAGTGACACAGTGTGCTTTGCCAGCATAATAGAGGAGCTGGCATAGTTTTATATAGATGCCTTTACAACCACTTTAACTAACAAAACCATCAAATAAACAAACAAGGATCATCATCCTTAGTATCTCACAAAATAAAGAGTGTGTGTGTCTACTGTTTTCCATATCCCTGTGCAGATCGCAGGTGCAATGTCGTACCTCTCATATGGGCAGACAGTTACTGAAGAGCAGGAAGAATGATATATGAGAGCACTCATCAGTGCCTTTGCAGTTCATTGAGAACTACAAACCATCTGCTGCATTGAAAGTTGGTACTTGTAGTTCATTCATTCACAGATCACTGTGAATGAATTACACGGCTGTGTGGACGGAGCTCTGAACAGCCACACTGTTTGTAAATCGTGATAGAGGGTGACACAGGGGGAAGAGGGAAGGGGGTGTGGCAGGGGCTCTTCAGTAACATGTTACACCCTAAATATGAAGAACTTATCCTTTAAAGCCTTTATAGATATCTGTAAATATAAATTAAAGCCAACGAGGAGCCCATTATCCTCCCTGAAGCACCTCTGTGCCAAAAAAATTGGCAGTGCCACACATTGTACAACTGGATAAAATTAAAAAAACAGTTCATCCTGTTAAATTCAATAATAGGGCACATTTGTAATATTTCTAGGTCTGAATTATGAACAGCAGATTGTTACATTTGTATAACTCATCCTAGTTTGTGCAAAGTGTATTCAGTAAAAAACTTGCTTGATTGGAGAATAAAGAAAGTGGCCTGATGTATATTGCTAAGTTACCTGTGTCATACACCAAACCTGTATGTACCGTAATACAAAAAAGTAAAACAATATTTTTTATTTTTATTGCATGCGGCTGCAACCCTGAAGAAAATAGCTTATAGCATGACCTAGAATTGTAGGATGGGAATGTATATGGGCAGCTTTAAACAGCTTGCCCAAACAATATAGTCTTTAAATAAGATGTGACACACTGTCAGATATTCAGTAGGAAAATAGCCCAAACTTCTTTTCAGTTTTGGAAAGAATGGGAAAGGGTTAAAACCTGGGAAAAATAAGTAAAGAGATAGAAATGGGACACAGACAGCAAGAAACCTTCAAGAGGTTTTAAACTTTCCCTGCTTTATAGAAAACGAAACTAACTGAAGTTACACTTTTGAGAACAATATGTTCTTTTTGAGGAAATATCACAAAACTGCAAATAACTCCACACAAATCCCAATTAAAACGTATTTACACAGATCATTGATCTCTTGGTTTCACTGTATGTATTGCGCAAATGACCAAAAACAGAGATAAATCGCTATGGTATGCTTGCTTTGTGGGTCCACATGGGTACACTACGCAGAGGTAAGGCACACAGGGCTTGATTACTAAAGGCAAATATGCTGTCCACTTTTCAGGGAAAGTTGCACATTGTACTTTTCAAGGAAACTTCCATCATCTGATCATGTGCAACTTTTTTTTTTCTTTTATTCCAAAGACATGAAATGTCTTTTCATTTACAGTGTCTTCATCTATTTTGCATCTTTACATGGTATCTAGTTTCTGAGAATCTGTCATGCACTTGCTTCTTTATAGAACATAACCATTTATTTCAAGATTCTTTTTAGACAGTTAGGGTAATCAATATTTCTTTGTGTGCTGAGATGTAACATAGACTTGAAAAATTAGGCTTACTTAATGTAAAAAATGTGTGCATTCTTCTTCACAATAGAACAGCCCTGTTGTCTAGAACCAGGAGAAGCCATACATGTTTAAAACACAGTAAAATAAGCTGTTTTATTAGATCTTCAACTTAGTGAGCTTTTGGGGCTAGGTTCACACAATTGAGAATTGCATGCGGTTTCTCTCCATTCAAATCTCATGTCAGGAGCCTTTGACTGTCTCCAGGATGGCTGTGGTGCAAATTGCACAGGAGTCCTGTGCATCTTATGGTCTGTTTCACACAGCGCTGTGAACCCACCTTAAAGTCATTAGGAGAATACAGATGAAGAGAATGATTTAACTGAAAGCACTACTGAACAACAAAGCTGTTAGAAAAGGTTTCAACCAAAAAGGACCAATGAGGACTGGCACCAAGTTGGCTTTTGCACCCATAAAATGTCAAAGTCTTCATATTTTCAGGAAAACTAAAACATTGTCTCCTTCTGGTATCATACTTACTCAGAGTTAGGTCTCATCTATCCATCCACCTCCAGTTACTGTTGGATATGGCCTGAAGTTCAGATACTTAGATGCATATTTGGTGGAACATACTAAACTTCCTGTATGGAGAAAAGTTTTCTCTGTCTATAACAAAATGTACATTTGAGACATTGGGGTAAAGCTCTGCTGATGTCCATCTTACAATAATGTGCAAGCATTATGCTGTTCCCCCCCCCCCCCTGCACTTCATTGGGTATAATTTACAAAGTGGAATTTCACCATGTACACTGAACTCTGGGGAAAAGTCTCATGCAAAATGCGTTTTTCACAAAGTGAATAGCCCATTTGCCTTATCATTGTCTCCTGGCAACTAGAATTGTGATTTTTTGCCACTGGAAATTATCCATGCCACCTTCCATTATGGAATGGGCACAGGTCCTTAATGATGTAATGTCTACAGAAACTCTGATGGCATTTGACCACTGACTTGGGCACTGACTTAGTAAGAACTAGTTTGTGGCGCTCTTACACTTCCTGGTAAATACCTGCCATTCTCCCCCTGCGCAGTACTTCTACTTTGCCAACCCCATTCCCTCTCGGGACAAGATGTTATTCATTAGCATCTTATGGCAAGCATAACCTGCTGTATGTCATATACCTGTATTTGACTGCTTTATTCAGTGTTATTACCCTTTTGCCCATCCTCCCCCTACTGTATTATTATTCCATTTTGTGTCATCTGACATTGCACTATTTTTTATATTGGATAAAATATGGGAAAAAAATAGGATTTTTTGGACTCACCGTAAAATCCTTTTCTCAGACACAGCTCCTTAAAGCGGATCTCCACCCTAAAGTGAAGATCCGCTGATCGGAACCCTCCCCCCCTCCGGTGTCACATTTGACACCTTTCAGGGGGGAGGGGGGTGCAGATACCTGTCTAAAGACAGGTATCCGCACCCACTTCCGGCCCGCAGTCTCGGGCAAAAGACGGGCTTTTCCCGTTGTATGCTGGGAACTCTCGGCTCACAGCACACAGCGGGAGCCAATCGCGGGCGCAGCGCGACTCGCGCATGCGCCGTAGGGAACCGGGCAGTGAAGCCGGAGCGCTTCACTTCCTGGTTCCCTCGCCGTGGATGGAGGGGGGAGCAGCAGGGTGACGAGCGATCGCTCATCCTCTGCTGCGGACGCCGCTGGACTCCAGGACAGGTAAGTGTCCTAATATTAAAAGTCAGCAGCTGCAGTATTTGTTGCTGCTGGCTTTTAATATTTGTTTTTGGTGAACCATCCGCTTTAAATCTTGACAAGTGGGTTATGTTCCCTGTTTACAGGAGAGGACTAGGCAGAAACATGTTAGATCATTAAATACATGTTACATTAACATAGTTGAACAGCCCCGCCCAGGGAGCGGTCCCTCCAGACATAACCCTCCTCACTGCAGCAGGCAGTCTCAGTTTGTAACAAGCAGTACAAACCTAAAAAGGAGGGGTGGGTGCTGTGTCCGTCCATGGACTCAGAGAAAAGGATTTTACGGTGAGTACAAAAAATCCTATTTTCTCTTATCGTCCATGGACGGACACAGCTCCTTATATCTTGACAAGTGGGACGTCCCCAAGCAGTGTCAAAAACGAGGGGTGGGAAATATATCAGTAATACCAATTTTAACTTCACCCCAAAACAAGCAGAGCTCCTCAACGGAAGAAGTGCAACTTTAAACAGCCGCCTGTAAAAACTAGCGGCCGAAAGAAGCATCAGAAGATGCACTCACAGCAACCATGCGAGGCGGCGAGCAAGTCGCTGCCTCGCACAGCTGTGAGACCGATGAATGATGTCGGAAAAAAAACCCTGGAAGCACCAATTGCCCTGGTGGAAAGTGCCGTGACCGGAAAGGGGGGCCCGCCCCTTAAGAGCATAGACCTGTATGACAGCCTGCCTGATCCACCGAGAAATGGTAGTCAACGGGACCGCCAGGCCCTTTTGTGGACCAGACATCGACACAAAAGACAGTCAGAACTCCGAAACTGAGCCGTAGCAGGCTGGTACACCCGCAAAGCGCGTACCACGCCTCATGTATCAAAGGCAACCTCCGTAGGATGCGCTGGCCGAGGACAGAAGGATGGAAGAACAATGTCCTTATTGCGGCGAAAGGCCGAAACCACCTTCGGAAGAAGGGAAGGTTGTGGGCGCACCACCACCTAATCCTTTTGGAGGATCACGCAACTCAGAAACCCCTCTAACAGAGGTAAAGGCCACTAAAGGGGCCACCTTCTGAGATAGTGTCAAGAGAAAATCTCTCTGATGTTTCCAAAAGGAAAGTTCCTGAAGAACCGAGAGCACCAGAGTCAAAACTCATGGGGGAAGAGATGGGCCAAGAGGGGAAATTATATGACAAACCCCCTGCACAAAACCCCCTGTACCCACCAGGGAATGGGCCGCAAAAAGGCCACTGAAAGAACACAGCCAAGGCTGAAATCTGCCCCCAAATTTTTAGATCCACTCCATCTGTAAAAACAGCAGCACCCTGGACACCGAGTACGTCCATGGACGTCACTCCATCCCTTCGCACCAAGAGTAGGCTTGCCAGGTGTGATGGTAGATCCTCCAGAAGAAAACTACTGTGCCCTCAGCATTGTTGGAGATGACCGAGTCAGACTGACCCCGGTCACTTAAAGTCTGGCTTCCAATATCCATGTTGAGCAAGTCAGTGACTGTACAACAGGAGGAAGTATGGGACCTGGAGACAGAGGGACCTCCCTCCCTGGCAACCGCCAGGGTACCTCCACTACCAGGCGCCTGATATCGGTGTACCAAGGATGCCGAAGTCAATCTGGAGTGATTAGAATCATCGGAATCTCCTCCGCCTCCACTCTGTGGAGCAGCCGAGGAAGTAACTACAATGGAGCAATGGCAAAAAGTCGCCGATACAGACCCCACAGGGCCACCAGCGCAACTTGCGCATCTGTACCAGATCACTAGACCTGGCCACTAACTTCGACACCCTTGCGGTGGAGACGAGCGGCCAGGAGATCCATGCCCTAGGAGGCTCACCTCCTGCAAGGGAGCCGAAACACCCCGAGCACAAAGACCAGTCGCCCTGGTCCAGCATCTGGCGACTCCGGTAGTCCACCTGCCGCTATACCTGATGGTAGACCGAAGCCACAGCCGTAGCGTTGTCCGGCTGAAACCAGATCGGATGACCTTGCAACCTCCTCGACCACAAGGAAAAGCATAGCCTGATCGCCTAAAATAGTAGGACAATGAACGGTAGACAGCACCTGGTATTCCCAGGCAGTCTCCCACCCAGGCACTAGCCAGGCCCGACCCTGGGTAGCTACCGAGATCAGACGAGAGCAGGGATGGACTGAGACCAAAATTTGGCCCTGGACTTTATCCAGACCGGCCCACTTTATGTTTGCAAACAAGAACAAAAACAGTATATAAACTATACACAATTGTGCAAAAAACATAAGTAGCATAACATAAAGGAGTCCTCACTCACCTCTTTTATTATTTCACTTATTCTCCTCTGTATTTTCCTCATTCTTCTCACATCACTGCATGAAGTGGAGAGCGAGCTGCGCAGCCATTACTTTCACAGGCTGTCACTGAAACCGGCCCACTGAGCCACCGGCCCACCGGGAAACTCCCTGTAGTCCCTATGGCCAGTCCATGCCTGGACGAGAGCGGGCACACTCAGGGCTGACTGGACCCCCCAGGTTCACAACCCGTGAGGCTGGCATCCGTAGTAAACACTGACCACTGGAAGTAAGAAACAACTTCCTGGACCGAAGAGTCGGGGATCTCCATCACCAACTCAGAGAGACTCTGACTAGGTGGCGCACCGGAATCTGATGATTTTAGAGACAAGAGATTTTTACCACCTGGACAGTATTTCCTGTGGAAAACCCGAGTGTGGAACTGGACATAGAGTAACGCCTCGAAGGAGGCTACCCACAGGCCCCGGCCCCATAAATGCCTTATCCTGCTTTTTTTTTTTACTACCCAGGTACCTGGTCCATGGCTCCATAACAGAGCATTCCCCAGGGGATAACAGGGGAAGGGGGCACTCTATTACCGCCCGTCCGCAGTCCACCCCCACCCTGGCACAAACGTGTCCAGGACTTACAATGAAACCTCTGTGGGAATCCCAGGTGCTAACACCTGCTGCTACCACTAGCATGTTGGGGAAGGACCCAGATACTGACTCCAAATATTAATTTCAATATTTCTTTATTAACGTTTTCAAAGAAGGTGAACAAAAGAATATGCATTACAACATATCAGAAGTTCCGACTGGAGTAAATGGAACCAATAAAGAAGAAACTAGCATAGATGAGACATAGTTAGTCTTACAAAGTGAACAACAAAAATGAATCATCAAATGCATAAAGTGTATAAAATATTGTCAGCTCCAGACGGTGGGGGTTTTAGGGGAAGAAGAAAGGAGAGGAAGCACCAGCCAGGTGTACAAATGTGCTGTGTTGTAGTCTGAGGATGGGTAGAGAATGAGAGAGAAATAAATGGAAGGATACGGAAATCGGAAGGAAGATCATCAGGTAATAACAGTACATTTGGAATGTGTGAGCCAGGATGCCCACTTACACAGGAATTTTTCCATGTTTAAGTTCTTTCTAGCAACCAATCTTTCCATTTCACACTGGAGGTTCAAATCTGCAATTGTGGTAGAGACGGATGGGGAATCTGAAGTTTTCCAGAGTTTGGTGATGTTCAGCTTTGCTGCAAGTAATAAGTGTATTATGGTAACTCGTGATCCGGGGGGAAATTTTTCTATTCCAAGGTGTAATAATGCTAATGAGGGGTCAGGGGCGGTCGGGATCTGGTATATGGACGATATTAGAGCAAATATTTGTTTCCAGAATGAGCTTATGGACTTGCAGAACCATAAAATGTGTGCTATGGTTCCAGCACTACCGCATGACCTCCAACAGGTAGAGGGATGACCCGGGAAGAATTTGGACAGACGGTAGGGTGTGAGGTACCATCTGTGCACTGTCTTATGGTATGATTCCCAGTGATTGGAGCAGTGGGAGGCTGTAAAAGTGTGCTTAAAGGCCCGCGTCCACATATCAGGGGCAACAGTAATATTAAGTTCATCCGTCCATTTCGAGAGGGATGCAATTTGGGAATAGGGCCGGTTGTCGCTAAGTGCAGAGTACATTGTTGAGATTCCGTGTTTCGGGTATGTTGTGTGATTGTAGAAGTTATGGATTGGTTCAGGTACTTTAGCCACAGTGGTTATTTTAGATCTCCGGAGGAGGTGTGAAATCCTAGCATATGTGAAGGCTTCAGAATGAGGGAGACTATATTCAGTTTGGAGGTCTGGTAGGGCTTTTAAAGTGACTGTGTTGTAGAGGTCAGATAAATTATTAATTTTATGTTTATGCCAGTTGTGCAGGTTAAGGTCTTGCAGTTGCGCCATCAGCGCTCTAAGAGGGATTGGCAGTACGTGGGAAGGGTGTATCTTGGATGGCTCTTGGGTGATTTTTTTCCAGACTGCTAGTGAGGTTGCAATAGACGGGGGACTATGTATTGTAGAGGGCGGAAGCCCAGCTGAAGTGATCAGCAGCATTTCACGCAAAGTGTTAGGTTTGCAGAAGGACGATTCTATAATCGACCAGGCCTTATTGGGATTTGGGTGCCACCAATAGTATAGTTGGTCCAGAACAGAGGCATAATAATAGGTTTGTATGTGGGGAAGGCTAATGCCTCCTTTTTTATGGTGTCTGGTAAGGATGTAATGCGCGCATCTAGGTGGTTTAGTTTCCCATATGTAATTTAAGATGTGTTTTTGTATGGAGGTAAAGAAAGATTGGGGTATAGGCAAGATTACAGTGCGAAATAGGTATAGCAGTTTGGGAAGGATTAGCATTTTAAAGGAGGCGTTCCTACCTAGTTTAGAAAGACCTGTCGTGCGTAGTTGGCTTAATAAGTGGGGAAGTCGTGTTTGGAAGGGGCGGTAGTTAAGGTCGTATAGGTGAGGCAATGATGGGGCTAGGTTTATACCAAGATACGGAATAGACTGATTCGACCACGAATAAGGAAGGGATCCTTTCAGGAGTGACACCTCACAATCAGTGAGGTTGATCGGAAGTATTAGGGACTTGGATGAATTTATTTTATAAAAAGAGGCCGAACTGAATTGGGTAAGGATATCTTGGATCGCAGGCAAGGATTGAACCGGGTTTGTAACCATAAGGATGACATCATCGGCAAAGAGACTTATTTTATGGTTTGTGCCATCATGAATGATGCCCGATATGAGCTTGTCTCCTCTGATCCTCGCTGCCAGGGGCTCCATAAGTAGAGCAAAGATGAGAGGAGAGAGCGGGCACCCTTGGCGAGTGCCATTGGTAATCCCAAATGGTCTGGAAAGGATTCCATCAGTCAATACTCTAGCTGAGGGGTTTGAGTAAAGTGAGAGCACCGCCGACTGAAACCAGCCCGCAATACCAAATTTATCCAGCACTGCTTTCAAAAAACCCAATGCACTCTGTCGAACGCCTTCTCTGCATCTAAGGAAAGAAGCAGAGAAGGCGTTGGAGACTGGGAAACCTGATGTACTAGATCAATGACTCTTCTTGTAGCGTCCGGTGCTTGTCTCTCTGGCATAAAGCCAACTTGGTCTGAGTGCACTAGCGAGGGGAGACACTTAAGTAATCTAGTCGCCAGGACCTTGGCGTATATTTTCACGTCTGTATTGAGGAGCGATATGGGCCTATAGTTTGACGTGGATGTCGGATCTTTATCCGGTTTAGGGATGGTTGTAATAAGCGAGCGTAGCATATCAACAGGTAAAGAACCAGAGGTGGCAGCATAATTGAAGAGGGCAGTGAGGTGAGGGGTAATGAGTGTGGCGAAGGTCTTGTAGTATTCATTTGTGTAACCATCTTCACCAGGCGATTTATGGAGAGGGAGGGCATGGATGGCAGTTAGAACTTCCCCATCTGAAAAGGGCTGGGAGAGTTCCGCTAACTGGGCAGAGGTTATAGATGGCAGATCAATTAAGGAGAGAAAGTTTTGAATGGTTTGGCCTGTCGGTTGAGGGGTATTTGCGTCCGTTGCCAAGTTATAGAGAGAGGAATAGTAGTCACTGAAGGCATTAGCTATATCTTGTGGGTTCGTAAGAAGTGCCTTGGTGGCTGGGTGGTGAAGGGAAGTTATTTTGCAAATAACACGTTGAGCTTTGACCTGTCGGGCTAGTAGGGCACCAGCCTTATTACCCAGGGCATAGTACTTGGCTTTAGTTAATTTAAGATTGTTTTCAAATTTGTAGAGCAATAGTGAGTGAAGTTTTTGTCGACGTTCTAGTAACTCACTGGTTATGTTTTGCGAGGGGGCAAGTTTGTTTTGATTCTCTAGAGAAGTGATTTGGGATAGGACCTCGTCAATTTGCGTAGACCTCTGGTTCTTAATAGTACTGTGCAGTTTAATTAATAGACCTCGCATGTAGGCTTTATACGCTGACCAAAGTACAAACCTATCAGTGTCCGGTAGATCATTTGATTCAAAAAAGGAGTGGTGTTCAGTAGTGAGTTCTGGGTCTGCAGTTTCCCACAATGATAGAGATAGGAGCATGGTCCGACCATGTGATGGATCCATTCTCAGAGTTCGTCACATCTTGGAGGGTAATTTTGTCAACCAGGAAGAAGTCTATACGAGAGTATGAGAGCTGGGAGGAGGAGAAATAAGAATAGTCTCGCTCATTGCTATGTAGGCACCTCCATGGGTCAAATAGGTCGTTCGCTTGGAGAAAGGAGTTTAGTATGGGTAGATGATTGTTAGGTGAGGAAGTAGTGTCCAGAGTTGGGTTCCCAATTATTTTGAAGTCACCTCCAATAATAAGTCTCCCCTGTCGAATTTGTGATACTTTTTTGTGCAGTCGCCTGTGAAAATGCAATTGTTGCTTGTTCGGTCCATAGACGTTGACTAGGGTGTAGGTGACTTGGTTAATGTCACATATAAGAATCAGGAAACGTCCTTGGGGGTCTGCTACGGATTGGTGCAGCTTGAATTGTAGTGAATCCCGTATGGCAGTGAGGACTCCACATCTCTTCTTCTGGCCTGAGGCTAGAAAAACTTGGTTGTAGTTTTTCAGAGTGAACCTGGGAATCTTAGTAGAGGCAAAGTGCGTCTCTTGCGCTAAGAGGATATCAGCCTTCTGACTGGTGGCTTCCCTAAGGACTGCAGATCTTTTTTGCGGAGAATTAAGGCCTCTGGCGTTGATAGAGACTATTTTGAACGCCATTTCCAGAATCAGGAGGGCAGGATAGAGTGTCCTACAGATAGGAGAAGCAATTGGCAGATATAGGATGGGTCGTTGTTTCGTCACTACGGTAATCGATCAGAATGATCAGTTGCTAGCACAGAGAAGCAGAGGATCAGGAATATGTAGATATTTCGTCGGTAGGATTGGCTGGTACTGGGTCCAGGTGGGGAACTGGGGATAAAAAAAGAGGAGAGCCGTGAACCATAAGGTACCCGGGCTCAATGTGCAGAGAAAACTGCAAACAATTGGCGTGTGTAGTGGTTCGCTGTCCACTATAAAGGACAGAGATCACTAAATAGGCAGGAATCAAATAGGATCACTGTAGTTTGCCGGCCATTTAGTATGTGTAGAGAAGAGAATGCACTATTATTTTCAGACATCAGGAGGAGCACCTCCAACCTCCATGTGCGTCTGAGCAAGATCAGAAGGATTCGGTGTATCCTCCGGGATTATGCGCCAGGATCTCAAGAGTTTCAGTCCCGATGAAAGGGTTTGCACTACGTGAGTTTTGTTTTGGTGCGTTATAAGTAGTTTAGTAGGAAAGCCCCACTTATATGGCAATTTATGGTTCTGAAGAGCTTTAGTTATAGTCGCCAGCTGCCTGCGATTCTCCATGGTTGCTTTGGATAGATCGGCATAGAGAGCGATATTGGCGAAGGGGTCAGGCATTCGCGGTGCTCGCTTTGCAGCATATATGACCTTTTCTTTCACTGTGAAAAAGTGGATACGGGCCAAAACATCCCTGGGTGTAGAGGGCGGAAGGTGAGGTGGTTTAGGGAGCCTATGTGCTCTGTCGATTTCCATGTCACGGATTGTTAGTTCAGGTAATAGTGTATGCATCAGAGATTGTAGGAATTGAACTAGGTCAGATGGTTGGACCGATTCTGGCACATTGCGGAATTTAATATTGTTTCGCCTGGAGCGATCTTCTAATTCCACGAGCTTTAGATTGATCAGTTGGAGTTCATCCTCATGATCTGCAAAACCATCCACTAACTCGTTATGAGCTGAGAACAGGTCTCCCATTTTAGACTCAATATGTGTGATCTTTTGGTCATGAGTATGAACAGCTGCAGACAGTGTGGAAACAGCGGCGGATAGGTCAGCATACATCGTTTGCTGCAGTGAGAGGAGCATGTTCTTCATGGTGCTCTCAGACAACGGCTGGTCTGAGGCAGGGAAGGCATCCAGCACTGATGCTTGCTGAGGCTTGGGGAGAGAGACAAGGCAGGGAGCTGTGACAGGCTGCATTCGCTGGGGTTCTTCTATTCTGATCCTGGTCTTAGCGGGGCTAGCAGTAGTGGGTGAGTTCGGAGGGGAACACTCACCCTGAGTTTCAGAGGCAGAGAGACGCGGAGGCAGCGGGGTGCCGAGACCGCAGTGTGAGGAGGAGTGCCGCGCTGTCACATCGCGGCTTTCGACGGCGCCATCTTGGCCGCTCGTCAGGTCTGGAAGGGGATAGTAGTCAGTGAGCCTCCTCGGTATTTTAGAATCCTTTCGGCGCTTTGACATGGTTCTCCCGCTGTCCTAGAGTGTCTGAGCTGCCAGTCAGTATCGCAATCTCTTCTCTTCCGTCGCTCAGTCGGACGCTCAAGCCGACAGTACTACAGAGCTAAGGAGTTAGGCCGCCATTCACACGAGCCGTCAAGCCACGCCTCTCGACTCCAAATATTAATATTTACATAGTGTATATGTATAATATGCACACCTGTCCTTACAAATAAACAAAAGCTCCTAGAGCCCTATTCAGGGCCTCTCACCCACTTGCTGCTCTGATCAGGGATACCCAGGAGACTCACCTCAGATGGAGACTGCCCAGCGCTACCATCTGCTCTCAGCACACAGCGTGTGAGAGGAAAAGAACCGTGAGGTAACTGTGCGGCATCTGCAGGGATCTGTGTGCCAAATGGTGGCAAAATGCCGCGTTTAAACAGGAAAAGCCTCCTAGGACTTTTTAACAGTAAAAAAACCCTCACAGGAAAGCCCCATACAAAAAAGAAAAAACACAGGCCAAATAACACAGTCCCCTCAGGAAGGCCCCCTCCCCCTGACAGCGGCAATGTTAGCAATGCAGCAAGGGAAAAGGAGCAAGCAGGGAAGGGAGGAGAAGAGGACCCCGAACCCCAGGAATGCCCAGCCGTACCTACCCACGGAAGCGGGAGGGACTGTACTTACCCATCCGAGCGAGGACTCCATTCCGGACAGAACTACAACCGCAATTGGAGGTAGCTGTCAGCCCGGTCCACTGTGAGTGAGACAACACCACAGCCCAGTCATATGTGGACCTTGGAGCAAAGCTCACCGGCCACCCCAGGAGACATGGGGTATGGCGTGGCAGACCCAGTCTTTTGGCAAAGGTGTGCCCACGCTTGCGGGTCGGACTGATTAGACTACAAGGATCTATATTATCCAGCCTGTCTCCCAGTGGACAGTTGAGAAGATTCTTCAAGAAAAAGTAAAATAAAATAAAATTTCTCCTCAGGGCACTGGGCACAAAGGGAGCCATACATCCTTCTCCTTGCTAGGTAGAACGAAACTGAGGCTGCCTGCTGCAGTGAGGAGGGTTATGTCTTGAGGGACCGCCCCCTGGGCGGGGCTGTTAAACTCTGTTAATGTAACATGTATTTAATTATCTAACATGTTTCTGCCTAGTCCTCTCCTGTAAACAGGGAACATACCCCACTTGTCAAGATTTAAGGAGCTGTGTCTGTCCATGGACGATACGAGAAATACATATTTGACCAAAATACTGTAGTGGATTGTAATACTCAAATATAAAACAGAAATAACATTACCCTATGATAAAATGTGTTAAATACAGGAAACCAAGAGGAAAGAATAATGGCAAATGTTGTATAGATAACTCAAACATTATAAGTTGATGCAATAGTAAAACTCACCATTCCACCACAAAGACTCATGGCAGCTGTATGTTCCTCTAAACCATTAACATGCCCACTGTAAAAACAATGTTTGAAGTCTGATGAGTCAAGGTGACCATAACTTGGTTTTCCAATATGGACAACACTGTAAGAGTCTGCAATAAAATTTGCATTGATGGTAAGATTAAAATGAAAGAGCTGTCCATAGGCAGAAAAATAATAATTTGTTTTGTTGACATGAGTCTGTGAATTTTGAAAGTCAGTGCTTCTTTTTCTTCTTTTGAAATGCTGGTTATGTGGGAAGGCTTCTCCAAAGTCATTTACTCGAGAAGGTATGACAATTTCGTATGATGAAAGGGTTTTCACAAAATTAGCTGCAAAAAAAACACACAATTTACTAAAAATAATACAAAGAAAGTGCCCAAAAATTATAAACTGTTCCTAGACTTTTGAGTTAAGTGTTAAGCTCTGAGTGTTCCATCAGTGGGAAAATTGGTGGCGACAGTCTACTGTGGTGTGCAGCAGCACACCCTCAGAATTCCAGAAGACTGTCACCATCACTTTGCCAGATGATAGGACACTCCAGGCCTTTCTCTACTTTCAACTCAACTACAAGGGGTGTCAACTGTTTGGAATGGGCACATGAAAAACACGAACATCTGGAAGAATAGCTTTGTGGGAGGATAAAGCCTTATGGCTGTTTTGTCACTTCTTCCATGTCGGGCCGTGAACATTTGGGATGCACTTTGTATGAAAAAAATACATTATTTGTTTACAGAAATACAGCATGTGTATGTTAATCCAGGAAAGCACATGGTAGTGGAACAAATGTAAATTTAAATGTGATTTTATGTTACAGATTTACATCTAGTTGTTAACCATAATCAACTGAGTAAAGTGACTGCATTACCCACGTGGAAATAAATGGTATGGTATATTTCAGATATTGATCAGAGCTGAGGAAGCTACTTGAATTGGCAGCAAAACATCATCGACATTGTAACGGAATGAACCGTGACGCCCAGAGACTTTGGAGGGATGGGGGATACTCCCGTGCCAGCGTCACTAAGGACTCTTGGGTCTAAGGTCACCCTGTGCCCCTTTTGGGCATATGGTGACTGATAAATGATAATTCATGTTTTGCCAGAGATCTGGACATATTACAAGCTGTAAAAGTCAATGTTTCATTCAAGGTTATTTACAGAACAAATCCAGTGGAATGTGACATACTACTATCAGCTATGCTCTTAAAGGAATCTGAGAATTCTCCCACACTCACTGAAGTACAATAGGAGATCATAAAGTTATGTCTAAATATTTTACAGATGAATTACACATTAGAAGTCACATGATTAGCTGAATAGAGTACACCTCTGTGCAAGATAAAAAAAAAAAAAATACCTGTTTCCGGAGGGTACCAGATCTTGTTCACACCTGCATCCCAAGAGGCAGTAAGTGCACGATTTGCTAGAAACCACATCAAAGATACAGCAAACAGGACCTTTTCTAATGTAATGCACACACAATACATCTTAGTAATCTAGCCACATTGTGAATCCCAACTGCAAGAAACCGTTCCAAACAAGCCCAAGATAAAGATTTAGAGAAGTACCAATTATTAGGGACATGTTATTAAACTCCCAAAGCCCTATTAAAGTTATAAAAACATGTAAAATATGTGGCCTACTGTAACTCTTCTTGCCTATTTAGCCAAATACAAAGGGGTTGATTTACTAAAACTAGAGAGTGCAAAATCTGGTGTAGCACTGCATAGAAACCAATCAGATTCCAGGTTTTGGTAAAGGTAAAAGGTGATTGGCTACTATGTACAGCTCCACCAGCACTCTCCAGTTTTAGTAAAGTAACCCCAATGAGTTTTAAGATTAAAGAGTAGCTCCGCGTTTGTTGAGAAAAAGAAAAAATCCTCTCTGGGTGATCAACGTGTTTTGCAAGGTTTTTAACAAACTTTATTGCTAATTTTTTAGCTGTTTTAGCTCTGAAGGTATAGTTCTTTGTTAGACAATGTTCTGCACACATTGATTCTAAATGTGAGTGACTAATTCATTTTAGCCCAAGGTTCACACTGGGCTGCCGTAATGAAGCCGTGTGAGTTCAGCTGAACTCGCACAATTTCACTCCCGCTTGTAATGCCGCGTACACACGGTCGTTTTTTGCGATGAAAAAAAAAACGACGTTTTCTGTGAAGTAAAAACGACGTTTTTGAAACGTCACTTTTCAAAGACAATTTTGCATACACACCATCGTTTTTTCACAAAAAGCAAGGTTACGTTCACCACGCTTTTCCATTGAAGCTCGCTTCATAACTAGCTTCTGGGCATGCGCGGGTTGAAAAACGTCGTTTTGAACGACGTTTTTGCTACACACGGTGACTTTTTGTGAAACAAAAAACGACGTTTTGAAAAACGACACAAAAAATTCAAGCATGTTGGAATTTTTTTTTGGTCGTTTTTTTGAAGACAAAAAACGACGTTTTGCCCACACACGATCAATTTAAATGATGTTTTAAAAAACGTCGTTTTTTTTCATCGCAAAAAACGACCGTGTGTACACGGCATAAGTCCCGATTTCGGCAGCGATTACAGAGAAATCTGTGCAGTTTCTGCACAAATGTCAATGTAAATCGTGGGCTGAAATCACAAAAAGTAGTACAGAAACTACTTCCTGTAATCGGTGCAGCGCCGCAGATGCCCTGACTAAGATGGTGCCATTGCCGGCAAATGCCACCGATTTGACATGTCAAATCGCACCAGTGTGAACCAGGGCTTAATCTCACTTTCAGAGTTCTGATGAGAAAAGTTTCAATGTCTGCATCTGTTTCGATGCGATTAACCCTTAGTGAGCATTTCACCAAATATTTCAATTTTATTGCAGAGAATGCCTAAAACATAACATGTATCATAGTGCAGAATTCTTTAACCAAGCAAGAAACTACATTTTTGGGAGGCATTCTGTACTTGTCCCAAGATGCCATATTGCATTGGATTTTACAGAACATTAAAGCGTAACTCCACATTTGTTGAGAAAAAAACATTCCCCTCTGGGTGATCTATGTGAATTGCATGGATTTTAACAAACTTTGTTGCAGATTCCTATCTTTTGTTATTCTAAAGAAATCACTGTTTGTTTCTCTGTGCTCAGTAAGTCTAATGGGAGTGGTTTTATAATTATCAACCAGCTGATGTAGGGCTCGAATGAGAAAAACTGCTGGATCTGCATCCCTTTAGATGTGATTACCTATTGGGAGTATACACTTCTGGGAAAATCAGTGAGCCAATCACACAAGCAGGAAAGGATGTTTCTGGGGGACGTTATCTACACATGCTGTGCACAGAACACCTCTAGGTAGCCATATTGTATTGCATTTTACAGAAAATTACAGCAGCTGCAGATTGAAAAGAAAAGGCCATTTCTAATAACATTCAATTACACAATGACTTGTGTCACAAATGTATACGCTATATATTTTTTTATTGTTTGCTATTTTTTTTCCCCATGAAAATAAAGTTACCCTTTAAGTCGAAGTTTAAAAGATAAATATGCTGAAGTTTAAAACATAAGGTCATTTTTAATAACATTAATGACAATATGGTTTGTGCATCAATTGTATAAGCTATAATAGTTAGTTATTTTATTTATAATATTTTTCTTCCACGACAATGCAGTTACCCTTTAAGAAGAGTATTAGTTAGAGATGCAATAAAGTTGTTAATTGTAATATCTCTCGAGCTGCAGAAATGACCAGCTAAAAATTGAGAAACTATTCAAGAAATGACTCTAACCCAGTTGCTCCACAAAATTGGGAGAGTAAAAAAAAAGACTAGCAAGGAGAAAGTCATACTGGAAAAACAGTATACAACATGGTTTATTTTGGTTTATGGCCTAATGGCGTGTGTAGAAAGGAAAAGTAAAAAAATGTGCCAAAACACAGGATTTATTTTTGACAGCAATATCAGATAAGTAAAGTAAGCAAACTCTAATTGTCTAAACACTGGTGTTAAACTGTTTAAATTCACTTCAAGCCATCTAAGTTTAATAATTCAATTTCACATGATGTGGACAGTTGTATTTTAAAACTTTACAATCTTACTATTGAATGGATGGGTTTTAATAGTACCACATGGGAAATACAAAAGCAGGAAATACCCTTACCCTAGAAATGCATACAGAGAATAAATTTCAATGCATACAGAAACCTCTTAACTCTCTTTTCCAATTTAGTAGTTTAGGTACGGTATATCAGGGTGCAGAGCAACAAAAACTCGCTTGTGAATGATAACCTACATAATCAAAAAAGTGAATGATCACACCAGAAATAAAAAGGTCTCAAGCCTGGAAAAAGGTATCACACATGAAAATATATTTTCCCAAACCCTTGCCTGAAACTTCAAATGAACCCTCGTACAATCAGCAGGTATCGTGGTCTTTGCTGACTGCACTACTGTAGGGTTCACAAGGCGGAAGGGGTGGGGAGCAGGTTGGACCACTATACAGAGACCAATGTCCTCACAGAATGCATCAAGGTCTTTAGCTGCAGTCTTCAGTGAATATAGAGAATTCTTCTGGGGCTGGGAGAGCTTTTCAGTCAACTAAGTATTTAACACTGTTTTCATGCAGCCTCACTTGTTGATATGTTTTAAATTTAATATATACAATGTATATTATTTTATTATGTTTTATAAAAACTGTATTCAAAAGAAATACAGTGCATTGAAAAAGTATTTAACCATTAAACCATTTACAACCACTTTATGCTACACGTAAGCCTACTGTATATTAAGGCTGGAGAAAGAAAAACCTCTAGGTTTGGGACTATGTGGGCAACAGAAAAATAGATTAATAGAAATCAAGAATTATAAAAAAATATATTTAATAAATGAAAAATACAAAAAATATATAAACATTACAATACAAGATGATATGAAAGAAGAATAAATAGATTGTTCAGACATATAAATGACACATAGACACTATGCTGTATTAAACAGAAATTCCCTCAAGAGGGTAAACTGTAGATAGTTGGCTGATCTGCCAACTATCTAGTTTACCCTCTTGAATATATTTTTTTTATAATTCTTGATTTCTATTTAACTATTTTTCTGTTGCCCACATAGTCCCAAACCTAGAGGTTTTTCTTTCTCCAAATTTAAAAGGGACGATGGCAACTGCATGAGCTTTTGTTTAGGCTGGTTTATTTGCTGTATATTAAGGCTTACCTGTAGCTACCCAGGATATCTCCTAAACCTGTACATTTTAGGAGATATCCCCATCCCCTGCATGTGCCGATATTAACGGCGCATGCAAACTGGGACAAACAGAAGCAATGGCACGTATGTGCTGTTGCTTCAGTACGTGTGCCGTTATCAGCGGCTCCCGCGCACATGTGCCTGGAAGTAACCCCTGGGAGAGATGTCGACGGCCGAAGGGGGGGGACGAGGACCACTGCGGAGGCTTCGATGTAAGGTAAGAAATTCATAATGAGTTAGTTTGCTATGCATACTAGCTCATTGCGCATTTGTCTTGTAGGGTTTTTTTCTTTCTTTTTTTTTTTTTTAGAGTTTACAATCACTTTAATACCCCTTGAAATTTGACACATTTTGCCATGTTACAATCAAAAATGTAAATACGTTTTATTGGGATTTTATGTTATAGACCAACACAAAGTGGCACATCATTGTGATTTGGAAGGAAAATGATACATGGTTTTCAATTTTTTTTTTTACAAATAAATATCTGAAAAGTGTGGCGTGCATTTATATTCAGCCCCCTTTTACTCTGATACCTCTAACTAAAATCTAGTGGAACCAATTGCCTTCAGAACTCAACTAGTGAGTTAATAGATTCCACATGTGTGTAATTTAATCTTAATATACATACAGCTGTTCTGTGAAGCCCTCTGGTGTTTGTTAGAGATCTTCAGTGAACAAACAGCATAACGAAGGCCAAGGAACACACCAGACAGGTCAGGGATAAAGTTGTGGAGAAGTTTAAAGCAGGGTTAGGTTATGAAAAAATATCCCAGGGCAATCTTAGACCTTGTACACACGATCAGTCCAAACCTTAACCAATGAAAACGGACTGAAGTTCATTTTCATCGGTTCACAGACTGATGGTCTGATGTGCGTACACACCATCAGTTCAAAAACCGATCGTGTCAGAACGCGGTGACGTAAAACACGGCGTGCTGAAAAAAATGAAGTTCAATGCTTCCAAGCGTGCGTCGACTTGATTCTGAGCAGGCACAGGTTTTTGAACAGACGCTTTTGCATACTAACCATCAGTTTGGACCAATGGTCAGGCGTCCTTCAGTCCGATTTTAAAGCAAGTTTTAAAACTTTGGACTGAAGGACAAAAGACTGATGGGCCATACACACGGTCGGTTTGGACCGATGAAACTGAACTTCAGTCCGTTTTCATCAGTTTGGACTGATCGTGTGTACGCGGCCTTAGAAAAAAACCTGTTAGAGTATGCAAAAGACTGTTCACCCTCCAGCAGAACAATGATCCTAAGCATACAGCCAGAGCTACAATGGAATGGTGCAAAGCATATTCATGTGTTAGAATGGCCCAGTCAAAGTACAGACCTAAATCCAATTAAGAATCTGTGTCAAGACTTGCTGTTCACAGAAGCTATCCTTATAATCTGACAGAGCTTGAGCTATTTTGCAAAGAAGAATGGGCAAAAATGGCACTCTCTAGATGAGCAAAGCTGGTAGAGGCATAACCAAAAAGACTTACAGCTGTTTTTGCAGCGAAAGGTGGTGCTATAAAGCATTGACCAAGGGGGGCTGAATATAAATGCATGCCACACTTTTCGCATAGTTACACAGTTACATAGTTAGTCAGGTTGAAAAAAGACACAAGTCCATACAGTTCAACCATAAAAAAAAATAAAAATAAACAAACAAAATAAAACACAGTACATCCCATACACCCAACTCCATACCCACAGTTGATCCAGAGGAAGGCAAAAAACCCCAGCAGAGCATGATCCAATTTGCTACCGGAGGGGAAAAAATTCCTTCCTGATCCCCCGAGAGGCAATCGGATTTACCCTGGATCAACTTTACCTACAGAACTTAGTACTCAGTTATATTATGTGTATTTAGGAAGAATACAGGCCCTTCTTAAAGCAATCTACTGAGCTGGCCAGAACCACCTCTGGAGGGAGTCTGTTCCACATTTTCACAGCTCTTACTGTGAAGAAACTTTTCCGTATTTGGAGGTGAAATCTCTTTTCCTCCAGACGTAAAGAGTGCCCCCTTGTCCTCAGCGTTGACCTTAAAGTGAATAACTCAACACCAAGTTCACTATATGGACCTCTTATATATTTGTACATGTTGATCATATACCCCCTTATTCTCCTCTTCTCAAGAGTGAATAAATTCAGTTTTTCTAATCTTTCCTCATAGCTGAGCTCCTCCATGCCTCTTATCAGTTTAGTTGCCCTTCTCTGCACTTTCTCCAGTTCTCCAATATCCTTTTTGAGAACTGGTGCCCAAAACTGGACTGCATATTCCAGATGAGGTCTTACTAATGATTTGTACAGGGGCAAAATTATATCTCTATCTCTGGAGTCCATACCTCTCTTAATACAAGAAAGGACTTTGCTCGCTTTGGAAACCGCAGCTTGGCATTGCATGCCATTATTGAGCTTATGATCAACTAAAACCCCCAGATCCTTGTCCACTACAGATCCCCCCAGTTGAACTCCCCCTAGCATGTATGATGCATGCATATTCTTAGCCCCCAAGTGCATAACTTTACATTTATCAACATTAAACCTCATCTGCCACATAGTCGCCCAATTAGACAGAGCATTGAGGTCGGCTTGTAAATTGGAGACATCCTGCAAGGACGTTATTCCACTGCATAGCTTGGTGTCATCTGCAAAAACAGAAATGTTACTTTTGATCTCAGACCCAATATCATTTATAAAGATATTAAAAAGTAAGGGACTCAACACTGAACCTTGGGGTACACCGCTGATAACCTTGGACCATTCAGAGTAAGAATCATTAACCACAACTCTCTGAATCCTGTCTTTCAGCCAGTTTTCTATCCATTCACAAACTGATATATCTAATCCTGTAGACCTTACCTTACACATGAGCCGTGTGGGGAACTGTATCGAACGTTTTTGCAAAATCCAAGTATACCACGTCCACTGCCACGCCTCTGTCCAGGGTTTTACTTACCTCATATGTATTTGTAAAAAATTTCCACTTCACAGCGGATTCGGCGGTGGGAGAGGCCCCCCTCCCACCGCGCTCCTGCGCCCTCTGGAGCAGTCGGAAGAGGCGATCGGGTCCTTCCTGTGGCTGGGTATGGAGAAGAGAGAGAAGAAGATGGCCCCCACCCATCTCCATACCATAGCAGGATGGAAGCGACGTCAAAACATCACTTCCGCTCATAGCTCTTAAAGACCCATTGCATTTTAGTGTAAATATGAGATATGAGACCCCATATCTCATATTTAAGAGGAACAGTCATGTTTTTTTTTTATATTACAAGGGATGTTTACATTCCTTGTAATAGAAATAAAAGTGACACATTTTTTTTTCAAAGAACAGTGTAAAAAATAAAAATAAAAGGTAAAATAAATAAGATTTTTTATTTTTTTATTTAACGCGCCCCGTCCCGCTGAGCTGGTAGGCAGAAGCGTACACATACGTGAGCAGCGCCCGCATATGAAAAGGGTGTTCAAACCACACATGTGAGGTATCGTCACGATCAGTAGAACGAGTGCAATAATTCTAGACCTCCTCGGCAGAAACCAGCGAGAAGCTCGCTGGGATCCTCATTCTGCCGAGAACCTCGGCCTTGTGTACGGTTTCGGCAAACATCCCGTTGGGAAAGCCGTCGAGCCAAAATAGAGAGCAGGTTCTCTATATGCTCGATCGTCCATTGAGAACCATGGCTCGGCGCCTTTCCCGACGGCTTGGTCGGCGACTTCGACGGCTGGGCTTGAACCTTGACGGGCGGAACGATGTGTTCTGCCCGTCGAGGTTCTCGTACGTGTGTGCAACTCAAAAAATTACTCAAAAAACTCAAAAAATGCAACCTGTAGAATTTTTTAAACATCGCATATGGAGATTTTTAAGGGTAAACGTTTGTCGCCATTCCACAAGCAATTTTTAAGCGTGACATGTTGGGTATCAGTTTACTCAGCGTAACATTATCTTTCACAATATAAAAAACAATTGGGCTACCTTTACTGTTGTCTTATTTTTTTTATTAAAAAAGGTGATTTATTTTCCCAAAAAAGTGCGATTGTAAGACCATCTTCTTCTCTCTCCTCTCCATACCCAGCCACAGGAAGGACCCGATCGCCTCTGCCGACTGCTCCGGTAAGCTGCAGAGGGTACGGGAGAAAGCGGCGGGAGGGGGGCCTCTCCCACCGCTGAATCTGCTGCAGAGACCACCATTATCGGAAACCGGACCGTCACCTGAAGAGATGGATACCTGAGTTATGGCAGCTAGCTCAGGTCTCCAGTGACTGAATGCAGTCTAAATACATTGCCTTGAAAAAGTATTCATACCCCATACAGCTGCAAGTCTTTTTTGAATATGTCTCTATTAGATTTGCACATTTAGAGGGTGAACTTTTTGCCCATTCTTCTGATTGTATGGAGAGCATATGTGAACAGCAATTTTCAAGTCTTGCCACAAATTCTCAATTGGATTTAGGTCTGGACTTTAACTGGGCCATGCTAACACATGAACATGTTTCAATCTAAACAATCCATTGTAGCTCTGACTGTATGTTTAGGGTCGTTCTTCTCAAAGCTGAACCTCCACCCCAGTCTCAAGTCTTTTGCAGACTCCAATTGGTTTTCTTCTAAGATTGCCCTGTATGTGGCTCCATCCATCTTCCCATCAACTCTGCCACAAAATAACACTGTTTTTTTTAACACAAATTGTTTAAGCAGTTTAGACTTTATTTTTGTACTAACAAGTGTAGTGGAGTACTTTGTGTTTCTTATTATTATGTGAACTGCCCTAACCAAGTACATCTTACAGTACTTATACTATATACTGTAACTTGATGTAACTGCCTATATTATTATACTCAACTGCTTCCTGGAGCTGCACCCCGAGGACACTGTCCATCTGTTCAGCAGTGCCAGTGCTTATCAGGATGACACCTAGCTTCATGTAACCCACTTCTTATGAGCCCAGAGATTCAGTCCTACAACATGAACAGAATTTCTCACCACCAATGAAAGAAGAAGCTGAAGAGGGAGGGCCTGCTCATCAGATGATCAGCCATACATTATATGGAATTTAGGTATGTATTGGGAAAATAAAAATAAAAATATTTTGTTGGACGATGTGGGGTAGAGACCTAGAGTTGGGTTTTAAAGCCTAAGTTTAGTAAAAAATAAAAAAAATCAGCACCAGGGACATTACTTCATTGTAATGTGTCTGTTGTTCTGCTGGCTAGTGCTTTTGTTAAAATCTTTGCTCCTCTGAAGCCTCCCGTCCCCATTGTCATAATCTTCCCATGACTTGTGATTATGCACTCATTAAAGAGATTGCAAAGTAGTTTTTTATTTTCTAAATAGGTCCCTTTAAGTTGGTTTACTTACCTTTTCCTTAGTTTTCATTTCTAAATGTTTTTTTTCTTTGTCTGAATTTCTTACTTTCTGTTTCTCCTCAGTAAGCTTGCCCCCGCCATCTGAGTGGGGGTTAGTCAGCCAGAACAGCTTACTGAAGAGGAACAGGAAGTGATAGATTCAGATAAAGAAAACAAAGAAAAAAACATTTAGAAGGGAGATCGAAGGAAAAGGTAAGTGAACAAACAATGCACTAGCTTCAAGGAGCCTATTTAGAAAATAAAAAACAAACCTTTACAATCCATTTAAGACTATATCAACTCTTTATTTTTCTGTGCTTCTCTGTTTATTTCTGAGCTTTTATAAATAAAAAGCGCTCTTTAAATGGGGGACAGTAGGGAGCTGTGGTGGCTCAACGTTATTGGCACTGCGCTGACAAGCCATTCACCTCTGCAGCCAAGGGTTCGGATCCCGGTCTCGGCTACATGTGAATTGAGTTTGGTGGTCTCAGCCCGGCTCCCGGTGGGTGTGCTATGCAAGGTACGCCTGTGCTTAGTACGCCCACCCCCCCCCCCCCCCACAAAAACCACCACACTTGCACGCACACGAAATTGGTTTAAAACACACGCACTTTGGCCATGTGGTCTCCTAATATAAAAGAGAGGCGAAGAATTGGACAATAGAAGATTGGAAAATCGCTGCCTGGTCTAATACGTCTTGATTTTAGCTGCAACATTCAGATGCTAGGGTCAGAATTTGGCGTAAACATGAAAGCATGGATCCATCCTGCCTTGTATCAACCATTCAGCCTGGTGGTAATGATGTGGGAGATATTTTCTTGGGCCCCTTAGTACCAATTGAGAATTGTTTGAATGCCGGGGACTACCTGAGTATTGTTGTCCATCCCTTTATGACTACGGTGTACCCATCTTCTAATAGCTACTTCCAGCATGTCACAAAGCTGGTTTCTTGAGCATGATAATAAGTTCACTGTACACCAATGGCCTCGATAGTCACCAGATCTCAACCCAATAGAGCACCTTTGGGGTGTGTTGGTATGGGAGATCTACATCATGGATGTGCAGCTGACAAATCTGCAGCAACTGAGTGATGGTTTCATGTCAATATGGACTAACATCTCAAGAGGCCTTCTCCACAGCAGGGAGAAAGCCTCGCATTACTGTGTGGAGTTACAGACAGAAGAACAGGAAGAGAGAATTTCTCAGAAGAAATAAGGACATTTAAAAGCAAAATCGAAGGATGAGGTCAGTGAAGGAGGACTGCACTAAGGTAAAGGAAGCTATTTAGGGAAAACATTTTTTACCTTTCCAACCCCTTTAAAGGCAGTTCTGAAGTCAAAAGGGGGGCCAAACCTGTACTAGCAAGGTGTACCTAATAAAGTGTCTGGTGAGTGCATATTGTGAGGCATATTTCTTTATGTGATATATTTACTATATACATTTATTGTAAATGAGTAACAAGGGTTAAAAAGTACTGTATGTTCATTCACATGGAGAGGGTGCTGAATATCTGGGAGCCCCCTTGTTTTAAAGTCAAGCCCCCCCCCCCAAACCCCTACATTCACAAGACCAAGGTTTGGAAAAGAGGTGCTTGTCAATACCCTCCCCATGTTCATGACATGTTACCTGCATGTTCAGGAAGGGGTTGGGGCTCACTGTCCCTCCTTTTCCTGGCCAGCCAGGCTGCATGTGTGGCCAGGTAGGGATCTGGTATGGATTTTACGCGGGGGTTGATACAATTTTTTTTTTTTGCACAGGGCCTCTTATAAACCCATACCAGGCCCCTATCAAGGATATAGGTGATATAAGAAATCCACATGATTTATTTGCAGGGCATGTTGACTGAAATGTTTCAAGATGGCAAGGAACACATTGTTGCTGCCCCACCTCTTTTCCTGGCCCATTCATGCTGCATGCGTGGATAAGCTTCTACAATACATTTTGGAGGGACAAAATTGTGAAAAAATACAAGTTTTTCTTAGTTTCCTCCCGCCGCCCTCCAGTAGTTCTACCGAGTCACCGCTGCCATCGGTGAGTCAGAGAACAGATCCGGATGTTTACCATAGAGATGGTCGTCGGAGTCTCCATGATCGTTTGGAGGCTGGGCGCAATGTTATGACGTCATGCCCGGCCTCTGCATTCAAACAAACTGCGCCACCTCGGCTGGGAAGATCTTTTTTTATTTTCATTTCAGGCTTCCCAGCCTAGAGGTGAGATGTGGGGTCTTATTGGCCCCATTTCTCACTGTAAGGAGGACCTGTCATGCCATATTCCTATTACAAGGGATGTTTACATTCCTTGTAATAGGAATAAAAGTGATCACATTTTTTTTTAAAGTGTCAAACTTAAAAAATAAATGTAAAATTAACAATAAGTAAAAAAATGTAAGCGCCCATGTCCCTGTGTGCTTGCACGCAGAAGCGAATGCATATGTAAGTCCCGCCCACATATAAAAACAGTGTTCAAACCACACATGTGGGGTATCGTCACAAATGTTAGAGTGAGAGCAATAATTATAGCCCTAGACCTCCGCTGTAACTCAAAACATGAAACCAGTAAAATATTTTAAAGTGTCGCCTATGTGGATTTTTAAGAACCCAAGTTTGGCGCCATTCCACAAGCGTGTGCAATATTGAAGGGTGACATGTTAGGTATCTATTTACTCGGCGTAACTTCATCTTTCATATTATGCAAAAAAATTGGGCTAACTTTACTGTTTTTTTTTAAAACCATGAAACAGTTTTATTTCCAAAAAAATACGTTTGAATAATTGGAACAACCGCCATTGTATTCTCTAGGGTCTCTGCTAAGAAAAAAACATATATAATGTTTTGAGGTTCTGTTTAATTTTCTAGCAAAACAATGATTTTTACATGTAGGACAGAAATGTCAGTATTGGCCTGGGTGGCAAGTGGTTAACCAAAATCTTTTTTATTTTTTTAATGACTTTTTCTGTACTACATCCTATAGGTGCGCCACTTCATATGCAGGTTTAACCACTTTAGCCCCGGACCATTATGCAGCTAAAGGACCAGGCCATGTTTTGAGATTCGGCACTGCGTCGCTTTAACTGACAATTGCGCGGTCGTGCAATGTGGCTCCCAAACAAAATTGGCGTCCTTTTTTCCCACAAATAGAGCTTTGGTATTTGATCACCTCTTCGGTTTTTATTTTTTGCACTATAAACAAGAATAGTGTGACAATTTAAAAAAAAAATCTATATTTTTACATTTTTGCTATAAGTATCCCCAAAAAATATATAAAACATTTTTTTTTCCTCAGTTTAGGCCGATACGTATTCTTCTACATATTTTTGGTAAAAAAAAAATCGCAATAAGCGTTTATTGATCGGTTTGCGCAAAAGCTATAGCATCTACAAAATTGGGGATAGTTTTATGGCATTTTTATTAATTATTTTTTCTACTAGTAATGGCGCAGATGAGCGATTTTTATCATGACTGCGATATTATGGCGGACACATTGGACACTTTTGGCACCGTTTTGGAACCATTGTAATTTTCACAGTAATTAGTGCTTTAAAAATGCGCTGATTACTGTGAAAATTACACTGGCAGTGAAGGGGTTAACCACAAGGGGGCACTGAAGGAGTTAAGTGTTCCCCAGGAAGTGATTCCTAATGTGTGGGGGCGTGGCATGGCGTGACACATCACTGATCGTCTGTTCCGCTGACAGGGAACAGACGATCAGTGACACTGCCACTAGGACGAATTAGGGGGGGCTTTGGTAGGCTTAGAAACTGGATACCTCTATCTAATTAAGCTATACACATTTGGTTTATACACAGTGGCCCAGATTCAGAGAGCCATTACGCCTGTCTAACTGGTGTTAGACTGGAGTAATTTCAAATTACGCGCGTTTTCTAGCTAGTCGAAAACCTCAAACCATGAATAGACGGCTGCGGGCTTCAATTCGACTGGATTACGTGTTTGTACGCCTTGGGATCTACGCTGCAATAAAATTGCGGCCACTGGGTGGACTTCCCGTCGTTTTCGGCGTCGGGGTATGCAAATGAGCTTTTGCCGGCGATCCCCGAAATTACGATCTTCAATCGCAATCTCTTACGGCACCTTTAGTCATCTTTTATTTGCGTAACACTATACCAGCTTTTTGCTGCTCTAATATTAGACAGCCCATGTTAAGTATGGCCGTCGTTCCCGCGTAGAATTTCTACGTTTTCCGACGTCTTTTATTATTTTTAACGTAAGTCGTCCGGGAATAGGAATGTTCGTAAACGCCGCTACTCAAACAACGAATGACGTAACGACGTGATTTCGCGCAATGCATGGCGGGAAATTTCTGAACGGAGCATGCGCAGTTCGATCGCCGCGGGGACGCGCTTAATTTAAATGCTTCACGCCCCCCAACCGCGTATTTCGATTACGCGGCGAGAAATAGACTACGCCGCCGTAGCGTACGGGCAAAAATCTACCAGGATTCGGTGTACAGCCTGGTAAAATACGGCAGCGTAGAGTATTTCGATTACGCAGCGGAATATTAAGTGTATGTGAATCTACCCCAGTGTACCTAGGAGCTCTCCCCTGACATCTCTGGCCATACTCGGCATTACATCTCCCCTTCATAGGTATGCATTTTGAGTTTTGTGATCAAGTGTCCTTGATACAATTTAAATACAATTTTTTTATATAATCTTTTTTACAATTTTTTTATTACATTTTTTATAATAATAGTTATGCTTGGTGGTGTTTTTTGGTATCCTAATGTAGACTACTTATACTATTAATATCTTTGGAAATTCTTTTTTCTTAGAATATACTTATTCATTTATATATATATATACTATTTTTGCATATGCAGGGGCAGTATATATTTTTCACGCTTAAGAGTGACTACCCCGGGTCTGCTTGGAAGAGAGGGAGGTCTTTGGCCCATTTGTGTGCCCTTGTTTTCCTCCTTAAAGGGCCCTGGTGCCACCGCTTTGATGTCTTCCCGTCTCTTCATAAGATCATATACATGGTGACGTGTATGATATATGTATTGTGTAAATTCAATGCTTTTCTCGTCATGTACTAAGACAATCTCTGTAATATTTTGAAAACATGTTAATTTATATTTATATTGTACACAGTGCGACCCCACACGGACACTGGCCCCTGAAGAATGGACATGGTTCTGAAACGCATAGGACCTGAATTAACCCCTGTGGATTAGTCAGATACGCACCTATGAACTTTGTTTTTAACACTTATTCTTTGCATTTTTTGTATAAATAAACTTTTATTGAAATTATTTACGCTACTTGAATTAATGAATTGTTACCGCTAAAGCCCCACCTTGGGGGATCCCTCCTTTTTCTATTAATTATAGGGGTGTTGGTAACAGACAGTGGTCTCCCGTATAGATGTTTTTTTGTATGCCACTAGGAAGAATGGGGAAAGGTTTGTTTACACTTACCTCTCCTCGTTCTTCAGCTCTGTGAGCCGATCGTGGGACACCGGTGGCGATCGGGTCTGCGGGTTCTGCAGGCACTGTCACGGAGCTCAGGATCAGATCAGGACCCGCGGCTGGGCATCTTAAAGGAGACGTACGGGTACGTAAATATGCCCAGCCATGCCGCTCTGCCGACGTATATCAGCGTGAGGCGGTCCTTAAGTGGTTAAGCCCACATACATGTTATTTAAACACAAGAGTATTTTTAAAGCATAACTTCACTCTCAATCAACATTGACTATTTTTAATCCTTGTGCTGCTAGCATTAGTAGATGGATAGAAAAGTATATTGTATTTACTTGTTTTACATTTCCTAGAAACATAGAAAAGTGACGGCAGAAAGAGACAGAGTAGTCCATTTTTTTTGTTTTTAGTATAAATCTGTTTGTCCCAAGCATTTAGCTTGAAGCTATTTACTGTTGATTGTCTCACTATCTTTGCTTAAAGTTTATTCTGAACATCAACTACCCTTTCAATAAAATAATACTTTCTAAAAAAAATTGCAAACTAGTGTGAAGTTATGTCCCCGTTTTCTTGATTTTGGTATGATATGAATACTGTTAATAATAGCATCATTTATGGAGTAGTTAAACTCAGGGGGTATTTTTTTTTTTTAATAACTCAGGCCATGATATGAATACTGTTAATATCATCATTTTTGGAGTAGTTATACTCATGAGGTATTTTTATTTGTATTTATTTTTTATAACTCAGGCCATGATATGAATACTGTTAATAATATCATAATTTTCGGAGCAGTTATACTCATGAGGTATTTTTATTTATTTTTTATAACTCAGGCCATGATATGAATACTGTTAATAATATCATCATTTTTGGAGTAGTTATACTCATGAGGTATTTTTATTTTTATTTATTTTTTCTAACTCAGGCCATGATATGAATACTGTTAATATCATTTTTGGAGTAGTAATACTCATGAGGTATTTTTATTTGTATTTATTTTTTCTAACTCAGGCCATGATATGAATACTGTTAATAATATTATCATTTTTGGGGTAACTATACTCATGAGGTTTTTTTTTTTTTTCTAACTCAGGCTATGATATGAATACTGTTATTAATATTCTCATTTGGAGTAGTTATACTCCTAAGGTAATTTATATATATATATATATATATATATATATATATATATATATATATATATATATATATATATATATATATATATATATATATATATATATATATATATATATATACAGTATATAACTCAGGTCATGATATGAATACTGTTAATAATATTATCATCTTTGGAGTAGTTATTCTCATGAGGTATTTTTATTTTTTATAACTTGCCATGATATGGGCCATGATATGAATACTGTTAATAATAATATTATAATATTATCATTCTTGGAATAGTTATACTCATTAGTTATTGGCCTGTTTGTTTGTTTTTTATTTATTTTTTGTTTTGTTTTTTCTTTCCTTCCCCTATATACTATGTAACTAAACTGTTGCTGGTGAAAGCATATTTTTACTTTTTTAAGTCATTATTTTATTTTTTCTCTATTTTTACTATATTTATAGTTGCTGTTACCTAAAGTTTAATTGTACTGTTTGTAGGTTCTCTGGTGCTGACTGGCCCCTAGGAACCTTATGTTGCCCTCTTCTCACCCTCTGACCCCTGCTATTACTAGACGGGAGTCAGATGGTGATGTTGGAACCTCTTGGGGTACAATTGTTGTTCCCCTAAGGCCGCGTACACACGATCGGTCCAAACCGATGAAAACTACCCAAAGTTTTGTTTCATTGGTCCAAACTGACCGTGTGTACGGCCCATCGGTCTTTTGTCCTTCGGACCAAAATTTTAAAACTTGCTTTAACCACTTGACCACCGAGCCTGTTTTTCAGATTCGGTGTTTACGAGACTAAAACATTTTTTTTTGCTAGAAAATTACTTAAAACCCCCAAACATTATATATATTTTTTCTAACACCCTAGAGAATAAAATGGCAGTCATTGCAATACTTTTTGTCACACCGTATTTGCGCAGCAGTCTTACAAGCGCACTTTTTTTGGAAAAAATTCACTTTTTTTAATTAAAAAATAAGACAACAATAAATTCTTTTATATATTGTGAAAGATAATGTTACGCCGAGTAAAATGATACCCAACATGTCACGCTTAAAAAATGCGCCCGCTCGTGGAATGACGTCAAACTTTTACCCTTAAAAATCTCGATAGGCCACGTTTTAAACATTCTACAGGTTGCATTTTTTGAGATACAGAGGAGGTCTAGAATTATTGCTCTCGCTCTAACGATCGGGGCAATACCTCACTTGTGTGGTTTGAACACTGTTTTCATATGCGGGCGCTACTTGCGTATGCGTTCGCTTCTGTGCGCGAGCTGGTCGGGACGGGGCGTTTTAAAAAAAAACATTTTTGTTTTCTTATTTATTTTAATTTAGTTTATAATTTTTTACACTGAAAAAAATAAAAAAATAAAAACTATCACTTTTATTCCTATTACAAGGAATGTAAACATTCCTTGTAATAGAAAAAAGCATGACAGGTCCTCTTAACCACTTAAGACCCGGACCAAAATGCAGGTAAATGACCTTGCCCCTTTTTGTGATTCAGAACTGCGTCGCTTTAGCTGACAATTGCGCGGTCGTGCGACGTGGCTCCCAAACAAAATTTGCGTCCTTTTCTTCCCACAAATAGAGCTTTCTTTTGGTGGTATTTGATCGCCTCTGCGACATTTTTGAAAAAAAAACAATATTTTTTACTTTTTGTTATAAGAAAAATCAAATAAACTAAATTTTAGTCAATCATTTAGGCCAAAATGTATTTAGCCATATGTCTTTAGTAAAAAAAAATCGCAATAAAAAAAAAATTAGCTACCTAGCGGGAACAGCGACACTAAAACAGCGATCAGAAAAATGATCACTTAGTGACGCTGGCAATAGGGAGTGAAAGGGTTAACTAGGGTGGTGATCAAGGGGTTAAAACTTTATTAGGGGGGGTACGGGGGCTACCTTGAACCTAACACTAACTGACTGTCACACTGCCACTAAATACAGGAATCATACATGTATGATTACTGCATTCAGTGACACTGTGACAGGGGGAGGGGGGGCGATCGCAAGGGGTTATTGTGACTATGTGTAGTGTGTGTCAGTGTAGTGTTAGTCAGGCCCGGATAGATAGATAGATAGATAGATAGATAGATAGATAGATAGATAGATAGATAGATAGATAGATAGATAGATAGATAGATAAAGATAGAAAGCAAGAAGGGAAGATAGATAGATAGATAGATAGATAGATAGATAGATAGATAGATAGATAGATAGATAGATAGATAGATAGATAGATAGATAGATAGATAACGAAGGGAAGGAAGGAAGATAGATAAAGAAAGAAAGATAGTTAAAGATAGAAAGAAAGAAGAGAAGGAAGGAACATAGATAAAGATAGATAGAAAGAAAGAAGATAGATAGATAGATAGATAGATAGATAGATAGATAGATAGATAGATAGATAGATAGATAAAGATAGATAGACAGTGGCGGTGCGTCTATAGAGGGCGCCGGAGCGCCGCCCCCTCTGGCTCAGCCGCGACAATGGGCACAGTGGTGACAATGGGCACAGTGGCTAAAATGGGCACAGTGGCAACAATTAAAGGGCACAGTGGCATCAATTGGCACAGTGGCGACAATTGAAGGGCACAGTGGCGACAATTGAAGTGGCTGCGTTTGATGGCATGGCACAGTGGTGACACTTGATGGCACAGTGGCTGTGTTTGATGGCATGGCACAGTGGTGACAATTGATGGCACAGTGGCTGTGTTTGATGGCATGGCACAGTGGTGACAATTGATGGCACAGTGGCTGTGTTTGATGGCATGGCATAGAGGTGACAATTGATGGCACAGTGGCTGTGTTTGATGGCATGGCACAGTGGCTGCATTTGATGGCATAGCACAGTGGTGACAATTGATGGCACAGTGGCTGCGTTTAATAGCATGGCACAGTGGTGACAATTTATGGCACTGTGGCTGCGTTTGATGGCATGGCACAGTGGTGACAATTGATGGGCCCAGTGGCTGCGTTTGATGGGCACAGTGAGGCTGCAATTGTTTTTGTTTTTTTTCATTTGCGCCCCCCAAAAATGTTAAGCACCCACTGTAGATAGATAGCTAGATAGATTATTATCTATCTAGCTATCTATCTACAGTGGCGGCTGGTGGGGGGGGGGGGGGGGGTGCAAACGGAAAAAAAAAAGAGAAAAAAGAGAGAGAGAAAGAAAGGTGGAGAGAGAGAAGGGAATGAAGGGCACCTCCTACATCAGTGTACAGTATTTACAGTACTCACTCAGAGGCAGGAGAGACTGACTCGATGGATGGATATCAGACACGGGAGGAGAAGCAAAGAGGAGGAAAAGCAGCTCCTCTCCTCTAACTGGCCGTGGGGGGCAGCACGGGGAGGGGAGAAGTGTCAGAGCTGGCTTTGATACCCCAGCTGATCTATCTCTATCTGGCGCTGTGTTGGTGGTGTACACCCCTGGGGAGATGTGACATACGGCTCGCTGGCTGTCGAGGGCCGTTCGCGGGCCGCAATCTGCCCGGGGGGCCGCCGCGGCCCACTGTCCATTTGCCCGGTTTGCCCTATGGCCAGTCCGGGCCTGGTGTTAGTGCAGACATACTGTGCGATGTGATCTCTACTCAGCGGTGGTTGAAAAAAACGCTGAAGGAGAGATCACATCGTTTCCTCCTTCCTGTGTTTACACAGGAGGAGGAAGTGACAGGGCGGGGGGGCGTGCGGATTGGAGAGAGCGATCCGGAGGGGGCGGACAAAAACGAATAGCCGCCCCCTCATCCCGGATCGCTCGGCCAGCTACAGGGATCGCCGTATGTACGGGGGGGTCCAATCGGACCCCCGAACTCCCTCAAGGCACCAACGTATATATACGTTGATGTGCCTGTCGGTGCCATTCTGCCAACGTAAATGTACATGCGGCGGTCCTTAACCAGTTAAATATGAGATCTGGGGTCAAAAAGACCTCAGATCTCATATTTAGGCTGAAATGCAAAAAAAGAAAAAAAAAATGAAACTGTAATTTTTTCAAATCACAGAAAAAAAAAATGTTTCTTTAAGACGTTGGGCGGGACTGACGTTTTGGGTGGGGGCGATTTTTCCCTCACTCTCCCGCAACCGATAACGGCGAATCCGCCGTGGAGACCACCGTTATCATTAACAGAACCGCCCACTGAAGAGATGGATATCTTGGTTGTGGCAGCAGCTGCTGCCGTTACCGAGATATCCATCTTTAAAAAAAATGTACGTACTTTGGCAATGGGCCGGTTGTCAAGTGGTTGAAATCGACCCAATGGCCCGCTGACTGATCGGTCCAAACCGATGGTTAGTACACAAAAGCATTGGTTCAAAACCCTCGCATGCTCAGAATCAAGTCGACGCATGCTTGGAAGCATTGAACTTCGTCTTTTTCAGCATGTCGTTGTGTTTTACGTCACCGCGTTCTGACACGATCGGTTTTTGAACTGATGGTGTGTACACACATCAGACCATCAGGCCCCTTCAGCGGTGACCCGATGAAAACGGTCCGCCGGCCCATTCTCATCGGATGGACCGATTGTGTGTACGTGGCCTGAGATGTTCCTACACCCTTTTTGCATATTATCATGTAGCCATTGTTTATATATATACTGTATATCAGGGTTTTTCATTTACTTTTTGATTCCCTCTTCTTTTCTTTCTTCTTCTCTCTCTATATTCTATCTCTCCTGGGAGTGGCACCGGCCTTAGGCCTCGTACACACGAGGGGATATGTCCGCTGAAAACGGTCCGATGGACCGTTTCAGCAGACATCTCCGCTCGTGTGTATGGGCTAGCGGACAGATTTCTCCACCCGACAGATTTCAAAGCATGCTTTGAAATCTATCCGGTGGGAATCTGTCCGCCCGACATGTCTGCTGGTTAGTACACTTACCAGCAGACATGTCGTCCCCCACCGCCACCGCGCCGCCGCCGAATGGATTCGGCGCATGCGCGGAAGTGTTTTACTTCCTGGTGCGGTGACGTAGCGGTGACGTGGCGGCGTCAACGTCACCGCCGCGTCACCGCCACGTCACCGCGCCGTCCGGCGGCGGGGAATTTGATCCGATGGTGTGTACACGCCATCGGATCAAACTCCCGATCGGACATATCCGATGGAAATGGTCCGCGGACCGTTTTCATCGGATATGTCCGATGGTGTGTACGCGGCCTTAGTCTTGGGTTTTGTCCCTTTGTCTATGAACACTGTTCCTGACATGTTATGGCCCCATAAATATCTTATCCTTAAATGTACAAGGCTTCAACATCCCCCAGAAACGAACCAAAGCAATGCGATCTTTTGTGCATTCCTATCACACCTCTTTCAGGTGGTGGAAACACATAAAGCTGGAATCGCTGTGCTGTGCGGAGACTCTAAGGCCGCGTACACACGGAGGGACATGTCCGCTGAAACATGTCCGACGGACCGTTTCCAGCGGACATGTCTCCTCCGGATTTTCGTCCGACGGTGTGTACACACCATCGGATGAAAATCCCCTCGGCCAGGGAACGCGGTGACGTGGCGGTGACATTGACGCCGCCACGTCACCAAACCCGGAAATAAAATGCTTCCGCGCATGCGTCGAATCCATTCGACGCATGCGCGGACAGTTCTGTCCGCTGGTTAGTGTACTAACCAGCGGATAGATCCGACGGACAGGTTTGTAGCGGACAAATTTCAAAGCATGCTTTGAAATTTGTCTGATGGACAAACCTGTCCGCTAGCCCGTACACACGATCGGAGATGTCTGCTGAAACGGTCCGTCAGACCAGTTTCAGCAGATAAATTTGATCGCATGTACGTGGCCTAATACAACGGTTTTTCCTTTCTTAGACAAATCCCCGTCCACACCCATCTCTAATACCCATAGACAATCTCTACAAAACTTACTGTCCACACACAAATTGGTTGACACGGCGGAAGGTTAACCCAACTAGTGGGAATTATACACATTATTTTTATCCCCACAAATCTTTTTCCCAGATAGACCATATTTTTATCCCATCCAGCATGCTACCTAAAATCATTTCCTCTACAATTATTCCTTATTCATGGACAGATCATTGTGCAGTTTCCATCACTCTAGCTTCTCCCTAGGTCACAAGATACGACCTGGTGTATCAATGATTCTATGTTGTCGCACCCGTTACATGGTTTAGAAATCAAGACAGTGCTTACTGAATAGCTTACATTCAATGACAATGGAGAAATTTCAACTCTTATGCCGCGTACACACGATCATTTTTTGTGATGAAAAAAAACGACGTTTTCTGTGAAGTAAAAAACGACGTTTTTGAAACGTCACTTTTCAAAGACGATGTTGCATACACACCATCGTTTTTTTCACAAAAAGCGAGGTTACGTTCACCACTCTTTTCCATTGAAGCTCGCTTCATAACTAGCTTCTGGGCATGCGCGGGTTGAAAAACATTGTTTTGAACGACGTTTTTGCTACACACTGTGACTTTTTGTGAAACAAAAAACGACGTTTTGAAAAACGACACAAAAAATTCAAGCATGTTGGAATTTTTTTTTGGTCGTTTTTTTTAAGACAAAAAACGACGTTTTGCCCACACACGATCAATTTAAATGACGTTTTAAAAAACAACATTAGGCCGCGTACACACGATCAAATTTGTCCGCTGAAAACGGTCCGATGGACCGTTTCAGCAGACAAATCCGATCGTGTGTACAGGCTAGCGGACAGGTTTGTCCATCGGACAAATTTCAAAGCATGCTTTGAAATTTGTCCGCTACAAACCTGTCCGTCGGATATGTCCGCTGGTTAGTACGGCAAACCAGCGGACATATCTTCCCGCACATGCGTCGTATCCTGTGAATGGATCCGACGCATGCGCGCGGAAGTGTTTACTTCCTGGTGCGGTGACGTAGCGGTGACGTGGCGGCGTCAACGTCACCGCCGCGTCACCACGCTGTCTGCCGGCGGGGATTTTGATCCGATGGTGTGTACACGCCATCGGACCGAAATCCGATGAGACATGTCCGCTCTAAACTGTCCGTCGGACAAGTTTGAGTGGACATATCTCATCGTGTGTACGAGGCCTTACACTATGGGAAGCCCATAAACTTGTCATTCATGGCAAATTGATGCAACAAGCTGCAGCTCTTAAAAGAGAACACAAACTTTTCTTTAAGCGCTTAAGGACTGCCTCCTGCACATTTACGTCAGCAGAATGGCACGGCTGGGCACATGCACGTACAGGTCTGTCCTCTGTTAGTGCCCAGCCGTTGGTCGCGGGCGCGCGCCCGTGACCCGGTTCGAAGCTCCGGGACCGCGGGACGCGTGGACCCGATCGCCGCACAGGAGTCCTGTGATCGGTCCCCGGAGCTGAAGAACGGGGAGAGCTGTGTGTAAACACAGCTTCCCCGTTCTTCTCTGTGGCGCCGTGATCGATCGTGTGATCCCTTTTATAGGGATACACAATCGATGATGTCACACCTACAGCCACACCCCTCTACAGTTAGAAACACAGATGAGGTCATGCATAACCCCTTCAGCGCCCCCTTGTGGTTAACTCCCAAACTGCAATTGTCATTTTCACAGTAAACAATGCATTTTAAATGCATTTTTTGCTGTGAAAAGGACAATGGTCCCAAAAATGTGTTAAAATTTTCCGAAGTGTCATAATGTCGCAGTCACAAAAAAAATCGCTGATCGCCGCCATTAGTAGTAAAAAATGTTTTTTTATTAGAATGCAAAAAACTATCCCCTATTTTGTAAACGCTATAAATTTTGCGCAAACCAACCGATAAACGGTTATTGCAATTTTACCAAAAATAGGTAGAAGAATACGTATCGGCCTAAACTGAGGAAGAAAATTTTTTTTATATATTTTTGGGGGATATTTATTATAGCAAAAAGTAAAAAATATTGAATTTCTTTCAAAATTGTCGCTCTATTTTTGTTTATAGTGCAAAAAATAAAAACCGCAGAGGTGATCAAATACCACCAAAAGAAAGCTCTATTTGTGGGAAAAAAAGTATGTAAATTTTGTTTAGGAGCCACGTCGCACGACCGCGCAATTGTCTGTTAAAGCGACGCAGTGCCGAATCGCAAAACCTGACCGGGTCCTTTAGCTGCCTAAAGGTCCATTTCTTAAGTGGTTAATAAACTAGAACATAACTTTGATAACTGCCATGCAGATTTTCAATCTGTTCCTAATGCCACAAATTAGGGTTGTCCCAATACCACTTTTTTAGGACCGAGTACAAGTACCGATACTTTTTTCCAAGTAGTCGCCAATACCGAATACCTATACTTTTTTTAAATGTGTCCCCAAATGCAGCCATGTCCCCCACATATGCAGCCATGTCCCCCACATATGCAGCCATGTCCCTCCAGCCATGTCCCCCACATATGCAGCCATGTCCCTCCAGCCATGTCCCTCCAGCATGTCCCTCCAGCCATGTCCCTCCAGCCATGTCCTTCCAGCAATGTCCCTCCATACCTAGCCGCCGAAAGCCGCCGCCGCCGCACGGAGAACATCACAGCATTCATTTGAATAGCTGTTTTGCCCGCGCGTATAGACACTCCCCCTTGCTCTGGATTGGACAGATAACGATCACCCATCCAATCCCGAGCAAGGGGGAGTGTCTATACGCAGCGGGAACACTACAGCTATTCAAATGAAAGCTGTGATGTTCCCGCGCGCCGTTTAACCTATGCGGCGGCTTTCGATGCGGCGGCGGGATGTGGCGGCTTTCGATGTGGCGGCGCGATGCGGTGGCAGCGGTGGGGGGGGAGTATTCTATTTAGGTATCGGGGGTATTTGCGGGAGTACGAGTACTCCCGCAAATACTCGGTATCGGTCCCGATACCGATACTGGTATCGGTATCGGGACAAACCTACCACAAATAATACTAAATATGAGAGAGCTAAACATGACCTTGACCTTTTCTTGACAGATTCTGCAGACAAAACCGCACGTACATACGTAGAAGACAGCATTTTCACTATCTCAAAGCCAACAAACCAGACACTCCTATGGCACGTTGCCTTAAAACAGTACAACACTCACAAACATCCATTAAACTCAAAACGTCTCGAGATTCATTAACCACTTCAGGCCCGCGCTACCGTTGGATGACGGCAACAGCGCGGGCCTGAATATCCAACATGCCGTCATTTGACGGCATGTCATTCTGGCGTTCCCAGCGCGCGCTGTAGAGCGCGCTGCGGGGAAGCCCTGTGTTGTCCGTGTCCCTTGGACACGGCCAATCACAGATCGCGGCGAACGGCCAATCAGAGTGGCCATTTGCGATGCGATCTGTGGGCCAATGAGAGATGATCTCTCATAGATCATCTCTCATTGCCGTGTTACACAGAGACAGTGTCCTGTCTCTGGAGAGGAGGAGCCCGATCTGTGTTCCTTCTTACATAGGGACACAGATCGGTCACCCCCCCCAGTCACCCCCCCCTCCCCCCACAGTTAGAACACACCTAGCATACACATTTAACCCCTTCCTCACCCCCTAGTGTTAACCCCTTCAATGCCAGTCACATTTATACTGTAATTAGTGCATATTTATAGCACTGATCGCAGTATAAATGTGAATGGCGCCAAAAATGTGTCAAAAGTGTCCGATGTGTCCGCCATAACGTCGCAGTACCAATAAAAATCGCAGATCCCCGCCATTTCTAGTAAAAAAAAAATAATAAAAAATAATAATTCTCGTAGGGAGCTGTGGTGGCTCAACGTGATTGGCACTGCGCTGACAAGCCATTCACCTCTGCAGCCAAGGGTTCGGATCCCGGTCTCGGCTACATGTGAATTGAGTTTGGTGGTCTCAGCCCGGCTCCCGGTGGGTGTGCTATGCAAGGTACGCCTGTGCTTAGTACGCCCACCCCCCCCCCCCACAAAAACCACCACACTTGCACGCACACAAAATTGGTTTAAAACACTCGCACTTTGGCCATGCGGTCTCTTAAAATAAAGAGAGGCGAAGGACCTACGGGGCTGGGTGGGCTAGGCCCCCTCACTCCCTCATAGGGGGAGTCCCTCTGCCCCATTGGGGTCCCGTTGGGCCCCAGTTGGGCTCCCAAGAGGAGCAGGTAGGGCGGGGTGAGTGGGAGGCCCCCCTTCACACCCGCCATTGCCACCAGGGGCATGGAGAAGGATGGCGATTGCCTCCGGGGGGAGGGTCTGCCTACTCCCAACTCCTGCAGTCCGGCTCCTCTCTCTCGAGTTCACGCACAAAAATACACTTTAAAAAAAAAAAAAAAAAAAAAATAATTCTCTCCCCTATTTTGTAAGCGCTATAACTTTTGCGCAAACCAGTCGCTTATTGTGATTTTTTTTATTTTTTTTACCAAAAATATGTAGAAGAATACGTATCGCCCTAAACTGAGAAAAATAAAAAAAAAATTTTTTTTTATTGGGATATTTATTATAGCAACAAGTAAAAAATATTGTATTTTTCTTCAAAATTGCCACTCTTTTTTGTTTATAGCGCAAAAAATAAAAGTCGCACAGGCGATCAAATACCACCAAAAGAAAGCTCTACTTGTGGGGAAAAAAGGACGTAAATTTGGTTTGGGAGCCACGTCGCACGACCGCGCAATTGTCAGTTAAAGCGACGCAGTGCCGCAAGCTGAAATTTTACCTGGGCAGGAGGGGGGTGTAAGTGCCCAGTATGCAAGTGGTTAACTAGCAAAGTAAGAATATTCGAGATTTTTCTGTCAAAATTAGCTGATCTATACTTCCCGACTCAGAACTCAAACTTAAAGCTGATGATTTATTCTCTAATATTAAATTTCCGACCCTGGAACTTGATCAACTTGAGAAACGTATTACTTTATTTGAGGTTCAAACTGCTATTAAAGCATTGAAGCCTCGCAAAAGTCCAGGCCCTGATGGTTTTTCAACTTTATATTTCAAACAGTTTCAACAAACGTTAGCACCTATTCTTACCAGAGCCTTCAATTCTTTACTAGCTGGACATTCATTTAGAAATCAGTCTTTGACATCCATCAAAGCTATGCTTCCTAAGCCCCATTCTGACCTCACCTCTTGGACCAACTATCGTACAATATCCCTTTTGAACCTGGATATCAAATTGTTAGCTAAAATTTTGGCAAATAGACTGAATATCATTATCGGTAAACAACTACACCCTGACCAAACGGCTTTTATGGCCAAACGTCAGGCGGGTGACAATATCAGAAGAGCGCTTTTACTAACACATGCAGCCAAAACTAGAAATATTCCTACTTGTTTATCATGGCCATATATGAACTACTGACTCGGTATCATGGCCATATCTCTGACTCGGTATCATGGCCATATATGAACTACTGTATATTCTACAAAAATGGGGTTTTGGAAATAACTTTCTATTATGGATTTCTGCTTTATACAGCAATCCAAAAGTGTATATTAAGTATATGGGCTACAGATCATCTACAATGGATATAAAAAGAGGTACAAGACAGGGTTGCCCCTTATCCCCTTTGATTTTCGCTCTTCTCATAGAACCATTGGCAATACTGATTAGGACTTTTTTTTAACTCATCCCCATGTCTCAGCCCCAAACCTACTAGACATTTTAGGAAAATTCTCTCATATTTCAGGGCTATATATCAAGCACTCTAAATCCAATGCACTTAAAGCGGAGTTCCACCCTTAAAACCACTTGGTTTCATCCCATCCAGCATACTGGCGTCAGTGCCAGTATGCTGTTTTTTAAAAAAAATTTAATGCATGTACTTACTTTATAATAAATCATTTAATTTCGTGCGCACCGCGGTATGTCGCCGCTATAAGGCGTCACGCCTTCCGGAAACAGCCGATTAGCGTTCGGCTCTTCTCGGCGCCTGCGCACAGACCCAGGAGCTGACTGCGCAGGCGCCGTAAATAGCCGGTCCTAGTTCGGGTTTTTTCGGAGGGCGTGACGCGGCTATATACGGCGCCTGCGCAGTCAGCTTCTGGGTCTGTGCGCAGGCGCCGAGAAGAGCCGAACGCTAATCGGCTGTTTCCGGAAGGCGTGACGCCTTATAGCGGCGACATACCGCGGTGCGCATCCCCACGCGACAGAGCACATATATCTAATCCTATTACGAAGCATTCCATGAACATCTGGGAAAAGTTTAGGAATTCCCATAAATTACAATCCTCACATAACCCCTTACTATCATTTATTAGACACCCAGCTTTTTATCTTGCATGGAAGATTCCATGATCCTTTGCAGCCTGGACCACTAAAAAATTAGTTTGCCTATATGATATAGCTTCTATTAATGACATCCTCAGGCCCCGTACACACGACCGAGCTTCTCGGCAGAATCCAGCGAGAAGCTCGCTGGGAGACATATTCTGGCGAGAAGCTCGATCGTGTGTACACTTCCGACGAGCGTCCCGTCAGGAAGCTCATCGAGCCTTTCCTCGTTGTTCAATGAGGACTGTGGCTCGACGAGCTTTTCCGACCGCTCATCGGGAACCTCGTCGGGCGGAACGATGGGTTTAGCCCGACGAGGTTCTCGTACGTGTGTACGCGGCCTTACATTCCCTGCTCTGTGTGATATTCATTGTTTACCCAGTAATGAACTTTTTCGGTATCTTCAGATTAAAAATTTCTATACGCCAATCATTGAGACGGTTTCAATACTCAACCAATTATCACAGTTCGAATGGATCTGCAAAAGCGACCCTCATACTAGCGGTCTGATCTGACTTCATTATAAACATCTTAATTCCCCTCTCACAGATACTTTACCCTTATATACTACCAAATGGTCACAGGACTTAGATAAAATATTCTGCAAAGAGGACTGGGCTAATATTTGGTTGACCACTATGCACTCATCCCCAAATTGCTATGCACTGGAAACAAACTTCAAAGTCTTATCACGCTGGTATATGGTACCAGCAAAAATAGCTACATTTCTCCCTACTTATCCAGATACTTGTTTTCGTGGCTGCACATCTCCAGGTACTCACTTACACATCTGGTGGGGATGTCGAATAGCTCAAACGTTTTGGATCAAAATATTCAATATGGCCTCTACTGCCCTGGAAATCTCGATATAGCCCGACCCTGCCGTAGCACTGTTAAGCCTTATGCCCCCTGAACTCACTCGGACTCAATTCCAGCTACTTGTATATCTGACAACTTTGGCTAAACAAACCATAACTAAGGCATGGAAATCTCAAACGCTCGTTGTGGCTAAGGCTAAACACCGAATGAATAGAGCCCTTGTCTTTCACAAAATGTCGGCTATTGAGAATGATACTATTAACCCCCCTGCCGGTATCCCCGAGCGCGACTCGGGGTGGATTTTTTATGTAAATATCGATATCCCCGAGTCGCGCTCGGGGTGAATATGCAGAGCCTGCAGCGCGCGCTGGCTTACCTTGTATCCAGGCAGGGTACTGTACTTACCTTGTCCCTGGATCCAGCGATGCATCCCCGCTGTGTGAGCGAGTGGCGTCCTCCATTCGACTCACACAGTGCCCGCGCGCCGCCGATCTCCGTTCCCTGCGACGTAACGGCGCACGGGGGCGGAGACCGGCGGCAAATTCAAAAAAGTAAACAAACACATTACATACAGAATACTGTAATCTTATAGATTACAGTACTGTATGTAAAAAGTACACACCCCCCCTGTCCCTAGTGGTCTGCCCAGTGCCCTGCATGTTCTTTTACATAATAAAAACATTTTTTTTGTGCCTGCAAACTGTAGATTGTCCATAGCAACCAAAAGTGTCCCTTTATGTCAAAAGTGATTTTAGAGCAGCTACAAAACAGCGATAATAAATGATAATCACTTGCAGAATTGAGCGATAGCGATTTGTGGGGAAATTCGTCATAAAAAAATAAAAGTAATGACAGCGACAATTCTGCAACTGAGCAAATTTCAGTGATTTTGATTTGATTTTTTTTTTATTATAATTACATTATTATTTGTTATAATTATTTATAGTTATTTATTATATTATAATTTTATGATTTTGTGTTTCAAACTTTATCATACCCGGGATGACTACTAGACTCTGGTTTGGACAAATTTAAGTGAGTTATTCCTAAAAATTGCAGGCCTACAGTATAAAACGCAGAATTTCCATGCAAAATAATTGTACCGCTTTTGGTACGTAATTCCAGACAGAATCATACCGCCAGGGAGGTTAAAAATGTCTATAAAATTTGGCAACCATGGATTAATCATTACCTACCTTCTGATTTTGATCAATCTTTGTTGATGCCTTGCTAATAATTTTTAAATTTTTCCTTTTTTTTTGCACCAATTTTTTTTTTTTCTTAGTGTGTTCTTTTTTTTTCTTTTTTTCTTGGGGCTGGGGTCGGGCCACCTTCGGGAGAGAATCCTACTATTATCTTCCCTTCTTCTTTCTCACTTCTTCCCCTCCTTCTTTTCTTAGCAATTTCCTTTTTTTTCTGCTTATTATTCATCAAGTAAATTTGGGATCTTTTCTCTCTTGTTTTTTCTACAATTGTCTGCATATATAATTTAGAGTTTGGACTATTTACCTAATAGATTCCTTTATTAATACGACCCATTTTTTTAGGGTCAGTTCAGGTATTTCAGAAACAAGGCACAGGAGATGTATGCTCCATTTCTTGTATGTCACAATAACTATATTTATCTTCTTGGGACTTTAGCTTTCTCATATTCTATTTATTTATCTTTCCTCTCACGTGCCCCCTCCCATCCACAGTTTGAACCCATTAGGGGTGGATGGGTGGTCCAGAGGCACGCTAAGCCTGATATAAGGTATAGTCCTTTTTTTTAATTATTTTCTTTAGCCCCTTATACCTGACAATTGCGTTTTTCAGTATTTATCTGATAAATATGAACATGCATTTGAGCACCAAACTCTACCGATATTTCAGTCATTATTGTTATGATCTTTATCCCATATTTGCATTTTTTATACTGCATTTGTAACTTGTTTTCTTATGCAAAACTCAATAAAAATATTAAACAAGAAAATACTGTGCCCCTGAACCTTATTCACCCCCTTGATGTATTTAAAGGTTTCAGTCATGTCTCCTCTTTTCATTCTTTCCTCCAGACTGTACATATTAAGCGCCTGAGGTCGCTCTCGGTATGTTTTGTCCCCCAGACCTTTCACCATTTTTGTTATTTTATTAATATCTTTCTGTAAGTGAAGTCCCCGGGATTGGACACAGTAATCTAAATGAGGTCTCACTTCCCAGTTACTTCGTAGTTTCCATGACTGAGCAAATGATGTCATACATCCCAGGAGTCTTCAGTAGGGGAAGAAGGGCTTTCTCAGCTAAGCACACCCTTTCCTGATTGCATGCCTGAACTAAGGGCAGGTGGATTCTAGGAATTAAATGCTACATGAAACATCTACCTTTACTGAAGGTGGCCAGAAATGCTGGGGGGTGTGTTTTGAAATTATTTCTCAGCTAAATAAAGCATAGAGACATGGATGGGTGGGTAAGCTTGCTTTGAATATTAAAAATGAATTAAATAGCATGTTTGGTTTGTGGTGCTCAGGAAAAGTGTAGTTCCACTTTAATGTTGCCAAGCCTTTAAGCCTTTCTAAATTCCTGTTCTCCGCAGTATGATATGAAAATGTTTTCATTGATATATGTTCCCAATGGAAGCGCACAGTTACCCATGTAAAAAAATACAAGATTTAGCTCTTATGGATTTCAGTGGGGTTCGAGCGCTATGTCTGTGGATTTTTAAAGTGTTTGACAAATGTCCAGTAAATTAAACCTTGCTCAATTTCCTCATCACTATAGGTCAGGAATATGTCACTTTCATCCTTTAGAATTAGATGACTTAAAAAAATATATCATTACATACACTATTGATACAAAGGGGTACTAAATAATTTTAACAACTCAAACTGGGAAGTATAATTCTAGCGAATGTTTAAAAGAAACCTCCCATATAGACATAGGTTTTGATGGTGCATGCTCCTGGGCTATCCTCCATATTTCTAATTCGGTCCATGCTGTCACTGACCTGGAACAAGCATGTGTATACTAAATATTAAGACATCGGAAGACATTCACGTGCTTGCTCTGGGTCAGCTAATCAATAAATTATAAAGAAAAGATAAGCAGCTCACGATATACACCCTCTAAAGCAAATCAGCCAGTGCAGCACTTATATTTTTACCCCGACCGATTCCCTTTAACTTATATTATTTATATCACAAAACAATGCTTTCCCAACCAGTTGGACGGCACCCACATGTAACTGTACTCTGAGTGATGCCACTTGCTACACCCTATCAGCAGGTGCTCATCTTACAGTACTCTTGTCACAGCACCTGCTTCTGCAATACAGAGCACTTAAAACTCAGAAGCAAATTATAGCTAATCTATTTCATATATTGTCATGCAAGTTTTAATAAAGGCAGGTTTTACAGGCTATGTGTTCATATTCGCTTGTTTTTTTTACCCAAAGGTGATTTCATTTAGAGTATATAGTGGATCTCTGTCAAAGGATAAAACTAAAACAAAGTGTATGCTACCTATTAGTTATGTACTTTATGCAGCCTCAATATTTTACACAGCTCTACATTAAAGCAAACCTGCATTTTGCTCATTAATGAAGGTGAGGAGCCTGCGCTTGCCTTCCATGAGCTCCCCTTTTGTCACTTTTACTAGAGCCCCCTAAGCTTCTAGTGTCAGATCTTCCAGGATTTCCAGTATTCCTAGGTCCTCCAGTATTCACAGGATTTCTTCTGGATCTTCTGGAATTTCAAAGACGCCTATGACTTCTAGTATTCACAGGATCCCTGCTGGGTCTAGATTTAACAATGTCTGCGTGTCCTCTGACCAAAAGGGTATTTAAGCATCAGTATTTAACCACTTCCCATCCGGCCTATAGCAGAATGACGGCTGGGCGATGGTTGCGTTATCCTGACTGGACATCATATGACATACAGCAGGCAAAGCTGAGCTGCGATTGCGCGCCCGCGGGGGTGCACAGCGCGGCGATCGGTGGTGTGTTACTCTAACAGACCGCAACTCAGAACTAGGTAAAGAGCCTCTGACGGAGGCTCTTTCATACCTCCCAACTTTTCAACATTGAACTATGGGACGGTAAAGGATGCCAAAATTTTTCTTACCGGACATTACATGTGTTGAAGGGGGGTAGTGCTGCGGCGCGATGCCTAAATTTTTCTTACCGGACATTGAAGTTGTTGAGCAGGGGGAGGGTTACTACAGCCAGACCTGCATGTTCATGCCTTTTCCTCCTCCTGTGCTGCAGTGACCAATCACAGCTGATTACAGCGTGTAACCAGGAAGTGTAGGTAATTCCTCGATTTGCGCTGACAGGGAGAGCCAATCGGCAGCTCTCCTGTCAGAGGGGGGTCTGCGCTGATAATCAGCACATTGAATATCAGCTCAGCCCCCATCAGAGGTGACCATCACATCTGCCAATCACTGCCTATCAGCTTACAGTCAGTGCCCACCAAAATGCCAGTCAGTGCCCATTAGTGCCCTTCACAAATGTCAGTCATTTAGCATCAGTAAAGGCTGTCAGTATCTCATCAGTGCTGCCTATCAGTGACATATATTAGTGCCCATTAATGCCACCTATCAGTGCCATCTATTAGTGCCCATCAGTGCCATTTATTAGTGCCCATCAGTGCTGTTTGTCAGTGCCCATTAGTGCTGCCTGTCAGTGCCTCCTATCAGTGCCCATCAGTGCTGCATAATAGTGCCTCCTCATCAGTGCCAACTCTTCAGTGCCGCCTCATCAGTGCCCATCAGTGAAAGAGAAAACACAATTTTAATATAGAAACAAAGAAAAACTTTTTTTTTTAAAACGTGTCATTCTTTTTTAGTTTGTTTAGCAAAAAATAAAAACCCAAGTGGTGATCAAATACCACCAAAAGAAAGCTCTATTTATGGGAAGAAAATTATACAAATTGTGTTTGGGTACAGTGTTGCATGATCGCACAATTGTCATTCAAAGTGTGACAGTGCTGAAAGCTGAAAATTGTTCTGGGCAGGAAGGGGGGAAGTGCCCTGTATTGAAGTGGTTAAAATGACAGGTGCTGTATCTTATTGCCAGCTACTTAAGAGCAAGAATAATATAATACCTGCCAGTTGTCTGCTTGCTGCTGACCCAACCCGATCTGACTATTCTCTTGCGTGCCACCTGCCTAGACCTCTTCTAAAGCTTGACTACTTTCCTGCTTGCCTCAACCCCTGCCTGGACCTGACTACTCTCTGGCCTGCTGCCCTATGGACAGTTACCACAACCTTTCCATTCCAGCCACCCCCTCCTTGGTGCTGTGATCCTAAATGCCTAATAATCTTCTCCTGGCAGAAGGCAGGGAAAGCCATCTGCGCCAGGAGAGGACAGTGATTATCCCTAGCGGCTATAGGAGCTGCCATCAATAATCGCAAGATAACTCGGCAGACTGGTTGTACCCAAGTTGATCAATTAATCAACTCGGTACATTAATGGTTCGAATCAGCAGGAACTGGCTGGGATTCAAACCGTGTATGGCCAGCCTTAGTTCGTTTTTGGATGAACTTTTACTTTATCTGACCCCCACATATTTGAAAAGGCAGCGTGTGGTTGTTTGTGGTAAATTACATGGTATAAAGCACCATGCAATTTCCCTCTGGGGATATTTTTAAAAACTTTTTCCTGCAGGAAGCGCAGGCGCAGCAGCGCATAGGTGTGAACCTAATCTTGGACATTTCATAATGGTTGTGTCTGTGCTACCTGCGTGGAAATAAATGCTGGGATAACTCCTTACATGTAATCTGGACTGATAGGTGGGTTATAGTAGAGCTGCACAATTAATCGTTAAAAAATCATGATCTCGATTCAACCCCCCTGACGATCTCCAATGCATAGTTTGCTGATTCTTTCATATACTGTAACAAGTGGAGAGAGTTTATTTGCTCACTCAGCTGTCAAAAGAAAAAGTCTGGGCAGTCTGCCAAGTTTAGATGGAAGGGATAAACTTGTGTGTGTGTAAAGAAAGTCTGGGCAATCTAACAATATGAAACATTGTATCGAACTTCCTTCTTAGAGCAAATGTCTGTGTGTAAATGCAGGAACTTTAACCACTGAAAGTCCAAATCTTTTTCTGACACTTGTTTCTTGAGTCAATATTTTTTGCTAGAAAATTACTTGGAACCCCCAAACATTATATATATATATATATATATATATATATATATATATATATATATATATATATATATATATATACATATATACAGAGCTTTTTTTCTCAGAAAATAGGTACAGGAACTCAACCACAACCCGGTCAGATTTCACAAACAGTAGAAGGGTCTTAAAGGGGCATTAAATACCAGAATTGCATTACATACAGAGTGCAGAGTTCAGGGGGTTACAAAGCTGTCACTTGTAAACACAGAAACCAGACTTCTGTGTTTACAAGTGATTGTGGTGAGTAGGCACCAAAGGGTCTGAGCCAAAGGTGGTGGAACTGAGTTCCCCCAAGTTCCCCCAGAAAAAAAGCCCTGCATATATATATATATACATATATATATATATATATATATATATATACATATATATGTATATATATATATATATTAGAGACCCTAGAGAATAAAATGGCAATTGCTGCAATTTTTTTGTCGCACTGTATTTGCCTAGTGGTCTTTCAAATGCAATTTTTGGGGAAAACTTCAATGAGTAAATTGAACTAAAACAAAAAAAAAGTAAAGTTAGCCCAATTTTTTATTTTTTTTGCTTTAATGTGAAACATGATGTTACGCCGCAAGAATCGTGATCTATCTTCTAAGCAAAAAAATTGTGATTCTCATTTTAGCCAGAATCGTGCAGCTCCAGGTTATAGCACCACCTCCTATAGAAGTTCAGCAAAAATTAGTAGAGTGCAGCTTGTAAATAATGTTATGACACTCAGGAAGTGTCTTGGAGAAGCTACAAAACATTTTCAACAGTACAGATCAAGTCTGTATAGAAGTCAATGCAAATCGCCCCGAGTCTCCCCCAAAGTCGTACAAGAACCTTTTTCTAAGTCAGAGCGACATGCGTCGCTCCTATTAGAACGGTTCTGCTGAATAGAATGGGACATGTCTTGTCAGGCGGCTGAGTCGCCTGACGAGTCGCCCCAGTGTGAACCGGCTCTGAGTGGGTTTTATTAGCTCCTGTTTACATCTTTGCACCAGGAGAACACATGCGATTTCCCACAACACACAAATTCTTTTGCAGATGCCATTATTCTGTAATAGCATTCTAACGAACCTTGCTAACATAGATGCATTGTAGCACCTGTCATGTGTTGGGCAGCCCACACCCACATGTGTTGGGCAATGACCCTTGTTCTCTTCACAAGTTCTGGTGTCACATTAATAAAAAGTCTAAATCCCCCCACTCTATTGAAAGCTAGAAAAAAAGGAAAGAAAAGAAAAAACTGCTTTTTGTTGGATTTTGAGCTTTACATTTATACAAGGCTATACCAAAACAAATTCTAACATATACAAATACAAGAAATGAAAAGCCCTGCCCAAAGGAGCTTACAGTCTTTTGGTTCATTAGATGTTAAAATGATTACATGTACTTATATTCAGTGATAGTATATAGTAGCAGCATCATGCACTAGTAGACAGTGAGAAATTAGTGTACAACTAGTAATGAATGGTAACGAAGGACCTCATCTTTGCCAAGTGAGCTGTCACATGATTGCACTTTATTAGGACATCTTTTGCTTTGAATGATGTGCACTTTGTTTTCTTTTTTTTTTTAATTTTGGGTTAATGATTGGTCAGCCAGGAGCCATTAGAGTCTCTCTCATCTCACAGAGAGGTGCACCCTATTTTTATCTGGCCAAATACAATGGTGTCCATGTTATGGTGGGCACCATCCAATAATGGACAGCTACTGGGAGGCCAGATGTTTAGTCAACACTTGTATTTTACATGTTGGGTAGAGTAGAGGTGGGTTGGAACCCCGGTCAAGTTTTTCTATTTCAATATAGTGTATTTAAAGTCACAAAGCAATGGCTAGATACAACGATAACAAAAGACGGTGACGTTGGCCAAAGATAGAGTTGGAGGCCACAGACAATACAAACATCACATTGTGGCCAGAGAAAAAAAAAACTATGACCTGGTCAGATATATGCGTAGAATGGGGGATCCTTGGCTGTTTTTATTACTGTCAATGACCCCGGTGGGGTGATCCAACCTCAGTTTGGTTTTAGTGGCTTATGTCACCTTAAAAATAAAATGATGGAAAATGCAAAAAAATTACATTTTCCCCAAGACAGAAACAGAGAGTTAATCTTCAATTGGGGACCTTTGTCACCTTCATATGAAAAAAAGAATAATGTAAGATGCAAAAATAATGTAAGATGTAAAGTTGTCCCCAATACAGAAAAGGTGAGTTAAACTTCCATTGGGGACAGAATTTCCCTGACTATACTGTTGTGTCTCCATGAAAGGAAGTGGAGAGAAATCTCCATAAGCAAATAATAAACTGACAGGGGTTTCCTACTGTATCCAAAACGGAACAGAGTAAGGTTTTGGTTATCCATGCACTTTAATATAAGTTGTAGCATTCCTTGCTTTGACTGTGCCCCCCATACATTTCCCTGGCTGTACATAAGGTTGGCACCGACTTCCATTCATTACAAGAACGCGGGCCACATCAGTAGATTGGGGTTAACCCTCGCCATGCAGGCCGGCTCACATACAGGCTGTTAGTCCCATGCTGTCAGTGACTTGTTGCATTACCTTGCTTGGGGTGAAGCCGGCTTTCCAAGGACCGAGTGTGCAGAAAGCATAGATGACAGATCAGCCCCGCCAACCAGTTTGTAACCAGCATGTTCTCCCCCGGACACAGGGGCTAGGGTCCCTCTCCCCTTCACTCCGCTCTCCTCTCCCCCAACCTGAGCCCCTCCAAGCCCCGCTCAGCCCTCACAGCTTCTCCCTCTTCAGCAGTGTCTGCCTCTCCTCTCCGGACATCTCTCCTCAGGGAAAACCCGCTCTCCGGTACTACGAGGTCACAGCTCTCAGCACATGTGTGTCACCTCACCCGAGGGAGAGAGAGAGCGAGCGAGCAAGAAGAGAGAGAAGTGCCAGCAACTCTCTGACCAGCCCAGGAGCCGACCGACATCAAACGAAAGCCCGCCTTCTGGGCCAGCCCCTCACAAATGCACAGCAGACCCCTTCTGACTGGAACGCAGCCTATCTACTGCACACTACTGACGCTGATATAGAAAGAGAGAGAGAGACCACTGATATCGAGAGAGAGAGAGAGCCTATCTACTTCACACCAATCTTCCTACCAGGCTGGTGCTGGGGAGAGGAGAGGAGAACCTATCTACTGCACACCACTCCTCTGGCCACAGCTTCATACCAGGCTGGTGCTGGGGAGAGGAGACCACTGATATAAAGAGAACCTATCTACTGCACACCACTCATCCGGGCTGATGCTGGGGAGAGGAGACCACTGATAGAGAGACCACTGATATATATAGAAAGCCTATCTACTGCACACCACTCCTCTGACCACAACTTCATACCAGACTGGTGCTGGGGGGAAGGGGACCACTGATCGAGAGCAACCACTGATATAAAGAGAACCTATCTACTGCGCACCACTCCTCCGACCACAGCTACATGCCAGGCTGGTGCTGGGGAGAGGAGACCACTGATAGAGAGACCACTGATATATAGAGAACCTATCTAATGCGCACCACTCCTCCGACCACAGCTTCATACCAGGCTGGTGCTGGTGAGAGGAGACCACTGATAGAGAGAGACCACTGATATATAGAGAGCCTATCTACTGCACACCACTCCTCCAACCACAGCTTCATACCAGACTGGTGCTGGGGAGAGGAGACCACTGATAGAGAGACCCCTATATAGAGAGTCTATTTACTGCACACCACTCCTTCGACCACAGCTTCATACCAGGCTGGTGCTGGGGAGAGGAGACCACTCATGGGCTCTCTATATATCAGTGGTCTCTCTCTATCAGTGGTCTTCTCTCTCCTCCCCAGCACCAGCCTTGTATGCTGTAGTTGGAGAAGTGGTGAGCAGTAGATAGGCTCTCTACATATCAGTGGTCTTTCTCTATCTACTGCTCACCACTTCTTCAACTACAGCATACAAGACTGGTGCTAGGGAGGGGAGATCATTTAGAGAGAGAGACCACATATATATAGAGAGCCTATCTACTGCACACCACTCCTTCGGCTACAACTTTATACCAGGCTGGTACTAGGAAGAGGAGCCCACTAATATATAGAGAGCCTATCTACTGCACACCGCTCCACCGACTACAGCTTCATACAAGACTGCTGGGGAGAGAAGACTGACACCTCTATATAGAGAGCCCACTGCTACAGAGAGAGACCACATATATGGAGAGCCCACTGCTATATAAGGAAACCACTTCTACAGAGAGAGACCACTGATACAGTATAAAGAGAGCCTATCTACTGCACACCACTCCCCCGACTACAGCTGTGGCTTTATACTAGGCTGGTAGTGGGGAGAGGATCCCACTGCTGCATATAGAGAAAGCACTACTACAGAGAGCCCACTCATTGAAAAAGACACTGCTATAAATAGAGCAGTACTACAGAGAGCCCACTTCCACTACTATAAATTACCCACTGCTAGAGAGAGTGCCCATTGCCAGAGGGAAAGAGCACTACTACAGAGTGACAACTGCAAGAGAGCAAGCACACTCATATAGCGAGTCCACTACTAATGCTAGAGGAATCTGACTACTAAAGATCCTACTACTAGTGAGCCTATTCTTAGAGAGATTGCACTACTAGAGATCTCACAACTAGAGAGATCCTAATACAGTCATATTAGAAAGAGCCCACACATAAAGAGATCCCACTGATAGATACAGCCCACTGTTAGACAGATCTTATAGCTATAAAGATACCACTGCTAAAGAACCCACTACTGGAGACACCCTACCCACAACGATATCCCAATGCTAGGGAGATCCAACTACTAGATCTCATAGCCAGAGTGTTCCCTTTGTTGGGGATCTCATAGCGAGACAGACCCTACTACTAGACATCTCACAACTAGAGAGGTCCCTCTGTTAAAGAAAGCCCACCGCTAGAGAGATCACGCTACTAGAAATCTTACTGCTAGTAAATACCTGCTATTATAGAGATCCCACTTCTAAAGAAATGCAACTGCTATAGAGAACTCACTACTAGATAACTCACAGCTAAAAGATTCCACTGCTAAAAAGATCCCATTAAAATAAAGTCCAATCACTAGGGAGAGTAAACTGCTTTAGAAATCCCACTTTTAGCTGTGAGTTATCTAGTAGTAAGATCTTTATAGCAGTTGCATTTCTTTAGAAGTGGGATCTCTATAATAGCAGGTATTTACTAGCAGTAAGATTTCTAGTAGCGTGATCTCTCTATCTCTCTATTCCACTGCTAAAAACAGAGTACCCATAGAAAGTTCCCACTACTTGAGAGACCCCACATATTGAGAGAGGCCATTCATAGAAATATCTAACAATTAGAGATCTTACAATAATAAAGATTCCATTGCTAGCAAGAGCCCACAGGAAGAAAGATTCCACTACTAGAGAGCTCACAATTAGAGATATCACTCTGCTAAAAAGAGTCCACATATATAGAGATATCCTACCACCAGAGAGAGCCCACTCATATCTCGCTGTTAGAGTGATCCCACTATCAGAGATCCCATATAGAGATATCCCACTGATAGAGAAACCCTGCTACTAGAGATGTTACACCTGGAGATATCCCAATACCTGAAATCTCACAACTAGGGAGATTCCACTACTAGAGAAAGCCCAAAGTTAGAAGGAACCCACTACTAGAGTGATCCCACTATTAGGGCATACACACTACTAGAGAGACCACGTTACTAAAACAAGATCCCATTCTTAAAAATCCCACTGTTACAAAAATATCCCACTAAAATAGTGTTTACAGCTAGAAAAATCCCACCATTGATTAAGAGAGCCAACTCATAGAAATATCCCTCTACTAGAGATTGCACCGCTAGAGAGACCAAACTACTAGAGATCACACAGGTAAAGAGATCAATGAGCGATCCCAAAAATGGAGTGACTCCACTGCTAGAAAGATACCACTATTAGAGTTCCCATTTCTAGAGGAAGCCTACTACTAGAGATCTCACAGCTAAAGAGATCCCAATGCTTGAGAGATCTCTCTAATAGAGAGACCACTACTAAAGATCCCACTGATAGCTAATACCTCCTACTAGGGGGTGCCTACAGCTAGAGAAATCCCACTATCAAAAATCCAAATGCTAGAGTGAGTCCACATCTTGAGAGATCATGCTGCAAAAGAAAGACTACTCCTAGAGAGATCTCACTACTAGAGATTTCAGTTAAGAAGATCCCACTGCGAAAGATCCCACTACTAAAGAGATCCCATTACTAGAACATACCAACTGCTAAAGAGATCCCAGTGCTAGAGACAGCCCATCTCTAAAGGGAGCCCATATTCTAAGAGAGACCCTACTGCTAGAGAGATTAGACTGATAAAGGGACCCCACATTACTAGAAAAATCACATTCCCAAAGAGATTCCCAAGAGCACATTTCGTAAAATGCATAAAAAACCCTGGTTGCTGCTCCTTTGCTGTGTCTTCACCAATTGTCATTCAAAGTATGACAAATCTGAAAACTAAAAAATGCCCTGGACAGAAAGGGGGGTTAACATTCTGTTCTTCAAATGGTTCACTTTTAGGTATGCTGCATGCATTGCACAAAACATACAGTGGGGATTCTCAAATTTGATTGCAAAAGTGAAAAAAAAATGTTAACCCTTTTTCTGCCAGTTCCATATATTGTTCAAGTGATTGGTAATTTGCAATATATTACACTTTTGTTTTTGAGTTTTTATTCGTTTGGGAGCTAAGTGCATTTCTGGAAGATCGACGGGTATTTTTCTGCACAGCAAGGTCTTGGAGAAATGTGCATTAATAGAATATATGTACTGCGTATGTTTTTGTTAATTGTAATTTGACATACACTTTAATTCAATAGCCTTTATATGCAGTAAGCACTGAGTCAATCTGCACATAACAAGATTGATGTGGAATCATTGGCTTAGAATACAGCTAAAGTAAATTTATTTGCTGAAGAAGAGTCTCTTGAGTCTTCAAGAGCAGACTGATATCATGTATGTACACATGCAGTTACTTGCACTAAATGTAGTAATAAATGGCTAGATTTACGTAGAGCGGCATAATTTTGTGCGGGCTCATATACGCTACGCCACCGTAAATTAGAGAGGCAAGTGCTGTATTCACAAAGCTAAGTTATGGCGGCGTAGCGTAAATGGGCCGGCGTAAGCCCGCCAAATTCAAATGTGTTTGATGTGGGTGTGTTTTATTTAAATTAAGTGTGACCCCACGTAAATGACGTTTTTTACTAACGGCGCATGCGCCGTCCGTGGACGTATCCCAGTGCGCATTCTCCAAATTACGCCGCTAAGACTCATTGGTTTCGACGTGAACGTAATTTACGTCCAGCCCCATTCACGTACGAGTTACGCAAACGACGTAAAACGTGAAAAATTCCACGCGGTCCCGACGTCCATACTTAACATTGGCTGCGCCATCTTATTGGTGGTTTATCTTTACGTCTGAAAACGCCTTACGTAAACGGCGTATCTTTACTGCGACGGCCGAGCGTACGTTCATGAATAGGCGTATCTCGCTGATTTACATATTCTAGGCGTAAATCAGCGTACACGCCCCTAGCGGCCAGCGTAAATAGGCAGCTAAGATACGACGGCGTAGGAGACTTACGCCGGTCGTATCTTAGCAACATTTAAGCGTATCTCACTTTGAGAATACGCTTAAAGATACGACGGAGCAGATTCTGAGTTACGACGGCGTATCTACTGGTACGCCGTCGTAACTCTTTATGAATCTGGCCCATACTGTAGAGCTAACCTCAGCCTATCTGACACACCAGGTTGAGGGAAGACAAGCAAAGTAAAACAAGGCAAATTACTCCTGTAACCAAATTCTAAGGCCGCGTACACACGTCTGAGAACCTCGTCGGGCTAAACTCATCGTTCCGCCCGACGAGGTTCCCAATGAGCGGTCGAAAAGGTCGTCAAGCCAAATTTCCTCATTGAACAACGAGGAAAAAGAGAGCATGCTCTCTATTTTGGCTCGACGAGCTTCCCCACGGGACGCTCGTCGAAAGTGTACACACGACCGATTTTCTCGGCAGAATATGTCTCCCAGCGAGCTTCTCGCTGGATTCTGCCGAGAAGCTCAGTTGTGTGTACGGGGCCTAAGGCTGTCTTGAAAGCTGACAACAAAGCAATCAATAAGGGGAAACAAGATGTATTAGGCTCCATGCACACTGGACGGTAAAATAATGTTATAAAAATGGCAGTAGATTTGCAGGGAGTCTTTCAATGTTTTTTTTAATTTAAAAAAAAAACTGTTGCAGTTTATCAGCTCCAGTGTGCATGGAGCCTTATTACACAGCAAAGTTGAAAACCAGGAAAGTACAAACAAAGTGTCAATTTTGGTGATACAGGTCTGCACACAGAATGGTTAACCGTGGAAGCTAGATATAAATAGCATAGGACAGACAGACCAGCAGGGCCACCCAGAATGCAATAATGAGCAGTAATAAAACATAATATAACAATAGCAGAGTGATACTGCCAACATGCACTAATGGTGGCTCTGCTAGGGCTAAAACAACTGGGTAGGCACAGTCAGAACTAAACAGCACAAACAGTGTAGGAGAAAAAGGAATACTTGTAAAATGGATGCTAGGGGCGGTCCCTGAAGTTAATCTTCTGCCAGCTAACATTGGGGCCCTTTAAATGAGCGTTGGTGCACTTATGATAAATATTAAAACCTAAAGGTATTTGGATGGCAATAGATGCAATATTGTCAGTGTTACAGTAGACAAAATACTATCATGCAAGAAATGGTGATGATGCGATACAGCCGCAACTCAGAGGTGATAATGGTGTGGCAGAAATTGGTGGCAATGAGATACAGAATAGAGGTTGATTTAGTGCCCTGGAAGTCTTGCTCTCAAATGCTTGACTACTGCTAACAGTACAAAGTGAGTTAACAGCCGTCTCACTGACTCGCAGAGGTGGCGATAAGCTGTTGCAGTGGAAGGGGCCCCCTTGATTCTGTGTTGGTGTGACTGCAATCTGAACAACAAGAAGAAGGAATCTGGTGAACTCTCTGATCTCTTGGCAGCAATTCCGTACGGTCAACTGGTTTAACGATGCGACTGGATCCTCAGCATTCTCACTCTTCACCTCAGGCTCTCTATGGCTGGCTCCCTCTTCTGCTCCCACAAACCAGTCTTGATCTCTTTTGGAGTCTTGGCTTTTCCTAGGCAAAAGAACATGAGTTCCCCTAAGGCTCCCCCTGCCACTCACAGTCTGTCTGAACTTTCTGTAGTTCAGAAAGTCAGTTTTATTTTTGATTACTTACATGGCCACTGCTGCTTTGGACTACACTTTTCAGGATTTCAGGTGCCTCACATAAAAGTGTCAGGATAAGTACTCACCGAGGCCGAGATGCCGAGAGCGGCTCACCTTTTCGACTCTGCGCACTTCACCCCCTGGAGATGGAACAGCGGGTAAGGGCGCAAAGAGGCACCGGTTACCAGCAGCAGACTGAGCGTTGATAGCAGACCGAGGTGGCACTGGTCAGCGCACTCTAGTTGATAGAAAGTAGCAGGTACTGGCAGTGAGTCAGGTACTGGAAAAGTTCAGGCAACAGAGAGCAAGTTCAGGCAGGGACTGGAAGCAGATCCGGGATTCAAGCCAAAGGTCAGGGGCTGGAGAAGGTTGCAAAGTCCAAGGTACAGGCCAGAGGTCAGGGATAGGAGACAGCAGCAGATCCAATGAGGCAAGCCGGGGGTCAGGTGCAGGAGAATGCGTAGAGTAGTCAAGGTCAATTCCGGGTCAAACAGGTTCAAGCACAGGTTCAGGAAGGTTTACACAGGCAAGAGCTGACAACAAACCAGCAACCCGTCATGAGACTGGGGCTGGCTTAAGTAGGCAAGGCCGGGCTCTGATTGGTGCGCGTGAATGCGCGCGTGGATGCGCACGTTGATGCGCGCCCTTGCACAAGCGGTCCCGCAAAACCACGCATGCGCGCGCCCCGTTCGCGCACAGGCACGCGCCGTAGCACAACTCGGCTGTTAGAGCTTCTGGTTCTCTGACAAAAGTCTACGAGTTCACTTTGACTTAGCCTTACCCCTGCTGGCCAAAGGAGGATTGTGAAGCACAACACAAGCAACTCAGAGGAGGGAGAGAAATGAATACAAAGCAGTGTTTTTTCTTTCATCCTGTCGTAGTCCAGTACCTGACTACAGTACTAATTGTCAAGTTTTGGAGCTTTACTGTATATCTGAAGAAGAGTTTAAACTGTTCTGGACAATTGCTAATCCTAAAAAGAAAGAGAAACTTGTTCCAAGCGTTTTTTTTTTTTTTTTTTTTCATATATGAGGAAGTTTAGCATTATCAAAATGGTTCTAGATTAATACATGGCAAGCAGCCATGTTATCAAGGAAATGAATGCAGCTTATGATGGAATATTCAGCTGTTCTGCAAGAGATTAACATGTTAAACAAGGGGGGGTATGCAATAAAACACCATTTAAGGGTCTAACAAGAAGTAACAAGGAGACAACTTTTATATTAATACAGAACAAAATAAAAAAATAGCAATTTAAATTCTGTTTTTTTTTTTTTAGAAGTAAAAATTAAATTTTTCATGCGCCATATTTTTTATACAGTCTCTTGGATTTATTTAAAAAAGTACTGAATGAGATAAATGAAACTCTAGGCAAACAGTTACATACAAAATTGAGGTACGTATGTACACATTTACTGTTTTGCCTGCCAGAAAAAGTGTAACTTCATCGATTAGTTCTTGCGGTACATATACTGTATGTATGCTAGTCAGTAAGACTTCTCTGATTCCTGATTTACAATTACTGCTTCCTGGGTCAGCTCTCTGCACAAAATCACTTGTAATGATAATGATGACTCACAGTCTAGTGAGAAGGTTGGAGGTGAAGAGCTGACAAAGGCAGAATGGCTAAACCAGGAAAATGATTTGTCTAGGCTACATGCACATGGGCAGTTTGGCTTATCAGTGCCAAATGCTGACATTTTTGGGCATCCAAGAAGGCACAGGTGCAGCATCCAGTAGTGCTGCCAACAGCCTGAAAAAAATCTATGACAGACTGAAATAAATGGTGAAGACAAAGAAAAATGGATAGCCGCACTCCAAAACCTGATGGGTGGTCTTTTATTCAATAGACAGCATGTACAAAAATGGGGTCACAGCAGTGGAAACAAGGAACAGCCGACGCGTTTCGCACTGGATCAGTGCTTATTCATGAAGTGCTTAAGCCATGAATAAGCACTGATCAAGCACCGCCAGCACCCTCGGTATCCTGCACCACCTGTAACCATTTAGTGATCCCACCTGGAGCGGTGACTCCTTTCTCTCTATCGTTTCTGGATTTTGAAATAAATGGTGGCTGGATGCGAGCTACATTTACGGCTTAACCACTTCCATACTGGGCACTTAAACACCCTCCTGACCAGACCAATTTTCAGCTTTCAGCGCTCTCACACTTTGAATGACAATTACTCAGTCATGCAAAACTGTACCCAAATGATTTTTTTGTCCTTTTTTCCCCACAAATAGAGCTTTATTTTGGTGGTATTTAATCACCTCTGCAGTTTTTATTTTTTGCGCTATTAATGAAAATTTGGGAAAAAAATGTTTTTTTCTTAGTTTCTGTGATAAAATTTTGCAAATTATTAATTTTTCTTCATAAATTTTGGCCACAATTTATACTGCTACATGTCTTTGATAAAAATAACCCAAAGCTTTTGGAAATTATTTGGTCTGTGTGAAAGTTTTAGAGTCTACAAGCTATGGTGCAATTCATAAAAAATGATCACATCTGATCACACCTGATGTACTGAAGGCCTCTCTCATTTCTTGAGACCCTAACAAGCCAGGAAAGTACAAATGCCCACAGATGGCACTGAGGCGGCACAGATGGCACTGAGGCGGCACTGAGGTGACACAGATGGCACTGAGGTGGCACAGATGGCACTGAGGCCGCGCAAAAGGCACTGAGATGGGTACTGATGTGCTCTGATGAGGCCTGTGTACTGGTGGACACAGGTGGGCACTAATGAGGTGGCACAGATGGCACTAATGAGGCGGCACAGGTGGCACTAATGAGGCGGCACAGATGGCACTGAAATGGGTACTGATTGGATTGGATTGGATTAAATACTTATAGAGCGCCAAATGCAAGTTGTGATACTCGCGTCTAAGCGCTTACCAACAAGCTAAGGGGGGGGGGGAGTGTCAGGGCACAGCAAGCCTATCCCTACTCCCTGACAATGGACCGCAGCCTAGGATTAAGGCAGCGTCCTGCTAAGGGCTTGGAAGGTGCGGGTCTCTATCTATAGGCTTGTGAAAACAAAAGTGTCTTCAAGCCCTTACGGAAGGCCATCAAGGAGGTGGATGCTCGGAGCTGATGAGGGAGCTGGTTCCACAGAAAATTCCCCAGTGTTTGGAGCCGGCGGCCACCTTTCGAAGCTAATCGGCTAGATTTAATAATTGCTAACAGAGCGTCAGTCGAGCGAAGCTCTCTGGGTGGACAGTAATGTTCTGACATATTTGATAAATACATCGGACCTAGTTGCCAATAGGCCCGAAACACCAAACAGAGTGCCTTGAACTCAACCCGTTTTACTATCGGGAGCCAGTGTAAGTTCTTTAGTACCGGGGAGATGTGATTCCGCCTTGGGCAGTTTGTAACTAATCTTGCAGCATGGTTCTGTGTGATCTGCAATCGTTTTATCCACTTCTGTGGGAGCCCTAGGAAGAAAATGTTAGAACAATCCAACCTAGAGTGGATAAGTCCATGAACTAAGATCATACGGTTGTGCTGAGTGAAAAGATTCTTAATTTTCCGTAATAATTGCAGATGGTAGTTGGCGGATTTTATGCAATATTTTGCGTGGGGTATGAAACTTAGTTCAGCATCAAAAATTATACCCAGATTTTTAACCTGCTTAGCTGGAATTGGGGCAGAGCCAGGCAGGTAAAAAGGCCAGGCAGGTAAAAAGGTAGAGTTGGCCTGTGGGCCGATCAGCAATAGCTCCGTTTTGTCGGCGTTAAGGCCTAGCCTGTTTGTGTCCATCCATTGTTGGATGTTAGATAGTCCCTTATTCAGCTGCTCAGGCATATTAGGTCCACTTGCAAGGTCTGCCAAGATCTGTGTGTCATCCGCATAGATCTGGCAGCCTAGACCATAGCTAGTAATGAGGTCGGCAAGTGGGCGCATATAGCAGTTAAAGAATAGGGGAGAGAGGGCAGAGCCCTGAGGTACCCCGCAGGTCAATGACAGGGTGTTTGAGCGGTACGACGCCATTTTTATGGAGTGCGTTCTTTCTGACAAAAAGGATCTAATCCAATTTAACACTGCATCCTCACAGCCAAATAAGGATTGCATTCTAAAGAGAAGGATAGAATGGTCAATGGTGTCAAACGCCGCAGAGAGGTCCAGCAGCACCAAGGCTGCGGACCCCCCCGCGTCGCGGACACCCAGCCGACGTTCCCTCATATCTAGGGCAGACATCTCCGTACCGCGACCGGGTCGAAATCCCGACTGACAATCATGGAACAGACCGTGTGACTCAAACCGCTCCTGCAGCTGGATAAACACAACCTGATCCAGGACCTTAGATAGAAAGGGCAGTAGAGAAATGGGGCGGTAGTTGGTAAGTATCGTGGGGTCCAGGCACGCTTTTTTCAATAATGGGAGTATGATTGCTCTCTTGAATCTAGAAGGCACTGATGAGATGGGTACTGATGTGCACTGATTGACTGCGGCACAGGTGGGCACTGATGAGGTGGGCACTGATGAGGTGGCAAAGGTGGGCACTGATGAGGTGGCACTGATTGCAGATGGGCACTGGGCACAGGTGGTACTGGTGGCACAGGTGGGCACTGATGGGCACGGTGGTACTGATGGGCATGGTGGTACTGGTGGGCGCACGGTGGTACTGGTGGGCGCACGGTGGTACTGGTGGGCGCACGGTGGTACTGGTGGGCACGGTGATACTGGTGGGCACAGGTGGACACACGGTGGTACTGGTGGGCACGGTGGTATGAATGAATGAATGAATGAATGAAAACTTGTATAGCGCGGCACATGCGAACTGAATCGCCTCTGGGCGCTTGTTGTTCCAGTCTCCTTTGATATCAAAAGAGAAGAGTCTTGACCTTTTTCCTGAATGCTAGGTGGTTCTCCTCCAACCGAATGCTGGTTGGTAAAGCGTTCCATAGTCTGGGACCTTGGATCGCGAATCTTCTTTCTCCTTTGGATTTGAAGTTGGCTTTCGGAACCTGGAGCAGGTTCTGATTCGTGGATCGCAAAGCGCGATTGGGATTATGCGCTTTTATTATTTCGCATAAATAAATGGGGGCATTCCCATGGACACATCTATGCGTAAGACAGAGAGCTTTAAAAGCAATTCTGTCTTTAACTGGCAGCCAATGAAGGGCTCTCAGTGAAGGTGAGATGGATTCCCAGGGTTTTTTCCCAGTCACCAGTCTAGCGGCCGTATTCTGAACGACTTGCAGACGGGCGATTTGGTACTTGGGGAGGCCGAGGTAAAGGGCATTTGCATAATCCAACCTGGAGTTAACAATAGCTCCCACCACGACCGCTAAGTCTTCTTTGGGAATGAACAGAGTGAGTCTACGTAGTAGGCGCAGTGGATGGTGAGATCCGCTGACTACTGACCCTATTTGTGCGTCCATTGTCATAAAGGAGTCAAAAATGACCCCTAGGTTTTTGACTTTGGCGCTAGGGGTGATGAATTTGCCTAAAATAGGCGGGGGGGTCCACGCTGTTGAAAGTTGATTCCTGCGCTTGGCGTGAAACAGAAGAAGTTCTGTTTTCGCTCCGTTGAGTTTAAGATAACTCTTTGTCATCCAGTCCTCTATCAAAGAGAGACAAGTCTCTAGATTGAGGTGGTGATCCTGCCTGTTGCAGATGCGGAAATAAAGTTGCGTGTCGTCTGCGTATGAGTGATAGAGCAGTTTTTGGCTGCTGATAATCTCAAAAAGAGGACGGAGATATATGTTAAACAGCACTGGTGACAGAGGCGATCCTTGAGGGACTCCGCATGTTACTGTGCGTTTTTCAGACGTAAAAGGTCCTAACTTCACTGTTTGCGATCGGTTTTCCAAAAAAGAGGAGAACCAAGATAAATCGCTTTCTGCGACTCTGGCTACTTCAGCAAGCCGAGTCAGTAACAGATTGTGGTCTACAGTGTCGAAAGCTGCACTTAGGTCCAACAGAACCAGGAGACAAGATTCTCCTTCGTCTGCGGCCTTGAGAACATCGTCCCATACTTTCAGCAATGCTGTTTCCGTCCCATGACCGGGACGGAAGCCTGATTGCAATGGGTCAAGTAGCTTGTAGGTATCTAGATGCAGTTGCAGCTGTTTTACCACTACCTTTTCCATTATCTTAGAGAGTACGTTGAGGCTTGTTATGGGACGGCGATGGAGTGGGTCCTTAGGGTCCAAGGAGGGTTTCTTCAGGATGGGTTGGATTATACCCTCTTTCAACTGTGAGGGCACTATGCCCTCCAAGAAAGACTGGTTGATAAGCTGCGTGATGGGAGGAGCCAGGATGTAGGCGCATTCCTTCAGCAGTTTTGTGGGGATAATGTCATTTGGCGCTGCGCCATTGCGCAGAGTACAAATGACATTATTAGTAGTCTCGATGGAGATGGGTTCCAGGGTGAACTTACCTGATATCGGAGAATTATTATGGGTGCTGTGTGAGAGGCTGCGGGGGGGGCTGGGGGAAGAATAGTTTTGCTGAATGCTTTCACGGATTGCTTCGATTTTATTAATGAAGCAATCCGATAGCTCATTGCAAAATTCTTGTGTGTCCGGACTGGGGGCTTCAATGCATCCTGGCTTCATGGTCTGGGTGACCATCTTGAAGAGTTCGCGGGGGCGGTTTAGGGCACCGTTGATAGCCTCCGAAAAATAATTTTTCTTGGCTTGGAAAATTCCTTTGTGGTATTTCCTTGTAGTCGCCTTGTAGATGGATAGGTTTAGCTCTGAAGAACATCTTTTCCAGGCAGATTCTGCCCTTCTGCGTTCTTGCTTCAGTAACGACAGCTGGTTGTTAAACCAGCTGCTGTTGTTTTTCCGAATGCGGGTTATTCGTTTCGGCGCTACCAAGTCGGATGACTGTAGCATGGCCGAATTTATGGCTTCCAATGTTTCAACGGCCGTTTGATGCGGCTGAGTTGTTTCTATTTTTTTCCTTAAAGTCGTTTTGAAGAGTTCCGAGTGGAGCTTCTTCTGACATCTAGTCCAGTGTGTTGTCACTGGATTTGATGTTTTTGTTGCAGGGGGGATGGTGGAAATACTGAATATAATTGCATGGTGGTCTGTCCATGGCAATTTTTCATTTTCCCTAATTTTTATTTCCAGCGCTTGTCTGAAAATAAGATCGAGTGTGTGACCTGAAGCATGTGTGGGCCCACATACTAGTTGCTGTAATCCTAATCCTTCCAGGTGGTCAATACAGGCGTCAGCAATGGGGTCTTGTGAGGAGTTAGCCCAGAGATTGAAATCCCCTAGCAGCAAAAGATGTTTGCTGTTGAGGGTATAAGTGGAGAAGAAATCCGTCCAAGATGATAGCAGCTGCGATTTTGGGCCGGGAGGCCTATAGCAGAGCAGAATGTGGACGGTCTCCTTTGAAATTGCTTGCAGTTGCAGAGTAAGGGTTTCCATGAATGGAAGAGGGTTTTGGCGGTACTGGTGGGCACGGTGCTACTGGTGGGCACAGTGGTACTGGTGGGTACTGGTGGGCACACGGTGGTACTGGTGGGCACACGGTGGTACTGGGGGGCACACGGTGGTACTGGGGGGGCACAGTGGTACTGGGGGGCACAGGTGGTCCCGGGGGCACTGCGGTACTGGGGGGCACAGATGGTCCAGGGGGGAACATATGGTACTGGGGGGCACTGTGGTACTGGGGGGGCACTGTGGTACTGGGGGCACAGATGGTACTGGGGGGGCACTGTGGTACTGGGGGGCACAGATGGTCCTGGGGGCACAGATGGTACTGGGGGCACAGATGGTAATGGGGGGCACTGTGGTACTGGGGGGCACAGATGGTCCTGGGGGCACAGATTCTTTACTTTTCTTTTCTTCCCCCCCCCCAGCGCTGCAGCTCCGTTCGCTCTCCCTCCTCACACGCGCTGTCTGTGTGAGGAGGGAGAGTTGACAATGAGAGATGATCTCATATGTTTACATATGAGATCATCTCTCATTGGCCGCACAGATTGCGCTGTAAATAGCCGCTGTGATTGGCTATTTACCGCGATCTGTGTTTGGCTGTGTCCGAGGGACACGGCCAGCACAGGAGTTCCCCGCTGCGCGCTCGAGAGCGCACGCTGGGAACGCCAAAAGGGGCGGACGAGAAAACGGCGCTGCGGCCGTACAAACTCGTACGTCCGTCAGCAAGTGGTTAAACCCATGAAATGCGTCGAGCTACCAGACACCGTGTATCTTAGTATTTCAACCGTTATACTCTATGGGCCAGATTCACGTACATTGGCGCATATATAGACCGGTCGTAGCGCATCTCCTTTACGTTAGACCGGCTCAATTTCGAGCCGCAAGTGCCGTATCCACAGAGTATTTGAACCCAAATTTGCGCCGGCGCAACCTAAATTCCGAGGCCTAAGGCAGTATAATTCAAAGTGGGAAAGACGTGGGCATGTTCCATTGAAATGAGCCGTGACCCCATGCAAATGAAGGGCCGGCCAGACTGGGCATGTGCATGACGCTGACTATGGTCAGAGCCTCTCTGCACATGCTCACTACTCGGCCCCAGAGCAATCAGTGAGATAGGAACTAGGCCCGGCAGACTTAGTGAGATACGCCCAGTGCATAAATAGGCCCAGACATACGCCCTTTCATTGCAAAAGTACATCCATTTTTTTCCCTCCCTGAAGCAAGGTGCTTTTGTTCCGTTGTCTGTTGCTGTTTGTAGGTTTGTGTTGTGTCGGTGTGTTCCATTATTTTGAGGGCCATCACCCAATTTATATACACACATATATATATATATATATATATATATATATATATATATATATATACATATATATATATATATTTAAAGAAAAATTATAATAATAAATAATATAATTATAATAATATTTAAAATATTAAATATATATTAGATATAAAAAATAAAATTATATATTTATTATATTAACTCATTTTTAATATATATTCTAAACAGAAAAAATATATATGAAATATATATTTAGCCATTAGGGTGAAAAGAGCCACTGGCAAGGAAATGGAGTGTTGCCAGTACCTTGCCCAGTGCCGGTCGGCAGATTCTCTCCCGTGTAAGAACAGGGGAGGCCGCGCTATGGTGAATAAAGTAGGTGCTGCCTCCCAGTAGGATCCCTATGTGGGGACCTAATATAAATATGGATAGGAGAAAGGGAAATGGTGCTGCTAAATAATACCTTTGTCGGGTATATCCGTGGGGTGAGCCCAATGGTAATAGGCCCCCCTTTTGGCTGGAATAAGGGTGCAATTGGAGAGATACCCTGTGTTAATAGGAGGGTAGATGTTGGTTCCTCAGCTTCCACTAATTTCAGTGAAATTGAGTAACGGTGGATTAATTAGGTCAGGAGCCTGTATGGGCCAGCAGGCCCAAATATTGATAAAGTAAAATGATCCTATGCTGCTATAAGGATGCCAGTTGTGACCGATGCACCCTAAACCATATAAAACAAAGAAAAAAATGTGTCTCTAGAGATTAATAGGTAGGAATCCCTACTAGTGTGGTTACTAGTGTAATCAACCACACTAGTAGGGATTCCTACCTATTAGACTCTAGATGAGACTGTAGATGGGTGCCAGCACTTTATACCGGCTACTATTTTTTGGAACACGCTGAAAGAGTCTCTATTTCAGGATTACAAGTGTTACCTCGTTTGCTGAGCAATGAAGAAAATGTGTGTAAAGCCACAAGGCTGGCTACACAATTGTAAATTCTTTGATTGTAAACAGTAAATATACAGTAAATGTATTTTAAATGTATATTTAACCGTTTGCCCTGAGTTTTCTTTGAAGGCCTGAAATAGATTAGCCATAGACAGAGAGAAATGTAACTAAGGTGGAATGTAAAGACCTTCGTCTCCAGACCCCATAGAGAAATCTGTTAATATGGGAGGGAATGTGATGGTATACTATAACTGGGAGGCTTTATGCCAACATAAGAAAACGTCTACATACCAGTTATAGCCATCTGTCCTGACTATAAAGTACCAGGGACCATTGATTGGAGGACGAGGGGGAGCTGTAAAAAGTAAGAATTATGGATTATTAAGGATTGTCTTGTTTTCCAAAGAAGGCAGTCTTGCACTGTTACTGAATGTAATGAAAATTAAAAAATTGCAGTTTATGCTCAAACTGGAATTCCATTGCTATTGGGCAAAACACACAGAATACAGTTGCATTTCACTTTAATATAAAGTTGCTACATCAATGAATAATCAAATATTGATATTTAGCTATTTTTAAACACGTGTATCTACTTGTTCTTTAATGCTTTTTGCCAGGTTCTCTGTCATCTGAATAGCAGCTGTCAAAAAAAAGAGCACGTGGCCAAACTCATCTCTGTATTTGCATCTTCCAGGAACTCTAGTGCCAAGTACTAGACCTCTGACACCAAAATTATTGTTTAACCCCCCTGTTATATCTATCTGCTAGCTTTGATAAGCCTAACGTATTCAATTTGTAAATATAAAGTATATGTATATAATTATTAACATCAACCCCATTAAAAACTGATATTTCAGCTTTTGATAGGCAGCACCGGGTTGAATTACCTGCCAACTTCTTAGGCCCCAATCACACATGAGCAGTTTATGTGCATTTAGGACCCTTTCACACTGGGGCAGGACGTGTGGAGGCGGTATAGCGCCACTAAAAATAGTGGCGCTATACAGTCGAAATTGCCACGGAATTCGGCCGCTAGTGGTGCAGTATTTAAACCCGCTATCAGCCGAAAAAGGGTTAATACCGCTCGCAATGCGCCTCTACAGAGGTGCTTTGCTGGCGGTAATACAGCGGTGTCCCATTGTTCTCAATGGGAAGGAGCGGTATACACACACCGCTCCTCTCACCGCTCCAAAGATGCTGCTTGCAGGAGATTTTTTTCTCTCACGCCAGCGCATCGCCTCAGTGTGAAAGCCCTCTGGCTTTTTTACATTGAGAATGCTGGGGCAGGAGTTTTTCAGGCGGTATTTAGGCGTTATTTTTAGCTGAAAAACTTCTCAGTGTGAAAGGGGCCTTAAGGGACTGTGCATTAAAAAAAAGTCCTCTGTGCTGCATATTTGATGTGCTTTCATGAAAATATAAATACTACAGTGTTCTACTGTAATGTGCCTAAAACGCAACTCACCAAAAATGCACAGCACAGATATAAACCTGCCATATTTCCTTTTAGTAGTTTGTGCCTCCATAGCTCAATTGGAAGAACATGGCATTTCAAATTGGGCAGAACTGGAAATTCTGAAATATTGTCTTTAAAGTACGTCAGAAGCCAACATATGATTTAATGTCAGTATCCACCTGTTATTAGTCTTTGCAGTTTAGTGTAGAACATGGACAAAATTCAGATACAGTATGAATTACACAACCATAGTAAACAGTTGTGACTAGCGTTCTTGGATGAGGGCCAGTGGCAAAGATTAAATGACCTTTATCCAGACTTGTTTATAATTCCAAATATGATAACCTAAACATGCAATAAAACTGTAAAAAAAATTCTAACTATCCAGCTATCATTGTGTTACGATTTATATTTGCTGTTTAGAAATAAAGGGAGTTACATATTTTTTTTAATTATCATGTACATTTTTAAGTGATACTAATACATAGTTTTGCAGGAGAAAGAAACTTGGCAATGATAATGATCGCTAGTATTAAAAAGGAACGTCACCCTTATCTTAAAAGTTAAAACAAAAGCACCTGTTAAAAATGTTAAGTAATGGCAATTACATTTTTGTTCTTTGCATACAATATTTTTTCTTTTCCTCCACATTTTATTTTTCATTTGAGGGGGAATGAACTGGTGATGTATCCTTCCCATCTGTGGGGCCCTGGTTACACTATCAGTGCCTTACTCAATAATTCGAGATTTTCCTAGCTTGTGACGGAAAATATTGATTATATGAAGACAGGAGGCGAGTATCTTATGCATTAATCTTTCTTTATTAATGCTCACAGCAGAAACAAAACTGATCAGTATTCAAGCTTTTCTAAAAATAACATGAAACAGAAAAGCTGAAACTTGAAAACTAGAAAGAAACTACGTTTCCCAGCAGTCCTTGGGTCTGTGACCCCTCCCTCTGGCCTCTGCATATAAGGACTGCTCCTCCCCTTCCTATTCCTCTTTCTTCATGCGAACTTCCAAACGAATTGAAAATGATTCACCAGTCTCTGGGACCCCCAACTCCGGGGACTTCGGCCGGCCGGCCTTTTCTGAATCCCAGACGTTCCGTTGTACGCGGGGTAACATTCGTCCCAACGGGGACCAACCGACAGCTTCTACGGCCAACCGGGCCTTTGGAAACGAAACCATGTTAGAAGGAACGTGTCTTCGACCTTCCTGAACGCAGTCGAACGTGTTCAGTATCCTGTAAGAGAGTAGAAGGAACCATAATAGGGTAGGGTAGGGAGGGAAGATACTCGCCTCCTGTCTTCATATAATCAATATTTTCCGTCACAAGCTAGGAAAATCTCGAATTATACCTCAGACAGGAGGCTCATATCTTATGCAAGTTCAAAGCTAGCATTTCTTACAGAAAATGAAGACAATATACATCAGATTATCCCAAAGCGGCCATAGACACATGTGTTTCCGGTCTAAAGTAAAAGGAGCGGAAAACGGTCTCCGAGGACCAGTCCGCCGCCAGTAGAAGATCTGACAGAGATCCCCCGGCCGAGACCACCTTAGTAGCCATTGCACTTCTAGTGGAGTGTGCGCCAAATTTAGTGGTATCTATACCCGCCATGTCCATAGTCGACCTGACCCAGCGCGCTAGAGTGGCAGAAGTCACCGGGCGATGAGGTTGGACGTAGGAAACCAATAATTGGGGCGAAGATGGAGAACGAAGTTCGGCGGTACGCGTTTCATAGGCCTGCAGGCACTTGACGACACATAAGCGCGGACGATCCGAAAAGAAAGGATAGAATACCGACTGAATGCCGGTCTTGGTCCTACGCACGACCGAGAACCTAACTCCTAGGGGCGAAAATTGTCGCCTGGAAATATCCAGTGCTCTAACATCTGAAATCCTTTTGACCGAGATAAGACAGAGGAGGATCGTAAGTTTGTACGTGAGATGTTTGAGAGACAAGTCCTCATTGTCATCCCACGTGGATAGCATGTCTAGGACCCTGGATACTTCCCAGGTTGATAGGTATTTGGGACGAGGAGGTCGTTTCAACTTGATACCTCTCATTAGTTTGCAAATGAGAGGGTGTCTACCCACCGGCAAGGCATCCACAGGGTGATGGTAAGCCGAAATAGCTGATCGATACACGTTAATGGAGCTGTACGCTCTACCGGTATCGAAAGCCTCCGCCAGGAAGTTCACTATAAGTGCTACAGGGGTATGTATCGGATCAGCCTGTCGTTGACTACACCAACGCACCCAGATTCCCCAGGCTGACCTATACGCCGATCGAGTCCCGGGGGCCCAGGCCAGGGCGAGAAGCTCTCTAGCTGACTGTGAAAGGCCTCTGTCAGCGTCTGGCATCCTGAGACCAGGCAGGCTAGGAGGGTCAGAGAGCCGTCTGAAATTAGCGGTTGTATGTCTTTGGACGGGTGTGAAAGGAGGACTGGAAATGAGGGCAAGACCCTGGGAAGGTCGATGACCATTTACAACAGAAGAAGAAACCACGGTTGTGTTGGCCACCAGGGCACAATCAACACCACCTTGGCTCCCTGGGTAGCGATCTGCAATAAGGTCCGGCATATCAGCTGGAATGGTGGAAACGCGTAATGCGTCCCCCCCGTCCAGGATTGGCGGAAAGCATCCACCGCTGTTGCTGTTGGGTCCGGCCTCCAACTGAAGAATTGGGGCAACTGATGGTTGAGTCTGGAGGCGAACAAGTCTATGGACAGTGGTCCCCAGAGATGGATGATACTGATGAAGGTCGAGCGGTCTAGCCGCCACTCGCTGGAATCGGTAATGTATCTGGAGTTCCAGTCCGCCACGATATTGGAGGATCCCGGAATGTACTCCGCCATGGGGACGATATTCCTGGCCAGGCAGAAGTGCCATAAAGCCTTGGCGATATCCGCCAAGATTTTGGACCTGGTGCCCCCCAAACGGTTGACTATTGTACCGCTGAAATGTTGTCCATGCGTAGCAATACGCAACAGTTTGATCTCTTTGAGAGAAAACTCTGAGCCGCGAAGAGGGCAGCTAGTAGCTCTAAGGCATTGATGTGTAGGAAGGATTCCCTGACTGACCAGATCCCTCCTGTTGAAATCTCTCCGAATCGAGCGCCCCAGCCCCTCCGACTTGCGTCGGATTCTAAGACGACGTCCGGATAGGAATTGAAGATTGTCTTGCCGTTCCAATCGACGGCATGACCGAGCCACCACTTCAGTTCCGTCCTGGCCTCTGCGGAGAGTGGAATCTTGTCTGCAGAGACCTTGTCTCAGGTGAAGGATTTTGAGGCGTTGAAGGGCTCTGTAATGGAGAGGGGCCGGGAAGACGGCCTGTATGGATGCGGCCAGGAGGCCCACTATTCTGGCTAATACCCGTAAAGATAGGGATTGCTTGCGCAGTACTGCTCTGATCTCTTTGCGGATCAGAGCAAGTTTTGCCTTGGGTAAACGCAAGACCGCCTGGTTGGTATCTACCAGGAAACCGAGAAACTCCATGCTCTGGGATGGTGCTAGAATAGACTTCTCCATGTTGATGAGGAAGCCTAGGTCCTGCAGGAGACGTACGGTCCAGCCTACGTGGGTCTGAGCCTGAGATTTTGAGTTCGCAATGATAAGGATATCATCTAGGTAAATAATCAGACGAACGCCCCTGCTCCGCAACGCGGCTACCACAGGCTTGAGTAATTTGGTGAAGCACCTTGGGGCCGATGACAGCCCGAACGGTAGACATGTAAACTGCCACGTGCGATCCCACCATTTGAATCGGAGTAGGTGTTGTGACTCCGGATGTACGGGGACTGTGAGATATGCATCTTTTAAGTCCACCTTTGCCAGCCAATCCCCCGGGTGGAGGAGGTCTCGGAGGCAATGGATACCCTCCATCTTGAAGTGACGGTATGTGACGTTTTGATTCAGGGCCCGGAGATTTATCACGGGGCGGTAACCTCCCCCCTTCTTTTTGACTATAAAAAGACTGCTTATGAACCCCAGGGAGAGAGGGTCTACCTCGAGCACTGCTTGTTTGGAAATCAGTTCTCCCAACTCGTTGTCTATGAGTGCAATGTTCTGAGCAGTGAAACGAATGGGGGGAGGAATAATGCCCAGTTGAGGGCAGGACAACAGTTCTATCTGGAACCTTGTGACTGTGTTTATCACCCATGCGTCTGCCGTAATCGCAGACCAGGCGTGGATAAAAAACCGTAGTCTTCCCCCTACAGGGGTGGAAAAACAAGAGGACTTACCGGAGTATGGACGGGATCTGGGGTCACCTCTGCTCCCACATCCTCTCCATGGTCTGCCACGTGGTGGAAAGAACGGTGCGGGTTGTGCCACCGTGGTATAGGAGGCAGGAGTCTGAGCGTAATGTTGCTGGGCGGGAGCCCTATTAAATGGTCTGGAGTAACCAGCTCGGCCGGCAGAGCGGCCCCTACCTCTGCCGGCCCTAGCAAAAACCTTTTGGTTGCCTGCCCTTTTGAGGGACGATTGAGCTTTGTCGAGACTATTGAATAGTCCCACGAATTTGTTAATGTCCCTAACAAGGGAGTCCCCAAATAGTAGGCCTTCAGCAGAAGCTCCCGGTTCGGTCTCCGCCAGGTGGGCCAGTTGTGGATCCAGGCGCATGAGGATGGAGCGTCTGCACTCCGTGGAGCATGCCGTGTTGGCGTTACCTAAAAGGCATATGGCCCTCTGGGCCCACCCCCGAAGTTGTTGCACATCAACCTCTTGTGCTGAGGCAGCTGTTTGCTCAGACAAGTTAAGGATTTTTGTCAGTGGGCCCAACATGTCGAGGACCCGGTCCTGGATGCTCCTGAATGAGCGATCTATCCCCTTCTTGGGGAATTTCCCTGATTTGGCCAGGTACTTAGATAAGACGGGATCAATGTCTGGTGTACATGCCACCTTACTGGGTAGGCAAGGGCGTGGGCATTCCACCCGCCATTTATTTCGGTTAGCTCTATCCAGCGATCTGCGGGTCCAGAGTTCCACGTATTGGGACACGTGGAGCAGGGGAGCCCAATCTCCCGACCGCGGGTGAGATATGGCATCTGGATGGAAGAGAGGTTCTCCCAGAGCGTCTGTGATTGTATTGCCCTGAATATCAGGTTTGGCGTCGTGTGGGATCGCCATTGACCCAGCACCCATATCATCATTGTCATCGTACTCGGACCCCGAGAATCCGGCTTCTGAGGACTCGTCAGACGAAATATCGTCTGAGTCGAGTACGTAGGAGTCCGGTTTGTTCCGCCTGGCGGATGTACGCCTCATGCATGACTCCCTGAGGCTCAGGGGTTGAAAGGGGTCCGGTGGGTGCGTGGGGTGGCAATCCGGGTGAGGGAGAGCCTTGTGCACATTGTTTGCTTCCCCTGCCGGGGAGTCCTCGATATGAGCCAAATGCTTCCTCTTTTGGGAGGATTTCCCTCTTTTTACTAGAGGTTCTTCAATTACGGTGGGGGCAACCCTGGGGGTTTGTTGTGAACCCGAGGGTAACGCCACGGCTGCCATGGCAGCTTGCACAGACCTGGCTACCAGGTCCTGAATCTGTGCAGCGTTAAGCATGCATGATGGCTCCAGAGGCACTTCAGGTCCCTTCAAGGGGACAGAGTGGTCCTCAGACATTGCCTTCTGGCAGCGCAGTTATAGAATGCTAAGTAACTGGGTGATGATAAATCACCACCTCAGATCCTGACCTATGGGAAGGAGGGGGCCTGCCAGAGAGAGGTGTACTACACCTGTTAGATGTTAAGTATTATTAGTAGCCCAGCAACCGCTCCTATAAACTAACAATGTTCAGTAATAAGCACTAGGTTATAATAATAAGTTATAATAAGGTTACACAGGTTTTGTACAAGTAAAAGTAAAAGTAAAACACCTCACAGATAACTAGCAGCAGTGCAATACTTATCTCTCCTGTGAGCAGAAAGAAAGAGGAATAGGAAGGGGAGGAGCAGTCCTTATATGCAGAGGCCAGAGGGAGGGGTCACAGACCCAAGGACTGCTGGGAAACGTAGTTTCTTTCTAGTTTTCAAGTTTCAGCTTTTCTGTTTCATGTTATTTTTAGAAAAGCTTGAATACTGATCAGTTTTGTTTCTGCTGTGAGCATTAATAAAGAAAGATTAATGCATAAGATATGAGCCTCCTGTCTGAGGTATAATTGTAAGTTAAGCCCCATACACACACAGCATGCTGATATGAAATCATTGCACATTTGATCGTTAAACACTTTTTTACTTTTAAGCCCCATACACACTAAGGGCCAGATTCAGAAAGGCTTTACGCCGGCGTATCAAAAGATACGCCGTCGTAAGTACAAATGTTCGCCGTCGCATCTTTACGCCGATTCAGAAAGCAAGATATGCTGAAAAACATGGCTTCAGTCGTCCGGCGTAACTTGCCTACGCCGGCGTATCGTGGGCGCATAGTTACGCTGGACGCATTAGACGTTCCCATTAAAAATATGCAAATGAGTAAGATACGCCGATTCACGAACGTAGATACGCCCGGCTGCTTCATATACGCGCTTTGCGAAAGGCTTACGTCCGGCGTAAAGTTACCCCTGCTATATGAGGCGCAGCTAATGCAAAGGTATGGGCCAGGGATCAACGCTGAATTTTACGCCGTTTACGTGGGTGTAGGATACGTTATAGGCATTGCGCACCGACAACACTTAGGGAGTTTTTTTGACGTGATTCTGAGCATTGCACGCGCATGCCCAGTTCGAGCGGCCATTAATTAGCATGGGGTCATGCTTAATTTAAATACATGACGCCCACCTCCTTCCTACTTTGAATTAGGTGAGCTTACGCCGGCCAATTTTCGCTACGCCACCGTAACTTAGGGAGCAAGTGCTTTGTGAATACAGCACTTGCCTCTCTAAATTGCGGCGGCGTAGCGTAAAGAAGACACGCTACGCCCACACAAATATACGCCGATCTTTCTGAATCTGGCCCTATCTTTTTATCGTGCATTTTTTTTGTCTTCAGATTTACCAAAACCATCAAATATGAGGTCAAACCTCAAAAGTGTCAATTTGTTTGCGTAAGTCGTACACGAATAGGTTAAGTTCACGTCTAAAGCATTGAGTATTTGCAACGTGATTCTGAGCATGCGCACTGGCATACGTCCACGGACGGCACATGCGTCGTTCGTTAGACGCTTCATTTACATGGGGTTACGATTAATTTCCATACAACACGCCCACTGCCAGCCTAATTTGAATTACGCAGGCTTACGCCGGCCCATTTACACTACGCCACCGTAACTTACAGCGCAAGTTCTTTATGAATACGGTACCTGCCTCTCTAAGTTACGGCGGCGTAGTGTATATGAGATACGCTACGTCCGCCGAAAATTACGCCATTCTTTCTCCGGCCCATAGTGTGTATGGGGCTTAAAAGTAAAATAGTGTTTTTAACGATCGAATGTACGATGATTTCATATCAGCATGCTGAGCTGCATGTTGATGCTGGAACTGTACTAGGCCCAGCCTTAGACAAGACAAGGCAAAAAGCCTTATTTCCTATCATGTCAGTTCACATGACTTTACAGTGTAGAGCACAAAAAAAAAGGAATGCATGCATAAAAGTTTCAACACACAAAAAGAAGTAGCACTGTTCCTGCAAGCAAACACCAACAGCCGGCTCTCTGGTTTGGAAAAGCCCTTAAGATAAATGCAATATGCTAGTCTATTCCCCCTCCTTCTCTGCAGGTGAATAATTACATTGAAATCGGACTTGTGACTACCGATTAAACATTCTGGTGTCAACCCTTAGTACTCTGGCCAAGCGTGTGCAGCAGATTTGGGAACCCCTGTACTGTTTGGCAGCCATGCCCAGGTCACAAAACCAACTGCACAAAATTCTAAATGCTTTAGTAGGTCAAATATTACTTCTATACTTCAACTGTGTATTTACCTAAAGTTTAGCTTTAAACACTATAGTGATAAACAAATATGCAAAACCAACTAAATAACGTGAAACCGAATATGATATAGCAGTGCATTGCTTGTAAGGATATGTTCCAAAAGATCAGAAGTTGGCAGTATGCTTTTGCATTCTGCCAGGATTGAAACAGCAACTGCATTGGACTTCACCCTTTTTGGTGTTCCATTAGACAGTGCAGCTGTTGTATCAGCCAGTGGGAATGTCAGCTACTGTACAAATGCAAGAGTGAAATGTAGGTCAGAGCTATAACTAGCGGAGTACACTTAACAGAGCACTAGATTTGGAATACATAAATGGTTTTTATCATTTTGTACTGAACATATTTCTGGCAGTAAAAAATCATGTATTAATATTGGCATAAAAATATTTCACAAACATAATTTCAGGTTGTTGTAATCTTTACATTTTATTGCTAAAATATTGTTTCTCACACTTTTGAGAAGCCTTTTCATTGTACATTGTATAGTTTGGGCATCACTTTTTTTATATTCTTATCATTTATTTTGTCAGTTTTCTTGGGGGTGGTAATGCCTTCGGTTAACAGTTTAAAAAAGACAAATTAAGTTCTCAATAGTACCTAGTAGCCACTAAAGCCAGCTATACACAGTTCGAATTTCGAAATAATTTTCTTTTGGAAATCGTATCAAAGAATTTCTGTACGAATTTCTCACCGTTCGTGGGCTGCAGCAACAGACGATTTTCGTGCGGCAGTCAAATTTGAGGAATCGGACATGTTGGAAATTTTTTGAAAAACAAATGATTTTCTAATCAATGATGGGAGAATCGTGTGAGAAATGTACTAGAAAAAAATGCACATGTGCAAGAAGTGCATGTGGAGAGAAAAGAACATTCCCGGCTACGAAAATTATTTTCTGTAGAAACATGAAGGCTTGGTCGACTGAATTTTGAAAATCAATGGTAGCATCATTGGATCACAAAAAAAAAAGTTCTGATTTTGAAAATAAAATTTGTTCGAAATTCGACCATGCATAAGACAAGGCAAACATAATGGGCCAGATTCAGGTAGAGTTGCGCTGGAGTATTTCGATATGCGCCGCGTAACTGTGAATATGCGCCGTCGTTTCTATGTGGCCGTACCCACCAAACTAGATGCGACAGAAAACGGGCCATTTCCGATCGGCTTAACTTTCCGACGCCAGAGTCTCGTCAGCGCATAATTTCGCTTGGAGCATCAGTCGCGCCTATTGATTTCCCCTGCAAATATGCAAATGAGGGAGATTTCCCGATTCGCGAACGGATTAGCACCATACGCTGGCTACATGCGCCGCGCGTATCTCGTCCGTCCGGCGCAAAGTTATTTCTACAAATAGCTGCTTTATCTTTACTCCAGACGGCCACAGGTCAGCAGGAGAGCAGCTACAGCAGCGTTACCGACGATAAGAGCTAGCTGAGCACCCCCACTTGCAGGACAACACCTCTGTCCATGCTTGTCTGTCAACTTTTACAGCCATGGAGGAAGACATCATAGGTCTCCATAGCCGAGATGACGGCTGACAGCTCCTGGCCTTTAGAGTTCAGCTTTCTCCTGTGTGTTTGCGGGGAACGGGAGCAGCCATCTCAGAACAAAAGTAACTTCACTGCGGGGAGGGGGAACAGGATATACTTTAGTGCCGGAATGGCGCATCTACGGGCGCATTTAAACGCCCAACGGAACGCATTGCGCTGACGTTTCCCGTGAAGTGGTGCCGACGGAAGTTGTGAGCATGCGCACAAGGGGGCGAGTGAAGCCTCACTTACTGCGCATGCTCCGTGGATGATGCGCTGAACGTAAGCCTCTGCGCTGGGCTCGGCCCATCATTTACATATGATCACACCCACTTCCACTTTCGTCGGGTTACGCCAGCGCATTTTCGTTACTCCGGCGCAAGTTTAGGAGCAAGTGCTATGTGAATTACAGTACTTGCGCCGAAAGTGTCGGCGGAGTAACGTAAATGAGAAACGTTACTCCAAAGTAAAGAAGCGCCCATCTACCTGAATCTGGCCCAATGACTTTTCTGTTATATGGAATCCTTTGAAAAAAAAAGGATAAACAATCTGCTATCTCAGAGCTTGATTTACTTCTAGGTGAAATCTGGACATTCATATACAGGGAGTGCAGAATTATTAGGCAAATGAGTATTTTGACCACATCATCCTCTTTATGCATGTTGTCTTACTCCAAGCTGTAAAGGCTCGAAAGCCTACTACCAATTAAGCATATTAGGTGATGTACATCTCTGTAATGAGAAGGGGTGTGGTCTAATGACATCAACACCCTATATCAGGTGTGCATAATTATTAGGCAACTTCCTTTCCTTTGGCAAAATGGGTCAAATGAAGGACTTGACAGGCTCAGAAAAGTAAAAAAAAAAGTGAGATATCTTGCAGAGGGATGCAGCACTCTTAAAATTGCAAAGCTTCTGAAGCGTGATCATCGAACAATCAAGCGTTTCATTCAAAATAGTCAACAGGGTCGCAATAAGCGTGTGGAAAACCCAAGGCGCAAAATAACTGCCCATAACTTGAGAAAAGTCAAGCGTGCAGCTGCCAAGATGCCACTTGCCACCAGTTTGGCCACATTTCAGAGCTGCAACATCACTGGAGTGCCTAAAAGCACAAGGTGTGCAATACTCAGAGACATGGCCAAGGTAAGAAAGGCTGAAAGACGACCACCACTGAACAAGACACACAAGCTGAAACGTCAAGACTGGGCCAAGAAATATCTCAAGACTGATTTTTCTAAGGTTTTATGGACTGATGAAATGAGAGTGAGTCTTGATGGGGCAGAGAGCTCCAATCCGACTCAGACGCCAGCAAGGTGGAGGTGGAGTACTGGTTTGGGCTGGTATCATCAAAGATGAGCTTGTGGGGCCTTTTCGGGTTGAGGATGGAATCAAGCTCAACTCCCAGTCCTACTGCCAGTTTCTGGAAGACACCTTCTTCAAGCAGTGGTACAGGAAGAAGTCTGCATCCTTCAAGAAAAACATGATTTTCATGCAGGACAATGCTCCATCACACGCGTCCAAGTACTCCACAGCGTGGCTGGCAAGAAAGGGTATAAAAGAAGAAAAACTAATGACATGGCCTCCTTGTTCACCTGATCTGAACCCCATTGAGAACCTGTGGTCCATCATCAAATGTGAGATTTACAAGGAGGGAAAACAGTACACCTCTCTGAACAGTGTCTGGGAGGCTGTGGTTGCTGCTGCACGCAATGTTGATGGTGAACAGATCAAAACACTGACAGAATCCATGGATGGCAGGCTTATGAGTGTCCTTGCAAAGAAAGGTGGCTATATTGGTCACTGATTTGTTTTTGTTTTGTTTTTGAATGTCAGAAATGTATATTTGTGAATGTTGAGATGTTATATTGGTTTCACTGGTAAAAATAAATAATTGAAATGGGTATATATTTGTTTTTTGTTAAGTTGCCTAATAATTATGCACAGTAATAGTCACCTGAACACACAGCTTTGATATTAATGAGTTTTTTGGGTTCATTGAGAACATGGTTGTTGTTCAATAATAAAATTCATCCTCAAAAATACAACTTGCCTAATAATTCTGCACTCCCTGTACAGTATGTACAAAAAACTGATCTCATTCATGGATGACGTAGCTATACGTCATCCGTCCCAGCAGCCAATAGGGGCGCGATCGCCGCCGGGCACCCACGATCGCTCGTTACAGAGCGAGAACCGGGAGCTGTGGGTGTAAACCCACAGCTCCCGGTCCTGTCAGGGGAGAAATGCCTGATCTTCTGTTCATACAATGTATGAACAGCGATCGGTCATTTCCCCCAGTCAGTCCACCACCCCCTTCAGTTAGAACACACCTAGGGAACATACTTAACCCCTTCCTCGCCCCCTAGTGTTAACCCCTTCCCTGCCAGTGGCATTTTTATAGTAATCAATGCATTTTCATAGCACTGATCGCTATAAAAATGCCAATGGTCCCAAAAATGTGTTAAAAGTGTCCTAAGTGTCCGCCATAATGTCGCAGTACCGAAAAAAATCGCTGTTCGCTGCCATTACTAGTAAAACAAAAAAATATTAATATAAATGCCATAAAACTATCCCCTATATTGTAAACGCTATAACTTTTGCACAAACCAATCAATTAACGCTTTTTGCGATTTTTTTTACAAAAAATATGTAGGAGAATAAGTATCGGCCTAAACTGAGGAATAATTTTTTTTTATATATTTTTGGGGATATCTATTACAGCAAAAAGTAAAAAATATTTTTTTTTTCAAAATTGTCACTCTATTTTTGTTTAGAGCGCAAAAAATAAAAAAACGCAGAGGTGATCAAATACCACCAAAAGAAAGCTATATTTGTGGAAAAAAAAAGAACACCAATTTTGTTTGGGAGCCACGTCGCACGACCGTGCAATTATCAGTTAAAGCGCCGCAGTGCTGAATCGCAAAAAGTGGCCCGGTCATTGACCAGCAATAAGGTCAGGGGCTGAAGTGGTTAAGTGACTCTGACCAGGTTAATTTGTTTACATTTGGAGCCTCTGTCCCAGCTTTGGCTGTGCTGTGGGCTCATGCTGACTTTTCTGGGGTGCTGATCATACCCCAGGTCGACAGGTGGCAGCAGTGGAGTCAAGGATTTGGGTGCTTCTTCCCGGCAGCCTATCAGAAGGAGGCTTCCTCGCCTGTGCATGCTGGGGAGGGGTATTTGTGGGGCAGACGCCATTTTCTTGGCTGGTCTTCCCGTGTGGCGCCCACCTTCAGGGTAGCCACTCCACGGCACCCCTGCAAATGGCCCTCCGATCCGGGGTGTGCGTGCTACGCAGCAATCCTGATTCCGGGACCACGTTGACCACGTTGGCCCGGAGCATCTGATCTGCTGCTGGGGCCCAGTAAACAACTGGGTCCCCAATCTGCTGAGGTCCTGAGCTGTCCGTTCTGTTGAAGGAAGCTGTCTGGTGGAGAGTCTGCCTGAGGAGTGCCAAGAGAGGCTGGTGTTCCAATAGGGGCCTGACCATCCATGGGGGACCTGGAAAACCGGGTGCTCAGAGGCTGGATGTTGATCACCTATCAGTCGGTAACCTAATCAAAACTACCTGAAGAAGATCCGGGTGTCGAATCTGATAGAGAGGATTCTGCACCACTTTGTTTCTTCAACCATTGGGAGGGTCTGTGGCAGAGACTTAGCCCCAATTTCCGAGTGACATTCTGGCTGCCAGGCTTGTGAGAGAGGCCTGTCCAGGTGCGCTAAACCCATTCCGGCTGGAGTGGCGAAGTAAAGTATTGTTGGAACCAGGACTGAAAGGTGACCTTTTTTTCCCACAAATATAGCTTTCTTTTGGTGGTATTTGATCACCTCTGCGTTTTTTTATTTTTTGCGCTCTAAACAAAAATAGAGTGACAATTTTGAAAAAAAATTATATTTTTTACTTTTTGCTGTAATAGATATCCCCAAAAATATATATAAAACAAATTTTCCTCAGTTTAGGCCGATACTTATTCTTCTACATATTTTTCGTAAAAAAAAATCGCAAAAAGCGTTTATTCATTGGTTTGTGCAAAAGTTATAGGGGCAGATTCACAGAGAATTAGATTCTCGTAGAGTATCAGAAATACACTACGCCGCCGTTTTTTACCTGGCTCTACGTGGAATCCAGGTAGATTTTGTCCAGTAAACGACGGCGGCGTAGTGTATTTCTCCCGTCGCAATCCATCTGCGTGAGTAGGGGGCGTGAAGCATTTAAAATAGGCGCGTTCCCGCGGCGATCGTACTGCGCCTGCTCCGTTCGCAAATTTCCCGCCGTGCATTGCGCGAAATCACGTCGTTACGTCATTTTTTCTTGAGTAGCGTCGTTTACGGAGATTCCTATTCCCGAACGAGTTACGTAAAAAAAAAAAAAATTTTTTTTAATTCGACGCGGGAACGACGGCCATACTCAACATGGGCTACGCACCGTTAGACCAGCAAAAAGCTGGTCTAACAGTACGTATAAAAAAATAGACGAAAGCGATTGCGAAGACCGCTCGTATCTTCGTGGATCGCCGTAAAAACTCATTTGCATATCCCGACGCATGAAAACGACGCGAACTCCTCCCAGCAGCCGCAAAAATATCGCAGCGTAGATCCGAAGGCTTACGAAGACGTAAGCCTCTCGGATCGAAGCCCGAAGCCGCTGTATCATGGTTTGAGGATTCAAACTAGTGATACGGCACGCGAAATTTGAAATTACTCCTGTCTAACACCAGTTAGACAGGCGTAATTGCTCTGTGAATCTGGGCCTCAGCGTTTACAATATAGGGGATAGTTTTATGGCATTTATATTAATATTTTTTTGATTTACTTTGCATGTGCTGCGCTATATAAGAAAAGAGTGGAAATTCCATTTACTACAGAGGTAACATGCCACCAAAATTAACCAGCAGCTCCTTCTGGGGTAGTGCTACATTACAAAAAGGAAATTATTGTGTGACATAAAAGGAGAAGAACACTTTCTGTTTTTTGTCAGCAGCACTGAAAGTTTTTTTGCACCTATCCAATTTTACACCCTCATGTGCATGATCCATCTCCTTTTCTGCTCTTTCCCTTATTTAGAAAACAGCATCTCTTATCTCCTGGCAGCAGTGCTTGACGTTTTACAGAGGTGACAATTGATGGCATGGCAGAGTGGTGACAATTGATGGCAAAGTGGTTGCGTTTAATGTCATGGCACAATGGTGACAATTGATGGCACAGTGGCTGCGTTTGATGGCATAGGACAGTGGTGACAATTGATGGGCCCTGTGGCTGCGTTTGATGGGCACAGCGAGGCTGCAATTGTTTTTGTTTTTTTTCATTTGCGCCCCCCAAAAATGTTAAGCACCAGCCCCCACTGTAGACAGATAGCTAGATAGATTATTATCTATCTACAGTGACAAATTAAAGATGCGCTACAATTTACAACTAATATATGTGAACCGTGCAGTGAACAACACCATATAGGGTTAACAAATAACTGACAATCAGACAGTGTGAATTGCTCAGTGAATCCAGCTGTAGGCAAATCCACACCTAAGTGACAAATATGTGTGTCCCATGAAACAATAAGTGCTGAAAAAAGGTCCAAATATAAATATAAATCCAATATCTATACACCGTGATTCCAAACTGAAATTCCAAAAAATAGGTACAGCAACTATGAGTACAAAATCTTCAGTTGTATCAAAGCTCCTAATTCATACAGATGAAATTGATCCTCACATGGTCCGCAGAACATATAACAAAAAGAGAAAACATACCATGGTGTAATATTGTATGGTAAACTGTATACCAAATACGTGATATGTCACACTCACGGATTCCCCTAAAGATAAAAGCCACTCAGTAACTTGCTGAGTATCGTATGAGACCTCTGATGGTTCCGTACGTATGACTCCTCCCTACGCATTGCGTCACGAACACGTGACTTACTCATGGGATATGGCGGTGGAGCGCATCATGCGGGCCATTTATCTCACTCAACCCGGAAGAGTAAAGCAACGGAGGGAACTTTAAGCAATCAACATCATTTGCGGCTGAGGACTTATGACAGTGGTATTAGACCCGTTAAAAACTGTCACAAAACAACTTTAATAACATAACAATCCTTAATAAAAAGTTAAAAAGACATAGAAATAATATATATATAAACTATGTACAATTCCTTTGACAATCGTAATAGGGAGAGAGTCCACTCGCTTCCCCGATGGTGAAAAATGGGTACTACATACTGAATTACATGTATAGCAATTACATCATATGAAATGGACCACTCATAATAAAATAAAATTATACAAATACTATGAATATATATGCATACACATATATTAAGATTGCACATACATATATCAAAAAAATCCCTTCTGTGTCCTTATTATTAAAATTAAATTTAAAATCAATTAAAATAATTAGTCAATTAAAATACAAAATTAATGATCTGAAATAAAACAATTTAAATCAAAATCGATGTTTAGGCCATTCGGCTCCAAAGATTTAATTTCATAAATCCATCGAGATTCTGATTTACTTAATTCCCTCACCTTGTGGCTACCTCTCCAGTGGGGATTAAACTTTTGAATAGCCCAAAACTTTAATTCATGGGGATTTTTGTTATGACATAGTTTAAAATGACGCGATACGCTATGTTTTCTGAACCCTTTTATAATGTTCTGTACATGTTCTCTTAGACGCTTCCAGAGTGGTCTTTTGGTCCTACCTATGTATTGAAGAGAACATGGACATTCTAACATATAGACTGCTCCTTCTGTTTGGCAGGTGATCAAATCATCAATTTGATATTGTTTTTTAGTAACATTGGATACAAAATTCGAACATTTTTGTCCATTAAAATTCGTATTTTTACAAGCAAAACATCTCTTACAGGGGAAGAAGCCTTTCCCCTGAAAAAAGGTTAGAGAATTATTCCTACTAGGTGGATTGGGGACATTTTTTGCTACTAAATCTCTGAGAGTAGGAGCACGGCGATATATCACTCTCGGACGATTGGGTAAAATTCCCTGTAGTTGTCGATCTGCCTGGAGAATGTGCCAATGCTTCTGGAAAATTGACTCCATCTGTTTGTGTTGTACTGTATAATTGGTGATAATAGGAAGATCATCTCTCATTATTGTTGATCTCGGTTTATCCTGTATCAGGGAACTCCTTGAGGTGTTAGATATTTTTTGAATATGATTCTGAATGAATTCCTCATTATATCCTTTCTTTACAAATCTCCTCCCCATTTGTTGTGCTTGTTCCAAAAACACATTTGGATCAGTGCAGTTCCTACGAATACGTATGAGTTGGCCTTTAGGGATATTAATAAGCCAAGGTTCATAATGGCAACTGTCGACAGGAATATAACTGTTCCTGTCGACCGGTTTAAAATAAGTTTTGGTGGAGATCTTATGGTTTTCAATATTAATTTCTAGATCTAAGAACTGAATGGCGTTATTACTGATTTCATGGGTTAATTTAATGTTCTTCTCATTCATATTGAGTTTATTAAAAAAACTCTATAAGGGATAAATCATCCCCCTCCCAGATCAGTATGCAGTCATCTATAAAACGCCTGTATAGCACCAGCTGGTCTGGTTTGTTAGTATAGATCGCATGTTCCTCCCATTCAGCCATAAAAATATTGGCCACACTAGGTGCATATTTTGCACCCATTCCAATACCGTTTAATTGCCTATAGTATTCTGACTGATGCCAAAAATAGCTATGCTGTAATCCATAGGCTAGACTTCTAAGTACAAATTTCTGTTGTTTAGGTAGAAGCTGACTAAAACCTACCATAGCCCATTTCGTAGCTTTAATTGCATCCTCATGGTTGATATTGGTGTATAAGGATGCTACATCCGCTGTAGCTATCCAATACCTCTTAAGTGGATCCAGCACTATACTATCTAGAATTTGGATTAGATGTTTTGTATCCCTAAGAAAGGCCTTCGTATGGGGGACTAGGGGTTGGACAAATTTATCCACATACTCCCCAAGACGTGCATTGATCGACTGTATCCCGTTGATGATCGGCCTACCTGGCGGCCTCAACGGGTCTTTATGAACTTTTGGGATAGTATAAATGATAGGAATCCTGCATTCCTCGGGAACAAGGTATTTAGCCTCTCGTTTAGACAAAATCCCTTTGGTTTTACCCTTTTGGATCAATGCAAGTAATTCATTTTTATATTCAGATGTTGGATTCCCTCCAAGTTTAATATATGTATTTTCATCTTTCAATTGATTACCCAATTCTTCATAATAGTAATCTTTCGATAAAACAACAATGGCTCCCCCCTTATCGGCTGGACGTATGATTACTTCCTTATTCATCTCTAGGTCTTTCAGCCCTTTATGGATGATTTTGGGATCCGTTGCTTTCTTTATTTTTAATTTTTCTAAGTCCTTTACCACCAGTTTGTTAAATACTTCCACATGTTGGTTATTATGGAGTTGAGGGTTAAATAGGGATTTATTCCTTAAATTACTCGATTGGACTCTCCCAGGGAGTATTGCTTGTCCATGGCCCGGACATGGGACGGAAACAGCATTGCTCAAGATATGGGACGACGTTCTCGAGGCCGCAGATGAAGGAGAATCTTGTCTCCTGGTTCTGTTGGACCTAAGCGCAGCCTTCGACACAGTTGACCATAAGCTTCTACTGACAAGGCTAGCGGAAGTAGCCAAAGTCGCAGAAGGCGATTTATCTTGGTTCTCCTCTTTTTTGGAAAACCGATCTCAAATAGTGAAGTTAGGACCTTTCACTTCTGAGAAACGCACAGTATCGTGCGGAGTCCCCCAAGGATCCCCCCTGTCGCCGGTGTTATTCAACATCTATCTCCGTCCTCTTTTTGATATCATCAGCAGCCAAAAACTGCTCTATCACTCATATGCAGACGACACGCAACTATATTTCCGCATTTGCAATAAAAAGGATCATCACCTCAATCTAGAGACATGCCTCTCTTTGATAGAGGACTGGATGACAAAGAGTTATCTCAAACTCAACGGAGCGAAAACAGAACTTCTCCTGTTTCACGCCAAGCGTAAGAATCAACCTGCTACAACATGGACCCCCCCGCCCATTCTGGGCAAAATCATCTCCCCTAGCGCCAAAGTCAAAAGTCTTGGGGTCATCTTCGACTCCTACATGACAATAGAGGCACAAATAGGGTCAGTAGTCAGCGGATCTCACCATCTGCTGCGCCTACTACGCAGACTTACTCCCTTCATCCCCAAAGAAGACATAGCGGTCGTGGTGGGAACAATTGTAAACTCCAGACTGGACTATGCCAATGCCCTTTACCTTGGACTCCCCAAGTACCAAATCGCTCGTCTTCAAGTCGTTCAAAACACGGCCGCTAGACTTGTGACTGGGAAAAAACCTTGGGAATCAATCTCGCCTTCACTGAGATCCCTTCACTGGTTACCAGTAAAAGACAGAATCACTTTTAAAGCACTCTGTCTAACGCATAGATGTGTCCATGGGAATGCCCCCCATTATCTATGCGAAAAAATAAAAGCTCACAATCCCAATCGCGTTCTGCGATCCACCAATCAAAATCTGCTCCAGATACCGAAAGCCAACTACAGGGCCAAAGGAGATAGAAGATTTGCGGTCCAAGGTCCCAGACTATGGAACGCTTTACCAACCAGCATTCGGTTGGAGGAGAACCACCTAGCTTTCAGGAGAAAGATCAAGACTCATCTCTTTTGATACCAAAGGAGACCGGAACAACAAGCGCCAAGAGGCGATTAAGTTCGTATGTGCCGCGCTATATAAGTTTTCATTCATTCATTCATTCATTCATCTCTCATTGGCTGATTTAACATGTATTTTTTGATATTCAATTTCCTTACATACTTTTGTATGTCAACATACATGTCAAATTTGTTTAGATTCCTTTTGGGAGCAAATTTTAAGCCTTTATTAAGAGTAATTAACTCAGTTTGTGATAATTCGACCCCACTCAAATTGATAATGCCTTCTCCTATTGCATTTTTCTTCTTTTGGGTCCTTTGTCCCCCTCTGCACCCCCTCTTTGTTCCGGACTTCTGCTTAAACTCGGATCCTCTAATCTGGGTGGAGTTCTGTCGTCTCGGCGATACTCTAAAAAAGACCTAGAATTGGTTTCCTCTATATAATTAGATAATGGTTCATATCTATTTTGTGTATACGCTGGGCTTTTTCTAATGTCCTGTGATCGATACTCAGGGATCGGTGGACCACCTTGGTGATAAGAGGATGTATTGGGCCTTTGGTTATAATAATATGACTCATAACCATCCCTTGGATCACGTCTATCTTGAGATTCATAATACTGATTTTGACCATATCCCCCAGGATATATTTATATTTGGACCTTTTTTCAGCACTTATCATTGTTTCATGGGACACACATATTTGTCACTTAGGTGTGGATTTGCCCACAGCTGGATTCACTGAGCAATTCACACTGTCTGATTGTCAGTTATTTGTTAACCCTATATGGTGTTGTTCACTGCACGGTTCACATATATTAGTTGTAAATTGTAGCGCATCTTTAATTTGTCATATTTATATTTGGTTTTGTGCACCTTCACCGGATGCAGCTTGTTACATTTGGTTATTAATATTTTGTGTGTAATTATTTATTTAGTAGCGCTGTATTTTATTTTATTCATCACTACTGCTCCACTCACCCTTATATAGCAGCCACTATGGATATTTTTAATTACATGGAAAACCGCACAGTGGACCTCAATGATGTGTTCAATCCACCACAGATTCAGGTGATCTAGACACTAACTTCCGTAAATTTGGGCACCTTATGGAAAAGAAGGTTAGTGTATGGTGGGATCTTGCTTCACATGAACAGTAAATTAAGGAAGGGATTGTGCCACGACATCTTAGATGGGATATTCCCATTAATGATGGTCTAACAGATCCAGAGTCCATTGAGGAATGGTACAAATTCTTTAATGAAAAAGGACTGGATATGTTGCTTTTCCTCACCAAAAGGAAACAACGGAAGCTACAAATGATTAATAAAGAAATAGCGGATTGTAAAGTTTTACTTGAAACTCATGTAGATACCCCTTCATTTAAGATTCTGACGGGTCAACTAAACAAAGTTTTAGAACAGAAAGATCTGGATATCAAACAACGGAAGAAAATAAAATATTGGAGGGACACGAATGATTATCGTTTGCATCAAACATTTAAATGGCAACTTAAATTAAAGGATGGAAAAAATGGGTCAGTGGCATCCTCCCCAGAGAAAGAGGTCCATATTGTCACTCCTCCTAGGAATTACAGACAAGTTGTACCTATTTATACTGGACCTCATGAGGATGAACATCGAAGACCATCTAATTCCAATATGAATTTTCATGATCAGTCAAGATCAAATAGAGATGAAATTAGTGGACCAAAAACTCCCCAAACTTGGTGGAGAAATCAAAAACCTAGGTCAAAATCACCAAGGAAACCGGCGTGGAAAAATAAAACAAAAAATTCTCATAAGAATAATCAAAAACCTCAATATAAGCAACCAGAATATCCTGGGGGATATGGTCAAAATCAGTATTATGAATCTCAAGATAGACGTGATCCAAGGGATGGTTATGAGTCATATTATTATAACCAAAGGCCCAATACATCCTCTTATCACCAAGGTGGTCCACCGATCCCTGAGTATCGATCACAGGACATTAGAAAAAGCCCAGCGTATACACAAAATAGATATGAACCATTATCTAATTATATAGAGGAAACCAATTCTAGGTCTTTTTTAGAGTATCGCCGAGACGACAGAACTCCACCCAGATTAGAGGATCCGAGTTTAAGCAGAAGTCCGGAACAAAGAGGGGGTGCAGAGGGGGACAAAGGACCCAAAAGAAGAAAAATGCAATAGGAGAAGGCATTATCAATTTGAGTGGGGTCGAATTATCACAAACTGAGTTAATTACTCTTGATAAAGGCTTAAAATTTGCTCCCAAAAGGAATCTAAACAAATTTGACATGTATGTTGACATACAAAAGTATGTAAGGAAATTGAATATCAAAAAATACATGTTAAATCAGCCAATGAGAGATGGACAAGCAATCCTCCCTGGGAGAGTCCAATCGAGTTATTTAAGGAATAAATCCCTATTTAACCCTCAACTCCATAATAACCAACATGTGGAAGTATTTAACAAACTGGTGGTAAAGGACTTAGAAAAATTAAAAATAAAGAAAGCAATGGATCCCAAAATCATCCATAAAGGGCTGAAAGACCTAGAGATGAATAAGGAAGTAATCATACGTCCAGCCGATAAGGGGGGAGCCATTGTTGTTTTATCGAAAGATTACTATTATGAAGAATTGGGTAATCAATTGAAAGATGAAAATACATATATTAAACTTGGAGGGAATCCAACATCTGAATATAAAAATGAATTACTTGCATTGATCCAAAAGGGTAAAACCAAAGGGATTTTGTCTAAACGAGAGGCTAAATACCTTGTTCCCGAGGAATGCAGGATTCCTATCATTTATACTATCCCAAAAGTTCATAAAGACCCGTTGAGGCCGCCAGGTAGGCCGATCATCAGCGGGATACAGTCGATCAATGCACGTCTTGGGGAGTATGTGGATAAATTTGTCCAACCCCTAGTCCCCCATACGAAGGCCTTTCTTAGGGATACAAAACATCTAATCCAAATTCTAGATAGTATAGTGCTGGATCCACTTAAGAGGTATTGGATAGCTACAGCGGATGTAGCATCCTTATACACCAATATCAACCATGAGGATGCAATTAAAGCTACGAAATGGGCTATGGTAGGTTTTAGTCAGCTTCTAACAACAGAAATTTGTACTTAGAAGTCTAGCCTATGGATTACAGCATAGCTATTTTTGGCATCAGTCAGAATACTATAGGCAATTAAACGGTATTGGAATGGGTGCAAAATATGCACCTAGTGTGGCCAATATTTTTATGGCTGAATGGGAGGAACATGCGATCTATACTAACAAACCAGACCAGCTGGTGCTATACAGGCGTTTTATAGATGACTGCATACTGATCTGGGAGGGGGATGATTTATCCCTTATAGAGTTTTTTTAATAAACTCAATATGAATGAGAAGAACATTAAATTAACCCATGAAATCAGTAATAACGCCATTCAGTTCTTAGATCTAGAAATTAATATTGAAAACCATAAGATCTCCACCAAAACTTATTTTAAACCGGTCGACAGGAACAGTTATATTCCTGTCGACAGTTGCCATTATGAACCTTGGCTTATTAACCACTTAAGGACCCCCGCACGCACATATACGGCCACAGAATGGCACGTACAGGCACAAGGGCGTAAATTTACGTCCCCGCCTGAGTGCGGTTCGGGGGTCCCATCGGGACCCCCTCCGCGGCGTGCGGGGGTCCCCCTACCTCTGGGAGCGATCCGGGATCTGCGGGCGGATGTCCGTGATATGCGCCCCCCCCGCGATCGCTCCCAGCCAATGGGAGCGCGCTCCCAGCCTGTCACTTCCTCCTCCTGTGTTTACACAGAAAGGAGGAAATGATGTATTCTCTCATCGCAGCGCTGTTTCCCAGCGCTGCTGATGAGAGAAGACATCACAAGTAAGTGTGCACCAACACAACACTGACACACACTCACATAGGCATATTAACCCCTTGTGATCGCCCCCCCCCCCACCCCCCTGTCACAGTGTCACTGAATGCAGTGATTTAATCACTGCATTTAGTGTCAGTGTGACAGGCAGTTTAAAAAACAGTTAGTGTTAGGTTCAGGATAGCCCCCCCACCCCCCCTAATAAAGTTTTAACCCCCTGATCACCGCCCTAGTTAACCCTTTCACTCCCTATTGCCAGCGTCACTAAGCGATCATTTTTCTGATCGCTGTATTAGTGCCGCTGTTCCCGCTAGGTAGCTATTTTTTTTTATTGCGATTTTTTTTTTTACTAAAGACATGTGGCTAAATAAATTTTGGCCTAAATGTTTGACTAAAATTTAGTTTATTTGATTTTTTTTTTAACAAAAAGTAAAAAATAGTGTTTTTTTTTCAAAAATGTCGCTCTATTTTTGTATATAGCGCAAAAAATAAAAATCGCAGAGGTGATCAAATACCACCAAAAGAAAGCTCTATTTGTGGGAAGAAAAGGACGCAAATTTTGTTTGGGAGCCACGTCGCACGACCGCACAATTGTCTGTTAAAGCGACGCAGTGCCGAATCGCAAAAACACCTTGGGTCATTTACCAGCGTATTGGTCCGGGTCTTAAGTGGTTAATATCCCTAAAGGCCAACTCATACGTATTCTTAGGAACTGCACTGATCCAAATGTGTTTTTGGAACAAGCACAACAAATGGGGAGGAGATTTGTAAAGAAAGGATATAATGAGGAATTCATTCAGAATCATATTCAAAAAATATCTAACACCTCAAGGAGTTCCCTGATACAGGATAAACCGAGATCAACAATAATGAGAGATGATCTTCCTATTATCACCAATTATACAGTACAACACAAACAGATGGAGTCAATTTTCCAGAAGCATTGGCACATTCTCCAGGCAGATCGACAACTACAGGGAATTTTACCCAATCGTCCGAGAGTGATATATCGCCGTGCTCCTACTCTCAGAGATTTAGTAGCAAAAAATGTCCCCAATCCACCTAGTAGGAATAATTCTCTAACCTTTTTTCAGGGGAAAGGCTTCTTCCCCTGTAAGAGATGTTTTGCTTGTAAAAATACGAATTTTAATGGACAAAAATGTTCGAATTTTGTATCCAATGTTACTAAAAAACAATATCAAATTGATGATTTGATCACCTGCCGAACAGAAGGAGCAGTCTATATGTTAGAATGTCCATGTTCTCTTCAATACATAGGTAGGACCAAAAGACCACTCTGGAAGCGTCTAAGAGAACATGTACAGAACATTATAAAAGGGTTCAGAAAACATAGCGTATCGCGTCATTTTAAACTATGTCATAACAAAAATCCCCATGAATTAAAGTTTTGGGCTATTCAAAAGTTTAATCCCCACTGGAGAGGTAGCCACAAGGTGAGGGAATTAAGTAAATCAGAATCTCGATGGATTTATGAAATTAAATCTTTGGAGCCGAATGGCCTAAACATCGATTTTGATTTAAATTGTTTTATTTCAGATCATTAATTTTGTATTTTAATTGACTAATTATTTTAATTGATTTTAAATTTAATTTTAATAATAAGGACACAGAAGGTTTTTTTTTGATATATGTATGTGCAATCTTAATATATGTGTATGCATATATATTCATAGTATTTGTATAATTTAATTTTATTATGAGTGGTACATTTCATATGATGTAATTGCTATAGATGTAATTCAGTATGTAGTACCCATTTTTCACCATCGGGGAAGCGAGTGGACTCTCTCCCTATTACGATTGTCAAAGGAATTGTACATAGTTTATATATATTATTTCTATGTCTTTTTAACTTTTTATTAAGGATTGTTATGTTATTAAAGTTGTTTTGTGACAGTTTTTAACGGTTCTAATACCACTGTCATAAGTCCTGAGCCGCAAATGATGTTGATTGCTTAAAGTTCCCTCCGTTGCTTTACTCTTCCGGGTTGAGTGAGATAAATGGCCCGCATGATGCGCTCCACCGCCATATCCCATGAGTAAGTCACGTGTTCGTGACGCAACGCGTAGGGAGGAGCCATACGTACGGAACCAACGGAGGTCTCATACGATACTCAGCAAGTTACTGAGCGGCTTTTATCTTTAGGGGAATCCGTGAGTGTGACATATCACGTATTTGGTATACAGTTTACCATACAATATTACACCATGGTATGTTTTCTCTTTTTGTTATATGTTCTGCCGTCCATGTGAGGATCAATTTCATCTGTATGAATTAGGAGCTTTGATACAACTGAAGATTTTGTACTCATAGTGGCTGTACCAATTTTTTGGAATTTCAGTTTGGAATCACGGTGTATAGATATTGGATTTATATTTATATTTGGACCTTTTTTCAGCACTTATCATTGTTTCATGGGACACACATATTTGTCACTTAGGTGTGGATTTGCCCACAGCTGGATTCACTGAACAATTCACACTGTCTGATTGTCAGTTATTTGTTAACCCTATATGGTGTTGTTCACTGCACGGTTCACATATATTAGTTGTAAATTGTAGCGCATCTTTAATTTGTCATATTTATATTTGGTTTTGTGCACCTTCACCGGATGCAGCTTGTTACATTTGGTTATTAATATTTTGTGTGTAATTATTTATTTAGTAGCGCTGTATTTTATTTTATTCATATGCATCTACAGTGGCGGCTGGTGGGGGGTGCAAACGGGAAAAAAAAGAGAAAAAAGACAGAGAGAAAGAAAGGTGGAGAGAGAGAAGGAAATGAAGGGCACCTCCTACATCAGTGTACAGTACTCACAGTACTCACTCAGAGGCAGGAGGGACTGACTGGATGGATGGATATCAGACACGGGAGAAGAAGCAAAGAGGAGGAAAAGCAGCTCCTCTCCTCTAACTGGCCGTGGGGGGCAGCAAGGGGAGAGGAGAAGTGTCAGAGCTGGCTTTGATACCCCAGCTGATCTATCTCTATCTGGCGCTGTGTTGGTGGTGTACACCCCTGGGGAGACGTGACATACGGCCCGCTGGCCGTCGAGGGCCGTTCGCTGGCCGCAATATGCCCGCGGGCCGTTTGCGGGCCACAATTAGCCCACGGGCCGCCGCGGCCCACTGGGCATTTGCCCGGTTTGCCCTATGGCCAGTCCGGGGCCTGCCCCAGCCCCACATATGTACTCCTTGCAATGTAAAATTCACCTTCTATGTGGTTGCTTCTGTCTTCATTCATTGTACTCAAAGTATAGAGACTTTAGAGTAAATGTATGTCTATTGTATACATAGAACACACACAGATAGATTACACATGGTCAAAGCAAAGACATTGCACAGCACAGACTCTGCCTATACAGGCAAAGCAGGTAAGCAACGCATTCAGAGTGAGAGCATTACAGAAACACCACACACACATCATAAACAGTCAAAACATGCACAGTGAGATCACATACAGATACAGTCAAAGAACACACAGCAGGCACTTCTGTCAAAGCATTTTCAATCTGAAAATACACAAATAGCGCATACAACACAGTCAAAGAACTTGCAGACTGGGCATTCACAGCTAAGACGTTACCATAATGCCTCGTACACACGACCGGTTTTCCTGTCAGGAAAAAAATGAAGTTTTTCCCGATGTGATTCCTCTCCAGCCTGCCTTGCATACAGACAATTATGCCAAATCCCACCCGACCATAGCGTGATGACGTACAACACGTACGACGGGACTATAAAGGTGATGTTCCATTCAAATGGTGCCACCCTTTTATGTTAGTAAAAGATTGGTGAGAAACGATTCACGCTTTTCAGTCTTTGTGCTTTTCATTCCATTACAGCGGGACGAATGTGCTATCTCCATTTCTAATGCTAGTTTTACCAGTACAAGCACTCCCGTCTCATACTTGATTGATTCTGAGCATGATTGTTTTTTTTCCCCTCGGAAAAGCATACACACAAGCGGTTTCCACAACGGGAAAAAGACCACCAGGAATCACGATGGGAAAAAAAGAGAGCTGGTTCTAATTTTTTTGCAGGCATTTCTTCCCGTGGGGAAAACTGCTATGGAGCAAACACACGGCCGGTTTTCCCGACAAAGAGCAAACATGACAGTTCCCGTCGGGTAAACCGGTCGCGTGTATGAGGCATAAGAGTATACAAGTCAAGGCACACACAGTCAAAAAACACAAAGAGAGGCAACAATCATAGAATAAACATAACTGAGACACACATTCAGACATCACTGAGACAGAAAGCATGTGAAGACACATGAAATGTGGTCAGAGAACATGCAGACTGAGCACATACAGTGCCTGCCGCCGAGAATGTGTTTTTAGCGCGACAGCATCGCGCTGACTCTCGGCGATAGGGTACCGACATCTCTCACTCGCTGAAATAGTAAAAGCACCTTCCAGCGAGCGCGTCATAGAAGCGACGGGGATCCGACGTGGATTCCCGCCAATTCTACACGTGGGCGGCGTTTGTTATGAGTCCTGAAGGGGAAGTCCCCGCCGGATTTAAAAAAAAATTGGTCTGTTATGGGTTGCAAGGAGACCCCCCTACGCCGAAAAAAACGGCGTGGGGGTCCCCCACAATCCATACCAGACCCGTATTCAAAGCACGCCAGCCGGCCGGTCAGGAGCGGAATGGGGGCACTGCGGCCCCCCCACCCCAGAGCACCATGTCCCCATGTTGATGAGGACAGGGCCCCTTCCCGACAACCCTGGCCGTTGGTTGTCGGGGTATGCGGGCGCGAGGTTTATCGGAATCTGGCCCCCAGATACCGGCCCCCCACCCTAAGTGAATGAGTATGGGGTACATCGTACCCCTACCCATTCACCTGCAAAAAAAAGTGCAAACACAAATAAACAACACAGGGTATTAAAATATTTTATTATAGTTGGCCACCAGGGGGGGGGTGTGTATGGTCGCTTTTATAAAAGCAGTGCGCCCCCCTGCCCCAGAGCACCTGACCCCCCCCCCATGTTGAGGGCATGCTGCCGGGTACGGCTCAGGAGGGGGGGGGGCGGCGCTCGCTCGCCCCCATTCCCCTCCTGACCGGCCGGCTGGCGTGCTTTGGATACGGGTCTGGTATGGATGGTGGGGGACCAGGGACTAGGGATGAGCTTCGAGTTCGAGTCGTACCCATGTTCGACTCGAACATCGTATGTTTGATCGTTCCTCGAATTGCGAATGTATTGAATTGCGAAAGTTCGCGCCAAATTCGAGTGCTGCATCATGGCCCATAATTCACTGCGGCATCGCAGTGCATTGCAGGCTGATGATTGACCAAGCATGCACTATGACCCGCATGCTTGGCCAATCACAGCGCCTTCTGTACAGAGAGCCGTAATTGGCCAAAACCAGGGTGGCTTTGGCCAATTATGCCTCAGGGGATTTAGTACACACCCCATACTATATAAGGCCGCCTGGAAGTCAGCCTTGTGTAGTGTGTTCCGGTATGCTGAGAGACAGAGTGAGAGAGACAGTGTCATTTCATTTGAGTTAGATAAAGCAGGCAGGCGAGTCGGTTACCTGCAGTTACAGTGTGTAGAGCATATATATGCATCCCAGGTGTTGTATATATATTTATACACTGTATTCAGTTTAGCTAGATCCGTTCCTGTATTCTCTTCATAATATACTGACAGGCAGGCGATTGTGCTAGCTGCAGTATTTTCACTTAGTGTACTGTGTCCTTTGTACAGTGTGCACCTAAAGCTTACCTGAATACAATTGCTGGTGTTCTCATACAAATACAGGCAGGGACCTCCAGTATTCACTTTTAGTGTCCTTTGCACAGTATGCACCTAAAGCTTACCTGAATACAATTGCTGGTGTTCTCATACTAATACCACAGGCAGGGATCTGCAAGTATTGTCACTAAGGCCTCGTACACATGATAGGATAGCCAGAGGACAACGGTCTGATGGACCGTTTTCATCGGTCAAAAACGATCGTGTGTGGGCCCCATAGGTTATTTAACCTTCAGTTAAAAAAAGCCAACTTGCTTTAAAATTTAACCTATGGATACCTAACGATCGATCAAAACCGATCGTTAGTAGGCACGACCATCGGTTAAAAATCCATGCATGCTCAGAATCAAGTCAACGCATGCTTGGAAGCATTGAACTTCATTTTTTTCAGCACGTCGTTGTGTTTTACGTCACCGCGTTCTAACACGGTCGTTTTTTCAACCGATGGTGTGTATTAACATCAGACCATCAGTCGGACTGTTCTCATTGGATGGACTGATTGTGTGTACGATGCTTTAGTGTACTGTGTCCTCTGCACAGTGTGCACCTAAAGCTACCTGACTACATTGGGACAGAAAGTGAGGTAAAAACCTTCTGAACAGTAGTGATGTCACGAACATAAAGTTTTCCGTTAGCGAACGGCGAACGCGAACTTCCGCAAATGTTCGCAAACAGGCGAACCGCCATAGACTTCAATGGGCAGGCGAATTTTAAAACCCACAGGGACTCTTTCTGGCCACAATAGTGATGGAAAAGTTGTTTCAAGGGGACCAACACCTGGACTGTGGCATGACGGAGGGGGATCCATGGCAAAACTCCTATGGAAAATTACGTAGTTGACGCAGAGTCCATTTTTAATCCATAAAGGGCATAAATCACCTAACATTCCTAAATTGTTTGGAATAACGTGCTTTAAAACATCATGTATGATGTTGTATCTATCAGGTAGTGTAAGGGTTAGGGTTAGGGTTACAGTTAGGGTTAGGGTTACAGATAGAGTTAGGGTTACAGTCTGTAACAGGGATGAGCCATACACCCCCCTGTTCGGTTCGCATCAGAACTTGCGAACACACCAAATGTTCCTGTGAACTTTAGAAACCCGTTAAAGTCTATGGGACTCAAACATTTGAAATCTAAAGTGCTAATTTTAAAGGCTAATATGCAAGTTATTGTCCTAAAAAGTGTTTGGGGACCTGGGTCCTGTCCAAGGGGACATGTATCAATGCAAAAAAGGTTTTAAGAACTGCAGTTTTTTCGGGAGCAGTGAATTTAATAATGCTAAAAGTGAAACAATAAAAGTGTAATATTACTTTAAATTTTGTACCTAGGGGGGGTGTAAAGTCAGCATGTGAAAAAGCGCACGTTTCCCGTACATAGAACTGTCCTTGCACAAAGTGTCATTTCTGAAAGAAAAAAAGTAATTTAAAACCGGCTTTGCGGCTATACTGAATTGTTGGCTCTGGCAATTCAGAGAGGATTCATTCATAACAGTTTTTTAAAAAAGGGGAACCCCGCTGTCAATTTAAAAAAAAATGACGTGGGGTTCCCCCCAAATATCCATACCAGACCCTTCAGGTCTGGTGTGGATTTTAAGGGGAACTCCACCCCAAATTTTAAAAAAAATGGCGTGGAGTTCCCCCAAAAATCCACACCACACCCTTATCCGAGCACGTTAACCTGGCTGGGCCACAGAAAAGAGGGTGGGACAGAGTGCGGCCTCCCCCTCTCCTGAACCGCGCCAGGCCACATGCCCTCAACATGGGGAGGATGTCCCCATGCTGATGGGGACAAGGGCCTCATCCCCACAACCCTGGCCGGTGGTTGTGGGGGTCTGTGGACGGGGGGATTATCAGAATCTGGAAGACCCCTTTAACAAAGGGGACCCCCAGATCCTGGCCCCCCTATGTGAATTGGTAATGGGGTACACTGTACCCCTACCATTTCACGAAGGAAGTGTAAATAGTTTAAAAAAAAACACTGTAGAAAAAATTCCTTTATTAATAAAAAAAATCCACTGTCGATGCGGCTCCCTGCTCCAACGTTATCTTCAAGCCCAGTCTTTCCCAGTGCCGTAGCCGAGTGTGTGTCAGAGGGGGCAGGGTCACATGATGGGTGGCCCCGCCTCCCCTATATAAGAAATGTCAAAGCTCCGCCGTGTCATTACGCTGGGCTGTGTCCAGCGAAGAGAGAAGCTCGCCTGCTGCGCTCTGGATGGATGGATCTTCTCATCGCTGGACCGGACCGCTGATCACCCGTCGCAGGAGAGATCATCCGTCGCTGGATAGAAGACATCATTGGAGCAGGGAGCCACATCGAGAGTGGGATTACCACCGCTGGATTTTTTTTTTTATTAATAAAGGAATTTTTTCTACGGTGTCTGTGTGTTTTTTTTAAACTATTTTATGTGTACCCCATTACCAATTCACATGGGGGGGCCAGGATCTGGGGGTCTTCTAGATTCTGATAAGCCCCCCGCCCGCAGACCTCCACAACCACCGGCCAGGGTTGTGGGGATGAGGCCCTTGTCCCCATCAACATGGGGACATCCTCCCCATGTTGAGGGCATGTGGCCTGGTGCGGTTCAGAAGAGGGGGGGTGCACTCTGTCCCCGCCCCTCTTTTCTGCGGCCGGCCAGGTTAACGTGCTCGGATAAGGGTCTGGTGTGGATTTTTGGGGGAACGCCACGCCATTTTTTTTTTATTTGGGGTGGAGTTCCCCTTAAAATCCACACCAGACCTGAAGGGTCTGGTATGGATATTTGGGGGGAACCCCACGTAATTTTTTCTTTCAGAAAGGACACTTTGTGCAGTGACAGTTCTATGTACGGGAAACATGCGCTTTTTCACATGCTGACTTTACACCCCCCCCTAGGTACGAAATTTACAAGTAATATTACACTTTTATTGTTTCACTTTTAGCATTATTAAATTCATTGCTCCTGAAAAAACGTCAGTTTTTAAAACTTTTTTTGCATTGATACATGCTTCCTGGGACAGGACCCAGGTCCCCAAACACTTTTTAGGACAATAACTTGCATATTAGCCTTTAAAATTAGCACTTTAGATTTCTCCTATAGACTTTAACAGGGTGTTTTGCGGCTTTTCAAACTCAAAGCTCATCCCTAGTCTGTAACCCTAACCCTATCTGTAACCCTAACCCTAACCCTGTCTCTAACCCTAACCCTATCTGCAACCTAATCATGTCTGTAACTTACACACTCATGACATAAATTGTATTCCTCTATGCGTCAATCTTGGTGTAGTGATGACTGTGCTCGTGCGCACGTTTGGGAGATTGCAGACAATGGGGTTTTTTCAAAGCCTATGGTCGTGCTGAGGTAGTTCAGTGACAGGGGGCTGGTAATGGAGTGGGGGGGGGGCATGCCATTTTTCTCAATGATTTTCATCCATATTGCCGGGACCAGACATTACATTAAAGCCGCAAAAAGTTTTAAATTACTTTTTTCCTATAGAAATTTCATTTTGTGCAGGGACAGTTCTAAACACGGGAAACACGTGTCACTTCGCAGACATACTATAGACACCCAGCAGGTACGATATTTAAAGGAATATTTCACTTTCTTTTCACTTTAAGCATTATTAACCACTTAAGCGGTGTTTACAAGACTAAAACATTTTTTTTGCTATAAAATTACTTAAAACCCCCAAACATTATATATATATTTTTTTCTAACACCCTAGAGAATAAAATGGCAGTCATTGGAATACTTTTTAAAAGAGCCTGACGAAGAGGCACGCATGCCTCGAACGCGTGCACCGCCCCGTGACTCATCCCGGAAGTGACGTCGCGCTGTTTTGCGCTCCAAGGCTGCGTTCCACAGACCGGACAAGGAAACAACACGGCTCACCCGCTTCCCTCCCCCGGTGAACCAGCACCGAATTTCATCTAGGGACCTACACAGCGGTTGAAACCCTCACGGGCTGTAGGAACTGCATGCCGTGCCTGTTCTAGCAAAGAGAGCTGTCACCACTCCATCGCTCCAGCGGACCCCACGAACTGAGGATGTCTCTCACGGATGATATTGTATATTGATGCGCTTTGACCCCCTGCAGTCTTGTGAGTACCCATCTCATAAGAATTGTATTATTGATTTATTCTAAATAAATTTCATACTACGCTTAGAGGGCGCCGCTTTTTTCTTTCTTTTGTATATTTTCAGAATTGCTTCTTCTCGACAAGTCGGCAGCCCCCTCAGCAACAGTTTATTCAGTCTTTGTTAGTACTATATAAACGTGATCCATTGGACTGAACTACTTTATATACTTTATATATTTTTCCATTTTTATCAACTATTCCTTGAATATGCCATTCCCCTTGCCCTTACATTTGGTGTCATTCCCCTTTTTTTGTATATAAGTATATATGTGCTTATATGATTTTTTATTTACCTAACAATTTTACCTCTTCTGAACAGCGCTTGATTCAATTTGTTTGTTATTGCAATACTTTTTGTCACACCGTATTTGCGCAGCGGTCTTACAAGCGCACTTTTTTGGAAAAAATTCACTTTTTTAAATTAAAAAATAAGACAATACATTTGGCCCATTTTTTTAAAATATTGTAAAAGATAATGTTACGTCGAGTAAAATGATACCCAACATGTCACGCTTAAAAATTGTGCCCGCTCGTGGCATGGCGTCAAACGTTTACACTTAAAAATCTCGATAGGCGACGTTTAAAAAATTCTACAGGTTGCATTTTTTGAGATACAGAAGAGGTCTAGGGCTAGAATTATTGCTCTCACTCTAACGATCGCGGCGATACTTCACTTGTGTGGTTTGAACACCGTTTTCATATGCGGGCGCTACTCGCGTATGTGTTCGCTTCTGCGCGCAAGCTCGTAGGGACGGGGCGATTTAAAAAAAAAATATTTTGTTTTCCTATTTATTTTTATTTATTTTACCAATTTTTAACACTAAAATAATAAAAAAAAAATTATCACTTTTATTCCTATTACAAGGAATGTAAACATCCCTTGTAATAGAAAAAAGCATGACAGGTCCTCTTAAATATGAGATCTGGGGTCAAAAAGACCTCAGATTTCATATTTAGGCTTAAATGCAAATAATAAATAAAAAATGTAAAATGTCATTTTTCAAATGACATAAAAAAAAAAATGCCTCTTTAAGACGCTGGGCGGGACTGACGTTTTGACGTCACTTCCGCCCAGCAGAGCTACGGGGACGGATGAGGGAAATGTTTCCCTCACTCGCATCCCCACTGAGCACGGGAGAGGACCCGATCACCTCTGCCGCTACCGACGGCTCCGGTAAGCGGCGGAGGGCGCGGGAGCGCAGCGGGAGGGGGGGCCCTCGCCCGCCACCGATAACGGCGATCTCGCAGCGAATCCGCCGTATAGACCGCCATTATCGCTTGACCGACCGACCACTGAAGAGATGGATATCTCGGTTGTAGCAGCAGCTGCTGCCGTTACCGAGATATCCATCTTTAAAGTCATGACGTATAACGGCGGTGGGCGGTCGGCAAGTAGTTAAAATCACAGCTTCCGAAAAAACGTCCGCTTTTAAAACGTATTTTTGCATTGATACATGTTCCCTGGGGCAGGACCCGGGTCCCCAAACCCTTTTCAGGACAATAATTTGATTATGATGCCGCGTACACAAGATCGTTTTTTTGCATCATGGAATAAAACGTTGTTTTTCGGCATGAAGAAAAACAACGTTTTTCCAACTTCATCATTAAAAACGACGTTTGCCCACACAAAAAATGATGAGCAAAGCGCGGTGACGTACGACGGCACTCTAAAGGGGAAGGTCCATTCAAGCTCCTGTCTCTAACTTGCTTCTGAGCATGCGCGGATTTAAAACATCGTTTTAAACGTTGTTTTAGCCCACACACGATCATTTTTTACAACCCGAAAAACAACATTTTAAAAAATGACGTTTAAAAATGCAGCATGCTCGAATTTTTTTGTGTCGTTTTTCAGAAGATGAAAAACGATGTGAAGCCCACACACGATCATTTTAAATGACGTTTTTAAAAACGTTGTTTTAAATCATGTCGAAAAACGATCGCGTGTACGCGGCATTAGTCTTTAAAGTTAGCACTTTTGATTTTAAACGTTCGAGTCCCATAGACTTAATGGGGTTCTAAAGTTTGCGCGAACGTTCGGTCCGTTCGAAGGTTCTGATGCGAACCGAACAGGGGGGGTGTTCGGCTCATCCCTAGTCAGAACCTACAGGTACCATAGAGAGCATGTAGGACACATAGTTTTGGAACACTTATATTACTCAGACCAACATTACCTAAAAAAACATACAGCACACAGAACTCATGCACAGTTAGCAGCTCATAGATATGGAGACTGTTAGCACAGGTCACACAATGGAGCAGAAGGCTGCTGGAAGATGGCATTAGATATATGGAGTTCGGCCTGAAAGAGGAACTGCATAACAATGTAGCTGTGTGTTCAGATCAAAATAACATCAATCTTGCAGGTTAATTAACAAGCTAAAGTATAACTAAAGACAAAACCTTTTTTTTGCGTGTTGGAGTGAAGAGGGATTAAAATGCTTGTCCGTTTTTATTGCTGTCTGTGCCCGCTGTTAAGGAGATTCATCCTCTCTCTTTGTCTTGTTTACCATTATCATTGATATTAAAAGTAAAAGAAGTCCCCAAATTTTGGGTTGTAGCCAGAATAGTAATTGGGGGGGGGGGGTCTTCTAATGGGGGCACTAGTTCTGGTGACCTGGGGGGGCCCAAGGAATTGCACAGATGGAAAAAATAATCTGACTAGGGTTATAACCCTCCCAGGCTCTAACCAAAATAAAAATAAAATAAAAAATCTATAGTTCTACTTTAAGTGTTTTTATATGCCATCTGTCTACTGGAATCTGAACATCTCTTTTGATGGCGGTCATAAAGTATCCTACTACAGTACAGATCATCATACATATTACTTGTATCCCATTATCTAGAAATTATCTAAGTTTCCAACTTGGGACATAAAACATTACAAATAAATTATCTAAGTTTCCAACTTAGGACATAAAACATTACAAATAAATTAAGAGCAGGCTTACTTTTAGGTAGCTTCATACTTCTTAAAGCGGAGTTTCACCCTAAATATAAGATCTCCCATGCGCTTCAGCATACTGGCGTCAGCGCCAGTATGCTGGTTTTTTTTTTTTTTTATAGCACACTTACTGTTTTATCGTAGAAATCCTTTTCTGTCCCCCGCGGTGGACGGCGCCAGTACAGCGCGTCACATCTTCCTAAGATACCCGATATGGACTCGGGTATTTCCGGCGCTATGCGGCGCCTGCGCACAGACCTAGGAGCTGACTGCGCAGGCGCCGTATTTCTCCGAAATAGGACTCGGAGAAATACGGCGCCTGCGCAGTCAGCTCCTAGGTCTGTGCGCAGGCGCCGCATAGCGCCGGAAATACCCGAGTCCATATCGGGTATCTTAGGAAGATGTGACGCGCTGTACTGGCGCCGTCCACCACGGGGGACAGAAAAGGATTTCTACGATAAAACAGTAAGTGTGCTATAAAAAAAAAAAAAACCCAGCATACTGGCGCTGACGCCAGTATGCTGAAGCGCATGGGAGATCTTATATTTAGGGTGAAATACCGCTTTAAGGGCTGGTTCACACCTAAATCGCAGAGGAACTCAGTCCACAACTAAGTAAGGTGCAATTTTCAACATCTGGCTGGGATTCTGTTCAATTTCTCTAAGTCAGTGCTAGTATGAGCCTGTCCACAAGAAAAAAATTACATACTTCTATGATCACAGAAAGGGGAATTTCTTTCAAATAGTAAATTAGAGATCATTACAGCCACAATAAATAAACATTGTATAGTCTGCTTCCTTAAAACTAGAGGAAAGAAAAATAGTTTTTGGCAGCAGCAGCCAATCGGCTGTTACCATTCTTCTCTCCATTTATAAAGGAAGACCAAAAATAAAAAATTATCACTTTTATTCCTATCTCTATCTTTTTTACTTTTGGGACCTCTGACTTAGGACACACATGCCGATCTTGATTGTATACTTGTTCCAGGCCAGTCACTCAGAAAGTATTAAGGCCAGTTAATCAATCTAACAGCCAGGCAACAAGTATGCTCAGAAAGAGATCAGCAATAGCAGTCTCTATGTTCTTGCTTCCTTTAACGCGTTAGTCCCTTGAAGTCCACTGAAAGAACATAGTTTTATGGGGCAATGCAGTATACTGGCACAGTGCCAAAACATAACCTTATACTCTCTCTGGTAACTTCGAAAGCAGTTATTAGATATGTCATCAAGTGGACTGCTATTAAAATCCATTTACAGACTTCAAAGTATCCTTCATACATATAAATGGCTCCTACATTACATGCAGTGTAACACATTCAGGGTTATTCAGAAAGACTGCAGAAAGAGTAATGATTTCAAAGCAGAGCAGCCTATAGAGAGAAAGGATTCAATAAGACTTATATAAAATCTGCAAAGAATGACCTACTATGTATATAGTTCTACCTCCAGATTTGGGTTATCACTCCTAGTATAGCTGTTATATATTGTGCATACATGTCAAAAGTACTACAAATCATCCATGAATTGAGCTTGAGAGTATGTTCTTGTATTATCTGTTTATCATATACTGTATATACAGGTGATACTCTAAAATTTGAATGTTGTGCAAAAGTTCATTTATTTCACTAATGCAACTTAAAAGGTGAAACAAACATATGAGATAGACTCATTACATGCAAAGCAAGATAGTTCAAGCCGTGATTTGTCTATATTGTGATGATTATGGCTTACAACTTGTAACAGACTCAGATTCTCTTATGTCTAAAATCATCCTATGACCACTAGGGGATTAGGATGACTGAAGAATGATATCTTGGACTACCTGAGATGGGATTATTATGTATGTATTATCCACATTATATTCCAGGATATCTGTAGGACTATTTTAAGTAGATATGTGCATTCCCGTTCGTACGAATGTTATTTTCGTACGAAAATGTTAATTTTCGTACCTGCAGGATAATGTGTACATACGAAAAAATTAAAGCACCAAAATACGAAAACTACGAGATTACGAATGAGCCGCATAACGAACAACCGCAAATACGAACGAATGATCCGACGAAAAAAAAACGACAAAACGAAAACGGCAAAAGAACAAAAATGACATCTATAACAAAAGATTTACATTCTGTATTTTGTTTGAATCCTTTTTCTGTTTGTTTTCAGTCCTATGTTCATTGTTCATATGACATCTATAACAAAAGATTTGCATGCTGTATTTTGTTTCAATCCTTCTTTTGTTTGTTTTCAGTCCTATGTTTATTGATCATATGACATCTATAACAAAAGATTTGCATGCTGTATTTTGTTTCAATCCTTTTTCTGTTTGTTTTCAGTCCTATGTTCATTGTTCATATGACATCTATAACAAAAGATTTGCATGCTGTATTTTGAATCCAAAATACGAACAGAAAAAAGGAATTTAAAATACAGAATGCAATTCTTTTGTTATATATGTCATATGAACATACGACTGAAAATAGCAAAAGAAAAGGGTTTCAAGATACTGCAAATCATTGACGAAAATTCACGAAAATTATTGTCTAACAAGTAACGAACATGAATTAAACAGAATAACGAACCATCCCGCATGTACGAAAATAAAACAGTAACGAAAATACGAAACGATCGGAATACGAAAAAATTGCGTCATACGAAAACGAACGGGAACAAAAAAACGGAACGATACGAAACAGAACAAAAAAAAACGATTTTTTTTTCTGTGCACATGTCTAATTTTAAGTTTGTTGATTCTGAACTCAAAGGGTTAAGTGTAGAGTGACTCTTTCATAGATGCTAATGCTGTCACCTCCAGCCATCTCTCTATTCTCTGTGCTAACTGACTCTTCTATTGTGTGAAGATGCTCTGTGTTTACACGTAGGATAATGTGTATTATATAACAGATGAATGAGGAGCCAGGGGGTCTAGTCATCTCGTCTGGGTAAAAGATTAGATAATTAGCTCATGTTAATTTATGTTCTGGCTACCTCCTCTTTACTGTATATAAGAGTGTATTATTTGTTCTATTAAAGACTCCATGTTCAGCACACAGACAAGTCTCATCTCGTTGTGTGTTGAGGGCAGCAGGAATATCTGATATCTATATCCAGACTGATAGGAAGCGGTATATGACGGAAGCACTCGGTCGGAGTGTGGGACATTCCGTTACACAGCTCATGAAAACCCCAAATCCACAATCTCAGAAAATTAGAATATTGTGAAAAGGTGCAATATTCTAGGCTCAAAGTGTCCCACTCTAATTAGCTTATTAAGCAATAACACCAGCAAAGGGTTCCTGAGCCTTTAAATGGTCTCGCAGTCTGGTTCAGTAGGAATCACAATCATGGGAAAGACTGCTGACCTGACAGTTGTGCAGAAAACCATCATTGACACCCTCCATAAGGAGGGAAAGCATCAAAAGGTAATTTCTAAAGAAGTTGGATGTTCCCAAAGTGCTGTATCAAAGCACATTAATAGAAAGTTAATAGGAAAGGTGTGGAAAGGTGTGAAAGAAAAAGTTGCACAAGTAGCAGGAATGACTGCAGCCTGGAGAGGATTGTCAGGAAAAGGCAGTTCAAAAGTGTTGGGGACTTTCACAAGGAGTGGACTGAGGCTGGAGTCAGTGCATCAAGAGCCACCACTCACAGACGGATCCTGGAAATGGGCTTCAAATGTCGTATTCCTCTTGTCAAGCCACTCCTGAACAACAAACAACGTCAGAAGCGCCTTACCTGGGCTAAAGAAAAACACACCTGGTCTGGTGCACAGTGGTCCAAAGTCCTATTTTCTGATGAGAGCAAATTTTGCATCTCATTTGGAAACCAAGGACCCAGAGTATGGGGGAAGAATGTAGAGGCACACACTGCAAGATGTATAGAGAGGGCTCCTGCGCTAAGACGCAGTTCACGTTCTTTACTGGTAAAGGTTTCTACCCCTGTAAGCGATGTTATGCTTGCACACGCACAAAACGCCCTAATGAAAAGAAAGTGAAATTTCAGTCCAACAGTAATGGCACCGAATATGAGATCAGAGATTTTGTTGGGTGCAACACTAAGGGGGCTGTGTATGTGCTAGAGTGCAGTTGCAGCCTACAATATGTCGGCCACACCAAACGACTTCTGGGGGTACGGATCAAAGAACATGTATGCAACATCCTTAAAGGTTTCGATAAACACTGTGTCTCTAGACATTTTGAGGCAGTCCACAACAAGGACCCGTCCCACCTCAAACTTTGGGGCATTGCACCCTACAATAGGCCATGGCGGGGGGGGTGGTCACAAAGTAAGGTTGCTTAGCCAGCTAGAATCTAAATGTATGTTCTCTATGGATACATTTGCCTCGAAAGGACTAAATATTGACTTTGATCTGAATTGTTTTCTTAATGATTTCTGATTACAACGATCCCTATTTCAATTCATCTCTCTTCAGGTTCCACTCCATCAATTTAGATATTCCATATATATATTTTTTTCCCCTTGTGAAAATTTCTTAGGTTTTCACATTCCAGCGCCATACGTTTATATATATATATATATATATATATATATATATATATATATATATATATGTCTTTTACATGAATGTTTGCTTTAGTATGTACAAGATACTTATCAGATATGCGCCATGAGTGTTCCCTCTAGAGCTCCTATACTTATGGTTTCCATTCACTCTCTTTTTTTCCCTTCAGACAATTACTGTCGCCCATTTTACATGCCCGTGCCCTATGGCCTTTCATACATTGTATGCCCATGTCATACAAGCCCCTGTCCCACATGTAACTTAGGGGTTGTTTGGGACCTTGTATGGTTTTATACATTAATATTTTTATTTTTTAATAAAACTCTCCTCATTTCTGGCCCCTTCTAGACCTGATGGGTCTCATATGTTCGCATGACAGAGGCCTGGTGTATGTCACCGCAAGATTTTATTTAAATTTACGTTTTTATATATATTTTTTAAATGGTCTCTATCCATAGGGGGTCCATTCCCGTTATCTACTATTACAGTCCTGTCCTAGTTTTGCCCATGTCGTTCTATACACGACTTCCAGGTGCGCCTATGCCATGTTTAGCCGCTCCTACCTACTAATAGGAAGTGACTCAGGCAAGATGGCGACAACTGTAGCCCATACAAGCCGCCTACATATAGACTGCGGGCCACGAGAAAATAGCTGACATGCGCCGAGTATAACAGTAAATAAATTATTCAGCGCTAGAAGATAACAAAACAAAAATAATAAAATAATAATGCAAGCCAGCACTGAAGGTAAATTCAAATAAAACACCCCAATAGTCATATAAACAGAGAAAGTGCAGCGCAAACAATTAATAATTACATAAATAACATAAGTGACACCACAAAGAAAAACAGTGTAAAATGTCCATAAGTGCTTAATAATCCAATGTAAATGTGCAGGACCGAATCCAGAATGTGTTTGAAGCAAGCAGAAGAAAACCTCCACCAAAAAAGGTAAGGATGGCCTCTCACCTTAATGAAAAGGTTAAACAGCATGTATAAACAGGAATCTCCTCAATCATCCAGTTAATCCAACAGTGGTAGAACAGCATATAGAGACAAGGATCTCCTCAGTCATCCAGTATTCCAGCAGCAGATCACTTAATTAAGGCATCAATGGACTCAGCGCCAAACAATTATGCAAAAAAAATAGAGAAAGAATCTAGTGCTCTCTGAAGCATAACTGAATTTATTGCATAAAAAAGGTAAAAAACTCACATAAAAAGCACTCGTGACTGAGTGCTAGGTATACAGGCAGGCAAACAGGGATCAACCAACAGGTATCCAGAAACACAATGTGCAGTGTGCAGTCGCGGGTGACGTCACGCCAATCAAATGTACAAGGGGGGAGTGATTGGCGTGACGTCACCCGCGACTGCACACTGCACATTGTGTTTCTGGATACCTGTTGGTTGATCCCTGTTTGCCTGCCTGTATACCTAGCACTCAGTCACGAGTGCTTTTTATGTGAGTTTTTTACCTTTTTTATGCAATAAATTCAGTTATGCTTCAGAGAGCACTAGATTCTTTCTCTATTTTTTTTGCATAATTGTTTGGCGCTGAGTCCATTGATGCCTTAATTAAGTGATCTGCTGCTGGAATACTGGATGACTGAGGAGATCCTTGTCTCTATATGCTGTTCTACCACTGTTGGATTAACTGGATGATTGAGGAGATTCCTGTTTATACATGCTGTTTAACCTTTTCATTAAGGTGAGAGGCCATCCTTACCTTTTTTGGTGGAGGTTTTCTTCTGCTTGCTTCAAACACATTCTGGATTCGGTCCTGCACATTTACATTGGATTATTAAGCACTTATGGACATTTTACACTGTTTTTCTTTGTGGTGTCACTTATGTTATTTATGTAATTATTAATTGTTTGCGCTGCACTTTCTCTGTTTATATGCGCCGAGTATAGCAGACATTGGTGCGGTCTATTTAAGATCCGACTGTCCATCTAGTGCCATCCCCTAATGAAGTCACGTGGTGTGACGAGATGCGTAGGGATCGAGGAGCACTAGAGTCCACACGCCTGACGCAGGAAGACGAGCCTGCCGACCATTTGGTTTATGTGTCCAGTGATATCTTACCAAATGTGAGTTTTGCTATGGTTTGTTTTTTACTCTTGGCTTTTTACATGCTCTGAGGTTCCATCCGGTTTGAGTGCCAGCCCATTCAGAAAGAAGGTACAACCAGGTGAATATCCAGGACCACTTACGAACTCGCTGTTCGTTGGAGATAGGCCCACCATTCACTACCTCCATTTACAGGTATCTCCCCAACACCGCTGTTTTCACTGGACTTTACCTACTTGGAGGTGATTTGGCTATCCGTGCTATAGCCGTGAGGTGAGGAGTTAGGAGCCACCAGAGGTGTTCACTGTAGTTTCCTTTCCTGGCACTATACCCTTGTATTTCTGTGTATTTTTGGAAGCACTTTGAGAAATCTACACTTCATTATTTAGAATTATCCAGAGGCGTTGAGTGCAGTTTCTTTTCCTGGCACCTTACCCTTGGATTTCTGTGTATTTGGGAAGCACTTTGAGAGACCTAGACTTCAATATATATATCTACTTTTACATTGACTCTCTTTTTGATGTTTTTTGGAGTTTGCATTTCACGTTTTTTGTTTTTTTCAACACCTTTTTTTGTTCACATAACACGTATATTGAGTTTTGTGTTCATTGATTGATGTCCTGTATTGGTTCATTATACCTGTAAATCCTATTGTTCTGTTTTGTATTTAGTTGGACTCAGTTTTCACCCACCCATCCACCCACGCCCACTGGTTCAGCCACTCACCTTTGTGAGTTTCCTGCACCTCTTCTTTCCTTTCCCATTATTCACAGCGCAGACACCACCCCCCCCCCTTTTTTTTACACACTGCAAGATACTTGAAGTCCAGTGTGAAGTTTCCACAGTCTGTGTTGATTTGGGGAGCCGTGTCATCTGCTGGTGTTGATTCACTGTGCTTCATTAAAGCGGAGCTCCACCCGCATTATTTTTTTTTCAAAGTCGGCAGCTACTAACAGTGTAGCTGCTGACTTTGAATAAGGACACTTACCTGTCCTAGGCGCCCGCGCTGACGGCCCCCGCCGATCCTCGATCCCGGCACCGCCATCCATGTGCGAGCGACGCGGCGCTTTGTGAATAGTCCGGCTGCTTTCTGGGATACACACAGTTCCCAGAATGCAGTGCGGCCCATTCACAAGAAGACAACGAGAAGAGGAGGAGGAAGAAACCACCGCGGATCATGAGGGCAGATTCGGGACTTCCGCATAGCAACAGCCTATTTAGGGTGAGTATTTTTTTTTTTTTTCCATTTCATTTTTTTTTTTTTTCAGATTTAAAAAAAATAAAAATATCAGGGTGGAGCTCCGCTTTAAGTCCAGGGTTAACGCAACCGTCTACCAGGAGATTTTGAAGCACTTTATGCTTCCTTCCACAGACAAGCTCTATGGGGATACTGACTTCATTTTCCAGCAGAACTTGGCACCTGCCCACACTGCCAAAAGCACCAAAACCTGCTTCAATGACTGTGGACACGCTCCTAAACTTTGTGGGCACCCTTCCCAGAAGAGTTATAGCTGTTGTAGCTGCAAAGAGTGGGCCAACTTAATATTGAACCCTACGAACTAAGACTGGGATGCCATTAAAGTACATGTGCGTGTAAAGGCTGGCACCCCAATACTTTTGACAATATAGCATATACAGTGCCTTGAAAAAGTATTCATACCCCTTGAAATGTTCCACATTTTGTCATGTTACAGCCAAAAATGTTAATGTATTTATTGGGATTTTATGTGATAGACCAACACAAAGTGGTGCATAATTGTGAAGTGGAAGGAAAATGCTAAATGTTTTTTATTTAACTTTTACAAATAAATATTTGAAAAGTGTGGCGTGCATTTGTATTCCGCCCCCTTTACTCTGATACCTCTAATTAAAATCTGTTCTGTGAAGCCCTCAAAGGTTTGTTAGAGAACCTTAGTGAACAAACTGCATCATGATGCCAAGGAACACACCAGACAGGTCAGGGGTAAAGTTGTTGGTAAGTTTAAAACAGGGTTAGGTTATAAAAAAAAATCCAAACTTTGAACATCTCATGGAGCACTGTTCAGTCAATCACCTGAAAATGGAAAGAGAATGGTGCAACTGCAAACCTACCAAGACATGGCCATCCACCTAAACTGACAGGCCAGGCAAAGAGAACATTAATCAAACAAACAGCCAAGAGGGCCATGGTAAGTCTGGAGGAGCTGCAGAGATCCACACCTCAGGTGTGAGAATCTGTCCACAGGACAACTATTAGTCGAGCACTCCACAAATCTGGCCTTTATGGAAGAGTGGCCAGAAGGAAGCCATTGTTGAAAGAAAGCTAAAAGAAGTCCTGTTTGCAGTTTGCGAGAAGCTGTGTGGGGGATACAGCAAACATGTGGAAGAAGGTAAAATTATTGGTGAATTTGCGCTTAGGTGTAGACTAGGTTGCAGCCTCCCCTTGGGGGCCCCACTTATTAACAGCAGTTTACCAACACATACCTCATGCTAAATACCTTGGAATGTCTACTTTCTAAATAGGGGTATTTGTACTGTACTGGCTTGTTAGTGTCTCAAGAAATGTCAGTACATCAGGTGTGATCAGGTATGATCAATTTTCAGTGATTGCCACCATAGCTTGTAGACACTATAACATTCACAAAGACCAAATAATATACACTTATTTGGGTTATTTCTACCAATGATATGTAGCAGTATAATTTGTGACCAAAATGTATGAAGAAAAAATACAAATTTGCTAAATTTTATTACAAACTACATTTTTTTTTTTTTTTTACAAATTTGGGGTCTTTTTCATTTATAGAGCAAAAAAATACCACCAAAATAAAGTTCTATTTGTGTGAAAAAAGGAAAAATGGGTACAATGTTCCATGACTTAGTCATGAGTAATTGTCATTCATAGTGTCATATCACTGAAAGCTGAATACAGATCTGGTTAGAAGGAGGATTTAAGTGCCTGGTGGGCAAATGGTTAAGCCAGGGGTGCCAGGTACTGAAGTGAACACCATCACTCTTGCATCTACTTCTACCACCTACTTCTACCTCCTGCTTCCTTCTTCACTGATGTAGTGAAGCCAGTTGAAAGCTTTGTCAAGAATGGTTCTGTCACCATCAATCATGGATATCGGAAGCTATAGTTCTTCTTAGAGAAGACTCCAGATACATCTGGGGAAGAGGACTTTGAAACATGGATGGGCTAGGCTTCCTAAGCACAAGAAGAATGTGATTTCCCTGAGGCTTTAAAGAAACAGAGAATTAATGAGAGTGTCAGGGGCCCTGCTGCTAAAGGGTTTCATAACTTAAGCCTCGTACACATGCACGGTTTTCTCAGCCAGAAACAGCAAGAAAACTGCTGGCAAAGCTTTCTTGCCGAGTAAACTGTGCGTGTGTACTAGGCTTTGAGGTTTCTTGTCGAGAAAACTGCCCAGAATCTAGATGAGAAAAATAGAGAACCTGCTTTCTATTTTCTCGTTGGGATTCTCAGCAGTGTTTTCCTGCCAAGAAACCCGAGCGTGTGTATACTTACCTGCCTCCATTGAAACCTGCGCATGCTTGAAATGACTTTGACGCATGCGCGGTAGCTTCCAAGGCATAGGGTAGGGTGAAGCAAGATGGCGGCGACCGCATCAAATGTGACAAGAGCATGCTCATCGTAGTTGATGACATCACCGCGATCGTGCCATTCAAAAGAACGGCGGTTCTTTTGAATCGTACCTGTGTACACTCGGCTGGCAAGCAAATCTTGCCAGGAATCTTGTCAGGAAAAATTAAGGGCTTTAAAGCTGTGAAAGCAAGACTATGTAGCTCTAGACTACACTGAAGTGTTACAGGTATATGCTGTGTTTGGACGATTAGAGACCAGTTCAAACAAACTCACCAGTGTAGAGAAGAGAAGCTTTCTGACCTCATAACTAGAATAAATAAGATCCTGAATCAAATCCTTTAAAAAAGGGAATAGATCCACGAGTGGATGACCACGTTCAATTAGATCGAGTCCTACAAGGAGCCCACCCATATTGTCCTGAAGCTTCTTCTCAAAGAATGCAGATTTGCTCCCATCTACCTAGACCTGAAGGAAAATAGAGAAGAAGAGGTTCGGTTAGACAAGAAAAATCAGGAACAAGCTTCTCAGAGCAAGTCATCACCTAAGAATGAGAAAATCTTCCCATGGGTGGTTCAAAGGGATTGCTATCTATCAGATAATGGCGGTGCGTCTATAGAGGGGGCAGGAGCACCACCCCCTTTCTCCTGCACCACTCTATCACAAATAGATAGATTAATGCATTGCATAAATCTATCAAATATCACCCTTGCTGCCCCCTATTCAGGTGTCTGGCCCCTTGATGGGTGCCGGGCATCTGAATTACAGTGGCAGGGGTGTTTTTGGAAGTGCCCGATTATTGCCGTTGGCTCTAATAGGCGCCCTGATTACAGCCTTGGGCTCTAATAGGCTTCCAAATTGGTAAACAGTGGGCGAAATCCTGTGTGTTCGCTGTTTACACAGTGTTGTGTTAGAGAAGCAAATAATTTGCTTCCCTAACACTGACCCGCCTCTCAACCAATCAGGTGCTTGGGTCTAGTTACCCTGTCACCTGATTGGCTAAAGTGACAGGCACTGTGATTGGATGCCTATCAGGCGTCCAATCATAGCAGAGATGACGGGAAGGGAACAGGAGAAGACATGGAGGACTCGGAGTGTGGAGGACAGCACAGAGACAGGTAAGTACTGGGCAGTGGGGGCACACTGACATAATTTAATGGGGCACAGTAGCGGCAATTGATAGGGCACACTGGTGGCAACTGGTGGGACACACTGGCGGCAATTGATGGGGCACACTGGCAGCAATGAATGAGGCACACTGGTAGCAATTGATGGGGCACACTGGCAGCAATTGATGGGGCACACTGGTGGCAATTGATGGGGCACCCTGGTGGCAATTGATGGGGCACCCTGGTGGCAATTGATGGGCACACTGGCAACAATTGATGGGCACACTGGCAGCAATTGATGGGCACACTGGCAGCAATTGATGGGCACACTGGCAGCAATTGATTGGGCACAGTGGCAGCAATTGATGGGCACAGTGGTGGCAATTGATTGGGCACAGTGGTGGCAATTGGCACAGCCAACAGTTGAAAATGCATCAAATCATGATGCAAGTAATAGGGGCCTATGAAAGAATGCAAAAGTCTCTGATAGATATGTTTTTTTTTTTTAACAAACAGTTGTGCTTTATTGAAAAATATGCATTAGACAACATATGCAGAGAGACAGATGCGTATCACAAACCAGATAAGCAAACAAAGGTCATAGTAGGCTAGTGCAGTACATCCTACATGAATCATTGCAGGCAATAAACGTTGCACAAAGTCCGTAAACCAAACCCATTAAAGATTCCCCAAAAAAATAAAAAATAAAATAAAATAAAAAACCTGATAACAACAGCAGTAGGTATATCTAACATCTAGACCCCACCCTCCAACACTTGTCAAGTCAACATCCATGGGCCCCACACCTTTTTCGAATTTCCAATGACACCCCCTGTTGGAATAGGTCATTTTATACAATGGCAGGGATGCATTTACCATAGCCTCCCAGGCGGACAATGCCGGCTGATCCGGGGACACCCACTTCATCAGAATTTATTTTTTGGCATAATAGAGGAGGTGGGCAATGAGAAGCTTGGAATGATGAGAGCGCTGATCGTCATCAGGAATGCCCAACAAGGCCAGGGGGGCGTAGGGACCAGGTCAAGCTGCATCCGAAGGTTGATTTCATCAAAGACCGCCCTCCAGTATGCCAAAATGATGGGGCATTACCAGAACATATGTATTTACGACCCCTGGTGAAGTTTGCATCTAGGACACATAGGGTCCCGATCAGGGTACATCCTCTACAACCTTACAGGAGTGTAGTAAACCCGGTGTAAAAACTTAACCTGAATCAACTTATCTCGGGATGATATTACAATCTTAGGTCCCCGTTCTAAACTATCTTCCCAATCCTCCCTATCCAAGGAGGGAATGTCCTCCTTCCAATATTCCCAAAGTTTCTCCATCCTGGATATGTCAGTGCCTAGGAGAGCTCCATACAGCGTTGACAATGGCTTGTCCAGGTCCCCAGGCATTAATATATCTTCTATAGGATCCATTTTAAGAATAGGATTCTGAGGAAACTGAGCCGCAGCAGCATGCCGCAGCTGGAAGTATCGAAATAACATCCAGCCCAGCAGCTGGAACCGCTGAGACAACTGTGCAAAGGTCAGGAGAGTACCCATGGGCATAATGTCACTAATAGTTTTAACCCCGTATCTCGCCCACAGCTGGGGATCTGGAATAGTGCGGAAATGGGAAAGGGCAGGGTTACCCCACAGAGGCTGAGCAGATGATAACTGGCCCGGGACGGAAAAGCGATGCGTCGCAGCCCTCCAGATACGCCACGTGACCCTCGTCGGACCCGGAAGGACTCGGTACGCCCCCGGCCCCCTATAAATAAAGTTCCGGAGATCAAACAGGGACCCCAGGAAGGCAGCCTCCAAGCAGGCGGTCGCATTTGCTCTAGAACTCTGAAACCACCAGTAGGCGGATACCAGCATTGCCACCCAGAAGTAGACCTTAAAAATTAGGCAGCGCCAGGCCACCCAACTGAGGAGGAAGGTACAACGTAATTTTGGCCAGACGGGGAGAGGCCCCATTCCATATAAAGGAGAGTATGCATTTGTCTATTTCTTGAAAGAAAGAATTCGGTACCCAGACAGGACAGTTCCGAAATATATAGTTAAATTTGGGGAGAATCATCATTTTTATTAGGTTGATGCGGCCTAGCAGATTTAGTGGGAGCCCAGACCACGAAGAGCAACATGTTTTAAGTAGCGTTAAAAGCGGTTGTAGGTTTTTGTCAAAAAAATCAGCCACCATTCTAGTCACCCGCACTCCCAAATACCGAAACTCCACAACCCATTTTAATGGGGAGGAAGAGGCCGAGGTGGTCGCCCGCTCATCAATTGGAAAAAGCACAGACTTGGACCAATTGATCCGTATACCCGAAAATACGCCAAACGTATCAAAAATATTAAGGGCGGCAGTGAATGATGGACCCGCATCATTGAGGTAGAGAAGGGCATCGTCCGCGTACAAGGACAACTTCTCCTCCAGGCGTCCCACCCTCAGTCCCCTGACCTCAGTAGAATCCCTGATCAGAATAGCCAGGGGTTCCAAGGCCAAGGCAAACAAGGAGGGAGACAGGGGGCACCCCTGCCGTGTACCCCTATTAAGGGAAAATGTCTGCGATAGACATTCATTGGTATGAACACGTGCCCTGTATAGAAGTTGCAACCAACCAAGGAATTTGGGACCAAACCCATACCGTCGCAGAACCTCCCAGAGATAGACCCATTCCACAGAGTCAAACGCCTTTTCGGCGTCCAGGGAAGCGATGACCCTAGTACCCTGGTTGTCATGCGGGAGTGAGAGGTTAAGAAAAAGGCGTCTTAAGTTTATGTCTGTTCCCTTACCCGGCATGAACCCCGTCTGGTCCACATGAATCAGCGCTTTAATGACAGTCGAAAGTCGACACGCCAGATCTTTCGCTAGAATTTTGGCATCAACGTTCAAAAGCGAAATAGGCCTATACGAAGCGCAATCCTGGGTGTCCTTACCGGGTTTGGGAATCAGCACAATAATCGCCTCCTCCATGGAGTCAGGAAGACTGCCAATAGAAGGTAGGTCAGTCAGAAGGGCCTTTAATTTAGGTGCCACAATGTCCGCAAAGTTCGAATAGAATTCGGCTGGGAGCCCATCCGACCCTGGTGTTTTACCCGCCTGCAATGACCCAATGGCCCCCTGTATCTCCTCCAGTGATATATCTGCCTCTAGGCGTTCCCTGTCTACCCCGTCCAGCGTGGGCAACCCAATCGTCCCCAAAAAGTCTGTCAGCTCAGTCTGGGTGTAATTGGCCCTGGAGCCATATAGGTCCTCAAAGAACTGTGCAAAGCGTGAATTAATGAGGTCTGGGGCCACAATAATTTGGCCATCTTCCCCCCTAATACTAGTAATATGGGTAGTAAGGTTCTGGCTCTTTGCCAGCCAGGCCAACAGGCGACCATTTTTGTCCCCATACTCGAAAACCCGCTGTTGGGAGTAAAAAAAAGCTTTTTTAGTATTATCTACTCGAAGAAGGGATAGCTGCCTCAAGGTTCCCTGCCAGGCCCGATACCCATCCGGGGTTGGGGAGGACACATAGTCCGCCTCCAAGCCGGATGCCTCAACCTCCAGAAACTCGAGTGACTGGGATGCCTCTCTCTGCATTATTGCTATTCTAGAGATGTATGCACCCCTAACCCATGCCTTAAACGCATCCCACCTTACTCCCGGTGAACTACTATCTCCATTCGTGGCCCAATACGAGCACAGGGATTTCGTAATCGGTTCCTGTAACTTATCATCCGTGGCCCAGAACCTAGACAGACGCCACAAGCCAGAGCCAGAGCGGGATGAGATAGAGAGGGTCAAGCTGAGAGGGGCATGATCCAACACACCCATTGGGAGTATACTTGCATCCGTCACCCAGCGAAGGGCGGCGTCGGAAGCATAGGCCAGGTCAATACGCGACAGGGATTTGGACGCAGCAGAATGGCATGTAAACTCCCTGACGGTCGGGTGTAGGTAACGCCACACATCCACCAAGGCAAATGTGGACGCCCATTGGGAAAGCAACGAGGCACCTCCCGCCCCTCCCCCCCGCAACCTGTCCATTTCAGGGCACGGAGTCATGTTAAAGTCACCCAACAAAAACACCTCGGGGGTATCAAGCCCCAAGATCAAAGGCATAATGTTATTGAGCATGGCGACAGAAGCCGGGGGGGGTAGGTACAATCCCACTATAACCACATCATTTTCATATATACTAGCATGCAGTATAACATATTTCCCATCTGGGTCTGTACGCACCTCCAGTATCCGAAAAGGCAACGATCTGCGAATCAGAATACTGACTCCCCTGGAGTAGTTAGAGTATGTGGCATGGTAATGCGCACCCACCCAGGGTCGCCGGAGATCGTTGAGTCTAGAACCCTGGAGGTGCGTCTCTTGCAGAATGCAGACATGGGGGCTATACTTGCGAAGAAACTTGAAAACCAGGGAACGCTTCTCTGATAGATATGTTTACTTTAAGTTCAGAAAAGTGAACCTGTCAGAGAACCAACTGTAAAAAGAACTGGCAGACCTGTCCTGCACGGACCAACGAGCACAATGCGCATGCACGCGCAGACGCGCATTAGCGCACACAAGCAACAACTCAGTGAATGCATTGTTCTTTACTGCGCACACGCATGCGCCAGTACGCACGCAATGCGGGCGGGACTCCTGGTGTCAGTGCCCTATTTAAACCTTGCTGCAGCAGTGACCAACTGCTGCATGATCCTCAGCCCTGGATGTGATCCTGAGTTCTTGTTCCTGTTTCCTTGTGTTTCCGTTGACGACCCGGCTTGCCTGACCAGACTTCTCCGTGCATGACCACCGGCTTGTTTCTCGGCTTATCCTTTGTCCTGTTCCTGTCTGCTGCTTCCTGTGTATGACCTCAGCTTGCCTTCTGACCTGTTTCAGTCTCTTCCTGCTTCCTGTGTACGACTACCTGCTTGGTTCCTGACTCTGCCCCTGGGTTTCCTGCCAGTCTACCTCATCTGGTACTTCCGTGGTACCCCTGCCGGACTACGTATCCTGGTACACAGCTGATCCCCAACATCGCTCCAGCAAGTCGCAGCCGGCAACTCCTGCACCCCTGGGCATAGCACCCCCTGTGTCACCTCCAGGGGGTGTTCTGCACTTGAGTCGCAAGGGAAGCCCTCTCAGCTCTTCGGCCTCTGGTAAGGTACGTGACAGAACCAAACAAGGGAACATGTTACTACCCCGCAAAAGCTAATGTCCCAGGTACTACTGTAAATCAAGACTCCCCTGTGACTTCTGACCAGCAATCCAACTTGCACCCTTTGCTTTCAGACAGTCATAGAAGGTCAATGCACAACGTTCCTTCAGGACAAAAAAGCTCTACTGGATACTGTGACACAAGCAGGGGAGGACTGGCAGCCTTAGGCCTGGGGGGCAAGTTCAGTCAAGTGGCCCATAGACCCAGTGGAGGCAAAATGATGGATCGTGAAAACAGTCTCTAAGGTTTTTCATGATCACAAAGGTGTGGGGGGGGGGGGGGGCAGGGAGGACAATGTGGCACTCCAGGGCCTGTGGGGGACTTGTACTACCACGGCCTTCAGGAACTAAACTGCAAGCAAGTCCCTGTAAGAATCCCTCAGAGCTGAAGACCTGCCTTCCTTTCGCAACTAGTGAAAGACTACAAGTCCAAGCATTAATGCCTGACATCTAAGGATCTGACCCCCCCCCCCCAACTACTGACAAACAACAAGTCCCAGCATTAACCCCTGAGATCTAAGGATGTGTCCCCTTAGATCCCACAGGTTCATGCTGTGCCCTGTAGTCCTTCACTAATTGGGGGGGGGGGGTGGCACATCCTCAGCTCTTAGGGGTTTAAGCTGGGACAGTGGGAACTGTAGTCTTTCACTTATTGGGGGGGGGGGGGGCATTGGTGTGTGACACATCCTGAGCTCTGAGGGTTTCATGCTGGGACCTTTAGTCTTTTTCACTTTTTTGGTGCCCCAAAAGTAAAGGACTACAAGTCCCAGCATGAACCCTGGCTGAGATTTAAGGATGTGATCTCCTCCTCTGCTGCCGGCTCATGCTCCCATGACACACATGTTCTAATTCATTCACTGCTTCCAACCTCACCTCAAGCAGCTTGACTCTAGAGAGGCATTTCTGGCACAGTCATTGACAGTTCCCTTCCATCAGGCAGGCTCCAATTCCACATGTCACTGCACATAGAGAGACCCCGCTTCACATTTCTCTGCACAGAGAGAGACACACAGCTCCCCATTTCCTTGCACAGAGAGAGAGAGACACGGCTCCCCATTTCCCTGCACAGAGAGAGAGACACGGCTCCCCATTTCCCTGCACAGAGAGAGACACACAGCTCCACATTTCCCTGCACAGAGAGACACACGGCTCCCCATTTCCCTGCACAGAGAGAGACACGGCTCCACATTTCACTGCACAGAGAGAGACACGGCTCCACATTTCACTGCACAGAGAGAGACACGGCTCCACATTTCACTGCACAGAGAGAGACACGGCTCCACATTTCACTGCACAGAGAGAGACACGGCTCCCCATTTTCCTGCACAGAGAGAGACACATGGCTCCCCATTTCCCTGCACAGAGAGGGACACACGGCTCCCCATTTCCCTGCACAGAGAGAGACACGGCTCCACATTTCACTGCACAGAGAGAGACACGGCTCCTTATTTCCCTGCACAGAGAGAGACACGGCTCCACAATTCCCTGCACAGAGAGAGACCCCGCTCCACATTTCCCTGCACAGAAAGAGAGACGGCTCCACATTTCCCTGCACAGAGAGAAAGAGAGACGGCTCCACATTTCCCTGCACAGCTCCACATTTCACTGCACAGAGAGAGACACGGCTCCACATTTCCCTGCACAGCTCCACATTTCCCTGCACAGAGAGAGACATGGCTCCACATTTCCCTGCACAGAGAGAGACACACGGCTCCACATTTCCCTGCACAGAGAGACACATGGCTCCACATTTCCCTGCACAGCTCCACATTTCCCTGCACAGAGAGAGGCCCCGCTCCACATTTTCCTGCACAGAGAGAGAGACACGGCTCTACATTTCCCTGCACAGAGAGAGAGAGACACGGCTCCACATTTTCCTGCACAGCTCCACATTTCCCTGCACAGAGAGAGAGACACGGCTCCACATTTCCCTGCACAGAGAGACACGGGTCCACATTTCCCTGCACAGAGAGAGACCCCGCTCCACACTTCCCTGCACAGAGAGAGACCCCGCTTCACATTTCCCTGCACAGAGAGAGAGACATGGCTCCACATTTCCCTTCACAGCTCCACATTTCCCTGCACAGAGAGAGACACGGCTCCCCATTTTCCTGCACAGAGAGAGACACATGGCTCCCCATTTCCCTGCACAGAGAGGGACACACGGCTCCCCATTTCCCTGCACAGAGAGAGACACGGCTCCACATTTCACTGCACAGAGAGAGACACGGCTCCATATTTCCCTGCACAGAGAGAGAGACACGGCTCCCCATTTGCCTGCACAGAGAGAGACACACGGCTCCCCATTTCCCTGCACAGGGAGAGACACACGGCTCCCCATTTCCCTGCACAGAGAGAGAGACACGGCTCCACATTTCACTGCACAGAGAGAGACACGGCTCCACATTTCCCTGCACAGAGAGAGACACGGCTCCACAATTCCCTGCACAGAGAGAGACCCCGCTCCACATTTCCCTGCACAGAAAGAGAGACGGCTCCACATTTCCCTGCACAGAGAGAAAGAGAGACGGCTCCACATTTTCCTGCACAGCTCCACATTTCACTGCACAGAGAGAGAGACACGGCTCCACATTTCCTTGCACAGAGAGAGTGACAAGGCTCCACATTTCCCTGCGCAGAGAGAGAGACATGGCTCCACATTTCCCTGCACAGAGAGAGACACACGGCTGCACATTTCCCTGCACAGAGAGAGACACGGCTCCACATTTCCCTGCACAGAGAGAGAGAGAGAGACACTGCTCCACATTTCCCTGCACAGAGAGAGAGAGAGAGAGAGAGACACCGCTTCACATTTACCTCCACCTGATTAGCTGAAAGGACAGGCTCTCCTATTGGATGTCTAGCAGGAGGAAAAGTATGGAGGAAGCATAGAGAACACAGAAGCCGCGGCCTGTCCCACTGCCCATCCCACAGCTTACCACAGTCACCCGCTACCTGACCCGCCACCAAGATGGGATAAGAGTCAGTCAGACAGCGAGCCAGCGAGGTGGGGTGCTGGTTAAATGCTGATGGGGGGGGGTAACATTGGCTGCATTTGATGGCCACAATGAGGCTGCAATTGATGGGCCACAGTGAGGCTGCAATTGATGGTTTTTTTATTCAGTATTTTTTAGTTTGTCGTGCCCCCCCCCTGCCCCACGCAAATAAAATTTGAGCACCAAACAGAGAGAGACATTGCTCCAAATTGTCCGCACAGAGAGACTGCTCCTCAAGACAATTGTTTGATTCCTTTATCAACATAGTAAAGCCTTGTACACACCACTAAGGATGAGCTTCGGTGTGTTCGCAAAGCCCTTGTGCAAGGCCCACCAGGAAGTCGGTGCTGCTATAATCACAGGCAGTGAGACATTTCCCAATCTCTGCAGCCACACTCCCGAAAATGTCTCCCTGCCTGTGATTAATAGTGTTGCTCACGAATATTCGCATTGCGAATATTCGCTACGAATATTGCATATTCGAGTATTCACGAATATCGCGAATATCGCGGCGAATATTCGCTATTTCGAATATTCGAATGTTTTCATTTTTTTTTTAGAACAGATCACATCCTAGAGATCCCCATCGACGTCTAAAAGCATTGCTGGTATGATTAGAGACCTTGGGCCGAGTAGCTGCAGCGCTCATTTTATATTGCCGAAAAAATCGCAATGCGATTATTCGGCAATAGCGATATCGCGCGATTATTTTATATTGTAATATATCACGAATATTCTGAGCCAATCAGAGTGCTCCATTCCGCATTTCTCGAAATTTCGAAATTATTTTGTATTGTAATATATCACGAATATTCTGAGCCAATCAGAGTGCTCCTTCCGCATTTCTCGAATATTCGCAATTATTGTGTATTGTAATATATCGCGAATATTCTGAGCCAATCAGAGTGCTCCTTCCGCATTTCTCGAATATTCGCAATTATTGTGTATTGTAATATATCGCGAATATTCTGAGCCAATCAGAGTGCTCCTTCCGCATTTCTCGAATATTCGCAATTATTGTGTATTGTAATATATCACGAATATTCTGAGCCAATCAGAGTGCTCCTTCCGCATTTGCCGAATATTCGCAATTATTGTGTATTGTAATATATCACGAATATTCTGAGCCAATCAGAGTGCTCCATTCCGCATTTCTCGAATATTCGCAATTATTTTATATTGCAATATATCACGAATATTCTGTGCCAATCAGAATGCTCCATTCCGCATTTCTCGAATATTCGCAATTCGCAATTCGCCATTCGCAATTCGCAATTCGCGATAGCGAAAATTCGCAATCATTTCATTTCCAAAAAATATCACGAATATTCGTATTTAGCGAATATATGTCGAATATTCGACTATATATTCGAGATATATCGCGAATTCGAATATGGCATATTCTGCTCAACACTAGTGATTAACGCAGTGCAGTGCCGACTTCCTAGCGGCTCTGCACGTGGGCTTTGCATACACGCTGGATCTTATCCTTACACACCACTATTTTTTTTAGTTTTTTTGCTCAATCCCGCAAGTTGAACAAAAAAAACTGACATCTCTGGTTGCTGCAAGTGTGTACAAGCCTTTGGGTGCACACTGGTGTGCTGCGGTTTGGCCACTGTGCTTATGTACACAGTTTTCCTTAGCTGCAGTCCCATAGGCTTCTTTTTGGTTGTGCATTTTTGCGCCAGTTTTTTTTTAAGCGCACCAAAGATGCAGCCGTTTTTGTGCACTTTCAGAAAATGCATCAAAAATGTGCAAACTAATAGAAGTCTATGGGACTGGGGGGGAGGGGGTAACATGCAGATCACCAACACTGCAGCCAACCTGTAGTAGACCAGCGTGAGCCCAAATTATAGAACACAGGACCAGGTATTGCACAAGGCTGCTGAAAGAAACCTTATCTGCAGAGAGAGGGGGAGAGGAATTTTGGTAGAGATGTGGGAGGCCGGTCACAGCTCACTCATGTGGAAGGAAGCAGGCAAAAGACTCACTAGCTCGGTATCAGCTTCCAGAGCGTCCCGTACAGAGCAGTGACAGTGAGCACCGTCGGATCTCAGTTTAAACTTTCCCGCCCACACGTCCTATTCACGGATGGATCGCACAGGCTGGCCGAAGTGTGGGCGGGCACAGTGAGAGAGGGGGCTGGAGGAGGCAGAGCACATCCATCTCCTTCCATTTGGCTGTTCTCTGCACACAGGGTCACAGACTGTCAGCTCAGAAGCAGCCGGGAACAGCACTGTGACAGGACCTTCCTACAACTCCCACAATGCAGCGCAGCAGCAGCCAGCCTATCGGCGGCCGCCGCTGCCGAGTTTTAGCAAAAAAAAAAAAACAGCGCTGTTTTAAATATAATGTGAGCGGCCTGGGGGGCAATCTCCACTTTCCACTTTTCCACCTGGCCCAGTCACAAGCCCCTGGACACAAGTGACTTTACTATACCAAGACTTTTATGACAAGTATCTGAATCATATACCTCTACAAAAGCTGCAAGAACTGGAGATTTGCGGTATCAGAATGCAGAAATTCCATATGATGGGTACATCTCAATCCAACTGACATTCGGTCCTTCTGCGATTAGGAAAACAGAGGCATTTGATACTTTAGCAGTTGTGTGTTCTTTTTGTCCTCCTTGGACAAAACAAAACTCTTTGCTGATAAGAGCAAACACTGATCTATTGAAAAGACTGCTTACCTCCATAGCCAAGAAGAGTAACTCATCAGTCGAAGATATTCACCCTCAGCTATGTCAGGCCTTTTAACGTGTGCTGCAGGAGCAGAGAGCCCCAATGGAATAGGTATGAAAGCTCTGGAGACTTGACACTGAAAAAAGAGTGCTGCAACCCAAGGAAATGGCTTGCTCGAATAAATTGCTATTTTTCCACCATCAGGTAGGATATATAATTAATTTAATGTTGATCATAAGGAGAAAAATATGTTAATATAAGACATATAACACATTAACCACTTAAGACCCGGACCAATACGCTGGCAAATGACCCAAGGGGTTTTTGCGATTCGGCACTGCGTCGCTTTAACAGACAATTGCGCGGTCGTGCGACGTGGCTCCCAAACAAAATTTGCGTCCTTTTTTTCCCACAAATAGAGCTTTCTTTTGGTGCTATTTGATCACCTCTGCGGTTTTTATTTTTTGCGCTATAAACAAAAATAGAGCGACAATTTAAAAAAAAATGCAATATTTTTTACTTTTTGCTATAATAAATATCCCCCAAAAATATATAAAAAAACATTTTTTTTCCTCAGTTTAGGCCGATACGTATTCTTCTACATATTTTTGGTAAAAAAAAATCGCAATAAGCGTTTATCGGTTGGTTTTCGCAAAATTTATAGCGTTTACAAAATAAGGGATAGTTTTATTGCATTTTTATTAATTATTTTTTTTTTACTACTAATAGCGGCGATCAGCGATTTTTTTCGTGACTGCGACAATATGGCGGACACTTCGGACAATTTTGACACATTTTTGGGACAATTGTCATTTTCACAGCAAAAAATGCATTTAAATTGCATTGTTTACTGTGGAAATGACAGTTGCAGTTTGGGAGTTAACCACAGGTGGCGCTGTAGGGAATGTGTGCCCTAATGTGTGTGTTTACAACTGTAGGGGGGTGTGGCTGTAGGTGTGACGTCATCGATCGCGTCCCCCTATTACAGGGATGACGCGATCGATGCTCCGGCCACAGAGAAGCACGGGGAAGCCGTGTGTACACACGGCTCTCCCCGTTCTTCCGCTCCAGGGACGGATCGCCGCACTGCAGCGGCGATCGGGTCCGCGAATCCCGCGGTCCCGGTCCTGGAGCTTCGGACCGGGTCGCGGGCGCGCGCCCGCGGGCGCGCGCCCGCGACCCACGGCTGGGTACTAAAACCAACGTATATATACGTTGATGTGCCCAGCCGTGCCATTCTGCCGACGTAAATGTGCAGTAGGCGGTCCTTAAGTGGTTAATTAACACAAATTATATAACATTTTACTTTTCTTACTCACAGGGTTACGCCCTTTTTTTTTTAGCTTCAGCACTGTCAGGCGTTTATTTTTCCCCAGGCTTACTCGGCCACACTCAGTGATCATCCTGATGTAACATCTATACTTGCCTTGATGACTAAGGACCATAAACCGGCATTTTTAAAACATGATCCCGCACAATTTTCTTGTTTTTAGCATACATTTTTGGAATGTTTTAATTCAAAGGCCGTTAGTGTTAGCAATCCCTGTAGATTAAAAAAAAAGGAAGATCTAGTTATTGTAGCTATCAACCATACTTCAGGTAAGGGAGCAGTGCTGCCCCGCATACGGTGCAGTATATGGGAGTGCATATTAATCCGTATTTAAAAAATAACATATGGGGTCAGATAGCGAATCAGTAACATTCCGCGGGTCAAAGCCATGCTATGTGGACTAATGGATTCTTAAGGATGTAATCAGATAAAGAGAGAAGGAAAAGAAGCAGGGGCAGACAAAAGGGGGAGAGATAGTGGGGCAAGAATTGGGGGGCAAGTATCACTCCATCATGGTACCAGGGTGACATCATCCAGGCCACTTTCAGCCCAGGAAATACATGGTCTGTATCGAAACACAGACCATGAATTACAGGTGAGAGAAAATTGTTCGCTTTTATCACACTCTTCCGCCAACAGACGTTCAAGGTCCCTAATGCGGTCCACCTCAACAGCCCAATCTCCAATGACGGGGGATCACCACCCTGGCGCCCCTCCAGAAAGTGTCGCAACACATGATTTTTAACGGACTTGAACGAGCCAGGGAGTATAGATAAGAGAGCCACCTCAGGGGAAGGGTTGATAGAAGTCGCCATCAGTTTGCAGTATAGTTTGAAAATCCGCTGCCAAAATCCCTGGATAGGAGGACATTCCCACCAGATGTGGAGCATGGTTCCCCGGGATCTCAGACACCACCAGCAGGTATCTGACCCTGCAGGGTTGAAATGTTTGATAGTTGTTGGGCATCTGTACCATCTCGTTAGCAGCTTGAACCCCCTTCTCCTGGGTCTTAGTGAATGAATGAATGAATGAATGAAAACTTATATAGCGCGGCACATGCGAACTGAATCGCCTCTGGGCGCTTGTTGTTCCTGTCTCCTTTGATATCAAAAGAGAAAAGTCTTGACCTTTTTCCTAAATGCTAGGTGGTTCTCCTCCAACCGAATGCTGGTTGGTAAAGCGTTCCATAGTCTGGGACCCTGGATCGCAAATCTTCTTTCCCCTTTGGACTTGAAGTTGGCTTTCGGAACCTGGAGCAGGTTCTGATTCGTGGATCGCAAAACGCGATTTGGATTATGCGCTTTTATTAATTCGCATAAGTAGAGGGGGGCATTCTCATGGACACATCTATGCGTAAGACAGAGGGCTTTAAAAGCGATTCTGTCTTTAACTGGCAGCCAATGAAGGGCTCTCAGTGAAGGTGAGATGGATTCCCAGGGTTTTTTCCCAGTCACAAGTCTGGCGGTCGTATTCTGAACGACTTGCAGACGAGCGATTTGGTATTTGGGGAGACCGAGGTAAAGGGCATTTGCATAATCCAACCTGGAGTTTACAATAGCTCCCACCACGACCGCTAGATCTTCTTTAGGGATGAACGGAGTGAGTCTGCGTAGTAGGCGCAGTAGATGGTGAGATCCGCTGACCACTGACCCTATTTGTGCGTCCATTGTCATAAAGGAGTCAAGAATGACCCCTAGGCTTTTGACTTTGGCGCTAGGGGTGATGAGCTTGCCCAAAATAGGTGGGGGAGACCACGCTGTTGAGGGTTGATTCCTTCGCTTGGCGTGAAACAGAAGAAGTTCTGTTTTCGCTCCATTGAGTTTAAGATAACTCTTTGTCATCCAGTCCTCTATCAAAGAGAGACATGTCTCTAGATTGAGGTGGTGATCCTGTCTATTGCAGATGCGGAAATACAGTTGCGTGTCATCTGCATAAGAGTGATAAAGCAGTTTTTGACTGCTAATAATCTCAAAAAGAGGACGAAGGTAGATGTTGAATAGCACTGGTGACAGAGGCGATCCTTGAGGGACTCCGCATGTTACTGTGCGTTTTTCAGACGTAAAAGGTCCTAGCTTCACTGTTTGCGATCGGTTTTCCAAAAAAGAGGAGAACCAAGATAAATCGCCTTCTGCGACCCTGGCTACTTCAGAAAGCCGAGTCAGTAACAGATTGTGGTCTACAGTGTCAAAAGCTGCACTTAGGTCCAACAGAACCAGGAGACAAGCTTCTCCTTCGTCTGCGGCCTTGAGAACATCGTCCCATACTTTCAGTAATGCTGTTTCTGTCCCATGTCCGGGACGGAAGCCTGATTGCAATGGGTCAAGTAGCTTGTAGGTATCTAGATGCAGTTGCAACTGTTGTACCACTACTTTTTCCATTATCTTAGAGAATACGTTGAGGCTTGTTATGGGACGGCGGTGGAGTGGGTCCTTGGGGTCCAGGGAGGGTTTCTTCAGGAGGGGTTGGATTACACCCTCTTTCAACTGTGAGGGCACTATGCCCTCCAAGAAAGACTGGTTGATAAGCTGCGTGATGGGAGGAGCCAGGATGTCGGCGCATTCCTTCAGCAGTTTTGTGGGGATAATGTCATTTGGCGCTGCGCCATTGCGCAGAGTACAAATGACATTCTTAGTGGACTCGATGGAGATGGGTTCCAGGGTGAACTTACCTGATATCGGAGAATTACTATGGGTGTTATGTGAGAGGCTACAGGGGGGGCTGAGGGGAGAAACATTTTGCTGAATGCTTTCACGGATTGCCTCGATTTTATTAACGAAATAATCCGATAGCTCATTGCAAAATTCTTGTGTGTCCGAACTGGGGGCTTCAATGCATCCTGGTTTCATGGTCTGGGTGACCATCTTGAAGAGTTCGCGGGGGCGGTTTTGGGCACCGTTGATAGCCTCCGAAAAATAATTCTTCTTGGCTTGGAAAATTCCTTTGTGGTATTTTTTTGTGGTCGCCTTGTAGATGGATAGGTTTAGCTCAGAAGAACATCTTTTCCAGGCAGATTCTGCCCTTCTGCGTTCTTGCTTCAGTAACGACAGCTGGTTGTTAAACCAGCTGCGGTTGTTTTTCCGAATGCGGGTTATTCGTTTCGGCGCTACCAAGTCGGCTGACTGTAGCATGGCCGAGTTTATGGCTTTCAATGTTTCAACGGCCGTTTGCTGCGGCTGGGTAGTTTCTATTTTTTTCCTTAAAGTCGTTTTGAAGAGTTCCGAGTGGAGCTTCTTCTGACATCTAGTCCAGTGTGTTGCCACTGGATTCGATGTTTTTGTTGCGGGGGGGATGGTGGAAATACTGAATGTAATTGCCTGGTGGTCTGTCCATGGCAATTTTTCATTTTCCCCAATTTTTATTTCCAGAGCTTGTCTGAAAATAAGATCAAGTGTGTGACCTGAAGCATGTGTAGGCCCACATACTAGTTGCTGCAATCCTAAACCTTCCAGGTGGTCAATACAGGCGTCGGCAATGGTGGCCAAGGATAGTTTGTGTGTCAGGGTAAAACACTTCCGCCAGTCAATAGGGGAGATAGGATGATGCAGGTCCGTCTTCCAGGCCACCGTAAACAGCGGGGGTTTAGGGGAGAAGATATTGAGCAGCAGGGAGTACAGTTGAGATTTCACATGTGTTGGAGGTTCTGTAGAAGCAGCGCCTCAAATCCCGTTGGTTCAGCAAGGATGTCTGGAATGGATGGAAAAGTTTGGATGTAGGAAGTGGTCTGTTGCCTGTGAAGCCTCTGCATGGGGTGTCGGGAGGTCGGGTCGGCAGGGGTATCAGCTCTTAGAGTGGGGTCTGCTCGAAGGACCTGGGCAAGTCTCCTATGATCCTCCTTACGCCACGGTCCAAATCTTGTTACTGACAGAGCTGGTGGAAAGGCCGGGGTCCCAAAGAAGGGAGTCAAAGGCCCCATGTGGTTAGACAGGCCCCCTCTGGACCACAAGCGATCCCAGATCTGGATCGTCTGCAGGGCAAGGTTGCTGAGAGGGCCCGAACCCCCCCGAACTGTAGGCAAGGTCCATTGGAGAGCGGGGAGTTCAACTGGGTTCATGTGGCTTTCCAGCTGAACCCAGAGCTTGGTTGAAGAGTGATGGAACCAATCCAATATACGAGTAAGCATCGCTGCCTTATGGTATAAGGAGGCGTCCGGGGCTCCAGCACCTCCTCTAGCCTTTGGAAGGGATAATGTTTCGTATCGTATTCTGGGATGGGCAGCATTCCAAATAAACTTGGAGAACATCCGGCGTAGTTTCTTGAAGTACGAATTAGTTATATGAATAGGCATAGTTTGAAACAAGTACAGGAACCTAGGGAGAACGTCCATTTTCAGGGCATTCACTCTACCTAGCCATGAGAGCCGTTTAGACGCATAGGTGGTTAAATCAGCTTGGGTCCTAAGAAGCAGGGGGGCAAAGTTCAGGGAGAAGAGTTGGGATGTATCCATCGGAATCTGAATTCCGAGATACCTGATGGAGGTAGAGCCGGTTTTGAAGGAGAAAGTGGTCGATATTCTATGTAGATCCGACTTGGATAAAGATACGTTAAGGATTTCCGATTTATCGTAATTCACTTTGAAGTTGCTAACTACTCCAAATTTCCAAAACTCCTGCAATACTGAGGGCAAAGATGTATGTGGGTGTGTCACAAACAGGAGCAGATCATCTGCAAAAAGGGCGAGTTTGGTATGGGTGGGCCCGATTGTTATACCTTTGATCGAGGGATTGTTACGTAGAGCAATGGCCAGATATTCCATAGTAAGAATATAGAGCAGGGGGGACAGTGGGCATCCCTGTCGCGTCCCGTTAGAAATAGAGAAGGCCGGAGATAGTGAACCATTCAATCTAACCCTAGCAGATGGAGAAAAGTATAGGGACATTATTCTAGCCATCATATTAGGTCCCAAGCCAATTTGTTGCAGGGATAGTCGAAGGAAATACCAGTCCACTCGGTCGAATGCCTTTTCCGCATCGACTGTTAAGAGGCATAATAGGATATCATGAGATCGGGCATACTCAGTTAAAAGAAGGATCTTCAGGGTATTATCCCTAGCCTCACGGCCACTCACAAAGCCTACCTGATCTAAGTGTATTATCTCTGGCAACAGTGGTTGTAATCTACTTGCCAGTATTTTAGCAAAAACTTTCAGATCGACACCAATCAAAGCTATCGGCCTGTAGTTAGAGCAAAGAGTAGGGTCCTTGCCCGGATTTGGGATGAGGGATATGTGGGCCTCAAGTGCTTGTGGAGTTTGGAATGTTTTGAATATGATATCTCCATTTAAAAGTGTAAGTACATATAGTACATCTACTTTTTGTCAGTATAATACATGCCGTCATTGTCATGTTGCTATATTTATTGTATGCTTAAACTTTTCGTCAATATATTATAGACATACGATTGACTCTCTCTAAGACACCCTTGAAGAAGGAGATTCAGAAACTCCAAAACACGTTAGTTGAACCACAATAAATACATTGTCAATTGATGTTGTGGTGATTGTTAGGCCTCGTACACACAAGTAAATCCATTTGTTCAAATCGGTCGGACCGACCGATTTGAACAAATCTGTCTGCTGGGATTTTAGATTGCTCGCGTGTACACACGAGCAAACCAAAATCCCCGCCAGCAGACAGCGCACTGACGTGTCGGTGACGTGGCGGTGACGTTGACGCCGTCACGTCACCGCACCAGGAAGTAAAACACTTCCGCGCATGCGTCGAAATCATTTGGCGCGTGTGCGAGAAGACATGTTTGCTGGTTAGCATACTAACCAGCAGACTTGTGGGGCGGACGGGTTCCCAGCCGACAGATTTCAAAGCATGCTTTGAAATCTGTCGGGTGGCCAAATCCGTCTGTTTGCCCGTACACAAGATCGAATCTGTCTGCTGAAACGGTCTAGCAGACCGTTTCCAGCAGACAGATTTGATCGTGTGTACGAGGCCTTAGGCCGCGTACACACGAGGGGATATGTCCGCTGAAAACGGTCCGATGGACCGTTTCAGCAGACATCTCCGCTCGTGTGTATGGGCTAGCGGACAGATTTCTCCACCCGACAGATTTCAAAGCAAGCTTTGAAATCTATCCGGTGGGGATCTGTCCGCCCGACATGTCTGCTGGTTAGTACACTTACCAGCAGACATGTCGTCCCCCACCGCCGCCGCGCCGCTGCCGAATGGATTCGGCGCATGCGCGGAAGTGTTTTACTTCCTGGTGCGGTGACGTGGCGGTGACGCGGCGGCATCAACGTCACCGCCGCGTCACCGCCACGTCACCGCCACGTCACCGCGCCGTCCGGCGGCGGGGAATTTGATCAGATGGTGTGTACACGCCATCGGATCAAACTCCCGATCGGACATATCCGATGGAAATGGTCCGCGGACCGTTTTCATCGGATATGTCCGATCGTGTGTATGGGGCCTTACAGTTCATATGCAGTTACTGTAAACATTCCATACAATTGTTTTATTCTTTATTCTATCAATATATGTATTTCTACAATAAAACTTATATTTTTTCAATATTCAGTCTAAATTTCAGTGCCTTCAAAGTCCAGTCTTTTTCTGTCTAGTTATTTGGATGTGGCACTTTACAGAGACATATTCACCAATATTTTATATTGTTTGAACTTAACAGAGGAGCCACTGCAAACTTTCAACGGCTAATGGAACATACGGTAGGGGGCATGAACGTGATTGAGGTGCTGGTGTATCCATTATTTTTGGGAAGACTCTAGAGGAACATGAAGAGCAACTGGAAGACTGGAAAAGGTACTGCAGAGACTCCATGAAGAAGGTTAAAACTATCATTGGAGAAATTTTGCTTCTATTGACCCTCAGTCACCTATCGGCAGCATGTTGTTTTCACGGATAGAGTAGCCACTAACCCTAAAAAGTTGAAAGCTGTCATGGCCTAGACCGAATAACGTCACTGAGCTAAAGTCATTAGAATTATATTCCTACTACAGAAAATGTGTCAGTGGGTCTGCTAAAAAAGTTAAACCCTCAATGAATGGAGAGGAATAAGATCTACCAAAGCCAAGCAAGCACAGTAAAGGGCCTAGAAGACCTTGAGAATCTACCCAAAACCAATGGAGGGATCCGTGTAAGCAGGTATTCCTCCAGCTGAAAGACGGTTTAACCAATGCCCCTGTTCTAGCCTATGCCAACCCTCAAATCCCTATGAACTGCACATTGGTGCTAGCAGACTGGATGGGGTACTTCACAAAGAGTATGATGGACATCTAAGACCAGTTGCACATGTGAGCAGTAGTCTGACTCCCTGTTGAGAAGCACTACCCCACTCACAAGCTGGAGTTAAAAGTTAAAGGACCATTTACATGGTGCAGACTTCATGGTCCAGACTGGCAACAATACACTTACCCATATACTCACCATGGCTGGGTTGGTTGACACTTGGCATCATTGGTTATCTAGGCTCTACTTGAGTCTTAAGTTTCACCCTGGAATCAGAAACAGAGATGCCAATGCTTTCTCCAGAAGGCCTTATGGTTCACCAGAAAGTTGGACACAACTAATTCCAGGATTGCAAGGAGTACAGACCCTGTGTCAAGGAGCAGAATGTTGCTCCAAATGTATGACAGGAGCTGAAGTTGTTAAAGTCATCACAGCTGGTATCGCTAAATAATACTGTGACTAGGGTTGAGCGTACCAGACTTTTGGATTGTTTGTACCCGGACTGGACCCGAACAATTTACTTTAAGTTCGGGTTCGGGTTTGGTATTCGGCAATTTAATGGTGCGCTGCAGGGCAGCCAATCACCATTTGTTTTACTCGTGTGACCTAGAAGCCATCACAGCCATGCCTACTAATGGCATGGCTGTGATTGACCAGTGCAGCATGTGACCCAGCCTCTATATAAGCTAGAGGCACATAGCACAGCTCATCACTCTGCTTTAGATAGGATAGGGAAAGGCTGCTGCTGCTGCTCTTCTGAGGGAGAGAATTAGATAGGAGTCAGAATGTCCTGCTTCAGAAATCACATTACTCAGCGATCTACATAGCACAGCAAGTCACTCTGCTTTAGATAGTTACTTTAGGGAAAGGTTCCTGCCTGCTTGTGCTTTTAGGGAGAGAAATAGGAGTCAGTCCTGCTTCCGAAATCAAATTATACCAGCACTGCATATGTTTCTGTGAGATACACCCTTTATATACTTTAGGGAAAGGTTCCTGCCTGCTTTTGCTTTTAGGGAGAGAAATAGAAGTCACTCTTGCTTCAGAAATCAAATTATACCAGCACTGCATATATTTCTGTGAGATACACCCTTTATATAATTTAGGGAAAGGTTCCTGCCTGCTTTTACTTTTAGGGAGAGAAATAGGAGTCACTCTTGCTTCAGAAATCAAATTATACCAGCACTGCATTTGTTTCTGTGAGACACACCCTTTATATGCTTTAGGTAAAGGTTCCTGCTTGCTTTTGCTTTTAGGGAGAGAAATAGGAGTCACTCTTGCTTCAGAAATCAAATTATACCAGCACTGCATATGTTACTGTGAAATACACCCTTTAGATACTTTTCTTCTATTGTGCTATTCAAAAAAACACCCATTTAGGGCAAAAAATATATTTTGCAGTGTTTCCTCCAGTGTTTGCAGTGTTTCCTCCATATCTGTACGTGTGAGATAAACACTTTAGCTACTGTTCTTCTATTGTTTTATTCAAAAAAACACCCATTTAGGGCAAAAACACATATTTTGCAGTGTTTACTTCAGTGTTTGCAGTGTTTCCTCCAGTGTTTGCAGTGTTTCCTCCATATCTGTACGTGTGAGATAAACACTTTAGCTACTGTTCTTCTATTGTTCTATTCAAAAAACACCCATTTAGGGCAACAAAAATACATTTTTCAGTGTTTCCTCCAGTGTTTGCAGTGTTTCCTCAAGTGTTTGCAGTGTTTCCTCCATATCTGTAAGTGAGAGATAAACACTTTAGCTACTGTTCTTCTATTTTGCTATTCAAAAAACACCCATTTAGGGCAAAAAAAATATATTTTGCAGTGTTTCCTCCAGTGTTTGCAGTGTTTCCTCCACCGCCACTTCCACCTACACCGCCACCTCAACGTCCTACTCCATATGGACCTCATCCTCCTAGGTCAAGATTTTTTATGTATTTTATGTTATTTTAAGTTATTTCCCTATCCACATTTGTTTGCAGAGTACTTTCTGTGCTCTTACCAACATTGTGCTGCCATTTGCAGCCCTCTAGCCCTTTCCATTCGTTTTTTAGACACATTTTAGTACTGAAAAGATCGGTCCCCTTTGACTTCAATGGGGTTCGGGTTCGGGGTCAAGTTCGGGTCAAGTTCGGGTCCCGAACCCAGACTTTTTCCCGAATTTCGGCCGAACCCGCCGAACCCGAACATCCAGGTGGTCGCTTAACTCTAACTGTGACCTCTCCCAAATAAGAGATGAATGCCTGCCCAGGTTGTAAAAGAAGGATCTAAGGAAAGACCAACAAGAAGATCACCTCTGCAATCTAATACTGAAAGTGCTAGAGAGTCAAAACCCAGACATGCTGCTAACAGATATCCTGAAAGAAGCAAGATTAATCCACAGGGAATGGAATCAGTTGTAGTTGAGACACAGGGTGGTCTACCAAATGGGCCCTTAAAACAAACCTGAAGACAGATGGAAACTGTTTCTACCAGAATAACATAGGGAGACTGTAATAACTGCTTTACATAATGAGCATGGCCACCCAGGGCCTGAGAGGACTTTCAAGCTAGTCAGAGATCACTCCTATTATGCTTATATGAGAGCTGAAGGCTACTGTCATTCTTGTTTAGGATGCACTCAGCAAAAGCCTCTACCAACCAAAGCCACCCCCGTGGGCCATCTTCAAAGTCAAGGACCAATGGTATTGGTGTGCATTGCTGAAAAAAATAAGCCATTTTGGAGCAGACAAATTGCAGCTATAGTCCATGCCTATAATACCAAAATGATGTCACAGGTTATACACCGTACATGATGATGTTCGGGATGAAAACTCGATCACCTGTCAGCCTAGCTTTTGGTACTTCCATAGATCAGACGTCAATAATGTCTCCCTGGCTATTTGTAGAGGCTTAAGACAAAACTTGAAAACAGCATAAGAAAAAGCTTTGGGCCCTCAGATGCCTGGGGCCAATAGAACAAGAAGAACTTTGATCTCAAAGTAAGAGTACAAGACCTGCAACCCGAGGACAGAGTATTGCTAAGAAATATGATAAAGCCTATATGTTGGAGCATCTAAATACACCAATATAAAATATTAAAACTCAAGAAACATATGCAAAATCTGTTAAGTCGAATATCAATAAAGGGCTGTCCTTTTTCCAAAGTAAATGGTGAGCGGTTGACAAACAGATACCAGTGTCAACGATCATATATTAGTGTTAAATCCCAAAAAGGGCACAAATCCGCCACCTTGTGCAATGGCCGCTAACCTCCAAGAATTATTCACATCAAACTACCATAGCAATCTCTATATGACGTCATCCGTCAATGATCATCGCACATGCAATAAGGAAGACATCTCCTCGTGGTGTAGTATGAAGCAATGGTTTATTTAAAACAAAAGTAGACTTGCATTTAAAATTGAAGATATGCGAGTAGCCACAGCAGAATGGGATCACACATCAGCAAGACATTGAAAATGAAAAACTTCTGGTTTCGTCCATAACCGGAAGTGACGTCACCCGGCTCCTTCCGACCCGTTACTTCACTCTCACGTGACTTTATCAACCCTTGCACATGGTGGCGGATTTGTGCCCTTTTTGAGATTTAGCACTCATATATGATCGTCGAGACTGGGATCTGTCCGCACTCACCATTTATCTTGGAAGAAGGACTGCAATTTATTGCTATTTGATTTTTAATAATTTTTTCACTCACCATTTACTTTGGAAAAGGGACTGCACTTTATTGATATTTGATTTTTAACAATTTCTGCACTGGACCTTTAGCCCTGGTTCACACTGAGCTGCGGGAGTGAAATCGCACGATTTCAGCTGAACTCGCACGATTTCACTCCCTCTGGCAGTCCCGATTTTGGCGCGATTTAGGAGACATCTGTGCAGGGTTCTGCACAGATGTCAATGTAAATCGCGTCCTGAAATCGCAAAAAGTAGTTCAGGAACTACTTTTTGAAATCGGTGCAGCGCCACAGATGCGGCGTCGCACCGATTAGGACGGTGTCATTGCCGGCAATTGCCGCCGATTTGAGATGCGATTTCACATGTGAAATCGCATCTCAAATCGAACTAAATCGTACCCAGTGTGAACCTGGGCTCAATCTGATTCCTTTTTAATTGAATATTATATTTTTTTCACTTTTTCTTTGCATATGTTTGAGTTTTAATATTTTATATTGGTGTATTTAGATTTAGCACTGCTCCAACATATAGGTTTTATCACCATTATTGGTGTTAGTGACACTAAAGGAGTTTGGCAGTTTTATCACCATTCGTTTGCACCACACTTTATTATTTGATCACAGTTGTAATCTACACACTGAGTAGTGCATATGTTTATTTCCATTTCCTTGCTAAGAAATATGGGTGTTCCCAGGAAACACAAATTAGATGGAAGTCTTATCCTTATATCGTCTGCAGAGAGCTGTCAGGACTGCCAGCCTATCAAATCTGCTCAGAATGGAAACAGGCCCATTAAGAATCAAAATCATTGCTTGCCTATAGCAGAAGCAGTTGGGATGCTCCCACAAACTGATGCCAATTTCACATCTATTTCTTCCTGTAGACCCTATCCACTATAACTGAATCTTAGAACAATGACAGATGAGGAAGACAGTGTGGAAGATGCTATGGACATAGATTGGTTTTGGGCACCTTCACTCCTGGGTACTACTATCACCTCTCTTCTTGCTGAAGAAAAATATACCAGAGTCCTAAGACCAGAGGCTCTAGAATTCATACTCCCAAGTCAGTCATTGAAAGTTCCATTGTAAGTTCAGGTAGATGCCTCAATTTGCCTGATTGCAGATGATACAGAAACAACTCAACCACCCATAGAGTTAAAAGAAATAAATAATTGAGTCAGAATTGTCAGAGCCAAAAGAGCAAAGAGTAAAATGAGCCATTTGACCTCCCAAAATACTGACATATGACACACTGGGAGAAATCTCAGAAGAGGTAATTATTATTATACCACTCAACTTACTACTAATAATAAACTGACCCTCCTCACTACAAGTTTAGTAAGAGTCGACCTAAAATCACCCCCTGACACACCTAGGTGGCCCATCTCTATGTCAATGCTTATAAACAAGGCACTCTAACCCCTTATTGCAATTGATGGGTTCCCTTGTTCAATTCATGTTATCTGGGTCTACAGTATGTACATGTTAATCTGTGTTTATATATTTAGTTACTTGTTTAAGTTAATTTAATGCTGTGGATATTAGATTGTCTTACATAAACTGGAGAGTGCAAAATCTGATGCAGCTGTGCGTGGTAGTCAATCAGCATCTAACTTCAGCTTGTTCAACTAAGCGTTGACAAAAACAACTGAAAACTGATTGGTTTCTATGAAGAGCTGCACCAGATTTTGCACTCTCCAGTTGTGGTAAATCAAACCCTATGTTTTCCTAAGGACTTTATCCCATCTTTGGGGACCAAAGATTTCTGGTGGGGGGGGGGTATGTAGCCAGGTGCTGGACTACAGAAACATGGAGAAGGAAAGATTTCCCTCCTTGCAATCAGTTTACTATCACTTTTAGTCCATTTTATGCTTGCGGGGGGAGGGACAACATATTAAGGTAAGCTCCCTGATATAGCACTACTACTGGGTACTAAGCATTAATGTAAGTGATTTATACTCTGCCTGGTGTGGTGTTAGAGGTTGAGGCACAGAACAGAGGATCCATCCAAGTCAGCACTTCAAATAGGGGTAGCAGTATATATATATATATATATATATATATATATATATATATATATATACACGCACACACATAGTACTATGAATTTCGGCAAAACGTTTTTCCACTCTTCTACCTACCTACTATTGTTTTGCATACAGCAACAGTACACCTCTCTAAGTCTTGGACTAGTATCTCAGATTTAAAGCAAATGTGTAAACTAATCACTTTATTCAGCCCATACAATATGTCATCATAGTGGTATGATTAAAGCCAGATTGTTTTCCTTATTTTGATTTTAAAATTTGGAACTGGTCTTCCTGTCTAAACTTCACTGATTCTTTACTCCTTTCTCTTGGTCAACCTATGGCTGACATCTGTTATTGATAAGATTTCTAATGTAGAGCTGTTTGTATGGTGATCCATCTTGTCCTTCCCAAACCTTGGATATTTTTTCAAGAGGGTTCATAGCAGAACTGACATCTGGGGGTAGACGGATAAGAAAGATTTATCAGGCTGGTGAAGTATATCTACAGATGTGTATTTAATGATGAGTATGAATTTTAAATGTAAGCAGGTATTGAGTTGGAATGTATGAAGTAATTAGTCTAGATGCATGAAAGGGGCTAAGAGACATTGAGGTGGTTGTTATCAACTGTACTATGTATCTTATTTAGAGTATGAGCCAGGATGATAACAAGAATTGATAACCATGATAAGGGATATTTAATCCATGCTGCCAGTGTTTTTTTGTGCTTTTGACTTATTTAATTTAGGTAAAGATAATTAACATTAACCACTTAAGACCCGGACCAATACGCTGGTAAATGACCCAAGGTGTTTTTGCGATTCGGCACTGCGTCGCTTTAACAGACAATTGCGCGGTCGTGCGACGTGGCTCCCAAACAAAATTTGCGTCCTTTTCTTCCCACAAATAGAGATTTCTTTTGGTGGTATTTGATCACCTCTGTTATTTTTTTTTTTTTTGCGCTATATACAAAAATAGAGCGACATTTTTGAAAAAACACTATTTTTTACTTTTTGTTAAAACAAAAATCAAATAAACTAAATTTTAGTCAAACATTTAGGCCAAAATGTATTTAGCCACATGTCTTTAGTAAAAAAAAAAAATCGCAATAAAAAAAAATAGCTACCTAGCGGGAACAGCGACACTAATAGAAAAATGATCGCTTAGTGACGCTGGCAATAGGGAGTGAAAGGGTTAACTAGGGCGGTGATCAGGGGGTTAAAACTTTATTGGGGGGGTGGGGGGCTATCCTGAACCTAACACTAACTGACTTTTACACTGCCTGTCACACTGACACTAAATGCAGTGATTAGATCGCAAGGGGTTAAGTGTGCCTATGTGTGTGTATGTCAGTGTAGTGTTAGTGCACACTTACTGTGAGGTGTTCCTCTCATCGCAGCGGTTGAAAATACCGCTGCGATGAGAGATTACATCACTTCCCCCTTCCTGTGTTTACACAGAAGGAGGAAGTGACACGAAGGGGGAGCGCAGCGATTGGCTGGGAGCGATCGCGGGGGGGGCGGGCAAATACGGACATCCGCCCGCTCATCCCGGATCGCTCCCGGAGACACGGGGACCGCCGCACGCCGCAAAGGGGGTCCCGATCGGACCCCCGACCCGCTACTGGGCGAGGACGTAAATTTACGCCCTTGTGCCCAGCCGTGCCATTCTGTGGCCGTAAATGTGCGTGCAGAGGTCCTTAAGTGGGTAAATACTGTATCACAGGATTGGGAGTGGTTAATCCCAAGACCGGGCGACTCTTCACTACTTCTGAGCAGGGCCGGATTAACATAGGGGCTATTGGAGCTGCAGCTCCAGGCCCCTTTCTCAAGATAGGCCCATTTGCCCCCCCCCCCCCCCCCCCAAAAAAAAGATTGATTTTGGGGGTTGTAGCTTGACGACCAGAGGTCACAGAAACCCCACATTTGGGGGGTAGGCAGTTGAAGACCTACCCCACAACTGGTCAACATATGAGACGGCTATCATTTATGGTTACAGAAGCTACATACAAAGCGTCCAATATAAATACAAGCTGACACACTGCAGAAGACTGATAGGATCACAGTGCTTATAATAATTATTTGTATGTTACTCATGGTAATTAACCACTTCTCTACTACATGTAAAAATCATCATTTGTTTTTTGCTTGAAAATTATTTTATTTTTTAGAAAATAGATCACAATTCTCTCACGATTCGGCAGCGTAACATCATCTTTCACATTAAAATAAAAAAAAAAAAATGGGCTAACTTTACTGTTTTGTTTTTATGGTTTTTATTATTCATTATAGTGGGGAAATGCAGTGTGACATAAAATATTGCAGCAATTGCCATTTTATTCTCTAGAGTCTCTGCTAAAATATATATGTTCGGCGGTTCCAAGTAATTTTCTAGCAAGAAATATTGCTTTTTAACTTAAGAAACAAGTTTTGGACTTTAAGTGGTTACATTTCTTGAATTTACACACAGAAGTTTGATCCATGAAGGAAGTTGATTACAATGTTCATGGTGTTACAAACTTGGCAAACTGCCTGGATTTTTTCTTTACACACACAGAAGTTTATCCCTTTGATCTAAGAAGAAAGCGTTAGTTACAAGGTTTCCTGTTAAAAACTTGGCAGACTGCCCAGATATTTTCTTTTGACAGCTGAAAGTCTCTCCACTTGTTATATGAAAGAATCTGCAAACTCTGCATAGGAGATCGTCAGGAGGTTGAATCGAGATCACGATTTGTTAATGATTAATTGTGCAGCTCTAGCACGGTATTTGCAAAGCATTTTTTTGGGGAAATAAACTTTAAAGTTAGCACAATTTTTTGGTATCCTAAGCGATGCTTTAAATTTTTTTAGGTTACATGTTTAGGCTTCATTTCCATGGACGTTTTTACAGCCACTTTTCTGAGCGTTTTTTGCAGCTTAAAAACAGCTCTCCATGTTAGTCTATGGCCTCATGCCCACCATGACGTTTTTGAGCTGTAGATGGCTGAGCCGTATTTAAGCTGCAAAAAAAACCAGGACCAGTGCGTTCTGAAGCTCCAGCGTTAGAGCAGTAAAAACGGACGTTAAAAAACGTTAAAAACGCTCAATAACTTGCAAAAACGCTCAAAAACGCTAAAAACGCTACCGTGGCGTTTTTGAGCTACAGCTCAAAAAAAAAAAAATATATAAAAAAAAAAACATGGACTGGCGTTTTTAAGCTGTAAAAAAGGCTAAAAAAAGTGGCTGTAAAAACGTCCATGGAAATGAAGCCTTATGCCGCGTACACACGATCACTTTTTGTGATGGAAAAAAAACTTAATTTTATCTCACGAAACAAAACAAAGTTTTTCAAACTTCATTTTAAAAAACGACGTTGCATACACACCATGGTTTTTCCAAAAAGCTCTAGCAAAGCGTGGTGACGTACACCACATTCGACGGCACTCTGTTCCATTGAAGCTCCGTCTCATAACTTGCTTCTGAGCATGCGCGGGTTTAAAAACATCGTTTTAATTGTCGTTATGACACAAAAAACGAAATTTTGAAAAACGACACAAAAAATTCAAGCATAGTCGAATTATTTTTAGTCGTTTTTTAGAAGACATAAAACAACGTTTTGCCCACACGATCATTTTAAATGACGTTTTTTAAAACAACGTTTTTTTCATCACAAAAAGTGATCGTGTGTATGCGGCTTCAGAGTTACAGAGGAGGTCTAGTGCTAGAATTATTGCTCTCACTCTAACAATCGTGGCATATGTAACCTGTGTGTATCTGGCTCTGATACTAGCCAGTGCCTACCAAGCTACTGCCTAGCATCTCTCCCCAGCCCGTCCCCACACACCCTCTCACCTGCTGACCTGTGGATGGGGGAATCACTCCTGCAGTGTTATTGTGTTCTGCCAGTGAGTACACTGATCAGTGTTGCTAACTATAGCTGGCAGCACTGATTGTTTTGGGAAAAACCTAACAGGCTGGTTGAACTCAAGTCGATTAATAGATTGACTTGTGTAAAATCAGCTAGCCCATACATAGATCGACTATGGCTGGTCTCTGCATAATTGGCGTAATTTCAATCCATGTATGACCCACTTAACCACTACACAGTCCCTAAAAATCCTTTCACTCCTGTACATAGAGCTCACTGTCATACTCTCCACACTCCTCTCCTGTAAATAGTGCCCACTGTCATACTCCCCACACTTCTCTTCTATACATAGTGCCCACTGTCATACCCTACACACTCCTCTCCTGTACATAGTGCCCACGGTCATACCCTCCACACTCCTCTCCTATACAGAGCACCCACTGTCATACCCTTCACACTCCTCTCCTGTACATAGTGCCTGCTGTCATACACTTCTCTCCTGTACATAGTGCCCACTGTCATACCCTACACACTCCTCTCCTGTACATACTGCTCACTGTCATACCCTCCACACTCCTCTCCTATACATAGTGCCCACTGTCATACCCTCCACACCCCTCTCCTGTACATACTGTTCACTGTCATACCCTCCACACTCCTCTCCTATACATACTGCCCACTGTCATACCCTCCACACTCCTCTCCTGTACATACTGCCCCATCATACCCTCCACACTTCTCTCTGGTGCATACTACCCTGCGATCAGTGTTGCTAACTATAGCTGGCAGCACTGATTGTTTTGGGAAAAACCTAACAGGCTGGTTGAACTCAAGTCCATTAATAGATTGACTTGTGTAAAACCAGCTAGCCCATACATAGATCGACTATGGCTGGTCTCTGCATAATTGGCGTAATTTCAATCCATGTATGACCCACTTAACCACTACACAGTCCCTAAGCACACTCCACACTCCTCTCCTGTACATACTGTTCACTGTCATACCCCCCACACTCCTCTCCTATACATACTGCCCACAGTCATACCCTCTACACTCCTCTCCTGTACATACTGCCCCATCATACCCTCCACACTTCTCTCTGGTACATACTGCCCACTGGCATACCCTCCATACTCCTCTCCTGTACATACTGCCCACTGTCATATCCTTCACACTCCTCTCCTGTACATAGTGCCTTTTGCCGTACCCTCCCTGCACATACTTCCGACTTATATACCATCCATACTCCTCCCCTATGTCGCTTACCCACAAAAACAGTTCTTTAAAATTATACTGAATACCCTCAATGTTACCAGCTCTAGAATGGACACACTTTAGTTAGTTCAACTAAAGGAAATCTCAGTTCTCATGTTTGTTCTGCCCCATTATTAGTACTTATTTAATTTTGTGATTACTACTGTGATGTGTAGAGGAACATAGGGGATCTCAGCTACTCTAAATTAAGCACTTGTATAAAAAAGTGTCCCTGAATTTTTTAAATGTTGGCAACTATGCACTTAGGCACTGCGCAAGGGCCACTGGGTCAGTAGGGGGCCCCATGAGAGGCTCCTGGGATCCTGTGATATTAAAGCGGTAGTAAACTTTCCTGACATTACTACTTTTTAGAGGCCCTGGGGTAGGTTATGCCACAACGTACAAGTATGCACAGCATATTAGCACATTAGGGTACACTTAAATTTTCAGACTGTGCCCTCCTGTGCTGCACCCTGATGAATCCGGCAGAGCCCGGGCGCTTTCATCTTCACCCGGTCTTCCTTCTGGGTTCTGTGCCTTTGGTCACTTGCCTTGGCCAGGCTGCGGCAATGTCATTCCCATGCATTTATTTATTCTTCATAAAAGGCCCCACCAAAATCCTCAGCACCAGGCCCATGATGTTCTTAATCTGGCCCTGCTTCTGAGGATTTCCTGGCGAGATGTACAGTACCCTGTCGCCGAGAACCAGAGCGATGAGATCATGCTGAAAGTACAATAACGGCGGCAGGTACTGTATGTCCCTTAGGGTGGGACCTGGGCCTCCATTCCCATTTTAAGGCCAATAACTAGAAGATAAGTCAGCCAAGTGGGGACTAGAAAAAATAACAAATCAATTCCCATAGACTGCAATGGTATTTACTATATAAGTTTTGCCCATGTTAGGCTCTTTGTTTGCCCACCCGGACCAGGGGTGTTTGTCCCATCTCTGATTTTGTAGCATGCTGGATTATGTGATGCATTTTGGACAGGGGTTTGCCTTATTTTCTGCTAGCTGTATTTCTGTTGATCTGAGCATGCCCAGGGACTTTTTTGATGTTGCTTTTTGTATGTGAACAGCACTTGGATGTTTCTGGGCATTTTTGGGTTAGTAATTTAAGGACATCCTTAACAGGTGTACCCACTTTAAAGTTCAGTCTCTACAATGGATAAACTTGCGTTTTGTGTGTTTCATGGGCTGTGCATGTGTTTTCAATTGCCTCATTAGCACACAAGCCTATGTTATATAAAGCTTGCAGATAGCAGTCTTTAACTTGCCCTGAAAAGAGGCAAGATTGTGTGTGTGTGTGTGTGTGTAGGCCGGCCAAAGTATATTCGGGTGTCCTTATTGAATGTCTATTTTTTAGTTGCATTTTATTTGTCTTTGCAAAAAAGATATGTTTTTGATCAAGGGTTTTTTGACTGGTTTATTTTTTTATTTTGGGTGGGTTGGCTATCTTCGCCTGAAATATTTGTGAGGCTGTCAATGTATGTTGTTTTTAGGGTGTTCACTTTGATGTAATTGTCTGTGCTGCATTGTTTTGCTAAATTTTTCTCAAGATGTTGTGACTAATTAATGTTTCAATCCTTAATAGATGTCTGTTTGTGGGTGCAGTCCTTTTATCTCCTGTTTATTTCCATTGCATAAACCATATTCTGTTTAGTGTCTCAAATGAACCTATTTTTGCAAAGTGATTGCTGCGCCCCTGGGTGGCAATCAGCACCCTTAGTAATATAAGTGCCACGTCCTACTATATTGGAGATGTTTGTGTCGGAAAGAAATGGACTTTCTAGGCACGATTTTGTAGAAAAATAGAAAAGTAATTCAAATTTTTATAAAAATACATAAATAAATACAGTACATCAATGACCACACATATTGATGTGTCCTGTATGTTAAAAAACTATAGCATATACAGCAATATAGATTATGATGTCAAGAAAAAAGCGAAACGTTAGATTTCTACTGTAATATACAATACAGAGCAGGTTTAGGGTTGATCCAACCCAAAGGAGACTGCTTGGTGTATCGCTGAGTAGTTTCTATTCAGATCTTGACATTCATAGGATTTCTCTTGGAGTTGCTCTACATGTTTCGTGGTTTGCCCACTTCATCGGGAGCATAGAGAAATAAACAAAAACATTAATGGCATAAAGAAAACAGGGGAGATTGGTTGTGATTGCCCAAAGAGAGCCGAGAAAGACCGTTGGTGTCCCCAAAGAGGGAACAACGTTGCTGTTTAGATGGTCAGGAATAGGCAGTGCGAGCACCCTGATGTCTCTGAGATAAAGCCAGCCCCCGCCCGAAGGGGGTGCTGTATCACCTTGCCTGAGTAGTACTGTTATTTCAAAGGATCCTTCAGATTTTCTACTAAGATCCAAAAAGAGATTGAGCCAGTGTGGTCTCTTGCTTGTCCTGGCTTATAGTCAACAGCGGTTCCCCAACGTTGTTGCACCTGGTCTTGCACTCGACCAGGTGTAGCCGCACACAACGTTGGGGAACCGCTGTTGACTATAAGCCAGGACAAGCAAGAGACCACACTGGCTCAATCTCTTTTTGGATCTTAATAGAAAATCTGAAGGATCCTTTGAAATAACAGTACTACTCAGGCAAGGTGATACAGCACCCCCTTCGGGCGGGGGCTGGCTTTATCTCGGAGACATCAGGGTGCTCGCACTGCCTATTCCTGACCATCTAAACAGCAACGTTGTTCCCTCTTTGGGGACACCAACGGTCTTTCTCGGCTCTCTTTGGGCAATCACAACCAATCTCCCCTGTTTTCTATATGCTATTAATGTTTTTGTTTATTTCTCTATGCTCCCGATGAAGTGGGCAAACCATGAAACATGTAGAGCAACTCCAAGAGAAATCCTATGAATGTCAAGATCTGAATAGAAATTACTCAGCGATACACCAAGCAGTCTCCTTTGGGTTGGATCAACCCTAAACCTGCTCTGTATTGTATATTACAGTAGAAATCCAATGTTTCGCTTTTTTCTTGACATCATAATGTATATTGCTGTATATGCTATAGTTTTTTTAACATACAGGACACATCAATATATGTGGTCATTGATGTACTGTATTTATTTATGTATTTTTATAAAAATTAAAATTACTTTTCTATTTTTCTACAAAATCGTGCCTAGAAAGTCCATTTCTTTCCCACACAAACTTCTCAAATGAACCTATGTTTTATATATATATATATATATATATATATATACCCCCAACGTTTACTATATATATATATATATATATATATATATATATAGTAAACGTTGGGGGTAATTAACTCTAGTGGCAGATGCGTTTTTTTTGTGCAGTGAGTCAACACCAAACAGGCATATAACGTTAAGGGCCTGGTAACCCACGTTTATTAAAGGAGAAAAAAGAAACAAAATTCCATTCAGGAATCCCACGCAGGGGTTTAAACGTTATCCAAAAATAAATGAAAATACCAGCCCACCTGGCTACTCTTCAACAGCACTGCTGTTATAGGTATTGGTTCCTCAAACCATAAGCTCCTCCAGACCCACAGTCCTGGATGCACAAGTTTTGGGCTTCTTAAACGCACACAGCTTGAAGTCCCTTAATGCACACAGCTTTAGGCTTCTTGGGCGCACACAGCTTTGAAGCCCTTCAACGCACACAGCGTTTGTCCTCACACAGAGACACTCACCAGCAACCACTGCTCCAACTCCACCTTCCTCTCTCCTTCCTTTAATGAGCTGTCTGCACCTGGGAAGGCAGCTTGCAGGCTATCTTAAAAACCTGGACACAGGTTGGAGACCCAGTCCCACCCAGATCTCTGAAGGATCTCCAAGCCATAGAGCCCCATGAAGTAATAGGAAAAATATGAGAAAACTGCCAGCGCAGTTTTCTCTGTTTTTAAATGTATGCTCTGCAGCTCTGCATATTGGCTGAATGCAGACCCTGTGTCCACTTCATCATCATTTTTATAGTTACAGTAGCGCCTACTGTTTATATATATATATATATATATATATATATATATATATGAATATATGAATTTGAAGCAGAAAGTGACAAAATTTGGGAGGTGTCTTCACCCTATCAGGGGCAGACTTTTAATCCCTTGGCACTCTAGCCCCAAGCAAAAATAACAAAAGATTTAATTTAGTTTAAATTTGCAAAGACACATTCCTCAGATCAACTGTGATGAATGTCAATGGCCCATTTAGCCCTTGTTTGATAGAAAACACCAGTTGCCTTTATGTTCAACTCAAACATTGGCTGTTCGGCGAACAGCGAACAATGTGGGGTTTTCGCAGCAAATTCGAAAAGCAGCGGAAACACCCTTTAAAAGTCTATGGGAGAGAACGATAGAATGTTAATTTTAAAGGTTAATATGCAAGTTATTGTTTGGTGACCCGGGTCCTGCCACAGGGGACATGTATCAATGCAAAAAAAAAAGGTTTGAAAAACTGCATTTTTTCCAGAAGCAGTGATTTTAATAATGCTTAACCACTTTCGTACCGTAGGATGTCATATGAAGTCCTGGAATTCAGTGGGGGATATCTGAATGATGGGTGCAGCTACAGACATCATTCAGATATCCTTTTTTACAGGGGGCGATTGTTCGCACCATAAGAATGATCATATTGGCGGTTCCGCCGATTGATCATTCTTACAGGCAGCGGTGCCTCTCCAGGATCTCCCGTGCTATTAGAGGCCGGGAGAACTAATTGTCCGCTGCCGAATGAAGAGCATAGAGATTTAAAAACATAAACAAAGCCGCAATCACGGCTGAAATCATGAGATCAGTGAATTCTTTTCCTGATCTCATGCTTTCCAGCCTGGGGGACAGATGTGGGGCCTCTCTCCATAAAGCGGACTTGTCACACACTATTCCTTTTACATGGGATGTTTACGTTCCCTGTAATAGGAATAAAAGTGATTTAAAAAAAATATGGAAAAAAAAGTGCAAAACGAAAAAAAAATTACGTATTTTTTTTTAAAAAATGCCCCTGTCCCGCCCACATATGTAAACGCTGTTCAAACCACACATGTGAGGTATTGACGCATGCGTTAGCGTGAGAGCAATAATTCTAGCACTAGACCTCCTCTGTAACTCTAAACTGGTAACCTGTAAAAAAAAATTCAAGCGTTGCCTATGGAGATTTCTAAGTTTGGCGCCATCCCATGAGTGTGTACAATATTAAAGCGTGACAAGTTAGGTATCTATTTACTCAGTGTAACATCATCTTTCACATTAACCCAAAAAAATGGGCTAACTTTACTGTTTTGTTATTTTTTTATTCATGAAACCGTTTTTTTTTTTTGCCCCAAAAAAAAGGGTTTGAAAAATTATTGCGCAAATACCGTTGGAGACAAAAAGTTTTAATGACCGCCACTTTATTCCCTAGGGTGTCTGCTATAAAAAGATATATAATGTTTGGGGGTTCTGAGTAATTTTCCTGAAACAAAATATAATTTTTACATGAAGGAGAGAAGTTTCAAACAAAACAGTGAAACAAAAGAATATTTAAAACTTAAAGTCCCAAAATCTAGTGTAAAACTATAGCAGCGCTACTTCCAAACTGACGTCTGGAACACCTCTATATAACAGTCAAATATAGGAAATCAGATGATGGTGCAGATGGATGCGATTACACGGACAAAAATTCTTCAATCAGTGCTCCTTTCACCAAGGGGGGTGTTCACCACGTGGGATGTAATAACTCCCCTTTTTGGGATGCACGCACCACAAATATGGAAATGCAGTGCCTTGCCACTAGCCGGTATGTTTTTGTGTTGTTGTTCAATCAAACCGTACTTACATATAATGAAAATAACTCATATAGTGTGATATAGTTTAAACAAGTTTATTGAGCCCCAAAACATCCCCTTATAAAATGTGCGTACCACAATATAGTAACAAGCGAATATGTTAGTACTGTGCCTTTAGGCCACTCCTGGCCGGACAGTGGAGTTGCTGTTTGCTTAACCTCTCTCCTGTTCCTGGTCCCGGGGGCTGTACAGAGTGTAGGTAATTGGATAAGCGTCACGCTCTGACGCGTTTCGTCATTGGTTGACTTCTTCTGAGGGCGTCCTTGATGTTCTTCTGGCTGCCCTTCTTGACACCAGCTCATCCTTCAAAAGGCTTCTCCTGACAGTATGTGCTGATGTACTCACACCTGCCTGCTGCCATTCCTGAGCAAACTCTGCACTGGTGGTGCCCCAGTCCCACAGCTGAATGAACTGTTGGAGATGGCCTGGCATTTGCTGGACTTTCTTGGGCTCCCTGAAGCCTTCTTCACAAATGTAGTGGGAATGTTTTTTTATGGGATGAAGTTAATTTTCATGGCAAAGAGGGACCTTGCAGTTAATTGCAATTCATCTGATCACTCTTCATAACATTCTGGAGTATATGCAAATTGCTATCATAAATACTGAAGCAGCAAACTTTGTAAAAAACTATCTTTGTGTCATTCTCAAAACTTTTGGCCATGGCTGTACTGTAGTAGTAAGACTGCATTGTAAATTTATCATAGCAAAAGTTATTTCTGTGTTTTGCAAAGCCCTGCGCAATGTGTATTAATGAAATTAAAGCGGTTGTAAACCCGCATATAAATTATTATTATTTTTTTTACTCCTGCAAGGAAAAAGCCATATTGAGCTAATATGCACCGCAATCAGCGGCGCATTGCGAGGGGAATATCTCCTAAAACGTACAGGTTTAGGAGATATTCTCTTTACCTACAGGTAAGGCTATAATAAGGCTTACCTGTAGGTAAAATTACTGTACTTTACTGTATATATACACTATATAGAGAGACCATTCACATGAGTTCTTGCCCCCAAAAGAGGTTTAGAGTTCTTACCATGCATTACCAGTTGCATGCTTTCTCTGGGTTATGGAAAGGAAACTATAACACCCAAGAAAAGACTATTCAAAGGAAAAGGACATACAGTACATACCTGCATATTCTGTCCCTGGTTGGTGCTGAACCCAGAACTGAAACACAGTGATAACCAATTGTTTAAAAATTGCTCAAAAATATTATCCTGTATTTAAAAAAAATACCGCCAAAAAAACTCATGCTCTTTTACAGAAGCATTATTGTGAAAGGGATTTCCTTTGAAAACATTGTAATATAAAAGGCATATAGCATTTGCTTATGTTATGTTATTTACTCATGTGCATCACATTTACTATTTAAGTCCTTAGTTAAAAGAAAGTGTCATCGTAAAAGATTAAACACAGAGCTAAAAAGTCTTAAGTCATCCTAATATTTGATCCTGTCTGCTAGTAAATGTGTTTCTTTATATGGTGTAATCAGAAATATGACATCAAGTCATTAGATCCCAATGTGAATCGAGAAAAAATTGTTGCCACCTGTCAAGAATATATGATCAAAGATGACCCTCAAAGTGCTCCAGATGTTTCAAGGTATGTTTTGTCTTTCTTTCTGATGATTTTGTATGGTTCATTACATCTGTGTCCATAGACATGCTCAAATAGTGTGTCAGTGTTTTTTTATTTTATATGTTTTAGACCTACAGCTATCAATATATCGGAGGAAATCTGGTTTGCACAACTGTTGTTTTTAATAAAAATATGAAAAGGCAGCAACTTGATATAAATAATTTATCAATGTGTATAAATTATTTTTTTAAAGTTTCTATGTATGGTCAGTCAGAATTTTTTTTAAAAACCTTGGGCCAGATTCACAGAGCGATTACGCCGGCGTAACAGGAGATGCGCGGCGTAAGTCTAAATGTGCGCGTGCGTTTCGATGCACGGCATCCCCAGAACGAGATACGCAAGAAATCTACTTTATTTTGTCCAGCGTAATTTCGTTAGACAGGCGCATCCGTCCGCGCAAAACTGCGCTAGACAGACCATTGATTTGCTAGTCAAAAATGCTAATGAGGGACTTACGGGGATCCACAAAAGAACGTTGGGGCAGTGCAGGCTACGCAGTGTGCGCAACAGAATGTCCTGTCTAAAATTAGACCATATAAAAGGTGGTCTAAAATTAGAAAAATCGTCTACATGTCAGAGAAAGCAACACTGTTAGTGAGGAGCTGAGCAGTCACACGTGTTGCACAACAATCTGTATGCCAACATGCCAGTGGCATCCATGCTTATAACTATACTACGGACTTTAGATGAGCAAAGAAGGAGGAGGGCACTGAGGAGGGCACTGAGGAGGGCACTTTTTATTTGCTTATATAAACTTTACAATTTAATCTAATACAATATTCTTATCTGATACAAGCCCCTCAATCTTCACTCTTCACGGGAGAGGATATACTGCACACGCATAGGCATCTATGGCATGAGTGATTCTGAGGTGTCTCGCATCTTCAGATTCACCCCTCATGCCATCATGGAATTAACCACAAGCTTGCAGGAGGACATCACCAGCCCAACACATGACACTACCCATGACACCCATGACAGCTACATATACAATCAGAGCCCCTTCCCCACAGATTTTGAACAGAACATGTATGGGGACAGCTGGCGGGTTGGTGAGTAACATGGGTGGCAGGCATGGCTGCCCCCCCCCCCCTCATGATGCACACATCACAAGGGACACATGCACTACTAACATCCTCCTGTCTTTTCCCTTCAAGGTGACTCTGCATATGCACTGGGACCCCATCTCATGACCCCATCTCATGCCAGCTCACATTATGCATCTTTGCACGTTAAACACACACATTAATCATGGCACAATGAGAATGCATGCATGCACACCACTGTGGTCCCTAGCACACACACCCCACATCCTCATCACATTGGATTGGCACAAGCCACCACAAATGAGGGTGACACCACTTTTCCGGCAGGAATGTCACCTCCACATTCCCAAATCATGCACAAACCGAACAAAAAAAAAAAATGACCAGCAAAAAAAAAATAAGCCCAGCAAAAATATAATTTTACAAAAAAAACAACAAAGAAAACACATAAAAGACAAAAATCACTCTGCAAAACAGTCCCCAAATATCTCAAAGACACGTCACAAACAAACAAATAAACGCTAACAAACAACAGAACAAAAGCACCTTGCTGTATAGGGAGGGATACAAAGGGATGTACTTTTGCAAAGGAAGTGCGTTTGTGTCTGTCTATTTATGCTGTCTGCGTAGTTCTCTAATTTGCCCTAGTCCACTTCCAATTTCACTGATTGCGCCGTTCCCAAGTTGTGAGCATGTGCACAGCGGAGCTGACCATGGTCTCCTTCAAGCGCGCATGCGCGAGCCGGCCGGCCCTTCATTTGCATGGGGTCACGGCTCATTTCAATGTAACACGCCCACGTCCTTCCCAATTTGTATTACTCTGCCTTACGCCTCTGAAATAACGTTACACATGCGCAAATTTCTGCGTAAAAGCGACGAGAATAGGGTGATTGCGCGGCTACATTGCGCAAGTCTAACGTAAAGGCGGTGTGCTACGCCGGTCCAATAATGCGCAGATCTACCTGAATCTGGCCCCTTGTTTTTATGTATGGCCAGTCAGAATTTTTTTTTAAAACCTTCTTTCTATTGTATATGTAAGCTTTGAAGCACTACACATTGGTTGTGCTTTACTGTTCATTCTCATAATGTTGATGTATCAGCATACTCTTCAAAAGCAAATTCTCTATTTGACTAATATGTGCATCTCAGAAGTGTTTAAGATAGTGTGTAATTCTACTGAGCCTATGAGTATCTATGAATCCTTTTATTTAGTAAAGGTAAGCACTGCAATAAGAACTCAAGAGGCTCATGTTTTCACATTTCATTCAAAAAGGTAACTCCACTTTTGTGGGGGGGGGGGGGAAATAGCAAATAAAGAAAGAATAATATAGCATATACAGTTGCAACACAAGTCATATTGTAATTTAATGTTATTATAAATTACCTTTCCTTTTCAATCTGCAGCCGCTGTAATTTTCTGAAAATGCAATGCAATATGGCTACCTGGACATGTCCTGTGCACAGAATGTGTACTGAACAAAACCAGACATAATTTCCTTCTTGTGTGATTGGCTCACTGATTTTTCCAGAAGTCTGCTAAAGATACAAGTCAGTTTCAGGCATCCCCTGCAACAAAAATGTAATTTTTGGTGAGATATTCCCAATAGGAACATGTCTAAAGGGATGCAGGCCCAGCAGGTTTCCGCATTAGTGCTCTGCAACTGCACAGTTGACTGATAATTATGAAACCACTACCATTAGAACCACTCAGAACAGAGGCACAGACAAACATGGATTTCTTCTGAATAACAAAAGTAATCTGCAACAACGATTGTTATAACCCTTGCAATGTACATAGATCACTCAGAGGGGAATGCTTTTTTCTCAACAAAAGTGAGTTGCGATTTTAAGGAAAAAATATATTTTGATTGGTCCCTCTGAGCTAAAACTCTTGTGCTATGTACGTTTCTCATAGTGAAAAGGGAGTGCTGTACAACAAGCGATTAAAATATAGTTTAAATATAGATTTATAAATAATTGGTAAAGGCAAACGCCTTTTCAGTTCCATTACATTTTATTAGTAAATCAAAACATAATTAGAAAACAGTCATAATTTTTAAATGCAAATGACATAGGTCGAGAGTCCTACAAAACTGCAGTGGCACATTTAGCTAAAATAACGTATAATGTATAAATAGTGTCAGTCCCCATTTTTTGCTTTTTGTAACTGATTGTAACTCTAACAAGAAAAAAACACCAAGGTCTTAGGTGGCAGCAAATTATATTTGCCTATTATTAGGCAAAGCAGCATCATGCAGTGCCTAAATGGTTGGAGGGGGCTCATCTCAAGATCATGGGGAGTCACCACCCAGCATGCCTTGAGACACATGAAGGAGAAACTGGAGTGGTAGCCATAGTGTCTAGACTGGGAAAAAATATAGGGGAGGGAAGACAAGAGAGTAGAAGATGAGGTTATAAAGAGGAAAGAAACAGAACAGGGGGAGAGAATAGAGAATTCACCCAAGGACAGAACTTCTAACAGTTCAGCAAGCTGAAAGTGTGCCATGAAACAGGGCCTGTTCTAAGGACAAGGACTTGTCTTAGGCCTCGTACACACGATGCAATAGATTTGTTCATATCTGTCCGTCCGTCAGATTTGAACAAATCTGTCTGCTGGGATTTTGGTTTGCTCGCGTGTACACACGAGCAAACCAAAATCCCCGCCAGCAGAGAGCGCGCTGACGTGTCGGTGACGTGGCGGTGACGTTGACGCCGCCACGTCACCGCACCAGGCAGTAAAACACTTCCGCGCATGCACCGAATCCATTCGGCAGCGGTGCGGGACGACATGTCTGCAGGTAAGTGTACTAACCAGCAGAAATGTCGGGCGGGCGGATTCCCACCCGATAGATTTCAAAGCATGCTTTGAAATCTGTCGGGTGGCCAAATCCGTCGGCTCGGCCGTACACACGATCGAATCTGTCTGCTGAAACAGTCCAGCGGACCGTTTCCAGCGGACAGATTTGATCGTGTGTACGAGGCCTAAGCGTTTTGGGAGATCATTTTCAATCCAATGGAACCATGTCTTCTCACATTTACAGGTTGTGTGGGTCAGTATCACCACATTTTTTTCAATGACCATGTACCACGTCATCTTTTGCTTCGCGTAGGATATTGTTGGGGTGGAGGACAAGCATGCTTTCAAAAAAGTTTCTTTTGCTATGGTGAATAAAAATGTTAGGAACTGACATTGCATATTGGTGCAATCAAGGTGTTTCAAATTCAAAAGGGCCTCCTTCAGCGACCTTCAAATGTCTTTGCCCAATATTGTAAATACAAGTTGGTAGAGATTAGTCCAAAATTGCTTTATTTTGGGTCAATTCCACCAAATATGTAGGTGAGTGCCTGCTGCTGGCCATCCCCTAAATGGCAAAAACCCAAATCTCACCAAAGGTGAGTTACCATATACCAAAGCAAAAGTAATTTATACTTTGACTCTATGGCAGATTCTGTGAACAATGTGCTGTGGTCCACCAAATTTGTTTCCAGTCCTCTACTTCCCAACCACCCCCAAGTCCTCTTCCTATTTAGACATGTATAGATGTGGTTGAGGGGTTTGCCCCTCAAAGAGTGAGGTATACACAGTAATTATATCGTTCTTTGAGGTCAGGCATATGCAGTATCTTACAAAAGTGAGTACACCCCTCACATTTTTGGAAATATTTTATTATACCTTTTCATGTGACAACACTGAAAAAATTACTTTGCTACAATGTAACGTAGTATAACACGTAGTATAACAGTGTAAATTTGCTGTCCCCTCAAAATAACTCAACACACAGCCATTAATGTCTAAACCGCTGGCAGCAAAAGTGAGTACACCCCTAAGTGAAAACTATCAAAATGTCAATATTTTGTGTGGCCGTCATTATTTTCCAGCACTGTCTACCAAAACTTCACAGGTTGCCACTGGACTCCTCCATGATGACATCACGGAGCTGGTGGATGTTAGGGATCTTGCGCTCCTCCCCCTCCTTGAAAATGCTCCACAGATGCTCTCTGGAGACATGCTTGGCCAGCCCGTCACCTTTACCCTCAGCTTCTTTAGCAAGCCAGTGGTCAACTTGAGGGTCGTTTTGTTGGAATACTGCTCTGCGGTCCAGTCTCTGAAGGGAGGGGATCATGCTCTGTTTCAGTATGTCACAGTACATGTTCGCATTCATGGTTCCCTTAATGAACTGTAGTGCCCCAGTCCTGGTAGCACTCATGCAGCCCCAGACCATGACACTCCCACCACCATGCTTGACTGTAGGCAAGACACACTTGGTTGCCACCACACACGCTTCACACCATCTAAACCAAATACATTTATTTTGGTCTCATCAGACCACAGGACAGGGTTCCAGTAATTAATGTCCTTAGACTATTTGTCTTCAGCAAACTGTGTGCAGGCTTCTTGTGCATCATCTTTAGAAAAGGCTTCCTTCTGGGATGACAGCCATGCAGACCAATTTAATGCAGCGTGCGGCATATGGTCTGAGCACTGACAGTCTGATCCCCCACCCCTTCAACCTCTGCAGCAATACTGACAGCACTCATACGTCTATTTCCCAAAGACAGCCTCTGTATATGACGCTGAGCTCATGCACTCAACTTCTTTGGTCGACCATGGAGAGGCCTGTTCTGTGTGGAACCTGTCCTGTTAAATCGCTGTATGGTCTTGACCAACGTGCTGCAGCTCAATTTCAGGATCTTGGAAATCTTCTTAGGTCATCTTTATGTAGAGCAACAATTCTTTTTTTCAGATCTTCAAAGAGTTCTTTGCCATGAGGAGCCATGTTGAACTTTCAGTGACCAGTATGAGAGAGTGAGAGCGATAACACCAAATTCAACACACCTGCTCCCAATTCAGACCTTGTAACACTAACAAGTCACATGCCACTGGGGAGGGAAAAGGGCTAATTGGGCCCATGTTGGACATTTTCACTTAGGGGTGTACTCACGTTTGTTGCCAGCGGTTTAGACATTAATGGCTGTGTGTTGAGTTATTTTGAGGGAACAGCAAATTTACATTTACAAAAATGTATACAAGCTGTACACTCACTACTTTACATTGTAGCAAAGGGTCGTTATTTTAGTGTTATCACATGAAAAGATATAATTAAATATTTACAGAAATTTGAGGGGTGTACTCACTTTTGTGAGATACTGTATATTGAAAAGGTGTCAATGTTTTAAGTAAAGTGGGTGATCTAATTGTTTAGGCAACAAAGGCCCAGATTCAGGTACATCTGTGCATTATTAGACCGGCGCAGCGCACCGCCTTTACATTAGACTTGCGGAATTTTGCCACGTAATCACCCTATTCTCGTAGCTTTTGCGCAGGAAATTGCGCATACGTAACGTTTTTTCAGAGGCGTAAGGAGGAGTAATACAAATTGGGAAGGACGTGGGCGTGTTACATTGAAATGAGCCGTGACCCCATGCAAATGAAGGGCCGGCCGGCTCGCGCATGCGCGCTTGAACGAGACCATGTCAGCTCCGATGTGCGCATGCTCACAACTCGGGAGCGGCGCAATCAGTGAAATTGGAAATGGACTAGGGCAACGTTGTGAACTACGCAAACAGCATAAATAGACACACACAAACGCACTTCCTTTGCAAAAGTACATCCCTTTGTCCCTTCCCATTTAACCAAGTGCTTTTGTCCCGTTGTTCGTTGCGGTGTGTTTTGTAGTTGTCAGATTAGTGTTCTGTGTGATCAAGTGTTTGTTAGTAGATTTTTGAAAGTGGTTTTTGATAAGTGTTTGAGAGACTGTTTGTTTGATTGATATATTTCTTTTTGTTTCTTTTCCTGCTGTAGACTGTTTCTTGGTGAGTAGTTTTCTCTCTGTGTGTGTGTTTTTTTGTGATTGGTTGTGCTTGTTTGTGTGCGTGAATTTTGTTGACTGGGACTGTTTTTTTTTGGAAGGATGACTGAGAGAAAACGAAAGCTTAATTTTACAGTTGTGGAAAAACAGATTCTTGCCCGGGCCATTAGCGAGTATGGGCGTTACCTCCACGGCCCAGAGAGTGCCAACACCACCCCGGCCAGGAGGAGGGAGATTTTGGATAGGATCACTGACCAGGTGAATTCTGCGGGGCAGGGGGAGACACGGACCAGGTCTGGGATTGACAAAAAAATCAATGACCTCCGGCGTCTGGTCAAAAAGAAGTTGGCCAGAATGCATGCCCATGCCAGGGGCACAGGAGGGGGCCCACCATGCCGTATTAGCCTGACAGCGGAGGAGCGTGCGGTGGCCCTGACCTTTCATCGGCATGAAGTTGAGGGCCTGCCCGGCTTTGACTCCAGTCCCCAGCCCGTGGTGCCAGGTAAATTGTTTTATTTTTTAATATCAGGTGTGTAGCATGTGTGGGGGAGGGGGTGAAAGGGAATATGTGGCAAGTGTGTGGATCCTCCAACCTGTGAATGTTTTGTGTCATCCACAGATGTGCAGGAGGGTGCAGGGCCATCTGGCCTGACCGCACCAACCCCAGGACAGCAGCCTAATGAGGCCCCCCCAACAAGGCCGGAGTCCGCGGAGGAGGTTCAACAGGAGCAGGACAATCATGAGGAGGAGGAGAATCATGAGGAGGAGGAGAATCATGAGGAGGAGGAGTCCATGTCAGGCACTGGACGTTTGGGTTTTGAGGACTCCTCCCCTCTGCCTGGCAGCAGGCAGGCCTCCCTAAGGGGGAGCCCCCCCCTCCTCCCCCAACATGGCTCCCCTCACAAGGGCCTCCCCTTCTCCCCGGCCACGAGCATCAGCTGGAGGCAGGATGTCATCCCAGACCACCAGGGGGTTGGCCGATCTCCTGCCCGCCACCCTGAGAAGGGACCAGTTCCTCCAGACCCGCCATCTGGGACAGGTCAGCCAGACATTGGTGCGGATGGAGGAGAGCCTGTCCTCCATCAAGGATACGCTGGGGAACCTGGACTCCCACTCCCGGGCTTTCACAACCTGCCTAAACGAACTGCAGATGACATCAGCAGGCGTTGGGCAGGATGTGAGGGCCCTTACCCTGGCTATCCAGGCCAACACGGCAACACTTGGTGCTGCCCTGGACAGAATTGCCGTGGCCTTGGAGGGCAGGCCACCAGGTGGGCAGAGATCAGGGGCTGATCCTCCTTCCCCGGTTTTACCCCTTCCCCATGAGTCTCCCCTGAGAAGCCGGGGCCGTGGCCGGGGGCGCCCCAGGCGTGGCTCACGCAGAGGGCAGTAATTTGTTTTTCCCCCATTTTTTTTTTTTTTTTGTCATTTTTTTTTTTTTTTTGCTGGCAATTTTTTGCTTTTGCTGGTCATTTTTTATTTTTTTTGTGTTGTGAATGCTGTGTGAATGTGGGGGTGACATTCCTGCCAGAAAAGGGGTGTCACCCTCTATTTTGGTGGAGAAGGGTTCCCCAGGACCAGGGAGAAGTGATCCCCAGGTCCGTGTGATTGGTGTATGAATGTTCAGTGACATAATTGGAGCCTTGGCGTGGCGTTGCTGCTCACAAGTCCAGCATGGTGGGCTTGTGCTAATCCAATTTGATGAGGATGTGATGTGTCTGTGCTAGGGACCACAGTGGTGTGCATGCATGCATTCTCATTGTGCCATGATTAATGTGTATGTTTAACGTGCAAAGATGCCCAATGTGAGCTGTCTCCTGGCTGCTCTTCCCTCAGAAGACGGGGTAGCCTCGGTTAGGGGGGGATTGTCTGGTTCAGGGGTCAGGTCATCACGTAGGTCAATCTGCAGGCCCTTTCTTTCTGCAAAGTTGTGCAGCATGCAACATGCACCGATGATCTGGCAAACGAAGTTTGGGGAATACAAGAGGGTACCCCCAGACTTATCCAGGCATCGGAAACGTGACTTTAGGAGGCCAAAGGTGCGCTCCACAACTGCTCGTGTTTGGGCATGTGCTTGATTGTATCTTTCCTCTCCTGGGGTTTGGGGGTTCCGGATAGGAGTCATGAGATGGGGTTCCAGTGGATATGCAGAGTCACCTGTAAGGGAAAAGACAGGAGGATGTTAGTCATGCATGTGCCCCTTGTGATGTGCATCATGGGAGGGGATAGTCATGCCTGCCACCCATGTCACTCACCAACCAGCCAGCTGTCCCCATACACGTTCTGATCGAATTCCAATCGGATGTGGCATTGATTGTATATGTAGCTGTCATGGCTGGACCCTGGGTGTTTGGCACGGACGTGCCATATGAGGCCTTGGGCATCGACTATCACCTGTACATTGATGGAATGCCAATGCTTCCGATTGCGGTACATGTGCTCTGTCTCATGGGGGGGCTGGAGTGCCACATGTGTGCAATCAATGGCCCCCACAGTGCGTGGGAATCTGGCAATTCTGTAGAAATCTGTCATTGCCTTCAGCCGCAGCTCCTCAGTGGTGGGTTTGATGATTTGGTTGGCCATGCGTCTGAGGATTGCAGGGACAACCTGGTGCACACATCTGCTCATGGAGGACTGTGACATCCCAGCCACCACTCCACTTGTACGCTGAAAAGAGCCACTGGCAAGGAAATGGAGTGTTGCCATGACCTTGACCAGTGGCTGCACTGCATGTGAGCGGTGTGTTGGGCTGGTGATGTCCTCCTGCAAGGTTGTGGTTAATTCCAGGATGGCATGAGGGGTGAATCTGAAGATGCGAAACACCTCAGAATCACTCATGCCAAACAGGTCTATGCGGGTACGGTATATCCTCTCCCGTGCCATCCTCTGTGCCATCCTCCGTGCCCTCATCCTTCTTTGTTCATCTAAAGTCAGTAGTATAGCTATGTGCGACGATGCCCCTGGCATGTTGGCATACAGATTGTTGTGCAACACGTGTGACTGCTGAGCTCCTCACTAACAGTGTTGCTTTATCTAACAAGTAAACTTTTTTTCTTTTTTTAGACCAGCTTTTATCAGCTCTAATTTTAGACAGGACATTTTGCTGTTGCGCACACTGCGTCGCCTGCGCTGCCCCAACGTTGTTTTGTGGATCCCCGTAAGTCCCTCATTAGCATATTTGACTAGCAAATCAATGGTGTGTCTAGCGCACTTTTGCGCGGAAGGATGCGCCAGTCTAACGAAATTACGCGGGACAAAAAAAAGTCGATTTTTTGCGTATCTCGTTCTGGGGATGCCGCGCAACGAAACGCACGCGCACATTTAGACTTACGCACGCGCATCTCCTGTTGCGCAGGCGTAATCGCTCTGTGAATCTGGGCCAAAGTTTTTAATTTGGAGATAGGTAAATAATTCATTTGATGGCACTCTATGTAGATTTTGAGGGCTGAGAAGCTAAGGACTACATCAGGGGGGAATTAGTTATAGGGTAATTGGGTGAGTTGGCAAATGTCTTGTTAACTTGTTTGCCTAGAGAATGTATTGTAAACTACTTTTTTATGTTCAATAGTGCAGCCCCTATGTTTAAACAGCATGGTTTCAGTTCATATGATTAGACCAGCCTTTTTCAACCAGGGTTCCTTCAGGTTTTTTTCAGGGGTGTCTTGGCAAAATGCCTAAAATTTACCCAAAATAGTTTACAAGCCAGTAGGTGGACCAAGGCTGCCATTTAGGTACAGACTTGGGTGGCAAATAGACTGTGCACTTTGCAAGTACGGTTGCACTAATTTTTTCCCGAGCTTCGTAAATGTGGTAAAGCTCTGCTGATTTTCATCAACCAATCATGTGCAAGCAAAAATGCTGTTTTTTTATTTTCCTTTGGTGTTCCTTACAAAGTGAAGCTTTACCATACTTATATATACTAAGGAAAATAAGTACAACTGCACTTGCAAGTGCACACAGTGTATTTGCTTTTAGTAAATACACCCCAAAGCCACAGGTTTTCTTTGTGCACCAATATAACATTCCTGCTGCCAGTGGGCTAGCAATCCATGACATCATTGGTTGGTGTCAGTGATTAGAAATAGACCAGTACTGTGTGATTGCAAAAGAGGAATCCAAACAGATATAGGTAAAAAGGGTGATTTATTTAAGAAGAGGGGGTAACACCCCACCACCTTCAACAAGCTCAGTGCAACAAACAAAGATCCACAGTGACAAAAACAACACTAAAGACGATATGTACAGCAAAGGAAATACCGGAATCATAAACAGGCCAGGCCGAGGTCATACACGGGGAATCAAGAAGTAGCTGCGGACGGGGAATGAACAAGAAGGAAAAGTCCAGGAGAGGGATCGGGTCAGGATGGATCAGGATGGATCAGGTCAGAAGTCCAGGAGGGAGACAACAGGTTCAGGGTCCAGATAACAGGCTCAGGGTCAGGTTGATAGACGGATACCAGGGCAAGTTCTGTTTGAACCTGCCGGGTATAAATAGGGCGTGTTGATTGTGTTCAGGTCACACCTGAACGTAGCAAGGGCCAGGTGCTCCACACTGCCAGGGTCCATCCGCTGGTGGAGGTCAGTACTGCGTCCCAAAGGTGATATACCAGCAGGGGGAAGTTCCCCTGACAGCTCCGAACTGCCAGGAGACCCCTGCTGGTGGGACGCAGCACTGCAAGAAAGAATATAAATAGCACCAGCGGATGGAACCTTTCCTGACAGTTGGTAGGGAGGATGTCAGGCCCCATGGACAACATCCTTGTTTACCCCTCCCCTGCTCCTAACCGTCAGCACTGGGGTCACATTAGCTGAGTTAGAGGAACTGAAGGAGAAGGGGGAAATTGGAATACTTTAACGTGGGTCCTAGATGTGTGTGAATTTTAAATTGTGCCTTGGCTGATGCCTAATTTGTGACGCTTACACTGGGTTTTGTGGTTTGACTTTTCAACATGTCCTTGCCATATTCCCTGTATATATATATATATATATATATATTTTTTTTTTTTTTTTTTTTTATTCAGACATATATTGATTTTGAGGTATGCTTTGCCGCTCCTCTATACCAACAAGATACAGTATCAATGACATTCTCCCCTTAGCTGGAACACATCCAACCCAGATTTTTAAGGTATACTCATATTAATATATAATTGTTTTGTTTTTTTAATAATTTTTTTCCCCATTTCTACTAGTGTGTTTTATGTTTTTGTATCTGTTCATGTATACATATTGGAATAAATGTATGATATCCTATATAATTATTAACTTTGTTTTTGTTTATATTAGATACTTTGCGTCAGACATGGACATGCTATTTTTCCAATTGTCACTGAGACCTTCAGAAAGGGGGAATACTGAATTTAGAGTCGTTACTTGAACATAAAGAGATGGAACGTTTTCCTATGGAGAAATTTGTTATGGTAACAACTAAGGAATGATTTTTCTAGTTTTTCTAATTTTGAGATTTTCAATTTCTAATGTTTCTCCAGTACAGACATGTTTAGTTGAAATACCCAGAATGGAACACAAACTGCAAAAAAAAAAAAAATCTTTCCTACTTCCTATCCACGAAATGAAAAAGTTTTGACATTAAACATACATACTACAGTTTCTCTTTACCTTATTACTCGTCTAGGCCTGGGAACAGTTATATTTTACAACTGAAAAAATGGCCTATGCTCTTAGCTGTGCTTAAAAATCCAATTATGAATTATTTCCTCCAGTGACTTAGTAAGGGGAAATATTACTTTATTCTTTCCAAATTACAAATTCTGTTGAAGTTATGAATATGCGTTAGACCACAAATTTACATAAAGGAAAGTTCCAGTATATTCCCAAAAAGTTTAATTTATTTCATAGTGTGTGGCTGGCATTCTACAGTAGTTCAGCAACACATATCCATTATTGCATGTACAATGAGACTGTGACTTAAAAGAGCAATGACACAAGTTCTTTGTTTTGTGGAATTCATGACTTACAGGGGTTGGCAGATAATCATTTCTAGTAAATATTTCCATGGTCACAAAATAGCCACTGTGTTTTCAGCAATTCATACCCACTGGTGTCAAGATTTTTAAATTATTGCATCAGCCTCCTATTCATGTAGCGCTAATAAAATAGGAAGAAATATGGGAGCGTCACAAAACAAGCCATTTATTTTATAAAATAAAAGCAGTAGAACAATAGGCACCAAGTACAGAATAAATAAAATAACCCCACATGTCAAAAGAAACAATGTCACCCAAATAAAGGACATCGTAACTTTTTTTTTTTTTGTTTAACGAAACAGCAATTTAGGTTTATCTTTACCTGTACTTGTTAGTTCTAGAATGCAGCCTGACAACAAAACTGCCACAAAAAATAAACTTGAGGACACAAAGAGAATTCAAATATAGCTTCCATACTAAAATCTTAACACATTGCTTAAGCAGGACATACAAATAGCAAGGACTAAATTAAAATGGTTAGTTGTCCTTTAATAACATTTGAAAAAAAAAAAAAAAAAACACTATGCACTACAGAATCCTTGGTACAATATTATGCAGTCATCCATTTTGTAAAAAAAAGTGTAAACAATTGCGCCAAAATGTGAACTGTGAGTATTAGCTGCTAAACACTACAATTTGTATCCATCTTTGCAGTGGGCGGTGCTGTACACGATAACGGCGGTCATCGCGGTGGATTTGCCACGAGATCGCCGTTATCGGTGGCGGTAGAGGGTGCCCCCCCTCCCGCCGCTCTCCCGCGCCCTCCGCCGCTTACCGTAGCCGTCGGTAGCGGCGGAGGCGATCGGGTCTGCTCGTTGTCTGTCCTGGGATGCGACTGAGGGAAAAAATGTCCCTCAGCCGTCCCCATACCTCTGCTGGGTGGAAGTGACGTCAAAACGTCAGTCCCGCCCAGCGTCTTAAAGAGACATTTTTTTTTCTGACATTTGAAAAAATGTAATTTTACATTTTTCATTATTTTTTTGCATTTAAGCCTAAATATGAGATCTGAGGTCTTTTTGACCCCAGATCTCATATTTAAGAGGGCCTGTCATGCCTTTTCCTATTACAAGGGATGTTTACATTCCTTGTAATAGCAATAAAAGTAATAATTTTTTTTTATTTATTTATTTCAGTGTAAAAAATTATAAACTAAATTAAAATAAATAAGAAAACTAATTTTTTTTATTTAAAAACAAACAATAAAACAAAACAAACAATAAACATAAAGTGTAGCGCTTAAAGTGGATGTAAACCCATTTTTTTTATGTCACAATGTAGATTATAAGATTTTCTATCATCTGTGCCCAGTCTTGCCACGCAGAGTTAATCCAGATCTGAGAAATCCTCTTTTAATGTTCAGTGAAAATGAACAGAATTCCAGATAAAAACCTGCCTAAATAAAAAGTCAGTTTCTGTCTTCTTGCTTTGAGTGAGAGGTTATTTACATATCTAGCTTGGACATGTTTATCATATGTTATGTTATGTTTATCATAACATGAGGTGATTCGCAGTATAAAAAGTGAGAAATCCACCCCTCCCCCACATAACACACCCTGGTAATATACAATGAACTTTGGATCACCTCATATTATGATAAACATAACATAACATATGATAAACATGTCCACACTAGATATGTAAATAACCTGTCACTCAAAGCAAGAAGACAGAAACTGACTTTTTATTTAGGCAGGTTTTTATCTGGAATTCTGTTAATTTTCACTGAACATTAATAGAGGATTACTCAGCGCTGGATTAACTCTGTGTGGCAAGACTGGGCACAGATGATAGGAAATCGTATACTCTACATTGTGACAATTGGGTTTTCATCCACTTTAAGCGCTACACTTTATGTTTATTGTTTGTTTTTTAAATTTTTGTCAAAATTGTAGGGCCAGTTTCACGTACATTGGCGCATATATTGACCGGCGTAGCGCACCTCCTTTACGTTAGACCGGCGCAATGTAGAGGTGCAAGTACCGTATCCTCGTAGTATTTGTGCCGAAATTTGCGCGGTGTAACGCAATTTCTGAGGCGTAAGGCGGTGTAATTCAAATTGGGAAGGACGTGGGCGTGTTCCATTGAAATGAGCCGTGACCCCATGCAAATGAAGGGCCGGCCAGGTTGCGCATGCGCACATGAAGCAGACTATGGTCAGCACCTCTCTGCGCATGCTCACAACTCGGCACGGCGCAATCAGTGAAATTGGAACTAGGCCCGGTCAACTTAGTGAGCTCCGCACAGTGCTTAAATAGACAGAGAGAAACGCCCTTCCTTTGCAAAAGTACATCCCACTGTTCCCCTTCCTACAGCAAGGTGCTTTTGTTCTGTTGTTTGTTCACGTTAGTTGGTTTGTGACTTGTCTTTGAGATATTTGGCGACTGTTTTGTATAGTGTTTTGGATAGTGGTTTTCAGAGTGTTTTTTGGTGAGTGTTTTTGATACTTTTTGGTGAGTGTTTTTTGGTGACTGTTTTTGATACTTTTTGGTGAGTGATTTTTGTTGATTGTTTTGGTTAGAGTTTGTGAGAACATGACAGAGGAAGCGAAAATTAAATTTTTCAGTGCGGGAGAAGGCAATTCTTGCCAGGGCCATTACCCAATATGGCCGTTTCCTGCACGGCCCGGAGAGTGCCACCACGACCCCGGCCAGGAAGGCTCAGATATTGCAGGAGATCGCAGACGAGGTAAACTCGTTGGGGGGGGGGGGGGAAACCCGGACACGCCAGGGGATCCAAAAGAAGATTAATGATCTCCGGCGTGTGGTCCGTGGGAAGCTGGGCAAGCCCATGCCAGGGGCACTGGAGGGGGCCCACCATGCCCTGTTAGGCTGACTGAGGAGGAGTGTGTGGTGGCCCAGACCTTCAACAGGCAGCAAGTGGAGGGGCTGCCTGGCTTTGACTCCAGTCAGGAGGCCGTGAGGACAGGTACGTTTTTTTTTATATCTGGTGTGTAGCATGTGTGGGGGGGGAGTGGCAAGTGTGTGGATCCTCCAACCTGTGAATGTTTTGTGTCACCCACAGATGTGCAGGAGAGTGCTGGGCCATCTGGCCTGTCCGCACCATCCCCGGGACAACAGTCAGAGGAAGACCCCCAGACAAGGCCGGAGTCCTCTAAAGAGGTTGTGGAGGAGGAGTTTGAGTTGGAGGAGGAGGTCATGTCAGGGAATGGCTTGTTAATTTTGGAGGAGACTTCCCCTATGGCTTGCAGCAGCCAGGCCTCCATCAGGGGTAGCCCCTCCCACTCCTGCCCCAACAGGGCTCCCCTCCAAAGGAGCTCCCCTTCTCCCCGGCCACAAGCCTCATCTGGAGGCAGGAAGGCAACCCACAAGACTAGGGGGGTGGCCAAGGTTCTGCCTGCCAAACTGAGAAGGGACCAGGCCCTTCAGACACGCCATCTGGGACAGGTCAGCCAGACATTTGGGCGGATGGAGGAGAGCCTGTCCTCCATAAAGGATTCAGTTGGGGACAAGGCCTGCAACTCCTTGGTTTTGATCAATTGCCTAAATGAACAACAGGCTACCACAGCAGGCATTGGTCAGGATGTGCGGGCCCTCGGTCAGGATGTGCGGGCCCTCACCCAGGCTATCCAGGCCAATACGGCAACAATCAATGCTGGCCTGACTCGCATTGCCATGGCCTTGGAGGGCAGGCCGCCAGGTGGGCAGAGACCAGGGGATGCTCCTCCTTCCACGGATTATCCACCCCCATGAGTCTCCCCTGAGGAGCCGGGGCCATGGCCGTGGGTCACGCCAGCGGCGGTATTTTTTTTTTTGCTGGTCATTTTTTTTGGGTGCTGGCCATTTTTTGGGGTTTGTGAATGATTTTTTAAAGTGGGGGTGACATTCCTGCCGGAAAAGGGGTGTCACCCTCATTTGTGGTGGAGAAGGGTTCCCCAGGACCAGGGAGAAGTGATCCCCAGGTCTGCGTGAATGGTGTATGAATGTACAGTGACATAATTTGAGCCGTGGCATGGCGTTGCTGCTCACAAGTCCTGCATGGTGGGCTTGTGCTAATCCAATTAGATGAGGATGTGGTGTGTGTGATCTAGGGACCACAGTGGTGTGCATGCATGCATTCTCATTGAGCCATGATTAATGTGTGTGCTTAACGTGCAAAGATGCCTAATGTGAGCGTGCTCCTGGCTGCTCTTCCCTCAGAAGACGGGGGTAGCCTCGGTTAGGGGGGGATTGTCTGGTTCGGGGGTCAGGTCATCACGTATGTCAATCTCCAGGCCCTTTCTCACTGCGAAGTTGTGCAGCATGCAACATGCATACATGGCATACAAAGTTTGGGGAATACAACAGGGTACCCCCAGACTTATCCAGGCATCAGAAACGTGACTTCAGGAGGCAAAAGGTGCGCTCCACAACTGCATGGGTTTTGGCGTGTGCTTCATTGTATCTTTCCTCTCCTGGGGTTTGGGGGTTCCGCATAGGAGTCATGAGATGGGGTCCCAGTGCATATGCAGAGTCACCTGGAAGGGAAAAGACAGGAGGATGTTAGTAGTGCATGTGCCCCTTGTGATGTCTGCATCATGGGGGGGGACAGTCATGCCTGACTCCCATGTCACTCACTAACCAGCCAGCTGTCCCCATACATGTTCTGTTCGAATTCTGTTGGGATGGGGCTATGATTCTATATGTAGCTGTATATTTTTTTTTAATCCATGTACTTACTTTATAATAGATCATTTAATTTGGGGCGCACCGCGGTATGTCGCCGCTATAAGGCGTCACGCCTTCCTGAAACAGCCGACTAGTGTTCGGCTCTTGCGCACAGACCCAGGAGCTGACTGCGCAGGCGCCGTAAATAGCCGGTCCTAGTTCGGCTTTTTTCGGAGGGCGTGACGCTGCTATATACGGCGCCTGCGCAGTCAGCTTCTGGGTCTGTGCGTAGGTGCCGAGAAGAGCCGAACGCTAGTCGGCTGTTTCCGGAAGGCGTGACGCGTCTATATACGGCGCCTGCGCAGTCAGCTTCTGGGTCTGTGCGTAGGCGCCGAGAAGAGCCCAAAATTAAATGATCTATTATAAAGTAAGTACATGGATTAAAAAAAAACAGCATACTGGCGCTGACGCCAGTATGCTGGATGGGATGAAAGAAAGTGGTTTTAAGGGTGGAACTCTGCTTTAAGTGCTTTGTGAATCTGGCCCGTAGTGTTTAGCAGCTAATACTCACAGTTCACATTTTGACGCAATTTTTTACATTTTTTTTTTACAAAATGGATGACTGCATAATATTGTACCAAGGATTCTGTAGTGCATAGTGTTTTTTTGGGTTTACATCCACTTTAAATTAAAACAAATGTCAGAGTAATCCTGATAAGGATTGCTACTGTAATATGCACAATGAAGTAAAAGTGACTGCATCAAAAGTATATGCAATATGGACCATCCAATGTGCATTATAGTAGTGGGTCATAAAAACATATGACAAAAATAAACTCAAATGTACATGTGACTATACATAAGTGAAAAAAACATATGTGAAATTCATCCACCAAAAAGATGTAACAACTGTAACAAATCAGTCTTTGTAGACACAAGCTTAATTTTAAAGGGGTTGTAAAGGTTATTTTTTTTTTCTAAATAGGTTCCTTTAAGCTAGTGCATTGTTGGTTCACTAACCTTTTTCCTTCGGTTTCCCTTACAAATGTTTGTTTTCTTTGTCTGAATTACTCACTCCCTATTTCTCCTCAGTAAGCTTGCCCATCATCCGAGCCGTTCTGGCTGGGGGTTAGTCATCCAGAACAGCTTACTGAGAAGGAACAGGAAGTGAGAAATTCAGACAAAGAAAACAAAGAAAAAAACATTTAGAAGGGAAGTTGAAGGAAAAGGTAAGTAAACCAACAATGCTCTAGCTTAAAGGAACCAATTTAGAAAATAAAAAACTAACCTTTACAACCCCTTTAACCACTTAAGACCCGGACCAATACGCTGGTAAATGACCCAAGGTGTTTTTGCGATTCGGCACTGCGTCGCTTTAACTGACAATTGCGCGGTCGTGCGACGTGGCTCCCAAACAAAATTTGCGTCCTTTTCTTCCCACAAATAGAGCTTTCTTTTGGTGGTATTTGATCACCTCTGCGATTTTTATTTTTTGCGCTATATACAAAAATAGAGCGACATTTTTGAAAAAAAAACACTATTTTTTACTTTTTGTTAAAAAAAAAAATCAAATAAACTAAATTTTAGTCTAACATTTAGGCCAAAATTTATTTAGCCACATGTCTTTAGTAAAAAAAAAAAATCGCGTTAAAAAAAAATAGCTACCTAGCGGGAACAGCGACACTAATACAGCGATCAGAAAAATGATCGCTTAGTGACGCTGGCAATAGGGAGTGAAAGGGTTAACTAGGGCGGTGATCAGGGGGTTAAAACTTTATTAGGGGGGGTGGGGGGGCTATCCTGAACCTAACACTAACTGATTTTACACTGCCTGTCACACTGACACTAAATGCAGTGATTAGATCACTGCATTCAGTGACACTGTGACAGGGGGGGTGGGGGGGGGGGCAGATCGCAAGGGGTTAAGTATGCCTATGTGTGTGTGTGTCAGTGTAATGTTGGTGCACACTTACTGTTAGGTGTTTCTCCCATCGCAGCGGTTGGAAATACCGCTGCGATGGGAGATTACATCACTTCCCCCTTCCTGTGTTTACACAGGAGGAGGAAGTGACAGGAAACTGGGAGCGCGCGCATTGGCTGGGAGCGATCGCGGGGGGGGCGGGTAAACGCCGACATCTGCCCGCTCGTCCCGGATCGCTCCCGGAGCCAGGGTGACCCCCGCACGCCACGGAGGGGGTCCCGATGGGACCCCCGAACCGCACTTAGGCGGGGACGTAAATTTACGCCCTTGTGCCTGTACGTGCCATTCTGTGGCCATATATGTGCGTGCGGGGGTCCTTAAGTGGTTAAAGTTGCTTGTTCCATTGCACTTCCCTTTCTATCCTGCCTTAGATGCACAACAATCGCAACTCAGGAAGGAGCACTCGGCTTCATTCCCTACCTTTGTACCCTACATGCATGCGCAGTATACGGTCTTTCACACTTGCAGGGACCAGACAGAGAGGGGTGGACAATGGAATAAGCAACTTAAAATAAAAAGTCTTCTTTTACAAAACAGAGAACTGCAAATTCATGAACCGAGGAAAATGAAATGAATAGCATTTTTTTGGCAAGTGTCAATAAAGGTGAACTAACTCTTTAGGTACAAATGTCACTTAGGTTTGGTGGAATAATTTTAATATGACAGTGACTTTGTTTAAAGGGGTTGTAAAGGTAAATAGCTTTGTTTACCTTAGTGCAGTCCTCCTTCACTTACCTCATCCTTCGATTTTGCTTTTAAAATGTCCTTATTTCTTCTGAGAAATCCTCACTTCCCGTTCTTCTGTCTGTAACTACACACAGTAATGCAAGGCTTTCTCCCTGGTGTGGAAAAAGCCTCTTGAGGGGGAGGGGGTGAGCAGGAGTGTCAGTACACTCTCTACTTTGGAGATAGAGAAAGGAGCTGTGTGTTAGGCCGCGTACACACGATCGGACATGTCCGCTGAAACTGGTCTGCAGACCGGTTTCATCGGACCAGTTCGATGGTGTGTACGGCCTATTGGACCATTTTCCATCGGACCAAAGTTTTAAAACATGCTTTAAAATCTGTCTGTCGGACAGGTTCGATGGTTAGTACACAAAAGCATCGGACCAAAAATCCGCGCATGCTCAGAATCAAGTCGACGCATGCTTGGAAGCATTGAACTTCGTTTTTTCATCACGTCGTTGTGTTCTACGTCACCGCGTTCTGGTCTGATTGGATTTTGGTCCGATGGTGTGTACACACATCAGACCATCAGACAAGTTCAGAGTTGTCTGATGAAAACGGTCCATCAGACAAGTCTCATCAGATATGTCTGATCGTGTGTACAGGGCCTTAGTGGGCATCCTGACACTCCTGCTTGCCCCCTCAAGAGAGGGGACGAGCACAACACTCCACACCAGGGAGAATTGCATTACTGTGTGTAGTTACAGACAGAAGAACAGGAAGGATTTCTCAGAAGAAATAAGGACATTTAAAAGCAAAATCGAAGGATGAGGTAAGTAAAGGAGGACTGCACTAAGGTAAAGGAAGCTTTTTAAGGAAAATAAATTACCTTTTCAACCCACTTAACTACAGGCATGTTAAAGTTATTGGAGACGGACTTTGGATGTATCAAGAGCCCAAAGTAAATCTATAGCCAAAACTTTTTTTTTTAATTTTGGATAGTGTAGGGAGGGGGTTATACTCCAGTCAGGTATTTTTTTTATTTTTTTTCTGACTGTGTACTATTGGGGAAATTCTGACTCACTTCCCGTCCCAGAAATTCAACAGGAAAATAGAGAAAAACTCCCAAAGTGAGGGGAATTCCTCTCTTAGGGCTCATGTACACTACAGATTTTAAACTTAAATTTGGGAGCTTTTGCAGTTTTTTTTTTTTGCCAAAGCTACGAAACTCGACTCCATAAAAGCCTATGCGTTCCAAGCTTTTACAAGAGTTTAGAAGCTGCTGTGGTTAGGGGAGCTTCAACCTCCCTCAAATGCGTTCAGGATAGGAACGTTTTGACTGCTGGCTGCAAAAGGCGGCAAAATCACAGTAAAATCACAGCACAATTTTGTGTTTTCCTGGGGCTGGCGGTCAACCCAGTCTGTGTGTACACAAGCCCTTAGACAATTATCCCTAGATTGGGTGAAATATCCTCAAGTGGGGACACAGACAGCAATACAATTTAATAGAGGGTTTAACTCTTCCATCCTTCCTAAAAAAACGAAAAGAAAAGGTTTTTCTTAGGCCCCTTTCACATGGGCCAGTGGACGTAAATAGCGGCGCTATACCATCGGATTTGCCGCAAGTTGCGGCCACTAGCGGTGCGGTATTAACCCCTGCTAGCAGCCGTGAAAGGGTTAATACCGCCAGCAATGCGACTCTATAGAGGCACATTGCGGGTGGTATAGCCGCGGTTTCCCATTGTTTTCAATAGGAAGGAGCAGTGAAGGAGCGGTATACATGCCACTCCTCTCACCGCTCCAAAGATGCTGCTGACAGGAGATTTTTTTCTCTCCCGCCAGCGCATCGCCTCAGTGTGAAAGCCCTCGGGAAAGAGGTTTTAGAGATAGACTTTGAATGTCTCACAATTTGTTATGACTTATGAAGCCTCCAGTACTTTAAGATATATTGATTACCTGCTCACTAATCAAAACTTTTCGATAACCTTTATTAGGAAAAAACACTTTGATAAATTTGCATGAAATATTATTACCACTATTATTACCATGGTGAAAACACACAAATTGTTTTAATGCATGTACCCTCAGTTTATTTTCACAGTTCCTTATATATATATATATATATATAACCATATAAGATCAGGTGGCAGAAGGACCCAGGACAGGGTCACATAAGGTATGGCTCCACAAATCCCAGGCGCCAGATCGCCATTGCGACTAGAAATTGCATCCTGGTGCTTTGTAAGCTCACTCATTGCTGACACCATATTGCATGTTCCAAGCTGAGCGGGTCTCAGAGAAGGTCCCTGTCCTAAAGGGACTGTGCCTTCAATCTCCTGGGGTGTAGGCTGGGCCGAGCTGTGTAGCCGATCAGATGGGATTGGGTGTGTCCCCTGTCCGGGTGGCAGATCAGATGTCGGGGCGGTCGCGTGCTCTGTTTGTCGGGCAATGAGGGGTGTAGCGCGATGTCAGTCCTGCGCTCTTGCAGTGATTAGTAATTGGGCTGGAGGAGGGTGAAGCATTGAGGCCAAGGCCTACATGGTGACCACTGCAAGGACAAATCGGCTGTTCCACACCCCTTGAGCTCACCCAGCTATGAATCGCAAGCTCCGCTTGCCCATCTGCGGGCCTGGGACCGACAAAACGAGTACGCCGGGTAGCGGGGAGGGAGGATAGCGGACACATTGGCTCTTCTCCCCTTCTTGTTGCTGACGTATGATGTCAATCCCGGGTCCCTGTTGACAGTTTCCCCAGCCATCAAGGCTGGAAAAGAATGTAATGCACTGCGATCTGCATTCCATTACATTCAGTGCAGCACAGAGGAGACATCCAAGGTCTTAGACACTGGATGTCTCATTAAAGAGAACTTGTCACCAAAAAAAATAAATAAACACATAGGGCCAGATTCAGGTAGAGCAGAGCATCTTTGCTCTGGAGTAACGCTTCTCATTTGCGTTACGCTGCTGAAATTTTAGGAGCAAGTGCTGTTATTCAGGAAGCACTTGCTCCTAAAGTTGCGGCAGCGCATCGCAAATGAGCCGGCGGAATTTAAATTGGGCGGGTACGGGGCGTGTAGTATTCTAACTAAGCGCGATCCCGCCGCCAACGTACTGCGCATGCGTCGAGTGTCCAAACATCCCCGTGCGCATGCTCCATATTCTGTGAATGAACGTCAATGACGTCACATTCCCATTCATGAACTTTTTACGCAAGCGACGTGATTTTTTTTTTCCCGACGCGATGACGACGCCTATACCTAACATAGGATACTCCAACCCCATTTAGGTATATCTATGCGCCGCGTATCCCGTCCGGAAACGTCGTACCGTCATTGCGTCGTGCCGGAATTCGATCGTGAATTGCCGATTTCCGCTCATTAACATATTTTTTGAGCGTAAATCGGCGGGAACGCCCCCGGCGCCATTTTTCAGTTGAAGTAATGATGCGATTGCGAAACTCAGTTACGCTGCTCGCATCGGAGCTTCAACCCGGCGTTTCTTGTTTTCTGGTTACAGAAAACAGAAACGCCGGCTCAAAGTCACAGTTAGGCTGGCGGATCACTGGATCCGCCAGCCTAACTGTTCCTGAATCTGGCCCATAGGGCCAGATTCAGGTAGAGTTAGGCTGGAGTATCTGTGATACTCCAGCCTAACTGTCACTTTAAGCCGGCGTTTCTGTTTTCTGTAACCAGAAAACAAGAAACGCCGGGTTGGAGTTCCGATGCGATCAGCGCAATTGAATTTCGCCATCGCATCGCAACTTTAATTTAAAAATGGCGCCGGGGGCGTTCCCGCTGATTTACGCTGAAAAAATATGTTAATCAGCGGGAATCGGCAATTCACAATCGTATTCGGGCGCGACGCAGTGACTTTCCGACGTTTCCGGAAGCGATACGCGGCGTAAAGATAAAGCAGCCCCCTAGTGGAGTATCCTATGTTAAGTATAGGCGTCGTCATCACGTCGGAAAAAAAAAAATCGCGTCGCTTGCGTAAAACTTGAATGGGGATGTGACGTCATTGACGTTCACTGACAGAATTTGGAGCATGCGCACTGGGATGCATTGACACTCGACGCATGCGCAGTACGTTCGCCGCGGGATCGCACTTAGTTTAAATAATACACGCCCCGTACCCGCCCAATTTGAATTCCGCCGGCTCATTTGCGATGCGCTGCCGCAACTTTAAGAGCAAGTGCTTCATGAATAACAGCACTTGCTCCTAAAATTTCGCCAGAGTAACGTAAATGAGAAGCGTTACTCCAGAGCAAAGATGCTCCAATCTACCTGAATCTGGCCCATAGGGGACTTTGTCTCCAATGTAGTAAAAAAAATGATTTTTTTTTTCATTGTATCAATGTAACGTTACACTCAAGCACAACTCCCCCCCCCCCCCCCAAATTAAAAATTGAGGCCTTCCCACCCCCACATTTGCACACGTTAGGTTGCCTATGCCTGAAAACGTTGATTGTGATACATATTACATATCGCTGCGCACAACGGAATGAGAGCAATAATTTTAGCACCAGGGTGTCAGTCTGACACTCGCAACACCGATCTAGGTAAAGAGTCTCCGACGGAGACTCTTTACCACGTGATCAGCCATGTCCAATCATGGCTGATCACGATGTAAACAGGAAAATCCGGTAATCGGCTTTTCCTCACTCGCGTCTGTCAGAGGGGGGTTTGTGCTGAACGATTATCAGCACAGCCCCCCTGAGGATGCCCACACTGGACCACCAGGGATGCCACTAGACCACCAGGGATGCCCATTACAGGTATGCCACCCTAGACCACCAGGGATGAAAATTTACAAAAAATGGATGTCAATCAGTGACATAATGAGCATCACTGATTGGCAGGCATTGTTTGGCACTGATTGGCATCCATTAGTACAACATACATTAGTGTCACATATAAGTGCCCATCTATGCCCACCCATGCCGTCTATCAGTGCCCATCCATGCCGCCTATCCGTGCCCATCCATGCTGCCTATCCATGCCCATCCGTGCCGCATATTAGTGGTCATCATCAGTGCCCATCCATGACATCACATCAGTGCCACCTCATCGGTGCCCATCAGTGCCACCTTATCAGTGCCTGCCAGTGCAGTACCATCAGTGCCCATCAGAAAACGTACTTATTTACAATGTTTTATAACAGTCTGACACATCTCCTATAACAGGAAAAAAAACTTTTTTTTTCAACATTTCTGGTCATTTTTTTTTTTGCAGAAAATAAAAATCCCAGAGGTGATCAAATACCACCAAAAGAAAGCTCTATTTGTGGAAACAAAATGATAAAAATTTAGTTTGGGTACAGTGTAGCATGACCGCGCAATTGTCATTCAAAGTGCAACAGCGCTGAAAGCTAAAAATTGGTCTGGACGGGAAGGTGTATAAGTGCCCTGTATGGAAGTGGTTAAACATAAATGAATCAAGATAAGTGGAAATTAACTATGGCTCCTTTGGGGAACGCTTCTATTTAGTCAAGAATAAGCATATATATCATTGCAAGCCTGTATACTTTTAACTCTGCTGTTCCTAATTTTCTTGACATAATGCAAGTTCCTTTTTTTTGTTTTAACATTTTGTTGCAAATCGGTGCATAATATAAGTGAATCCCCCATTATAATAGGTGAAATAATCTCAGTTTTTACCTACAGTAATTAATATGCAAAGCATCTATTGAAATAGTGAGTTCTGAAGTGGAGTTTTAAGGCAAACACTGTTACCCACTCCAGCTACCTTGTCCAAATACCAATTATGGGCCAGAGCAATATTTAGATTTCCAATTGGCCTATTGATTTGGTTATTTTTTACTTGAATAAATCCATCTCCTATGAGGCTTGGTCAAGTTCTGCTTCACCTTCCTTTGAAGATGTGATCTAATTTTTAAGTATTTTTAGTTCTTGTAATAATAATTTTTAAACCAATATTTTTTTTACATGCATTAGAGGATTGTCGATATATATATATTTTTTTTGCCACGTGCCTTGACATTCATGGGATTTCCATTATACAGAAAGGGACATACAGTATTTTTTTGGTCTGAAATTGACCCCCTCGGCTTATACTTGAGTCAGTGTACGTGAGTCCATTGCCGTGCCACCCCACTGTGCCCATTGCAGAATCCGATCTGTGTACCCGAGTCCGTGCAGTGTTAAAAACACTCCTCCTTGTGCTGTTCCATGGTAGACGGAACACTCAGTTTCCCAGCATACACTGTGTTCAGTGTTCCGCCAATTACGAACGCCCTTTCTTCTGTGATAGACAAGAGGATGAGAGGGCGTCTATGATAGGCGGAACACTGAACACAGTGTTTGCAGGGAAACCGAGTGTTCCGCCTATCATGGAGCAGCGCCCATTTTTAACACTGCACGGACTCGGGTACACAGATCGGATTCTGCAATTAGCACGGTGAGGTCAGGCGCCACTTTTTGGAGGAATTGTATGCTGTGTTTGGATGAGTATGTTTTATTTTTCCAAGCACATTTCACCTGAGAAGATCAGTGAGTGAAACCAAGCGTTTTTTCTTCAGGGTCATTCTGTCAATGGTGAAATTGGTAAAAAAAATAATGTTTTCACTAAAATCACTAGACATGTGCAGACTGGAATATTTTGTTTCGTTTTTTCGTTACTCCCGAAAATCGTTTTGATTTATCTAGTTTTTCGTTGGGGAATAGCTTTCGTCCGAAAATCCAATAATACTTGGTTTCTGTCGAATGGTCAAAAGAATATTCGACGGAACGTCGAATCTTTCCGTCGAATCGTACATTTCCGTTCGAATATTCCGCCTACAAGAATTCTAATGTTGTATGACTAGTAATAATGTCGAATCTATTCTCTATAATGTCAAATCTATTTTCTCATAAATCGAAATCTATTCTCTGTAATGTCGAATCTATTATTTCTATAGTGTTGAATCTTTTCTCTATAATGTCGAATCTTTTCTCTATAATGTCGAATCTCTCTATATCGAATTTTTACCGCAACGAAAACGAAAATAAAGCATTTTTTATGTTGGATCTTTCGTTTTTTACTCCTTGCGCTTTCGTTATCGTTTGTTAAAACGATAATGAAAAAACCTGATTTTCGGACGAAAATGCATTCTAACGAAAACGAATGCACATGTCTAAAAATCACCCTAATATTATCAGGGAGGGTTTTGGTAGTATTAAAGTATTTTTTTTCCTATTAATCTGGCAATCCTGCCAGTGATACACCACCTGCCCTAGGGTTACAATGAAAACTCACTCCACTGTATCTATAGCGTAAGCCATGGTTGTCACACTAGGCTGCTTTCCTTATTTGAACTACAAGAACATTTTCCTCATTTAATCCCTATTATCACGAAACAGCACAAGGCGGAGCGCATTGTTGACCCTCTTTTCCGCTTACAGTAGCTGCTGCATTCTCGCCCTCGGCTTATACTCGAGTCAATACGTTTTCCCAGTTTTTTGTGGTAAAATTAGGTCCTCGGCTTATACTCAAGTATATACCATATATAGAAGGGGGAGATGTCTGAACGCCCTCAGAGCATACTTAAAAAAGTATTAATTTTCCACATTTTGTAATTTTACATGCATGTATTTTACATGCATGTATTTTATTGGAGTTGTATGTGATGGGTCAACACAAAGTGGCAGCATATAATTGTGAAGTTAGATTGAATAATTGTGAAGTAAAAGGAAAATTATAAATGTTTTTAAATTTTTTTTTTACAAATAAATATCTGAAAAGTGTGGCGTGCATGTGTTTTCAGCCCCCCTGAGTCAATACGTTGTAGAACCCCCCTTTACTGCAATTACAGCTGCAAGTCTTTTTGGGTATGTCTACCAGCTTTGCACATCTAGAGAGTGACATTTTTCCCATTCTTCTCTGCAAAATAGCTCAAGCTCTGTCAGGTTGGATGGAGAGCATCTGTGAACAGCAATTTTCAAGTCTTTCCACAGATTTTCAATTGATCTAGGTCTGGACTTTGACTGGGCCATTCTAACATGATAAATATGCTTTGATCTAAACCATTCCATTGTAGCTCTGGCTGTATGTTTAGGGGTGTTGTCCTGTTCAAAGGTGAACCTCCCCCCAGTCTCAAGTCTTTTGCAGACTAACAAGTTTTCTTCTAAGATTGCCCTGTATTTGGATAAATTCATCTTCCCATCAACTCTGATCATCTCCCCTGTCCCTGCTAAAGAAAAGAATCCCCACAACATGATGCTGTCACCACCATGTTTCACGATGGGGATGGTGTGTTCAGGGTGATGTGCAGTGTTAGTTTTCCGCTGCACATAGTGTTTTGCTTTTAGGCCAAAAAGTTCAGTTTTGGTCTCAACTGACTAGAGCACCTTCTTCCACTTGTTTGCAGTGTCCCCCCACATGGCTTCTCAGAAACTGCAAATTAGACTTCTTTTGGCTTTCTTTCAACATCAGTTTTCTTCTTGCCACTCCATAGAGGCCAGATTTGTGGAGTGCACGACTAATAGTTGTGCTGTGGACAAATTTTCCCACCTGAGCTATGGATCCCTGAAGCTCCTCCAGAGTTACCATGGGCCTCTTGGTGCTTCTCTGATTAAGCTCTACTTGCCCGGCCTGTCAGTTTAGGTGGGCCGCCATGACTTAGTAGGTTTGCAGCTGTGCCATACTCTTTCCATTTTCGGATGATGGATTGAACAATGCTCTGTGAGATGTTCAGAGCTTGAGATATTTTTTTATAACGTAACCCTGCTTTAAACTTCTCCACAACTTAATCTCTGACCTGTTTGTTGTTTTCCTCGGCCCTCGTGATGCTGTTTGTTCACTAAGATTCTCTACCAAACCTCTGAGGGTGCCACAGGAAAGCTGCATTTACATTGAGAATAAATTACACACTGGTGAATTCTATTTACTAATTAGGCCACTTCTGAAGGCAATCGTTTCCACTAGATTTTAGTTGGGGGTATCAGAGTAAAGGGGGCTAAATACAAATCCACGCCACACTTTTCAGACATGTATTTGTAAAAACAATTGAACCATTTATAATTTTCCTTCCACTTTACAATTATGTGCCACTTTGTGTTGGTATATCACATAATATCCCCAAAAAAATACATTTACGTTTTTGGTTGTAACGTGACAAACTATGGAAGATTTCAAGGGGTATGAATACTTTTGAAAGCACTGTATGTTTGTGCAAAAACTGTCTACTGTCTACATCTCGTTCGGTGCGGTGCGGCTCGGGCCAAGGTCAGCTCGGGTGGCTTCCTTGTTCGGCTCGAGCAGGGAGGCAGGCGGTGGGTTCGCTCAACTTCTGATGAGGCGTCCTGGCAAACTCAGCTCAGGCAGGAGGCAGACCCGCGCTGCTTGGACGGGAATGTGGGACAGGGAAGCTTGGCTCGGGCAGGGGGCGCGTCCGATCCACTCAGCTCAGGCAGAGAGGGGGGAGCCGCTGGACTGGTGCACACTGCATGGCCACATAAAGCTGTTTGGTGCGTTTTCCACCAATTTTAAATACACTGCAAGTAGGGGGAGTGGAAATGAGAAGGGGGTCCTGCCCTCAGTGCCCTGGCCTGCACCAGAGGCTCCCACAATGATCAATAAGGTGAGGGAGGCAAGAACAAGTTTTTTTTTCCCAATAGAAATTAATAAAAAAATGAGGATCTGCTATAAGTGCCTGCTGTACAGTACATAGCCTGTGCTACCCTGGACAGATATGTTGTAACTGCTCTTTTGCAGCAGCCCCACTTTTTTAAAGGTTACATAGTTACATAGTTAGTCAGGTTGAAAAAAGACACAAGTCCATCCAGTTCAACCATAAAAAAAATAAAAAATAAAAAAAAGTAAAACACAGTACATCCTCCCATACACCCAACCATACACCCAAACCCCAGCAGAGCGATGATCCAATTTGCTACCGGAGGGGGAAAAAATTCCTTCCTGATCCCCCGAGAGGCAATCGGATTTACCCCGGATCAACTTTACCTACAAAACTTAGTACTCAGTTATATTATGTGCATTTAGGAAAGAATCCAGGCCTCTCTTAAAGCAATCTACTGAGCTGGCCAGAACCACCTCTGGAGGGAGTCTGTTCCACATTTTCACAGCTCTTACTGTGAAGAAACCTTTCCGTATTTGGAGGTGAAATCTCTTTTCCTCCAGACGTAAAGAGTGCCCCCTTGTCCTCAGTGTTGACCTTAAAGTGAATAACTCAACACCAAGTTCACTATATGGACCTCTTATGTATTTGTACATGTTGATCATATCCCCCCTTATTCTCCTCTTCTCAAGAGTGAATAAATTCAGTTCCTCTAATCTTTCCTCATAGCTGAGCTCCTCCATGCCTCTTATCAGTTTGGTTGCCCTTCTCTGCACTTTCTCCAGTTCTCCGATATCCTTTTTGAGAACTGGTGCCCAAAACTGGACTGCATATTCCAGATGAGGTCTTACTAATGATTTGTACAGGGGCAAAATGATATCTCTATCTCTGGAGTCCATACCTCTCTTAATACAAGAAAGGACTTTGCTCGCTTTGGAAACCGCAGCTTGGCATTGCATGCCATTATTGAGCTTATGATCAACTAAAACACCCAGATCCTTCTCCACTACAGATCCCCCCAGTTGTACTCCCCCTAGCATGTATGATGCATGAATATTCTTAGCCCCCAAGGTTGTGTGGGGAAGAGAGCTCTGTACTGGAATGGGGGAAGTGGGTAAGCTCTGTACTGGGGGAGATCTTCATAGTACACAGCACATCCCTCAGCTCCTGCACTCTGTACGAAGTGCACCTCTGAACTCTGCACTTTGTACATAGCGCACCTCTCAACTCTGCACTCTGTACCTAGCACACTCCTAAACTATGCACTCGGTACGTAGCGTACTCTTTAACCCTGCATTCAGTATGTAGAGCACTCTTCAACCCTGCACTCTGTACACAGCACATCTCTCTGTATGTAGCATATCCTTCAACCCTACACTCGGTGCACAGCACACCTCTCAACCCTGCACTCAGTACATAGCACACTATTCAACCCTGCAGCATTGCTAGCTACCTCCCACTTGTTTAGGACAGAGTATGTAATATTGATCACCATGAGAACATTTGCAGTATCGATGTACTGAGGTTTGTACATCTCTGCTAGTCTCATTTGTAGCATGGGTAAATAAAGCATATTTTGGGTACAAAGGCTGTGGCAGATGTTACTATGTACACAGTGAGTAGAGTCAATTTTAAAACACTGTCCCACTGCGCATTTTGCAACACCCACAATTGGTCACAGCATGGCAAGTTTGCTCATTTTTGTCTTCTGGGTACCCAAGACTGAACCCCCTCCCCAGGGGAAAAAAAAATCTGAGCAATGCGTGTCAGTACGACCACTAGAGGTCTAGAATGATATCAGTCGACCTCGACCTCTACTAGAAACATATGACATAAGTGCCCATATCATGATACTTCATCTAGCACACCCGCAAGCCGCGGTGAAAATACGGTATGTACGGCAATGAAATAAAAAAAAAAAACAGCCTAATGTCATTCTCACAACTCGGCTGAATGTAATGTTTAAAACATTTTTTGGGTGAACCCCCGTTTTAAGAAGGCAACTTTTTTTTAACTCAGATGCAACAGAGATACTGTAATACTTTATATATTTATATATGTCAAAGCAGTACTTTTAAAATAATGATGGCTTCACCTTATTTCATCCTGGAAAGTCACTTTACCAAATAACTCTCTGATTGCTAACATCTGCTTAAGCTTACAAAATGATTCTTTGCTAACATGACTAAGTGTGGTATAAAAATAAAATGAATAAAATATCAGCAAAAAAGCCAGTTTATACCCAATTACTGCACAGGAAAAATAGTTATAACTTTATTGTATCAGTGCTCAGTTGTGATATCCAAGATAATCTGCCTCCAAAGGAATGTTTCTGCAATGATGATATAAATCAAACTATTGAACTTGTTTCTATGATGTAGCAGATAAGCTCCACAAGAGCATTGCCTCAGTGGGGGTTACTGTGCAGACGTGAACATTTATATAGTATTTTTAGTGGGAGTGTAGATAGGTAAAATCACCAACAGACATAGTTATCCTTTCGACTTAATGTAAAACTGTAGATGAAATACAGGTCATTCATATATTAAAGAACACATGTTCTTCTGTAACAGTAAGGTCAATATAAACTGGATACTAGATGATTTTTCAAGTATAGGGTATCACTGCTTACAGATTTCTAGAATGGGTTTATAAACCTAATTATTGACAGAATTATTGGTCTATTCAACAAGCAGAAATGAATGACAGAATAATTTGTCTATTCAGCAAGCAGAAATGAATATGGAAGGAACAGTTCACTCTAAGTGCAAAAGCAGAGGTCTTATTTTTATACAATGTATATGAAAACCAGACAACACAATCAATTTGCTACTGCAAATGATATTTAACTATGTTAAGAGTGCCAACAATGGGAAGAATATGGAAAGAAAGAGGTTAGCCAAAATAAACTTGGGTATATTTTGGGATGTTGTTCTTTCTTTGAGGGCTACTCAGGGAAAGAACTACATCCCAAAACAGACCTACTTCCCTTAAAAGCTTTACATCTACTTTTTGAAGTAGAACCAAAATTTGTCCCTTTTTGCTAATTGGTACAACTGACTGTTGTAATGTTTTTTTTGCCTGTTTTTGGAATTTTGTACAGGCATCTCTAAGTTTCTAATATATGCATAAAGCCAAATTTGAAACATCTTTTTGCCGAGATTTAAAGAACAAAAAGACCAACAGTCGTGAACGACCCCATGCCCTACCAAACGTGCTGATTAGACAGCTGACATCATAACTATTTTAATAATCTATTGCTTCTAAATGGATATAAATTTACAGTATTGTTTTTTTCATCCTATACACGATATGATTATTTGATGATATCAAAACGTTTTCTTAGTGGTTCCATGTATGAGCAGGTAAGTTGCTCACTTCCTAACACCTGTGATTTTGACAAATATGGGCATGAGGCACGGTAAGAAAAAGCAAAGCAAGCATCTGTATTATTACATTGTTCAATAAAAATATGATCTGGCATAATAAAAATGATACAAATCAATTCAACATTCTCCTGCACTTCCCTGTAGATTTAACAACAATGTATGGTAGCGCGAGAGTATACCTAAACAAAAAAAAACTGTACAATCAATTGTACCTTTTGTGATCAGCGTTAAACATTTTTGCTTCCTACGCATCTGTGGATGTACATGGAAAAACATTGTTCAAATCTTAGTTACCCCAGAGCAATTTGGCACTTGTGGGGCTTTATTTTATCATAGGACTTCTCTATTTGCTGTTTTTTCTTTCTATTTTCACAATATTTTTTTTATTATTATTGTCTTCTACATCCATAGTTTTATATGTTTTTTTTTCCTTCTTCACACCAATGGTCCTTGTAAAAAAGATTTTCTTTAGTGTTCAGTGTTCTTCCATCCTAACCATATCCAACAACCAGCCTAATGTGGCAACCTTTAATCTTGTTCTTAAGATTGTTCTTCAAAAAACTATTTTTTCAAGTACCCAGTTGACTTACCTTCTTTTTATGTGGCTCTTCCATTCGAGAAGATAAAATAATGTTTAATGATACATAAAGGATGCAATCTTATGCCATGTACACACGATCGTTTACGGGTTCTTAAAAATGACGTTTTTAACCACTTGTTACCCGCCCGCCGTCATATGACGGTGGGCGGGTAACTCCATTGTCACATCATATAACGTGCAGTCATAAAAAGCTGCTAGGGGCAAGCGCGCACCGCCGGCGGCGCCCGCACCCGTTGCATCACTGGGACCCCCGTGCGTGTGCCCGGCGGCCGCGATTGCAGAGTAACTGAGCTGGGACGTGGAGCTCTGTGTGCAAACACAGAGATCCACGTCCCTGTCAGGGAGAGAGGAGACCGATTGTGTCCCTTGTACATAGGGACACAATCGGTCACCTCCCCAGTCACCCCCCCTCCCCCCACAGTTAGAATACAAACTAGGAGAAACATTTAACCCCTTCCCCGCCCCCTAGTGGTTAACCCCTTCCCTGCCAGTTACATTTATACAGTTATCAATGCATATTTATAGCATTGTTCACTGTATAAATGACAATATAAATGACAATGGTCCCAAAAATGTGTCAAAAGTGTCCGATGTGTCCGCTATAATGTCCCAGTCCCGAAAAAAAACGCAGATCGCCGCCATTCCTAGTAAAAAAATAAATAAAAAAAAAACATAATTATGTCCCGTATTTTGTAGGCAATATAACTTTTGCGCAAACCAGTCACTATACGGTTATTGCGATTTTATTTTTTACATTTTTTTACCAAAAATATGTAGAAGAATACGTATCGGCCTAAACTGAGATAAAAAATGTTTTTTGTTTTTAAATGGGATATTTATTATAGCAAAAAGCCAAAAATATTGGGCCAGATTCACGTATTCCAGAGCATCTTTGCTCTGGAGTAACGCTTCTGATTTGCGTTGCGCTGCCGAATTTTTAGGAGCAAGTGCTGTCATTCACGAAGCACTTGCTCCTAAAGTTGCGGCAGCGCATCGCAAATGAGCCGGCGGAATTCAAATGTCGCGGGTACGGGGCGTGTAGTATGCTAACTACGCGCGATCCCGCCGCCGACCTACTGCGCATGCGTCGAGTGTCAAAACATCCCCGTGCGCATGCTCCAAAATCTGTGAATGAACGTCAATGACGTCACATTCCCATTCATGACCGTTTTACGCAAGCGACGTTTTTTTTTTTTTTTCCCGACGCGATGACGACGCCTATACCTAACATAGGATACTCCAACCCCATGTAGGTATATCTATGCGCCGCGTATCCCGTCCGGAAACGTCGTAACGTCACTGCGTCGCGCCGGATTTCGATCGTGAATTGCCGATTTCCGCTCATTAACATATTTTTTGAGCGTAAATCGGCGGGAACGCCCCCGGCGCCATTTTTAAGTTGAAGTAACGATGCGATGGCGAAACTCAGTTACGCTCATCGCATCGGAACTTCAACCCGGCGTTTCTTGTTTTCTGGTTACAGAAAACAGAAACGCCGGCTCAAAGCCACTGTTACGCTGGCGGATCACTCGATCCGCCAGCGTAACCTTTCATGAATCTGGCCCATTGTGTCTTTTTTCAAAATTGTCGCTCTTTTTTTGTTTATAGCGCAAAAAATAAAAACCGCACGGGCGATTAAATACCACCAAAAGAAAGCTCTATTTGTGGGGAAAAAAGGACGCCAATTTTGTTTGGGAGCCACTTCGCACGACCGCGCAATTGTCAGTTAAAGCGACGCAGTGCCGGAAGCTAAAATTTTGTCTGGGCAGGAAGGGGGTTTAGGTGCACAGTAGGTTATGTTCTCCAGAAAATACCAAAGGAACGATCTCAAAGCTATATAAAATTCTCCTAAAGGTGGAAGAGCTGGAGGTACCCCCGTATATTAAAAAATGGGAGAGGGAATTAGGGTCACATAGGGACATGGGCACAATAAAGAAAATACTGAAATTGACACACGCCTCGGCAACCGACATCAGGACGGCAGAAATGAACTTTAAGTGCCTTTCTGCACAGAGATAAAAATTAAGATGGACCCATGGACAGTTCTCTTCCATGGAGGGGAAGAAGGTATAAAAAGGTATAAAAACTCCTTAGTCCCGCACCTACTTAATGCGGCCAAAAGGCTTATCCCCTGTAAATGGCAAGAGAATGAAGGCCCCCAGATATGGGAATGGATTGATATGGTGGAAGGGACGTACATTATGGAAGATGTAAAAAATAGTATAGAGGACAGTGAAATGAACCAAAACCAGAAATGGGACAAATGGAGGAGCTTTAAGAGATCCTGGAGTTATGCTGAAAACCTCAGGGACGAAACATAAGGAAAAGTAGGAAAGACAGGAGAAAGGGCACACGGGGGAAAAAATTTGGCGAGATCAAGGGGATGGGGGGGGGGGGGGGGGAGGAAAAAAAATAAAAAATCTTCACCTTTTTTTTTTCACTGATGATGCGAAACCCAAAGAGAGACGCTCAAGACAGCTTCAAAGGGATAAAATGAGTGTCCTTCGTAAAATGCAAAACATACGAAAACTCTATGAGGCGGAGTCTGAAGTGAATAAAAAAAAAAAAAAAAAAAAGAAAAAGGTGCACAGTAGGCAAGTGGTTAAGGGTCTAAATCATTAAAACAGCCTTGCCTACACATGATCGTGAAAAAAAAATGCTCTAGAAAAAGCGTGGTGACGTACAACACGCACAACGACACTATAAAGGGGAAGTTCCATTCGGATGGTGCCACCCTTTGGGCTGCTTTAGCTGATTTTGTGTTAGTAAAAGAAGATTTGCGATTTTCAGTCTGTTACAGCGTGATGAATGTGCTTACTCCATTACGAACGCTAGTTTTACCAGAATGAGCACTCCCATCTCATAACTTGCCTCAAAACCCCCACACAACCATTTTTAACAACCTTAAAAACGACAATGTTAAAATCGTCATGAAAAAATAGAGCATTTTCGACATTTTTAATGTCCATTTTTTAGATCGTGAAAAATGCTCAGAAGCTCACACACGATCGTTTTTAATGACATTTAAAAAAAAACATCATTTTTTAGAACCCGAAACACGGTCGTGTGTACGCGGCAGATTTCCTCTCACTTCCTGTCGTCTCCTTCCGTTTGCAAGTACGGGTCGTTTGTAATTTGGATGTTTGAAAGTAGGGGCCTGTCGTATATACCCTGCAGAAATTTGGGCCCTAGATGTTGGTGTTGCTACAACACTGTAAGCCCTCACAGTTAGTCTTGGTGGGTGCTGGAACCTCCCTGCTGTAAACTATTATATTAAGAATTGTAATTACATGCCATTGTTGAACAGTGGTAGAAAAATTGGGCCTTTGGTGCTGGTGCTGGTACCACAACACTGTAAGTCCTCACAGTTACTCTTGGTGGGCACAGGAATGGGCCCTGCTGTTAAATATTAGATCAATAATTGTAATTACATGCCCCTGTTGAACAGGGGCAGAAAAATTGGGCCTTTGTTGGTGGTGGTGCCACAGTTACTCTTGGTGGGCGCAGGAATGGGCGCAGTGAAAATACTTGCTGATCAGCCACTGCCTGTAGTATTAATATGAGAACAGCAGCAATTGTAATCACGTAGCTTTAGGTGCACACTGTGCAGAGGACACAGACAGTATACCACGTGAAAGTACTTGCAGAATGATCCCCTGCCTGAGGTATTAATATGAGCAGATCCCTGCCTCTAGGAATTAATATGAGAAACACCAGCTTTACGTAGCTTTAAGTGCACACTGTGCAGAGGACACAGACAGTACACCACGTGAAAATACTGCAGATAGCACAATCACCTGCCTGTCTGTCAGTATATTAGGAAGAGCGGATCTAGCTAAACTCAATACAGTGTATAAATATATATACACAACACCTGGGATGCATATATATCCTCTACACACTGTAACTAACTGACTAGCCTGCCTGCCTGCTCTATCTAGCTCCAAAAAATTACACTCTGTCAACCACCGCAACAAACTACACAAGGCCGACTTTCAGGTGGCTTTATATAGTGTGTGGCATGTACTAAACCCCCTGAGCCATAATTGGCCAAAGCCACCCTGGCTTTGGCCAATTATGGCTCTCTGTTTTTTGCAAGCTGTGATTGGCCAACCATGCGGGTCATAGTGCATGCTTGGCCAATCATCAGCCAGCAATGCACTGCGATGCTGCAGTGAACTATGGGCCATGAAACGGCACTCGAATTTAATGCGAACGGCACTTAACGTTCATATTTCAAACAGTCAAACATACAATGTTCGAGTCGAGCGTGAGTTTGACTCGAACACAAAGCTCATCCCTATCCGAGAACAATCTTCTGTACCCTTTACGTGCTTCAGGTTCAAGCCCTTCGTCAGGGGTACTGATATAGGAGAATCTAGGTTCAAATATTTGTCTAATAGGTAAGAAAAAAAAAACTTTGTGATAGACATACAGTAGCAAACATATCAATTAAGGACCAAAACCATGTCCATAGGACATCTACCAGCATTGAATGAATGGCGCAATGCTCTAATGTGTAATTGTTCAAGCAGAGATCCAAAACTTCACTGCAGCAGATGGCATCATTGGAGGTCTCTAACACTGCCCCCAAGTCCAATCAGGATACCCCACACAGAGGTTCCCACAGTAAATGGTCATAAACAAAAGGGGTGATGGATAGGGAGTAGGAACTAAAGCAAAAAAAAGGGAAGGTGAAGAGATGTGATGGTTCCTATATCAACTCTATAATGGCTGGGGTGCAAGATGCAACTGTCCAAAAAGCGATACAACAGACCACACAGTTCATCATATGTTCATGAGTTTATGAATAAAACCAAAATCATTAATCATGGATACACAGCCTTCCAAACTTACCCTACAAAATAAATACGGGAGGCCTAAATAATATTCAAAAACCTGCAGCTTGTATGCACACATTTCTCCTCTATCAAAAGAGGAGTCAATGGTAAATGCAAGAATAGGGGGTCATAAAACAAAAGAAGAGCCATCACTATACCTGTACAATAGTTTGTCAATGCGCTATCCTCCCTGGCAGTGCTGGTGTGATGCACTGTTCCAGGGATCTAAATATGGCACTGGACTCCCACACGTGCGCACCACAATATTGCCACCGCACATGAGCAGCAGTTGACCAATGGAACCAACAGTACCTGGAGTGCACAGCGCCGCCCCTCCACCTGGTGGGGCATCGCTATGTTCTCCAAAGACAGGCCCATTGCAACACTGACCTCCCCCAATGACACACCCTATAAGGGGAGAGCCCTTCCAGAGACACGTCAGGGTAAGGGCCCCCTGTGCACCGGGTAGGGATTGGTTGACACAGGGTCAGCGCACAGTCCCCCAGAGTAAATAAAACATCTAGTGTAAAAAAGGGAGTACTGCACAAAAGAGGCCCACTGGGGGCACATAATTTAAGTCAGTGCAGTTGAATCAACAACAGTAAACCAAGAGAGCAGCAAATACAAAGAATTAGATGGGAAGAACAGGACAAAATAACACATAGAAGACAATTTTAAAGGTCCAATTGAGCATATATTGCATACATATTTACACAGGTAGCAAAATTAAAAACCTTTCTATGAAATAAAGTTTTTTGGACAAACTGCATATAAGATGTTGGTATATGTAAATTCCAAAAATAAGTCAGCTCTGTTTCAGTTCAGTGACTTTTCTGACACAAAGAGGGGTGGTAAAGCTTCTAGTTGTGCATTGTTATTGGCATATCAGTACTTTAACCATGTCCCTCCCATCCACCTGATGTAAATCCCTCCAAAAATGGACGGTAACTGACAGTCGTTTAACCCAGGGGGAGAGGTGGCCCTAAGGGACACTATCCACCTGGTCTCCCATTAGATAAGGATCTTGTCCCAGTCACCCCCCCTCCCACTGGGATTGACCCGGTTAAGTATCAAAAACGTTATGTTGGGAAATTTCCCCTGATGGACATCTCATACATGTCGTCCCAGGGGAAGGTCTGAATTGCAGGTTTTCATGCTTAGTACATGCCTATAGGCACTTTTATGGAACTCCAATTTTGTTTCTCCTATATAAAAACAGCCACAAGGGTAGGTTAGTAAGTAGACCACTCCAGCTTTTTTCTAATTTGCAAAATGTAAAGGCTTGTACCTTTGTCCATTAGATAGTATATTGTTGGAGCCTGTGTCCATGTACTGGCAATATGCACATTCTCCACATCTAAAAGTTCCCTTTTGCCTACATGGGTCTTTTCCAAATTCCCCCTTTTTCTCAGTGTGGACCAGTCACCAGATGGTCCCTCAGTGATTTAGTTAGTCTGTAGGTTATTAAGGGGTTCTCTGGGACAAACTGATTGAAAGAGGGATCAATATGCAGAATATGCCATTCCTTAGCTATGATTTTTCTAATCTTATGTTGTTAGTGTACTTCCGAGATAATCCTAAATGGATTGGGTCCCAGATCACCTTTAGGCTGGGTTCACACTTGTTCCGACAACACTCCTACATTGGGAGCTCATGTAGCATGACGTGTGAAAATCAATGTTTCCCTATGAGAGCTGTCTTAACTGGTCCTACACAAGTCGGTCCGACTTTGAAACTACTCCCTGTACTACTTTGGTCCTACATTGATCCTACTTCAGCCCATTGAATATCATTGAAGTAGGACCAAAGTAGGAGCCTTGTCCTAACCATCCGACTTTTGCCATCTGACATGTGATTACAGCACCAGTAAAAGGAATTTATCTCACTCTGGGATTGTTTTGATTGGTCAAAGAACAAGTCAGTCTATCACAAAGTAGGACCAAAGTAGTATCCTGTTCATGAAAGTAGGATGGATGTAGGACTAATGTAGTACCAATGTAGGATCAATGTAGGACAAATGTCGCAGAGCAAAGTAGGATGAAAGTCGTGTAGTGTAGTGTGAACCCAGCCTCAGTAGGCAAGGGATAGGTCTCGTGGTCAAAGAACTATTAAATGTGTGGCATATCTGGCACTCAGATTTTTGTTTTATATGAGCATCAACATTTCCTGTCCGATGACTATGTTCAAATATTATATACATGTGGGTAAAGATGAAAATATACTTTTTACAAGTTGGATCATTTTGTTCATGTGTATGACCATCTTGAGGTGCATAAGGTGGCTTTTGATTTATGTGACCAGTCTGTGCCCAATTTAACTGCTGGTCTCCTGGCATTCTTACAGTATTATTGCATCCAAAGTGGAAATAATTACTCTTAAATGATAGACCATAAAAGGTGAAAACCTTTTAAATTAAAAGCATAATACATCAAGTAATCATTCTGTTTGCCCTAAAGTGATGTTAGGTATCAGTGAAAACATTTGAGCCTCTCCCCTCATAAAAGTAGGTAAGCAACCAAATTATCAGGAAATTCCATTCTGTATTCATTGCATCACAATAGCATTAATCTTTTTGTAACTATCTTGGGGTACATGCACACAGATGTCTTTACTTGGGATTTTATATAGTTTGAATGTTTTTTTTATTTACTGAAAGCAGGAAGGGAACTGTAGCTTACTACAGTTCCTGTTTCAGTGACTTAATAGACATACCGTATTTTTCGCTCTATAAGACGCACTTTTTTCCTCCTAAAATATGAGGAGAAATACCTGTGCGTCTTATAGAGTGAATACTAACAAAACCCCCGCCCGTTGTCGCCGCTGCTGCCGCCACCATCTCCCTACACAGGGCGGCCGTCTCCCTCGAGCGCTGGGCGATCTTATGTCACTCACAGTAAAAAGAAAACTGAGCAGCCCCAGTGGCCGAATGGAGTACTGCCGCTCGGGCTGCTCTGTCTTTTGAGTGACAGATGGACAGGCGACTGTGATGACGTCCTTGCCAGTCGCCAGGCACAGAACATGCTGCATTTAATGAACACAGAACAGGCTGCTTTTTATGGACACAGGTAAGGATGCAAGTCAGGCTGCATTTAATGGGCACAAGTCAGGCTGCATTTAATGTGCACAAGTCAGGCTGCATTTAATGGGCACAAGTCAGGCTGCATTTAATGGGCACAAGTCAGGCTGCATTTAATGGGCACAAGTCAGGCTGCATTTAATGGGCACAAGTCAGGCTGCATTTAATGGGCACAAATCAGGCTGCATTTATTGGGCACAAGTCAGGCTGCATTTCATGGGCACTGGTAAATATTTTGGTACAGAATTCTTTTTTTTCTTGTTTTCCTCCTCTAAAACCAAAGTGCGTCTTATGGTCAGGTGCGTCTTATGGAGCGAAAAATACGGTAGATATTAAATTAATATTTTCTTTTACGTTTTAACAAAACAAGCTGCACGTTTATCTCTGCAGGTTTCAATATTTTTACAAGCTATTCACGAGTCTATTTTCATTCATGCTTCTAGTTTACTGCTAATGAAAGATCAGTTACAAAAATGATTAAAAACAGAATGATGACTGAAGGAAACATCACCAAACGTGCAACCACTAGATGACAGCAGTCTGAAGAATAAAAAAGACAGTTACCTGTGCTATGAGGTCATTCATTTTCATTGCGGCTGAAAATTAGGAGTACACAACTGCGCATGCTCTTGTTCTGAGACAGCTGCCAGAAGTTACACATTAAATATCAGGAACCAATCAGCATGGTTCTCAATCACATAATCATAAGGAAAACTATTGTTTGATCAAAAATCTTGTCTAAGATAACCACAACTGTAATTCTTTCATGTTTTTACTTGTTAGCCCACAATAAAAATATGATTGGGGTGTTTATAAAAACTGTACAAAACTAAAAACCTCATATGTCCTAACAATAGATGTAAAATGATTTAGAGAAGTACTTAAATGGGTTGTAAAGGTTCATGTTTTTCATGAATTAAGGTGAAAAAACGTGTCATTTACCAACCCCCCAGTCCCCTGGTTTACTTACCTGAGCCCTGGAAAGTCCTGTGTCACAAACGCGCTCTTCCTTTGCTCGGTTTTCTCGGCTCTTCATTGGATAGATTGATAGCAGCCATTGGCTAACACTGCCTTTAATTAACGCAAATGACGCGGGCGTCGGGGCCGAGTCCTGTACTCGGCGGCTATGGATTTCGTATACAGGACTCGGGAGCGCACCTGCAAGGTAAGGTAACCCCCTTGGGAGAGCACTTCCCAGAGGGGGTTATCGGAAGAGGGGAAGCCAAGACAGCCGCCGTGGGACCCCAGAAAACACTGTTCAGGGCCACTCTGTGCAAAACGAGCTGCACAGTGGAGGTAAGTATGATATGTTTGTTATTTAAAAAAAAATATATATTCAAACCTTTACAACCCTTTTAAGTCAAAGGGTTAATGCCAAACCAAACTGATGCATACTGGCACTGCTCGTTTTGGTCTTGGCATTTATAATTTCTGGTCATGAAGAAGAACAATATTTAGAAAACTTTTGCCAACAAATGTAAAAAAAAACAGTGCTGCACTAAATGTAAATTTAAAAGCTCTAGACACAATTATAAAATATGCAAAAAATGGTCTACTGAATTTGTTAAAGTAACATGAAATGTGCTTTGATCTCAGTGCATACAAATTGCTGATGAGAACTAAAGGAAAGGGTCGTGTGAATACAAAATAATAGATAATGGGCCCATTTACTGGAAATGTTCAAGTTTGAAGTTACAGGCCACCAGGAAATCAAATCAGAAGTTTATGATGAAATGATGGGAAAAAAGGAAATCAAAGGCAATTAGTACATTATCAGTGGATGGCAGTAAACCCCAGGATGTACTTTATCAGTGTTCTTATTAGTGACCTGTTTGCAATTAGCTGAAGTTTCTAGTTTGTCAGTTCAAAAGCTCTGCACAGCCTGTACGTTAAATACTGTTACACTTGCAAAGATCAATCATAAAAGGTCTCTAAAGGAATGCTTTCCTTTATATTCCTGTAAATGTTGATATTACCATAAAATACTGATATTTTTAACAAAATTTTACAAAATATAAAACATGGCTAAGGTGTTATAAATAATGAAATCCTTCGCGCTAAAACAATCAATGTGACTATCCCAATGCTCAGATTGCAGCAAAAACTAATAGTGTTTACCATACACAAGTGAAGCATAAATATAAAGTGAATTTGCGCAAAAAAACACACATCAATCCATATCAAACATAAGTGATATAAAAGTGAAAAAGTAGAAAAATCAATTAAATAAATAGAATAAAAAAGTCCATATGTGTAAGAAAAGTCCATATAGTGCAAACGTGCAGTGCACAAAAATAACTTTCAGTGAAGCAATAAAGCTGGCGTTAAAGTGCTGGTGCTCCTCCGTGCATTCAGCCTCTCAGGCCTCTCACCTTGGTGGCATATATAAATGCCGTGATAATGGGTCAAGCTAGCCCGTGCCACTCCCGACTACCAGCCTCACAGGCCTCTCACCTCTCAATCGATTAATACAAGCCTCCAAACAAATCCTCTGGGTAATTTCAAAGATGGTGGGCGACACCAGGAGCTATTCAAACTTGCAGTACCCCTTCGCTGTGTAACTCAGGGAAACATAAAGAAAAATAGGCCTCCAATGGTGTAGTATGTCACAACGTATAAATTTATTAAAACAAAGTAATCTCCTTACATCAATAAAATAAAAGCAGGCATCAAATAATCAATAAGCGGCATCTGCCATATATCTCACGTCACTTCCAGGTGTACGTCTGAATCCCTACGCGTTACGGCTCTCTTGCCTTCATCTGGGGAACCTGATTTAGTGTGGCAGCATTCAATATATATGCCGTATGGCGGATGTATGCCAATCTGCCATAATTGCGGGGTTCGACGGAAATTGTCGATTCGCCATTTTGTCGGAGTCCGGTGGTTTAGATCTTAGGGCGGAAGTAAACATTCCGTCATTCTACATACCGTCGAGGTGTTACGTTCGATCGTTATCCCGACATCATTCGCCATTTTGTCGAAGTTAAGTGTCTACGATCGTTGACCGGAAGTACGTACGATCGTGGGGCGGACACTCTACTCCATTTTGTCGAAGTTCAATGCATATGTCAATCGACGGATACGATCGTTCGTCGGACGGAATTCGCCATTTTGTCGAAGTTCCAAACATACGATCATTGCCCGGAAGCAAAACATCCGACCAAGACGTTTCCCCACAATTTGTTTGGGAGTCCTTATTGTGGTGTGTCATCACTCCGCAGGAGGCCCTCATAACTGAGAGTGGGTACTCCTACTAGTCTTAAAGTATGCATCCACACTCCCATAAGATCAGACGTAATTTGCATGTAACTATTGCACAAGCAAACTAAATCTAATATTCCGTATATATATAAAAAGAATAAATTATATATGGGACATATTATAAAAGGGGACTAAATGAAATTAAATTAGATAAAAATTCCTCGATAAATAATGTAAAATTATAAAAGCCATGATCTGGTGTATTGGTCATAGAGAACATTAGAGATCTCAAAAGAGGTAATCCATATTCCAATCCAGGGCCAAAAAACATTCTGCCTAGGGTGACGGACGTACACCTCGATTGAGTACACCTCATCTCAATAGCTAATTAACATTATAATCCAGAATCTAAAATCTACAAGCAACAAGTATATAAAAATATTAAAATATTAATGTTAAAATCGTTAGAAATTACTCAAAAAACAGTTCAAGTCAAATTCTACATTGAGGCCTCTAGGTGTCAAAGTATTCATACTATGTATCCATTTTGATTCTAATTGACTAATGGTCCTCACTAAGTGGCTCCCTCTCCACGATTTGTTATATTTATCAATGCCCCAAAACTGTAACTGTTTGGGGTCTTTGTTGTGGACCCTTTCAAAATGTCTAGATACATTATGTTTTGTACACCCTTTAATGATCTTTTTGACATGTTCTTTCACTCTCACTTTTAGTGCTCGTTTAGTTCTTCCCACATACTGTAGTTTACAACTACATTGGAGAACATAAACCACTCCTTCTGTGTGACATCCGATAAAATCTTTGATGTCATATTTCTCTCCTGTGTTTGTGGAAATAAATTCCGTCCTTTTTCCTTGGAACTTTTGTGCATGTTTGCATGCAAAGCAATTCTTACAGGGGTAGAAACCCTTTCCTGTAAAAAAGGAAAATGTGTTTTTGAGAGGGGGTTCTATAACGGATTTGACAATTATGTCTCTTAAAGTCGGGGCTTTCTTATACAGGATCCTTGGTTTCTCTGGTAGTATTTTCTGCAGGTCTTTGTCACTTCTCAGGATGTGCCAGTGTCTATTAATCACTTTAGCTACATCCTTATATTGAGTGTTGTAATTCAGGATGATATTTGGGGCCGTTTGTTCTCCATCCTTCCTTCCATTCATTTTGTCTTTTAGTATCTTCTCTCTATCCATTTTATTGACCTCTTGTATTTGGTTATCAATCCAAGTGTCTTCATATCCTTTAATTTTGAATCTCTTCCCTAATATTTCTGCCTGGTTCATATAGTCCGATTCTTTTGTACAGTTCCTCTTCATTCTTACGAACTGTCCTCTCGGGATATTAACGAGCCAAGGTTTGAAATGACAGCTATCCATTGACAGATAGCTGTTCGTATCCACATTCTTAAAAAAGGTTTTAGTCATCACCTTGCTCCCTTCCAGGTTAATTTGCAAGTCTAGGAAATCCACTGTCTTTTCGTCAATCTTCCAGACTAGCTCTATGTTCAGATCGTTCTTATTTAGACGATTCAGAAATTCTTCCAGCTTTATTTTGCTCCCATTCCACACAATAATAACATCATCTATATACCTTTTGTATAGGGATAGCTCTGGTGGAGTGTCATTATATATAGCGGACTCTTCCCATCTTGCCATAAAGGCGTTCGCTACACTCGGCGCAAATTTCGAGCCCATGGCTATTCCCGTCGCTTGATTGTAATAGCTGTGATGATACCAAAAGAAATTATACTTTAGGCAAAAATCAAGGCATTTAACTAAAAACTTCCTTTGTTTACAGATCAAGTCGCTATGTTCTCGTAGCACCCATTTGGTTGCTGCTACTGCTTCGTGGTGTTTGACTATCGTATACAATGATGTTACATCGGCAGTAGCTAGTATCAACATTAAGAAATACATATTGAATAATCCTTTTAAATCTACGAGAGTTGAAATTAATAAACTAGAGGAACCAAAGTATAGTTCCCTAAGGAATAACTCCGTGTATAACCCACAAATGACCAATAACCAACATATTGATGTGTTCAAAAAATTAGTTCTAAGAGACCTTGAGTCTTTGAAGATAAAAAACTACTCGGATCCGATACATATGAAGAAGGGCATGAAGTCATTGAAGAAAAGGGATGACATTGTGATCAGACCTGCGGATAAGGGAGGGGCAGTGGTTATCCAATCCAAAGAACAATACCACAAGGAAATTATGAGACAATTACAGGATGAGTCTACATACAGGAAACTGTTGGGCAATCCAACCAACAAATATAAGAAGGAATTACAAGCATTAGTGAATCTAGGAAGGAAGAAAAACATCCTTAATATGAAAGAGTCTAAATATCTGATCCCAGAAGCATGTAGAATACCAATAATCTATACCCTTCCGAAAATACACAAATCAAAGGACAATCCACCAGGCAGACCAATAGTCAATGGGATTGACTCCCTGACAGCGAGAATGGGCCAATATATTGACTTTTTTCTACAACCAGCTGTACAAAACACAAAGGCCTTCCTAAGAGACACGAAACAAGTGTTGCAGCTGTTAGAGACAGTACCAGTCCTGGAAGGGAGGACAATACTAGCTACTGCCGATGTAACATCATTGTATACGATAGTCAAACACCACGAAGCAGTAGCAGCAACCAAATGGGTGCTACGAGAACATAGCGACTTGATCTGTAAACAAAGGAAGTTTTTAGTTAAATGCCTTGATTTTTGCCTAAAGTATAATTTCTTTTGGTATCATCACAGCTATTACAATCAAGCGACGGGAATAGCCATGGGCTCGAAATTTGCGCCGAGTGTAGCGAACGCCTTTATGGCAAGATGGGAAGAGTCCGCTATATATAATGACACTCCACCAGAGCTATCCCTATACAAAAGGTATATAGATGATGTTATTATTGTGTGGAATGGGAGCAAAATAAAGCTGGAAGAATTTCTGAATCGTCTAAATAAGAACGATCTGAACATAGAGCTAGTCTGGAAGATTGACGAAAAGACAGTGGATTTCCTAGACTTGCAAATTAACCTGGAAGGGAGCAAGGTGATGACTAAAACCTTTTTTAAGAATGTGGATACGAACAGCTATCTGTCAATGGATAGCTGTCATTTCAAACCTTGGCTCGTTAATATCCCGAGAGGACAGTTCGTAAGAATGAAGAGGAACTGTACAAAAGAATCGGACTATATGAACCAGGCAGAAATATTAGGGAAGAGATTCAAAATTAAAGGATATGAAGACACTTGGATTGATAACCAAATACAAGAGGTCAATAAAATGGATAGAGAGAAGATACTAAAAGACAAAATGAATGGAAGGAAGGATGGAGAACAAACGGCCCCAAATATCATCCTGAATTACAACACTCAATATAAGGATGTAGCTAAAGTGATTAATAGACACTGGCACATCCTGAGAAGTGACAAAGACCTGCAGAAAATACTACCAGAGAAACCAAGGATCCTGTATAAGAAAGCCCCGACTTTAAGAGACATAATTGTCAAATCCGTTATAGAACCCCCTCTCAAAAACACATTTTCCTTTTTTACAGGAAAGGGTTTCTACCCCTGTAAGAATTGCTTTGCATGCAAACATGCACAAAAGTTCCAAGGAAAAAGGACGGAATTTATTTCCACAAACACAGGAGAGAAATATGACATCAAAGATTTTATCGGATGTCACACAGAAGGAGTGGTTTATGTTCTCCAATGTAGTTGTAAACTACAGTATGTGGGAAGAACTAAACGAGCACTAAAAGTGAGAGTGAAAGAACATGTCAAAAAGATCATTAAAGGGTGTACAAAACATAATGTATCTAGACATTTTGAAAGGGTCCACAACAAAGACCCCAAACAGTTACAGTTTTGGGGCATTGATAAATATAACAAATCGTGGAGAGGGAGCCACTTAGTGAGGACCATTAGTCAATTAGAATCAAAATGGATACATAGTATGAATACTTTGACACCTAGAGGCCTCAATGTAGAATTTGACTTGAACTGTTTTTTGAGTAATTTCTAACGATTTTAACATTAATATTTTAATATTTTTATATACTTGTTGCTTGTAGATTTTAGATTCTGGATTATAATGTTAATTAGCTATTGAGATGAGGTGTACTCAATCGAGGTGTACGTCCGTCACCCTAGGCAGAATGTTTTTTGGCCCTGGATTGGAATATGGATTACCTCTTTTGAGATCTCTAATGTTCTCTATGACCAATACACCAGATCATGGCTTTTATAATTTTACATTATTTATCGAGGAATTTTTATCTAATTTAATTTCATTTAGTCCCCTTTTATAATATGTCCCATATATAATTTATTCTTTTTATATATATACGGAATATTAGATTTAGTTTGCTTGTGCAATAGTTACATGCAAATTACGTCTGATCTTATGGGAGTGTGGATGCATACTTTAAGACTAGTAGGAGTACCCACTCTCAGTTATGAGGGCCTCCTGCGGAGTGATGACACACCACAATAAGGACTCCCAAACAAATTGTGGGGAAACGTCTTGGTCGGATGTTTTGCTTCCGGGCAATGATCGTATGTTTGGAACTTCGACAAAATGGCGAATTCCGTCCGACGAACGATCGTATCCGTCGATTGACATATGCATTGAACTTCGACAAAATGGAGTAGAGTGTCCGCCCCACGATCGTACGTACTTCCGGTCAACGATCGTAGACACTTAACTTCGACAAAATGGCGAATGATGTCGGGATAACGATCGAACGTAACACCTCGACGGTACGTAGAATGACGGAATGTTTACTTCCGCCCTAAGATCTAAACCACCGGACTCCGACAAAATGGCGAATCGACAATTTCCGTCGAACCCCGCAATTATGGCAGATTGGCATACATCCGCCATACGGCATATATATTGAATGCTGCCACACTAAATCAGGTTCCCCAGATGAAGGCAAGAGAGCCGTAACGCGTAGGGATTCAGACGTACACCTGGAAGTGACGTGAGATATATGGCAGATGCCGCTTATTGATTATTTGATGCCTGCTTTTATTTTATTGATGTAAGGAGATTACTTTGTTTTAATAAATTTATACGTTGTGACATACTACACCATTGGAGGCCTATTTTTCTTTATGTTTCCCTGAGTTACACAGCGAAGGGGTACTGCAAGTTTGAATAGCTCCTGGTGTCGCCCACCATCTTTGAAATTACCCAGAGGATTTGTTTGGAGGCTTGTATTAATCGATTGAGAGGTGAGAGGCCTGTGAGGCTGGTAGTCGGGAGTGGCACGGGCTAGCTTGACCCATTATCACGGCATTTATATATGCCACCAAGGTGAGAGGCCTGAGAGGCTGAATGCACGGAGGAGCACCAGCACTTTAACGCCAGCTTTATTGCTTCACTGAAAGTTATTTTTGTGCACTGCACGTTTGCACTATATGGACTTTTCTTACACATATGGACTTTTTTATTCTATTTATTTAATTGATTTTTCTACTTTTTCACTTTTATATCACTTATGTTTGATATGGATTGATGTGTGTTTTTTTGCGCAAATTCACTTTATATTTATGGCTAAGGTGTTGTGTGACCACTGTAGACTTAAAGAAGATCTTCCAGGAAAATACAGTGCCTCTGTATCCCTGAGATCCCTGGCTCTGCATGTAAAAAAATAAGTTACATTTAAAAAGAAAAAAAAATGAGAAAAGTGAAAAATAGACTAGCCCATGATGCCTAGGCGAGGATGACATCATGGATCGTCCTTTGAAAAATTCCCCAAAATCCCAAATCTCAATAGAATCTTAAATCTAATTAAAAGATGCTCATGCACCTTAACATTGACAATATTCACACACTTCTTCTTCACCTCATTGAGCAGTCTGCGCTGTGCTCTTGCAGTCGTCTTTACAGGATGGTCACTCCTAGGGAGAGTAACAGCAGTGCTGAACTTTCTCCATTTAAAGACAATTTGTCTTGCCGTGGACTGATAAACAGCAAGGCTTTTGGAGATACTTTTATAACCCTTTCCAGCTTTATGCAAGTCAACAATTCTTAATCGTAGGTCTTCTGAGAGCTCTTTTGTGCGAGGCATCATTCACATGAGGCAATGCTTCTTGTGAAAAGCAAACCCAGAACTGGTGTGCGTTTATTTATAGGGCAGGGCAGCTGTAACCAACACCTCCAATCTCATCTCATTGATTGGACTCCAGTTGGCTGGCACCTTACTCTAATTAGCTCTTGGAGATGTCATTAGTCTAGGGCATGGGTGTCAAACTGGCGGCCCTCCAGCTGTTGCAAAACTACAAGTCCCATGAGGCATTGCAAGGCTAACAGTTACAAGCATGACTCCCACAGGCAGAGGCATGATGGGACTTGTAGTTTCGGAACAGCTGGAGGGCCACCAGTTTGACACCCCTGGTCTAGGGATTCACATACTTTTTCCACCTGCACTGTGAATGTTTACATGGTGTGTTCAATAAAAAACATGGTAACATTTAAATCTTTGTGTGTTATTAGTTTAAGCAGACTGATTGTCTATTGTTGTGACTTAGATGAAGATCAGATTACATTTTTTGACTAATTTGTGCCAAAAGGGTTCACATACTTTTTCTTGCAACTGTATTTACTGTTGAAAATATATTTAAGTAAAATGTGCCATGACATTACAGCCAATAAAATGTACTGTTTTTTTGTGTTTTTTTATATTTTAAAAATGCACTTCCGTTTGTCAAAAATCTATATTTTTGTTTGTTTATAAAACGTTTATTTTTTTTTATAAAGATGTTATATATCACAATGGCTAAATCTGTATCTGTAGTTCAAACCTTAATGCCATAAATAATAACGTTATTCGATTTTTACTTCAGGCCTGTATAATGAGTTTGGCAGTTGAATTTCTTAAAGAATGCATTACAATACAGTCATGGCCGAAATTGTTGGCACCCCAGATTTGTTTCCAAAAAAATCAAGCATTTCTCGAAAAAGTATTGCAGTAACACATATTTTTCTATACACATGTTTATTCCCTTTGTGTGTATTGGAACAAAACAAAAAAGGGAGGAAAAAAGCAAATTGGACATAATGTCACAAGACTCCAAAAATGGGTTGGTCAAAATTCTTGGCACCCTTAACATAATATTTGGTTGCACACCCTTTTGAAAAAATAACTGAAATCATTCGCTTCCTATAACCATCAATAAGCTTCTTACACCTCTCGCTTGAAATTTTGGACCACTCTTCCTTTGCAAACTGCTCCAGGTCTCTCTTATTGGAAGGGTGGCATTTCCCAACAGCAATTTTAAGATCTCTCCACAGGTGTTCATTGTTTAATGGGATTTAGATCTGGACTCATTGCTGGCCACTTTAGAACTCTCCGGCGCTTTGTTGCCATCCATTTCTGGGTGCTTTTTTACGTATGTTTGGGGTCATTGTCCTGCTGGAAAGACCCAAGATCTTGGACGCAAACACAGCTTTCTGACACTGGGCTCTACAGTGCAACCCAAAATCCTTTGGTAATCCTCAGATTTTATGATGTCTTGCACACATTCAAGGCACCCAGTGCCAGAAGCAGCAAAACAACCCCAAAACATCATTGAACCTCCACCATATTTCACTGTAGGTATAGTGTTTATTTCTTTGTAGGCCTCATTCCGTTTTCGGTAAACAGAAGAATCATGTGCTTTACCAAAAAGCTCCATCTTGGTATTATCTGTCCAGAAAACATTTTCCCAGAAGGATTTTGGCTTACTCAAGCATATTTTGGCAAACTGTAGTCTTGCTTTTTTATGTCTGTGTCAGCAGTGGGGTCCTTCTGGGTCTCCTGCCAAAGCGTTTCATTTCATTTAAATGTCGACGGATAGTTGGCACTGACACTGATGCTCCCTGAGCCAGCAGGACAGCTTGAATTTCTTTGGAACTTGTTTGGGGCTGCTTATCCACCATCTGGACTATCCTGCGTTGCAACCTTTCATCAATTCTTCTCTTCTGCACACGCCCAGAGAGATTAGCTACAGTGCCATGGGTTGCAAACTTCTTGATAATGTTGTGCACTGTGGACAAAGGCAACTCTAGATCTCTGGAGATGGACTTGTAACCTTGAGATTGTTGATATTTTTCCACAATTTTGGTTCGCAAGTCCTCAAACAGTTCTCTTTTCATCTTTCTGTTGTCCATGCTTAGTGTGGCACACACAGACACGCAATGCAAAGACTAAGTAAACTTGTCTCCTTTTTATCTGCTTTCAGGTGTGATTTTTATATTGCCCACACCTGTTACTTGCCCCAGGTGAGTTTAACTACTTAAGGACCCCTTCACGCCGATATACGTCAGCAGAATGGTATGGCTGGGCACATCCACGTACCTGTACGTGGCCCTTTAAACCCAGCCGTGGGGTCACGAGCGGTCTGAAGCTCTGTGACCGCGTCCGCAGGACCCGATGGCCGCCAGTGTCCCGCGATCGGTCACCTTCCCCGTTCTTCACAGTGGCATTGTCATTGATCGTCTGTTCCCTGATATAGGGAAAGACAATCAGTGACGTCACACGTCCAGCCCCGCCCCCCTACAGTTAGAAACACATATGAGGTCACACTTAACCCCTTCTAGTGGTTAACTCCTAAACTGCAATTGTCATTTTCACAGTAAACAATACATTTTTATAGCATGTTTTTGTTTTGTTCCAATACACACAAAGGAAATAAACATGTGTATAGCAAAACATGTGTTACCGCAATACTTGTCTGTGAGAAATACTTGATTTTCTGGAAAAATTTCTGGGGTGCCAATAATTTCGACCATGACTGTATAACTAAACCCATTACATTTTAGTTTACTAAAATGTACTGAGGGTTTTAGTAGACTAAAATAAGACTAAAACTAAAACAAACCAGATGACTAAAATAAGACTAAAACTGAAAATGGCACTTTATTTAAAAAAAAAAATGACTAAAAATGAAATTGAAATTTAATGTCAAAATTAACACTGGTTGCTTGAGAAAGTAGAAGGAGAAAGTAGAAACTATGTAGATGGTGGTCTCCTTGACAATTCTTACAATTTGGGCACGGCTCTAAAAACACACATATTTTGTCCATGCCCCCAATTTAAACTCACCGACACAAACTTTGCAGGAGCATGAAACCACATATCCTTTCCTCTTCTATTACTAGAAAATCTGGGGGCAAGGGATCGTGAGCCAAAGAGAGAACACAGTTTACATCTGTTAATCCAGGGGTTGGCAATCTACAGCTCGCCACTGCTAAAAGCCAGAATCGGCTTTGATTGGGTCTCGGATCTAGTAACCCGGAAGCGATATCATGACATCACTTCCAGTTTGAATGCTTTTAAGTGCAAAGGAGGGATTTGGGGTCTTATAGACCCCATATCCCTCAATATGGAGTACCTGTCACTGTCTAGTACAGTCACAAGGGATGTTTACATTGCTTCTAAAATAAATAAAAGTGATCAGAATTTTTTTCAAAGGGACAGTGTAAAAAAAAAAAAAGTAAAGCATCCCATCCCTCCATGCTTACTCAGCTGGGGGGCAGTGTAATATGCAGGGAGCTGTGTAATGTAAAGGGGGCCAAAGGTGCGGGGGCTGTGCAATGTTATCTTCATTTATTAGCACGTGAATGTGGCCCTCCATGCGTTCACATTTATTGAAAAAGGCCCTTAAGTGGAAAAAGGTTACTGACCCCCGCTTTAACCATTTTTAGGTTGTAATGCCATAGACAATTGAATCACAGTGGATATCATATTTATTCTGTTTACACCGATTAACATACAATACATTTTAATGTCAAAGAGAAACCGATCTCTGCAAAGTGATTTAAATTACATAAAAAAAAATAAGTGAAGTATACAATTATTTAAGTCGGTATTTAGTTAATGCTGATTTGGCAGCAACTACAACCTTAAATCTGTGTGGGCAAGTCTTTATCAGCCCTGCACATCTGGACACTGCTGCTTTTTCCCGATTTCTCTTTTCAAGACAGCTCAAGCTCTGTAATGTTGCATGGTGATAATTAATAAATAGTCTTTTTGACGTCCAGCCACGTATTCTTTATTGTCTTGAAATCTAGACTTTGCAATTTGGACATTACAAATCTCATGGTTTGCGATGGGGCGAGTGTGTTTATGATGATGTGCAGTGTTGATGATCATGATGGCCAAATAAGTCAACTTTGTTCTCATTAGTGATAGAAACTTCTTTCAGCTAACTTCTACAAACTGTAGACAGTATGTTTTAGTTAACAGGGGCTTTCTTCTTTTTTTTTTTTTTTTTCAAGCTGTGACTAGTAAAACACAGCTGTTGTACATAGTCTTGGACTTTGAACTGCTTCAGAGTGATCATAGGTCGCTTGGTAGTCCTTTTGACCAGTCTTCCTTTTTTTAAAGGGACCTATTATTTGGCATATATAGCCTGTTATTGGTAGATTTACTACTACACCATAATCTTTCAACTTCTAAGTGACTTATTCAAAGTGCACTCCACTTTTGTTGAGAAAAAAAAACGAAACAATCTCCTCTGAGTTATCAATGTACACAGCAGGCATTTTAACAAACTGCAGCAGATTGTTACGTTTTGTTGCGCTGACAAAATAAGTGATTTCCTGTTCTATGTAGACATATCTGAGGGATAAGGGGTCTATAAGGTCTGTGTTCATCATAACCACCTGGTGTATTGAGGGTTTTTTGATGAGAAAAGCAGCAGGGTCTGCAACCCTGAAATTGCCATTGCATGGGATGACTATAATTTGACTTGTATCCTAGTGCAGACTTCTGGCAAAATCACTAAAACAATGTCATGTATGTCACGTCTACCCCAAAGCAGGTGGTCAGACACTATAGCTAGCTATTATGCGCTTCACCTATAACAGCCCCCTTTCCCTTAAGACAAGCAGGCCTACCAGTACTTGGTTGGCCCCAGGACTTATACACAATTTTATAAAGTCTGGCTAACGTGCTAGGGCAGATGCAAACTGAGCAAAGCAAACAGGTACTTACAGTTTAGCAGATAGCGTGGTTTAAAGACAGTTCAGGTAAAGGCAGGCTAAGTTTAGGGGATACTACAGTATCCGTTCCAGGTAAAAAGGCTGAGTTCAGGGATAGTCCAGTCCAATCCGGGACATACACAGGGGGTCCAACAGCAAGCAAGGCAGACTAACAGGAGGCTTGATCTAGAACAATGCAGGTAAGTCTGTCTCTATGACAAGCAAGGTATAGAGTGTACAGTTTGTTTATATCAGGTGACTGAGCAGATCAATCATCTAACAGGTGAACACAGACAGGGAGGAAAAGCGACAGCCAACACCCGGGTGCTGGAATGAGGAACAGGGGCACTAAGTGATCATGACAGCCAATCCCACAAGTAGGAAATGGCATATCTTGGGGCGTTCTATATGCCAAAGGTGTACAGAATGCCTCCAGGTTGCCATATTGCTTTGAACTTTGCAGAAAATTATAGCAGTTGCAGATTGAAAAAGAAAGGTATTTTATTAACCATGTCAATACTGGACACTTTCACACACTCCCTGTCCAGGCCATTTTTTTACTGTTTAAATTACAATTACTTAGTCATGCAACACTGTACCAAATTAAACATTTACCTTTTTTTTAGACCGATAGAGCTTTCCAAAGTGTGAATAAAAAAATATGTTTTTCTTAGTTTCTGTTACCAAGTAACAACAAAAACAATCTTTATAAAAGTAGGCCAAAATGTATTCAGCTACATTTCTTTGGTAAAAATAACCCAAACCAATGTATATTATTTAGTCTGTGTGAAAGATAAGAGTCCACAAACTATAGTGTACATATTTAAAAATTGACAATACAAATACCTACAACATGACCCATTTTTGCAAAGTACAAGGTATTTAGTGATAGGCATGGTGAGTTTCTTGAAGTTATAATTTTTTGTTACGATTTTTTGGAAAATGAATGAATGAAAAAATTAATGAAAATGAAATAAAAGGGCTGGGCCGGAAAGGAGCATATGTCTTTTAGACACATGCCCCCTTCTATGACACTGCAGTGAGAAGAGAGCATTTTATTGGACCGCTTAGACTAATAGGGCCAGATTCAGGTAGGAGAGCGGATCTTTATTTTGGAGTAACGTTTGTCATTTACGTTACTCCACCGAAACTTTAGGAGCAAGTACTGTTATTCACATAGCACTTGCTTCTAATGTTGCGGCAGCGTAGCGAAAATGAGCCGCGGAATTTAAATTGGGCGGGTAGGGGGCGTGTATTATTTAAACTAGGCGCGATCCCGCCGCGAACGTCCTGCGCATGCGTCGACTGTCAGTGCGCATGCTCCAAATTCTGTCAGTGAACGTCAATGACGTCAATCCCCATTCACGGACGTTTTACGCAAACAACGCTAAACTTTTTAAATTTGACGCGATGACGACGACCATACATAACATAGGATACTCCACCTAGGGGGCATGTTTTTCTTTACGCCGCGTATCGCTTACGGAAACGTCGGAAAGTCACTGCGTCGGGCCCACGTACGATCGTGAATTGCCATGTCTCGCTGATTTACATATTCTCGGCGTAAATCAGCGGGAACGCCCCGAGCGCCCATTTTAAAATTGCAGTTCCAGTACGACGGCGAAATACAATTACGCCGCTCGTATCTGAACTCAATCCCGGCGTATCTTGTTTTCTGCATACAGAAAACAGATAAGCCGGCTCAAAGTGAGAGTTATGCTGGCGTATCACTGATACTCCAGCGTAACTCTAGCTGAATCTGGCCCATTGGTCCAAGGCTCCAAGCTGTCCATTGAGCCCAGTGCCTCTGACAAGTAATCAAAGGCACTGTGAGCTCATCCTCTCAGTCTGCTGCAAACGGTGTGTGCCAGGCCAGCTTGTATTTAAAGAGTTCTGCCTGAATTTTATTTTTTTAAGTCAGCAGCTACAAATACTGCAGCTGCTGACTTTTAAACTAAATGTTTCTCCGCTGTATCCATCCCACTGATCATGTCATGAGATAAAATACCACAAAAATACCTCACATTTTGATGAAATAACTCTTTATTTTAGTAGTGTTTTTTGTAAATAACAAAAAATGTTAGAAACAATTAATGATTTTTTTTATCTCATATTTTAGATGTAAAATAACAATTTAGTCGTTGTTTCTTGTGTATCACATAAAATCAACCAACTGTATTAAACCAATGTTAAACCAATATACTGTAATGGTCGCCTCTATGCGAGTGGTCAGAGAATATAGCTTAGTGTAGCCTATAGCGGTCCCTATTTTTATAGGCCAAGCAAGCCTAGCCTACTGCTACCATGGCTGCAGGAATGCCAGATTCACTGTCCATGAAGAGCAGGAGGCAAAAGATAGGAAGAACAAAAGATTTCCTGTGGTTTCGGGAGTGCCGTTGTCTGCAGGGGATTGCTGGGACTGGTTTCTCACAGGAACATAGTCAGACAGACATGCAGATGGGTCAGTTCAGGCAGCAGGCAGAGACATGGTCAGAAAATAGGCAAAGGATCGATCCAGGCAGCAGGAAAAAATGTGGTCAATTAACTTGTGGGAGGGTGATCAGGAACACTGCTGCTGGCTTACACTGCATTGGTGACACTTGCAGCACATAGGAACATTTCTAAAGACTTACGCTGGTCTGGTGAACTGGGGCTGGTGTGGGGACAGTCAGAGACACCATTGCTGGCCTCCACTAGTGATGACACTTAGACTGGTGTGGCAATGGTCAGAAAAATGTGGAAAAAGTGCTTGCTGCACTGGCCTGATGTGGTGGCCATCAGGAACACTGATTTGTGTTACAATAATCTGGGGACACTGTGGCTGGTTTTGCGGTGATCAGAGAATTGTGACTAGGTGGAATTGTAGGGCTTGTTCCATCATGAGGTTGGGGGGGGGGGGGTGGTAAAACCTTGCAGTTCAGCTGCAGTTTTACCATCATTCAATCGCTACTCCCTTTAGGAATTTCAGAGATGCACTACAGCTTTTCTTATTAGAACACTGGAAGTACACCAGGTGATTATCATTAATACATACCTTCCCATTTAGATTCAGTCTGCATAGGCAAAACAGACAAACAGCTATATCTTCAGTAAAACCAAAGGTAAGAATCTGCTACTAAGTTAAAATGTCTGCATTGTATATACACTGTGATTAGCCACAGCCATCACATGGTACAAGGCTGGTGTGATTGGCCCTGAACCATGTTATCACTGTGACCAATTACAGAGATCACAATAGTAAACAATGCTATCATGAATGGATTCCATTCACGACAGTTGTTTACTAGTGGACATGTCCCTGTACCAACACCTGTGATTCACCTGGTGTTGGTGATCACAAGAGGGCGGTGCCACCAGTTGAAGTCGCCAATTGTCCCTGCCCCATTGCTATTTAGGAAATTTCACACAGAGGGTGAGGCAGACCGCAAGAGCATTCGTGGCGAGCAGAGCTTTTTTTTTTGGTCTGGCAGTGGCAGCGTGATTGACAATGGATCTACATCGTAGAGCCCCCCACCCCAAAGCACCCCCCATGTTGCGGGCATGTGGGCGACACTTTCTGCCCCCCCTCCTGACCTGCCAGGCTGCATGCTCAGATAAGGGTCCGGTAACATTTTTGGGAGGGACACCACGCCATGGTATGCATGTGGGGGACCCCATGCTGTTTTTTTTTTTCATAATTTTTAATTGCCGCCATTTTTTTTTTACATTCAGCTGACAGGAACCCACTGACAGCTGATGAGTCATACGTTGTTGGCTGGCTTCCCGGCCCACTCCTTAGCAACCAGCTCAATGTTATAAACAACTGCATAGTTGAATACTTAGTGAATTGCGCTTTCAAAACTGATTTACCGCAATCGCTATTTTACCGCATTTTATTGCCTGTTATTTATTTCTTCTTGGATTTACCCCTATATTCAATTTAAAGTGAATCTGTGTTATGCTGGGAAGGTTACTTTAGTCATGGCCCCTGCAAAGGCTTATACTCACTTTCCTTTAGCTCCACACTGTATAGGCCTAGACTATAACCAACTTGGAGCTTATATGGACTTTTATCCTTGCACCCTGTAAAAAATGGAGAGGTCGAAGGTAGGTAAACACAAGCTGCTGCTTGAGCTGGCTTTCAAGTGAACCTATTTCTTTGGCCTGCAAGGATAACACACAGGTTCTCTTTAAACTCATTACAATTAATCAGGTCATCTAACCGCCTTCTTAAGATAATTCCTACTCTAGGGCAGTGTTTCTCAATTCCAGTCCTCACGCCCCCCCAACAGGTCATGTTTTCAGGATTTCCCTCAGATGAAAAGGCTGTGGGAATTACTAAGGCAGTGAAACTGATCAAATCACCTGTGCAAAATAATGGAAATCCTGAAAACCTGACCTGTTGGCGGGCGTGAGGACTGGAATTGAGAAACACTGCTCTAGGGAGACAGTCTTTACACATTAAATAACCCACCACATGCCCAGTATTTGCTCTGCCTACAGAGGCCAGAGAAGGAGGCTGGAAATTGTCTATTGCTGTCAAGAGGTTACATAAAGTTTCCAATCAACTTGCATGACTTACATGGTGTTAAAGGCTTCATACGCTAAACATCTGTACAAGAGTAAAAATCACTTCAGCATGAGATCATTATGGGGAAGGAGGCTCCACATAAACTACAACAGGGATTCCTTACTAATGCACTACAGGTAGCTCAGGATAAAACCTGCAACTCCCCTTCAGTTACTGAGAATCTGAACATTTACAGTATGCTTTGTAAGATTAATAGGGGGATGTTACAGAGTTCACAGGGAACTGAGAATGAAGGGCAGTAAAAAGTCAAACACTGTAGTATTTAATGATCTTCTCATTAATTAGCTACATTTTTCAGCTGAAACGTTTGAACAATTTTGTCTCTAATACTTAGGAGAAATCTCATTTACTGTTTTTGTTTTGCCTTTATAAATATGGAAGGAGGACTGATTTATAAGACAGTAAGAACTATTTTTCACATAACATGTTTACATATAAGATTTATTCTCTCATAGTTTTTATTGTACTCTTGCAAACATAGTGCTGCAGTGAGTTCTACAAATCAGATACAAACCAGTAGCATTCCAAACTGTCTTTTTGCACCCTTATCACAAAAGATTCTGCTAACAGATTTATTATAGTGATTTTCTAGGGTTAACATGTATAGGAAGAAGCATACTACTGTAAAGACACATTTATTAGCTGCATACTGCCACCAGCAGGATAAAATACATATTGCAGCGTAACATTAGGCTTGTGTTACCCATGTAATAAAATTGTTACGTATAACAAAAAAAAAATCGAATCTGACATATATTGCTATGGCATATAGTAAATTGTTGTTATTATTCCAAGTAAAGAAGAATGGAGAGTTTTTTCTTGTGAAAAAAAAAGAAGAAGAATGGAGAGTATGTGAATGTGCAGTTATTCATAGTAAATCAGAATTCAGATTACTTTAGTCAGATTACTGCAACAAATTACTGCACTTTGAATCACCTTACTGAATACGTCAAATTTTTTCCCTAAAAATCGACAGCCTAACTGCATTATAATAATAAATTTCCCTAAACTGGCTATACAGTGTAAGATTTTTCTTGCTTAGACTCATGGACTGTCCAAGAGAAATCTATTCTCCCAACAACACTAAGACCCCTTTCACACTGGGGCGCTTTGCAGGCCCTAAAAAGATAAAAATAGTGCCTGCAAAGCGCCCTGAAACAGCCGCTGCTGTATCTCCAGTGTGAAAGCCCCGAGGGCTTTCACACTGGAGCTGTGCGCTAGCAGAAAGGTAAAAAAGTCCTGCTAGCAGCATCTTTGAAGCGGTGAAAGAGCGGTGTATTAACCACTCCTCCTTTGCTCCCGCTCCTGTCGGCAGAAATGGCCGAGCAATTGATCGTCTCTCGGATGCTGCCGCCGCCATCCTTAGTTCCCTTCTGCGCATGCGCGAGTAGTGTGGTGTGCCGTCACTGGTCCCTGCTCTCTCCTGGGACCAGTGTATTTCTAAGGAGACACCCGCATATAATGTGGGAGTCTATGCCCGGATGGGTGCAAATCTTAGACAGGTGTCTGCACTTCCCTTCTCCCTGAAAGGTGCCAAATGTGACACCGGAGGGGGCGAGGGTTCTGAAAAATGGGTGTTCAATTTTTGTGTGGAACCCCACTTTAACTAGAATGGCTGTTTTGGAGGCAATCTCGTCTTTTCTTGAAAATCATTATGATGGTACTCCCCATGCCTTTTACAGTAGGAACCTTTAAAGTATGTGTTAACAGGAGTTCTTATATTACCTGCTTGAAGAGAGAGAGGACCTACACAATATCCTCTTTACTTAGAGAGATTCAAACTTTAGAAACCTGTCAAACAGTTCCCAGACACGCTTACTTTTGAGATTTTGCGGCAAAACAGTGGAGCTTAACTCTCTTTTGGACTAAGCGCATCTAAAACAAAGATTGTGCTCAAAGGTCATTGGTAGGCATTGGCTAGGTCAATCCAGATTATTTATTACTAAAATATGTTGCCCGACGGGAGAGATGGTTCATGCCTCAAAACAGATAGCTTCTGTCTTTTACAAAGATTATAAGGTCTTATATAATATCCATAACCCAGACCCATCTCTTTTAGATCATCAACATTCACCCAAGCTCATAGATTACCTCAAACGCACAGCCTTACCTCGCCTCTCAATCTGAAAGGCAGATAGTCTATTAACACCTTTATCAATTGACAAACTAACACACATTATCAAAGGCCTCCCATCGGGTAAAAGTCCTGAACCCCCGATGGGTTCAGGACTCGAGTAGGCTTTGTGACCAAGAGGGAAGCTTGGGACAATACAATTAGGAAACTGTTGTTGATGTATTACGCACAGAAGACTAAACGACCACTTTGTCTGCTATCAATAGAAAAAGCCTTTCTGGAATCAGTCCTTCATTCTGCACCTACAGCTAGAATTGGGGTCAATGGCCTGTTATTTGACACAGTGAACATCCCAAACAGTACTAGACAGGGGTGCCCTTTATAGCCCTACATGTATATATTATCTATGGAGCACCTTGCAGTTGCTCTTAGGGTAAATACTATCTAAGGTGTTATGATGGGGCACTTCTTATATTTTAATTGGAAAAAGCCATTTTACAAAGTAGTTGCTTATGTAGAATATTAAAACAGTACATTATAACAGTCATTTTGTGTGAGATTCTTTGTACATACATGTTAAGGCACAGGTTTATGAGGGTATAGACATCCAATATATAAGAAACTTCATGTCATTCAGCTACCAATACAGTTCTGATTATGATTTTCATGGTTAACACCTTCATAGGACAGTCACATTCTACTTCCATCTAATGCCTTGTTTCCACTGAACGGAACGGTTCGGGCCAGTAAATTTCCACTGCAAATCGGACCGTCAGGGACCATTAAGGGTTTAGAAAAAATTCCTAGCGCATCCACCAATCAGTGAGATGTATTTGTAGGTCCGCCCTAATGGAACCGTTCCATTTCCTCTGGCCCCACATCTAAAGCAGGACCAAGAATGGTCCGGTACGGTTCGCTTTTATGGCACGCTTTCATAATGGAAACACCCGCTCAGTGGAAACGAGGTATAAGTATGCCTGTCTGCTGGGCTTGGATTATTAAATTATTTTAGGCACATGTTTATCCATCCTCTAACCATCTATGCCACCTTTGAGTACGTATGCACGCACTTTCTATGGGCATAGACTCATTTTTTAAATGGTAGTGCATCATTAATGTCCCTCTTCCATTGGCGTATGAAGGGAGGCTGAGCCTGAATTTATGCCTTGGCTATGCCCTTACAGGCAATAAACAGTTTCATTTAGAAATGTAGCTTGGTATTTGTCAATTTCCAAGTCTGGCAGAAGTCCCAGAAGACAGTTTGGGGTCTAATACCACTGGGGAACCCATATTGTCATGTAAAAACTGGACAATCTGCGTCCAGTATGTCTGAATGTTTGGGCAGCTCCATATGAGATGGAAGAACGTTCCAGGTGCTGCGTGGCACAAAGGGCATGTCAGATCATAAGTATGGAGGAATTTCACCTTTTTTAGGGGAGTCAGGTAGGCTTTGTGTACAATGTATATCTGTGTCAGTTTGTCAGATAACTTGGGGACGTTAGTCTGGTTCCTTCCAATATTTCATCCCAGTCTACCTCCTCCCATTAAATTTTTGCCTTTTGTGCAATGACATTTGAACTATGGTTTCTGATCTTCAGATACAGGGTTGATATGAGTATAGAGGGTTCCTCTGCCATTATTACATCCAGAACTGGGGAAGAATCTGACACTACTTCCCTATTTGGTAATTGTGTTTTCAATGCATGGCGCAGTTGTAGATACTTAAAGGCGATCTGGTTAGGGAGTGTAAGTACTTGAAACTGATTGATTCTGGAGTTAGATAACACCTGATGGAGGTATATTATGCCATGTGTAGCCCATACTGTCGAGTCTGAGAAATATTCTAACTCAGGTAGGTGTTTGTTGAAAAGAAAAAAATAGCCCTAAGGCTGACGCTGTGCTATATAATACAAAGTGATAAATTAAATGAGGAGCAGCTAGCACTAAAGTTCAGTACAAAAACTTAAATAAGATAAAAAATTCAAAAGAGTGCAGCGCATATGATGAAATTAAATTAGTACATGAAAAGCAAATAGGTAATAAACCTAAGTTAAAATTGACAAACACAGTGAAAGTGCTAAACAAATGTAAATAATGATAAACACTCTGGGGAACAAAAAAAGAAAACATGAGTGTTGTGAATAAAAAACAAAGGCAGAGTCCCATTCATAATAATATAGAAAAAGTCCATGTGAAGGGTTAACTTCCAAAGTGTCCAGGTGATTCCAAAGAAAATAGTGAATAAACACCAATCTTCCCAAAAGAACCAAAAAACTTGTCTTCAAACACCTATGAGTGTAGTTTCCTGCTTACCAGAGAAAACGACTGTTTTGAACCAGTCTAATCAAGCTCACAAAAAGGTGTTTTTATTCACAAAGATATGCATTAGTCGACAGTCAGATTTGCAGAGAAACGGTACCAGTCAGAGACAAGCATTTTCAGCGTTTGCAGATAATAAACCAAAGGAAAATCAAAAAGAAAGGGGAAATAATAAAAGTAAAATAAACAAACGAGGTGCAAGTTCATGGCTCTCTCACCCCAGCACCCCCCCAACCGTAAACTACCAGGCGCAGACCCAACCGGAAACCTCCCCAGAGTACACTAGGGTAAATGACTGTCGCCCCTGCGCCAAATCCTTATATATCCAACCAGAACATATAAGTAACTCAGCAGCCGATCGAATTAGGTGGCGCCCCGGGAGAGAGGGGAGGGGCAACAGCCCCCATGTCGGGCAGGGGGGGGGAGTCCATCTCTAGTCAACCATCCCCCCACCCCCGCGGATCCACCCAAGCCGACCAGACCTTATCGTACTTAGCAGGGCACTGCCTACTCTCATACGTAAGTTTGTAAAGGGGCAAAGCTGAGTCCACCGCCTTCCTCCAGGAACCAAGGGTGGGGGGTCCCACCGACTTCCACCGTAGCAGTATCTCTCTCCTAGCATAAAACAGTAAGAATGTAATACATAGCTTAGTATATCTGTCTCCCTCGACCTCACCCAAATGACTCAGAAAGATCACCATGGGGTCCAACGGCACCCTGGTCCCCCCTATATCGCTAAGCCTCTCTGCCACCTCCGCCCAGTACGGCCGAAGCTTCGGGCAGTCCCAGACCATGTGCCAGAAGGTACCCAACTCAACCCCACACCTGGGACAGCTCGGATCCAGATGTGGGTAAATGCTGGCCATTCTATGAGGGGTGAAGTAGGCCCTATGTAGGAACTTGAGCTGGAGGAATCTGTCTTTAGTTGCTATCATGGACGGGATGTAGGTGGAGACACACTCCTCCCATTCCTCCTCCCCCAAAGCTGGAATGTCCCCCCTCCACTTATCCATTACCCGGGTGAGTTTAACATCATGGCCCACCGTCAGATACATATACAGAGTGGAAAGGGGCTTCCCCATTGCGCTAGATGTCAACGGTCGCTCGATTGAGTCAGGTTCCAGGGTCAGTGTGTCCGGAAATTGGGCCCTCATCGCATGCCTCAGCTGGTAGTATTTAAACTCGAGGGAGTTAGGGAGGGAGTACTGCAATCTCAGCTCTTGAAAGGGCTTGATCCTACCGTTTGCTATGACATGTCAAGCTCAGGGATATGGGTCTCCCCAAAACCACTCAGAACGGCAGCTAGTAAATCCAGGGATAACTCAGAAAATAAGACAAAATTTCCCATAGATCACATGGACTTTTTCTATATTATTATAAATGGGACTCTCATGTTTTCTTTTTATTTTTCAGAGGGTTTATCATCATTATTTACATTTGTTTAGCACTTTCACTGTATTTGTCAATTTCAACTTAGGTTCATTACATATTTGCTTTTCATGTACTAATTTAATTTCATCATTAGCGCTGCACTCTTTTTTAGGTGTTTGTTGAACCATAGTGGGGTGTGGGTGTGAATTTCCCCAGTGTTTTGTTTTTTCAACGTGATTTCCCATATTCTTTGATGATGGAGTAGCATTCCCATATTATACCTTCTGTTTTTTAGTGAGTTGTTTCCCTCTGAGGATAGCTTGGAGCGGGGTAAATGCTGGGTGACCCAGTTTATTACATACTAGGGACCTATAGTGTTGCATTTCCACTTTGTTAAAGTGGTATATGTGGGAGAGTTGAGCTGTCAAGTAATAATGCTGTAAATCAGGAAGGGACACTCCTCCCATATTTGCAGGGTTCTTCAGAACATGCCAGGCCAGTTTGTCTGCTATTTCCCAATACGGCACTCCCACAAGTAACGCCATTCTATGGAATCGAAGGCTTTGGCAGTGTCTACCACCCTGGTTCCTGAATTGTCATGTTGAGCCTGTATGTGCATGTATAGTCTCCTAATGTTCATGGCAGTGTTTTTCCCTGGCATAAAGCCAGTTTGGTCAGAGTGTATTAGCGTGAGTATAGCTGTATTTAAGCGATTGGCTGGTATTTTAGCTAGTATCTTAATATCTACCTTTAGGAGTGAGATAGGCCTGTATGACTCAGGGTAATGGGGGTCTTTGCCCGGCTTGGGGAGCACGATTATTTTGGCCTCCTGCATGGATAGAGGGAGCGTGTTTGTGTCAAATATGGATTGGTAGAGATCAGGGCCGGACTGGCCTACCGGGATACCCGGTAGGCCGGCTGCCTGTCAGTGAAAAATCTATCAACCAGTCTGCAGTGGCGGCCGCCGTCGCGGCCGCGGCGGCCACACTTGCAATTATGCCTAATGCTGGGGTGGATGCCTGCGCCTGAGCCTCCAGTCAGTGTCTGCCATTATGTCACACCTCACACGTGTACAGTGTGTCTTCGCGGTAAAAAGCAGCGGCCGGCCGCCGCCATGATCGCCGCTGCAGTGCCGCAAGCTCCTTCCCGCGACTCACTCACTGACTGCCTGGAGGAGAGATCATGTCACGCCACGAGTCTGAGGGAGGGGAGGAGCCGAGCAGGAGAACACAGAATGTGACCGGCGTCATCCATTCCCATCGTCCCGTGCGGTGCGCGCCAGTACCGCCCACTTTCTCCTGCAGGGTGACATGAAGGAAGGAGTTAGTTCACCATGCCACCCTTGGAGCACGAGCGTCACACACACACAGAGTCCAGACACGATTGGCAGCTGTGCAGTGGCAAGGCAGAGGACAAGCGGTCATCAAGGCAAGCCAGGAGGTGAACTAGAAGAATTATAAAATCCTAGGCTAGGCCTGCCTGCATATATGTTCTAATATCGACTCTCTCTCAGAGTCACTCCCCCGGAACCCCCTCCTCTCTCTGTCAGTCGCCTACCTTTTTGCTGCCCCTGTTGTAAACTGTATTATAATCTCAGAGAGAAGGGGGGGAGTTACCCCCCCTTCTCTCTGAGATTATTATACAGTTTACAACAGGGGCAGCAAAAAGATAGGTGACTGACAGAGAGAGGAGGGGGGGGGGGCCTGGGGGTGCACCGTTATATCATATAACGGTGCACCCCCCGGGCCCCCCCTGGTCTGCAGAGCATTTTAATCTTCTCTTTCCCACCACTGCAGAGCCTCTCTCTCTCTCCCCCCACCATTGCAGCCCCCCCTCTCTCCCCCACCATTTCAGCCCCCCTCTCCCCCCCCCCCCCCACCATTGCAGCCCCCATCTCTCCCCCACCATTGCAGCCCCCATCTCTCCCCCACCATTGCAGCCCCCCTCTCTATCTCTCTCTCCCCCACCATTGCAGCCCCCCTCTATCTCTCTCTCTCCCCCACCATTGCAGCCCCCCTCTCCCCCCACCATTGCAGCCCCCATCTCTCCCCCCACCATTGCAGCCCCCCTCTCCCCCCCACCATTGCAGCCCCTTGCAGCCCCCATCTCTCCCCCCCAACATTGCAGCCCCCATCTCTCCCCCCAACATTGCAGCCCCCATCTCTCCCCCACCATTGCAGCCCCCCTCTCTATCTCTCTCTCCCCCATCATTGCAGCCCCCCTCTATCTCTCTTTCCCCCACCATTGCAGCCCCCCCTCTATCTCTCTCTCCCCCACCATTGCAGCCTCTCTCTCCCCCACCACCACTGCAGCCCCCCTCTCTCTCCCCCCCCACCATTGCAGCCCCCTCTTTCTCTCACCCACCATTGCAGCCCCCCCCTCTCTCTCTCTCCCCCCCACCATTGCAGCCCCCCTCTCTCCCCCCCACCATTGCAGCCCCCTCTCTCCCCCCACCATTGCAGCCCCCCTCTCTTCCCCCACCATTGCAGCCCCCCTCTCTCTCACTATTGCAGCCCCTCTCTCACCATTGCAGCCCCTCTCTCACACCATTGAAGCCCCTCTCTCTCTCACTATTGCAGCCCCTCCCTCTCTCACTATTGCAGCCCCTCTCTCTCTCTCACTATTGCAGCCCCTCTCTCTCTCTCACTATTGCAGCCCCTCTCTCTCTTTCTCACTATTGCAGCCCCTCTCTCTCACTATTGCAGCCCCTCTCTCTCACTATTGCAGCCCCTCTCTCTATCTTACTATTGCAGCCCCTATCTCTCTCACTATTGCAGCCCCTCTCTCTCTCTCTCACACACACTATTGCAGCCTCTCTCTCTCTCACTATTGCAGCCCCTCTCTCTCTCACTATTGCAGCCCCTCTCTCTCACTATTGCAGCCCCCCTCTCTCACTATTGCAGCCCCCCTCTCTCTTTCTCACTATTGCAGCCCCTCTCTCTCACTATTGCAGCCCCTCTCTCTCTCTTACTATTGCAGCCCCTCTCTCTCTCTCTCTCTCACACTATTGCAGCCTCTCTCTCTCTCACTATTGCAGCCCCCCTCTCTCTCTCACTATTGATGCCCCTCTCTCTCTCTCACTATTGCTGCCCCTCTCTCTCTTTCTCACTATTGCAGCCCCTCTCTCTCTCTTACTATTGCAGCCCCTCTCTCTCTCACACACACACTATTGCAGCCCCTCTCTCTCTATTGCAGCTCTCTCACACTATTGCAGCCTCTCTCTCTCTCTCACTATTGCAGCCCCCCCTCTCTCAAACACTATTGCAGCCCCCTCTCTCTCTCTCTCTTATTGCAGCCCCTCTCTCTCTCACACACACTCTCACTATTGCAGCCCCTCTCTCGCTCTCTCTCACACTATTGCAGCCCCTCTCTCTCTCACTATTGCAGCCCCTCTCTCTCTCACTATTGCAGCCCCTCTCTCTCTCTCTCTCTCTCTCTTCACTATTGCAGCCTCTCTCTCTCTCTCTCACTATTGCAGCCCCCCTCTCTCTCTCTCACTATTGCAGCCCCTCTCTCTCTCTCTCTCTCTCTCACTATTGCAGCCCCCCCTCTCTCTCACTATTGCAGCCCCTCTCTCTCTCTCACTATTGCAGCCCCCTCTCTCTCTCTCACTATTGCAGCCCCCCTCTCTCTCTCACTATTGCAGCCCCTCTCTCTCTCTCACTATTGCAGCCCCTCTCTCTCTCTCTCTCGCTCACTATTGCAGCCCCTCTCTCTCTCTCTCACTACTGCAGCCCCTCTCTCTCTCTCTCGCTCACTATTGCAGCCCCTCTCTCTCTCTCACTATTGCAGCCCCTCTCTCATGGATTTCTTAAAAAAATAAAAAGAAGATAACTTATGTATTATAATAAAATAATATACTGTAAATAATAATAATAATAAAATGTGAATGTATTTATTATAATAAATGAAATTTTCAGGTAAAAAAAAATGTGCATTTATATATATATTTTTGCCTGTTCTCTCTGCATTGATCTCCTGTATCATGTTTGCAGTCTCTGGCCATCTCTTGTATCATGTGAAGTCTGCAGTCTGAGGAAATTTGGAGAGGAGTCAAAAGTGGGAGTGTTGCTGGGATGGGGATCATGGGAGAAGTCAGAGGTGTGTGGACTGTGGAAAGGAGACTATAGGAAAACCACAGCCACCAAGCTGGAGCCGACTGACTGATCCCGGCTGCAAGGTGCACCTAAAAGGAGGTCAGTGACAGCGCCGCAAGGCCAGCCTAAGGGGGGGGGGGGTCACTGATGTAAGGGGGAGTGAATGTAATAATGTAAAGGGACACTGATATAAAGGTTTTCCCCCTTATATCAGTAATCCCCCCTTACCTTAGGCTGCTTTCACATTGAGGTGTTGGGGGCGTCGGCGGCACCTTTAACCCCCACTAGTGGCCGAAAAAGGTTAAAATGGTTAAAATCGCCCCCCAAAAAGTGCTGCTGCTGATTCCAACACGCTTCCAGATTTTCTGGGGTCCCCCTTGATGATTGACCACTTTTAACTGGAATTTACTTATATATATAAAAGCCCTATGTGATTTTTATATCTGTCTTCTGTATATATAATACACTCTTCAAATGTGCATAGTTTTCCCTTTCATGAACAAGAACATAATGACGTTATGCTATGGGGCTGGTATGACATTTTTTCCAGGGCTGGTTTTTATTCCCAGTCCGGCCCTGGTAGAGATCCTTGAGTTTAGGTATAAGTGTTTCATAGTATGTTGCATAAAACTTCAGCAATATCCTGTGTAGTTATGGGTGCATCTAGTAATTTCACTTGCTCAGTTGTTAGTTATAGTATTAGATAAGATGACTGTTTAAGTCTGTTTATTCTGGTGGTAAGAATCCATTGGGCCTGTACTTTAAATTCAGCCCAGAATGTGTTAAGTGAGGGTGGGATTCTAGGTCTGTCCAGGTAGTATATTTAATCTCTCTTTTAGTTTCAATATGTTTATTATACATTTAGTTTCAAATATCACATTACAGAATGGAAGAAAATTGTACAATTGAGTCAGTGGAAGCAGTAAAAAACACACAAAGAATGCATTTTCAATTATTATAAACAAGATGGTACTCTATACACATATTGTAGAACTCGTAATAAAATTTGCATTTCAGCACATACTTTTGTATACTAACTGATTTAGAAGACTGTGACTAAAATCCATCCATCTCTATGGCATCGTAAATCTCACCATACAAATAAAAAACTAAGAAGAATAGAACAGTATCTTTTACAATAAATATGAACATAAAAAATATTTCAGAAATTCAGCACCACTCCCAATACATAGAACACCGGGAGTGGTATCGGGATAGTTATGAGAAAGATTAAGTTTCTCAAACCTATCACTACAAGATGAACTTGGTAAATAAACAAAAGTATATAAAAAAATTAAAAAAAAAAAAAAAAAGGAGGGGGGGTGCGTGGGGGGAGGAATCTCCGTCCCCGCTAAAATAACACTTAATAGTTAGATCAGAAGAGATCTAGGATCACTTGATATATAATTGATTCATGGGTCCCAGACTGCATTGAATAACTCCATTTTGTCTTGAAGGATAGCGGCCATATGTTTATTAATTATGAACCATGTGAGATTATTTTTAAGCTGTTCGAATAGGAGCAAGGCCGACCTCCACGATCTAGCTATTACTAGTCTAGCAGAGATTAATATCAATTTTATAAGGCACTTCTGGGATTTAGAGGCGTTTTTCACATCGTATCCCAGCAGCGAAAGTTTCGGAGTTTTAAGTAATTTAACTTGGGTAAGAGTATAAATAAAATTATACACTCTGATCCAATAACGTCTCACTTTCGGGCATTTCCACCATATATGATACAAAGTTCCCTCCTGTCCACATCCACGGAAGCAAAGAGGAGAACAAAGGATGCTAGTCTAGAGGGGAACCATGTACCACCTCAAAAGTATTTTATAATTCGCCTCAATTATTGAAGTGTTCATAAGAGAACGTGACACTCCCCGTGCCAATTTGCACCATTCCGAGATCTCGAATGGTAGATTTGTGGGCTGTCCAGTTAATAATCGGTGACGTGTCTTGAGGCAGGTTTTCATTGAAAAAAGTGTGAATTTCCTTTCCAGCCTCTACTACTACAATAGGATCACTTAGTAAAGACGCATTGAGTCTCCAAGGGGAAGGGCCAGGTTTAATCTCTCTTTCAATGGAATCATCTGTAAGGGCCGACAGCCAGTGGGGGTTCAACCTCCACGTGCGTACAGGCAGGGCTGGATTTACCACAAGGCCACCGAGGCCAGGCCTCGGGGCGGCAGTGGGTGAAGGGGCGGGGCCACTTCTGCGGTGACTTTTCGGCTTCGCGCCCCCCCCCCCCCCTCGAGCGGCTGCACTTGTTATTTAGGCAATGTAGCTATTTTTTGCCGCCTGTTGCCGAGCTCCCCCCCCCCCCCTCTTTACAGTAAAATTTCACAGCGCCGCTCCAGGACTCCTTTGCTCCAGCCTGTCCCTCTGGAGCGGCGCTGTGTCTGTGTGTGAGTGCAGCGGGGGGCGGGGAAAGGGAGCATCGAGAGGTCAGCTGACCTCCTGGCCAGTGGGGACACCAAGCACCCAGCGCTGAGGAGAGCCCGGATGTCTGAGATGGTCAAAGATGCAGAGGTAAGGAGGAGAATGGATCCTCCCTCTCTACATCGAGCTTTGTGTGGGGGGGGGGAGGATTGAGGTGTGTGTTCTACATCGAGCTGTGTGTGTGTGTGGGGGGGGGGGGGAGCGTGTTCTACATTGAGCTGTGTGTGGTGTGTGGTAGGGGGGGGGGGGTGAGGTGAGTTCTACATCATGAGCTCGTGTGTGTGGGAGGCGGGGAGGGGGGGAAGGTGAGTTCTACATCGAGCTGTGTGTGGGGGGGTGGTTAATTCTACATCGAGCTGTGTGTGGGGCATCGAGTGTGAGGTGAGTTCTACATCGAGCTGTGTGGGGAGGGAGGGGGAGGATGAGTTCTACATCGAGCTGTGTGTGTGGAGGGGAGGAGGGGGGGTGAGGTGAGTTCTACATTGAGCTGTGTGTGGGGGGGAGGAGGGGGGGGGGTGAGTTCTACATCGAGCTGTGTGGGGGGGGAGGAGGAGGGGGGGGTAAGGTGAGTTCTACATCGAGTTGTGTGTGGGGGGAGGGGGGGGGTGAGGTGAGTTCTACATCGAGTTGTGTGTGGGAGGAGGGGGGGTGAGGGGAGTTCTACATCGAGTGCGGGGGAGGGGGGGGGAGGGGGGTGAGTTCTACATCGAGCTGTGTGTGTGTGTGGGGGTGAGGAGGGGGGGGTGAGGTGAGTTCTACATCGAGCTGTGTGTGGGGGGGAGGAGGGGGGAGGTGAGTAGTGCTGGAATTTACAGGAGTCAGGTAGGTCAGTGTGTGTGTGTAAGGAAGCACTCCACTGGCTGGGGACAGTGACATCTGAGATGTAAGGAGGCACTCAGCTGGCTGGGGACAGTGACATCTGAGATGTAAGGAGGCACTCAGCTGGCTGGGGACAGTGACACCTGAGATGTAAGGAAACACTCCACTGGGGACAGTGACACCTGAGATGTAAGGAAACACTCCGCTGGGGACAGTGACACCTGAGATGTAAGGAAGCACTCCGCTGGCTGGGGACAGTGACACCTGAGCCGCCGTACACACAGCCGAGGTTCTCGCTGAAAACCAGCGAGAACTTCGCTGGAATGCACATTCCAGCGAGGACCTCGGCCGTGTGTACGGTGCCATTCCCGACGGGCGGGTCGCCGATTTCGACGGCCGGCAGGGAACCTCGACGGGCGGAACGATGTGTTCTGCCCGTCGAGATTCCCTGCCGTGTGTACGCGGCCTGAGATGTAAGGAAGCACTCCGCTGCCTGGGGACAGTGACATCTGAGATGTAAGGAAGCACTCCGCTTGCTGGGGACAGTGACATCAGGGCTTTTATGGGGGGCTTTGTGATGGATGACCTTATATGGGGGCTTTTTGATGAGGGGAATCTGTGATGGGGGATCGGCGGCTGTCTCGGCTCCTCCTCGCAAGAACTAACCCCCTTCATGCGAGCTCTCTCGCATATGGGTTAGTTCTTGCGGGCGCACTCCCGTTGATACATTTGACGGCTATATCACTTGGCCCCTGTGTGTGGGGGGGCAGCATTGAAGGACCCAGCCTTGGGGCGGCACAGGGAGTAAATCCGGGCCTGCGTACAGGGGGGGTACTCACCCAGCAAGGGGAATGGTCTGACAACATCCTTGGTTCAATCACTGACCCCGTTAACTTAGGTATGAGAGCCTGGGACACTAGACATGGTATTAAGGCTCGTGGAATGGCATGTGTAGGCTCTGGTTGTGGGGTTGTTGTGCCTCCACACATCCACTAGGGCAAACTCTGTCATGGTACGAGATAGTTTGGTCTGCACGGGTGCACCCTGTTGGTCCCCTATTTGCATTGGTCGATCTAAAGATGGAGACATTACCTTGTTAAAGTCCCCCATCCAAATTGCTGGTATGGTCGGATGTTGTGCTATAAAGGCTAGGCCCTCTGTAACTACATACAATTTGTATGGGGGGGGGGGTAGCTGGCTATAATCAGCAAGGGGGCTCCTCCAACAAGAACAAGTGCATGTAAAAAGATATATCTACCCTGCCAGTCAGTCTCCACAGCTATCAATTCAAATGGGGCATCACTACAATTCTCACAATAACAATGCATTTTTGGGCTTCTTTTCCAACATAAAAACTTATGCACAACGGTGCATGCAACATTTCCCAATGCTCTGATCTGGCATTTTCTTTCCCTCCCAGCTTTTCACCTCCCCAACTTGGTGAAGGCATACAATACCCATGAATCAGTGTCCAGACTTTCTTCCAGCCTTCCAAACTGACTGGAGGTGTTCTACTTGAACTAGTTATAGCATGAAAATAAGCTATGGTGAAAAAATAGTCTGTATATGTGAGATAGGGTGATTTCTCACTGCACAGCGCATGGGAAGGGAGCAGGTGAAGTCCTATGTTCAGTAGTCCTTCAATCGAGCTAGTCTCTTGCCGTTCAGGATTCTGGAACACTTGAGTACAAATTATGTGACCATATAGTTCAGCAGTGTCTCAAGGTTGGTCAGATTTTATCATATTGTGAGTTAATGTTAGTTATAGAGCATTGTTGCCCAGGCATGCCCTGTGTATGGGGGCATTGTTCCCAAAGAAGATAAATACTGATGTTTTTACCCCCCCCCCCTTGTGTGGAGCATGATTTAATGTTCTTAATCCCCATCCCCTTGCAGATAGTCCTGTGGGGGGGGGGGGGGGTCTGTGTGTAAAGTGATACAGGGGAAATGGGGAGAGCTGTGGGGGGTAAATCCTCCATTTGTGGGCAAAGGTAGTTGTACTCACTCCATTTCTGTAGTCAGCGTGTTACATCTTATCCGGGAAATCAGGGAAAAAAGAGATGGATAACATCACTGCTAAACAGTGTGTATACCTTTAAATGTGTACCCAAACAAAAACAAAGTGTAGGTGGAAACTAAAACTGTGTCCACAAAACTGCATAATGTGCAAACTAGTGCTGTGACTAGAAACAACTCAAAAATGCCAGTGCAAATAAACAAACTCCAAACACTGACTGATGTCATAAAAACAACCATCCAAATGGCAGTGCATTAAATGAAATCTCTATCACATATAAAGTCCATAGCTTTAGGTACTTCAGTCTTTAGGTACTTCAGCGCTTACCTTAATGGTGAGTATGACAGCTTTCAATGGCTAATTTCCAGCCTCCCAAGCAGATAGTAACTTCTATGTAAATGTTTCCAGACACTGGGGTAGATTCATGTAGCAATTACTCCGGCGTTTTTAGAGATGTGCGGCGTAACTGTTATTTAGCGCCGTCGGATCCATGCGTCGTACCTACTATCCCAGATCCGCCTTAAAATCGGGGTAATTTTTTCCGGTGTAACTTTTCCACGCCGGCGTGTCTTTGGCGCATCTTTTTGAGTCACGTGTCTTCATCTGGGGTGAAGACACGTGACTCAGTGTCGTAACGCGTAGGGAAAAGACGTGCATCGAGTGAGTGACATGCCCCCTGTGCTGCGCTGCGGTACCGCTGTAATACAGGCTCGTTTTTCATTCATCCACTGTAAGTGTGTTTTTACTTTTAATAAAACGGTGTATCAAAGATAATACACGATTGGAGGCCTCTTTGTCTTCCTCCTTCCCTCTGTCCTTTTGAGACCGCAGGCACTGACTTTTCACCGATCCGTGGCGGTGGCCAGGATCTCCCGGGAGATTGCCAGTGAAAGGATCTGTTGATGCTTTGATATTACCTACTTAAGGTGAGAGTTCTGGGAGACCAGACCCGGTGTGTGGGTGTTTTTCTTCACAACTCTCGGATCAGTGGGCATCCTCCTTTATTTTGCTTCACCATTACGGATAATCATTGCACTTGTTGGAATATTTGCTGCACTCTGTTTGGACTTTGACCTCATATGCACTCTAATTCAGCACTGTTGCACTATTTTCACATGTATTGATTTTGGTTGTTGAGTTTACAATTTTATCACATGTATTGATTTATGTTATGTTTAGTCTACAATTTGCGCTGTCACTTTATTCACTATTATTTTCACTAGGTGCTGTGTATGCATTTCTGTGCTTGCTGCATATTGTTACTGACCCTAGATAGACCTGAGTAGTAGCGCAGAAGCCCCACTTGATTTAATTGGATACTTGGCTTTCCTAATACAAAGCGGAAGTCGATCGGTGGCCATTTTGAAAGAAACTGGTCGCCCATACAGACAGCGAGCATTTTAATGGTAGCAATGTATAACCAATGACAATACATCAGCGGCCATGAGAAGTGGCTCTAGGTATTCAGTGGGATAGTTACCTTTAGTTCTCTCCGGCAGACCTATGAACCAAAGATTTCACCTTCTCAGTCTGTTTTCCATTTCATATTGATGTGCATGCAGTTGTTGTATTTTCCTTTGCATGTCTTCTGCGGTATGGCTTAAGGGGTGCAGTATATCCTCTGCTGCTCCTATGCAGGTCTCTGCCTCTGTGACCCAGTCCCTCACAGTAGAAAGATCTTGTCTAAGCAGGGATATATCGGTTTTAACCTCATCGATCTTCGTAGTAGTAAGTGTCCCCTGGAGGGTATCTATGGCCTCCAGTACTTTGGCTGTGTCTGCAACCCTGATGTTCTGCTGCAGAGCACATGTCGGCGCCATCTTGGTCTTCCTGGCCTTTATCCTGGTGTCTGAATTTCACAAGCTTATCCACCGCATCCGTGGTTCTTTTGGCTGGCGACATGGTGCTGGTCCGTTCCCCGCTGTTGTACACTGTCTGGCGGTAATGTTTTTAGGGCTATTTTGTGAGCAGGATATCAGGAAGGATAGTTATCAAGAGGAGCTCACTCTGCCTGCTTCCTACTCCATTGCCATCCAGGCCACGCCCCCCATGGGGCACTTCTTATAAGTTAAGTCTCTTTGCAGATAATTTGCTGATTTACATCTCAGACCCTAGGACTGCCTTCCCATGTATCCTACAGGAACTTGAGCAATTCAGCCTTAAAGTTAATGCTAACAGATCTAGTCGCTTAAACATTACCCTGTCTCAAAATGAGAAGGCTTTCTTGGAATTTTCTTTTCCTTTTTGATGGGAACCCCACTCCAAAAAATATCTAGGGCTTCACCTGATAAACTGTATGAATTGAACTACCTACATAAGAGAATACAAAAAGAATTATAGGATAGAGGAAACTCCTCTTACCTATAATGGGGTTTTTAAGTTGAGGAATCAATTGTAATAATAAGGTAAACACACCAACGCAAGTTTTGTAAATATATCAAAATTATAAAGTTTAATTTACATAAAAGTTACTATAAATATAAAACAAATTGATTAGGAGGATGACCACATTGGTTACAGAAAATGAAGACAAGGTTCTACTATTCTGATTGCCGACTAGTTTCGCACTTTCGTGCTTCTTCAGGGCATGGGTATATACAAGTAGTAATAAAATCAAAAATAAACATATATAAGTATATAAATGTGTGTGCTTACCAATCCTGCCAATCACTAGGATAAGACAAATATTCTGAACGCCTCTAGAAAGATTCCGATTGCATAGGAGGGACAGGGAATCCGTTGTAAAATTGTATTATATAGTATGTCATTGTTGTTATGTGCTATAAGTTTGTAAACAAAAAAAAAAAAAAAAATCCCCATTATAGGTAAGAGGAGTTTCCTCTATCCTATAATTCTTTTTGTATTCTCTTTTGTGCTTTACGCGGGGACTGTGAGTTATTTTCAATCGCATCTGGGAAATATTTATATCCATCCCCATTTTTCTGTGAACTACCTACATGTCTTAAACTCTACTGTTCATAGATTACAGGCCTGGTCGAATAGGGAATACTCTTATAGAATGGTAATTTAGAAAATGGCCATATTGCCTCGTTCTCTATATGTCTATCAAACTCTCCCCATCTTCTTACCAAGATTGTATTTTTGATCATTACATACAGCAATATTGTGGTACTTTTGGCCAAACTCAATTTCTCGTATATGAAATACTGGTAAAGTGTAAGATGGATGGAGATGCAAGGGTGCAACATATGGAGCTGTATAATATGACTACTATACTAACTTGGGTTCTTGATTGGTTTTCTCACTTGAAAGCTAAACAATGAGTTTCTATAAGACAGAAGATGTTAGAAGTACCAATGACTTTCCTTCCTTGGTTGTACAATTAACATTGCCAACAAGACAGTCACTCCCGCAATTAACTTAATCCTGCCTGAGGGTTTGGGATATAGCGATATGGAGATGGGGTATCTAACCACTCTCAGGCCCACTCACACTGATAATGGGTAATCTGGACTTCCCCAGGGGGCTGTCTTCTAGATTCTTAGGCTAACAGAGCAGATTGTCCTCCCAAATCTATCAAGTATATAATGCTGAAGGCCTCCTTTTACTAAATAAACTTACCACAGGGAAGTCAGGTCATCTAGGTAATTGGCTTGATTATTTCCAGCTTAAACATTTTTTTTTGAAAAGCTCACTAAACAAGGATGTTCTTGTGCAATATCAACTATATATAGCATACTTCTTCAGGGTGCCTTTCCTCATGTTCCACTGTACATCAGGGACTGGGAGTTGGGCTACTCAATCTCACCAGTAGATTGGGAAAGGTATTTTTTTCCAACAAACTGTATAAGTCAAGTCTCTCAGTCCAGATACAGGAGAGGAATTATAAATTGTATCTAGATGTACTGAAGTCCGGACAGAATATAAAAGATACTACCAAACTATCCAGCCAACTATTGGTGCTACGATAGGGATATTTGCTGCGGCTAGGGCTGTCATACCTTAAAATGTCAATGTTTGTGTTGTACCTAGTACAAAAGATTGGTGTCCAAACTAAACTATATAATGTGAATGAAAGAGTTGATAGTGGGCCTGTACGATAAATATTTCATATTTACATGGAAGGTTTGGATGGACTTTGATACCTCTGATATTTTAAGGTCTTACCTTTGACCAAGACCATCTATATATTAGGGCATCGATATATTAGGGCATCAGGTATTGGCATGGATTTGTCTGTACAGAAGGAGCACCCACACTTTCGTTTTTTTGGGCTTTTTATCTTTCTTTGTTCTTTTTTGCTTTATCCTTTTGCCCATTTTTTTTTTTCATTGGTTTAACAAACCTTAATTATTTTTCCTTACTGAGGGGTCTTTCCCTCCTGCTATTCCTGTGCTTGTTCATATGGTGCACAGTTCATGGATGCTTTGGTTTATACATAAGCAGATATAACTACAATAACCTGGTATTAACATGGATTTTTGAGGATTTGCATCATTAAATTTACAGAACATGCCCACAACTTTGAAGATTTTTCATTTATTTATTTTATTGTTAAGCAAACAGGACAAAATAACAGTGCCTAATTATTTACCACTCTAAAGTTAATACTTTGTAGCAGGCCTCCAACAAAATCGGGCATCAGGTCGCAATTGCGACAAGAAATTGTGACCTGGCGCCTGGGGAAGCTTAAGGTTGCAGAAGGCCGCAAAGCCGCGGCCTCAATTACCGGCCGACGCGGGGCACGATGGCTGCGGCTTTGCGGCCTTCACAGAAGGAATCTAGGAGTGGCCATCTTGAGGTGCCCGTTGGCGTTGGTTACAGGTTACATTACATTACAAGTAGCAAAAAAACAGCAGTTCTTATGTGTTTTTTCACTGCCATCTCCTTCCCTCTAATTAGAACCCCCAAACATTATATATATTTTTCATTCTAACACCCTAGAGAATAAAATGGCGGTCGGTGCTATACTTTCTGTCACACCGTATTTGCACAGCAGTCTTACAAGCGCACTTGTTTGGGGGAAAAATACACTTTTTTGGGAAATAAATACTTTTTTTAATTAAAAAATAAGACAGTAAAGTTAGCCCAATTGTTTTTATATTGTGAAAGATAATGGTACGCCGAGTAAATTGATACCTAACATGTCACGCTTCAAAATTGCGTCTGCTCGTGGAATAACGACAAACTTTTACCCTTTAAAATCTCCATAGGCGATGTTTAAAAAATTCTACAGGTTGCAAGTTTTGAGTTACAGAGGAGGTCTAGTGCTAGAACTATTGCTCTAGCTCTACAAATCGCAGCGATAACTCACATGTGTGGTTTAAATACTGTTTACATATGCGGGCGCTACTCACGTATGCGTTCGCTTCTGCGCGCAAGCTTGGTGAGACAGGGTGCGTTTTTTGCCTCCTAACTTTTTTAGCTGGCTCCAAACAAATTTGTCAAACCCTGCTTTGTGTAGAGTTACCTTTTGCAGCTATCACAGCTCCAAGTCGCTTTTGATACATCTCTATGAGCTTGCCACATTTTACCACTGGGATTGTTGCCCATTCCTCCTTGCAAAACTGCTCCAGCTCCTTTAAGTTGGATGGTCTTCGCTTGTGAACAGCAATCTTTAAGTCTGACCAAATATTTTCTATTGGATTGAGGTCTTGGCTTTGACTAGGTCATTCCAACACATTAACATGTTTCCCCTTAAACCACTTAAGTGTCCCTTTAGCAGTGTGTTTCACCTGCTGGAAGGTGAACCTCTGTCCTAGCCTCAAATCACACACAGAGTGGTACTGGTTTTGCTCAAGAATATCCCTGTATTTAGCACCATCTATCTTTCCCTCAACCCTGACCAGTTTCTCTATCTTGACTGCTGAAAAACATCCCCACGGCATTATGCTGCCACCACTGTGTTTCACTGTGGGAATGGTGTTCTTTGGGTGATGTGATGCGTTTGCGCCTGATGGCCAAAAAGTTCAATATTAGTCTCATCAGACCAGAGCACCTTCCTCCATACATTTTGGGAAACTCCCACGTGCTTTTTCGCAAACTCAAAATGTGCCATTTTGTTTTTTGCTCAAAGTAATGGCTTTCTTCTGGGCACTCTGCCGTAAAGCCCAACTCTATGGAGCGTACGGCTTATTGTCGTCCTATGTAAAGATAGATAGATTTGGATATTTTTTTTTATAACCTAACGCTGACTTGTACTTCTCAACAACATTGTCCCTTAGTCTTCATGGCAGTGTTTGGTTAGTGGTGCCTCTTGCTTAGGTGTTGCAGCCTCTGGGGCCTTTCAAAAAAAATGTGTATATGTAATGACAGATCATGAGACACTTAGATTGTACAAAGGTGGACATCATTTCACGAATTATGTGACTTCTGAAGGTAATTGGTTGCACCAGAGCTTTATAACAAAGGGGGCGAATACATACACAAATGCCAATTATCTTCTTTTTTTTTTTCTGAGAAATTGTTTTATGTGTATATTTTTCTAATTTTACTTCACCAACTTAGACTATTGTGTTCTGATCCATCACATATAATTTAGATTAAAAAACATTGAACTAAGGGCTTTAATGTAACAAAATAGGTACAAAGCCAAGGGGGTGAATACTTTTGCAAGACACTGTAATTATGTACCTTCTTATTTTATTTTTCTCGTTTACCTATAGATCTGTACATGTTCTGACTTTTGGCATCTTGTGAAAATAATAATAAAAGAAACACTACACTAAGGTAGGCCATACATATATCATTCTTAGCCGATTCCCTCATCCACACTATTAAAGAGAATGTGGGAATCCTTCCCGATGTTCTGATGTATACCGTCAGCGGAGGAGCCTTCCCCATCTTCAGAATAAAATGATTCGTTTTGCCAGCTATAGCCAGCAGCAAGAATTGTTTGGGAAAAGCTTGACAGGATGGTTGTACACTAGTCAATTTATAGTGGTCAGACACTTTTCTACAGCCTGTTATATGAGTAAACAGCTGAAAGATCCCCTCATCAACATGCTGCACCCTTATTATATTTGTAGGCGGTGGTCGACTGGTGACTAAGCTGTATTGCTTAAACTGTCATTGACCTCGCTATGCTGTCAGAAAGGTGTTCAGATCAAAAGAGTAAGTGAACAGAATAACAAATATTTAAAAATCCAACATTTCAAATGTGCCTTTATTTAGCCGTTTGCCTAGAATTCAGCTTCATAAATAATTTACAATTACATTTTCATAACAATACATCTGTTATATACATAAAATATGGCACAATCTTCAATAAGAAAATCAAAAGTTACATTTTATCATCTCTCTTAGACAAATGGTAGCATAGCTGGATGAATCTAATTCAAAGGACAGCTTTAACGACGGGTTTGCCGTTTGTAGAATCTCAGATTTTGCCCATTTGTCCCTGCCTTGACTTTGGACATCATCCTCTTCAAAATGTTCATATGTCAAATTTCTTGGGTATTTCAGTATATGCCTGTAGCACCCTGGAATATTCAGTTGCAGGGGGCCAACTCGAAATTTACAGAGCTGCAGACCAGCTTTGGCTAGAGCCTCCTTATACCAATGACCAACCTCATTAGAAGGATACTTAATGCTGTGTCCTGGCATGGGAAGAACTACCTAAAAACAAACATATTTCAGTCTATAAATAAATGAAGACAGAGGTAAAACTGCTCCTAACTGTGAAAGGTCCTTTTGCCCTTAAAGTGAAACTCTGGCTTTAATTGCTCAGACCAACAACCAGCCCACTCCCTGAGGTTTTTCCAAGGGCTTTTATTTATTCTTTTAAATTGTATACATGCCCTTTTTGCCATCTTCTAGATGGTCTAGTGATGTGACATGAGCTGTATGTTCTCTCTCAGCAGTGGCCTTCCTGGACTGAGTGGCGCTCACACAATGACATAAAAGCGAAGCTTAGTCCTGGACTACTGTGAACCCAGCCTGTTTTTTGATGCATCCCCCAGGGATTTGCCTATGACATGATGGACTCAATGGCAATGGGCAGAATGAAGTCAGTGTAATTCTGTCTGAAGAGGAACAGTGCTGGACCGAGGTGTAAGCTGTAGACAGCACTGAAGTGTGAAAAGGGTAGGTGCAGCCTGGGCATTTTTTTATTTTGTTTGAAAAGTAGTAGGAAGCCCATCAGGTTTTTTTTGCCATCTCTATAACATTTGAGAGATTCCCCTTAACTTTCTGTCCTGTAAACACAACAGGAAGTGAGAGGAAATCTCTTGAAGGTGAATCTTGTGACAGTTGTCAAAAGAAACAAGTGTGCCCTTTTACAACATAAACACACACATCCCTGTTCTGTTCAGTGAGGAGGAAATGCAGATTGTGAGTTCCAATAGCTAGGAACCACGATCTGTAATTTCCTCTAGGTCAATCCCCTCCCCCTTCAGTTAGAAGACACATTAGGGAACACAATTAACCCCTTGATCGCCCCCTAGTGTTAACTCTCTCCCTAAAAAAAATGGGGATATTCATTATAGCAAAAAGTACAAAATATTGTGTGTTTTTTTTTTAATTGTCGCACTTTGTTTATAGCGCAAACATTTTAAAATCGCAGAGAGATGATCAAATACCACCAAAAGAAAGCTCTGTTTGTGGGAAAAAAAAGGACGTCAAGTTTGTTAGGGTACAGCGTCACACGACCACGCAATTGTCTGTTAAAGCGACGCAGTGCCAAATCACAAAAAATGGCCCGGGCATTTTCCGGGGCTGAAGTGGTTAATAAACTACATATTTGCCACCATGGCAGATGACTTGTAGTTCTCAATGCACTCATAGTCAATTCACACTTCTTCCAGGTCACAAACTGAAAGCCCATACAAAAAGGTACACAACTGTCTGTTTTCCCAGTGCTGGATATTGATGCAATCAGAAGATTATGGCATTTTCACATTATATACCATGAAAAAAACCTTGTTACCTGGTTCATTAAATATACATTGTCTGCCTCTTCTGCAGCTGTGACAACATGAACCTATTTAAAACAAAACAAAAACAAAATTTTGAGTATAGTCAATATACATTGTACCCAAAATGCACATTCGCATTTACAACATCTTGTTGTAAAGCTAGACTTATAATGTATATTATTAGGGCTGTTACTGATCAAAATTTTTGTGTTCGATTAATCTTTTTTTTTTTTTTAATCGATTAATTTCGATTAATTATAAAGCACCTACAGATCCAACTACTTTTAGCTGATCTCCTTGCAGGCTGATTCCCAGTGCAGCTCCAACAACTGGAAAAATGGAGAGCAGGATACAAAAAGCACACAAAAGGCAGCGCTCGATAGGAATAGCATTAAAACGTTTATAGTCTTCAAGTAGGTAACAAAAGAAATATTTCACTGGAGATAAAATCGATGTAGCTACATAAACTGTAAAATTGTAGCAAAAGCAGTCATAAAAACATGTAGCTAAGTATGATACTGATATAAAAATGTGTACAATGATACCACCGCTGAATCCAGATGAGGAGTGGTTAACATCAGTCTGTCGGCATGTATATGTCCCATAAAGGGAACTATCACAACTCCCAGTGAATGGTTGTAGAATCCCAGGTTTATAGAGGGAAGTGTAACAGCCCTTGCGTGTGGCAGATAGTAAGGTCCCGCCGGCATGCAGATATGAAGACACAGCAAAGGAGCCCTTCAGATGGACATGGCAAGCCCCGCCGGGTGTCCGTGACGTTACTGGATCTCCGACGGAACTCCCTGAAGGCCCAGAAGCCGGCAGAGAGGTGAGTACCAATCAAAAGAATTTTAATCGATCAAAAAGATTTTGATCGATCAAAAAAATTAAAGATTAATCGATTAATTAAAAGTTAATTTGCACAGCCCTATATATTATATATGGAAAGTAGAGAAGTCATATGCATCATATTCATTCACTTTGAAAATGCTCTAAGACAGAATGTATAGCAGTACATGCAAAACACATCTGGATAATAACCCCTTACCGCCAAGCGTACGCATATATGTGGCCTCGGCTTTCAGGGGTTATAGCAGGATGATGCATGCAGCTGCAGACATCATCCTGGTACCGTTTTTTAGAGCGGGCGGTTGGCTCTTTAGGGATAACAACCGATGTGGCTAAAAGACGCTCGGCTGTTATACAGGAAGAGCAGAAGGGGACGTTCCCCTCACGCCGCCTTCTGCTGTTCTTACCGGGCCTCCTGTCCCACCGGGAGACCCAGTCCACAATCTGGCACTTCCGCCGGCTTTTATTCCAGTCTTCTCTTTCGGTTTACTTGGCTGCCAATGGCGCCAGTTTTTTTTAAAAATGACAGTATTCAGAATCGCCGTTTTTGGCGATCTTAATACTTTGAAATGTAAAGGATTTTAGGCCCCCGATCCCTGCATAAAGAGTACCTGTCACAAGGGATGTATACATTCCTTGTGACAGCAATAAAAGTGATCACATTTATTATTATTTTTTTAAAGTAACAAACATATAAAAAAAATAATAATAAAATACATAAAAAAAATATATATTTTAAAGCACCCCCGTCCCCGCGAGCTTGCGCAGCAAAGAAAATGCACACATAAGTTGCACCCGCATATGTAAACGGTGTTCAAATCACACATAAGAGGTATTGCCACGATCGTCAGAGCAAGAGCAAAAATTCTAGCACTAGACCTCCTCTGCAACTCTAAGCTGGTAACCGTTATTTTTTGTTAAAGCACCACTTATGGAGATTTTAAGGTACCGTAGTTTGTCGACATTCCACGAGTGTGCGCAATTTCAAAGCATGACACGTTGGGTATCTATTTACTCGGCATAACATCATCTTTCACAATATATAACTAACAAATATATAAATTGGGTAACTTAATAAATAATTAAATATATATAATGTTTGGGGGTTCTAAGTAATTTTCTAGCAAAAAATACAGATTTTAAAGGGATAACCTTTTTTTTATGATTCAATAAAGGATATTTTGTTCTATGGCTTATAAAGTGTTACATTATTAAAACTCCTGTGTGATGTGACCTCTGGTATCCTCCTTCCTTACGTAGACGGAAAAGATATTGCTAAAACTATTTACTCACTCTGTCAAATAGTGAAGATTTCTTATTCTTATCTTGACAGCATAATACCAAGTCTCCTTCCACAGCCTTTAAACCATAAGTAGCCATTCGGTAAGATGCAGCTTCATTCCAGACTTTGCTGCAAAAGGCATGGATGTAGAAGATGCGCATTGAATGCGGAAGACTGAGCCAGCATCGAATATATCCTTCATCAGTCATTCCGTATCTATTCAAAGCCCGCAGCATCATCTTTTCTCGTACTTTAAAGTCAGGCATCAATGAAAGCGCACCTTTAGCATCCTCTAAAATAAACATAAGGAATAAATTAAAGCTAACGACCAATCAAAAATTAAAGCTCACAAATCGAGAGTTCCATTTTATGAATAAATATACTATTAACCTGATAAAAAAGTGGTAATTTCTCTTTTAGGAAAGTCAAACACATAGTAACAGAATAAAAACAAGAACTACCCATGCTATGGATATACAGAAAAAAATATGAATAATCCAAATGAAACAATGAATGTTAATGTGTAGGGCTGTTGCTCCTGCATATCACATATGATAAAAGCAGCCAGAGATTTGTGTTATGGAGAATGCTATAAATAGATTAGCAGAGCCTGAATGATTCAACGAACGGTGCTGAAAGTCTTTACCTATGAGAAGAGGGGGTGTGTGCCTCTCCTCCAATCAGCTGTCTTGGCTGCATGGCCAGGCTTTACTGCAGTGTTTGAACGAAAAGGTAAAAAACTCCTAACACCATGTGCACTTTCTAAACAGTATATAAAGCTGAAGACAGCAGATAAACATATAAAACGTATGTAGGGAGATTTGTTTCATCACTGTGTATCATCTGAGGCTGTTCACTTCACTGGGTATATGCAACGCTGTATCCTGGCCTAGGCCAACAAGGCCCAGGCCAGCACTTTGCAGGGGGCAGCACAGAAAGGGGTCCCCCCGGCTTGCACTACACTGTTAATGTAGCGCCAGTCTTATGGGGCAGACTGGCTTAGAGGCAAATTAGTCTAGCGCCTCATAAAGCAGCCGTATTGCTTTCGGTATGTGGGCGGCCGGCATTCCACAACTGTTTGCTGCTTCTAATTTTAAATGTCCTATCATCCTGTAATACAAACCTTCCTCACTGTGCTATATGTTTTCTGCTGCACCATTGGCATGGTTATATTTTCTTAGTTCTCTCCATAAAAATTATCAGAAATGTGTGCTTAAAGTAGAACTATAGGCAACACTTTGAAATGCTTGCTTTCAAATTTGTCTGCTGGAAAAACCTGTCTGCTAGCCCGTACACACGATCGAATCTGTCCGCTGAAACTGGTCTGCGGACCAGTTTCAGCAGATATATTCGATCGTGTGTACGCGGCCTAAGAGAGGGTTATAGCCCCTGTCAGTTTATTTTTTACCATCCCTGTCCCATTTCAGAGATTTCCCTTCACTTCCTGCCCCATAGCCAAACAGGAAGTGAGAAGAAATCTATGCAAATTAGGGGAATCCATTGCCCACGCAGGCCCTCAGAACTAGTGTCCCCACTTGAAAATTGTAGGGCAGGTCTTAACAGAAAGGGGTGGGGCCTTGAAAGAAAGGGGTGTATCATATTTAAATTAGGAGGTGCACAAGTTTAGTCAGGCCTAGGGCAGCACAAAACCTAAATACACTACTGGGTATATGTGAGGGCTTACATCCACTTTAAGTTGCACGTACAACAACTGTTTTTCAGTTAACGCTGCAGTTGCACACAAGTAGAAACATTTTCATAAAAAGCAAGTTAAATTACAGATTATTTATGTTTCACATAAAACAGATTTTTGGTGGCTATTGGGGCTAGCAAAAAAAAAAATACAAAAACTACAGTTTAAGCAATTTAAACACAAAATTGCAATTTTACACTTGCCTGACTCAAAAAAGTATCTTTTTGCTTTGTTTACTGGATCATCACAGTCCTCAGGTGTGAAGAATAATTTCACTGCCAGTGCCTGAAGAATATAAAATAGTTTTCATTTTTTGGACACCGAATTCTAAACTGTAACAACTGGTATTATTATGCATATTGTTACTGTGAAAAAGAATCTAGACCATTAGGCTGCATTCACACTGTAACGCGGCATTTTTGCCGCGACAAATTGCGGCGTATTGTACCGCGATTTGCCACGACAAAACAGGTCGTTTTAACCTTTTTTTTTACAACACATTGTTGTCTATGCCAAACGCCGAAAGCCACCTGAAAAAAAGGGTCCGGGACTTGTTTTGAGCTTCAGGCGTACAGCGTTTCGGCGTGGAGATGTGAACCATCTCCATAGACAACAATGTAAAATCACCCCTCCAGCGGCACGAGCGGCAGGCGTAAATACGCTAAGGTGTGAATGCAGCCTTATAGTGCTAGTAAATACAAACATTGTCTTTTGTTTTTCCTTGTCAATTGAAATAACACATGAAGTCTTAAGCCAGCCATTGAAAGTTTGAATCTCAGCCTGTTCCTGGTAAACCATGTATGGGCAGGCTGACTGTGACTGTACCAAAGTTTATTAATCAACTTGGGTACAACCAGGCTATCAGATTACACATGTGATTATTGATAGCAGCTGTTATGGCTGTTAGCAATAATTACTGAGTTTTCCAGGTGGGGATAGCTTCCAGGAAAGAAAGTTGCTCTATGGCCAACTGCGGTGAGGGCAAAATAACAAAAAGGCTAAAAAGACCCAAGAAAAACAAACAGAAAATTGGAGACTGTCTGCTGCTCAAAGCTGTCTAAGGGATCCAACGTCTGCTAAGACCTAAACAGAAAACGGAAAAAAGGATAAAAAAACAAAACAAAAAACAAACAGAAGTCCGGCCTTGTTAATCTGGGAAGATTTACTTAACCAAGAATCACTCACAGATCTAGAAAGGAAACACAATCTTTTAGAGCAGACTTTTCCAACCAGGGTGCCTTGAGGTTTCTTCAGGGGTGTCTAGGCAAAATGCCTAAATATTGTATACCATCTAGCATGTGGATGAAGTCTGCCTTTTAGTTACACAAAGCCACAGGTTTTCATTGTGCACCATTACAAACTTCTAGCTGCTGGAGCCCTAACGACCAATGGCATCCTTGTGTGAACATCCCCTGCCCCTCACCATCAGCGTTGGGGGTCAAATTAGCAGAGTGATGGAGAAACATTGGAATACTATTTAGTACCAGGTTGCAAAAGTGTATTTGCTTTGAAAGAATAATTCACCTCTAATGCTGGGCATCCTACACAGTACATGTGAGGATGTTGCTGCTTTATGAGAAGTTATTAGAACAGTTTTTACATTTTATAATGGGGTGTCTCAAAAAAATTCCCAAATTTTTAAAAGGGTGCCTCGAGATTGTCCATAATAATTTAAAGGGTGCTTTGACTGAAAAAAGGTTGCGAAACACTGCTTTAGAGCACAAGCATAGATGATAGTCTTCCTAAAACCACCTACAGATGGAGGAACGAGAAGCTGAAGCACCCGTACAAGGCCCTTCTAGGATGACAAAAGAAGAATCGGGTCTTCCCGAAAGTAGCAATAGCTGAGAGAGAAATTCTCATTGCCTAGATCATATCCACCTGTGTGCATCATGATGGGGGGGATAGAGCACACACATTTAGGCGCTGGTCCTTGTGGCTGCTCCCCTCCTCTCTCATGGCACGTTTTCAGCGTGACGTTGGCGGGGGACTATGTTGGCTGGCAGCCCTTCCACATCTTTACGGTAATCACAATTTCACACCACTATGTCATCTTCACATGGTGTCCTTCAGTCTATATTCCTGCACATTCACATTGCACTGTTTTGTGGTTCTTTTTTGGCTTTCCCTTCACTACTTTTTAGGGCATTCTCCCACATTTCCTTCTACCCATCACCCCCCACTTCCCTACCCGATCCCTCTCTCACCTTTAACACATCATCCCTATGCTGAATTCTTCAGCATAGGGCGATGGCGGAGCACACGACAGCCGGTAATCGAGGCCATGGTTTTGTGAAGTGCCAAGCTTCCTTCTGTGACCTGCGCCATCTGGTGATGGCCATTGGCATTACAAGTAAAACAGCATGTGTATTTTTCCACTGCCATCTCCTTCCCTTTAATTAGAACCCCACAACATTATATATATTTTTTATTCTAACACCCTAGAGAATAAAAAGAACGATCGTTGCAATACATTGTCACGCCGTATTTGCGCAGAGGTCTTACAAGCGCACTTTTTTGGGGAAAAAAAATACACTTTTTTAATAAAAAAATAAGACAACAGTAAAGTTATCCCAATTTTTTTTATATTGTATAATGTTACGCCGAGTAAATTGATACCCAACATTTCACGCTTCAAAATTGCGTCCGCTCGTGGAATGCCGTCAAACTTCTACCCTTTAAAATCTCCATAGGCGATGTTTAAAAAAATTATACAGGTTGCATGTTTTGAGTTACAGAGGAGGTCTAGCGCTAGAATTACTGCTCTCGCTCTAACGATCGCAGCGATACCTCACATGCTTGGTTTGAATTCCGTTCACATATGCGGGCGCTACTCGCGTATGTGTTCGCTTCTGCGCGCAAGCTCGTCGGGACAGGCGCGTTTTCTGGCTCCTTACTTTTTAAGATTCCAAGCACATTTGTCATAATTACCAATTATGTTTTTATCTTATTTTGTACTTATTTATTGATGTAACATGAATATCATATGCAACATGCTCTAGTCTGTTATGAATAAACAAGCTGTTTACTTTATATTGATTGTCTCATCCAACCCAAGTGTTGTGTTTCATTCAAAGTCCCCCTGTCCCCAATTTGCCCCTTTTGTCCATATCCAGAGAGACAACGAAAATAAATTTCCGTTTGGTAAACTGGAGCCCAGCCGAGGAACGGAATAACAATGTTCTTGCTGAAAGGCAGAGAAAGAAGTCCTGGGCTTCAACAATTTTTTGTCCCTAAGCAAAACCAGAAAGGGTTCTTTGCCATGTAAAGCCTTCAGTTCAAACACTTGCCTTGATGGGGTGAAGGCAACAAAAAACTCCACCTTGTGTGTGAGCGTAGGGAGATATGTCTCTAATCAGTTCCTCTGAAGTGCAGATAAAGCAGATTTAGATCCCATGGAGTCACAGTGGAACAGACAAGGGTAGTTAAATGGGAGAGAGGCTCTCTGTACAAGGGCCTCAATTAAAAAGCGAGAGACCATCAATCACTGAAATAGAATATAAAAGGGCAAAATCCTGATCCCAGATAGTGCTGATAGCCTAAAATTGGTCCAGACTCAGCTAAACGAAGGGGAACATTCAACCCACAGAAACTGCTAGGGTTGATAAAGTATGCCCTCAACATCGATGATATACTGATGGTAACCCTTGCAGTAAGTAAACTTCTTAGCTTTGGCCATATTAGGAATCACAGATTAGGAATGGTCCCTGTCTCTTAGAACCTGGGCTTCAACAACCATGCTGTTAAAGTCAGTGATTGAAGCACAATGTTACTCGGTCTTAAGTCATAAAATCCTGGTGATGCCACATCCACCTGGGACAAAATAGATCTATGTGAATAGCTGCTGAACCTGGCGGTCCACATCCAGCATTCTCCACCTGTGACAAAGGTCTTGGAACACCTCCGGGTATAGGGACCACTCCCCTCTATCCAGGTGCTATTGGCTGAGGTAGTCAGCCTGTCAATGGTGGCTGATTTAGGTCACTGACGTGCCACTGTCCGAGAATCTGGATCTAATGACCTTCAAGCAGGATGGTCCAACCCTGCAGAGACGCTAAAGGTTCAGGATGTTGAAATTTTGAAGACGACCAAGTTCATTACACTGACAGGGTGCTTAGCACTCCTCCGGAGCCTAACATGCTGGCATCCATTGTTCGGATTCTCAAAAAGATGGGAAGGAAGGACTCTTCCAATACCAGAATTGAATTCCTGAGCCATCAGGCCAGGGACAACCTTATCTGACCATGGTCTTTGCACAGGTGTTCTCCCTGTGCAGCCTGTCCAAGTCTCTTGCAGCCACAATAATTCCTCTTTTCCACCCCCATTGTTTTTAAGGGACACGCTTCTGGGTGTAAGAAGGAAGCAACAAGTGCATGGATGACAACTCTGCCACCTGTGACACAGGAGGTTGAAAATCTGTAATCTGTATGTGTGCACACGCCTGTGCGTCCACATGCACACTCCTTCCCTATTTATAACTTTATCATCACTGCAGCTAGGTAGAAGAAAGTGGGAAAAAATGGTAACGTTTCTGTGGTAAAGCCCACAAAAGAAAATATTGTTGACTCACGTCGCCTTTGCAGTTCATAAAGCAAAAAGCAAGCCCAGAATAACTCCCCTCACAAAATAGCCATCGGCTACAGTTGCTACAGTAGCAAATACCACAAATGTATCCTCAGCACTTAAAGCAAAACTTCACCCTAAGGGCTCGTTGGCTTTACATACGCTTTGTTAAAGCACTCTAAATGCCAGTCAAAGCCAATCACTGAATTCAATTAAATGGTAAGCTTACAGTCCTGTTTACACCTTGCGATTGCTTTGCTTTCTAGGCTGACTGGAGAGAGTTCTGGAATCTTTATATCTAGTCTGAATCTAGCAGTAGCAGTTGATGACTCTACGAACTTCCAAAAAAACACCAGTTACCAACTGGGAAAACCTGTGATTGTTGGCTGACTAGAGACTTCAAAGATTTAACAAACAATATTAATCTACCAACAGCTGTTGATAGTGGAGAAATCTTTAAAACTAACAGAAAACAGGCTTGAAGAAAACCTGCCCACTCTCCTAAAGACATCAGTAAAAAAACGAAATGAGACATGCTGATTGTTAGCAGGATTATCCTGTGCTAACAGTTTTTTAGTGGCTGGCGTATATTTCTGCTGCAGGTTGCAGTATAACCAGAAGGTTTAAGATGTGATATGATGTTATGTCCACATTTACACGTCACTCTAGCCAATTATATAACAGAAAGAAAATTATACCTTTAATGCTAATAAAAGTCCATTACCATCACTCCCCTATTGTTTATCGGTATTCTTACCGTTTCTTCTTTTAGCAAAGCTAATCCAACTTCCTGTGATTGTATATTCCGCCTTTTTCCAAATCTCTGAGGTCCATAATAGTTTAGAAATCCTCTTACCTGTAATGATAAGCTCAGATGAAACAGAAAAATATAGCTGAATGACCCAAAATTTCCATCTGTCCATATTTAAAGTGGAAATGCAAACAACTATATTAACACTTGAAATAAATGAGCATCAACTATCATACTCACTATAAAATTATTAATTCTGTTAAGCCAGTTTTCTAATACAGATATTATTGTCAGACAGAAAAGTCAGGTTTCCCTGCTTTCCTCTACTTTAGTTAGACCAATGCCGTTTTGTCAAGGACCACCCCAGCCTGTGAGTCTGAAGCTCTCAAACAGCACACTGATAAAGTTACTTCTGTGCTCCCCTTCCTATCAGCCAACTCTCTGTGTACTGTATGTGTAAAAGCCAGACTGACCTACACTGCTGCCTCTTCCCCTATGAAACCTGCTGTGCAAAGAACCGATGATAATATAAAGACAAACTGGTTTACTATTTTTATATTTATTTTACAATTTATTTTTGATGAATACCTGTACATAACAGAGTTAAATAGGAATATACAGTGCCTTGCGAAAGTATTCGGCCCCCTTGAACTTTGCAACCTTTTGCCACATTTCAGGCTTCAAACAAAGATATAAAACTGTACATTTTTGTGAAGAATCAACAACAAGTGGGACACAATCATGAAGTGGAACGAAATTTATTGGATATTTCAAACTTTAACAAATAAAAAAACTGAAAAATTGGGGGTGCAAAATTATTCAGCCCCCTTAAGTTAATACTTTGTAGCGCCACCTTTTGCTGCAATTACAGCTGTAAGTCGGTTGGGGTATGTCTCTATCAGTTTTGCACATCGAGAGACTGACATTTTTGCCCATTCCTCCTTGCAAAACAGCTTGAGCTCAGTGAGGTTGGATGGAGAGCGTTTGTAAACAGCAGTTTTCAGCTCTTTCCACAGATTCTCGATTGGATTCAGGTCTGGACTTTGACTTGGCCATTCTAACACCTGGATATGTTTATTTGTGAACCATTCCATTGTAGATTTTGCTTTATGTTTTGGATCATTGTCTTGATGGAAGACAAATCTCCATCCCAGTCTCAGGTCTTTTGCAGACTCCATCAGGTTTTCTTCCAGAATGGTCCTGTATTTGGCTCCATCCATCTTCACATCAATTTTAACCATCTTCCCTGTCCCTGCTGAAGAAAAGCAGGCCCAAACCATGATGCTGCCAACACCATGTTTGACAGTGGGGTTGGTGTGTTCAGGGTGATGAGCTGTGTTGCTTTTACGCCAAACATAACGTTTTGCATTGCCAAAAAATTCGATTTTGGTTTCATCTGACCAGAGCACCTTCTTCCACATGTTTGGTGTGTCTCCCAGGTGGCTGGTAGCAAACTTTAAACGACACTTTTTATGGATATCTTTAAGAAATGGCTTTCTTCTTGCCACTCTTCCATAAAGGCCAGATTTGTGTAGTATACGACTGATTGTTGTCCTATGGACAGAGTCGCCCACCTCAGCTGTAGATCTCTGCAGTTCATCCAGAGTGATCATGGGCCTCTTGGCTGCATCTCTGATCAGTCTTCTCCTTGTATGAGCTGAAAGCTTAGAGGGACGGCCAGGTCTTAGATTTGCAGTCGTCAGATACTCCTTCAATTTCAATATTATCGCTTGCACAGTGCTCCTTGGGATGTTTAAAGCTTGGGAAATCTTTTTGTATCCAAAACCGGCTTTAAACTTCTCCACAACAGTGTCTCGGACCTGCCTGGTGTGTTTCTTGTTCTTCATGATGCTCTCTGCGCTTTGAACAGACATCTGAGACTATCACAGTGATTGTGTCCCACTTGTTGTTGATTCTTCACAAAAAATTACAGTTTTATATCTTTATGTTTGAAGCCTGAAATGTGGCAAAAGTTTGCAAAGTTCAAGGGGGCCGAATACTTTCGCAAGGCACTGTAAAAAGGAAATTTGTCTAGAATTCAGCTGTAACATTCTTATAATTCATGGATTTCAATAGTTGATCCTTCATGCAACTTTCTGAATAGTTACAGTATAATTATGTTGTATCAAACCGTTTTATTGCTGAAAATACCTTAGGGTCCTTTCACACAGGCTTGTCCGCTTTGCTCAGCAGGGATCAATCCGCTGATCCCCGCTGGGCAGGCAGATGACAGGTCTGTCTCCGCTCACTGTGCTGAGATAGATCTGTCAAAGCCTCGCTGTCCTCTATGGAGATAGGATAAAAAATGGACCGCCTGTCTGTTTTCATCCGATCCTATGGACGGATGGAAAATAGGGTTTCCATCCGTCTGGATTTCATGGGCAGAATCGGATCGGATATCGGCAAGTGTCAGCGGACATGTCACCGCTGACATCCGCTGCTCCATAGGAGAGAATAAAGCATCTGATCAGGACCGCCTGAAAAACTGACAGGCGGACCTGATTGGAAAGCCTGTGTGAAAGGGCCATTAGGGTCCAGTCACACCATTTACCTTTGGCAGTTGCAACACAAAGACAGTTTCACTCAAGCGCAGTGGGTGTGTGCTGAGAAAAAGTAATGCATGCAGTACCTTTTTTTTTTTTTACAGCACAGTGGGTTGTGATGCAAACCATCACAAAACTGCTGTGGTGAAAAGTACACCCAAATGAATGAGGCCTTAGTGAAATAATCCCAAAGGCCCTAGAGTTGAGTTCCAGACAGTTTCTAACAGAAACACCTGCTATTTGTTTACATTAGATGGCCAGCAGCCTGCTAGGATCTGCTCTCAAACAAAAACATACAGCCTTTGTTGTGAATTAATTTCTTCACAATGCTTATAGATACATAGATGAATGAGGGATTGTTAAAGGCCTCATGCACACTGGCTGTTTGGCTGATGTCTGCCATTCCCAGCAATATTAAGTTTCCAGGAAATACAAGTGCAGTGTCCAGACCTGCTGTCAGCAGCCTGTCCAAATCTATGAAAGTCTAAAATACACAGCATCTAGACGCTAAGTTGCACAGTCATTTAGGATATATCAAGAACACAGAAATTGGCCAGCTATGTTTTGTTAAACCCTTACCTTGATATTATGCACCGCATCTTCAATTCTCTGATTCAATTTACAAGCATCACCGCTGTGATTTCTAACATTTCTCAAGGTTAGTGTAAAATGGTTGCCAGTAAGCTGTCCGAGATGTAAATGACACTTTGCAGGTCGTACGTTATGTATTTTTTATACCATTTTTTTCAAGCAGCTTTCCAATTTTCTGCATTCTAAATAGAAAAGAAAAAACAAATATTGTTGTTTATTTTATTTAGAATTAAAGCCAACATTTTTTTTTTTTTAGTTTTGGATTAGACCTTTTGGATTTTTACTGCTATTCAAGGCTCCATTAGAGAAATGTAACTTTAATTTCTCTCCTGATGACAAAGGTAGGAAAGTGAGGGAAAATTTTGAAGGGGGCACAGACAAAAATAAAAATCTGATGCGCGAGTCTTCACCTGCTTGTAAAATCCTTACCTCCTTGCTGCAGTGACTCTGCTGGACATGGAGTTCTACTCACATGGGCTGCTGGCTTCTTTGTTCACCTGTGTGCGTTACCTGCTGTAGTGTTGATTTATATTTGTTTCGTTTTCTACCACTTCCTGGTTCGCCTTCCAGTCTACTGCTGCATATATAGTCATGCTCAGTGCAGTTTGCCTGAGCAACTTCCTAGTTTTTCTGAGCTTACAATGGTAATGGTTGAATTACAATGGTAAAAAATGGCAAATATCTAGCCCACAGAAGTTTTAGAATCATGCAGTATCTAATACCAACTTTGCTAGTTCTAATAAATACAAACTCATATCTACCAGCCCTTGTCAAGGGGTCTTAGGTCCACTAGTCTCCCAACCCTCTTGTTCTAGCAGAGGGTGGAGAGAAACTGCACACAGCAACTGTAGTTGACATTGGGTAAGAATGTAACTATGTTCTATGTGCAACACTGACACTTGGGGAATTATTTCAATGCAGATGAATCAGTTTGTGTCTTGTAAAACACATGCACCAGAACATATACCTACAGTAAATGTTTAGGGAATGTCGCAATAACCTTACAAATATACCCCATGGTGTAACTGGTGTACAAGAAGATTAAACAAAAAACTGGACTTGTTCTTAAAGGGAAACATTGATGATTTTTAATTCATTATATTTCACTTTTTTAATTTACAATGAATAAATTAATCTTGTATGTTATGCAGGAATGTAGGAGGCAAAGCAGACAGCAGCACTGTCAGTCTGGGGGAAGCGGGGTGTTATATACACTACCAGATTTAGAGACACTAACAAATTGAAGCCAAACTCCGGCTCACACTGCAGTTACAGCACTAAATGTGTTGATGGGGGAATCAAGCAAAGAAATCTGTAAGGTGAACTTACACTGGACCCCCTCCCTGGTGCAACCGGTCCCGCTGTACCTGAAGCCAGTGATCTCCCGCACTGAACGTAAAAGATTGTAAAGAAGTTTTACCGGTCCGGGGATCAGAAATCCCCCACAGCTTTCTATCCTAACCGTACCGTGTAAAGGTACAGATAGGTTCCATTCTGATTGATTGGTGCAGACCAATCAGAACCCGCATTGCCCATCCTGTCAGCGCTGGAGAAGAGGGGAGAAAGTTACAGGGATTTCAAATCCCGGGACCGGTGAAGCGGCTATATGATGTGTCAGTGTGGGAGATTGTCGTGCTTCAGGTACAGTGGAACCAGGTGCGATGGGGAGGGGGTCCAGTGTAAGTTCACCATAAAGATTTTCTGTAAAGGTGAACTTACACTTTAACCACTTAAGACCCGGACCTTTAGTCAGCTAAAGGACCCGGACAGATTTTGCGATTCGGCACTGCGTCGCTTTAACAGACAATTGTGCGGTCGTGCGACGTGGCTCCCAAAAAAAATTGGCGTCCTTTTTTTCCCACAAATAGAGCTTTCTTTTGGTGGTATTTGATCACCTCTGCGGTTTTTATTTTTTGCGCTATAAAACAAAAATAAAGCGACAATTTTGAAAAAAAATCTATATTTTTTACTTTTTGCTATAATAAATATCCCCCAAAAATATATATAAAAAATATATATATTTTCCTCGGTTTTAGGCCGATACGTATTCTTCCACCTATTTTTGGTTAAAAAAAAAATAAAAATTGCAATAAGCGTTTATCGGTTGGTTGGTTTGCGCAAAATTTATAGCGTTTACAAAATAGGGGATAGTTTTATTGCAATTTTATAATTTTTTTTTTTTTTTACTACTAATGGCGGCGATAAGCGATTTTTTTTTCGTGACTGCGACATTATGGCGGACACTTCGGACAATGTTGACACATTTTTTGGACAATTGTCATTTTCACAGCAAAAAATGCATTTAAATTGCATTGTTTATTGTGAAAATGACATTTGCAGTTTGGGAGTTAACCTCAAGGGGGCGCTGATGGGGTTATGTGTTCCCTAATGTGTGTTTACAACTGTAGGGGGGGTGTGGCTGTAGGTGTGACGTCATCGATTGTGTCTCCCCGTACTTTACCTCCGGGGACCGATCGCCGGACTCCAGCGGCGATCGGGTCCGCGAGTCCCGTGGTCCCGGAGCTTCAGACCGGGTCACGGGAGCACGCCCGCGACCCACGCCTGGGTACTAGTACAGGACGTACCTGTACGTGGATGTGCCCAGCCGTGCCATTCTTCCGACGTATATGTGCAGGAGGCGGTCCTTAACTGGTTAATGTATGGCCTGCCTAAGAGGAAAAAAGAGATTAAAGAAGTCCAGCCTTCGCTCGTTTGGCTAGGCTTCTTTTCTATGGGTCACAGGAGTGCAATTTGTTTTGCACTCCTGTGACTCAGTTTTAGCAGAGAGAAGACTGAAGTCCGCTCACCGCTGACATCACAGAAATCAGTCCATGCACCGTTGTCATCCCTACAATGGAAGTCTGGATCCGCCAGGTGCGTGGACCTATACCCGTTTCGGCCATTCAGTGTGAGCCGTGGAGAGCCTGAGATGGCTGTTACCCATCATCCACAGGTCAGCTCTCCAGTGAGCAAGGAGGAGCAGAGCAGAGAGACACTGATTGACATTCAGCAGCTCTCTGCTCGGGGATGTTCAATCTCTCGGTTCTCAGTGCAGAGTGATCCCCAGGGGAACGATGCTGATCCACCCTAATAATACTGAAAAAAACACCTTCTCTTTTCTTCCACCAAAACCCCACTACAGGAAAACCCAAGTAAGAGTTGTTACAAAAAACAACCCACGTTTAGAGTTTAAAAAAACAAAAAAAGCACCTAAAATATACCATGCAAAACTAGCTGAATA